>CM065131.1:1937500-3306250 GCA_033026305.1 Cirrhinus molitorella
TATAACAAAGCACAGAATAACTTGTCGCTTTGTTCTTTATATAATTGCAGGCATGTTGTTTAAAGTCTTAATGACAGCTGGAACTAAAGAGCATCTACGTGATGGGAAATCAAGAGTTTGAGGAGGTGTTTGTAGCAGTTATACGACCAAAAAACATAGCCAGCCTCAACTCCAAAGAGTACAGAGCTAAAGCCTATGAGGTGAGTGAGATGTAGCCGAAGTATTATTCTTCAAGTTCATTTTTAAGACATCCTCTTGTTTAAATTTGCCTTTCCATGCAGATTTTACTCATTGAAGTTCCCCTGGAGGGAAAAGGGAAGAAAAGGAAGAAAGTACTACTTGGGACTAAAATTCAGGCCGACAGTGACCGGACAAAGTCAATTCTGGAGTATGTAGATGAAACCACGAAGCCCATATCCAATAACCAGGGCATAATAGGTTAGTGGTCTTTGCTAGAGGTGTTTAGTTTCAGAACCTCATCATTCAGCTCTTAATTAGCTCCACTAAAGCATATACTATCTTTGCCGCAGGGAAACGTGTGGTGCACATGAGGAAGTTTCAGTTAGATGGTGACAGTGAAGGGAAGGAGGCCTCTTTATTTATTGTGCCAATCAATGTCAAAGGTAAGAAACATCTTCTTAGGTACCCAAAGGTCATGTATAGTTGAAGTCAAACGCTTGAATATGTTTTAGTAAAATAGGAGAGGTCATACAAAATGCATGTTGTTTTTCACTTAGCACTGACCTGAGTATGGAGCACTTTGTTTTTCTGTTTAGTGATAGTTGTTCATGAGTCCCTTGTTTGTCCTCAACAGTTAAACTGCCTGCTGTTCTTTAGAAAAACCCCACAAATACACAAATTTTTTGTATTTGAACCCTTTCTGACAATGACTGCATGATTTTGAGATCCATCTTTTCACACTGAGGACAACTGTCATATGCAACTATTACACAAGGTTCAAACACTCACTGATGCTCCAGAAGGAAAAACTATGCATTAAGAGCCAGGGGTGTAAAATTTTAAACAGAATGATATTGTTTATGTTTATGATAATGATAATTTTGCCTTTTTTTATTTTTATTTTTTTTTTTTAGCACTGCCCTTCAGAAGGTGCTTGCATGTTATACAGAAGACAAAATGAGTTAAAATGACCCTGTTCTCCAAATTTCTAAATAATTTCAGATTTCAAACTTCAAATAATGCATCATGTTTCCTTCTAAAGCATTAGTGAGCATTTGAACCTTCTGTAATAGTTGCATATGAGTCCCTCAGCTGTCCTCAGTGTGAAAAGATGGATCTTAAAATCATACAGTCATTGTTGCAAAGGGTTCAAACACAAAAATGCTGAAAAAACAGAATTTGTGAGAAAAAAAAAAAGAGTTCTGGATCATTCAGGTAACAACACCGTATGTAAACTTTTGAACATTCATTTTTAGAAACTCAACTATTATTTTCTCCTGTGGACTATATGTAAACGCTAAGGTTGCCAGGTTTTCTCAACAGAACCTGCCTAATTGCTACTCAATACTAGCCCACTCACGTTTCAAGTGGGGTACCCCATTAGAAATCGTGTTCTAGGGCAGGGGTTCCCAAACTTTTCAGCCTACGACCCCCAAAATAACAGTGTCAGTACCTCGGGACCCCCACTTTCTTCCGAGGTGGTTAAAGTACACAAACGTTTTGCAAAATGGCGCACAAGCATAATGACAACACAAAGACACACAACAGTCTAACAACCATAATATTATTTTATAGTAATTTACTCATTTTTTACATTTAAACATTAATCTTACCTAATGAGTTGGATGGGCAACATGCTGGATTTTTTATTTTTAATTCAAATTGTATTTTTTATTTATGGGTAAAATATGTTATTTCTAATGCTTTTCTAATGATTTCTGGAAATCATCTTGCGACCCCCTCCTCCTGGTTTCGCGACCCCCTGGGGGGTCCCGACCCCTACTTTGGGAACCCCTGTTCTAGGGGGATGAAATACAAGTTTTTTTCCCGGGGTTTCCCTGGTAAATTCACATTTCATAGGCTAAATATGGCGTTATTGGGGTCCATTCAACCTGCAGAAATAAAAAACAACCCGCTTGGCAACACTGGTAAATGTCTTTTATGTGAAATATCTTATTCAGGTCAGTACTAAATAAAAAATAACATTGATTTTGTATGATCCCTCTTATTTAGATAAAATAATTAACATTTTGGAGATTCTGCAAGGTGTATGTAAACTTTTCACTTCAACTGTATATAAATGCGTATCAATGTTATAAAGCAGTGAACACTGAAAGTTGACATTAATGTGATCTATATTCTAATGTAGACAACAGCAAGTCTGTTTATCACCCTGGGAGCCCCAGTTTCTATTGCCTTCAAGACATTATGCGTGTGTGTAGTGAAACCAGTGCCCATTTTTCCTCCACCACCTCAAAGATGCTACTCGCTCTGGACAAGTAAGTTTGAACAAAGTCCCAGATCACTTAAGTGTCTGAAAATCATGCTGAGACATAGAGACATATTATGATAATATAAAGACAATTTTCTTTACTGTGGAAACTGGAAGTTTGGCAGGACGAATTATCATAACTATTATTTTTTAAATAACCAGTAGCCTTTCTGTTATCATCAGTTAGGTTTTTCATTCTAGGATTGGACAAAAATTTTAGTCTTGGCAGAGAAATACTGTAAATGTTATGTTTTTATTTTTTATTTTATTTTTATTTTTTATTAATTTTAGTCCCTTTTTAGCAGTGTTGGGGAAAGTTACTTTTAAAAGTAATGCATTACAATATTGTGTTATTCCCTAAAAAACTAATTACGTTACTTAGTTAATTTTTATGGGAAGCAATGCGTTACATTACTTCCGTGTTACTTTTAAAATTTGGACAAGACTTGCTTGTTTGTTTTTAATATAAAAAAGTTTGATTCTTAGCAAATGTAAAAGCTCTTTCACATCAAAATGAAATGAAGTGAATAAGGCTAAAGGGAAATTAAATTGATGTCTGTACAGTAGAACTGTAGGAAAAGAAAGTTCAACACTCTTCAGCAATGAGAAAAAAGCACAAATGTTGGTTAATATAAAGTTTTGTTTATTAGTACACTGCAAAAAAATGCTTTTCTTACTTAGATTTTTTTTGTCTTGTTTCTAGCCAAAATATCTAAAAATCCTTAAATCAAGAAGGATTATCTAGTCAAGTAAAAATTATTGTCTTGTTTTTTTTCTGACAACAAGTTAAAATCAAGTGTGTTTTTGCTTGAAACAAGGTCAGCAGCAAAGTCATTTGTTAATAAAATGCAATTAAATACATTAAGGAAACAAAAAGTAACTGGCGTCACTTTTGTGAAAAAGTAACTCAGATATTTTCTTGTAAATAAAAAAGTAATGCGTTACTTTACTAGTTACTTGAAAAAAGTTATATTGTTACGTAAATTGCGTTGCGATTTTTAGGAATACTCTAGCATTCAGAAGGTATTAAAGCTATAAGACAAATGTTTGAGTTGTTTTCTCCATTACATGTTGTTAAAGTATTGTTGCTGTTTGTGTCAGGTGGTTAGCAGAACAGCACACCGTGCCTCACGCCATTCCTGCGCTTTTCCGGCCGGCTCCGGTAGACCGTGTGAAAACTAATGTGAGTAACCCAGCCTATGCAGGGGAAAGCAAGCAAATGGACGGTTCGCACCACATGGGCTACACGGCCCTGGAGATCAAGAGCAAGATGATGTCCCTGGAGAAAGCTGACTTGTGTGTTGAGAACCCTCTCTATGGGTCAGATCTGCAGTACACCAACAGAGTAAGGCTCTATTTCATGATTATGGCCGGAAAAAGCAGGTTATGTTTTGAATTGCATTTATAGACGCTGCCTATAATTGAACAGACCCAAGTACACCACTGTTCAAAAGTCAATAAGAAAGAAAGACTTTTTATTCAGCAAGGACACATTCATTTGATCAAAAATGAATAAAGATGTTTATAATGTTACTATTTAAAATTTTCTTTTTAAAAAAAATTTATCCTGATTTTACAAAAATGTGACCCTGGACCACTAAACCAGTCATAAGTGTTAATTTTTTTAAATTGAGATTTATGTCATCCAAAAGCTGAATAAATACACTTTCCATTGATGTATGGTTTGTTAGTATAGAACAATATTTAGATATAAGAGATACAAATATTTAAAAGTCTGAAATCTGAGGGTGCAAAAAAAATAAATATTGAGAAAATCAAATTTAAAGTTGTGCAAATGAAGTTCCAAGCAATGCATATTACCAATCAATTACAATTTTTTTTTTTTTTTAGACATTTACAGTAGGAAAATGACAAAATGTCTTCATGGAACATGAGCTTTACTTAGTAACCTAATGATTTTTTTGCATAAAAGAAAATTATTTTGACCCATACAATATTTTTTTGGCTATTGCTACAAATATACCCATGCTACTTAAGACTGGTTTTGTGCTCCAGGGTCACAAATATTGAGCAATACGGCTGTTTTTAACATTGAAAATAATATATTTTTTCTCAAATGCCAAATCAGCATCCTAGAATGATTTCTGAGGGATCATGTGACACTGAAAACTGGAGTAATGACTGATGAAAATTCTGCTTTAACAGAACAAATTATATTTTTAAAATGCTAAATTTTTTAAATTGTAACTACTTCACAATGTGACTGTTTTTACAGTATTTTAATCAAACAAATGCAGCCTTGCTGTGACATCTTTAAAAAAAAACTGTAAAGGGATAGTTCATCTTCAGAACACTTTAAGATGTTTTTGATCAAATCCGAGATTTCTTACTACCTTTCTGGGCCTTTGAACGGGTAAGTTGCATTGCTGTCTATGCAGGGCCAGAAAGTGCTCAGATTTCATCAAAAATATCCTAATTTGTGTTCCAAAGATGAACAAAAGTCTGACGGTTTTGAAATGACATGAGGGTGAGAAATTAATAACAGAATTTTTGGGTGAACTATCCCTTTAAAACATCTTATTAGCCCCAAACTCGATAGTCATTTGTCTTGTGAATGCATAATAATAGTTGAAGAACATGATTTACCTATTAAACTCTTGCATATAAAGGTGGACAAAGTCATCATCAACCCTTATTTTGGTTTGGGAGCACCAGATTATTCCAAAATCCAGATTCCAAAGAGAGACAAATGGCAGCACAGTATGACCAGCGTCACAGAAGACAAGTCAGTATATGCACTTAAAATGCCAATAATCTGTGTATTATATCATTAAGATATTATTACTAAAACAAGCCAAATATGCATGTTTTTTGTCACCACTCTGTGTCCTCTAGAGAGCGCCAGTGGGTGGATGATTTTCCTCTGCACCGCAGCGCTTGTGAAGGAGACACTGATCTTCTGTCCAAATTGCTGGACAGTGGTTTCTCGGTTAAACAGCTGGACAGCGACCACTGGGCACCCATTCATTATGCATGCTGGTATATAACAACTACTTATGAAGTGTTTGTTTAGGTCTCTTTATTTCTCATCTGGAAAAGTGAGATCACTTGGATCCCTTCTTCTGCCTATTTTCTCAACTTTACTCAATTAAATTATATAAAAGGCCCTCTAAAATATAAATCAATATGTTTTTTCCTCTGACTACAGGCATGGAAAGGTGGAGGCCACCAAGCTTCTGCTGGAAAAAGGAAACTGTAACCCCAATCTGCTGAATGGCCAGTTGAGCTCTCCTTTACACTTTGCAGCCATTGGAGGTCATGCAGAAATCGTACAGCTTCTTCTGCAACACCCGGAGATAGACAGAGTGAGAAATACAGTATTTTATATTTAATTGTCTATGCTAAATTCCCTTTTTTTCCGGATTACCTGCACCTTTAAAACGCATATCAATATAATGCATTCAAAACAAATAAATAACCTTTTTATTGTTTTTTATTTTACTTGTTTACACTAAATAGTGTAGAATTTTAAGTGTACAGTTGAGGTCAAACATTTACATATATAATGCAGAATCTGCGGAATGTTAATTATTTTACCAAAAAAGGAGGAATCATACAAAATGCATGTTATTTTTTATTTATTACTGACCTGAATAAGATATTTCACATTAAAGACGTTTACATATAGACCACAAGAGAAAATATGTTTAGATAGTTGTTCATGTGTTCCTTGTTCGTCCTGAACAGTTAAACTGCTTTTTTTCAGAAAAATCCTTCAGCTCCCACAAATTCTGTGTTTTTCCAGCATTTTTGTGTATTTAAACCCTTTCCAACAATGACTGTATGATTTTGAGATCCATCTTTTCACACTGAGGACAACTGAGGGACTCATATGAAACTATTTCAAAAGGTTCAAACGCTCACTGATGCTCCAGAAGAAAACAATGCATTAAGAGCCAGGGGTGAAAACTTTCTGAATTTGAAGATCAGGTTAAATTTGACTTATTTTGCCTTCTGGGAAACATGCAAGTATCTTATGTAGCTTCTGAAGGGCAGTGCTAAACTAAAAAAATATGATATTTAGGCAAAATAAGAAAAATGTGCACATCTTCATTCTGTTCAAAAGTTTTCACCCCCAGCTATTAATGCATAATTTTTCCCTTTGAAGCATCAGTGAGTGTTTGAACCTTCTGTAATAATAGCATATGAGTCCCTTAGTTGTCCTCAGTGTGAAAAGATGGATCTCACATCATACAGACATTGTCAGAAAGGGTTCAAATACACAAAAATGCTGAAAAACCAAATAATGTGTGGGTCCTATAAGATTTTTCTGTTTAGGACAAACAAGGGACCCATGAACAACTATCACTAAATAAAAAAAACAACAGCTGTGGGTCATTCAAGTAACAACAAGAATCAAGCGAATGGAAACTTTTGAACACGGTGATTTTTTATAAATTAAGCTATTATTTTCTCTTGTGCACTATATGTAAACATCTTGTATGTGAAATAACTTATTCAGGTCAGTGCTAAATAAAAAATAACATGCATTTTGTATGATCCCTTCTATTTTGACCTCAACTGTGTATATAATATAATATAATATAATATACTGTATAATACAATATTATGATAAAGTTTTTGTCTCTCATCATGAATATAGCCATTGTAGCTAGTATGCTGTCATGAGTCAATCTCTTTTCATTTTAAGCACATTGAGGACCAACAGAAACGATCCCCCCTTCAAGTATGTGAAGAGAGCAAGCAGAACAACTGGGAGGAAACGGTGAAACTCCTTCAGCAAGCCAACAACAAACCAGTGAGTATGAAACCACTTTGTTCTCCTCCACAGAGCTACAGTTCTGTAGATGCTGAGTGACGTGTTTTGTGCGTTTCAGTATGAAAAGGTGAGAATCTATCGCATGGATGGATCGTATAGGACTGTGGAACTGAAACATGGGAACAACACAACAGTGCAGCAGATCATGGAGGGCATGAGGCTGTCGCAGGAGACCCAACAGTACTTCACCATCTGGATCTGCTCAGAGAACCTCAGTAAGACTGATAAAACACATCCATAAATCACAAGATTTTTAAGATCTTATTTGATCTGGATTGAGACAAATCTGACCCTGTGGTGTTTTTCAGCTCTACAGCTGAAGCCGTACCACATGCCCTTGCAGCACTTAGGGAACTGGAGCGAGATAGTGACCGATCTCACTGCTCTGGATCCCCAAAGGGAAAGTCCACAGCTCTTCCTGCGCAGAAATGTTCGGCTACCCTTAGAAATAGAAAAAAAGGTTTTAAGTCACAATGTTTTTGCTCAATAACTCCACCTGATCCACATCAGTCTCCTTCTACATCCTTCTGTGAAATTCATGTACGTTTCTCTACTAGGTTGAAGATCCAAAGTCCATCCTCATGTTGTTTGATGAAGCGCGTCATTGCCTCCTCAAAGGCTTCCTATCAGCATCAGACGGCAAGCTAATTACCCTCGCCAGCCTCCTCCTGCAGATCATTTACGGAAACTACGACAGCAAGAAGCACAAACAGGGCTTTTTAAAGTATGTAGCTCCTTCCTCATCGATTGCCCCATATTGACAATTACAGTTATCAAAGACATGAATATTTTTTGTTCCATGCAGTGAGGAAAACCTCAGATCCATAGTTCCAATCTCAAAGGTCAAGAGCAAAGCGCATCACTGGACTAACAGGATACTTCACGAGTACAAGGTGTGGCAATTCAGATCATTTTTATTTTAATAGCTGGTGTAAAATATGACCAGTTTTATTTCACAGTAACATATCACAATATACACTAGCAATTGTTTTTTAACAAAGTCTCTTCTGCTCTCCAAGCCTGCATTTATTTGATTCAAAGTACAGCAAAAACAGTATTTATATATATTTAAAATAACTGTTTTCTAATTAAATGTATTTTAAAATGTAATTTATTCCTGTGATTTTAAAGCTGAATCTTAGCATCATTACTCCAGTCACATGATCCTTCTGAAATCATTCTAATATTCTGATTTGCAGCTCAAAAAACATTTATTGTTATTATGTTGAGTAACAGCTGAGTAGATTTTTTTCAGGTTTCTTTGATGAATAGAAGTTCAGAAAAACAGCATTTATCTGAAATAGAAATCTTTTGTAACATTATAAATGTCTTTATCATCACTTTTAATCAATTTAAAGCATCCTTGCTAAATAAAAGTATTAAAAGTAGTTCTATAATTTCTCTCCCTCTCCCAAAAAATATTATACTAACTCCAAGCTTTTGAATTATTTCAGATGAACGCTGAAAAAAAAATCTGAGCTATTTTAAATATTGAT
This sequence comes from Cirrhinus molitorella, assembly GCA_033026305.1. NCBI lineage: Eukaryota > Metazoa > Chordata > Actinopteri > Cypriniformes > Cyprinidae > Cirrhinus > Cirrhinus molitorella. The sequence continues at coordinate 1,946,250 of CM065131.1, forward strand.
AATATTAATAAAAAATGTTTCTTGAACAGCAAATCAGCATATCAGAATGATTTCTGAAGGATCCTGTGACACTGAAGACTGGAGTAATGATGCTGAAAATGTAGCTTTGATCACAGGAATAAATTACATTTTAAAATATATTCAAATAGAAAGCAATTATTTTAAATAGTAAAAATAATTTGCAATATTACTGTTTTTGCTGTACTGTATTTTGGATCAAATAATCCAGGCTTAGTGAGCAGAAGAGAATTCTTTAAAAAACATAAAAATCATAGAGTTCTAAAACCTTTGACTTGTAGTGTAGTTATTTTTGCTTTAAATAAGGTCTTTATGGTATAAAAATGTTCAATACCGTACAAACTTCATAATTTTTGTCACCAGTGTCAATATAAAAAAAACAAAAACAAATACTAACCTAAAAAAAACTCAAGCTCACTGAAGGCAATGTAAACAGTCATTGACAAAATAAGAATAAGAAACTAATTACAAGCAATGGGACAAAAAAAACGAAATAAAAAATGCTACATATATTGTAAAAAGTAATCAAATATATAAAAGCACTGTGCATATTCTTCACTGTGTGAATTAAATGCATATTATTTCTTCTTAAAGTTACAAAAGAGCAGTGAGAGATCTTCTCTCTCTTGTTTTAACATGACAGACAGCATGACTATTAGACCGCTGTCACTTTAAGAGCTGTTCCCGTTTCCAATATACTGTTACACACTCGTTTTCTTTCACTTAAGACCTAAATTACTGTGTTTACCAGGATACTTGCAAAGACGGGTATTTTGACATACAAATGTGTGTATTTAACTGTTCAAGGCCTATAAAGCGGCAAAAATAATGCGTGCATATAGCAGAATGAGTTCTCTATCGCTGCTGATTGCATTTCAGCGGCTTAAAATCAGTTTTTAAACTGCAATGCTTAAAAAAAATGTGTAAATGATACGTTTTCATGACCATGTAGCAGAGCAATGTTGCACGAACGTGTAACCACAATAGAAACATTGTGCTGCTTAATAGTTTTGTGGCAACTTTCAGAAAGTTACAAAAAACTTTAGAAAGAGTCTTTCTGCAACTTGTCTGATTTTCTCAATTCTGTGTCTCTGTAGAGTTTGAGCACCAGTGAGGGTGTGAGTAAAGAGATGCACCACCTCCAGAGACTCTTCCTGCAGAACTGCTGGGATATCCCCACCTATGGGGCAGCTTTCTTCATAGGACAGGTGTTCACCAAGGCCAGCTCCAGCACCCACAAAGTTATCCGAGTGTATGTGGGTGTGAACACAAAAGGCCTGCATCTAATGAACATGGAGACAAAAGTGAGATTCCAGTCATTTTAATATCATACGGACCTGTATTTCATTCCTCAAATCTTCTGTGACATTAGAGCTGGGTATCATTCAAACATTTTCCATACAGATACCGATACCTTGAATTCAATACCGGTTCCTGAAATCCATTTTAACAAGATTACATTACACATTATCTCAGAGAAACTTTAGTTTTTATTTACTTTGTTAACTTTTTTTGGTACTTTACTCTGTGTAATAACAAAAACATTCATTTCTGTGAAAAAAATAAGCTTTTTTAAGGGAATTGACTTTGTTCTTTAACGTGAACGTTAAATGCTACACGCTGATTGGCTGTTGTTGCATATTTCTGCTGTGTGATTGGCTCTTAATCCACATCGAGTAAAAATGCCGCTATCGACATATGTTTTATCCCGATTCAGTATGATATTGTTTATCGGCACAGCCCTACGAAACATGCAAGATTTATATTTAAACCGCCTTTTTGTGATTATAATATTCACAGACAATACTTTTGATTTATTAATGTAAAAATAGACCAATTTCATGGGAAATTGTGCTATAGATTAAATTCTGTTTGTCTTTGTGGAAACCATGTAGCCCTAGAAATGTAACTACATTTCAGGACAATAAGGTCTGCTCTGTGTGTTTTCTTTCTCTCTCGCTCTCTCTGTCTCTGTCTCTGTCTCACTCTCTCTCTGTCTTTGTGTAATGTACGCGATTAGATGCGTTCTCAGGTACCGAAATTGGTTTAATGTGAATCGGTACTCTGCAGTACCAACACAAGTGAGAGATCTTCTCTCTCCTGTTTTAACATGACAGACAGCAGGACTATTAGACCGCTGTCACTTTAAGAGCTGTTCCCGTTTCCAATATACTGTTACACGCGTTTTCTTTCAGCTGTTTTCTTTCACTTAAGACCTAAATTACGGTGTTTACCAGGGTACTTGCAGAGACAGGCATTTTGACATACAAATGTGTGTATTTGACTGTTCAAGGCCTATAAAGTGGCAAAAATGCGTGCATATAGCGATATAGTTTTTGTGTAATGTACGCGATTAGATGCGTTCTCAGGTTTCGAAATTGGTTTAATGTGAATCTGTACTCTGCAGTACCAACGCAATTCGGTCGGTACCCTTAAAAGTACCGAGTTCGGTACCCAAACCTATGTGACATTTTGTCTTTTTATTATTCAGGTGCTTCATCTCAGTATGGAGTATGGGACATTTATGTGGCAGTTGGGTCAGGCTGACCAATACGTCCAAATACACAGTCTAGAGAACAAGAAGAACTTCATTGTACACACCAAACAGGTAAGTGCCTTCCTTACTTTTTTTTGTGACAACGTGAAACCCAAGTTGAAACCCTTTTGTGTTTTTTTTTTTTGTTGTTTTTTTCTCCAGGCCGGCCTTATCGTCAAGCTGCTGATGAAGCTGAGTGGACAGATCACACCAAACGACAGAGCTGCATCAGATAAATACGCTTATGGTTAACCACTTCACAGAGAAGTACAGTGTCTTTGCCTTTTGCTTTTTTGCAGTTGTTTTGATTTTTATGCTATCATAAAACACAACTAAGAGCTGTTGTTTATACCAAAAGCTATTACATATCATAAATGTTAACCTAATTCACCATGTAATATTTTCTTACTGTATATGATATTATATGCGTTTTATAATGTCATGATGAATTTGTGCTTTTAACAGTTTTTGTAAATATGAACATTTTAAATAAAAAAATTACACACAGAGCTCTCTTGTATAATTATTTATACAAGAGTGGATTTTTTCATTCGTTAGTAGTAATCAGTTTAAAGTGCATTTTGATAAATAATAAGTAAAAGCCTTTATTATTTATATTCTGATTCGCTGGGAAATTAATCAGCTTTCAAAACATCTATTCACATGTAAACCGGTAATGTTTTACTAATATACACAAAGGTTTTATCTTCTGCTCAACAAGCCTGCATTTATTTGATCCAAAATACAGAAAAAGCAGTATTATTGTGAAATATTTTTGCTATTTAAAATAACCACTTTTTATTTGAATATATTTTAAAATGTAATTTATTTTTGTATTCAAAGCTACATTTTCAGCATCATTACTCCAATCTTCAATGTCACATGATCCTTCAGAAATCATTCTAATATGCTGGTTTGCTGTTCAAGAAACTATTAATTAATTAATAATAATAATAATAAATGTTTCTTGAACAGCAAAGCAGCATATTAGAATGATTTCTGAAGGATCATGCAAAAAATGTATTTGATATAACATGAATAAATTACATTTTGAAATGTATTCAAATAGAAAACAGTTATTTTAAATAAGAAAAGTATTTCAAAATTGTACTGTTTTTCTGTACTTTAGATCAAATAAATGCAGGCTTGGTGAGCAGAAGAGACTTTAAAAACGTAAATCTTACTGTTCGAAAGGTTTTTTTTTTTTTTGCTGGTAGTGAAATGTATATATTTATTTATTTATTTATTTATTTATTTCCCACAAATACATTTATTTATTTTATTAAATTTTGTACAAAAAAAAAACTAATTTGTGAACCTGTTTTTATTATTAAGCAAAACATCTATCCCCATTTATAACTTTCAGATTTCCATTCAGTATTGAAACGGAGGCAGTTTTTTCTAAGATAAATGGCTTATTCCAGCTTAATAGCAGCACGTTCAGCCTCTATAATATTGTCATGTTGTGCTGTGCTCTATGGCCGGAAAACTCAATCTCATTTTTAAGTGCGGTCCACTAAACACAGCGTAAAGGTTGCATTATTTCCAGCAATGCATTCAGGGATTGTTAATACATAGTTTGCATAATCTGTCACATTTATGATGGTACTAAGACTTCATTAGATACAAGATCTAATCTAAAGCCTACAGATAACTGAAGAAAATGCATATGTCCTTGCATTTTTCTCTCCACTGTGCACATATTGTGTCTGTCCTTTAGGTGCTGTTTAAAAGATCCTTTAAGAGCTGATAGGATTTGGTCAGTCATGTCTTTCAATGCGTTCCCTCCTTGCTTTTCTCACTTATTCCCTCGTTGCAGTCATTGTACACAACAGAAGGCAGAACACTAGACTTCTGTTCGTGTTTCTCTAGAGAGCGAAGAGATTGTTCTCGGCCTGCCAAAACGATGTGGATTCTCCATTCCTCTGAGATTTCCATCTCTTTATCCACAAAAGTGATAAAAACGCTCTTGGTCTCAACAAACCGCTAAGTAACGCGGTGTCCGACTTCCCAACCGCTCATTTGTTTGCGGCACTGAAAGGGAGATCTTTCAGCTGCTAAAACCAGTCTAAAGGTCAGAGAAAACTTGCTGTAAAACAGAGACAGTGATGCCTCACAAAGACGTGACTGAGATCTTTCTCACACCCTGTTTCTCACACAATGCTTGAATAGGGGCTTAGAGGAGCAGAATGAAGGAGAAGGGGAGGGGAATCTTTTCAGGTCTTCAAATGCAACAATAGTCTTTGTCTACAATGTCCCTCCATTCTTATTGGGGTTACTGACGGGGACGGGGTGGAGGGGCCGGATTGCCATAGAAACCGTGACAAAACAAGCAGGTCCCAGAGCAAGAGAGACACACAAAAACATGCTTCAAATCCAGGATGGAATCTCGGTATCGATCTCTGCAATTTAGTTAGAAGAGACACTGTGCCAAAGGAGGAGGAAGACTTATGTGAAAGGAAGGATGCATGCTTCGTTTGGGTAGAAGAAAAGGCGATGAAAAATACTGGAGCGGTATAAAAGCTCTCAATCCTTTCGGAGGCACGTTTGGACCAGGACTCGACAGGATATCATAATGAACGACGACACTCAGTATGAGGACTCTGTGTCCATCATGCTTCTGGAGAACATCAAGAACAAGCTGTTGCATGCTTTCAGAACATCAGCCGAACCGAGGACCTCTGTAGAGACGACTGTTCATCCGATCGGAAGGAGTTTCCAAGTAAATGAAGAGCTTCGGAGAGCCAAAATAGATGGAGCCATAACTTGGTTAAGATCAGAGCTGGTAAGTTTAGAAACTACTGACTCTTACATGCTACTGATGTTTTAGAATGGGCTGTTGGGCTGTTTTATTTTTGTTCTTTGTTGGTTAGAGATGGATGGATGGACAGAAAAGTAATGGATGGATGGATGATTGGACAGAAAAGTAATGTAGATATGGATGGATGGACAGAAAGTAATGGATAGATGATTGGCTGGATGGACAGAAAGATAATGTAAGGATGGATGGATAAATACATGGGTTGACAGAAAAGTGATGGATGGACAGAAAAGTGATGGATGGATGGATGGATAGGTAGATAAATAGATGGATGGCCAGAAAAGTAATGGATAGATGGATGGATGCATGGATGGATGGACAAAAAAGTTATGGATGGATACATGGATTGACAGAAAAGTTATGGATGGATGGATGGACAGAAAAATAATGGATAGAGATGGATGGATTGACAGAAAAGTGATAGATGAATCGATGAATGGATGGATTGACAGAAAAGTATTGAATGGATGGATGGATGGATGGACAGAAAAGTCGTGTATAGATATGGATGGATGGATTGACAGAAAAGTGATGGATGTATGGACAGAAAAATAATGGATAGATAAATGGATGGATGGACAGAAAAGTTATGTATTGGATGGATGGATGGATGGATGGATGGATGGATGGATTGACAGAAAAGTGATGGATGAATGGATGGATGAATGGATACCTAAAGAATGGATGGATGGACAGAAAAGTAATGGATAGATGGATGGATGGACAGAAAAGTAATGTAGGGATATGGATGGATGGATTGACAGAAAAGTAATGGATGGATGATGGATGGATAGATAGATGAATAGATGGATTGACAGAAAAGTGATGGATGGATAGATGAATAGATGGATGGACAGAAAAGTTATGGATGGATGGATAGACAGAAATGTAATGTATAGAGATGGATGGATGGATGGATGGATTGACAGAAAAGTGATGGATGAATGGATGGATGAATGGATACCTAAAGAATGGATGGATGGACAGAAAAGTAATGGATAGATGGATGGATGGACAGAAAAGTAATGTAGGGATATGGATGGATGGATTGACAGAAAAGTAATGGATGGATGATGGATGGATAGATAGATGAATAGATGGATTGACAGAAAAGTGATGGATGGATAGATGAATAGATGGATGGACAGAAAAGTTATGGATGGATGGATAGACAGAAATGTAATGTATAGAGATGGATGGATGGATGGATGGATTGACAGAAAAGTGATGGATGATAGATGGATGGACAGAAAAATAATGGATAGATAAATGAATGGATGGACAGAAAAGTAATGGATGGATGGGCAGAAAAGTAAGCCTAATGTATAAATGGATGAATGGACAAAATTCATGTATAGACAGATGTATGATGGATGGATGGACAGAAAGACAGATATATGGAAGAGTGGATGAAAGACGATGGATGGATGGATGGGTAGGCTGATGGATGGATGGACAGAAAAATGTATGTATATACATAGATGGATAGATAGATGGATGGACAAAAAAGTGATGGATGGATAGATAGATGGAACGACTGATGGATGGACAGAAAAATGGATTGATGGATGAATGGACAGAAAAACATGGAAGGATGGATGATAGATAGACTGGATGGATAGACGGAGATGGATGGGTGGAAAATGGATGGATAGACAGATGGAAGGATGGATATTAGATGTAAAGATGGATGGATGGATCGATTGACAGAAAAACACATAGACTATGGATGGATGGATGGATATGTGTATATGTGAAAGTGTCTGATGTGTTGCTGTGTTTGTCATGCAGCTGGAGATGCGCTCTCAGGACCGTCAGCTGGCTCAAACTCTGCTGGGACTCAATAAGGAGATTCAGAGGCTCAGACGAGAGAACGGATCTTTGGTCCTGGACTCTGACAGCAGCGACCACCTGTGACCCACACAGCAGAGCAGAGCAGAGCGGGGCAAATAAACTTGTTTGTGGCAGAAATAACTCTCCAGTCCTGGAGTGAACTTTGCTGGCACTTTGTTCAAATGTCTTGTGGGAGAAGATATCAAAAGCATTTAATGTGTGAGAAAACTTGACCAAATATCAATCAAACTGGGTGCTGAGATCTGTACAAAACTATATATATATACCCCTTTTACACCTGGCATTAGCATCGTTTTTTTTTAGTGATCGAATCACAATTGGAAAGCACTTGAGCACTGTAATCAGATCACTAAATCCACATTGGTCTAGAATGGATTCTGAGCCCTGACTTTATTGGATTTGAATTTGGAGATGCATTGGAATGAATATTGGAAAAGTATCCATGTATATAATACTGTACGGATACAAAACGCATGTTAATACCAGATGTAAAGGGAACTAGCCTTAAGAAGGCTATAGACATTTTTTTTAATAGTATGCTTGGCATAGATACAATTTCTATGATTAATTTGTCGAAAATGTAGCTCATATCTGTTCTTACTATTAATGAGATTGTGACCATGACTGAAAAACCGAGTGTTGATGTTTGTTCAGTTTTGAACATTATGAATTAGCATAGTAGATGCAATTGGTGCATAAAGCATTTTGTCATGTTTAATAAAATTGAATGATTTACACTCATTGCATCATGAAATGATTACACTCAACATTGATCAAGATTGTAGGCTTTTATTATCTTACTTGTGGTACTAGTATGATGTCAAAGCATGTCCTAGCATATCATCAGTTGATATTTGTCTTAGAAAATTAGATTATCAGTGAAAACATGTTCACATCTTGACAAAAATCCTAACTTTCTGTGCAATGGCTCATAATTTATAATTCAATGAGTCTTTAATTGTTCAGCTTTCTGGTAACTTTCTTTTGCTGTCAGTGTCATGCACTTAGTTTGAAGAGGCACTTCAGAAATCTCTATTAGTGCATTCAAGTAGAATAGTAGTCTATCACCAAAGACTTTGTCAAGTTTCTCCAGTGTTGGGGGTAACGCATTACAAGCAATGCAAGTTACGGAATATTACTTTTTTCAAGTAACTAGTAAAGTAATGCATTACTTTTTCATTTACAAGTTACTTTTTCAAAAAAGTAACAAGAGTTACTTTTTGTTTCCTTTATGTATTTAATCCCATTTTATTAACCAATGACTTTGCTGCTGACCTTTGTTGATCCAATTCAACCGTACACTGCAAAAATACTTTTCTTAGATTTTTTGTCTTGTTTCCAGCCAAAAACAAGCAAAATAATCTGCCAATGGGGTAACCAAAAAAATCTTATTTCAGAAACAGAAAACAAGATTATTTTGCTTGTTTCAAGCAAAAACGCACTTAATTTTGACTTAAAAAAAAAAACAAGACAATAATTATTTAATTTTCGATATTTTGGCTGGAAACAAGACAAAAAAATCTAAATAAGAAAAGCATTTTTTTGCAGTGTACTAATAAGCAAACTTACTTTATATTAACTAACATTTGTGCTTTTTTTTCTCATTGCTGAAGAGTGTTGAACTTTCTTTTCCTACAGTTTTACTGTACTGACAGGAATTTAATTTTCCTTTAGCCTTAGGCTTATTCACTTCATTTTGGTGTGAAAGGGCTTTTACATTTGCTAAGAATCAATCTTTTTAAATTAAAAACAAACAAGCAAGCCCTGCCCAGATTTAAAAAGTAACGCAAAAGTAATGCAATGCATTACTTTCCATAAAAAGTAACTAAGTAACATAATTAGTTACTTTTTTAGGGAGTAACGCAATATTGCAATGCATTACTTTTAAAAGCAACTTTCCCCAACACTGAGTTTCTCACAGTGTAAAGCGTTTTACTTTTTCACTTTATAGTATGTTCCTAACGTAAGGCAGTTGTGTTACTCTGGTTGTGATGACATTATGACATTTCTCACAAAAGGAATTCATCATTCATTCTTCTGCGAGACTCGACACTAATGTAACATGCATATTGCAACACGTTGTATTAATCAAGCTCATGTGATGTGAACTGGAGGTTTCAGGGCACAGAGCTGCGTCTACTAAAGGCCCGTTTGGGCGGACAGGCTGCAAGGGGAGCGGGGCTCATACATGTGCTGAAAGAATAGATGGATGGGTAAAAGCTCATTTCTCCTGAAAAGGAGGACATGCTGCTTGTCCCACCCTCACTTTCAGAGTCCCAACACGGTTCCTCCTCATCGTCTTCCTCATCTTCTATGGCTTTTGCACACTCCTGCTTCAGTTCCTGAATGCCGTCATGGAGATCCATCAGCTGGCGGATCAAAACTTGGTCCTGAGAACGCATCTCCATCTACAATGCAAAGGAAGAATTTTACTTGAATCAAGTCATTTTACCTTTGTACCGCGTTGATCAGTTTAACCAATCACACACGACTCTCTGTTGAGTTTAGAATGCAGTGGCCAATCAGGAGGCTTTCAGAATAGTCATTTCTGAAACCTGAGTTTTTGTTGACTGAAACTTGCAAATTTTCTCATCAAAAGCAACAAAGTGCAGATGTATGAACATGAGATTAATAAAAGAGACACTAGCTAGACAGACTACTAATAAATGCATTTCCCAAAATTCAAGATATGGGGCAGAAATGTCTATTTATATCATTTCATATACTTAATATCATAGAAAGAGTGTCATTTTTTCGCACAAATCACAAATGTGATTTTATACAACAGTTCAAAAATTAGAAGTTAATATTAAGAGACTTACGTTTTAGACACCATATTGCCTATTTTTGCTCTATTTTCACCAACAAAAATGGTTCCAAACACAACCACAGCATTGTTCTCCGTCTCTGAACAACATGATAGGTAATGTTTCGTTGCTGAATGAATAATCCGTTTAAATCAGGGGTGTCCAAACTGCGGCCCGCGAGGGATTTTGTAAAAAATTATACGAATCTGAGGTGGGAGAAGTACGGACGTTTTCATCCATGAGGCAGTTGTTTCATATTGGATAATTTGATGCAATATCAGTAGAATCCAATAGATGGCGCTGTAGCCTGTAGTGCGGTATAGAAATATGGTCCAGTCCAGTCTATATTTATGAATGGGAGAAACTGCAACGTGCAATATGGCGGAATAGTCCCGCTTTCTAAATGAAAGCTAATCGCTGAGTAGGAGAACAAATGCCGGTGTTATCCTCCTGCTGTAATTTCGTGGGGAAAACATGGAAATAATTTGTCATTGTATCTTGCAAAGATATGGTTTCTTCTTCTTTGCATTTTTTAATGAAAATGGATACAGTACTGTTTTCTGCGTTATAAATCGCATTTTTTATCATCTGAAACGTGCTGCGATTTCCAAGGCGACTTATAAAGTGATCAAGGTCACAATAGGATTGGTGACGAATGAAAAAAGACAAGTTAAGATTGTGTATTTTCCTGTAATCACGCCACTAGTTTCAGTTTCGATTTAAACATTTAGGCTGGGCATTTATAATAAATATTTACAGTGAATGCCACTATAATGTATAATGTGTTTTTACTTATATTTTCTTTCCATTTTCTGTTCTGAACACTGCTAAATGTACACTATTTGTTTTGTAGAGTGAGGGGAATTAAATACTGGTTTCTGATGTTTGTAAACATTTTTGTTTATTTTACATTATTTCTGAATGAAATTATAAAATGTGTCATATATCAATCTGCAATAATGCAACTTATCTTTGTGTCATAAAGTGGTACAAGAATAGAACTGCTATGTATGTACAAGTATACGTACATACAGTACCGGTGTGAGTGTTCATTTAAAGTACCTTTCATTTTTTTTCAAATAATTTCATATATCAGCATTCAAACTTTTAGGATTCAAATATCAAAACATTATTTATGCATGTGTAACTGCAGGTTAAATGCGTTCATGTCCTGCATTAAACAGTGGGTAAATACATCTAAATGCCGATCCAGATGCAGCACCTGTGTTTCCTCTGCATTGAAAAGATTAATTTTGTTGATAATGATTTTATTTGTGGTAACAGCCTGAAAGTCAAGTCAAGTTTATTTGTATAGCGCTTTTCACGAAACAAATAGTTTCAAAGCAGCTTAACAGCAAAGTAAAGTTTGTACAATAATTAAAGTTTGTTAAATTAAAGTTTCTACAATAATTAAGGTTTGTTAAATTAAAAGTGACTGTATTAATTAAATATAAGAATCTGATGAAAGAGTTAGTGCACACTTTCAGAAAAAAGAATGGCTTTATAAAGGTAAAAAGTCCATAAAAGATAAAAATCACTTTAAACTTGGAAAATATAAATTTTATCGGCTAGATATTTAGTTCTTCTTTACTTAGTGATTGTTTTTTGATATATATATATATATATAAATGCATGTTATTTTTTATTTAGTACTGACCTGAATAATATATTTTACATAAAAGATGTTTACATATAGTCCACAAGAGAAAACAATAGTTGAATTTATTTTACATACCCTTGATTCTTAACACTGTGTTATTACCTGAATGATGTTTTTTTGTTTAGTGATAGTTGTTCATGAGTCCCTTGTTTGTCCTGAACAGTTAAACTGTCTGCTGTTCATCAAAAAAAAAGTAAAATAATAATAATAATAATAATATATATATATATATATATATATATATATATATATACATATAATTTATTTATTTATTTATTTATTATTATTTTTTTTTGGAAGGCTTTGACACAATTCGAACACTGCCTCAATTTACATTTTGCTCTTCATCATGAACATCCAAACTAAACCTCAAGACAATACACACTGAGACACTGGGAAAGCTCTGACATTCAAAGCCTCTGAAAAGAGTGACCAGAACAAACATTACAGTTCTAACAAATTCACATATTCATACCAGAATGATGAGGTCAAGGTTAAGATGTTACTATGCTGAGTAAGTTCTTATCCTTGCATTTAACAGCGGGAGTTGAAAGTATTTTAGACGGCCAGTGTCTTTTTCAGATGCAAATGTCTTTTCTCCCTTTCTGCTCTTTTTATTGGTGCCCATGGCAGTATAATTGGACGCTTTGAGAGGAAATAATATCCTGCATTCCAGTACATTTCATGAGCCTGTTTCTGACTGCAGAAAGGACGAAACTAAATGTGTTCCCGCCAAAAACTGAATTAATTACACTGGCAGGCTAATAATGGAACCTGCTTTGAAAGATTTAATCAAAGAAAAGAACATTCCTGGGGACTGAACCGCTCATGTATATAAGAGTGAGCAGTACATTTGCTTGAGTGTGTTTTTCTCTCTTTCACTGAAGCACATTTAATGGAACTCAATTTAAATTTGATTTCCTATAGGAGAAAGCTCAAAACAACACTATGTGGGCAGCTGAGTGAATTGGCATAAATGCTGACTGGAAGTGAACGCTGGAACTTGTCGGAGTCATTAAGACTGTGTTAAGGCTGGAAAAGAACAATAATGTGAATGCTGGGAAGGCATTGTGCTCATTTAATTAATGAGCAGAATATAGAATGTGGAATAATAAATAGTGACCCGAATTCACCCGACTCTAGAATTAAGTTTTAAACAACCATATGATAATTCTTATTCTCATTTAGACAAAAAATGTTCTAAATTACAGTATTTTTCATGACTTGATTGTGATTTGACATCACAAAGTACTGAAGTGATGAATATAGACCAATGGGACATAATATTAGCTTTTCTTAAAGGGTTTCTGTGGTGCCTTTTGTGTGAAAGGTTGCCATGACAAGTCACGAGTACAGAGGCTGTAAATGCCAAGCAATATATTTACCGAGAATGGGCCCGCTCAGAATTTAACCCCCGGGACGTTGTAAGGGTCGCGACATGAATGTAAATGACAAGAAGGTCGTAATTTTTTACTCATGAGGAGTAAAGACGCAAGCTGACCTTTGATTGTACTAACGACACGACCCATGTCTACAACAATAGACGCACATGAAACGCTTAGACCACCCAGGAAACTATACACAGGAAGAAAGAAAAGAATCAAAAATAAAATAAAATTATACAATATATAAGATCACCAGTTATATGATCAAAAATACAGTAAAAAGTAATATTGTGAAATATAATTACAACCTTTTTCTATTTTAACGTTTTAAAATGCCATTTATTTCTGTGATGCAAAGCTGAATTTTCAGCATCATTACTCCAGTCTTCAGTGTCACATAATCCTTCAGAAATTATGCTAATATGCTGATTACATGCTGAAGAAAAAATATTATTTTTATCAATGTTTAGAACAGTTTAGTTGCTTAACATATGAAGAGTTCAGATGCAAAAGCCTCTAAATCCATCTGACGTTTTTCTCTAAAATAAGTATTTTTATCAGGCTCCTATGTAAGCACAAATAATGTAAACAAATAATCTGACAAAATATAAAACAAATAAAACTAATGAAGCCAAAAGTTTTGGAGCAGTAAGATTTTTTTTTATTTTTTTTTTAAGTTTCTTCTGCTCACCAAGCCTGCATTTAATTGATCCAAAGTACAGCAAAAACAGTACAATATTTTTACTATTTTAAATAACTGGTTTCTATTTTACTATATTTTAAACTGTAATTTATTCCTGTGATCAAAGCTAAATATTCAGCATCATTACTGTAGTCTTCAGTGTCACATGATCCTTCAGAAATCATTCTAATATGCTGATTTGCTGTTCAAGAAACATTAGTATTAATATTATCAATATTTAAAACAGTTGAGTACATTTTATTTCAGTTAAATGCTGATCTGTGGATCTTTCTATTCATTAAAGAATCCTTGTAACATTATACACTATACCATTCAAAAGCAGTGTTGGGGAAAGTTACTTTTAAAAGTAATGAATTACAATATTGCATTACTCCTAAAAAACTAATTGCATTACTTAGTTACGTAACTCATGTTACTTGTAATGCGTTACCCCCAACACTGTTCAAAAGTTGTTAGTATATATATATATATATATATACTGTATATATATTTATTTATTTTGGGAAGGCAATTATAGAAATGAATACTTTTATTTAGCAGGGATGCTTTAAATTGATCAAAAGTAATGATAAAGACATTTGTAATGCTACCAAAGATTTCTATTTCAGATAAATGTGACCTTGGAGCACAAAACCAGTCTTAAGTTGCTGGGGTGTATTTGTAGGAATAGCCAAAAAATACATAGTATGGGTCAAAATTTTTCTTTTATGCCAAAAATCAGTAGGTTATTAAGTAAAGACCATGTTCCATGAAGATATTTTGTAAATTTCCTACCGTAAATATATAAAAACTTAATTTTTGATGAATAATATGCACTGCTAATAACTTAATTTGGACAACTTTTCTCAATATTTTAAATTTTTGCACCCTCAGATTCCAGATTTTCAAATAGTTGTATCTCGGCCAAATATTGTCCGATCCTAACAAACCATACATTAATGGAAAGCTTATTTATTTAACTTTTAGAAGATGTATAAATCTCAATTCCGAAAAATTGACACTTATGACTGGTTTTGTGGTGCAGGGTCACAAATGCTGTTCTTCTGAGCTTTCTATTTATTAAAGAAACCTGAAAATATGTTTTTTACATAATAATAATAATAATAATAATAAAAGCAGCAAATTAAAATATTAGAATGATTTCTGAAGGATCATGTGACTGGAGTAATGATGCTAAAAATTCAGCTTTGAAATCAGGAATAAATGACATTTCAAAATGTTTTCAGAAAGAAAAACAGTTATTTTAAATATATGTAAGACATTTAGAATTTAGATTTGTGTAAAAAGCTTAAAAATAGATTATTCATAATATGAAAAAATGATTTTTTTTTTAATGTTTTTTGTTTTTCCTTCAAATTTTGCCTAAGATTGGTTTTCCTAAAAGTCCTCTAAATTGCCAAAAACTGTCCCTAATGAAATCTTACCAGCTCTTTCCTCAGCCAGGCCAGCGCAGTCTCAATGTCCCCGTCTCCAGCCAAACGAGTCCCTCTGCGCACCTCCTGCGATGAGGAACGGTCCCTGCACATCACTGCTGCTGTACAGTGATCAAAAGACGTTTCTTTACAGGAGAAATCTCTAAGTCTGGTAAGAACTACTTCCATTGTTTCTAGAAGTGCCGATGAGGAGCGGAGAGCTCTCTGTTCTTCTTGTCAGCTGCAGATACAGCTGAAACACAACTCAATGTTTTATCTCTCTGTCACACTGTCCACTACTGGTGAGTCCGTTTTGGGACAGACACTTAAATCACCCCCTCCCTCCAGCCCCGGCCACGCCATAAACGTGCGCACTCTCATTTTGCATGCGACATAAGTCTGTTTATGTGTAAAGGAATGACGTAGAAAGACGTCAACCTCGTCTGTAGTGTAGTGAAGCTTTGTAAATGTTTAACGCAGCTGAACAGATGACGTGTGGATATGGAGTTGCTATGGCTTCGCAGGAAGCACTAGTGAAGACGACTGGAATGTCTTTGGCAGTGCCAAGATGGTAAATAGTAAGTAGGCCTCTGTGGGCTAAAGAGACCACAAATCACATTTGTCAGGTCATAGCTTTGATTCTGATCCCATGCAGATTTGACCATGGACCACAAAACCAGTCATAAGGGTCAATTTTTCAAAATTGAGATTTATACATCACATAAAAGCTGAATAAATAAGCTTTCCATTGATGTATGGTTTGTTAGCATCGGACGATGTCTGGCCGAGATACAACTATTGAAAATCTGAGGGTGCAAAAAAATACAAATATTGAGAAAATCACCTTTAAATTTGTCCAAGTGAAGTTCTTAGCAATGCATATTACTTTTCAAACATATAGTAGGAACTTTATAAAATATCTTCATGGAACGTGATCTTTACTTAACATCCGAATGATTTTTGGCATAAAAGAAAAATAACTAATTTTGACCCATACAGTGTATTTTTTGACTATTGCTACAAACACACCCCAGCGACTTAAGAGTGGTTTTGTGCTCCAGGGTCACATATTAGTATTAACTATCTTTTCTTCTCACAGTAGCCGATGTTGTTCCTCACGGATGCAAAGTCAATGGTTGTGAAGCGCTGACGAACATGGCCATGTGGAGCTGCATGCTGTCATGTCCTCTCTGAGTTTCCCAAGCAACCTGCACAAATAAGCAATCCATCCCAATTGGGACAAAAATAGTGACACAATTGAGGCTATATTTAAACCCAACAAAGTCTTTGACGTTAGAGACATTCACAGAGACAGAATGGGACCAAGTTCTCTTCATCCATGACAAAAAAAAAGTCTAGCCTTTCGGTTCGCTTTTAGAACCTCTGCCATGCATAAAATACAACAGACTTAAATTCTAGCATCCTATAAAATGTTCAGCCAATTTGATCAAATTACTTGCATCAAAACAAGTGTCCATGTGGTAAATTCCCATGCAAAAAAAAAGTCACATGGATTATTTTATTGTATCCGAACTACCTTTGTGGGCCTTGAACATGGTAGTTGCATTGCTGTCTATGTAGGGTCAGAAAGCTTTTGGATTTCATCAGAAATATCTTCATTTGTGTTCCAAAGATGAACCAAGGTCTTACCGGTTTGGAAACATTTGCACTCATAAAAATAAAGGCTCCAAAGGGGTGTTTTTGTGGTGATATATATATATTTGTAATGCCAAAAATCATTAGGATATTAGGTAAAGATCATGTTCCTCGAAGATATTTTTACATTTCCGGGTGTAAAAAGTTACTTAATTAGTAAACTTAATTTTTGATTATAATATGCATTGCTACTAACTTTATTTGGACAACTTTAAAGGCTATTTTCTTAGTATTTAGATTTTTTGCACCCTCAGATTCTAGATTTTCAGATAGTTGTATCATAATAAACCATGCATCAGTGGAAAGCTGATTTTTTTTTAGGTTCTGGATGATATATAAATCTAATTTTCACGAAGTTGAACCTTATGACTGGTTTTGTGGTCAAGGGTCACATATAAGAACACTTTTTGATTCCCAAAAGAAACTGGACTGAACAGTTTTTCAAAGAACCATTTGAAGAACTTTATAAAAATCAAAAGAACCCTTTTCCACTATAAAGAACCTTTTATTCATTTAAAAGGTTCCATGGGTGATCAAGGTTCTTTGTTGAACCATCAATATCAATAAAGAAGCTTTATTTTTAAGAGTGTGCATGAGAAATTAATAGAATTGTCATCACTTTAATGTAATGTAATATTAATAAATACTAATTTCTGTGAACAGTCCTCCAAAGATCACACTTAATGGACATAAGAACAAGCCTGATTGGCTCTTGGAGGCTATACCACCCCCTTGTGGTAAAAAAGTAAATAAATAAAAATGAATTTCCCATCTGAATGAAATTCCCATCTGTCCTCAGCTGATACCTCTTCAATTATTATTAAGTAATATTATTAAAACTGCACTACTTTGTTACATTTATATTAATTTATTATTAATCATATTTGAACATTTCTAACCATGTTGGGGGTAACACATTACAAGTACCATAAGTTACATAATAAGATTACTTTTTCAAGTAACTAGTAAAGTAACGCATTACTTTTTTATTCACAAGAAAATATCTGAGTTACCTTTTGTTTCCTTTATGTATTTAATCCCATGTTAGTAACCAGTGTCTTTGATGCTGACCTTTGTTGATCCAATTCAACCGTTCAATAAGCAAAACTTAATTTAGATTAACGAACATTTGTGCTTCATTTTTCTCATTGCTGAGGAGTGTTGAACTTCCTTCTCTTACAGTTCTACTGTACAGACATTAATTTACTTTTCCTTCAGCTTTAGTCTTATTCATTTCACTTTTTGTTGTGAAAGGGCTTTTACATTTGCTGAAAATCTAACTTCTTATATTAAAACCAAACAAGCAAGCCCTGCCCAGATTTAAAATTTAACGCAAAAGTAATGTAACACATTACTTTCCATAAAAAGTAACGTAATGTAATTAGTCAGTTTTTAGGGAGTAACGCAATATTGTAATGCATTACTTTTAAAAGTAACTTTCCCCAACACTGCCTAAAATAACTTCTCAGTATTTTTTGCAGTGTATTATATAATTATAGATTTCAATGTTTGTACCTATATTTTTCATTATAAAAACACAAAGCCAACCATATTTTTTCTCAAATAATTATTCACAACTGAAACATCCAAGAAAATGTGTCTAATAACAAACACCTCAAATTATACCTTAACTGATTAAATTCTGACTATTAAATTATTTTTTATCCAATAAAACATAATTAATTTATGTGTGTGTGCGTGTATATATATATATATATATATATATATATTACATTTCTAATATCGGTTTTCTATTTTAATATACTTTAAACTATTATTTATTTCTGTGACACAATGCTGATTTATGATCAGTGTTGAAACTGTTTTGCTGCTTACAATTTTTTTTGGAACCTGTAATGCTTTTTTTTGATGAATTAAAAGAAAACCGAAATCTTTTCTAACAATATACGTCTTTAGACCCCAAATTGTAGTGTATTTTGTAACACAACATTTCTTTTTGGTATAAACACTGTTCTTTTTAACTTTTTATTTATTGAAGAATCCTGAAAAAGTATCACAGTTTCCAACATTGATAATAAATCAGCATATTAAGATGATTTCTGAAGGATCATGTGACACTGAAGGCTGGAGTAATGATGCTGAAAATTCAGCTTTGCTTCACAGAAATAAATTCTGTTTTAAAGTATATTAACATAGAATCTCAAGTAATTAAACCTTAAACACACACAAAAAAACTACAGGTATTGATGATAAAAAAACACTTGTTTATTAGACAAAACAAGTGGTTTGCTGGCTCAAATGCATAGTCTGGAAAAAAGACAAACGCTGAAAAAAACAAAACAAAAAAACAAATGTTACTCTTGTAGAAGTCAGGCCTGTCTCTAGGCAGTTGTGGGGTTGGAGCTGACTGCCGCTTCCTTTCCCCCAGCAGGCTTTCGCTTCCTATGTCTACTCTGCTTCTTTTTCTCTCCGTCTGTTTTTTGGGGCTGCTGAGGCATCGGTTTTTTCTTTTTCTTCAGGCAGCTAAGTGGGTTGGGATTGCTGGATTTCCTCTTCCGTTTTTTGCCTCTGTTATCATTTCTGTCTTTGCTGAGGCCCTCCTTCTCTTTCCGAGTTTGGATACTTGACTGTTGTGTGGGGGTCACAAACCTACCCAGCTGAACCGCTTCAACGTGCTTCAGTGAACTTTCAGATGGCTTGTCTAACACCATGGTGTTGAGGATAATGTAGAGCAGAGGAACCCCAGGAATCTTCTTCAGGGCCGTGGTCAACTCTCGGTCCTAGTAATAAAGATCATTATATGTTAATCATCTTTTTGCTTTAATTTTGTATTTTTTTTTTGTCTAGTAGAGTCTTTACCTGAGATGCAATGAAGTAGTGGTGTGGATTTGTCTCCTCAAGCATTGACAGCAAACACTCTGATGCAGGTACTGGATCTTTTGTGTGCTTGCATTTTCTCATCTGAAATCTCTGCAAGATGAGTTTTGCTCCATAGAGGTTTTTGGCAAGGGTATCAAGTTCCTTGAGTGCGCAGCTGCAAAGAACATATCAAATATGTTATTACACAAGAACTGACATACATTACCAAGATTTTTAATGTTTTTGTTAGTCTGCTCACCAAGCCTGCATTTATTTGACCCAAAGTACAGCAAAAAAACTGTACAATTTTTAAATATTTGTACTATTTAAAATAACGGTTATCTTTTTGAATATATTTTAAAATGTATTTTATTCCTGTGATTTCAAAGCTGAATTTTTAGCATCATAACTCGTCATATGATCCTTCAGAAATCATTCTGATATTCTGATTTGTTGCTAAAAACAAAACAGATAGAAATAGAAAGTTCAGAACAGCATTTATCAGATTTTATTTTTTTTCTTTAACATTATACATCTTTAACATCACTTTTGATCAATTTTAAGTACCCTTGCTAAATAAAAGTAATAATTTCTATAACTTATTTCCCAAGAAAACATATACTAAAGACTACAAACACTGGAACAGTTTATTTCAGATAAATGTTGATCTATTCATCAACAAATCTTGAAATTAACTCAACAGTTTTAAATTTGATAATAATAATAATAATAATAATAATAAAAATGTCTTTTGAAGAGCAAATCAGCATATTAGAATGATCATGTGACACTGAAGACTGGAGTAATGATGCTGAAAATTCAGCTTTTGATCAAAGGAATAAATTCATTTTTTTTTTTTATATATTCAAATATAAAGCAGTT
This sequence comes from Cirrhinus molitorella, assembly GCA_033026305.1. NCBI lineage: Eukaryota > Metazoa > Chordata > Actinopteri > Cypriniformes > Cyprinidae > Cirrhinus > Cirrhinus molitorella. Next base: position 1,966,804 of record CM065131.1, read on the forward strand.
ATTTTAAATAGCAAAAATATTCAACGACGTTACTGTTTTTGCTGTACCTTGGATCAAATAAATGCAGGCTTGGTGAGCAGAAGAGAATTCTTAAAAAAAAAAAATCTTAAAAACCTGAAATAAGAATAGCATTAACTTACTTTGTCGTACAAAGCTGAACTTCTCCCATTAAATACTTTGGCAATTGCTCTTTGATTTGAATCTTGTTCTTTAACGCCGCCTGACAAAACGTCCCATCAATTAATATTTGGTAGGGTTCCCTAAAGCAAAAGTTGTACTTGTAAAAACTGGTGGTTTTCTTCGATTGTTTCTGACGTTTTATCTTCATGGTGAATTATTTATACACAAAGCTCAGACAGTTTAAACAAACAGATGGGAGTTGAATGTCTATAAATCCGAACACTTGATGACTGATACGCTTTAATTTCTGTAAATATCTCAGTAAAACTGTCAGACGAAGCTCACCACGCCAGTCTCTAACATTAACAACATGGTCCCAGCGTGGTTACAGTAAATGAGTGCCGGGTAGAAAACAGCAAGCGGCTGTCAGTGAAACACCTAGTTAATACTAGTAAATAAAAATAGGAATAAATTAATATTAACTACAATTAAAATATATGTTTAATTATTTGTTATTAGATAAACACTGTTAGAATTGTATTAGTTCTATCACTGTAGGAACAGTTCCACAGTAGTTAGTAGTAGTTCTTCCGACCGCTATCATAGCTGCACGTTCTAGTCTGAATCCTTTTTGAGAATCGATTCTTTTGAACAGTTCATTTTATGTCAAGGAACCAGCTCAAAAGCGCTCAAAAGAGTAATCCGTTGTAACTGTATTATCTTATTTAATTAATTGATTTATTTATTAGTAATCCGTTTGCTCTTTGTTACAGTTTTCCAGGCATTTGTTGTCATTTTACGATCCCCGGTTCAGTTTATTGCATCTATGATAAACTTATAATAATTTTTACAACACAAATAGATTATGAATTTGCAATAATCAATACGAAATGCATATACCTCAGTTGTTCATGTTTCTGCAATTTTTTTTTTTTAATCGCTTTAGTTTTTTTTTTTTTTTTTTTTTAAACCGGTTCAACCCATGCATTGAAAAGATTCGATTCCACTGAATTATTAATCCACCGCTATCAGGTTCACCGGAAGGCACCGGTTTAACGGTCTTGTATCCCCGGCGCACTGAAGATGGCATCCCGTAAAGATACCCCTTCTGGAAAAACCCTGGATTGTCCGGTCAAACAAATCCAGATCGAAGGACTGGTAAGAACACGTTTAACAGAATCAATGAAGCTGAGTCCACAGAAAGTGAAATCAGGTGTTTAAACGTCTCTGGTGCAGACTGATGTGATGCCAATATGCCAAACTAGAAATAATAATAATAATAATAAAATAATAGAGAAATGTGATTTCATTTCAGGAATGACTTTGGAAAAATATTTTAAATATTTTGATCCACATATGACCAAGAACACTGTATATTGTTGCCCATTTAGGGTTTATTTATAGTTGTAATATTTAATTCCACAGGTCATATTAGCAATATTTACTTTTAAGTTTAAGTTGTCTAAAAAGAGAGGAATTTTAGAGGAATTAGAAATACTACTACTACTACTACTAATAATAATAAAATAGAGAAATGTGATGTTTAATTTCAGGAATGACTTTGAAAAAAATATTTTTAATATTTTGATCTACGTATGATTAAGAACACTGTATATTGTTGCCCATTTAGGGGTTTATTTATAGTTGTAATATTTAATTGCACAGGTCATATTAGCAACATTTACTTTAAGTTGTTAAGTTGTCTACAAAGAGAAATGTTCTAGTTGACAGCTGTAAAGTGCAGACTGTTTGATTTCATGTGAACAAATATACATGGCTGGGGTAAATAATTAAAAAATATTTTTAGTATTTTTTTTTTTTTTAGTTTGTTTCATTGCCTTGTCCACTAAGGTCCATGCATGTTCTTACTGGAAAATGTAAACATGGGTTAATGCATGTTAACAAATAAAGTGGCAATAGATTTTTCTTTTTTTTCTAAAGAGAGACTGACCCTTGTATGGAAGCCCATTTACACCACTGAATAAAAAAGATAATTGTGACTTTATCTCACAATTATGACTTTTTTTTTTGCAATTGCAAGTTTAGATCTGATATAAACTTGCAATTCTGAGAAATAAAGTCAGAATTGGGTTATATAAATTCACACTTGCGAGTTATAAAGTCAGAACTGACGCAATTCTGAGAAATAAAGTTGCAATTCTGAGAAAAAAAGTTGCAATTCTGAGAAAAAAAAGTCGCAATTCTGAGAAATAAAGTCGCAATTCTGAGAAATAAAGTCGCAATTCTGAAAAAAAGTTGCAATTCAGAAAAAAAGTCGCAATTCTGAGAAATAAAGTCGCAATTCTGAGAAATAAAGTCGCAATTCTGAAAAAAAAGTTGCAATTCTGAGAAATAAAGTCGCAATTCTGAAAAAAAAGTCGCAATTCTGAAAAAAAAGTCGCAATACTGAAAAAAAAGGCGCAAATCTGAGGAAAAAAAGTTGCAATTCTTCAAACTCAAAATTGTATTTCATAACTTACAGTTAACTTACAGAGAGTTTATATCTTAAAATTCATAGAAAAAAAGTTTGCAAGATACAAACTCGCATTTCCGAGAAAAAAAGTCTGACTTTAATAAAAATAAATTCTTACAATTTCTTGCAGTTGTCAGTTTATATCACAAAATTCTGAGAAAAAAGTCTGATATGTGAGTTTATATAATTTTATAATTTGCAAGGTTATATCACTCAATTCTGTGAAAAAAAAGAGTAGCAATAACCTTTTATTTTTTATTCAGTGGTCGAAATGAGCTACCATACCATTTTATCAGTGAACATAGACATTGATGTCCTGTATTTATCACCTGTATTTTATAATTTGCTTTATTCCACATTGTGAAGTTGACAGGACATATAATGTTAGATTCTAATTGCCTGTCTTTAAATTATTGAATGGATGCGTGCATCTTTAGTCAAAACAGTCCCTATTATTGCACAACTATGCCCTTGTTATCCAGTATGAAGAGATTTAGTTTTGTCTTTTTTTTCCGTTGTGTTGTGGGTGTTTTAGCTTAGGCAGTGTGATGGAATTCATTTTGACTTTGTGTCTTATAAACCCTTATTTGCCTTATTTTCTTTTTCTACATATGTAATTTAATAGAGTTTGTTCCATCAGATTCTAGATCACTGATTCAGTTTTACAGGCCTGAACAGAAGTCAAATGATTTTTTGCTGTGCTTTTGTAGTTGAATCTGTTTGTACGGCCACAATAAATTCACTGAACCTAATTAAACTCAATGGTGCTTATATGGAAGCTTCCCGCTCGTTTCACTTTCCTATCTCGCTCCCCGCTGCTGAGGGAATGAGAGCCAAATGCTGTGAATGCACAGAAATGTTAGTTTTTGTTTTGTTTCTTAGAAAACGTCTTCTACTTTTTTAGTTTTCAGGCTGCAGCCCAAGAAAAGCTGTCAAGGTTTCCTGTCAAGGTGCTTCAAGCAATGATTTTTTTACCCACTTGCCCCACAGCCTGTTTTTGGGCTTTACTAAAGCTCAGCTCCCTGTTTGCTGTTGGTTAGAGCTGTTTGAATAATTTTTTTTTGTGCCGTTGGCTTTCTCAGATGCTCAAACTTAAAGATGCTGACAGTTCATGTCCCTCTTTGCACATCCTGAGCTGGAATGATGCTTTTGAGAAACATTTTGGGCTTCCTGAAGGTTATTTTCTTTGTTTGTGTGGTTGGTTTTGTCTCTCCCACGATTTTACTGACTAAGGTTTTTCTTTCGTCCCCCATGCACGCATCGCTGAGAGTTTTGTTCTTTTTGTTTTTTTTTGCTCAGTATTTGCAGACTTCATCATTCATTGTCTTTCCACCTCTGTGCTGCAGAAAAATGTGTGGAGACATGGATGATGGGTTCAGAATAACACCACTTTCCTCTTTTGTATGTTTACCCAGAAGATAAAAACAATCAAAAGTTTTGTTTTAGATCCTGTTTGAATGCGAGTGTATTCCAAAATATACTTCTAGCAAATATAGACTATACTTCAGAAGTCAGTCAGATAAATATTTTCACTCCGGAAGGATAAATTAAATCAAAAGTGGCATAAAAGACTGTTGTAATATTATTTTAAGTTTCTAATGCTCATCAAGGCTGCATTTATCTGATAAAAAAACAGTAATATTGTGTTATCTATGTAAATATATTTTAAAATGCAATTTATTTCTGTGATGCAAAGCTGAATTTTCAGAATCATTACGCCAGTCTTCAGAAATCATTCTAATATACTGATTTATATACTAATAATATAATATATATTAATATACTGACATCTAATAATGTAACTTTATCAAAACAGGAATACATTACAAATCGTTTTATTAAAAAAATTAACCTTTTAACTCCTATTTACTCCCATTTTTCCATGGTAATGCAATGTCTGATTTTAAAAAGGTTTTCAAAGGATACATTTTGAGATTTTAAGATTTCAGCTGATATAATTTCTAAAGAGTGATAGGGAAAAGGCAACAAAGAAAGTCTTTGTAAGAAAGTAGATTTTTGAGGTGCACTCTTGTCATAAATGAATCTATTACTTTTTCTACTTTTGTAACACAAAAGATGGCAAAATATCTATTTAGGAGTCTTAGACCTTTCCAATGATATATAGTTTGTCATGATTAGATTAGGACTTATTTGTAAAACTTCCCACTGAAGGGACAGGTGGCAGTTAAGGGGTTAAACTTTAGAATTAAATAAAACTTAACACATCCTTGGTGAATAAAAGTATTAGTTTCTTTCAAAAAAAGAAAGAATAAAAATTTACTGACCCCAAACTTTTGAACAGTAGTGTATATTGTTAGAAAACCTTTCTATTTTAAATAAATGCTGTTCTTTTTTAACCTTTTATTGATAGAAAAATCGTGAAAAAAAATATCACAGGTTTCCAGCACTGATAATAAATCGGCATATTATAATGATTTTTGAAGGATCGTGTGACACTGAAGACTGGAGTAATGATTCTGGAAATTCAACTTTAATTACAGATATAAATGACATTTTAATGTATATTAATATAGAAAAACATTGATTTACATCGTAATATTATTTCACAATATTATATATTTTCTTCTGTATTTTTGATCAAGTAAAAACAGCCTTGATAAGCATAAGAAACTTCTTTAAAATGTATCTTCTTTAGTATGTTTGATGCTTCAAACTGTTGTAAAAAAATAAAATTCAAGTGTTTTATGTCAGAAAAACTTCTGAAACGTGATTGATTATTGCTGTCACTTTCTCATAACCTTGTAATCAACCCCCATCCCTTAAAAGAAACAATTAGGAGCCTTAGTGCACATTCACGTAAACTTTAATAGCTGTCGCAATCAATCTTTGTTTGTCATTTGGTGGTTATGATGGGTACTACTGACAATATCAGTTGACAGTGTCTGTCTGTCTTTGGAGCCCCAAGAGCGCTCCATCTTCATTGTATTTAATAATCAAATTCAGAGTTTTTTTTTTTACATTTTTGGGCTCTTGGTGAAGTCATCAGATCCAGTTGTTTTCTATTCCACAAGGCAAACGCATTTGCAGGTCACTGGAAAAAACGCATCTGATGTGGGTGTTATTGATATGCTAGTTTTCTTGTTAATCCTCCCCTGTGAGCAAAACAGCGAGTTATGAGAAGGGATAAAGGAAGACCCTGATATTAACCATCTGCTGTATTTTCCCTTTTGGTTCAGCCACCTGAGCATCAGGCATTGTTGCCGTGCTCCATTTTGTAGACCTGCTGTTCGCAGAGTTTTTAGATGAATACAAATAAGCTAAATGTATAAAGCAGGTGGATTAGAGGCGACTGCTTCAGGGTGGGTAAGCAGCTTAAACGGAGAGCTCTACAAATCCCTTCCAGGGATACGTATCTTCTCAGCTCTCTCTCTCACTCCGTTATATGAAACTCTTTATTTTTGACCTTTCAGGCAAAAGCTAAGCACTTTTTAAGCAGTGTGAAATAAGGTCTGCTTATGCATGAGAATCATAGCAGGGCAATGTTTAAATCATTTCTGATTCCCTCAGGAGCTTTTCCACTTTTAATAGTGAAATATTAATGCATGGCTATATATGCATATATACGTTTATGCATGCATAGTTAATTGATTGATTTTACAGTTTGACATCCTACTTTAGGATGTTTTCCCCTGTGTATTCCTCCAGGTAATATGCAACAAATTCACTTTCTGTCTCTGCTTTTGTCAAGGGTTTATTCTCTGTATTAGTAAATCTCCCTAAATGCTTTGCTGGAGTATTGAATCATCCAGGGTAAGTGGGATGGTCAACAGGGGGCAGCAGTGATCCACTGAAATCACTGAACTGTGTCACTCAGTTCATGCACATCAGTACTACCTTACATCTTTTCAGACGGTGACGTTGGGTTGTCAGTCTCTTTTTGAACACATTGAAGGGTGAGAGCAATAAGGATGCATCAATGGGTGCCACTGCTTACTAAGCTGACAGGGCTTTGGAATATTCTACTTTATTTTAATGCATTCTACTTTTTATATAAATAAATGTTATCCATATAAATATAAATATGTACATTTAGAAACTAAACTGTGTGTGTGTGTGTATATATATATATATATATATACATACATATAGAAGTTTCTTATGCTTATCAAGGCTGTTTTCACTTGATCAAAAATACAGAAAAAATGTAATATTGTGAAATATTATTACGATGTAAATCAATGTTTTTCTATATTAATATACATTAAAATGTAATTTATATTTGTAATTAAAGTTGAATTTCCAGAATCATTACTCCAGTCTTCAGTGTCACACGATCCTTCAAAAATCATTCTAATATGCCGATTTATTATCAGTGCTGGAAACTATTTTTTTTGGAACCTGTGATTTTTTCAGGATTTTTTGATCAATAAAATGTTAAAAAAATAACAGCATTTATTTAAAATGGAAAGGTTTTCTGACAATATACACTACTGTTCAAAAGTTTGGGGTCAGTACATTTTTATTCTTTCTTTTTTTTTTTTTTTTTTTTAAAGAAATTAATACTTTTATTCACCAAGGATGTGTTAAATTAATAAAAAGTGATAGCATAGGTTTACATTGTTAGAAAAGATTTAAATTTTTAATAAATGCTGTTTTTTTCATCAAAGAATCCTGAAAAAAGAATCACAGGTTGCAAAAAATATTTGTCAGCACAACTGTTTAAAACATTGATAATTCTAATAATAAATCAGCATATTAGAATGATTTCTGAAGGATCACGTAACAGCTGATGAAAATTCAGCTTTGCATCACAGGAATAAATTATATTGTAAAGTATATTAAAATAAAAAAAAACTTATTTTACAATGTAATAACATTTTGCAGTTTTTTCTGTATTTTTGATCAAATAAATGCAGCCTTGATGAGCATAAGCAACTTCTTTAAAAAACATTAAATGAGAGGGTCCAAAACTTAAATACACACACACACACACACACACACACACTGGTGGTTAAACGTTTGGGATTAGTAAGATTTTAATTGTTTTTTAAAGAATTCTTATATGCTCATCAAGGCTGCATTTTACTTGATCCAGAAGATACAAAAAAAAAAAATATATATTATACTGTGTATTAATATTATTACAGTTTAAAATAACGGTGTTCTATATTAATATATTTTAAAATACAATTTATTCCTGTGATGCAAAGCTGAATTTTTATCAGCCATTTCTTCAGTTTTCAGTGTCACATGATCCTTCAGAAATCATTTTAATATAATTACTGTTATTGTCAATGTTAGAAAAAGTTGTGCTGCTCAATATTTTTTTGGAACCTATGATTCTTTTTTTCAGGAATTTTGTTGAATAAAAAGTTAAAAAGAACAGCATTTATTCAAAATATAAATCTTTGCTATCACTTTTTATCAATTTAACACATTCTTTGTGAATAAAAGTATTCATTTCTTTCAAGAAAAGAAAGAACAAAAATGTACTGACCCCAAACTTTTAGATGGTAGTTTATATTGTTACAAAAGATTTATATATTTTTTATATATTTTAAATAAACACTGTTCTTTTCAACTTTTAATTTGTTAAAGAATCCTGGGGAAAAAAAGTATCACAGGTTCCAAGAAAATATTAAGCAGCACAACTGTTTCCAACATAAATCAGTTTATTAGAATGATTATTAGAGGATCATGTGACACTCAAGACTGGAGTAATGATGCTGAAAATTCAGCTTTGTATCATAGGAATAAAAACACAGGCGTTTAATTTTTTTTGTTTAACATGTAAAAAATATTTAACAATGTCCTTTTTTGATTTTCTTTGCATGCAATAAGTATTATCATAGCTTTATAACATTGCGGTTGAACCACTGATGTCAATGGACTATTTTAACAATGTCCTTACTACCTTTCTGGGCCTTGAATGTGTTTTTGTTGAATGTGAGTTGCGTTGCTGTCTGTCCAGGGTCAGAAAGCTCTTGGATTTCATCAGAAATATCAGAATTTTTGTTCCAAGATGAACAAAGGTCCTTCAGGTTTGTAACGACTCGAGGTTGAGTAATTAATGACAGAATTGTCGTTTTTTTTTGGTTGAACTATTCTTTTAAATGAGGATAAACTAAGTGGAAGAATGTATCTGGTTTAGGTTTTGAATCCCTTGTATGTTGCTGGTTTTCTTCATACAAAGCTCTTGGATTTCATCAGAAATACCTGAATTTTTGTTTTAAGATGAACAAAGGTCTTGCAGGTTTGTAACGACATGAGGCTGAGTAATTAATGACCAAATTTTCTTTTTTTGGTTGAACTATTCATTTAAATGAGGATAAATGTGACCCTGGACCACGAAACCAGTCTTAAGTGTCAATTTTACAAAACTGAGTTTTATGGATCATCTGAAATACATAAGCTTTCCATTGATGTATGGTTTGTTGAGATCGGACAATATTTGGCTGAGATACAACTATTTGAAATCTGGAATCTGAGGGTGCAAAAAAATAAAAATATTGAGAAAATCACCTTTAAAGTTGTCCAAATTAATTCTTAGCAATGCATATTACTTATCAAAAATTAAGTTTTAATAAATTTCCGGTGGGAAATTTACAAAATATCTTAATGGAACATAATCTTTACTTAATATGCTAATGATTTTTGGCATACATTTTTTTTTTTTTGATAATTTTGACCCATACAATGTATTTTTGGTAGGGCTGTCAAACGATTAATCGCATCCAAAATAAAAGTTTATGTTTACATACTCTATGTGTTTTTACTTTGTATATTTATTATGTACATATAAATACACACACATACAGTATATATTAAAATTAAATATTTATATGTATATATATTTATACTTGTATACAATTTAGATTATAAATAAATGTAAATATTTTGGATATAAATCTCAAATATTTTTCCTTAATATATACATGCATGTGTGTGTTTTTATATATACATAATAAATATACACAGTACACAAATATATAGTATGTAAACATAAACTTTTATTTTGGATGCGATTAATTGCGATTAATCGCGATTAATCGTTTGACAGCACTAATTTTTGGCTATTGCTATAAATATACCCCAGCAACTTAAGACTGGTTTAGTGGTCTAGGGTCACAAATGTGGAAGAATATATCTGGTTTAGGCTTTGAATCCCTTGTATGTTGCTGGTTTTCTTCATACAAATGGATACATTTCACACTATTGGCAGAACGTTAGGTAACTTTCCTCCGGTGGTTTTGATGACTAATGTGTTTAGGTGTCTTTAAAAGATGTAGACGGAGTAATTCACTCTTTTAACAACCTTTTGGTGGCTTCAGATCGTGACACAAGGTGAGTGCGAGTGGGGCTTATATACGGCCCTTGAGGGCCCTCTGCGAGGCGATAGCGCAGCGACGGCGGGCTGTGAAGTGCAGATTAACAGGCTGAGAGAAGAAGTTGATTCACCGTAAACCTGGAGCACTTCTACAGCAAGCGTAAAAGATTGATGGCTGAGTTGGTTCAGAGACTCTGGCTAGCAACAGGAAGTAAAGCGAATCTGGATTTCGCATTTGTCCTTGAGCATTCCTCACAATTGCCCACTGTGCCATTTTCCCGGCTAAGGTCAAAGTGCCAACAGGAGGCCAGGGCGCCACTCTGATTGAAAGCTGTTTTTTTTGCCTTTTATAAATCAAGAAATTTGTAAGCATCTTTTAAAGCAGCTTTAAAAGACTCTTAGTTCTGACACAAAGTAGATGTCCATCTTGAAACTCACCCGAGGTCACACGACCAATTTTTCGAAGAAGCTGATTGGTGTGCACCTTGCCGAAGACCCTCGCTTCTTTTCCTTGTGACTTTGCGGTGTCTGAGTTTCAACGTGCTTGACAGATGGACTACAGGGACTAGCACTCAATGCCTTCCTCATTCCCACTCGGGATCCCTGGTGACTTCGAATGCCACTTGCTCTGTAGCTCTCCCAGTCACCTTGTCCCACTAAGACAATGAGCAAGGGCTTTGTCGAAACTTGACACTCCTGTATGTACTTTTTGTCTTCCACTCTTGCTGTTTCTTTGCTGTGTTTTTAAATCTTTCTGTCAGATTCTTTTGCAATTGGTCTGAAAATATTGGGCCCTTTAGTGTTTAAACATCCTGTTTTACATACCACTGTCGTTTAGCTGGTGCTACAGTATAGCGTTATACAATATCAACTAGTTTGGGACAATCTATGAAATTATATTTGGGTCATTCCGTGTCAAATCAACCAAACTTTCCCAGCTCAAATTTTGCTAATATTTTTTCTTAGGAAAGATTGATATGTATAGTGATGAAAGCCAAAATAGTAAAGGTAATGAATGAATATTTTAGGGCCCTATGAAATCCATTTTATTTTTTCCTAAATTCCGTTTATTTATTTATTTTTTCTAAATTCCGTTTTTTCTATTTTTGTTTTTCAGATTTTTTTTTTTTTTCTTTTTAATTTTTCTGGACTCCTTTTTTACCTTTTTTTAGTATGTCTAATTATTTGAATGCATAACAACTTTTATTTATTTTTACAATAGGCTTTTGAATTTTATTGTTGTGTATTTACATTTTTCTGGTTATCAACGGAAGGCATAAAATATTAATTTATCTTTTCATAAAAATAAAAAAATGTTAGCAAGTAAAAGATTTACTAATAATACGCTTAATATGTATTATATTATGTTTGTGCGATTTGATTTAATTTGATGACATACTTTTAATTAATTATTCCAAACTTTGACAGATTCTGTGACATTTCACATATAACAGTAAATTCCATTTTTATGACTGGATTCCCTGATTCCGTCTGCATTTTCTGCATCGCAGAAATCACAGGGCCCTAATATTTCCTGAGTAATCCACTATTTTGTAGAGGGAGGTAAAAATGGCAATTTTCACTTTAGATTCAGAGTCAAGTTACAGGGGGTAAAAATGACTTCAGAAAGATGGCAGCATCATTATCTTATTTTTACACAGAGTTTGGTAGTTCTTTTAGTAAAATCTGTTGACTTTAACAATTTTTGTTGCATTATATGCCAATGGGGAAACAACACTATCAAGTTTTTCTCCAAAGTTTGCATGCCTGTAACTCAAGAAGTATTAAAGATATTTTAATGGCCTTTGAGATATTGGGTCCTAACAAACTTTCCCTTTGGCATCTTTATTTTTAATGTCCTATGAGATTTGGTTCCAGAGATATTGGAATTTCAGTATGGCTCTGGGAATAAATTGCTCAAATTTACACATTTTCAGTGGTCAAAAACTAAATGTGGGTCAGTTTGCAAAAAATATGATGCTTCTTTTCTTTTAAAGAGGAATGTCTGAAGAACAAATAATGTTCAAACTAGAGATGCATCTTGTTTCTTTCTGTCAAAACAACTGCATTCACCTTACCAGTCTGAGTGCCATAAATATTCTTTTACCAAAATTTGCGTGCCTATAACTTGAGAAGTATTTAAGATGTCACAATATGATTTAAGATTCTGATTCTTCATAAACGTTTCTTTTAGAATCTTACATTTTCAGGCACTACATCATTCATTCTCAGAGATATGGGAATCTCAATAAGGCTCCATTTCCAGATTTCTGAATATAACCAATTTTCAGTGGTCAAATAACAAATGTTGGTCACTTTGTATACAGCTAATACTTATTTTATTTAAAGAACAATGTCTGAAGAAGAAATAATGTTGAAATTAGAATTGTATTTTGTTTCTCTCTGTCAAAACATTTGCATAGAACATAGCTGTTTGAGTCTCATAAATGCTCTTTTAACAAAAAAATGTGTGTGCCTATAACTCAAGTACTATTAAAGTTATCTTAATATGCAAACTGCATCACTGCAAATTCATTCACTGCTCAGTTTCAACCTCTGCAACTCCACTGGGTCATTGCTAGACATTGATTTTAGATGGATTATTTGAAGCAATCAGTGTTTTTAGGGCTGGGTAAAAGTTTAATTTATTCTCATTTTTATGTAACATTGATTCTTAAATCCCAAGAATCTATTAGTCTAGCCTGCTTTGAGTTAATGAACAAAACATTGTAGCTTCCCATCCAAAAGATCGCTTTTTCACTTTGTTACTTTTGATATGAAACAAAGTCTCAGATTTCAAATTCGGTCTAAAATCTCCTCCGCTTTAATACAAGTTACAGCACTAAACAACTTCAAAAGTGTGTTAAAAGAGAGTACATCTTACCAAAATCTGTGTCCTGTCTCATGTGTGTTTCATGTGCTCAATCAGTGTTTCAGCTGTGCAAAGATGTCAATATAACAAATAAGCAATATGTCATGTAACATCACATTTACCTCAGGGAAAATGACCTAAACATAATCGATGACCATGAACTCATTAGTCGGCTAGAAAAATAAATATATGCACCATATAACATATTCGTTATGTTTTATTTACTGTTTTTCAAAGTTTAATTTATGTGTAAATAAACAGCCCCATTTAAAAGTTTCAAAAAAGTAATTGGACTAGAAATATAATAATGTAATTGTAACTTTATTATTATGAAAACTTCGTTGAGTGTAATTCAAGTGTTTACAAATCGGTTAATTTTAACCTTCAGTATTATAGTAATGTAGTACCAACTGACTCTAATGTATATTTCACAGCATAAGTTGAGAATTTATTTTTTCCTTGAAAATTTGCCACTTGATATATATCCAAAATAATCTAAATTGAATCGAACTCGCAAGCTTTTGAATTAGCATGGAATCTAATTGTAGTGTCAGTAGTACCAGTATGAAATCAACAAAATTACTGATGAAAAAGTTCATTCCTAATTTTTTTTTGACATCATAACATCCACAACTAGTTGATAACCTGTGAGTAGTAGAGATTTATGGTTAGCACTAAAGGCATAGGAGGCCTGCATGGTTTAATGCGACTAAAGCTACTACTGGCTCTTTGGTCTTCTGGAGTCTTGCCTAATGGCCTAAGTGCTTGCTTATTCGGAAGCTGTCAGTTTTATTGATAATCAGATGGCAAGCCACCAATACAGCCATCAACTGACAACCAGGATTTCTAGACCCCTGCCAGCTTACGATCAGTCATACCTCTGCCTCCCGGATAGGGCATTATGGGCATGAACATTTGCTGTCAGGTTTTTGAGGTTCTAATGGTTATGTACATTCTATAAGTAATATTGGAAATGTGAGGATAGTCAATTTCACTAATAAAATTGTTAGGATGGATGGGTTTGTCAACTCCAGCAGGCTCTGTCAGCTTTTCTATTGTCAAGTCAAGTCAGCTTTATTTATATAGCGCTTTTTACAATACAAATTGTGTCAAATAATCAATAATTCAAAAGAAACTTTTTAAACAATTTTAGTTTGAGGAAATTAATCAATAGTTCCAAATTAATAAATTGTTTGTCCCCAATTTAGTTTTCCCCAATTTAGTTGTTGTCCCCAGGAGCAGAAAGTGAGTAGATTTGGGTAATTTAAATGCTGAAGTGACCAAATAATGGAAATTTTTTAATGTAAACATCTGGAAATGTGAATGTCTAAGGCATTTTAGACCAACCTTGTGAACAGCAGGAAGGTGTTTTGTATCTTCCACTATGAGAACTCTGGATTCAGGTTGTAAAAGTCTTTTTAACTCTTATAGAAATTGCTTCCAAGCACAAGCTCTGGATGAGGATCAGGCTTTGAAGATGAATGGATGGTGCATTGTATTGATTTTTTTTCCCCCTCCACATTGGTTCCTTAATCCTGGTTAAGCATTGGGAGATTTAAGCACGGACCCATGTCAAAGGTTTCTGAACCAAGATCTTGTTAACCATGTCTATTCTTTGTGCCCTATTGACCTTTCAGTACTGGTCCAATGAATACAGCGCACAGATTTATCAGTGTATCCCTCACTGATTTTTATTTGAAACCTTTGAGGCTTCAACATATGACATTTTTTGTTGTTGTTAGGATTTAAATACGGTTGTGCTTGCTGTTGGTCACAATTGAAAATCTATTATTGTGTTAGATGCCAGGCCTCCTGGACCCAAGGATCGATACTGCTTTGTCGACAGATTCGAGCCCCTGCTCTGCTCGGCTGAAGATGAATTAGATTTTTCTATAAAAACGCGGAGCTTCGCTCTGCCATTGAGCTTATCGCTGCCGTGTGGGATGCTTTACTCTTCACCTGTGGTATTTCATCCACTGTTATTACCACTGCCCCACTCGGGTTTTCCCATTCTCTATCTGTCCTCATCTGTTATCTATAGGGGACATTTCTAATTCCAAATGGGTATGATCTGTATTAAAGTTTACGGATTAAAGATTAAGCTCTATTTTCTCCCAAATCCACTTACTACCAAATTTCTTTCATCGCCTTTCCAGGAATCCTTTCAACTGTCCACACTTTATCATTCATAGTTCAAGATCATGCTTTCTGATGGACTATTCAGACCATATACCTATTCAGACTATATACACACATTTAAGCACCCCGCCAGTCAAAAGTTATTTATTTATTTGGTTTTATGCTTTTGAAAGAAGTCTCTTATGTTCACTAAGGCTAAGTTTATTTCATAAAAAAAAGCTTTATAAAAAAAGAATTTAAAGCAGATATTGCTCCAGTCTTCAGTGTCAAATGATCCCTTAGAAATCAATTAAATATGCTGTTCATTGCTCAATAGTTTTCACTGTTGTTTACATGCAGAGGAAAGCACATGTATGCTGAATAATAGTTTCCATGGTGCCAGGGTGACACAGATGAGAAGAATAAAGATGTTAAATAATTATTATTATTTTTTTTTTTTTTTTGTGCACAAAAAAATGTTCTTCTAGGTTTATAAAATTATTGAACCACTGCTGTCACATGAAAAAATAGTCAAGGTTCTGTACCTTTCTGGAACTTGAATGTGTTAGGACCCTTGCTGTCAGAGTTCTTGGATTTTATTAATGACAGAATTTTTATTTTTGGGTGAACTATCCCTTTAAATATGTTGTTTAGTGTTCAGTTGCTGTTGTTTAGTATTGTTTAGCTGCTCAGTTTTTAATAATAGTTTTTGTTGCTTAATGTTTTTGTGGGAACCATGGTGCTTTTTTCCAGGATTTTTGGATAAATGGCAAAAGTTAAACAGCATTTATTGGAAATAGAAACCTTTTGTAATATTTTAAATGTCTTTACTATCACTTGTTCATTTTAATGCCTCTTTGCTAAATGAAAGTATTAATTTTCTTAAAAAAAAGTATTACTGATCCTAAATTAATCTGCTTCTGAAAAAAAGAATTTGAAAAATTCTAAGAAAAAATGTCTGTTGAAAATTTATTTCAGGAACAAATAGCATTTTAAAAATATAGGGTGCTGTAATTAGTGCTGTGTACTGTGTTTTTGATCAAATAGATGTAACCTTGGTGAGCATAAAATACTTCTTTAAAATAAAAAAGTCTTGAATTACTCTAAACTTTTGTGTTAATAAATAAATTCAATTGTAGTTTTAGTTTGCTGAAGACATTTATAGATATATATACACTACCGGTCAAAAGTTTGGGGTCAGTAAGACTTGTAATGCTTTTTAAAGAAGTATCTAATGCTCATCAAGGCTATATTTACTTGATCAAAAATATGGAAAAAAAACAGTGATATTGCAAAATGTTTTTACAATTAATTTTTTTTTATTTTTATTTTAATATACTATAAAATATAATTTATTTCTGTGATGCAAAGCTGAATTTTCATCAGCTGTTACTCCAGCCTTAAGTGTCACATGATCTTTCAGAAATCATTCTAATATGATAAATTTGTTATTCGAATTATCAATGTTGAACAGTTGTTCCGTCAACTATTTTTGTGGAACCTGTGATTATTTTTTTCAGGATTATTTGTTCAATAACAAGGTTTAAAAAAACTGCATTTATTCAAAAGTCAAAAGTTTTGTTTGGAAAAGATTTATATTTTGAATAAATGCTGTTTTTTTTAAACCTTGTTATTGAACAAAGAATCCTGAAAAAATAATCACAGGTTCCACAAAAATGGTTGACGGAACAACTGTTCAACATTGATAATTTGAATAATAAATTTATCATATTAGAATGATTTGTGACACTTAAGACTGGAGTAACAGCTGATGAAAATTCAGCTTTGCATCACAGAAATAAATTATATTTTATAGTATATTAAAATAAAAAAAAAAATTAAATTGTAAAAACATATACAATTTAACATATACGTCTTTAAGTATTCTCATAGATTCATAAAATGTCCTTACTACCTTTCTGGGCCTTGAACGTGTCAGTTGCATTGCTGTCTAAGCAGGCTCAGAAAGCTCTTGGATTTCATCAAAAAAAAATTTTTTTTTTGAAGATGAACAAAGGTCTTGGGTTTTTGGAACGACATTAGAGTGAGAAATTAATGGCAGAGTTTTCATCTCTTTAAGCTGAAGCCTTTGGACCAGGACGTTTTGAAGATCATGGCAAAACAGAAATTCAGTCTAGTTGTGAGTGTTAGCAGATCTTCAAGCTTGTGTTTTTGTGTCTCAGGTGGTGATGAAGATCATCAAGCATTACCAGGAGGAAGGTCAGGGCAGTGAGGTGGTGCAGGGGGTGCTGCTGGGGCTGGTGGTGGAGGACAGGCTGGAGATCACCAACTGCTTCCCTTTCCCTCAACACACAGAGGACGATGCTGACTTTGATGAAGGTAAGAGACTAAAGTTGTGTAATCATTTGTTAGCACTGCTCGGACAGGAATCATGTTCTAAATGACATTTGAGTTAGCGTTTAGGCCATCTGCCATCATACCGTTTCGATTATTTCAAATTAAAATTTTACCCACGGATCAAATTTAGCTTCATTTTGGTTCTTATTGCATCAGTGTACTAAATAATACCCATCACTGATGCCACCCAAAAATGAAATCTTTACTTGATATATTTTGGGCTCCCTGAAGAAATATTGAAACCATTATAAGCAGCTTTGAGGAGAACGCAAATGATTTAGTGACAAGGATATTGAGATGTGCTACATTAAGTACCGATGGAGTACAGATAGAGAATATACTCAAATAAGATTCCTGGAAACTTTATAAGTGTGTTCACTTTCAGATAGTGATCCTATTCTATTGCTATTCCAAATGCAATTTAGATCGCTCTGCCTTAAACTGTGCCTGATAACACTGTCAACAACTTTCAGATTTTATAAGCAGCTATTTGATTAGAAACACCCCTTTTCTAAGCAGATGTCAATTTTGTCATCCTTCGCCCTTCTCAGCTTCTTAAGTATGTTCACAAACACATAGAACATAGGAACGTGAATAAGTCTGTTATTAAAAGATTTGAACTAGGGCTGCTTGATTACGGCAAAAATCATAATCACAGTTATTTTGGTCAATACTGTAATCACGATTATTTAACACGATTATGGGTGGGTCCGGAACTTTATATGATTGATTAGAGCCCTGCATTTCAGCCCATTTTTACGCCCCTAAGGTCAGGCTTAGACACGGGCCGGCCATCGGGCCAGCTTTAGGCTTCTCCTTCACCTTCTCCGGAGACTTCACTTTCATTTTTGAGACTGGCTCAAACAGCATTTAGTGTCTCGCTCTCAGCCAGCAGCAGTGCCTTCAGTGCAGCTTTGCATTCAAGCAAAAATAAATAATGAATGTGTTGGGGGGAAATAGTTAGGAGATATTTGAATTAATTGTGAATAAACTAGTGTATTTTGAGTCCGTGTTGCAATCTCCTCTTCGACGCACCTTTAGAGAGAAATGCATCTTTATGGATTACAATGAAAGAGTTTGTGTTTTCGATTTGTTTTATTTTCATTAAGTAATCATTTAAATGTTTACATGTCTGTAAGGCATGTATTTGCAAGTTTTTTTTGTTTTGATGGATAATTTTAAATTGTTTCCACTACAAAACAATGGCGCTGGCACCTCTGTGTCCTGCAAAGCGGCTTTAGCTTCCACTCTCCACACAAACGATTGGTTATGCACCTAATAGCACACATTTATCTAGGTTTAACGTTTAAACCAACATTGTTTTATACTTGAACTCAAGTCGTACTTTTAGTCAAGTCGTGATGATTTGAGAAGGCGAACTGATCAAACAGACTAGCCGCTGTTTTCTCCAAATTAACTTGAGAGAACTTAACAAAGAGAACAGCGCAAATAACATCCAAATAACATCAAATAAACATTTTTAAATCAAGCATGTCCCATTTTAAGAAAGCCACGTTACATGATTTTACTGATTTTCATGTGAAACTGGGCTTTTATGGAGGAGCAAAAGCACACCAAAGGGGGCGGAATCGGGAGCAATAATCGCTTTATCTCGATTAATGTATTTTCATAATCGTTTGAAGCTGAAATTGAATTTTGATTAATTGCACAGTCCTAATTTGAACCAAACCTGGTATTTGTAGCCTGTATTTTCAACTGCTAATGTGCCATTTTGCTGTTCTCCAATTAGCCAAAGTTTACAAATGTTAAGATGATGCTATTAATCAAATTGTGGTTTAACCAACTATACATTTTGTTTTATGCAATTATGCACACAAATTTGAAATCAAGCAACATTTGTTTCAACTACACCAGGAAGTTTTCACTTTTATTGCTCGTCCTTGCATTTTGTCACACTCCTCTACGAGTGTAAGCTTTTGTATTTTATCACACTGCTGTATCTGGCCTGCCAGCCTCCGTTTACTACCTGCCAGCTCGTCAGGGATCACTAAGGCAGAAAAACGTCATCGTCGATGGTCTTGCTAGTAAACGATGAAGTAAATTGTGGTGTTATTTAACAGAAACCTGTATTGGAGTAAAGGTTTGGGGCTCAGCTTTTATAGGGCTTCTCTAGAGACTGCTAGCCAGAACGCCTCATCAAGCTCGGCCTGGAGAGAAGTGAGAATGAGAATGGTGTGGTTTCAGCATAGAGCGAGAGACTGCGAGTTGTTTATTTGCTTTTACGGCCTGTGAGATCACAGGTGTAGTCGGTGAGATGGGCTGTGCATCATGGGAGGGAGAGTGAGGCAGGGTTGCATTATTAAAAGTGTAATGGGCTGTAGAGGCTCAGAAATGGAAGCAGCAAAGGACCCAAAATTGACTAGGGTAGGGTGCTGTTTTGTAGGGCTGGGGTGATATGACTGAATTTACCAAAATGCTAGAAAATATTTTGTTATACTGTTTGTACTGTGAGATGGCATGCTATTAAAAACTGACCCAAAAAAAAGAAAAACATGGGGCCATTTATAATTCATCTGTCATCTGAGTAATCTTTTGCCTTTTGGTGTACGTCGATAAAGTTTAAAATTAAATATTAAAGTATTTTAGTCACTGGAATAAAAAAAAAATATGCAGACAACATGACTATGCACTTATGTAACATAATTATTATCTATAAAAAATACTGTGAAGTGTTTATACTAATAATATTTATAATGATAATAAAATATCTTGGTATGTAATTATTCACTAGAGTAAGAATACAAGTACTTCATGATGTATTGTAAAATATTCAAAATATTAATAATAAAAAATAATAGAAAAAGCAATATATTAGTAATCGTTCTATCTATCACTCTATTGTTCTATCTATCCTTCCATCTTTCTATCGTTCTGTCGTTCCGTCTATTGTTCCATCATTCTATCTATCCTTCTATCATTCTATCTATCACTCTATCTATCACTCTATGTATCATTCTATCTGTTGTTCTATCTATCCTTCCATCATTCTATCATTCTATCACTCTATCTGTTGTTCTATCTATCCTTCCATCTTTCTGTCGTTCTGTCTATCTGTCGCTCTATCTATCTATCGTTCTGTCGTTCCATCTATTGTTCCATCATTCTATCTATCCTTCTATCACTCTATCTATCACTCTATCTATCACTCTGTCTATCACTCTGTCTATCATTCTATCTGTTGTTCTATCTATCCTTCCATCTTTCTGTCGTTCTGTCTATCTGTCGCTCTATCTATCGTTCTGTCGTTCCATCTATTGTTCCATCGTTCCATCTGTTGTTCCATCATTCTATCTATCCTTCTATCATTCTATCTATCACTCTATCTATCATTCTATCTACTGTTCTATCTATCCTTCCATCATTCTATCATTCTATCACTTTATCTGTTGTTCTATCTATCCTTCCATCTTTCTGTCGTTATGTCTATCTGTCGCTCTATCTATCTATCGTTCTGTCGTTCCATCTATTGTTCCATCATTCTATCTATCCTTCTATCACTCTATCTATCACTCTGTCTATCATTCTATCTGTTGTTCTATCTATCCTTCCATCTTTCTGTCGTTCTGTCTATCTGTCGCTCTATCTATCTATCGTTCTGTCGTTCCATCTATTGTTCCATCGTTCCATCTGTTGTTCCATCATTCTATCACTCTATCTATCATTCTATCTATTGTTCTATCTATCCTTCCGTTGTTCTATCCTTCCATCGTTCTGTCTATCTATCTATCTATCTATCTATCGTTCCGTCGTTCCATCTATTGTTCCATCATTCTATCTATCCTTCCATCGTTCTATCATTCTATCATCTCTCTATCTATTATTCTATCTATTGTTCTATCTATCCTTCCATCGTTCTATCGTTCTGTCTATCGTCCTGTCGTTCCATCTATTGTTCCATTGTTCCATCTGTTGTTCCATAATTCTATCTTCCGTTGTTCTATCATTCTATCTATTGCTCTATTATTCTATCTATTGTTCTGTCTATCCTTCCATCGTTCTATCTATCATTCTATCTATATATCGCTCTATCATTCTATCTGTTGTTCTGTCGTTCTGTCGTTCTGTCGATCATTCCGTGGTTCTATTGATTGTTCTATCTATCATTCCGTCGCTCTATTGACCGTTCTATCTATTGTTCCATTGTTTTGTCGCTCTATGGTTGCGTCGTTCTATTGTGCTATTGTTCTATCGTTCTGTCATTCTATCTATCTATCTATCTATCTATCTATCTATCTATCTATCTATCTATCTATCTATCTATCTATCTATCTATCTATCTATCTATCTATCTATCATTATTCATGCCATGATATATGAGTTTGATCATATGGTCTAAGTGTGAGGCAGACTTTATTTAAAAATGTATATATATTTGAATATTTGAGTCTGTTTTGAAAGTGTTAGAGGAGACACCATGAGCACTTTTGAATCCACAGCTGACTGTAATGACTTATGATGCATTTACCAAGAAGAGTTAAGTTAGCACTAATTCTAAATGAGAAGTATTTCAGCCTGAAGCGCAGCGCATCGCATCTTCAAGTATACATTAACTCAGCGCCTCTGACACTGCCTGTGGTGTCCTCACGATTCATTTATTCCTCTTCTCCGCTCCAGGGTGTGTACATATGACAATGTGTGTTCGGGTGACCCTCTCCCACCCTTCCCATCACAGCACGCTTCTCTCCCAGTCTTTAGCCCGTAGGGATGTGCCTGACAAATTATTAGGTCTAATGGATATTTAAACACCCTTCATATGCAAAGCAAGGATCCTTGAACTGTACAGGCAGCAGAAAGGTGTAAATTCGGTCTTTAATGAGCAGTCGCGACTCCCTTGCTTGTTTTTCCTCCAAGGCAATTGCTTTATTTATTACTAGGTGAGGTTGAGTCGGCCGCATTTCTTTACCTCCTTGTGAGTGTGTGATTTTTATTTATTTTTTCCACGGACGTTTTCATTTTTGTCCACTATGAAAGCCTGCCTGTGACCTGAGGTGACTTCCATCACTTCATTCTATTTTTACCTGGTGTTTGACTGCCTCAAACAGAGCTGAAGTCTTTCAGGTGGTTGGATTGAGTCTTATCTGATGGAGGAGTGCAGGTTTGCTTTGGAGAGACTGAAACAGGAGGGTGGAACACGTAAAGCGCGTAATACAAACAGACCGTCCCAGCCAAGATAAGCTTTGTCTGTGACCTTCCGTTTTCAGAGTCTCAAACAGACCATAAAAAGAACAGTAGACTCAGCTCTGCATATTTATCCTTGTTAATGAATGTATTTTTTGTTGAAGTAGGGCTGCACGATTATGACAAAAATCATAATTGTCGATTATTTCCCTTGAAATTCCCTTGAAATTGTAATTGTGATTATTAATTACGATTATCACAATTTACATTGATTGATGTTTTAAATAGCTTTACACCATTGTTTGAAGCAACTGCATGCCATAATATATATATACTACCGTTCAAAAGTTTGGGGTCAGTAAGACTTGTTTAGAATTTTTTTTTTTTAATGAAGTCAAGGCTGCATTTATTTTATCAGAAATACAGAAAATAAACTGTAATATTACAAAATGTTATTACAATAGAAAATAATGGTTTTTATTTTCATATACTTTAAAGTATAATTTATTCCTGTGATGCAATGCTGATTTTTCATCAGCTGTTACTCAGTTTCCCAGGCTTAAGTGTCACATGATCTCTCAGAAATCATTCTGATATTCTCAATTATTAGTAGAATTATCAGTTTTGGAAACAGTTGTGCCGCCAATGTTTTTTTTTTTTTTTTTTGAACCTGTATTTTTTTCTTTCAAGAACAGCATTTATTCAAACTATAAATCTTTTCTAGCAATGTAAATCTATTATGTCACTTTTTATTAATGTAACAGTTTATTAATTTCTTTCAAAAAAAAATAAAAAATAGAATGAATAAACATTTACTGACCCCAAACTTTTGAACGGTAGTGTATATGTGCTGTCAAATGATTAATCAAATATAATAAATATACAAATGAAAACACACATATAGTATGTAAACATAAACTTTTATTTTGGATGCGATTAATCGTTTGATATATAAAAAAACTGAAAACACTTTTACTGCTTTTCTCGTTGCCACAAATGTTTGGGTTTGGCTTCTTTAAATAAAAAGGTTTGGTTTCTTTAAATAAAAAAGTAAAAATATGCAATAATGCATAGGGATATGCCGGTATAAAATTTTCGTGTTGCAATTAATTGATAATGCTTTTATCACGGTATATGGTATTATTACGCTATAAAAAATTTATTTGCACACAAGTGTTGTCATAATACAGTATAACAGGTTTAATGACTATTTTCTTATAACAAAAATAACTACACATATTAAAATACAATAAAGCAATACACAAAAATATGTATAAAGTTATAAAATGTACACAGATTAAAGTGCAAAATAATTCTAAAGACCAATAGGTATCATTTTACAATAAGATCTCATTAGTTAACCTTAGTTAATGCATTAATATTAATAATTGATAATGTTTAATATTCACAATAAGCAATAGCTACATTTGGTGCATAAGCTATTATTCTTTGTTAAAAAAATACAACTTAGTTGATAGCTCATTAAATAACACAGTTGCAATTTTTTTATTTTAACAAATTGTTATTACCTAACTACCTTTCTGGACCTTGAACATGTCAGTTGCGTTACTGTCTATTCAGGGTCTGAAAGCCCTCAGATTTTATTAAAATAATACCTTAATTTGCACTTCAAAGATCTTATATGTTTGGAATGACGTGTGTGAGTAATTAATGAAAGAATTTTTGGATGAACTAACCCTTTAAGATAAAGTCATCCTACCCAGAACTTTATACAAAGTCGCAAAATGTTTTTTGTGTAGTGGCATTATGTAAGTCGCACTAATGTTATGGTAATGTGCATGATATCACCTCAGGGTATTGTTTCTGTGTACACACTTTGACACAGCCATGATTTGATTTCACGGGCATGATTCTGTAGAAATTTGTAAACGTGACTGGAAAACCCAAACGTTCGTAGCATACTAATTTGTCTACCACTGAGTTTTTCTATGGATTTAGCCAGAGAGTCTTCAGCCCCTGCTGCTATAGGAAGACTAACTGGTATAAACTCCACTTAAACGGTGTTTACTGCACTAAATCCAAACTAATTGTGACCAGCACCATTGCTTTCGGTCTAGACTTTCAATCACTTTGCTACAAATGTGTTTTTTTTCTAATCTGCCTGTCTGTACTTACTTACTGTTTTTTTTGTTTTTTTTTTTAATGTGGATGTTTTCACATGGTCGGCAGTCACAATTTTAGCCTTTCGAGTGATTCAGTTTGTATCTTAATACACTACCATTAATAAGTTTTTTTTAATGTTTTGTCTGTTCTGCAAGTACAGCAAAAGCAGTAAAATTTTCAAATATTTTTACTATGTAAAATAACTCTTTTCTATTTGAATACATTTTAAAATGTAATTTATTCCTGTGATTTCAAAGCTGATTTTTTTAGCATCAGTCACATGATCAAATCATTCTAATATTCTGATTTGCTGCTCAAAAAACTTTTTTTTTTAAATTATTATTATGTTGAAAGCAGCTGAGTAGAATTTTTTTCAGGTTTCTTTGATTAATAAAAAGTTCAGAAGAACAGCATTTATCTGAAATAGAAATTGTTTGTAACGTTATAAATGTCTTTATCATCACTTTTGATCAATTTAATCAAAATAAAAAGGTATAGTGTATAATATTACAATTTTTTTTTTATATCAGATAAATGCTGATCTTTGGACATTTCTATTCATCAAATAATCCTGAAAGAATGTACTCAACTGTTTTAAATATTAATTAATTAATTAATTAATTAATTAATTAATTAATTAATTAATTAATTAATTAATAATAATAATAATAATATAAAATGTTTCTTGAACAGCAAATCAACATATTAGTATGATTTCTGAAGGATCACAATGCTGAAAATGTAGCTTTGATCACAGGAATTAATTACATTTTAAAATATAAACCATATAAAACACTTATTTTAAATAGTAAAAATATTTCAAAAATTTTAAATAAATGCAGGCTTGGTGAGCAGAAGAGAATTTCTTTAAAAAACATTAAAAATCTTACTGTTCAAAAACTTTTGACTGGTAATGTACATCTTTAAAAAAAAAATAAAATAAAATAAAATCTTTCAAACAGCCATTGTAGCCAATTAGATTAGATTCATTCTGTAAAAGTAAAATACTCTTTTCCTTCTGTTTTCCACTAAATGAGCACAAGCAAGAATGATATTTAATTATTGTCATTTATATGCACCAAAATAACAGTACATAGCAGGCAGAGTTTTCTCTTCAGCAGTTGGTATAATCAGTCTTTGCACGTTTGTCAGGGTTAATTACATTTACACATACATATTTAAATGTTTACTGCTGCGTTGAATTGTCGTTGTGCGTTTTGTGCTGTTTTCTTTTGCTGTAACAAGATGCATCTTTTCATCGTGTTCCAGGTCGACGCTGAAGCAGTCATGAGATAACGCCAGCTGTTACCTCAACCCCTGTCCCACATGAATGCATCATGATACATTGTCATGCTGTGTATTTTGTCTTCTCCGTTAGTGCTTTCAACATCACTGTATATCCATTTTGCTGTTTTTCTGTGCAATTTATAAACATTACAGTCTCCTACCAGCATTTGGATTTTCCATTCACATTTACACGATTTCTGCCCAGTCATGCCCATTTATGTCTTCTTATTATTGGGCAGCACTTCTAAATTTGGTCATTTTGGTCATTTTGTATCTCCTCCTTATTTGATACACATAATTCAGGTCACATCTGCTAATCATGGGTTAATCAGAAGAATTAGGTTTGGCTAAAAAGCGGGGGATCAGAAATGTTTGGAGTCTGTTAGTGAACAGACAGCGTTTTTGTATGAAAGTACCTCAGCAGACAGGCTTCCAAGGCGCCATAAAGTCATGTTTAATGATCTAGAACAAATTCAACTGAGCTTTACACAGTGTCCTAACCAGGCGCGACACGATACATTTCCAGCATCAAGTAATTTGTCAGTCCACACTGAAAGTGAAAATGCTGTGTGACGCTTCACAATTACAGCCAGGCAGAATATATTGGATGGCTAAACCAAAGACTTGCATGGATTTATTTAGAAGAATATTTTTGCATGTTGTGTGTGTGTGTGTATATATACAGGTCCTTTTCAAAAAATTAGCATATTGTGATAAAGTTCATTATTTTCTGTAATGTACTGATAAACATTAGACTTTCATATATTTTAGATTCATTACACACAACTGAAGTAGTTCAAGCCTTTTTTTTGTTTTAATATTGATGATTTTGGCATACAGCTCATGAAAACCCAAAATTCCTATCTCAAAAAATTTGCATATTTCATCCGACCAATAAAAGAAAAGTGTTTTTAATACAAAAAAAGTCAACCTTCAAATAATTATGTTCAGTTATGCACTCAATACTTGGTCGGGAATCCTTTTGCAGAAATGACTGCTTCAATGCGGCGTGGCATGGAGGCAATCAGCCTGTGGCACTGCTGAGGTGTTATGGAGGCCCAGGATGCTTCGATAGCGGCCTTAAGCTCATCCAGAGTGTTGGGTCTTGCGTCTCTCAACTTTCTCTTCACAATATCCCACAGATTCTCTATGGGGTTCAGGTCAGGAGAGTTGGCAGGCCAATTGAGCACAGTAATACCATGGTCAGTAAACCATTTACCAGTGGTTTTGGCACTGTGAGCAGGTGCCAGGTCGTGCTGAAAAATGAAATCTTCATCTCCATAAAGCTTTTCAGCAGATGGAAGCATGAAGTGCTCCAAAATCTCCTGATAGCTAGCTGCATTGACCCTGCCCTTGATAAAACACAGTGGACCAACACCAGCAGCTGACATGGCACCCCAGACCATCACTGACTGTGGGTACTTGACACTGGACTTCAGGCATTTTGGCATTTCCCTCTCCCCAGTCTTCCTCCAGACTCTGGCACCTTGATTTCCGAACGACATGCAAAATTTGCTTTCATCCGAAAAAAGTACTTTGGACCACTGAGCAACAGTCCAGTGCTGCTTCTCTGTAGCCCAGGTCAGGCGCTTCTGCCGCTGTTTCTGGTTCAAAAGTGGCTTGACCTGGGGAATGCGGCACCTGTAGCCCATTTCCTGCACACGCCTGTACACGGTGGCTCTGGATGTTTCTACTCCAGACTCAGTCCACTGCTTCCGCAGGTCCCCCAAGGTCTGGAATCGGTCCTTCTCCACAATCTTCCTCAGGGTCCGGTCACCTCTTCTCGTTGTGCAGCGTTTTCTGCCACACTTTTTCCTTCCCACAGACCTCTTGCTTGAGGGTGTCAATGATGGCCTTCTGGACAGCGGTCAGGTCGGCAGTCTTACCCATGATTGCGGTTTTGAGTAATGAACCAGGCTGGGAGTTTTTAAAAGCCTCAGGAATCTTTTGCAGGTGTTTAGAGTTAATTAGTTGATTCAGATGAGTAGGTTAATAGCTCGTTTAGAGAACCTTTTCATGATATGCTAATTTTTTGAGATAGGAATTTTGGGTTTTCATGAGCTGTATGCCAAAATCATCAATATTAAAACAAAAAAAAGGCTTGAACTACTTCAGTTGTGTGTAATGAATCTAAAATATATGAAAGTCTAATGTTTATCAGTACATTACAGAAAATAATGAACTTTATCACAATATGCTAATTTTTTTAAAAGGACCTGTGTATATATATATATATGTATATATATATATATATATATATATATATATATATATATATAATATAAATGCACTACCTTTCAAAATTTTAGCAGGATCTGGCGTTCTGATGTAGAACCTGAATGCGCTGTGCCTTGTTTATGATTTATTAGATTTATTGATTTAATTAATTGTTAGCTTTTCATTAAACTTACAAACCCCCTGCAGTTCTTTTACAAAACCCTAGTTTGGAAACCTTGATGCAACATAATGTTTAATGCACTTTATGTTGTAAATTACAATGAATGGAACATATTTTCCTACTCTTTGGGTTTTTTACATCATTATCGTACGAGATAATATTATTTAAATCAATTTGTTAAATGAGTTAAGTCAAAAGTAATCTAAAAGTAATCCGATTACATTACCTAAAATGTTTGAGCTGAAAACACTCTTCCTGAAAAACTTTTATTGCTTTTCTCATTGCCACAAATGTTTGGTTTGGTTTCTTTAAATAAAAAACTAAAAATACGCATAGGGATATGCCGATATTAAATTTTCATGTTGCAATTAATTGAATTGCTTTTATCACCGTACATGGTATTATTTTGCACAAACGTGTTGTCATAATACAGTATAACAGGTTTAATAACTATTTTCTTATAACAAAAATAACTACACATTAAAATACAATTTCCAGCAATTGTACAATACAAGCAGACGATGCATGCTTTACATGAAACAGTCTTTGTAAACATGTCTGAAAATTTTGACAGAGGATTACTTGCTATTTTTATCGGCGACCTCCTGCGTCAAGAGCTCCAGTCATAAAAACGGAATGCCACGGAATTTCTCAAAGTTTGGAAAAATTAATCAAATGTCATCAAATTGCGATATAAACTAGTATGTGTAAATATTAAGCCGCAAACAGACTATTTATTTATTTAGTATGTGCTTTGTTTACTGCACATACTGATGCATGCGTCACAGTCGAGGTGATTTCAGCATCTGCCGTCTCAATAAATGAGGACATAAATACCTGAACAACATCTCCAGAACTGCTCTGAGAGTCACTTCATTCGCATTTGACCGTTTCATTTGAGTAAAATTTATTGTTAGCTTCCAGCTGCAGCTGTAGCCAATCTAGACACAAGAAGCGTCAGTTACAGATATTCACTGCAACCCGTCAAAATAAAAGTTTTGTTTAACTTAAAGATGATAAAATATTTTTAATATTTAGAATGTACATAATACTACTACTACTACTACTGTTGAAACATTAATAAAACTTTTTTTTTTAATTACACAATATTTCTTTCATGTTTTAATTTTAATAGTAAATCCCCTTTACTTGGCAAAATAACATTAGTTTAATTTTCATTAATTAAAAGATATTTTTTTAATGCCTTCTGTTAATACAAATACAACACAGAATTTCTAAATGAATAAAAAAAAATCACAAGGCTATTGTAAGAACAAATAAAAGTTGTTATACATTCAAATAATTAGACATGCTAAAAACAATTTGGTAACAATAAAAAACTAAATTTCATAGGGCCCTAAACATGTCATTTTTGTTAAACCTTTAATAAATGAATGTTAAATTGTATAAGTTTCATGATTTTAATTAATTAGACATGCTTTTTTGATTAATAAGATTTTATTTAACCATTAAAACAAAAGTCCAGAAAAATTTAAACAGAATCCAGAAAAATTTAAATGGAAAAAACGGAATTTGGAAAAAAATGAAATGGAATTTTGGAAAAAAATAAAATGGATTTCATAGGGCCCTATCAAAAAGAATTGTTAAATAAAGTTGTTTTTGTTTTTTTAAAGTTTTTAAGACATCGTGTCAAGTTAAAAGAATTTCAACATTTACACACAGCGCCACTCATCGATGTCAGTTCCAATCGGAAGAACTCGGAGGCGGGGCAAGTGTTGCAAGCTTCTGTTTACATTAGCAAGTTGGCATGACAACTGTTTTATTTGATGGCAACACGGCGGAGGAGGCGCACAAAATGGCTGTGTTTGGATATCACAACTTGTTTTAAAAAAAGGAGCTTGGAGAGAAATATCTCTGTCACTGAATATATACTGAAAATGTTTATTGTCATTATTTCATCACATCTCAAAAGCACATCTCTTTCTATGCTGCGCTTTTTAAAAAAACATTCCTGAGAGCTGCGTCTCATGTTTGTCTCATGCAAAGACACACAGAATGCATTTTTCCATTCCAGTGCACTACTTTTCCATTGTTTTTCTATGTAAGCGCGTGCTTGACGGACGTTACGCTCGCATGCGTTTTCTTTCTCATCTGTTTACTTTCATTTTTGACAAAAAACTGCTGTGTTTATGATGATATACTAACGCAGTTTTCCACATATTGGGCGGTAAATGTAAAAGAGTAGACTGATTCGGGCTGGAACAACCTTTTCTGCAGTGGAAAATGCGGACACCAGGACCGTTTCCAAAAATTGCGCTTAAATCGTTCGATTTTAAACTTTAAAATCACATTAAAATGTGAACGCAGGAATCGTTAAGCGGAATTGAAATGCATGTGTCTTACTGAATATTCAGTTCTTGGAAATTTGGAGGTAAGCTAAGGTATTACGGGTTTGGAACAACATGAAGGTAAAATAATGACACAATTGTCTTTTTTTGGGTGAACTGTCCCTTTAAGAATGTGAATGTAAGAATATATATATTTATTTATATGTGTGTGTTTATGTGTTTGTATATCTATAATGATCTTCCTAGCTGCTTGAGTTATCTGCATAGGAAGCATTTTTTAGGTTTCCAGCCTTGCACAATAAGATAGCAGCATTTTTTTCACCAGAAGGTGGCAGTATGGGACTTGTCAAAGACGACTCTGTGTGTGAGCTCGGAGACTCCAACTGGGTGGGGGTTTTATC
The DNA here is from genome assembly GCA_033026305.1 of Cirrhinus molitorella. Classification (NCBI taxonomy): domain Eukaryota; kingdom Metazoa; phylum Chordata; class Actinopteri; order Cypriniformes; family Cyprinidae; genus Cirrhinus; species Cirrhinus molitorella. The sequence continues at coordinate 1,997,691 of CM065131.1, forward strand.
TGATAAATGCATAAATAAAACTGTGTATGACTTAAAGATTGCAGCTCTGTGCTGTCGGAGGTAATCCGCAGCCCATATTTCCTGGCAGAAAAATTGAGTATTCATTGTGGAAATGATCTTGTAGATTAACTCGGTTTCAGGCAGAGGTGCACCGAGAATGGATTATCCATTTAGGCTGTTTGTAAGTTTGTATTTTGTACATGAACGGAGCATTACGGCCTCACCTCCGTGGCAGGAGCGATATATTTTTAAGTTGATTTCAGGTTTGTGACAGAGGAGGGGAGGAGAGGTGTGTGCCACAGTTAACAGCGCGCCGACGAAGAAAAATGAACGCTTTCACGGATGTCGTCAGTCAAGTGCCGTGCCCGGCATCCTAATGTGCTCGGGCTGTGATTTTTATTTTTTTATCTTCTTCATTTTCCTGAATTTGATGTTTTATAACTGCAGACCCTGCTGAAAACAACATCTTTAACTGTGTGATTGCTGGGGGGCTAGATTAAACCAGCTCAAACCAGCCTTACCCAGGTTTAAGATTTTTCAGGGGACATGCCAAGAAGCGATTGAAGGAAGTGAAAATGATGGACTGCCGACGGGGAGCTGTCATGAAGCCTATGGCTGCCTCTCTCTTGTACCATTGATTATTTAAATGCAGTCATTTATTAATCAGGTTGGTCTGGCACACAGTCTTTTGACACAGCTGGAGTTAAACATGGGAAATGGACACAGGCACATGCCAGTACAGTCGAAATCGTAACAACCTGTATCATCAACCACCTGCCCAGTCACATTGCCAAGCACATGAATTGCAGTCTTTATATTTCAGTTGTCCACATTTGAAGAATTAACCACAAATGGCTATTTGCTAAATATCCAAAATTGTTAATCCTGTTGGACTGCTTTTTTGGCAGGCTGGTTTTGTCTCTTGAGGCTTAGACCATACTTTTAAGATCAACTAGTTGATTAATTGGTCTTAAGAGAGTGCTGTATAATTAGGCTTGTTTTGGGTTCACCTGATCCGGATCAGTCTCGCTTCTTAGGGGCATTAATGTAAGCCATGCTTTTGCATTCAAAAACAGGTTGACGTTATGTAATGGAACAGATTACAGTGTATTTATATTTATATATATATATATATATATATATATATTAAAGGAATTAATTAAAAAATGTGACTTCTCAGAGGGTTAACCATGCATTGTCCAAAAGCTCAGTATGCTAATAAAAAATAATTCTACTAATTAACTAATTAACTTCACTAATCATCTAGTCAGTTGTTGAATGACAGGCTGACTATTATGACCTGTCTCTATTAGCAACTGATCCACTGTATTCCTCAAATCTGGTTCAAACTCAGGTCGTCCATGTAAGCACAAGCATGCAACATCTTCACACTTTTAATTGGATGCAGTTTTTGTAAACAAATTTAGAAGCCATTTTGCCATTATATGTACTAGTATGGAGAAGTTTGGGCTCAGTAACTTTTTCCTGAATAATTATTTTCACTGAGGATGCATTAAAAAGTGCATTAAAAGCTGATCAAAAGTGACCGTAAAGACATTAATAATGCAACTAAAGATTTGTACTTTAAAAATTGTGTTCTTTTAAACTTTCTATTCATCAAAGACTCCTAAAAAAATATAATTTTTTTTGGGTTTTCTGCAGAAAATGTTTGGTTTCTGCAAAAACATAAATTTTAAACAAATTTAGAATCAATTATACCAAATATACACTAACTGTCAAAAGATTTTTAATGTTTTGCTTACCAAGCCTGCATTTCTTTGATCCAAAGTACAGTGAAAATGGTAACATTTTGAAGTATTTTTATATTATATATTTAAAAATGTAATTTATTCCTGTGATCAAAGCTAAATTTTCAGCATTATTACTTAGACTTTTTTTATTTAGCAAGGATGCTTTAAATTGATCAAAAGATAAAACTATTTTTTTAACATTTATTATAATAAGAAATGTTTATTGAGCAGCAAATCACCATATTAGAATGATTTTTTGAAGGTATATATAGTATAATAGTAGAATAGAAATTGTAATATATTTTAATAATATTTCTGTTTTTACTCTTTCTGACTAAATGCAACATTGGTGAGCAAAAGATACTTCTTTCAAAAACATTAAAAAACTCCTAACAACCCCAAACTTGAGAGCAGTAATTAGGGCCCTATGAAATCCATTGTATTTTTTCACAAATTACCAAAATTTTTTTTTTTTTTTTTAATACATTTTTCTGGACTCCTTTTTAATGGTTAAATAAAAATATTATTAATAAAAAAAAAACATGTCTAATTAATTAAAATCATGAAACTACAATACAATTTAACATAAATGTATTAAAGGTTTAACAAAAATGACATGTTTAGGGCCCTATGAAATATTGTAATTTATTTTTACCAAATTCTGCATCCAAATTAGACATTCAACTTTTATTTATTCTTACAGTAGCCTTGTGAATTTTTATTCACTCAGAAATTCTGTGCTGTGTATTTATATTAACAGAAGGCAAGAAAAAAAATGTAATGTTTCTTTTAATTAACGAAAATTATTATTTATTTTTTTGGCAAGTAAAAGGGATTTACTATTAAAATTAAAACACAAAAAAATATTGTGTAATTATTTCTTTAAAAAAAGTTGTATTAATTTTTAAATATTAAAAATATATTTCTGTCATCTTTAAGTTAAACCAAACTTTTATTTTGACGGGTTTCCGTGAATAATACCTGTAACTGACACTGGTTGTGCCTAGATTGGATACAGCTGCGGCTGGACGCTAACAATAAATTTTACTCAAATTGAACGGTCAAATGTGAATGAAGTGACTCTCAGAGCAGTTCTGGAGATGTTGTTCATGTATTTATGTCCTCATTTATTGAGACGGCAGATGCTGAAATCACCACGAGCGTCACTCATGCGTCAGTATGTGTAGTAAACAAAGCTGCGCGTCTGCGCCATTCATAAACACAGAGACGCGAAAAATCCAGGATTCATATTTAAAGTCTTTTTGCAGCTTAATATTTACATATACTAGTTCACATCGCGATTTGTTTAAATTAAATGACACACTTTTGATGAATTCTTCCAAACTTTGACAAATTCCATGATATTCCGCGTTAAATAATACATTCTGTTTTTATGACTTTATTCCATAAATACTTGATTCCGACTTGATTCCGTCCGCGTTTTCCGCGTCATGTAAATTATAGGGCTCTAAGCAATTAAAGCTTAACGTTGTTGTTTCCGTAATACACTGTAAAAAAAATCAGTAAAATTTATGGTAGAAAACCAGGCAGCTGTGGTTGCTGGAATTTTACTGTAAAAATACAGTAGCAACGTTTTACAGTTTGCGGTTTTCAGTTAAATTTACAAGTAAATAAAGTAATTTGATTAACTGATATAATTGTAATGTACCAACCTATTGAAGTACTGAAATCTGTTTTATATCTTTGTAATACACTGATAACCACCAAAAGCAGGTGGTGATGAGAAAGTCACATGATAAACTAAAGCCCATCACAAGCAGCTTTTAAATATGAACATATATAGAAGGTTCACAGTGTCATTCACACAAACTTAAAACACCATCATGTTAACACACATGAAACTGAAATAATGCAATAAACATTCATTTAACAACATTAGATGTAACATACAACCCTAATGTACAAAACTGCTAAGAAAAAACTAAGAAGACAGAGTTATTTCAACAAAAAAAAATTATTCAATTCAAAAAAATTTAATGCAGGGAATTCTGGGAATGTCAGTTTACGGTTAATCGCTGTAAATTTTACAGTCTTTTACCGTTAACCATTTAACAGTTTTGAACTGTAGCATTTTTACAGTTTTTTTTTTTTTTTTTTTACTGTTGAATTCACGGTCATTTTTTACAACGGCCCATGTTTTCTTCATGTGTCCTTTTTGTTCATGTTTACCCAGCACTTCTTCTCTAAAACTGTTTCATAACTAGCAGACTGCTAAAAAAAAGAACCCATCTCTTACATATCTGTCTTCTAGTGTACACAAGCCCTGTTTTGGAGCCGTTCCTGTTGAGTTGACATCCCAAATGTGCACTCTGCTTGAATACCCCATTGCACGCGCTCGCTTGTTGTCTCAGAGCGGGCGAGGTTAAGTGTCGCTCGCAGGGACTGTAAGCAGTGTTGTGAAGTTTACAGCACGGCCTAATGAGTTTTTGCTCATCAGAGCGAGATCGTGCGGCTGTCATTTGCCCTGTCGAGGGCGGAGCGCGGCCCGTCACGTCTCCGCCGCGGCCCGTGGCGAGGATTAGAGCCGCGGTTAATCTCCGGTTAGATCAGATCAGGCGAGTGCCGCTTCACTGCCCCCCTGGGCACCGTTCACCACCCTCGCTCTCCCAGCTCGAGCCCAGAAATATTTGCTTTGAAATGCATTGCTCCGCAGCTTGTCTCCACCATAACAAACCCTTATTTTTCATTTCCCCCCCTTCCGGCAACTTGTTTCTCCCTCACTCCTCCCCATGTCTTCTCCGTCTGTCCTGGAGGATAGATCTAGGTTGGTAATGAGTGCCCAGAAGGCCTGTCCCGTCCCGTCCCGTCTCGCAAGCCGGGCTGAATCTCACCCCGAGGCGAACCTAATTCGGGTCAGGGTCAGTGGAAAGCATGTGTGTTTGTGGCAGATGTTTGGGTATATTTGTCCACTAATGGCACGAAAGACTGCGCTCAAGTCCATTTCCATCGTTTCATTTGTAAATTTCACCCCGAGATATATTGTGATACTCCCATTAGCATATTTCAGCCTGCGTTATTGCGCATCACTCATTGACTAGTGTTTATTTCCTGTGATTTGTTTTCATTAGGCGGTCAGCATCACAGAAATGACTTCTGCCTCTCCGTGTGGCTTCAGCATATCAGATTCTGCGCCTGCGGCCCTATTCGCTTCGGACAACATTAGTTGCCTTTGTAGCATTCAGTATGCGCTATATAATTATGTTTCTTCTTATGACATGATCAAGATCAGTGTCAGGGAAAGTTACTTTTAAAAGTAATGCATTACAATATTGCATTACTCCTGAAATAAGTAACTTACGTTACTTAGTTACTTTTTATGGAAAGTAATGCGTTACATTACTTTTGCGTTACTTTTTAAGTCTGGGCAGGGCTTGCTTGTTTGTTTTTAATATAAAAAAGTGTGATTCTTAGCATAGATTCACAGCTTTTCTTACTTTTTACTACGATTTTTTTGTCTTGTTTCCAGCAAAAATATCTAAAAATTCTTAAATCAAGAAGGATTTTCTAGACAAGCAAAACTTATGTCTTGTTTTCAGAAAAAAAGTCAAAATGAGTGAGTTTTTGCTTAAACAAGCAGAAAACTAGATTTTCACTTAATTTTAACATAAACAAGATGACAATTTTTACTTGTCTAGAAAATCCTTCTTCATTTAAGAGTATGTAGATATTTTGGCTGGAAACAAGACAAAAAATCTAAATAAGAAAAGCATTTTTTGCAGTGTAAAAGCCTTTAAAATTAAATTAAGTGAAAATTAAATTGACGTCTGTACATTAGAACTGTAGGAAAAGAAAGTTAAACACTCTTCAGCAATGAGGAAAAAAGCATGAATGTTTGAATGAATTATTGTTTATACAAAATATTTTTTTGGTCTTGTTTCTAGACAAAATATCTAAAAATTCTTAAATCAAGAAGGATTTTCTAGACAAGTAAAAATTATTGTCTTGTTTTTTTTCTGAAATCAAGTCAAAATGAAGTGTGTTTTTGCTTGAAACAAGCTAAAATATCTGCAAATGGGTTAAGCTAAATAATCTTGTTTTCTGTTTGAAATAAGAAATACAATTTTGCTTACCCCATAGGCAGATTATTTTGCTTGTTCTAAGCAAAAGCTCACTTAATTTTGACCTGTTTTTTTTTTTTCTGAAAACAAGAAAATAATTATTTACTTGTCTAGAAAATTCTTCTTGATTTAAGATTTTTTTTTTTTTTTTGATATTTTGGCTGGAAACAAGACAAAAAATCTAAGTAAGAAAAGTATTTTTGCAGTGTACGGTTGAATTGGATCAACAAAGGTCAGCAGCAAAGTCATTGGTTAATAAAACGAGATTAAATACATAAAGAAAACAAAATAACTGGCGTTACATTCAGTTCAAACAGCAGCCTAAAACTTATTTAATTTATTTAATTTAATCACCAAAAGGACATACGTTTACTTCAAGAATTATCAAAAAGCGGCATAGATGAGTTTGAAGTTCGGTGTTTAAAACAACAGAGCAAACGGAAAGAGAAAGCGCAATCTATATTATAGCTCTCTATATGAAACATACAAACTTTATTAGAGCCACAGAAAGAAAAACGTTTTGCTGAAAACACACAATACTCACAGTTTTCCAGTCCATGGTGAAGTCTTTACATCGATTTGGGGCAGATATGATGTATTTAATGTAAAAAAGGATTTCTGTCGGCTGAATGAACAGTTTGCTGTCTCAAATCACTAGCTTTTAAATATGCAACTTGCTGGCTAACAAATGCATTAATGTGATCAGCTGGATATAAACTAATGCAAATAGATTGTAACATTTTGGTTGGACTTACTGTTTTGGCCACATTGTTTTAACCTCTTGGGGTGCGGCTAATGTTGGCTTCCTCTCAGCCTTGATAGCAAACATACTGCTGTGCTTTCTCTACTAATGCAGAGTACTTACTAAGTAATGATATGAAAACATGCACTATAGTTCACTGTCAGTGTTTTAAATCCACATCTGAAGTATGTAAACAAACAGCACGTGTTGTCAGTGATTTCCACCTTTTTTTTTCAATGTATAACTAGTAGTAAAGTGTAAAGGTGAGGTCAGAGTATTGACTTCTGCCTCAATCTCATAGGCTTGGTTTATCAGATTAGACATGGTGCCCTTGGCCTCCTCGCTTCGAACGACATATTAGTTTGTTTGGCGGAGTTGGGGAGGGGGCATATAGCGCCTACTGCATGCCTCTGCAGCCGATCCCCGCATGAGTGTTATTCACACAGTGCCCAAATTGATGTCTCACCTCTTGCATTTGCGTGGCTTCGGTGAGAGTAAGGAGATGTCTGGGCCAAGGTGTTTGGCAGGCTTGGGATTTGAGCGTTTCAATGGGTGCGCATGTCTGTGTCGGGAGATAAAGTTATCTGTGTCGGGCACACACTGGGTCGGCTCCATCCTTCACGCAGACTCCGGAGTGGAGAGCGACGCCGGAACTCTGTGTGGTAAAGTGGAGGCGGTGTGGTGCGGGATACTAAAAGGGTTTGTTTCGCACAGCAGCGACAAAGTGGATGAAAACGCTAATGCTGCTAATGACTCGCTTCTTGCCCGACACCACCTCCTCATCCTCCTCCTCCTCCGCGTCCCCCGCTCCGTTCAGCTTGTAGGCACAGCAACCGAGACAAAGGTGAGCACCAGAGGGAGAATTGAGGACAAGAGGTGACGCTTTGAGTTGGGGATAATTGGAGTGATGCAGTGCCCTGTATGCCGGTTTCAAGTTGAAAAAGTTGTCTTGAAATGTTCACTAAATTTGCTGTATGTGACATGCGCCACCATTTTGAGACATTTTAAGCCAGAAACACGTTTTGAGTTTTATGCAGTAGATGAAAATCTGTGTTTTCTTATTATGTAATTATGATGTTTCTACTTTAGATGTCATCAAGATGTAATCATTTAAATAGTGGCTCTCATAAATGCCCTCTAAAGATTCCAAAATGTTTAGACAATTTTTTTAATTCACTTTTCAGGTAAAATATTGTGTATTTATTATTGTATATTGATTAGTATGTGTGTGTGTGTGTGTGTGTATATATATATATATATATATATATATATAAATTATATATGTAAGCCCCTTTCCACCACTGAATAAAAGTTCATTGTGAATTTATCTCGCAATTTCGACTTTTCTTGTAATTGTGAGTTCACATCTTGCAATTCTAATATTTCTTTCAGAATTGCGTAATACAAACTCACAATTATTACTTTTTTTTTCTCAGAATTGCATGATATAAACTTGCTATAGCAAGTTACAAGGTCAAATTTATATCTTATAATTCTAACTTTATTTCATGTAGTTTCGAGTTTATATCACACAATCCTGAGAAAAAAAAATTGATTTGCGAGTTATTAGGTCGGAATTGCAAATGAATTCTTTTTTTTCTCGGGAACTGCGTGATATGAATTTGCTATTGCATGTTATAAAGTCAGAATTTTGAGATATAAACTTGAAATTGCTCAAAATAAAGTCAGAATTGCAAGAGATAATGTGCGATTCTGACTTTATTTTTCACAATTTTTCATTTATATCTCACAATTCTGACTTTATAACTCACAATAGCAAGTTTAATTCACGCAATTCTGATAAAAAAAAAATTAGTGCGAGTTATAAGGTCAGAATAGCAAATTTCTCCGCAATTTAGAGTTTATATCGCACAATTCTGACTTTATAACTTGCAGTAGCAAGTTTATATCATGCAATTCTGAGGAAAAACAATTTGAATTGTGAGTTATTAGGTCAGAATCGCAAATTTACATCTCACAATTTCGACTTTATAACTCTCAATAGCAAGTTTATATAATGCAGTTCTGAATTGTGTGTTAAGTCAGAATTGCAAATTTATCTCTAGCCATTCTGACTTAATTTCTCACAATTTAGAGTTTATATTGCACAATTCTGACTTTATAACTTGCAATATCAAGTTTATACCACACAATTGTAAATTAGAATTGTGAGTAAAGTCAGAATTGTGAGAGAAAAACAAATTCTTCACAAATTTCTTCACTCAGAACAGGACTTATACATTATACACAACAGGATTATAATTCGCAATTGTGAGTTTATATCAGGCAATTATTTAAAAATAGCAAAACTTTTGTTAGCACAAAGAATTAGCTTGAACAACCTGGTCCCATTGCGAAATCTATGTGAGCAATTTTTTTTCACCTTTTTTTGGCAAATTCCCAATCTTGTGAATTCCATTTGAAATAATTGGATAATTGGTTCTGTTTGAACTGAGGTAATTATAGAGTTCTGTTGCACCACACAAAAACAAAATTAAAAGTGCATTTATTGTTTGTATTGTGTAATAAAATTGGCATTTTGAAAGGCTTTATGATTCAAAAAACAGCAAACACAAAAATGTTGACTTCCTACTCAAAATGCTAGAGTGTGTCACACATAGTGTGCAACTAGAAATGTGGCACCTAAATGTTTAACAATTATAGATCTGGTGACTGAGGAAACTATACTTTATGTTCATTACTTTATTGATGTTTAGCATGTGCATATGAGGTCATTATCATAATGAATACGGCAACATCATGATCAAACCACGATTGTGACATATGGTGCACCTGCTCTTGTAAAACAGCTGTATGCTCCTTGGTTGTTATATGATCATGAAGAGCAATCACTGGATGAAATGACTTCCACGCGACAGCTGGCCTTAGCTTTCATGCCCTTGCACTTACCATTTGACAACTGACATTGATGGTTCAAGGGCTTTTTTCAAAGGTAAACCCATTTTCTGTGGAGAAATTGGGGTGAAAGAAGATACAAGAAACCGAAATTTTAGAGGGCTCCTTGCTGCAGGTTATGTTCAACCAAAGGTTGCATTTTAGAAAAATGAGCAAAAGAAAATGGGGCCTGCCTCTCAGTTAGGCAAACCTAGTGATCATATGGTTTTTCAGTTAGAATATGCATGAACAATAGCTGGAGGAAACTGAAGAATATATCATTTTAGCCTGATTTGTTATAAAGAAACTGTTATATCTCTGTTGTCAGATTTGGGATTTTTGCTTTATTTTAATTGTTCATTAACTTAGTTTTTAGACCCATGTCACAGCCAATATTGCTATTTGGAAACAACCAGTGAATAGTCAAAGATTTTAAAGATAGGATTTTTAATGTGCTCACCAAACCTGCATTTATTTGACCCAAAGTACAGCAAAAACAGCAAAAAAACAAAAATGAAAATAACTCTTTTCTATCTATTTGAATATTTAAAATTTAATTTATTCCTGTGATTACAAAGCTGATTTTTTTTTTTTTATGATCCACAGCAGAGTAGATTTTTTTTTTTTTTTTTTTTTTTCAGGTTTCTGATTTAAAAGCTCAGAAGAACAGCATTTATCTGAAATGAAAATCTTTTGTAACATTATAAATGTCTTTATCATCTTACATATTGATGATGATAATAATAATAATAATAATAATAATAATAATTCTTAAATAGCAAATCAGCAGTTTAGAATGATTTCTGAAGGATCATGTGACACTGAAGACTGAAGTGATGATGCTGAAAATGTAGCTTTGATCACAGGAATAAATTACATTTTAAATTATATTCAAATAGAGAACAGTTATTTTAAAAAGTACAAATATTTCAGAATTGTACTGTTTTTGCTCTCCTTTGTGTTAAATAATTGCAGGCTTGGTGAGCAAAAGAGCAAAAAAAAATTAATTTGAAAAATCAAAAGAGTCAATCTTTTGACTGGTATATTGTTTCAGTTTATGTAGTGCTGAAACTGAGGAGCTAATAAGCATTAGCCATAAGAACTTGTATTGTAGAATCTTGTAAACGCTAGCTCTTTGGTAGAATCTAATAGCCTGACTTCACAAAGAGCTCCTAATAACCAACATACTCATAACAATGAAGAAAGAGAATAGCTCAGGATCCTAAAATTTCATGCACACAGTTTTAATAATGCATAAGCGTTTGATCACAGCAGCTCAAGTCGCAGTGATAGTAGTAGTAGAAATGGGCCTTATGCTTTTCTACCAGGGGATCGTTTGTGGAAAATGGGGATTTAGAGGACTGTGTGGGTCTGTGATTCTGTCAAGACATTGCAGAGTTGAGGCAGCCAGAGCAGATGCTTCAGCAGATGGAGTGTACAAACACTAGTCCATTTTTGGGTTGGTTTGTGGATCTAGGGCTTAATGTATTACGTTGAAGAATTAGACGTGGTGTGCAGTAACTTGCATTGTTGCCTTACTATACGAATCCAAAAGACCTTTTGAACTTGCCAAGGTGCTTTCAGATTGACTACTTCAGTCACTCACAAAAAGTTTTTTATGAACTTTAAATCGAATTATTCTCATCCACATCTAGTTTTGGGAATGCATGAGTTTTTTGTAGTTCCAAGACTTTATTCAAGGCTTTAATAGTTCTGGGAACATTCTAGTGATTCCTGGCAATAACACGCCCTGTTTCTGGGGCACTTGCGTCTACTCAACCCTAGTTTGCGCTCTCCTCACTGACTTTGTTGGTCTTGTCTCATTGGCTGTTCTCAACGTGAGTTGGCTGTCTTGAAGGGCGCAGAGTTCTCCAAAGAAACGGGCTTATCGCCACAGGGGCCCCTCCCTGCCTTTCTCACCACAGGCCTTTCGCTTGCATCGGAACACTGTGTGCTGCGTGTGATTCACGGTTTTATTTTTGTGGGACCCCTTGTGTCATAAAATAGGGCGTCTTTCTCGGCGCCTGACAGAAAGCGGCAACTAAGTGATGGATATGAGCTCCTCGCCGAGGCTCGCTTTGGTCATGCTCGGCAAGACATCAGCGCCAGGTTATCTCTTTAACATCGGGGAATCAGACATCCTTCATATGTCTCCCTTACAGCCTGGATCTCTCATGTTCCCATTTGAGTTGGTTTAGTTGCTTTTTATCCCCTAGTGATATCTTCTTAGGAATGCACTTTTTGTATTCATTTTGGTTTCATATGGTTTTGAAAAACTTTTAGGACATTTTCAAGTCAAGTCACACTGCGGTTTTGGACTGTCATCTAGTAAATGATGTTGATGTTGGTTTTTTTTTTTTTTTTTTTTTTTCTGTAAAAACCAATACCAGTTATTTGCATGTTTATGTAACAGATATGCAGAACCAATATTTATTTACTGTTATAACACTACTTAACTGAACAAACCATTTTATTTATAAAATATGATTGCGGGGCCAAGCATTAGGCAAGGGGAAGCCATTTTAAGGTGATTTTAACCGAAATGGCTAAAAAACCACAAAAATAACCAAGAGTAATACGATTCAATTGGTTTTCACTTTTGACCACAAGGTGGCACTGTCTCAAAATTTTGAGTACTTTCAGGTCATGGTCTTGATGGTACATACAAAGTTTTGTAATGGTACACCAATGCATTGGTAAAAATGTAGCATTTTATATCATGATGCTCTATTGGAGTCAATGGCAATTTCATGTTTTTGTTCAATTATAGCGCCACCAAGAGGCACAATCCCACCAAATTTTCTATGTGTCCTTTGAGTGTGCCCATACATGTGTGTGCCAAATTTGGTGAAAATATCTCTTTTTGTTTTTGGAGTTATAGACATTTTTATATATGAAAAGAGAAAAAATAGATGGCTGACTATGTTTGAATTTTTTTTTTGCCACTTACTACCTAAATTTTGGCAAAGGAGCATGCATGTTTAGCTGGCATTCTATGTTTCTGAATTTCCTATGGGGTTTTTCGAGTTGATCAGAGTAACGGTTTCTAAGATATTGTCAAATGTTTTTTAAGCGCTACAATGAAACGTTGCACAAACCATAAGGCAAAACCTGGCATGTTTGGTATCGCTGGACTCGGCAAGGATTCAGGAGTCTAAAAAGGTGACTCCCAAGTCGACCACAAAATTATAAGCATGTGAATATTTGATTTTACCACTAGGTGGCGCTGGCTCGAAACATTGTGCAGATGAGCCATACGGATCGTTTTGTAATGATATGTCAATGTGTTTGTAAAATATAGCATTTTACTACATAATTCAAAATGGCAGACGCCCAAAATGGCTGAAATGGGAAAATTGGGTATCATTCGACTTGGCATGATGCACCAAATCTAAAAAGACCAGTTTTGTGATTTTTGCCAAACCATTCTGAAGTTATAAGCTAAAATATCCATTTTTAGTGCTGATGTCCTGCAGAGTTTAGCTATGATATTAGGCTACTTAATTATATAAATCTAAAAATAAAAACCCATACTAAGGATATTTTTTGGCTTTCATAACTTGAATTACAGGGGCATTAAATGCTTTAATAGGCTTCATTACACAGTGAATGCTTTTTGATTCTCAAGACGTGTTTTCATTATCTGTTGTCAACTCGCATATCGTTAAAACAACAATTACGATATTTTGCAGATGATAAACATCACACACCCCTAGTTCATACTTTTATTAATCAAGGATGGATTGATCAAAGTAAAGAATTATTTGTATAATTTAAACTTCGTGTTCATCAAAAAATCACAAGTATTCTTGAAAAACGTACCAGTTTAAATTGCAATATTACTTCACATTATTACTATTTTTACTGTATTTTTGTGAGCATATGAGATTTCAAAAATACTAAAATATACCAACTGCAAACTTGAATGATAGCATATGGAGTGTAGTTTGAACAAATTGATGGATAAGAAAAAAAATATGGTTTAATAAAGGGTGTCCGACCTTCTGTCATCACTGGTTGTAATCAATAGCTGGATTTCTGCACATCTTATTGACTGATGTGTCTCTTTGTTGTTGTTTCCACCACCCTTATGATGAGTATGATATTGAATCAAAATATAAATAACTAGATCAAACAACAAAGAGGGATGTACGAACACACAGACACGCACCTCTTCCAATCGAGCCCACCAGGGATTGTCGATCTCCTTTAGCTCTCTTTCCTCCTCCATCTCTTCAGGGCAGAAGCTGCTCAGCGGAAGTATGATTGACAGATCGGCAGGAGCTTGTGATGTGGTGTACATGATTCCTCTGGTGTAATTAGGAGGCAGGGACCATGGAGTAACAGGGAAAGAGAGAGAGACAGATACACCTCCAGCTTCCCGAGGGGCATAGCGTGCACCGAGGCGGTCAGCTAGCTGAAGGGGTTACAACAGCTTAGTTCAGCTTGCCTAGCAGAGAGAAAGGCCTCAGGACATGATGCTATTAAGCGTCGGGACGTATTGACACTGTGTCTTTGTTGAGGGACGCGAACGAGCCGTGTCAAGCTTAAGACCTTAGCCAAACAGCCAGGAATGTCTCCTGTTTGATTTAAATTCAATTTATGCTGTATTTTATGAATTATGGAAACCAGTAGCACGCTTGTTTGTTTTATTTGCCCTGCTGATTACTTGCTTGTTTGTGTGTTTACATGTGTGTGTCGATGATTGCCTGCAGATCATACCGATTTGCAAGCAGAGCTTCTGATTTATTCAGAACGTGACCAGAAAAGTGCTTACTCTAGATGGCGCCATAGCTCTTTAGCTAAACTCCAGCTTTCTATGATGGGCCTGTGCTTTTTTAAAAGCATGAATAGTGTCTTTTATGCTTCACATCCTTGTTTAGATCGGTATAGAGTGCAAGTATGACCTCAGCTTTGACAGGTCTGCTATTTCTGCTGCCGAACGTTCTTATCAAAAGGACGAACACAGAAGAACATCGTAGACAGTCAATGCTTGACGGCCGCTGTGACGTTAGCTATGGAATTGTAGGCTTGAGAAACAGGAAAAGTTCAAGGTTTTTGAGCTCTGAGGTTATGGCCGTTGCTGGAGTAGCCGTTTCGAAGTCTGAATGAAGCTAAAGTTCATGTTATACAACCAGAAACACGTTTCTGTTGATTCTAATGAGTGTGTGACATCCTTATGGATGATATAGATCATATGAGTTAATGAACCTAGTTTATAACCTGTAATATGATGTTCATTGCAAAACCACTCATATGTGTAAATGAGGATTTTTGGAGCTTGAAAGCCCCAGTGAACATTCATAAAGTTAACTTTTGTCTTCCACAGAAGAAAGTAAGTTCAGCAGGTTTTAAAACATGAGAGGGATTAAATGATGGCATCATTTTCTACAGATGCTTTCTACAGAACATATTGTCTCCCCCAAAAATGTTATATGTTTTATAAAATTTTATATATATATAAATATATATATATATATAAATAAATATATATATATATATATATATATATATATATATATAGTTAAAATGTTGCTTTTCTTTTGAAGTTTATCAAACAATTCTGAAAAAATGTATTCACAAAAATACCAAGCAGCAAAATAACAATTTTACTTGAGCACCAAATCAGCATGTTTTGTACTGTGTTTTTGATTGCAGCTTTTGTGAGACTTAAAAAAAACAATGTTTAAAAAATCTTACTTACCCCAAACATTTTGAAAAGTAGTCTTTTTATTTGTTGTATTCTATATGTATTTATTTATTTTATTATAATTATTTATTTTTACATATAACTTTTTTTTTTTGTGCTGAAGTATGATTCAATTTTTTTCTTTTTGTAAGAAATATTTTCATTCAGCAATCAAGCATTAAGTTGATTTAAAATGTGACGGTAAGGTTTAAATAAAAAATCATTTTCTAATAATTGCTTTTCTTTTGAAGTTTGTCAGAGAATTCTGAAAAAATGTATTCACAAAAATACTAAGCAGCAAAATAACAATTTTACTTGAGCACCAAATCAGCATGTTTTGTATGTGTTTTTGATTGCAGCTTTTGTGAGACTGAAATCAATGTTAAAAAACTTACTAACCCCAAACTTTTGAACAGTAGTCTTTTTATTTGTAGTATTCTATATGTAATTGTTTAATTTATTTAGAAAAAGTATTATAGAATTTTACTATGAGCTATTCATCTGTTACCCGCCATATTATGAAAATAATATTGGCATCCCTTTTTATTTTGGGTGATCTACTGTTTTAGGCATGCTGCGATCTTGAATTTGCATGCCTTTCGGGTGAGAACGTAGATCTTCACACATTTTTCTGGGCTATCCTACTCCTGTCGCATAGACCTGACAATCTGTCACTGTCTGAATTTATCTAACAAGTCGGTGAGACAGGAGCCTTGTATCTGAAAAGGGGGAAAAGAAATGAAGAAAAGGACCAAGAGATCGCATAGAGTGCATAGACAGAACAAGAGTGAGATGGCGCCTCTCATTAGCACTCCAGGTGCTGGGCTGTAGCGTTGTGAGCCGCTGCCCCAGGTTTCAGCCTGTGGAAAAAATGCATCGACTTGCCTGCAGATGACATGTGTCACCTGTGATCCTGTCCTTATTTATCCAGGACACGATAAAAAAACACATCTGTGAAGAAAAAGAAAAAAACTAGCTGCTGCACGTGTTATTCAGCCAATAAAGGGTTTAATAATCATCATTGTTCATTTGTTGATAATGGGGGAATATTTATCACCAATTATCATTTAAAAAAAGGTTCATTTTGGACATTTTGAACATTTCATCCAGCCAATAAATGTTTTATTTATTGAAACAATTGCCCATAGACTGTAAAAAAAAAGATGGACGACGCGTCTCCCATTTATTCCACTATAGAAAAGTAAAGCCAAAGCATCTCATAATGGCAGCGGCCATATTGTGGGAAATTATGTCATTTGGAGCCAGAGTCTGTGCAGTAGAGTTTCGTTTGGAGCTGATGTATCAAAGTCCCGCCCAAATTCCCACCTCAAATGATGGACCATCTTTGGAAAAAAGTTAAAAGTGTCATTTGATTATTTAGTTTGCCTCACGTCCCTTTAGATTGCATGGAGAGGGCGGGGTTTATGACCTATACTGCAGCCAGCCACCAGGGGGCGATCAAAGAGACCGCCGCTTCCGTTCTTATTCTTCTTTGGCTCGAATCTATGGCAGCCCATAGATCCGCTTGCGGGAAAGTTGTGTAATTTGGCAAACTGATAGAGGACAGTCTCAATATTAACCATAGCAAGTTTGGAGTCTCTAACTCAAACTCTCTAGCGCCACCACTTGTCCAAAGTTTCACTTTGTTTGCTAATAACTTTTGAACCATGAGAGACACACGGAATCAAAATTCCTAGACGGTTTGTCTGATTTTCACCAAAATTGGCTCAGATCATCTTGAGATAATGCTGGCAAAAAGTTATGGAATTCAAGTTGATTAGTCAAACTGTTTTAGAATAACGCACAAACGAATTCTACGAAAAAAAATGCAAAAATGCTATATCTCCACAACGGTTTGGCGCATTGAGAGCAAACTTGGTGTGTGTTATAACAAACATGATCTGAGGCTACCTGCAGTGTTTCGGCACAGTGCCTCCTAGTGGTCAGAAGATACAAAAATGACTATTTTAGCGTATAACTTTTGAAAGGTTTGGCTAAAAATCACAAAACTGGTCTCTTTAGATCTGGTGCATCGAATGATACCCAATTCCCATGTCAGCCATTTTGGGCTTCGGCCATTTAGAATTTTGTAGTAAAATGCTGTATTTTACAAATGCATTGACGTATCGTTACAAAACTTGGTTGGGTCATCAGCACAATGCCCTGATTGAGTCTGAGACATTTCAAGCCAGCGCCACCTAGTGTTAAAATCAAATATTCACATTTATATATATAGCTTTGAGTGTGGTCGACTTGTTTTCATGGGAGTCACCTTTTTAGACTCCTGAATCCTTTGCCTTATGGTTTGTGCAACCTTGCATTTTATCGCTTAAAAAACATTTGCCAATATCTTAGAAAATGTTACTCCTATTGACACAAAACCACCGTAAATAATTTGGAAACGTAGCGCGCCGGCTATACTCTAATGCCCAATTGCCAAAATGTTGATAGTAAGTGGCAAAAAATGTAAATAAAGTCAGCCGTCAGTCATTTTTCCTCCTCATTTCTAAAAAGGTCTATAACTCCAAAACAAAATTAAATATTTTCACCAAATTTGGTGGGATTGTGCCTCTTGGTGGCGCTATAATTGAACAAAACATGAAATTGCCATTGACTACAATAGAGTATTATGACCTAAAATGCTACAATGCATTGGTGTACCATTACAAAACTTTGTATAAAGTGCTCAAAACGTTTTGAGACAGTGCCACCTTGTGGTCAAAAGTGATAACCGATTAAATCATATTACAAGTGGTTGGTTTTATGATTTTTCACCCATTTTGACTAAAATCACCCTTAAAATGGCTTTAATTACTCATTGCTGCAGTTGGTCTGATGGTTCCCTTTAGTGTTTGGCCCCGTAATTGCTGCTTGCAGCTATATTTTTATTCATTTGTTAGTCACAGATATTTAAAATCTCTATTTATCATGCAAAATGTCCTGTTTTATTAGCTTCTTGACTTACAGATTTTGACATAATGATACTGTTCATTACTATCTACAATAATCATATCCCAGAATGATCATGGCCCCTATCCCGAATGCCGCATTTGATGTGGTTTGCGGCCATGGGGTGTCCCGTTTGACATTTTAAGGTGCTCACGAACGGCACAATGTGCCCTTTTGCTGTGGTGTGGTCTTCACAGCGGACTATTACCCAGTAGGCCATGTTTCAAAGTGTAGACTCGGGTGCCATTTGGGACTGAGCCTATGTGAGCTCACAAACCTGAACGCTTTCCATAAACCAACGGCCCCAGCGTCTCATGTAAGGGACAGACTGAGCCGATTAGCACAACACAGGCCTGTTTTTAATATACATACGCCTTTACGCCCGTCCTCCGCATGGCACTGAAGGATTGAGAAAAGTCACATGGAGAGCTGTCATGTTGAGTCATTAGTATTAGGGTTAAATTTAGTTTGAGGTTGTGTTACGGTTACTTTTAGACGACTAGAGTTGTAAATGATATAGACTGTTCCTGTGAAAGTACGATTTTGGAATGGAAAGTACTTCTCGGTTTCCTTTTGGTTAATTTGGATACAAAACACATGAACAAAACTTATATTTTTACATTATTTCGCAAGGAAATCACCACCATAATATGGTTGCCTGGGCGTTTCTGTTGGATTGCAAACGTGTTTTGAGTGGTTTTTATCATGTTGCTAGTGTGTTGAGTGGTTGTTTGCACACCCCTACGTTGCGAACATCATATTCTTGTCTTTTTTTTCTGATTTATGGCTTGCTAGGTGAAAATTGTAAGTTGTAAGTACAGGCAAAAGCAGTGCACAGCCCAAAATACACTCAGCCTTTGACCTTGGGGTGATAAAGAGTGATGAGGATGTTGTGCTGTTTAATTTTAAGTCTTTGATCATTTCTTTTTTTGGTACTACTTTAACATTAGCATTTTGAGATCAAGGCGCCAACTTTGCTGCGCAAATCTGCAATTTTTAGGCCTCCTTGTTTTTCTGTTTGTAAACCACAACATTTGAAGTGTCCACAGAAGAAGTCAAAAAGTTAATGCGAGGCTGGGATCGTAAAAAAAAAAAAAAAAATCTGGTGGGTTTGGCCTTGTTTTTATATTTTTTTTAGGGTGGTGTATTTTCCGTATGAAAATCCATTTAATTACAGGATGCCATCAGCTAGACTCTCATTATCTTGTTTTCTGTGTTGTTGTTTCAAGTGTTTTAGGGGGTTTGGGTTTGTTCGTTTTGTCTCTCTCTTTTTTTTCCTTTTTACATCTTTTCTGTTCTTTTTTTTTCTTTATTCTCATGCAACTCATTTGTCCTTGCAAAATCTGGTTTGTGGTTTCAAAACTGTGCCGTGTACTGGAATGCACACATTTTTCACTGCTTTTGAAGTCCGTTTTGTATCCACTCTAAAAGAGTCATTTGTTTTCGTCCCCTCCAACCCTCTTTTCTCACACATTTCCTCTCAAAGATGTGCTCCCCCCAAAGGATCAACCATTTGATTAGTTTAAAAGTTTTTTTTTTTTTTACTTTTGCCTTCCATCCTACGGCTAGTCTTCACATCGCAGATGTTTTCTCACGAGAGCAGACCACTTCTTATTTAATGTACCTTATGAGACTCTCTGGCTGTTTTAATAAAATGAAGACCCTTGTTATGTTCCTCCTCGACTTGTTTCCTCTGTTAATAATCCTGCTATCTCCCTTTTGCATTCGGGATAAAACGAATGGCCTTTGAATTGTCAGAGGAGGTATTTTCGGGACATCAGGATTCTGGCTTGGCACACGAGAGTGGAAATTGTTGTCCAGCTAAGCCGAGGAGTTAATGTGTCTGTGTTCGTACATTTATCGCTATCTGTAGTACCAAATCTGGCTGTGTTTGGGTCGAAGTTTCCAGGGTTGACATAAGTGCACTCTGCAGAAATGCAAGTCTGTCCTAAGAGTGTTGTTTTGTACTTGCACAGATACCCCTGTGATCATACTATGCACGAGGGATGCACTAATATGAGTACCAAGAAATCCTTTTCAGCTTTATATAGCAGTGTTAGTCATGTCCTAGGCCTCTACAACAAGCCCTTTGCAAGAGTGTTTTGAGACTCTTGGGGTCGGCAGTATATCAGCTTGTCAAAAAAAAATAATAATAATAATAAAAAAAATAAATAATAAAATAAATAAATAAATATGTTCAAGCCCAGCATTAATTATTAATTATATAATTAGTAACGCTACTGTGACTAAAGATCTTACACATATGGGTGGATTAACCATTACAGAAACAAAAAAAATATTTTGGTAACCATCAATACTTCTTTTAGGGCAGCTGTGGCCCAAACCTTACATTGGGTGCTGGTCTAATAAAGTTGCAGTTGCAAACAAAACTATGCACTTATTGTCGCATTTCTGAAAAGAACCTTTTTACACCTTTCTTTGAAGGGAGTAAAACAGGAAATATCCAAACATTCATTTTGCCATTAATTGTGAGATTTTTGTTTGCACAGGGACTCTGACAACAGCCAGTTCTCCACACAGAGATCTGATCTCATCATTATCCAGTCTGTCTGGAATGACATGAAGAAACAGGAAAAAAACTCAAACAGACTGAAACAGAACTGTGGCAGCGTCTCCAAGATGCTTCAAGAAACCTACCTACAAAAACTGAAAAACTATGCGCAAGTGAACCTTGGGCAAAAGCCACTTTAAACGCAAAGGATGGTCACACTAAATGTTGATTTTAATTTAGTTAATAGAAGTTAATTTATAAAGAAAATCTTTTTTTTTTTTATCCATACATTTTTTTTTGAGAGCATCCTAATTTGACAGCATTTCCTAAAACTTTTAACAGTACTGTAGCTTGAAGCATCTTATAGAAGTGAACCACAGGATTTGTACAAGGTGCTCAAAGTGCTTGAAGTACTTATATTTGACTTTGAAATTTAAGGCCTGGAAAACCCTTGAAAATATCCATTTTCCTGAAGAGGTGCTTGAAAAGTGCTTGAATATAAATGCTTGAAATAAGTGTTTAATTTTGTCAATAACCTTTTTCGCTTATTTCCAGTAATGTCATTAAACTGGTAAGCTAAACAGATGAACCGAATCAATTGAGTCATTTACGCTGGAACAGCTCGGATTGATTCAAACTCGTGACTCGATCATTCGTTTCAAGTGATTCACTAGCAAAAACAGATCAAATTAAAAGAGCTATTTATTTTCGAATTTCTACACCGCTTTTAGAAGAAACAAAGCATGTTTAATTCTTACACTGAAGACTATGCTATTTTATTTTACATTCAATAAATTAATTAATTTCCAAAAAAAATTAAACATTTTTTTTTTCTATTGTATTGCTGTCTTTAAATTAATCGATTATATAAAGTTCCGGAACCACTCGTAATCGTGTTAAATAATTCATCGTGATTTCAATATTGACCGAAATAATCGTGATTATGATTTTTGTCATAATCGAGCAGCCCTTGGTGAAACTGAGCTTTTCAAAACTTCCAATCAGTTAAACCATTGCATAGCAAAATTATTAATTCGTAGCACGTATTCAGATCAGGACTTAAAAGCGTGTATCGCAAATCATTTAATTTAGAGTGGAGCAGGTTTGTGAATCATTTTGCGAACTGAATGATTCAAATAAAATGATTTGCCAAACCAAATGAAGTTCCGATCTGATATGAAATGATGGTTCTTCAGAGCGTGGATCGCGAATCATTTGATTTAGATCCAGACTTCAGTGCGGGTTCGCGAATCTAATCAGGATTTTGGAGCGATTTCACAAATCTTTTTAAATAGTAGAAAATATCAAACCATTAAAACAATACAGTTATAAAAACAAAACAAAGAAAAAAGAAAGTATACCTTAAAAGTGTAGTATACTTTGTAATACTTTAGTAGTAATACTTTGCATGTGCTTCACTTTATTTTTGCCCTGTATTTTTATTTATCTATTTCTCTTTATTTACAAATTTGAAATAAAAGACCTTCCGAATAACTCCACAATTCAGTACTACATAGTTTTCAGCAGTCTTAGTCTTTGTAATGTGTTTTCAGCAATAAATTTCTAACTTTCAAAATGTTTTTAGAAAAATAACCCTGAATTGCCTTTACACAGATTTTTTTTCCACACGCTTTGTTGATCGTTTGACCACGTATAAGCTGTAAAGTTTAATTACAGAGCTTAACTTTTTCATTCAAACAGAAATGTAATATCATTTCGCTACAGTGTTAACTGGCAATACTATGCAGTGAGATTGGACTGCTAACAGAGGTCTTGAATGTCCAAGGCTTAGAATCCATTTCATTTCAACATTAAAACCCCCATCAAGGTTGTCTGAGTTCTGTCAGAGAGGATTTTTTGCTCATAAGCTCACAGTGCATATGCTAGAAAAGAAAAAGACGCGTTTTTACATGGTACTGAAGCACGGACGCTTTCTGCACTGAGCATGAACAGACTGCTGTTTAATCATTTGTGGATTCAAAAAAGATTACCTTGATCTTACTTCGGTTGTCCTCAGTTATCCTAACTTTATCCTAAAATCCTTCTGAATATTAGGCTATCCAGATGCTATTATGCTAAATTGTGAATAAAAGTTTAAAAGGATATTTTTCCATACAGCTGAGGCATACAATGACCACAGTCAGTGAAGATAAAATATATGTCTTCTGAATTTCTGACAGTATTTATGCACAAAATATAAATGCATGTTTAAGCATGTTTAATGCATGTGAATGCAATTTTTTTTTAGATTGTTTTTTAGGAAAACAAGACAAGGATATCAATTAAGATTAATATTATTATTATTATTATTATTTTGCTCTGTAAGAACAAAGCACATATCTGCCCTGATGTTTAAGGGTGTTTTGATTGTAATAATGAAGTATTATTTATTTTAGATTTTTAGTATTTGTTTTTGCATAATTTTCATATTCATAGCAATTGCATATTAGGCAAAATATTATCATCTTCAATTAAGAAATATTGACATTCACAGCTAAAATCCCTTATTGGTTGAATATAAGTCCCTGGACCCTGAGCAGCCAAATTATAACCCTGTATGGCTTGATATAACCCTTTACATGATTTTATCTGTAAGATATTTTCCCTCTCAAGGATCTTTGCGTGTCCTTGTTGTTTGCAGTGACCTATTCTTCAGGTGAAGAGCTGCTCAGAGCTCCGTATAATGAGAGGAGCAAAAAATCGTCAAGCAAAATGTGCAGCTGAGAAAACACCACATACCTTTTCTCACACCCTGATGCCTTTTTCCTCTCTTTTCTCTCGTAGTTCAGTATCAGATGGAGATGATGAGAAGTTTGCGCCATGTAAACATTGACCATCTTCATGTGGGTTGGTACCAGTCAACCTTTTACGGTTCTTTTGTCAGCCGGGCCCTTCTGGACTCTCAGTTCAGCTACCAGCATGCCATCGAGGAGTCAGTTGTGCTAATATATGGTAGGTTTCATGTTTTTTTTTCGTTTATGTCAGTCAGCTTGTGCATATAAAATTTGTCCATATGACTTTGCCAAAGGATTTCAGTTATTTCAAAGGTCCTACAACATCAAAAGCACTGACCAATCAAACAAAAATTACAAACTATAGGTTAAATTTAACAAACTATTTCCACATTTTTCCCACAAAATTTATTATTTATAAAGCATGCTCTTTTTTTCTGCTTTTTCTCCCATACAGACAAACACACACACACACACACACACACACACACACACAGAAACTGTCAGGTCTTCCCCGTAACCTTATCAGTAAAATAGTTTTACAGCTGAAGTGCAGTTCTCTGTTCTAATGCACTGTTTTTGAAGCAGTTAAACTTACTGTTAGTAGAGACACTGCTGCCAAACACTGTTGAGAGATGCACAGATTCAGGTAAAGCACACAAAGTTACAGCTACAGTTAATCTTTCTCTTTCTAATAACTGCATTAGACTGCATTAATAGCTGTATTATCAATGCATTATCAAAGCATGTTTGCTGTATTATCATGTATTGTCATTACTAGCTCTAAAATTACTTTTGGGTTTAGCAATGGAGGTTTGAGATGAGATGTGTAAGAAATTAAGTAAGTAAGTGTTTTTAAGTCTTGCTGTTAGTTATTTTCTAATAATTCATATAATTTATATATATATATGCTGTTCTTTTAAACTTTCTATTTGTCAAATAATCCTTAAAATGTATCAGATTTTCTGCAAAAATATTAAGCAGCACTGTTTTTATTATAATAATAGCAACTAATATCAAGAAATGTTTCTTTAGCCGTATATCAACAATAGAACTTATTAAATTCTGAAGTGTCATGTGATATAGAGGGTGACATCCCGTCCTATCTCAACCCAACAAAAAAAAAAATCATGTCCCGTCCTGTCCCATTTCCTGAAGAATGACCCCCGCTTTCGTGTTGTTTTTTTTGGCTGTAATCTGTCAGTTACAGTAAAAAAATACAGTACAGATCACAGCATGGCCACCTTAGTTGAATAAAAATACAAAATGTTTTTTTAATAAACTGAAAGCTATCTTTATCAAATACACAGTGTGCATTGCATGCATTAAATTTCATGTCATCATCCATGCAAACACATTTTAATGTGAATTGGTTCATTTGAACGTAGACATTTCACTCTCTGTATAAATATTTTTAATGTCTGTAAGGCACATATACACAGTTTCGACTTTTTCACGCTCAAGTTCGAGACCAAGACGGCAGAAAGCACGCCCTGTTTGCATTAATTAATTTACAAAAGCGCAACGTTTCGTTGTTATTCTGAGTGCACACAAATAAACATAGTCTTTACAGAGTCAAAATATGTATTACTTTTATCTGTTTTATTTAAATAGTATTAAGATCAAGTGAGTGTATTTGTGTATAAAGTTGACTCACGGGAACCCCCAAAAAATGTCAGCCTCTAATGTAATCCTGAATCAAAGATAATTCTTAGTGAAGTTACATATAAACAGCTGTGAAAAGTACATTTTATTGACACGAAACACAGAAAGAGACTCAAATTAGTTTCCTACTAATATTTAACAAACATTCAAAAAAGACATTTCTAAGACATTTCTAAGCATTAAATTACCTACATTTTGTCATTCTTTGCATGCTTTCGTTTTATAGGTGGACATGATTACATTTACTGTCGAAAATGACTAAAATGTTAAGAACATTTCCAGTATTTCCAGATTTTTATTTTATTTTTCGTATTATGCTGGTTACATGTGTATATATAAATATTCCAATAGCTGTGAAGCATGTAAATATCTTCTGAATAAAAGGCGTAACCAGAAAATGGACCTTAATGGGAAAATGATGTGCATATATAAACATAGTGTCTGAGGCATTTAGCTGTCCTTTCTGGTATCACTGTTTTTTTCCTCTCTGGACTTCTCTATCTTTATTTCTGGTGTCCATGCTTGTGCACACAGAGAGAGAGAGAGAGTAGCATGTTTCAGCACCCCTCACTCACTCACTCACTCACTCACACACACACACACACACACACTTCTTTCCTACTGCACTGCTTTGCTCTACCACTTTCCCTTCTCTCTCTCTTCGTCTCACTGCCCCATCGTTTCTTGGCTGTGGACAGCATTCCCCCCTTGTGTAAACAGGAGGCTGGTGTGCGTAGCGGGCCCGGCAGCAGCCTCGTCTAGACAGGGTTTCCTCCCCTCTGTTTATTTAGCCTGCTATCGCAGAGCTGATGTGTACCTTCAGGAGTGGATTCAGGACCCGGACACCCCCTCATCCACGAGCACAGACGCCACCCATCCCAGATGTCGATGGGCCTGATGGCGGCACGAGGGCGGAGGAAACCGTCAGACAAGCTGCATTAACAACAAATCTGTTTCCCTAAACTCGCACAAAAACAAATGTTGTACACCTCCGCTCGCCCACCTAACTGGGACCGCCGCGCCGTAAACAGGCTCTGATTCCAGCACGGATCTGGATGAAAATGTAAACACAAGACTTTAACTGTTCTTCGCGACCCTCCTTCATTCACGCCCCCTGTCCTGTTCTTGGTCTCGTGGTCCACGCTGTCTGTAACTTTCCTCAGACTTCCCTCTCAGGCCAGATGTGGATCCCTATCAGAGTGTTTGTTCAATCTCCTCCTTGTGGTGGCAAGCAGGCGCTCCTCACTAAAAATATATCAGACACCTAGCAGCTGCCAGAAACTCCACCCTGGACTAAACGCACTCTCCACATGAACAATGAAAGCATTCAGAGGGCCGATGAGTGCACAAACTGTGAGACTTGATAGACATGGTTTCATATTTTCTTCTGGCTGTCGCATACTAAAAATGTTCTTTTTTTTTACAAATGGACATGTAGTTGGTTTGAGATCACTAGTGAAATGTTTCAGACTAATTACCAAATGTGTCATCACACATCATCTCATTTTATATATACTAATGTTATAAGTGAACCACCAGTAGAAAATGCTTCTTGCCCTTTTTCTAAATGAATATTCCTTCCATCTGACCTTCCTTCCTTCTGAACAAACTTTCTTCCTTCCAAACTTCCTTCCTTCCTTCCAAATGAACGACTTCCTTCCAAACAAACAAATGAAAAAGCTTCTGAACAAAAGAAACAAACTTCCTTCCGACATTCCTTCCTACCTTTCGAACAAATGAACTTCCTTCCAAACTTCCTCGGAATGAACAACTTTCTTCCTTCTTTTTGAATAAACAACCTTGTTCCGAAGGAACTTCCTTTTAAACAAACTTCCTTTCTAACAAAAAAAAAAATCTTTCCGAACTTCCTTCCTACCTTTCAAACTAATGAACTTCCTTCCAAACTAACTTCATTCCTTCTGAATTAACAGCTTTCTTTCTCTTTTCGAACAAACAACTTCCATCCTTTCAAACGAACAATTTCCTCCCTTCCTTCCGAACAAACTTCCTTCCTTCCAAATGAACAATTTCCTTCTTTTCTTCCTGCCTTCATCCTTCCTTCCTTCTTTCCTTCCTTTCAAACTTCCTTTCTTACTTCCTTCCTTTCAAATGAACAACTTCCTTCTTTTCTTCCGTCCTTCCGAACAAACTTCCTTCCTTCCAAATAGATAGCTTCCTTCTTTCCTTCCTTTCAAATTAACGGCTTCCTTCCTTTCTTCCTGCCTTCATCCGTCCTTCCTTCCTTCCTTTCAAACTTCCTTCCATACAAACTTCCTTCCTTCCTTCCTTCCTTCCTTCCAATTTCGAATGAGCAACTTCCTTACTTTCTTCCTTCATTCTTTCCCTCCGAACTTCCTTTTACTTCCTTCTAACTTCCTTCTGTTTTCAACTGTTTGTTACTCTATTCAAAAGTCCACTTGTGAACCACAAATGAAAAATGATTCTGTTAAAATTAATATTAATTTATTTTAAAGAGGTTATGAACTTGAGATTTTTTTTTTTTGATTGTATGCTTTTCATACACGTTAGTAATGGGTGAGTTAAAAAAAAAAGTTAATTAGATGGAGTGTTCACATACAGTTGGTTACAAAATTTAATTTAAAAGCAAATTATTCTTTACAGATTATATTATGATGCTGTGTTATCTACCATAACTACACAAGCAAATTTTACTGCTACTGCTAAAAATTACCTGTTATTATTGAGTAAAATGTACTTATTTAACTTAAGGTAAAAAAAAAAAATAAATAATAATTTTTACTTAGTCAAATATTACTTGGCAGTATTTAGATTTTCTCAATATAGCGCTGAATTAAACCATGCTTTTAAAGTGAACGTGTTACTCAGGAACATCTAAGTAAATAATACAGTAGATATCATGTAAACACTATATCTACATAATTAGTAGTGTGGCACAATTGGTACACAATTCACATAACATTCATCATATGACATTCTGTGGTTTGTTTTTGAGTATGAAAGCATCATTTTGAGTAGAAAACGTGCTCCGGATGTAACAAAATCGCAAGTTACTAAACCTTGTAAAATACAACCTGTGTAAATACAGGTGTAAAATGGCCAAAAAAAAAAAACAACCTTGTTAATTATTCATGCCCCATTGCATGATGGAAACAGCAATATCAGAAATGTTGAGTAGGGTTTATTTAGTGTAATAACAAGCTTAAATTGAGTACTAATACAAAATTTACTTCAATTGCCTGAACTGATTTTTTACATTTATTTTTCTGTAGTATTTACTTCACCACAGAATCATTTTATCAGTGTAGCAGCACTCTAGCAAACACTGCAATGCAACACACTAAAAACCTCTTTGAGCATCACCGCGACATTACATTAGCAAGCACCAGTCAAATTGTTTAGATCTATTTTCATTATGCACTTCTGTGCAGTTTTGTTTTTATCATTTCAAGATGTGTACACTGCTGTTGCAAAACACATTGTGGAAGTATTCAGAAGTGGTGTATAAATGCATCCTTAAACCTGATTGATTCAGTCCACTCCATTTCAACAGGTACTTAAAGAAAACTGAATCTTACCTATGTCTGACCAGATCTTGAGTTGTTTTAGACTGCCAATGGGGAAGTTTCAAGACAGTATGAAAAGGCAGACGATCATCTTTTCACGGTGTCTAAATGCATTTAAAATCAGAACAGAATCGTGCTATAAATCCTGTCTTTGGATAATGGATAATGGGCAGAGCTGACTGGCAAGTTTTGCCCATCTTCAACAGAACGTTAATGATTTTTTTTTTTTTAGCTCAAAATGTCAGCCGTTTGACAGTGAGATTAATCCACTCTGAAGGGCTGACAGTTGTGTTCCCCTGGTAGATTAACATATACTGCATCTTTTCAAACTTCATATCTTCAATTTGATCTTTCATACGGTTGTCGTAACAGCCTTTACTGCCGTTGTTTTTTTTGGTCTTGCCAAAGATGTTTATCGTTATTGAAGCTTATAGATAGTCCCCTGTGTTGAGCAAGTCTGAACACTTTGGTTTGTTTGCTATCTTCAGAAACGCCATCCATGTTTTCTCTTCGGTTCTCTTTCTCTGTAGATCCCATCAAGACAGCCCAGGGTTCTTTGTGTTTGAAAGCCTACAGGTTGACCCCTAAACTCATGGAGATCTGTAAGGAGAAGGACTTCTCAGCAGATGGGTAAGCCTTTAAATCTCTGGGACTCAATGAAGTTAATACAGATGGATTTTGTGTGTGTGTGTGTGTGTGTGTAAGAACTCAATCTTTGGTCAAATAAAAAATATTGCGCAGCTCTGCCACTTAGTGGCGCTATAAGATCGAAAAAACCTAAAAACATCTATAAATACGCAAGCGTTAGTCCAGTTGACCTGCAAATTATGTATGGATTAGGTATGCAGTGTCTTTGTCCAAAGTGGCACAAGGGTCTATAAGGACATTGGCGTATCTCGAAAAACATGGCTGCAATCAGCCAATGAAGTTTGAGCAACTATTAGTCGAGGTTAACGGCGGTCGAGTGGAACAAAACTCTGTTGGCATGTTCAACTCACAGCCCTAAATTGCTCAGTAGTTGGCGCTAGTGAGTTTTTTTTGCCTCTGTAATCAAGTGGTGTTTTACACATCCACACAATATGCATATCATTTGATAGATCTCCTCATACCAAGCAACTTTGCCTCAAGAACCATTGTTGTCAATCAGATCGTTCATTAATTATTCACAAATATGTTAAAAACTTACTTTTGCAAACTAGTCCGAGTTTTTTTGGTCTTGATCAAACCACTGCAGTGCAAGTCTCTGGACTCTCTATTTGTATATGTGTATACACTACCAGTCAAAAGTTGAAAACACCCTCTCATTTAATGTTTTTAAAGAAGTCTCTTCAAGGCTGCATTTATTTGATCAAAAATACTGAAAAAAATAGTAATATTGCAAAATGTTATTACGATATAAAATAATGTTTTTTATTTGAATATACTTTACAATATAATTTATTCCTGTGATGCAAAGCTGAATTTTCCTCAGCTGTTACTCCAGTCTTAAGTGTCACGAGATCCTTCAGAAATCGTTCTAATATGCTGATTTATTATTAGAATTGTCACGTTGTGCTGACAAATATTTTTTTGCAACCTGTGATTCTTTTTTTAGGATTCTTTGATGAATAACAAGTTAAAAAGAAACAGCATTTATTCAAAATATAAATCTTTTCTAACAATGTAAATCTATGCTATCACTTTTTATTAATTTAAAAAATAATCCTAGGTGAAAAAAAATAATAATTTATTTAAAAAAAAAGAAAGAATAAAATGTACTGACCCCAAACTTTTGAACAGTAGTTTATATTGTTAGAAAAAAATTCTATTTTAAATACATGATGTTATTTTTAACCTTTTATTGATCAAAAAATTCTGAAAAAAGTATCACAGGTTGCAAAAAAAATTGTTTCCAGCACTGATAATATAATAATTTAATAAATAAATAATTTTTTTTTGTATTTTTAATCAAGCGAAAACAGCCTTGACAAGCATAAGAAACTTCTTTTAAAAAACATTAAATGAGAGGGTGTGTCCAAACTTTTGACTGGTAGTGTATATTGTATTTGTATCTCTGTGTTGTATGAATAAATAAATATCTAAAAATACAAACTATTTATTTATTTATTTATTTATTTAAGTATTTCTAAATGGTGTAAAAAAAAAAAAAAACTTTTTTTTTTATTTATTTTTTTTTAATATACAGCAGTTGGACTGATATTAAATACAGAATTTTCTTTAAAAGGATATTTATAATTGTATATTATGTTAGATTTTTGTTTATTATTGTATATTCTTCCTAATTTGTTTTTAAAGGTGTCATATTTATTTTACTGATTTTACTGTAAATTTATTATATATTGTTGCAGACAAATTCTAGCATTTTTGTACTGGTGAATGATGATTGGCGGATCTTGATAAAGGGTCCATTCCCTTGTAGTTTGGCTTGAGATATTCTCTTAAAATTCTGATCTGAAAAAAAGATAAGATCAAAACAAAAACTGCCTTTTGAAATCAGGTGACTAATCAGCCTAGAGTGCTCGTCTAATGGAGCGATTAGTAATGGAGAAGACTTGAAATCATCCAATCATTTAATTTGAGTGATCAGTTCACAAAGTGCCTCTCACTCCCACATTGCATGAGACTCGACCACAAGCAGATCCTAATGAGGGGGATAAAGCCAGAAACTGATTGGCAAACAGTAGAAAGGGGGTTCAAAAGAAAGGTAACAAGAAAGCACTTTAGTTATGCTTTGTCTTTATACACAACAAACAACAGGACATTTTGTCTGTTGATTTGTTTGTGTTTATTTCGGCGTCTTGCTGGGTGGCCCTGATTGGGCCATAATCCTGCTTCTTTTGATCGGCTATGATTATGTCAAATCGCACAGCCATTTCACTTTCAATATGACTTTGCTTGAAATTTAGTTACGTAATAATATTACTTTTTTCAAGTAACTAGTGAAGTAACGCATTACTTTTTCATTTACAAGAAAATATCTGAGTTACTTTTCTTTATGTATTTAATCCCATTTTATTAACCAATGACTTTGCTGCTGACCTTTGTTAATCCAATTGCTAATACTTTTCTTACTTTTTTTTGTCTTGTTTCCAGCCAAAATATCAAAAGATTCTTAAATCAGGAAGGACTTTCTAGACAAGTAAATAATTATTTTCTTGTTTTCAAAAAAAAAAAAAAACCTGAGTCAAAATTAAGTGAGTTTTTGCTTAGAACAAGAAACAGAAAACAAGATGATTTTGCTTACCCCATTGGGAGATTATTTTGCTTGTTTCAAGCAAAAACACACTTAATTTTGACTTGTTTTCAGAAAAAAACAAGACAATTTAAGATTTTTTTTATATTTTGGCGTAATGTTAGGACAGAAACGGGAGATGTGCGGATCCATGTGCAAGCTTTAATGGTAAACTCACCACAGTAAATCACCGGCGTCGGGAACAAACAGGGTAATCCAGAGAATAAACGATAACAAGCGAGGGTCAGGGCAGGTGGCAGACATTACACAGAGTAATCCAATAAAACAGGCAAGGTCAGAAAGGCAGACAGCGAGGGATTAGGAAACGTAATGATAGTCCGAATAAACAACAGAAAACCAAACCAGGAAACGCTTTGTATGTTAGCTAAGCTAGAACAATACTCGGCAAACTGAGAGAGGAAGTCCAGGGCTTAAATAATGTGTGTGATTGGATACAGCTGGGTGTACGTGATTTGTGCAAAGGATGATGGGAAGTGTAGTCCAGGTGTTTCCAGCACTGAAAATAAATCAGCATATTAGAATGATTTTTGAAGGATCATGTGACACTGAAGACTGGAGTAATGATTCTGGAAATTCAACTTTAATTACAGATATAAATTCAATTTTAATGTTTATTAATATAGAAAAACATTGATTTACATCGTAATAATATTTCACAATATTACATTTTTTCTGTATTTTGAATCAAATAAAAACAGCCTTGATAAGCATAAGAAACTACTTTTTAAAAATACTAAATAATAAGGTGTGTCCAAACTTTTGACTGCTCTTGTATGTTGTATTTGTATCTCTGTGTTGTATGTATAAATAAATAAATAAATAACTTTTTTAAAGTATTTTTAAATAGTGTAATTTTTTTTTTTTTACTGCAGTTGGACTGATATTAAATACAGAATTTTCTTTGAAAGGATTTTTTAATTTTATATTATATTATATTTTTTGTTTATTATTGTATATTCTTCCTAAATTTATCTATGTAAGAAAATCATTTTTTGCTGTGTACTAATAAGCAAAACTTACTGTAGATTAACTAACATTTGATTTGTGCTTTTTTTTCTCATTGCTGAAGAGCTGAACTTTCTTCTCCTACTTTTCTACTGTACAAACATGAAGTTAATTTCCCTTTAGCCTTAGGCATATTCACTTAATTTTATTTTCAAAGGGCTTTTACATTTGCTAAAAATCGAACATTTTTTCAAAACAAATAAGCAAGCCCTGCCCAGATTTAAAAAGTAAGACAAAAGTAATGTAAGTTGTAACGCATTACTTTCCATAAAAATAATTTAGTAACGTAATTAGTTACTTTTTTAGGGAGTAATGCAATATTGTAACGCATTACTTTTCAAAGTAACTTTCCCCAAAACTGGTTGTGCCTAAGTTTGCAAAAATTGATCAAAAATGCAATGCCAAATCTTTGACAGGGGTCACTTCTAAATTCTGACAATCAGTGACGATGAAAATCTCTTTTCTGTGTGTGCAGGCTGAAAAAGGCTAACGTGGGTCATGAGAGCATGTTCGAGGAGGTGCCCATCGTCATCAAGAACTCTCATCTTGTCAGCGTTCTGCTGTGGGAGCTGGAGGACAAATCCACTGCTGCAGACAAACACGAGCTCTTGAACCTTTCCAGCAGGTCTGACCACACACGCACACATTACTATACAAGTGAAGTGTTTCCTTATGCATACGAGTACGTGTGTAAATTTATACTAGTGCTGAGATATCCCTAATGATGCTTGCTCACATTAGCAGTAACTCATCTCTGATGAGGACTAATGAAGAGGTCAGTGCCGCCCAGGTGATTTGCTCCTAGAGGATGTGGGATTTTAAATGGCTTTCATGCTAGACTATCTAAATAAAAGGCTTTTGCTAACAGTGAAAGTGTTCATTAGACAGCCCTCAGACTTTTTACCGTCTCGAACTGGAAGTGAACATTCAGATATGACAGTTCACAAGCAGCTTTACTCTTCACTCTGACAGAAGCTAGACATCTCTTACCTTTATCTGACAGAACAAATGTGGGGATGAATTTAAAGACACAATTTCTAGGTTTTTACCGTGCACTAAAACCTTCTCCGTCTCTAAATTCATCCCTTTTTCAGCACTGCTGCAGCCACCCAAATGTCAATTGCAGCACATTCTCTGTCTTCAACAATAACATCTGAAAACATTTGCTGACGGCTGTTAAATCATGTTTTGCAGAGGCTCTGTTCTTAAGAGTTACAATTTGTGTTTGTGAGGACTGCAATGAAATATGTGACCTTGGAGCACAAAACCAGTCATTAGGGTCAAATTTTTTTTAATTGAGCTGAGTAAAAATGCTTTCTATTGATGTATGGTTTGTTAGGATAGGACAATATATGAGACACAACTATTTGAAAATCTGGAATCTGAGGGTGCAAAAAAATCAAAATATTGAGAAAATCGCCTTTAAAGTTGTCCAATGAAGTTCTATGGACTACTTGCACAACTACTTCCGCGTTGTACCCGATACAGCTCGGTAGTTTCCGGTTAGCGTTCAGCGCACCTACAAACAGACAGTTTCTCATGAGATCTCAGATTATTACTACATTTTAGGGCTGACATTTTTAAAAAAAAACAATTGATCATATCCTCTGCGTTAACATAAATTATCTTATGTGCATCATATCATATGTGCATTCTGAATAATAAATACATAAATATATCCTCACTAACCTGCCGCATTCTCAAGAACAGTATATTTCTTTTACTGATCATATTTCATACCACAGCTTTAAATGAGTTTGACTGATAAACACCCTTACGAAAATTACTATAGTAAAAGTGCCGTGTTTTCTCTGTTTTTACCATTTGTAAAATAACACTTTTACTACATATACCCTTTTGTTAAACTATGGTCATTGTAGTAAACCCAGAGTTAATTTGTGGTTATATGGTTTAACTTCCGTTGGTATTTTAGTTTTTTTTTAATCATGGCTAATTTGTTTGTGTGCATTGGTGCTCTTATTCCGAGCCCCTACTGCTTATTTCATTGTTAAAAATGGCTGAATAAATGTGCGGTAATTGCCTTATTTAACAATGTTTTATTTCAAGAATTTTTAAACAGTAACATGTTAACAGTGCGACTACTTCGAATATTCATATTTTGGTATTAGGCTACATACAGTGAAATGATGACAGAATATGACACAGAATAGTGACTAAACATATTTAATACAACTAAATAAAGGTTCATTATGATCTTATTAATCAGAGATCTCACAAACACTGCAGCGTCGCGATTAGGCCACTATGTAGTGCACTGACACCCTGTGGTGAATGCCAGCGGTGGTTTTAGATCAGTTTATAGTGGATTAAATCTTCACGTTCCGTTGAGTTTGGAAAATTCTGTACACAGTAATCATCAGAATGTCTTCTCCAGTCTCTGAAAATTACTGGATTTTGAAAATCATCACGCGATTTCTCATTTTATTAGGCGTTTAAGTCAACGAGACGATTATAGCACATTGAAAATGTACATAACCGGAAATAACTGAGCCGTAACATTTCAAAACGGAAGTGTGTCAAGAGGCTCAGTGCAAGTAGTCCATTTACTAAATATATTTGGGGAACATGATGAAGTGCTTGATTCAGTGAATAAGACAAGTGTGACTGTGATTTTAAAGTAGTTTAATCAAATGAAATCAGTATTAACAAAATTAATTTGTACTACAGAGGTGGCACAGAAAAACGCAAAAGTGGCTTGTGGGTGTATTTTCATATGTTTAATGAGGTCAGTGGTGGCATGAGGGCAATCAAATTCATAAATTCATGTTTTAAATATAGAAATATTAAATGATTTAAATAACTGAAAAGATACTTTAAAAATGAAACTAAATCTGCCAGTAGATGGCAGCAAGTCACTGATTTAATTAATTAGTTCATCAGAAAAATCCTTCAGCTCCACAAATTTTTGGGTTTTTCAGCATTTTTGTGTGTTTGAATCCTTTTCCAACAATGACTGTATGATTTTGAGATCCATCTTTTCACACTGAGAACAACTGAGGGACTCATATGCAACTATTACAGAAGGTTCAAACGCTTACTGATGCTCCAGAAGCCGGGGGGTGAAAATTTTTGAACAGAATGAAGTTGTGTGCATTTTTCTTATTTTGTCTAATTATTTTATATATAGTACTAGGTGAGCATAAGATATAGACTAAATCTAAAATAACCCAACCGTGGCAAAAAATATTCTTGTTGGGTTGTTGGAAAAAAAATCATATGAGTTTAAGAAAAGCCATTTAATCATATATATATAATGTAA
This sequence comes from Cirrhinus molitorella, assembly GCA_033026305.1. Lineage (NCBI taxonomy): Eukaryota > Metazoa > Chordata > Actinopteri > Cypriniformes > Cyprinidae > Cirrhinus > Cirrhinus molitorella. The sequence continues at coordinate 2,033,788 of CM065131.1, forward strand.
AATGCAAAATATTCATTATTTTAGCAAAATCAGAGGGATATTTTTTATTAGGGCTGTCAAATGATTAATCGCATCCAAAATAAAAGTTTATGTTTACATACTATATGTGTGTTTACTTTGTATATTTATTATGTACATATAAATACACACACATACATGTATATATTAAAACTAAATATTTATATGTAGATATATTTATACCAGTATACATTTTCGATTATAAATAAATATAAATATTTAATATATAAATCTGAATCTTAATATATACATGCATGTGTTTGTATTTATATATACATAATAAATATACACAGTACACAAATATATAGTATGTAAACATAAACTTTTATTTTGGATGTGATTAATCGTTTGACAGCACTATTTTTTCTTTTTATCTGACCTGAATAAGATATTTCAAATAAAATATATTCACATATAGTCAACAAGAAAATATAATAGTTAAATTTATAAAAATGACCAATGATTCTTAATACTGTGTTGTTCCCTGAATGATCCACAGCTGTGTTTTTTTTGTTTAGTGATAGTTGTTCATGAGTCCCTTGTTTGTCCTGAACAGTTAAACTGCCTGCTGTTCATCAGAAAAATCCTTCAGCTCCCACAAATGTTTGGGTTTTTCAGCATTTTTGTGTGTTTGAACCTTTTCCAACAATGACTGTATGATTTTGAGATCCATCTTTTCACACTGAGGACAACTGAGAGACTCATATGCAACTATTACAGAAGGATCAAACGCTCACTGATGCTCCAGAAGGAAACACAATGCATTAAGAACCGGGGGGGTGAAAACTTTTGAACAGAATGAAGTTGTGTGCATTTTTCTTATTTTGTCTAATTATTTTATATATAGTACTAGGTGAGCATAAGATATAGACTAAATCTAAAATAACCCAGCCGTGGCAAAAAATATTCTTGTTGAGTTGTTGGAAAAAAAATCATACGAGTTTCCCCCTGACCCTCAAAGAGCAAGAAGCCGTCTTGTTTTAACCTTAATACTAGATGTATTTGTAGACCCCGTGCTTTTCTGTGACTCCTGACCTTGAGGGTTTAGAGATGCTTGTTTTGAGTATTCTTGTGTAAACTGATAAGCTCTGTTTTGCATAGGTCATAACAAAGGCCAATCTCTCAGCGCTTGTTGAATCGGTGCGCATGAGGTCAGGCGGCTAAAACGAGCACTCGGTTTGGGAATAATAATTGACCCGTTAAATGTAGTCTAAATTAGCTTAAATGATAAAATGACAGTTATAATCTACTCACAGGTTTCAGGAAAGATACAGAAGATGCAAGAAAGGCCATTTTCACTGCCATTTTGCACATCTGCCTTGATCTTACATCAGTTTGAGTGGTTTAGAAAGGCTTGTTTTGTGCCGTTTTGCTCCTTATAAACAGCTCTTTTCTGTGGAAAAGAGTGAAATACAACGTTGAGGAATAGATGTTAATACGAGCGCTTTGAATAGGAGCCGGCTCGCTTTATGAATGATCGTTTTCTATAGATCATTGTGCTGGTCAATTTTCTTCTTCAATTCCCCTGTTTGTCACGGTCGACCCTCAGTGATCTCGCAGATGAGACAATACATCAGACGCTATCAATATTTCACACACTTTTATTATTTCATTTCTTTTCCACTCCCGTTTTTTCTTCATTTAAATTCGCTCCTCATGTACAGCTTGTACGGATGTGTGGGGAAGGGAAGGGGAGGTTTGAGTTTCCAATTATCATTTTAATCTATTAATTATTTTCAGAGCAGCTATGGTTGAGATGATGCTTTTTGGGACAGAAACATTCATTTTTGCTGCTGCTTTTTGAATTGTCAAAGGTCCAAGAGGGGTTTGAAGGTCTCTCTCAGCTGACTAGAAAGGGAATTTTTATCTTTTTAATTTGTCTCTCTTAATTCGGCCTGCCAGATTTGGTTTTTCCAGATGAAAGGAGAAACCTTCGTCGCATTGCTGAGGACTTGAAAGAATACATTCATAATTACCTCCCTCTCTGAAACTAGAGGTTCACACAGATGCATAAACACTCACGCATGGGTAGATGACAAAAAAAAACAACAACATTAAGGGCACCTAATATAAAGTGGGACTGAAAAAAAGGAACAAAGGAACCAATTTTTCCCCCTTTTTTTTTTTAGTTTGTAAGGACACTAAATTTTATTTTATATAATTTTATTTTACTAATTGTTTATTTTATTTAAATTGGATAAAAATATTTTTAAATGTTTTTATCTGCTGTGATTATAAACACAATTTTCCCAATTTTATTAAATTAAATCAGTAAGGACGCCAAATTTTATTTATTTTTTATTTATTTTATTTTATTACAATTTTATTAAAAAAAAACAAAAAACATTTTAAACTGTTATCTGCTGGTATTTTATTTTATTTTATTTTATTTTATTCTGCATGCTTACCATCAGTGTTTATAAACACCCCCCCCCCCCCTTTTAAAAAAAAAAAAAATCAGTAAGGACACCAAATCTAATTTTTATTTTTTATTTTATTTTATTACAATTTTATAAAAGCATTTTAAACTCTTTTTATCTGCTGGCATTTTATTTTATTTTATTTTATTTTATTTTATTTTATTTTATTTTATTTTATTTTATTTTATTTTATTTTTTTTTTCTGCTGTGACAGTTTCAACAACCTGCATGTTTATAAACACATTTCCCCCCCCCCCCCCCCTTTTAAAAAAAAAAAATCTGTAAGGACACCAAATTTAATTTAATTAAATATTTTATTTTATTAAAATTTTGTAAAAAAAACATTTTAAACTCTTTTTATCTGCTTATATTTAATTTTATTTAATTGTATTATTTAATTGTATTTATTTATTTATTTTTATCTGCTCCTGCATGCTTACCATCAATGTTTATAAACACATTTTTCCCCTTTCCCCAAATTTAATTTAATTTTTACATTTTATTTTATTAAAAATTTATACAAACATATTAAACCATTTTTATCTGCCAAAAACCCACATGCCTACCATCCATGTTTCTAAACGCAAATGTTCCCCTTTTTTGTTCCCTTTTTTAAAAATCAGTAAATGACATGAATTTCTTATGATTCTTTTCTCCAGTTTTTCCCCCCCTCTGTCTTTTCTTTTAATCTCTCTGGTTTCTCTCTCTCTCTGGACAAGATTTGCTCTTTCTTTAAACACCAAAATACCAGAGACACTCACAGACAAGGCGGATTTATCTGTGGCTTTTCTGTTTCGTTATTTTTCCTGATTTCTTTTTTCGTCTTTTTTTTTTTTTTTTTCTCCCTGCCTCCGTTGGGTTCTCCACATCTGTTTAAGTTATCTCTTTGCAGTCTGGTGTTACCCTAGAAACCAAAGCAAACACTGAACCACTGCAGCCTTACTAACACAATACCTCCCTGTCTTTCCTCTCTCTCTCTCTCCTTCTCTTACTCTCTCCCATCCTTCCCAGCAGGCTCACTCCTCATCTGGGGGCGAAATTGAATTGCATTTCTTTTCTCTTTTTTTTGTAGCTAAATGAAAAAAGAATTATGAGTTTTACAGTATTTTGGCTGGAGGATGTGATTTGGGTGGGTGTGTGAGAATCTGTAAGTCTGGGGCGGCAACAGCCCCAATTTAAAATGAGCTCAACCCTCTGGTGGGTCCAGTGCTAACCCTTCTCTATTCCTTTTATTATTTTCTTCTCTTTTTCTCTACCTTTTCTTGGCGCCCTTGTTCTCTGGCTCCCGTAAACAGTGTGTGTTTGTGTGATCCACGTCGATGTCTTTAGTTACCACAGCGATTCAGCCCCACATGCTGTACAGTACATATATCAGCTCCCAGATATATATCTTTGTTGTTGCACAAAGCTTGGATACCCGTGATGGGGCTCATTGGCAGGAGTTACTTAATCTGAAAACAAAATCGGTCCCCTTGGGTTGCGCCAAATCCATCATGGCTGTCAATAGAGGGGTGTTAGACTTCCATCTGGCCTGAATGTGGCTTCGCAAACCGCTAAACTCCATGATCCACTATCCCAGAGCACTCAGGGTGGACTTCATTGACTCTACTCAATGATCTGGACACATCATTGGAATCTGTTTGGCCTCGAGTCTCTCTTTAATTGGCCAGGAATGAGAGCGGGCGCCTCTGATCATTTCCTCCACATAAATCCAACCAATCGTCACTCTGCTAGATTCCAGTAATGCAAGATCGCTGTGTTTTTGCGCTTATCCCAACCAGACTTGACGCCATAACGCAGTGAGTGATAAAAGGTATCTCTTTCGTTTTTAGCTGTGGTGTCTTATTCAGCCTATTTTGTTAGTCATTTTTATTTACCCGAATGATTTATTTTCTTCTGTGAATCACACGATGAGATATTCTGAGTAATATAATATACTGGTTGTAGTTTTTTCCCCCCATGCAATTACAGTTAATCACACAGGAATGGTTCAAGCTTCAAAAAGGACAGTTATTTTATTTTATTTTTAGATTTATTTTTATTAATTTTATTCAATTGATATTTAGCTGTGAATAATATACTGCTTTTTATTTTATTATTTTGTTTTTATTTATTATTTTAATTTTTTATTTATTATTATTTTATTTATTTATTTTTTGTTTAGTTTAGTTTGTGAATCACAGAATGAGAATTATAAATAATTTGCTTTTCATTAAATTTTTGTTTTTGGTTAATTTAGTTTAGTTTAGTTTGTGAAAATGGTTCAAGCTTCAAACAGGAAACTACATTTTTAATGTAATTTAATTTAATTTAATTTAATTTTTTATTTTATTTTTAGATGTATTTTTTTTCAGTTATTTTATATAATTATTTAATTTAATTTAATTTAATTTAACTTATTTAGTTCTGAATAATATACTGCTTTTTCCCCATGCAATTAGTGAATGACAGGAATGGTTCAAGCTTCAAAAGGACACCACATTTTATTTATTAGGTTTTTTTTTTATTATTATTTAATGTTATTTAATTTTAGTTTAGTTTGTGAATCAGACATTGAGAATTCTGAATAATTTATTTTTGATTTATTTTTATTTTTTTCAGTTAGTTTAGTTTGTGAATCACACAATGTGAATTTTTGTTTTATTTAATTTAATTATTTATTTATTTATTTTTTTATATATATATTTTTTATATTTATTTTATTTTTTAAGTTATTTTATTTAATTATTTTACTTTATTCACCTAACATTTAGTTTTGAATAATGTACTGCATTTCCCCCATGCAATTAGTGAATCACACAGGAATGATTTTATTTTATTTTATTTTTAGTTCTAAAAATTCAGAAAATATACTGGTTGATTTGTTTTTTTTTTCCATGCAACTACAATGAATTAATATTGATCAATCAATTAATCTTTTTTTTCTCACAATTCAAACTTTTTTTTGCTGAATTGTGAGAAATAAGCTTGCAATCGTGAGTTATAAAGTCCAATTTTGAGGGGGAAAAAGACTGATAGTTCTCATAATTGCAAGTTATATCTCATAATTCTGACTTAAACTCACAATTCAGAGAATAAAAAGTCAGAACTGTGAGCTAAAAAGTCACAATTAGCTTTTTAAATTTTTTTATTCAGTGGCTTAAATGGGCTTCCATATTTAAAATACTTTGAAAATACTGAAAAAAAAGTTATTTAATTATATTGTAAAGAAGTAACCAATATATTATTTAAAAATGCTCTGTGTTCCATAAAATAAATTTAGTCCTACAGGTCTGGAACAATGTTAGGATGAGTAAATATGAGTTTTATTTTGTTGAACTGCCTTAAAATACTCTTTCTTTTAGTGTAGACAGACAAATGATGACGCTCGTCTTGTCTTGTTAGGATAAATTGTCTGTTTCATTGCGGACAGACAAATTACTTGTCATGTCGCGTCTGGATACTGTGTTAACTCGGTCTCTCTGAAATCTGTTGCTTTGTTGTAATTGTTTTCCCAAAGTACAAGTTTTCATGGTTGATCAGTACCTCTCATTGTCTGTGACACATTACTGTCATGTGTTAAGATAAGTGGTTTCGACTGACTCGCGCTGGTTCATTGTGTGTTTTGGCCGGCGTGTGCCGCGTTATGCTGTCGCGGTTTGCGATGACTCCAGATGACCTAAACCTTCCGTCAATAGTGCTCTGAAATAGAATGGTGTGATTTTAATGAGTCACCTTTCTCCTGCGGTTCAGCTTTTACTGGGACACCACGTTCACCAGTCTGACGCTCGCCTCGTGCGACTCCATCGCTGACAGGTTCCACTTACCGTCATGGACCGTGTTTTCTTTCCTAATCAAATAATAGATAAACAACTTCCAGCCGTCTTTTTAGGGGTTGTTAATATTCACCGAGTCATTTGGGACTGCAGTCACTGCCGGTTTATTCATGAAGCCCATTTTAGATCGGCAGAGTTTTTTGTTTTGATTTGTTTGTGTGTGTTTCAGACAGAGCGAGAAACAGAAATGGTGAAATGTTATTAAATATGCTAATGAAAGCCAGGAGATGCAGATAGGGATGTAAGCGTGTCTGTGTTACTGAGCTTTTGCTGTGTTTGTGGCTTTACTTGAGCTGTAATTTAGGATTATTATGGATTTTGAGAAAAAATTCCCAGGATTTTTCTCTATGTACTGGACATCAGTGGAGATCCAAAGTTCCAAACTGCAGTTTCAGTGCAGCTTCAGAGGGCTCCGCACGATCCCAGTTGAGGAATAAGGGTCTTATCTAGTGAAACGATTGGTCGTTTTCTAAAAGAAAATTCAATTTATGTACTTTTTAACCAAAAATGCACTTAGTTAAAACAACGAAGCAGTTGGAGGAGAAAATGAGGTTTAAGTTTTTCCACTGGGTTGAGACTTCAGACGTCAAGCGTGGCTCTTCCAACGTGACTACGCAGTGCGAGAAAAGTACATCAGTTTTTATTGTTTTTAGTAGGGATGTAATGATATCAAAATCTCACAATACAATATTTATTGCGATATTTTGAAAAAAGACAAATGAAGAAAAATTTTTTTTAAAGAAAATTAAATTTGAAAGTACATGAAAATGAAGATAAAATTAAAAAATTTGAAAAAAAATAAAATAAATTTTTTACATTTTTTTTTTACATTTTTAAATCTAATTTACTTTGAGAGTTCAAAATTAAGAGCTCCAACCCATGTTCCTAAGACAAAAAAGACTTGGGGGAAATTAGAAAAAAAAATAAAATTTGAAAGTACATGAAAATTAAATTCAAAAATGTAAAAAAGTAAATTTTTAAAAAAATTTTAATGTTTACATTTTTACATTTTTACACTTTGTATATTTTAAAGTTAAATATTCTTCTATCTAATTTACTTTGAGAGTTCGAAATTAAGAGCTCCAACCAATGTTCCTAAGACAAATGAAGACTTGGGGGAAAATGAGAAAAAAAAAATTAAATTTGAAAGTACATGCTAAATAACATTTTAAATAAAAATGATAGAATTAAAGAATTTAAAAATTTAAAAATTTAAAAAGCTCAAAAGTTAAAATTTAAAGTCAGAAAAAAGTCAGTGAATTGACTTGTACCTGAACTCAACCCTCTTTTTAGTTGTACTGTCTCAGTGTAAATTACATTCACACTGATGTTTTAGAAGCCAAACAAATTACAACATCATCATAATAATAATAACAATTTTATATTATCGTTTTTCCTATGACAGTAATAGCCATATATTGTATAACAATTGCACTGTAAAATAAATAGGTTACCCATTTAAACCACTAGTGGTCAAGTGTCAACAATTCATCCTGCACTTTCAAGCTTTTATTTTGATGCTTACAAAAAACGTGTTTCATTACAAATTTAGTGAAATGCTGTAAACAGCGGATCACGAGCTGATCGCCTGAACAAAGTGTGCACTTCGCTTTGAAACACGCAGATATTAAGCTTTCATTTTTAGTTCGTTTGACAGATAATGTTTGCTAGATAAGACCATTACTCCTCGGCTGGGATCGTTTTGAAGCTGCATTGAAACTGCAATTTGGACCTTAAACCCATTGATCCCCATTGAAGTCCTCTATATGGAGAAAATCCTGGAATGAAAAATTTATTTTTGACTGAGGAAAGAAAGACATGAACATCTTGGATGACAGAGGGGTGAGTAAATTATCAGAAAATTTGTATTCTGGAGTGATCTGATCCTTTAAGTTACTAAGCATTATGGGTCATGGCTAGTTTGTTGAAACTATAATAATAAGTTAACTATTATAGTCTGCTCTATGCATAAAAATAATGAAAAAATAATTGCATTGCCAATGGAACAAAAACATATTTGTGATACAAATAATTCAACATGAAGAAATAACCATGCACAGCAAATTTAGCATGTGTGTAACTAAACCTATATTGTTGTTGTGTCTTTTTAAATGCATACTGCAGGTGTGTGTGTTGTACGTGGGCATATACAGTAAGTGTGTGTGTGAGAGAGAGAGATTCAGATAGCAGGAGAGGGGAAGATCCATAGAGCTCATTGGACTCTGAATAATGAGGTGCATGGTAAAAGATGGAGGTCATACAGGGATGCTTGCCCTCATTCATCAGAGCTGGCGCGCCTCCACAGAAAGACTCTTCAGAAACATTAAAAACTGCTTCCAGGGCCACACACACACACATTCCCTTATTCTCTTTTCTCTCCACAAGCTTGCTTTGTTGCCAAACTTGCAGAGCCAGCAAACTCTATAACTTGCCCTATAGGGGCAGTTAAAGGAAACAACAAAAAAAAATCTGTGTATGTGTTTTTTATTTATTTTTTTTGCTTCGGAGTCCAGTTAAGCTGTGGTTTACAGTACATTCTTCCCTTTAAATATACAGTGAGCAGATTCCCTGAAGTTTTTGTTCACTGCCGTTGTTACGGTCGTCAGTCCTAATCTGAATTTGTGCTCCTTTGCAATCCACAGTCTTCTGGGTCTTGTTCTCTGTGTTTTGGAAATGTAGGGTGCGTCTACGGTTTGCCGCTGTACTTCTAAAGTGTCACAACATCGTATATCAACTGTAAATCAACAGGAATAGAGGCTTGCCTTTGTAAAACATTTTATTTTAGGAAGCAGTAAGTTTGCCTGTCACACCACCTGTTAACAGACCCATTTTGGCATTCATTTGTTAAACCGATCTGTGTGTATTAAAGCCACTAAGTCCATATTGATAGTAGGGATGTTTTTAATTTAGTTTTTATTAGTTTTGGTTGGTATTGGGTATTAAATATACTTACTCATACATTTTTGTCTTGCGTTAAAGGGATAGTTCACCCGCAAATTAAAATTCTGTCAATACATTATACATTTTGTGTAAAAATAACCACTTTATTCAAGTTCATATGATAAGTAATAAAGTTCATTAGCTGTTCCAGGCTTGTAGACCAAGTCATAAATCTAGTTTGCTGCTGGTCCAAAATCTACTAGCTTGTCCTGGATAATGACCAATTTGAAGAAGTTGCAAAAAAAAGACTAATCTGGTTTTATCTGGATTTCTCCAGCAGCTAATGAGAGATTTCTTTATAGTGCGCATAGACCTTACAAGTTGACTTGGTGTTAACATAAATCTGTGTGTGGATGTGCACCAGGGTATACATGTTCTTGCATGATAGAGAGCTGCTCCTGGTTTGTCCGCACCCCCGGGATCTCGCTTCCCCACATACGTCCAGCATTTTTCTTCAAGATTAATGGAACGTGCTGGTGAGGCTAATTTGTTGTTAATGGGGTTTACCAAGAACAGATAAACTGCTTTTGAAGACATTTTCCCAATCCTTTGCTCCTATGGGCTGCTGTCCTGTTATAAAATATGGATATCATTCTGCTACAGTTACAGTGGGAGCTGTTTTGCATATCGCATGGTACATGCAAATGATCTTGATGTATGCGGAATGTGATGAATTATTAATGAGGAATCCATGTTATCTGTGTTGCTCTGTTGATGGTTAAGATGTGCTTTGATCATTTGACTTTCCCAGAAGGTTTTGATCTTTATGGTGTTGCCAAGATACTGGAGAGTTTTACGTTTCTCATTCAAGCATGCTGAAATTTCAATACAAATGTGGTGTGAGCAAAAATCCTTATATTCCCTAGCACTGAAAAAAAATTAATTCTGACACTTTTTTTTCCCTCACAATTGTGAGTTTACATCTTGAAATTTACTTTTTTTCTCAGAATTGCAACTTTATATCATGCAATTCTGAGAAATAGTCACAATTCTAAGAAATAAAGTCGCAATTCTGAGAAATAAACAACTTTTTTCTCAGATTTGTGAGATATCAACTCTCAATTGCGAGTCATAAAATCAGAATTGCAAGATATAAACATGCAAATCTGACATTTTTCTAAAAATTGCATGATATAAAGTCACAATTCTGAGAAATAAATAAACTTTTTTTTTTCTCAGAATTGTGAGATATAAACTCGCAATTGTGAGTTATGAAGTCAGAATTGCAAGAGAAAAACTCAAATCGCAATTCTTAGAAAAAAAGATTTGTGCCTTCTGTTTTGCAGAAATACTTCTCAGAATTGAGATTTTATTTCATGCAATTTTCACTCAAAGAAAGAAATTAACTTTTTTTTTTTTTCTCAGAATTTTGGGATAAAACAAATCCTAATCTGACTTTTCCCTAAGAATTGCATGATATAGTTGCAATTCTGAGAATGTCCCAATTTTGATAAATAAAGAAATAAACTTTTTTTCTTAGAATTGTGAGGTATGTACTGCCAATTTCGAGTTATTAAATCAGAATTGCAAGATATAAACTTGCAAAGATTTGCATGATATAGTTGCAATTTTGAGAAATAAAGTAAGAAATAAACTTTTTTTCTCAGCATTGTGTGATATAAACTCGCAGTTAAGAGAAAGTCACAATTGTGAGTTATGAAGTCAGAATTGCAAGCGAAAAACTCGATCTTTTTTTTTCTAAGAATTGCATGATATAAAATTACAATTCTGAGAAATAAAGAAAGAAATCAACTTTTTTTATCTCAGAATTGTGAGCTAAAAAAAATCCTAATATGACTTTTCCCTAAGAATTGCACGATATAGTCGTAATTCTGAGAATGTCCCAATTCTGAGAAATAAAAAAGTTTTTTCTTAGAATTGTGAGATACATACTGGCAATTTCAAGTTATTAAATCAGAATTGCAAGATGAGAAATAAAGTCTAAATTCTGAAAAATAAAGCAAGAAACTTTTTCTCAGAATTGTATGGATTTAAACTCGCAAATCTGACTTCGTTTCTTAGAATTGCATGATATAAACTCGGAATTCTAAGAAATAAAGTCGCAGTTCTGAGAAATAAAGTCGCAATTCTGAAAAGTAAAGTATAAACTTTTTTCTTGGAAATGTGAGATCTGGCAATTGTGAGTTATAAAGTCAGAGTTGCGAGATCTTGCAGATCTGAATTTTTTCCCCTCAAATTTACATGAAACTCGCAAATTCTGAGAAATAAACACAGTTCTAAGAAATGTAATTGTGATTTTTATTTTACTCAGAATTGCGAGTTTATATCTTGCAATTGTTTTTTTTTCTCTTCAGAGTTGCAGGTTTCTTTTGTTTTCAAGCTTATTTTTCCACACCAAGCGATGGTTGTGCTTAAATAAAAAAAAATATATATTTTTTTTAGCTATTATTTATTTGTTGTAATTTCACTCCACATTAAATATTCTGGATGTTTGTGACCTTGCTCAATAATTTGGGATTTATAAATGGACGAACTGTGGACCGATTAGCCAGATGTTCTTTTGGTTTAACCCGAGTTTCTCCATAGCAAATTATTCATAAAATAAATCTATTTTGGTATACTGTACAACACTATGGAGAAGCAGCGTTCGCTAATTAGCAAGCAATCAAATGCACATTCATTATTGCCATTATTCAAATGTCTTCACCTTGTCGTTCCTCTGCAGTACTCATCTGGAGAAGAGCCTGCAGATGCTGATGGACCGCGTGGACGACATGAGTCAGGACATTGTCAAGTACAACAACTACTGCCGCAGTCTCAGCAAGCAACAGCAACAGAAACATCAGGTAATCCATCAAACGGCTACACCTGTCTTTTCATGTGGAGATTTTCCCACACTCTCCCACACCAATGTGAATGATACCTCCAATCATCCAGCTTGTTCAGAAAACTTGTGCTATTACTTTCAAGTGATCAGATTTTCACTTAGTAGACGGCAGAAACGAGTTAAGGAAAGGAACAGAGCCATATCTTGGCTTGGGAGCAGAATGTGAGTGGGCTTTTGACGATTGTGACGCTGAATATGGGGGGAACGCACTCTTTTACATGCTTTGATGTGCTGGTGGGATGAGAGCTATCGTGAGCATGTAAATGCTAGTTACGCTTAATGGTAGCTTTGCTAGCGTGATGTGTGCTCATGGGAAAACAGGTTGTCACCACAAAGATCACAATAAGGGGCTTGCGCTGAATGAGCGTCTGACGAGGCTTGATGTTTCGCTCTTGATGTTATGCTCTGTAAGATATAATTATAATACAGTTGTAATTGATGAAACTGTGCAACTCGAAACCCAGGAATTAGCTCTGAGGCTGTAATCAAAGCTTTGTTTCGAAAACACTGGGTGCACTTTGGAGGGCTGCGACAGTTTTTAGCAATTAAAGATCTTACTCTTAAATCAGTGTTTATTTGTTAATGCACGGTATAGACAATGGAAAGTGTGATTCTCATGAACACTGTCAAGAAATGTTTAGATCACGTTCCACCCCAAAAAGCAAAAGAAAAAAATAGGAAATAATATTTTTGTTGTTTTTACATATCTTGTCTGTAAACAGACAAATAAATAAGTATAAAATTATAAAATGTATGTAACTGTATAAAAAATACTACATTGAAAAATGTAGTATTTTTTAAAGAAGACTCTTTAGCTCGTCAAGCCTGCATTTATTTGATCCAAAGTACAGCAAAAGCAGTAATATTGTGAAATAGTTTTACTATTTAAAATAACTGCTTTCTGGTTGAATATATTTTAAAACGTAATTTATTCCTGTGATCAAAGCAAAATTTTCAGCATCATTACTCCAGTTTTCAGTGTCACATGATCCTTCAGAAATCATTCTAATGATTTGATTTGCTATACAAGAAACATTTTTATGAAATTATAAAAATATTTTCTAATTATAATATTTAATAATTATTTTATTTAGCAAGGATTATTTAAATTGATCAAAAGTGATGATAAAGACATTTATAATATTACAAAAGTTTTCGCTTTCAGATAAATGCTGTTCTTCTTAACTTTCTATTCGTCAAAGAAACCTGAAAAAATTCTACTCAGCTGTTTTTTTTTAACATAATAATAATAATAATATAATGTGTTTTTGAGTCGCAAATCAGAATATTCGAATGTTTTCTGAAGAGTAATGACGCTAAAAATTCAGCTTTCAAATCACAGGAATAAATTACATTTTAAAACATTTTCAAATAGAAAACAATTATTTTAAATACTACAAATTCAAATAAATGCAGGGTTGATGAGAAGAAGAGACTTCTTAAAATAACATTAAGAATCTAAAAAAACTTTGACTAGTAGTGTATAATTGACCTGTTTTTTAATAATAATAATGAATAAATTCATAATAAATAAGCACCAAATCGGCATTTTAGACTGATTTCTGTATCATGTGACATTGAAGAATGGCGTAATGGTGGCTAAAAATTCAGCTTTGCCATCATAGAAATAATAATATGTTAAAATTGAAAATAGTTATTTAAAATGTACAACTTATTTTCACATTATATTGTGTTTTTGATCAAATGCAGCTTTGGTGAGCATACTGTAAGTGTAATAATAGTTGCATTAATTATATAATCATTGTTATCCAAATGTATTATTTGTATAAATTCATTATTTTAAATGTATATAATTTTTCTGAATGGTATTGTATATTCAGAAGCTGGTGCACCTGCGTCATGTACTGAAATTAAGCAGATTTTTGCTAACGAAATCTTTATGGTCCTGCAAATAGTTTTTATGGCGGGTTTTAGAGTGAAGTCTGACCTTGATGTTTCTTCACGAGGTTCATCCAAGTTCAAGTGTTTTTGTTCATCTTCGAATAAAAGGCTGCAAATCTTCCTATTCATGCGAGTGTGTCTAGGATTTTTGTGCCACGCAGCCAGCCAAGGCAATCACTAGCATCGTTCAGAATCGGCCCGACCGACTCTATAAAGTCGGTGAAGTTAAAAGAGATTTATTGCGTGGCTGTGTATCAAGGTCTGTATGAGACAGGAGAGGCAAAGTGGTAATGGCCTTCCTCGATGCTGGACTCTGATGCCCTGAACTTTGTGATTGATTGAAGTACACGCGACCTCCCAAATTCCTTTGACACCGTAATGACACAGTTTACTCATTTCTTTACATCTAATACCTGATGCAGAAAATGTGATTGATTGCAAAAAGGCACAAAGGACACGGTGCTCTTGCATTATCAGTGATTAGTTTACTCTGATGGTATGGGAAGTATTCAGTTTAGGTTTCCTTTTCATTTTTCATCCTTCTTAGACAGCTCCTCCAGCACACAGTCATCAGTGTCCATTGTTCCAGCTGTCATCCTCACCTTCGTTTAAATACGCCATCAGTCTTCTCTTTCTGCCACCTCTCCTGGTCTGTCATGGCTCTCAGAAGATTTGCTTTAATTCAGGCACCCTGGAGGTTAATAACAAAAGATGGGGACATCAAGTTTAGACTAATGTTCTCCATCCCTCTACAGTACATTCAGAGACGGCAGCAGGAGAACGTGCAGAGACAGAGCCGAGGAGATCCTCCGCTTCTTGAGGAAGACCTCAGCAAGATGTTCAAGCCTCCTCAGCCGCCTCCACGAATGGACACCCTGCTCATTGCTAGTATGTAATCTTTTCTGCAACCACTTTGATTTATACTTTAAATAACTGTGTGATGCAAACTCGCAGTTCTGAGAAATAAAGTCAGAATTGCCAAATATAAACTCATATTTGTGAGTTATAAAGTCAGAATTGCAATATGAAGTTTTAATTCTGACATTTTTTTCTCAGAATTGAGCGATATAAATTCACAATTGTGAGAAATAAAATCAGAATTGTGAAATATAAACTCGTATTTGTGAGTTATAGTCAGAATTGCAATATGAAGTCACAATTTTGACTGTTTTCTCAGAATTGCCTGATATGAACTCAAAATTGTGAGAAATAAAGTCAGAATTGTGAAATATAAACTTATATTTGCCAATCAGAAGTCAGAATTGCAATATAAAGTCACAATTCTGACTTTTTTTTTCCAAAATAGCTTGAAATAAAGTCAGAATTGAGTAATATAAAGAAATGCGAGAAATAGTCAGAATTGCGAGAGTATTGCAATTTTCTCAGAATTGCATGATATAAACTCGCATTTGCGAGTTATGAAGAATTGAAGAAGTCAGAATTGCAATATAAAGTTTCAATTCTGACATTTTGTGAAATAAAGTCAGAATTGAGTGATATAAAATTACAATTCTGGGAAATAAAATCAGAAATGCAAGATAATGTCAATTCAGATTTTTTTCTCAGAATTGCCTGATATAAACGAACAATTGCGAGAAATAGTCAAAATTGTGAGATACAGTCACAATTTTGACTTTTTTCTCAGAATTGCCTGATATGAACTTGCAATTCTGACTTTATTTCTCAAAATTGTGAGTTTATATTACTCAATTGTGAGAAACAAAGTCAGAATTGCGAGACATAAACTTGCGATTGCGAGAAATAGCCGCAATTCTGACTTTTTTTTCTCAGAATTGAGTAATATAAACTCACAATTTTGAGAAATAAAGTCAGAATTGCAAGATATAGTATCAATTACATTTTTTTTTTCCTCAGAATTGCATGATATAAACTCACAATTGTGAGAAATAAAGTCAGAATTGTGAAATATAAACTCGCATTTGCGAGTTATGAAGTCAAAATTGCAATATAAAGTCATAATTCTGACTTTAAAATTGTGTGAAATAGTCATAATTGCGATAGTCTCAACTCTGACATTTTTTCTCAGAATTGCATGATATAAACTAACAATTGTGTGAAATAAAGTCAGAATTGAGTGATATAAAATTACAATTGTGAGAAATAAAGTCAGAATTGCGAGATATAAACTTGCAGTTGCGAGAAATAGTCGCAGTTCAGACTTTTTTTCTCAGAATTAAGTAATATAAACTCACAATTTTAAGAAATAGTCAAAATTGCAAGATATAGTGTCAATTCAGATTTTTCTTCTCAGAATTGCCTGATATAAACTCTCAATTGCAAGAAATAGTCAAAATTGCGAGACACAGTCACAATTTGACTTTTTTCTCAGAATTGCATGATATAAACTAACAATTTTGAGAAATAAGGTCAGAATTGTGAGATATAAACTTGTAATTGTAAGAAGTAAAGTCAGAATTGCAATATAAAGTCACTTTTTTTTCTCAGAATTGCCTGATATAAGCTCACAATTGCGAGAAATGAAGTCGAATTGCGAAATATAAACTCGTTATAAAGTCAGAATTGCGATAAGTCACAATTTAGACTTTTTCTGAGAATTGAGTATAAACTAAGGTCAACTTTTTTCTTGCAATTGCGAGTTCTAAAGTCCAATTTTAAAGGGAAAAAGAACTTCTCAGAATTGCGCGTTTATATCTCACAATGCAAAACTAATCACAGTTGCATGTTATAAGGCAGAATTGCTAGATATAAACTTGCTATTCTGAGAAAAAAAAGCAGAATTATGAGTTTATATCTACTTTGCTTTATTAACTTGCAGTTGCCAGTTTATATCATGCAGTTCTGGGAAAAAAGGCAGATTGCGAGTTTATAGCTTGCAGCATTCAATTCTGACTTCATTTCTCAGAATTGAAAAGTCAATTGCAAGAAAGACTCACAATTACCTTTTTTTTTAAATTCAGTGGCAGAAATGGGTTCTATACAAAATGAAAAAAAAAAAAAGATTTTTCATCTTATTTTACATCATTTTGTCATGCTTCAGCAGTATAAGCAGTAATATATAATGTTTACACATTACAAGTTGTGTTTACAAGCTTTAAGTGGATGATTAGTGTCTGCTCAGTAATGGAAGCCAAATCTCTGCTCTTGAGCGATGTGAGGTCTCCCAACACAGCGCTAACCGTCTCCTCCTCATTTCATCTCATTTGGATCTGAAAAGATTTGGACTTGTCCCGTTTTCTGTCCTGCGGAGTTGAGATGGAAGGGAGGAGAGGTAATTTATGAGGAACATTACAGAGGCCTTGCCAGAGATTGATTTAAAGCAATTGTTTCTAACTTGTTATGGAGGTAGTATATTATAGATCAGACGCTGTCTGAGAGAAAATAGCTGGAGGAGGGTGATACGTCTGTCATGTCATCTTGTACCTCAGACTGCTGGACTCTACGTTATGTAACTCTAGAGTCATGCTGTTTACTCAGCAACATGCGGTTTCAGAGTTTGATTGTTTAGACTTTGAAATTGATTATATTATAGGACATTTTTGCAGTCGTTCAAAATAGCATTTTTCCCTATAATTCCTGATAATGGAATTGAAGTTGGATCTAATTGATCTATTGATATATATATATATATATATATATATATATATATATATATACAGTTGTGCTCAGTTTACATAGCCCTTGGAGAATATGCAAAATGTTAATTCTTTTAGCAAAATAAGAGCGATCATACAAAATGCATGTTATTTTTTTAGCACTGACCTGAATAAGATATTTCACATAAAAGATGTTAGAGAAAATAATAGTTGAATTTATAAATGACCCCGTTCAAAAGTTTACATGCCCTTGATTCTTAATACTGTGTTGTTGCCTGAATGACCCACAGTTGTGTTTTTTTGTTTAGTGAGTGTTGATGAGTCCCTTGTTTGTCCTGAACAGTTAAACTGCCTGCTGTTCTTCAGAAAAATCCTTCAGCTCCCACAAATTCTTTGGTTTTCCAGCATTTTTGCGTATTTGAAACCTTTCCAACGACTCTATGATTTGAGATCCATCTTTTCACACTGAGGACTCATATGCAACTATTACAGAAGGTTCAAACGCTCACTGATGCTCCAGAAGGAAAAAACATGCATTAAGAGCCGGGGGTGAAAACTTTTGAATTTTGAAGTTTTGGGGTAAATTTAACTTATTTTGTCTTCTTGGAAACATGCAAGTGTCTTCTGTAGCTTCTGAAGGACAGTACTAAATGAAAATAATATGAGATTTAGGCAAAATGTACACATTTCCATTCTATTCAAAAGTTTTCACCCCCGGCTCTTAATGCACATTTTTTCCTTCTGGAGCATCAGTGAGTGTTTGAACCTTCTGTAATAGTTGCATATGAGTCCCTCAGTTGTCCTCAGTGTCAAAAGATGGATCTCAAAATCATACAGTCATTGTTGGAAAGGGTTCAAATACACAAAAATGCTGGAAAACCAAAGAATTTGTTGGAAGGATTTTTCTGATGAACGGCAGACAGTTTAACTGTTCAGGACAAACAAGGGACGCATGAACAACTATCACTAAACAAAAAAAAACAGCTGTGGGTCATTCAAGGGATATAAACTTTTGAACAGGGTCATTTTTATAAATTCAGCAATTATTTTCTCTTGTGGACTATATGTAAACATCTTGTATGTGAAATATCTTATTCAGGTAAATAAAATAAATAAAAAATAACATGCATTTTGTATGATCGCTCTTATTTTGCTAATCGAATTAACATTTTGCATTTTTTGCAAGGGGTATGTAAACTTTTGAGCACAACTGTATATCTGCTGTAGGTCAAGACAGTCAATCTCAGGCCTAAAACTATCCCAGCCTAATAGGAGCCAGCTGTAACATTTAACATCAAGATCAG
This sequence comes from Cirrhinus molitorella, assembly GCA_033026305.1. Taxonomy (NCBI): domain Eukaryota; kingdom Metazoa; phylum Chordata; class Actinopteri; order Cypriniformes; family Cyprinidae; genus Cirrhinus; species Cirrhinus molitorella. Next base: position 2,052,610 of record CM065131.1, read on the forward strand.
AAGAGATGCAGACAAAATGGCATCAAGTGAGAGTATTTGTTTCCATGAGCAGCTCTTTGTAGTGCTGTGGAGTAATGGGTTGGTCTACGGCTGAGTTAAATACTTGTAGGTGCTGTGGAGGGGAGCACCTCATTTCTCACCAAGTCTTTTAAACTCCAAACTTCTCGGTGGTGTGAGCAGCAGCGCTGCCAAGCGGAAAGACAATCACCTGAGAGCTCGACGGCCAGCCTTCGGTACATAATGGAGAACATTAACTGAGCCACTTCAGCGAGCAGCCCACCCTGCCTCTGTTTCTCTTTGTTTCTCTCGCCATCTCTGTATTCTGTACCTTCTTCAATATTTCTCATTTTTTCCCCCCATCTACTTTTTAGGTCAAATCAACACGTACTGTCAAACCATCAAGGAGTTCACATCTCAAAACCTGGGCAAGCTTTTCATGGCTGAAGCTCTTCAAGGAACAAGCAGTTAGACTTGAGCACTTCGCAGTCCTTTGGTCGAGTCATCTGTTCTCTTTTATGACCTTTTCTGTTGCTCATTTTAATATTTATTATGTTTCTTTTCCCATTACTTATACCAAAACCTTATAGGTGTTTTAATTCCCATCAGACAGGTCATTCTATTTAAGCATGTACAGTATAAAAGCATATTATGTTTATCAGCACGGACCAAACAGTGATTTTCCAAGAGGAACCCGATGTACCTGTCAATAATGTGTGAAAAGGGATGTCGGAAATTTCTTAATAAATTAAATCAAATGCTCATTCCAGAGAGATGTGGTTTTCTACTTCCAGCATAAATGCGTGTGACAGTACAGAAGGACAAAAAGATATAAAGCCTCAAAAAAAAAAACTACAGAGGACCAAACGTCCAGGTATACCGTTTCAAGAATGACAAACGCGAGTGTAAAAAAATAAGCGAGTAAATCCACTAAATAGGCACGAGTTGTTGCTATGATTGACAGTAATAACAGAACAAAACATCTGACATGCCGATGTCAAAAATAGAGCTGTGCATTTAATGATTCAGACTAAATTCAGAGTATCAAAACTACAGCAGTAACAAGTTTGTTTTGATTAATTATAGGCTATTTCATTGATTTTACGGTTCATGATAAAACTTGTAGCTATATCAAATAATAATCAATAATAATAATCAATCATTAATTTATTTCAGTCCTCACAAACAATTAATCACAAAAGTAAATAAATAGCAAAAATAATTTCCAAAACAGGTGTAGGCTGAAGCCAAGCTTATTATGCCACCCTTTATAAAAAAAAAAAAAAAATTAACTGATGAACAACACTTTCACTACATTTCGTAATACAACATAAACAAAATTATATAAAACATTTCCCAAAATGTACATACATATTTCCAAACATACACAATAACAGAAATACACATTCTAGTTATTTGATATTTGAACTATACTTTATTTTAATACTCATTCATATAATTATTTATCACCTTCTTAAAAAAGTGAGTTAGATAATTTTAATTCCTTATTGCATCTATTCGATAAATTTACCCCTTTGACAGATATACACCTATTTTTGGCGTTAGTTCTTGCCCAAATTTTTTTAAACAAACATTCCTCTTAAATTATACTGACTTTCTCTTATTTTGAACAGCCTCTGAATACTATTTGGAAGTAAATTATTATAAACTTTGTACACTACCTGTGTTGTATATAAATCAACTAAATCTACCCATTTTAAACCATATTCTCTTTCCATCACAAAACATGCTTTGGTAAATTGAGATGAGATGATTTTCACATCATTTTGTAGAAAAAACTCTAGCCTACCACATCCAGATCTCAAAAGCCTTGTGAACAAATATTCTGTCCGTGTTTCATTGCCTTTTTTAAGTGACTTTATTTTTTTAGTTTTTCACTAACCACGCATAAATGTTGTTTTCTCAAAAACACAAATATGTACATTCATGTTGCTTGCATATTATTGTAGCCCAGTTTGTGTTGATTACAATATCAACTGACTTTAGCCATGAATATGATTTTAAGATGCTGAAAAATGCACAAATGTCAAGGCATGTTAAAACTTCTTCAGGGCCCAAAAACACCCTCAGACCCCAGAGGGTTAATTCAATAAACAATTTATTTGTTGGTTCACAATAATCAACCCTTTTAACAATCCTTATAGCTTTATTTTGTAACCTATATATTGAATTTATGTTATTTTAATATGCATGACCCCACACCTCCACACAATAAGTAATGTATGGAACTATGAGCGCACAATACAATATATATATATATCAAAACGACTCTAATGCAGAGAAAACCAGACCAATTTCACCAGAGATTGCTTAAAGTCACATCCAGATGTCAGTAAGTTATTCTTTTAAGCGTGTATTTGGCTTAAAACCTTTCTGCATACTATATTCTTCAGAACTAAAACTTGTTACACTAGTCATTTTTATAATAAATCAAAAAGCAAGACCATTTTTTCATAAAAATAATTGTTTTCCATGTCATCTTTATGAATGAAAAGTAAATCTTTGAAGTGAATTTTATTGCACAGCTTTTAAAATACTACAAGATTAAAAAAAAAAAGTGTTCATGATGACTATGAAGGCAAGTTATTGATTAGGCCTATCAAATATATTATTAAGATGTTGTGGGTGAGAACCATCACCTGATAACGTAAGCCTAAACACGTTATGATTTAAATGTACAACTACTGTCTAGATACTCTGCTGGCATTAGCAGGCTTGCATTTTAATTATATGATGTTAAATAATATGAAACTGAATGCTCATGCCACTATCATTATTTCCAATGTTGCTATTATTATTTTACTCAGTTTATGATAAGATTGAGGCTAGAGAAGAGTCTCAAGAGTATACACCTACATATAGCACATATAAAATGAGCTTCACCAGAAGTTTTCGATCTGGCTTATCATTATGGGCAAGTTCTAAAGAACGCTCCATGCATATGGTCAATTGGCTTGACAGGGGTGCTACAGCGATCAAAAGTACGAAATCGCTCATAGCTTGTAGGCTCAAGTGTCTTATGTTGTTTGAATCCTTGGCTCACACCAGATAAAACTCATCTGCAAATCCTCTGAAATTCAGCAAAATTATCTGGAATTTTATTTTTTAAAACCTAGTTTTGCGTACTAGTCCTAGGTTTTTTGCCTGATCGGAACCAAACCGGTGCAGAAATATTCTTTGGACAGTGAATATCAATAAGTTTCAGAAATAAGTTGAACTTTCAACTCGCTGTCACAAAGGGACGCCAAAACCTTTGAAAGAGGCAAGGCCTCCTTTACTAAAATGGCTATAACTTTTGAACGGAATGAGATATCGTCACCAAACTCACAATGCGTATACATAAGCTCAATCTGAGGTCACATATAAGAAGTTGTGGAGCTTGGCCACTTGGTGGCGCTATAAGAGGGGGACAAAATCCTAAAAATTACCATAACTATGCAACAGTTTGTCCTAATGAAAATCGGTACACATGATCTTGATCTAAAGTGCCGCTATAAGGACATTTGCATATCTCAAAAAACAGCCACCATAGGCCGATGATTTTGACCACCTATTAGACAAGGTTAACATAGGTTGATTGGAAACAAAACTCACGGCCCTAAAGTTCTGTGACAAATTTGAAAGAAATCAGCCACTGGGGGGCGTTATCGCATTTTTCAAGGGCATAAATGATTGTACATTGCGTGTTTTCGATATTCGTATCATACAATAGACTTCCTCACTCTGAACAGCATTGCCTTTAGAACTACTGCTGTCAATCAAACCTTTCAAAGTTTGTTGAGAAATTATTTAGAAAATGTAAAAAAAAATACTTTTACCAACTAGTCCTAGGTTTTTGGCTCAATATGGAAAAAAAAACACTGCAGTAAAATTCTCTGGACTCTCTAGGTTAATAATTCAAAAAAATGTTGAAATTCACCCTTTGGCAAGCTATAATAGTGTTGTTTAAAAAAGGGGCCTGTCCAAATATTAATATTAAAATAAATGAAAACTCAAAACTTCACGAAACCTAGTGAGAACATGTGACAGGTGATTCTAAACAAGCTTAGTTTTAAGGAGTTTAGACCACAGCTGGCACTATAACAGTCATAAATGAATGAATTATTTTTTTTAAATCATTGATTTAGGTTGTTACAGGCTTGATAAATATGTAATGTTTTTTTTTTTTTCTCCATATGTGCTTAAATGCCCTAAAATTGCCCTAAAATCTTACACATCTCACTATTTCTGTTTCATTTCATGAACAGGAACAAGTTGTATTAGGAGTCTTGAGAATTTTCTCAATTTTCTTAAAATGATTTGGCCAGAAATCTCACTCTAATTATGTTCAATTAGAAAGGAGCAATTTAGCGATCAAAACAGACCATTTGTAAAGGCCATTGTGTTCTTTTAGCCAAATATGGATGGGAACAGTTGTAATTAGAGCACTGTGCTGTAACGCTGCCCCCTTTCCTGTCAGTTTACGCTGGGAGTCTGCTGCTGGACATTAATTTCAGCCCACTGTTCTCTGTAGTAGAGTGACACTGGGGTTTGCGTGACGTTTGCCACCCACCACCTCTCCGCCGTCCACCCGCAAGCTACCCGCTCCAGTCATTAGCCTTCACAGAATGTATTTTTAAATTTATTTCCACTTCACTTCAGGTGATTAAAGCAGATAAACCGTGACAATAAAACTCTTGAACTTCAGCCGCCCTGATGGATGATTGCAAAAGAGTTTGAGTCGTAATTGCAGCGATGAGCTTTTGACACAACACGACGTGCCCAGCCTTTCAAAGAGCAACGCGCCATTGAAATCCAGCTGCGTGAAAAGAAAACTAAAAATGCGAAAAGTTCTAAGTTTTTAATGTCCTTTTCTAGATGCATTCCATGTCACCTTTTGCAGGTGAATTATAGTAATTGCAGTACAGACCTTAAAGCCCGTGTAATTAAATACTGTATCCTGTCATGATGGAAATCATTCCATTTTATGGAATCGAGGAGGATTTTGCTTATTGAAGTAAAAGACAGTAAATGATATAAATAGTAGAAATGTTCATGCTAATAGAAAAAGGTAAGTCAGAGGTCTCATGACTGACGTCTTTTCAGGCACCTAAATTATAGGTATATTTTTAATGTCTGAATTATTTCAGGGACATTACAATTAAAGTGTTTTATTTATTTATTTATTTATTTATATATATATATATATATATATATATATATATATATATATATATAAAAATATACACACATATGTGATTCGGCCATAAGTAATCACAGCATGCCGATATACAACCATATTGCATGGCTACAAGTGTAATATTACCTTTATATAACAGTTCGAAGCCACAAGTGTGTAAATACATAAGAAACAATTATGGTCTCTAAACTAGTACTTATTAGCATGCATATTACTAGGATATTAGCCATTCATTAGCACTAATTAAGCACACTGAATGCCTTATTCTACATGACATCCCTAACCCTACCCAATACCTAAACTTAACAACTACCTTACTATTAATAAGTAACAAATTAGGAATTTATTGAGGGAAAAGTCATAGTTAATAGTGATTACATGTTCCCTATTCTAAAGTGTTACCGAAACAACAATTGATTGTCTTTAAAACCCCACTTCTGTGCAGTCTACTTCTTTCTGCCATGGATTTCAATCTCAAGTTAAACAGCTAAGCTGAAAACTAAAGCTTTAGAACTAGTAACAAACGAACACTGAGTTGCTTCGTTTTAAGCTTATTGAATTACTTTATTAAAAACTCACTGTATTTATGTAGAGTATTATGAGATATCGACTGAGCGAGTGTGATTACCTGCATTTAAAGCATTAATTCTTCAGTTTAACCTTTAATGCTTAGAATAAAACTTTAGTTTGCGTTTTTGATTAAATTTTGCCCTCAGCCAAAACTATATAACAAGGACTGCCCGTTAGATTTACCCAAAACTAATTATATCTCATGTTTAACCACTATGTCACTATATCTCCAAAAACATCAGAGCAAATTTTCAAATACATGTTATCTATATTAACAAATGGCAAATTTAAAGTCTAAACAAGTACATTGTGCCTAAAAAAACTACATCAAGTGACACAAAAACAGTGCTATTTTTTAAATTATAGTGGATTTGGATGTCCACCGTGACACTCACTGTGAGAAATACCTCAAGGGGAGTGATACAAACGGTGAAACAGTTGGAGTTCCAATATTATCTTTTATACGTTTATACCTTTTAAAACAAAGTCACACACATTAAAGGGTTACTCCACCCCAAAATTAAAATGTTGTCATTAATCACTTACCCCCATGTCGTTCCAAACCCGTAAAAGCTTTGTTCGTCTTTGGAACACAATTTAAGATATTTTGGATGAAAACCGGGAGTTCAACCATAATTTTACGAAGCTACGAGAATACTTTTTGTATGCAAAGAAAACATAAATAATCAGAATCAGAATGAGCTTTATTGCCAGGTATGTTTGCACATTTGTTTTAGTGACAGAGTTAATGACATAAAGTTAATGACTTCATTCAACAATCTGTCTCCTCCGTGTCACCGTAGTGCCATTTTGGAGAGTATCCACTGGACATAAACAGAGAGTATTCTCTGTCAGCCGCAGCACACTTATACGTTTTCTGCATTTATTTACTCTTTGATTCAAACAAAATCAGCATACACTGTAAAAAACACAATTTGTTGAGTCAACTTAAAATAATATGTTACCCTGCCGCCTTAAAAATTTAAGTTCAGTCAACTCAAATAAGTTTATTCAAGTTGAAATGTTAAGTTGTACTCAGTGGCAACTTAAATTTTCGAGTTGACTAAACAAAAAAAAAATTGTTAAACTTAACAGCTGTTTGTAACATGAAATTTTAAGGCAGCCAAGTTCAATCAACTCAAATGTCTAAGTTGTCACTTAGTAAAATGTAACATTTCAAGTTGACTAAACTTTTTTTCGAGTTGCCTGAACTTAATTTTAAGGCAGCCAGGTAACAAATCATTTTAAGTTGACTCAACAAATAGTTTTTTACAGTGCAGATGGACTATTTTGACGACGTCTTTCATACTTTTCTGGGCCTTGACAGTGTTATTTACTTGGCAGTCAGTGGGGCAGCCACAAAGCTCCTGATTTTCATCCAAAATATCTTAAATTGTGTTCCGAAGACAAACAAAGCTTTTACGGGTTTGGAACGAAGGGTTTAAGTGATTAATGACAAAATGTTCATATTGGGGCGGAGTAACCGTTTAAGACTCATTCCTGTTGATCTACAGACAAAATTCCATGTTGTTCTTCCAAAAGTGCGCATTTCAGAATTCATTTGACATTTTCTCCATGATTTCGGGCCATTTAAAGGCCAGTTTATTTCATCTAAGAGTTTCGCTAACCTGACTCCTCACAGGTGATGAGCTGTGTTTAAATCCGCAATAATGGAGGGATGAATTTCTCCCTACAGCCTCATTGATCTGGATGTGTGTGTGTGTGAGCGGGAGGCTTAGAAGACATTGATTTGAGAAGCAGTAGTAGCGGGGCTGGCTCATTAGGAGCTTTCTTTGAACACTTTCATTGTTTGTTTTAGGCTGGTAAGCCGGAGGTGCTACAGCTTTTGTTCTATTATTGATGAAGTCCCACTTGTTTCCACACTTTTCGAGGACGTTGCTCCACAAGCCAGCTAAAGAAGCCGTTTGATGTTTGCGTTAGTTGCACCTGTTTTTAAAGGCAATACTGTAAGAAGCCTGCGCTTCTGTTTAATCGTTCTTGGCAATTTTCATGAACGCACTTCAGTGTCCCGCCACTACTACTACTACTTTTTAAAGCGTGTTTTAAGGCACAAATTCAATGTTTTTGTTGTTGTGAGAACTGGGATTGGTTAGACAAACTATGTAACAAAATTAGCCTATAATAAGCAGAAGTAAACAAATATGAAACAATGTCATTTTTTATAAATAGCCCAACATCCCGGTGCTATTGCATCTTACCAAAATACTATCTTTAATACAGGGTTTCTGTGGGTACTTACACAGCCTTCAAGTTATTTCTATCAAATTTAATGCTGTGAGAAGACTTAAATACCTTCAGTGGTATAAGAAAAGTCTTCATTATAATTTCAAGAGGTTTTAAATTCGGGGACGGAAAGACATGAATGGATTAATATGACGATTGAACTTAAAAAGGCTGATTTCACTGAGTAAATATTATGCACATTTTAAAGTCAAAACATAGCGCAGGTGTTTTTTATGAATGAGTCTGAAGGGAGCCGACTGTTTTCAGAAACGCTTCAATGAGAAGAGAACTTCCGAGAAAGGATGTACATTTTCAATACGCCTTTCTGCTGTTTACGATCAGATCAATGCGAATATCGACCCATATTTTTACGCAGCAAACACAGTTGTACATGTGAAAGAAGCTAATGTGCTTTCTGTGATAGTGTGTGTGTTTTAAATTAATATATGGTTGCATTTTATATTTTTGTTGTCTCGACGCATCATCAATCTGCCATATTGGTGGCACTGAATGTAATGCCATTGAACCAAACTAAACTTGCATATTTTGCTGATTATTGCTGCTGAAAATGGTCAGTTATTGTCTTACTGTCCTGATCGGTCTGACCAGGAAGAAGCATTTGGAGTACTATAGACTGCCAAAAGTTATAACAAATCAAGGAGAAGAGTGCAAAAAACTGTCTGAGGAACAAAAGGCCAAATTGAACCAGGATTTCCAAGGCAAGAATCTTGACAACATTCGAGTTTGTTCTTGTCATTTCTGGTCAGGTAGGTAAAATATTAGGCTAATATCTTGATTAATACTGCTCGTATGTATCTTTACCACCTATTAACTTTAGTTTGTCAAAATATTGCACCCTTTCCTGCTTACTAAGTCCATCTCTATAAAATAAAATAAAATAAAAAGTAATATAATAATAAATAAAATAAATATAAAAATTATTTTTTTATAAAATAAAAAATAATAAATTATTATATTATTATATTTTAGAGACTATTTGTTCGTGCGTGTGCTATAAAATAACGTCATGAATAAGCAATCAGGCTGCTTCATTCAAATTGAAATGCAGGCGTCATTTGTCATATCACCTTTTTTCAGAATCACCAGAATTTCAGAATCAGAATTTATTTTATTTATTTTATTTTATTTTATTTTATTTATTTTTGTAATTTTTTTTTTTTTTTTACTGTCTGTGTTGTTGTCTATGTACACTGGAAGCTAATGTCACAAAAACAAATTCCTTGTATGCGCAAGCATACTTGGCAATAAAGCTCTTTCTGATTCTGATTCTGATTCTCTATATGATTAAGCAGCTTCCAAATGTTTTTTTTTTCAATGGTTTAGATAGCATAAATTAGCAGAACAATGTATTCAGTCGTACATTAACCGTGCAATCCATGCTGTTGTTTACATATCGCCAGTATGGCCGCACATTCGGATACCTGACCAAATTGTGACATAAGTGCAAAATTGTAAATTCATTTCAGGCCACCAAGAGTGCCAGAGATTAAAAACACAAAAACAAAATTGTGACCCCTGAGTTTGACCTTTTTAAAACCCTATACACTGTAAAAAACAAAAAAAAAACACAATTTGTTGAGTCAACTTAAAATAATGTGTTACCCTGCTGCCTTAAAATTTTAAGTTCAGTCAACTCAAATAAGTTTATTCTAGTTAAAATGTTAAGTTGTACTAAGTGGACTAAACTAAAAAATTGTTTGTTAAACTGTTTGTTACTTGGCTGCCTAAAAATTTGAAGTTGAATCAACTCAAATATCTAAGTTGTCACTTAGTAAAACTTAACATTTCAAGCTGACTAAACTTTTTTTTGAGTTGACTGATCTTAAAATTTTAAGGCAGCCAGGTAAAAAATTATTTTAAGTTGTCTTAACAAATAGTTTCTTTTGATTGCTTTATTAAAAATGCTTAGGCAACTAATCGTTTACTAGTTTCCTAAATGTTGTTTTTTTATCTTTCATTCCTGTGCCTCTTGGAGGATGAACAATTTAATAGTTTTCAGCCAATTTTCAGCTTTTATCCTGTTAATGCTCAGTCCTTGATTCCCAAGAAATCAGATGGTGGTGCGTTTTAGGCAGGACGTCATCAAAAAATCTTTTTGGAGGAAGCAATGTCAAGATGTTCTTAGAAACCACAATGGTCACTCAGCTTCCCTTTGATGACACACGCAGAACCCACATAAATGCAGGGCTGCCAGTGTTCGAACTAAAAGCTCAAATGCAAGCTGAGCCCTTAAAACTATTTTATTTTTTTTATTTTTTTTTGAGAGTAGCTATCCGGTTGCTTCGGTACAATGGTTACCACAATCTTCTATAAACAGGATATTCCTACTTTTCCACTCTAATATAGGTTCTGTAATAAGCACCTGTCTATACTTATATACCCAGTCTTGATAACTCACACTTTTCCATGATTTTTTCCTCCAGCATTTTTTGTCAGAAGTTTCGCTTTATTTTGTTTGGCAAGATGGAGCGAACACTTGAACCGAGTTGCTGGCAGCTTCCAGAGGGTCTCGCGAAGGCAGATGGGGAAAAGCATCTGCGATGAAACAGCTGAAATCAGGTTTAAACATTAGCACCTGCTTTCTTAGACAACAAGATCTGAACTTTGACACCAACATGTGCAGTTCACTCAGAAGAGAGTTCACATTTAATGCCTTAGCAGCTTCTATAGAGGCAGAAATTCAGCTTTGAAATCACAGGAATAAATTACATTTTAAAATGTATTCAAATAGAAAACATTTATTTTAAAAAGTAAAAACATTTAGCATTTTTACAATCTTTGCTGTACTTTGGATCAAATAAATGCAGGCTTGGTGAGCAGAAAATAAAAAAACCTTGAAAATCTTACATTTCACTGGTATATGAAATTCATTTATTCATTTATTCAGTATCGCCTACATGTCCCAGGACAAGAATCAATTCCAGGAAATTATTAGCTAGTTTAAATCTGATGCGACAGTTCCATACTTTGTTAGCCAATGCTTCATGTTGTTTGGAAAATATCCTTTTCGTCAGGTGTTTCTCATTAAGGTAATTTTAAACTTGTTACGTGAATTTAACAAATTATGTGTGCTCGTAAATGTCATTTCCCATTAATTGAGTGCTTGTTATCGGGGAACACCTGCATTTAATAACCCACTATTAAAAGGCCCTATTATTTAAAATGAAATATAAAAAAGAAAGAAAGAAAAAAAGCTTTCAATAGCCTTGAAATAGTAGCGGTCTGAATAAATCTAAGAGAGGTCAGAATTTATGGTCTATGGTAAATAATTGCAAATGCTATTAACCTGAAACCCATTTAAACTCATACTAATAGTGCACTCACTATAAATTGATACAGCTATGCTAAATGGCTTCCAGTCATCCCTGCAAGTCTTTCTGCTGTTAATTCATTAGAGCTCATCCTCTGGCCTTTTATTGACAGGTCAGTGACAGATTCTGTCTGTCTATGTGGCTGTGGCTCCTCCGTGTGCTTCACATTGAAAACAAATGTGTTTGTGTAGTAAAGTTGCAATCGCAACTGTTAACACCTGCAGTGGCTGATCAGATGATTTATAATGAGAAAATTACTACATTAGTCATTTAAAGAAGTTTCATTTGTAACTTTCTATCAGCTGAATTGACTTTATAGTTCAGTTGTCAGTCTTAATTTTCCAGTATTGTGTGCGTGTATGTGCTTTAAATTCAATTTCCAGTGGAATTCAGACATTGCATGAGATGAAATAAAATGGAGCTAATAAAGGCCTGTGGCGATTTAGGCAAATGTTTTAAACGCAACGGATTTATCTAAGTTTCTCAGGCACATTTATGTATGTTTAAAAATGGGGCCTATTACTGTAAATTAGATAAACACAGTGGTTTTTGGAGAATCCTGTGCTACTGCTTGGGTTCATGGTAATAAGAAGTGAAGTGTTTGCCGGTAAAGCCACACGCTAGTTACTTGGAGGCAGTTATGAGGTCATAGTAGTTGTAATGTAAATACACCACCATGAATTACAGCAAAAACACAGCTGTCCTTCTGTGTCATGCATACAGATGTCAAGTCACCTTTATTTTTATAGTGCTTTATACAGTGCAGATTGTGGCAAAACAGCTTAACAGTGATAAACAAGGAAAATGGCAGAATCAATTATGGAGACTCAAGTATGAAGACAGTTAACTAAAAGACAATAGTGTCATTTTTTAGATCAAGTCAGATGGTTGAGTTCAGGTAGGACTGCAATGATAAATCTAAGTTTCTCTTGTTTATTAAGTGTAACATGTGACTCTGGACCACAAAACTAGTGATATAGGTCAATTGTTTGAAATAAAGGAATAAATAAGCTTGCCGTAAATGGATGGTTTGTTAGGATGGGACAATATTTGGCTGAGATACAGCTATCTGAAAACCTGGAATCTGAGGGTGCAAAAAAAAAAAAAAGTTGTCCAAATTAAGTTCTTTGCAATGCATATTACTATATAAAAAATGAAGTTTTGATATATGTGACCCTGGACCACAAAACTAAATCTTAAGTCGCTGGGGTATATTTGTAGTAATAGACAAAAATACATAGTATTGGTCAAAATTATTATTTTTTTATGTCAAAAATCATTAGGTTATTAAATAAAGATCATGTTCTATGAATATATTTTGTACATGTCCTGCCATAATTATATCAAAACTCATTTTTGATAAGTAATATGGATTGCTAAGAACATTTGGACAACTTTAAAGGTGGTTTTCCCTCTATTTCGATTTTTTGCACCCTCAAATAGTTGTATCTTGGCCAAATATTGTCCTATAACAAACCACACATCAATGGAAAGCTTATTTATTCCAGCTTGATGTCTATTTTTTGAAAAATGTACCCTTATGACTGGTTTTGTGGACCAGGGTCATGTATAAAATGTATTTATGGAACATGATCTTTACTTAATATCCCAATGATTTTGGGCATAAAATAAGATACTATAATTTTGTCCCATATAATGTATTGTTGGCTCTTGCTACAAATATACCCATGCTACTTAAGACTGGTTTTGTGGTTTAGGGTAACACGTGTGCAGCATTGAAAAGGTTTCATATCATGAAAATCTGACTTTTTTCCATGTTTAAGTGCTATAATCTTAAGGGGATAATATATCCACTCCTTAATCTGCATGTTTCCACCCATAATGCTGCCATGTTGTTTTTACAAGTGACAACGGGGTACCAGTTCAACCAAAGCATGCTAACTGTTCTGTCATTGGTTGCACAGACGAGCACAGAACACTATTTAGAGTCCCAGCCTCAGAGAGCAAGAGAGCAGTGGATTTATTGATTCATTGACTGTATATTACACTGCTGCCACAGATCTAATATAAACATGAGATTTCTTTCCCAGCTGTTTACCTTCACAGACATAACCGGCTGATTTCAGCATGACAGACATGATAATCAAAAACAAACAGATGTTTTTTGCTATCTGAGGTACGAGCTGTAAAGGCACAATCCAGCAACAGTTTATTTGAATTTAAAACAATTATTTGACTTGCATAACCTAAAGTAGCTGTTTCTCTAGTTTAATTTGATGCTTTGCATTTGTGCTAACTTAAAAAAAAAGTTTATTCACATCTTCTTATTGGATAAAAATACTATCCACCTCAAACAAGCACATACCTTTTTGTGCACGTTTAGAAATTATGTGCATCTTGACATTTCTATCCAGCATTTTTTTCATGTGATATTTCAAAATTCACATAAAATAGGTAGATGGCAATACAGCTAGTGACTGAATACAGCACGCACATACACACTAACACAAACACAAACACACACAAAGCAGTTGTTTTTGTGCTAAATTTAAAGTCCAAAAATGAATACAGTATAATGTTTTTTTTTGCTTTTGACTGGAACCTTATGACTGGAGCACAAAACCAGTCATAAGGGTCAGTTTTTGAAACTGATAAATCTGATTTATAAATCCGAAAGCTGAATAAACAAGATTTTCGTTGATGTATGGTTTATCAGGATAGAAGAATATTTGGCTGAGATACAACTATTTGAAAATTGGGAATCTGAGGGTGCAAAAAAATAGAAAATTTTGAGAAAATCGCCTTCAAAATTGTCAAAATGACATTCTTAGCAATGCATTACTAATCAAAAATTAAGTTTTTATATATTTACAGTAGGGAATTTACAAAATATCTTCATTGCACGTGATTTTCACTTCACATCCTAATAATTTTTAGCATAAAAGAAAAATCAATAATTTTGACCCATACACTTGAGACTGGTTTTGTGGTCCAGAGTCACAAATGTTAAGCAAAATGTTTTTATGTCATTCTTTTAAGAATGGATTAGAGCACTATATTATTGTTTTATGTAAAGGAGCATCAGGGTTGCCAGGTTTTCACAACAAAACCCACCCAATTGTTACTCAAAACTAGCCAATCATGTTTCAAAGGAGGTCCCCCATTAAAAACGCTTTCCAGGGTGTAAAATACACACTTTTTGTTGGGGTTCCCCTGGTAAATTTGCATTTCAGGGGCTAAATGTGACATTATTGGGGTCGCCCCGTGTACATCATAAAGAACCATGGACTTGGCAACACAGATGGCAGCACTCACTTGCTCAAGTACCTCTCTCTGTGTCGATCACAAACACGCCAAAGTGCAGTGTCCTTAACGCACAGTAAATCCACACTATCTTCAATACAACTCCGGAGCGGTGTTCGAGGCTTAGTGTATCCCATCATGCATCACATTCTGGAAACTTTTCCACTTTAATTGAAATATTAGATATTACATCTAATTTGATAGAAACACAAAGTGTTGCACGTTTTATTGGTGCAAAGATGAGTAGTGGTGATATTTATTGTGCACAACATTTGCAACTGTTTTTTTATCACTTAATTAGAAGCACCACAAATTAAATTGACTCATCTGTTATAGACACTTAGAAGTTGATTTTAAAATGCGTAGTATTGAAAATAAACTATAGAAAAATTGCATTTTTACAACACTATAAGTGTGTCCCATCAGGTAGTGAAAAGTTCAACACACACTTGAGGTCTTCATCCTCACTTGAACACTTGGCCAAAAACAGGAAATATGTCATATAAGTAGTCAAGTGGTCAAGTGCAAAGACTTGTCCAAAGAAAGTATTTGGACAAGGCATAACTGTTTCGAAATCATTGACAAATTACTCTATGTATAAATTTATATTCTGAGAAAGTTACTATGTTTTCTGACCTTGGATGCATTTAAACTTATTTCAGGGGACTCCCAACACAGTATTAGGACACTTCAAAAATAAAAAAGACCTGCTTATTTATTAAAGGTTCTTCATGGAACAATAAATAAACTGTATAGTTTAATGCTTTAGAAGGTGACTTTAGGAATGATTTGCAAAATGTTGGTGTATCCATTGATATAAGGCTGCTATAGTTTTTTGTCTAAAAGTTCAAGCCTCTGAAACTTTGGTTGGAATAATTTGCTAGTAACATTGTTGGAGAATGTGATTTTAAGATTTCAGGCTCCAGGCAGCCAATTATTTTGGTTGTCCTTTGAAGGAGAAGATCATTCTTGATGTTTCAAACTTAAAACCCAAAATAACTGCGAGTTTTAGGGTGACTGAATAGGGTTTAAAATCACCTATGTTGGAAAACTGTCAAAAACTATTACAGCTGTAATTTTCTTATGCTGTTACTGGTTTTGAAAATTAGATCTGAAAAGAAGATCTGTACTGAGCAGAACATTCAAACATAAAGCCAATGCTCTGCATTGAACCGGTTTAGTTCAGCCGCATGATATGAAGCTGAATCTATTTGCAATTTCCGCAATTACCTATACTTTCTGACAGAACAGAATGAACTCTATTGACTATTTCTTTAGTGTATGTTCAAAAGAGGAGACCATTTTTTCCCTTTTTAAATAATATAGTCTTATATAAACTTGATAGTCTTGATTGAGGAAAATTGGGGTTGGATGTGTCAGTTGCACATCAATATGAAATTGCACAATTATTTTATTTTAGAGATGTACATTAGAACAGTGATTTATTTTAAACTTGAAGCCTGCCACAAGAAATCTCCTAGCATTGCCGTGCATAAGAAAGGAAAAAAGCAAATAAATATAAAAATAATAATAATAATGATAATAAATGCAATAACATATCTGCTTTCCATTTATTTATTTGTTTATTTATTTACTTATTTATTTTTAAATGTAATTTATTCCTGTGATGGCAAAGCTGATATGACAATAAATGATATGATCCTCCAGAAATCTTTCTAATATGCTTATTTGGTGCTCAACAAACATTTATTTTCCATGCTGAAATGAGTTGTGCTGGATAATTTCCATTTTTAAGTTCAATAGAAGGTTCAAACAAAGAGCAATTCATTTAAATAGTTTTTTTTTTTTTTAACAAGGTACATTTCTTACTTTTGATCAATTGAATGCATCCTTGCTGAGTAAAAGAATGAAACAAATGGTTGGGTTGTGCAAAAAAAAAAGTACAACCTTTCTATTGATTTAAATTCCAATCATGGTTTCTCCAGTTTTTAATATTGCCTACTTTTGTTTTCTTATCTTTTTTCGCTTGGTCACCTTGGTAATTGTGAAATGACAATGGCGTTAGTGACACATCTATCAGTTCCCTCGCTTTCGAGTAAGGACACTTCATCTCTAATGGAAGCGGAGCCGTCATGAGGGAAAAGGAGGATTCTGTGCTGTGAATGGCATTGAGCTTGGCCAATGTTAATGCCACCTGACAGGGCTGAGATTAAAGCTGGGCAGAAGGTGGAAGAGCAGGGCCCTGCCTTTAGGACGGGGAGGATATTGATGATGGCTCGCGGGGTAATGACATAGGGTTTAGTGCAGGTCAGAAGGATCAGCTAATGAAGACTTATGTGTGGAGGAGAGGAAAGCATTACTTCAAATCAATGCCGCCTAAGACCGAGCGCCTGATAACCTTGGTTCAGAATTAGCTGGCGAACCGTAAATTGTGAACGGAGGCAGCGGAAACGCCTCTGACCTCTCATGCACAACACGCTGCTTATACAGACTCGCACACTCTCTCTCTAAGTCCTCTGCAGGCAAAGTGCTGTCGATATTGAAATAAGCCCTAGCAATTTGTTTTAAGAGGATGATACAGGGGAGGATGGAATTAACGAGCCAAGTCTCCTGTGTGTGTACGTGGATGCGCTTCTGAGCTTCTTTAAAGAGAAAAAACATCTTTATCGATGCGTGCGGGTGGTCGACATGAAATTTCAAGCCGTGTCAGCAGTCTCCTACGGTGTGACATGCTGTAGTTCATTTAAAACTATATTAAAGCACTCTTTAAAATGTCCTATATGAAAGGCAGTAGCTCTCACACTGCAGTGAAGTGCAAAAAGCTGGTGATCTAAGCTAGATGCTTTCTCTTATAGCATAATGGCCTCAAAAAGTAATTCAAATGTATTAATTTCATTGTATTACCTAAAAAATGACAAGTTCAATGAATGTGACTTTAGCATTTCCCCTCAAGCCTATACATAATTATTAGCCTATTAAATAACTCACATTTTAGAAACAATATTGCAGTCACTTTTCTCTTTTTGCTCCAGCAATGAAAATTGTTTCAATAGCAAAATGAACCAAGTATCTGTGAACAGCACAGCGTTGCTAAATTAATCTGTTTATGATCAAATCGGTTGATTGATTTATTAATCGACTTGTCATATTAAAACTGTTGCTCAAATTGTTTCAAACAAAGCTGCTGCAGAATGAACCAAGCATTTTTGCACAACACTTGGTGCATTCATGAATGAATGTTTATGATCAAATCAGTTGAATAGTTGATTCATCGACTGACTCGTACAGAATAAAAACAGGGCTTGCCCTAATACCTACACTTGTGGTCTTTGCACTAATACTGCGTGTAAGTAGATAACTAGGCAAGTGCATTTTCCTTTAGTTTTACAGAGCTTTATTTACACACTTTGCACATGTAATACTTTGCACTTTAAAATTAAAGGATTAGTATTGTGTATTTTTTTGTTTCTAACAGGGCTATCGAGTCAATAATTAATCAAATTAATTACATTAAATAACACATCTTGCGCCAATTAATTAAGTTATTAAGATAATTTGAAGTTATCTTTGTGTTCAATTAGAAAAGCACTGAACAAACATTACAAAAATTAGCTTTACAAAGCTTTTTAAAACTAAAAGCACCAGTAGGTGGTGGCAAATCACTGTCTTAATAAGTAAGTCATTATTAATTCAGTCCATTAGCTCAAACAGCTAATTCATTCAGAAAGGAAGCAAGTTTAAAACGGAAGTTCGTTTAAAAACATGGATTTGATTCATTAAGTAAAACACTGCTGTGTGTTGATCAGGGACACACAACAGTTCTCCTAGGGCTTTATTTTCTTGGGCAAACTCCACCATCTTCGTTTTTAAGTAAAATGTATGTAACCTATTTTTTAATGTTGATTCTGAATGAAAGCATGCAGTGTTTGTTATAGTAACACATTCGACTAGCAGCTTTCATCTGACTGACAGAATCACACTTGTATTTCAGTGTTTCTCTTAATGTTATAGTTATTTTAGCAAATAGTTTGCTTTGTAAATTCAGTTCAACAGCATTAAGTTAACTTATCTCTCAACTGAATCTGCACACTCATTTTAGAAGGTGCTCTTGCGCCGCCCAAGCAATAAATGCACATCTTTGAATGAGCGCTGTAATATTCTTCATCCATTCAGGTGGATGAAGTACAATCCATTTCAGGGGCTACCAAAATTACATTTTAAAATCAGTCAGAGCTATAGAAATGCATCTTAATATTTACAAGTAAATCTCCATATTATGCATATAGGCTACTGTCTATCTGACCCCCCTACATCTAGTTTTGACATCAATCAGGGGGGATCAAGCCTTCTTTAGGGGGGTCAATTCGCACCCTGCCTTATTCCTCAGCTGGGATCTTGTAGAGCCCTTTAAAGCTGCATTGAAACTGCCTGAGGGGGCATTCATGGACTAATGGTTAGAGACTGATTTGTAACCCGAAGGTTGCGAGTTTGAGTCTCAGGTCCGGCAGGTATTGTCACTGTCTGAGGTGAGACTCCTGCAAAAAAAGTTTTTTTTGTCACGAGGTAGCAACCTACACATATATTCATCTTTGCATCGATGTGCAAAATGTAACACAAATTATATGTAATATCTAATTAAATTAGGCTGCAAAGTTTTCCTCAACAACTTACAGTTGCAGAGCACGTGAGTTCCTGAACATGATGGATAGGGCTGGAATAAATTATTATTTTGATAATCGATTAATCTAATGATCATTTAGTACAAATAATCGACTGATTGTTGATTATTTCACTGATTATTTCTGCTTTTGCAATTAGTAAAAAAAAAAAATGTTACACATAAAGGTCACTTCAGCTTTAGAAAAGCATATTATGTAATTGCAATTATTATACAATTAATTGGTAATATTTTACAATAAGTTTCATTACTTAACATTAGTTAATAAACACTTTACAGCATTTATTAATCTTAGTAAATGGTGATTTCAACATTTACTAATGCATTTATAAAAATCACAAGCTGTTTTTTTTTTTTTACATTTGGTAAATGTACTGTGAACTAACATGAACAAACAATGAACAGCTGTATTTTTATTAACCAACCTTAGCAAAGATTAATACATCAATGTAATAAATGTATTGTTCATTCACATTAGGAAATGTTAACAAATGATACCTTATTGTAAAGTGTTACCAGTTCATTATACAAATAGATGTATTTGGCACACAAAATGAGATGACAGACAGGGAAACCTAACATCTCCTTTTGTAAGGCATACAGATAAGAAACAAAATAAAGGTAAGAGGCTCTATTTTTTGGATACACTATTTTATGTCTTAAAATACCTTACAGGGTTATGATAATCAATGATAATCCTGAGCTAGATGAGCTAGCTTTGATCTCTGTAAACCAATCTATCACTGTAATTCATTTTTTTTCCCACTAATAAAAAGATTTTCTCATTATCTAGCTCCACACTGGAGAGCTGCTTTATAACATGAAATCAAGTTGTAATTCTAATTGAAAGCAACAGGTTTTTCACGTTAAAAACTGTAAAGCTGTTTGGTTTAAGGCTATCTACTGCATAATGTACTATATAAATAAACATGATGAGTTAACGTTACTGAACTGCAGAGCTTGCGCAAACATCCACATCATTGTAATCAGATGTATTTTAAAATGCTGCTTTCACACTGCTGTCAGTTTTTGCTGTTTATTTCGTTACTGAGAGGAAAGCATGCAATATATATTTACATATTCATCCGAACGCTGCTTAGATTCGGCTGTGTTTGCTCTGAAGAGCTGTGTCTTTTTCTCTTGAATTGCATCCAGGAGGGCTGAATAATAGTCTTGCGCTACAGCGCCACACTGGTCAATCCACATTATTGCAGGCTCTTGCATTAAGTCATATGAGATCAAACGACATATTTGTAATGTCGACTTAACGTTTCAGCCCTAATGATGGATGTTGGGATCAGTATGGTGCAGTATTAGAAGTAGCGTGGACGTAGTATGCATTAAGGGCACCACAATTTGTATGCAATCTCAAGTGTTGCAAGTGACTGATTCAAATGACCATCTACTGGTGCGACAGTGTTAACCTGCAGAAAGTTTGACTAAAAATCCACAATTCTCCAGTCCTGGTAGATGCATTATGACCCCCCATTTTTTTGTTTGGAGACAATGACATTTGAGAACCAGCTGTATATTTTTCAGTTTACTTTGATAATTGAAAACATTCCAAAACAAACTTTTTTTTATTGTAAAATGTTGCATGAAAAATAACATAAATCCACTTGGTTTGGATATTTTATCCACTGCTATGACATTCATTCACTTCAGTCGTACACACTTCACATTCCCAGCAGACATTATTCATTCTCAGCCACTTTGGAAGACTCTCTGAAGACCACGGGTCATCTGTAGTCCATCAGTATGCTGTGTCAGTTTGATGGAAGGAAGCAGCGTTTCATCGATAGTGAGGACAAGTGAATGATCCAGGCCTCACCTTGCCTTCCCCTTAGCACATGAAGGCATTCTTTCTTGCCTTCTTTTCTTTCTTGCTTTCATCTCTTCTCCTGCTTTCTCTCACATGTATGCACATATATAACATCTCTCTTCCTTCCATTACTATCTATTTTCTTTTTTAAATCACATGCACATTACCATGGAAACTGCAAAACTCTGAGCTCAGAGGGTCGGTTCGGTGTGAGTGATGTGAAAGCAGCCCCCTCACATCTAAATATCCCAAAACCTGCAAACTATCGATTGCTAGGCGTGAGAGAGGCCCTGTGATCTAATGGGCAAAGGAAACCATGGTTACGCATGTTTAAACGAAATCTTTGTAGTCAAGGTTAGAGATACGGCCACGGGGGAGAGATACAGCCTGAATATCTGCACAATATGAGAGTTTTTCTCAGGTCAGGAAATCACAGCAGAGGAAATTGTAAATTCGCACTGACGCCAGGAGGTCCTCTTTGTATTATATATTCAGTTAGAGAGTTGGGAGTGTAATTTGCAGCTCTAGTCCATGCAGTATGGATCAATTTAAGACCATGAACACCCCTTTTAGATACACATGTATTAGAGTTGCAGCAAAGTGACTTGCATGCCAAATTTTGAACTTTTCTGAAACAAAGGCTTGACAAAAAGCATCTGAACCAAATGATTTACGATCCGCTTCGAAAGTTCCATTCTAAAGCACATGGTTTGAATACTTTAAAGAAAATGATTCGCAATCCATGCTCTGAAGTTCCAATCTGAATAATGATACGCGAACCATCATTTCAGATCAGGACTCAGAGCGCAGATTGCCAATCATTTGACTTATACCGGAACTTTATTGTGAATCATTTGATATAGATCGGGACTTTAAATTGTGGCTCACGAATCATTATATTTGAATCATTTAATTTGCAAAATGATTCACAAACCTGTTCTGATCTAAATCAAATGATTCAAAATACAAGCTATGACGTCCCGATGTGAAATGAATGATTCACGATACGCGGTCCGATTGGAGCACTTTGAAATGGTGAATCATTTTGCAACATAGTGGTTTAACTGATTTAGAGTTTCGCAAAGCTGAGTTTCACCCATCATTACGTGCATTTTAAAATCATTACAAACAATGTTGAAATTCAAAAACGAATGGCTCTTTTAATTAATTTGCACTGTATTTTATGTCTAATCATTTTTATTCCTGTTTTAATTAATTTTAAATCAATTCTTTTAATCATTTTAAATGTTTTACTGTTGTGATTATTACTTTTTTATGATTATTTTAACTCATCTTATGTTCTTATAATTTTATTATTTCTTTTTTATGTAAAGCACTTTGAATTACCATTGTGTATGAAATGTGCTATATAAATATCCTTGCCTTGCCTAATTTGATCTTGTTTTTGCTAGTGAATTGCAGAGCAGTTCCAGCGTAAATGACTCAATTGATTTGAATCATCTGTTGCACTTTTCGTGTCTTCAGCCATGTTTTCACAACACTGTCAGTACCAACACTTGCTTAGATCAGTTGTTTTCTGACATTAACTGAAATAAGCAAAAAAATAGGTTTTTGAATTGTGGGAATTTTGTGTGAAGATATGTGCTTATTGACGAAACTAAACACTTATTTTATAGATACATTGTCTTTCAGTAATGTAAGCACTTTTCAAGAAACTCTTCAGGAATGTTGATATTTTTAATGGTTTTAATGGTTTGTTAATGTGTTTATTTTTAATTCAAGCACTTTAAGCAACTTGTACGAACTCCCCGAAGCAAACATTTTACTTGACATTAGGGCGGGTGCGATACCACTTTTTCAGAACCGATCCAATGCCAACAATTCTGAGTATCTGTCGATACCGATATCAATTATAATCTATGACAAAAATACTATTATAAACTAGGTTGCATAATTCAGTAGCAAAAGTTACTTTAGAAAAAGCAGTGCACAATAATTTGATAAATAATTTTTTTAAAAAGCATTATTTAGTGGGGAACAGTTAAAAGTGTAAGACTAAATCTGGTAAAATAATGCACATTGATCCTTGTAATTTTGTAAAATATATTCATGAAAAACAAGAAATATATATACATAAAATGAAAAGGCAATTCTTTTAAATGTATAGCACAGCAATGAGGCAACACCATATGATAGATAAGATGAACAAAAATGCTATTGATAATCTTTAATCACAATGTCACAATGCACAGCGCTCCGCATTGAGAAAAGTTCAAAGCACAAAGTGAGATATAAATGTGTGCGCAGTGTATAAAAATCTGTGCAATTTCTTGTAACAGTCTTAAATTTCATTTACTGTGCTCGTGAAGAACAATTCATAGTGCTTTCTACAACAGTGTTGTGATCTTGGATCTAACAGACACCCGGTTGAAAGTAACACGATTTAGAAACGGCACTAAACTCCAGCAAGTCCTTTTATGCAAAACCATTGGTCTTTATTTACAGATCGGGTATAATCCGTGTTGGGGAAAGTTACTTTTAAAAGTAATGCATTACAATATTGCATTACCCCATACAAAAGTAACTAATTATGTTACTTAGTTACTTTTTATAGAAAGTAATACGTTACATTACTTTTGCGTTACTTTTGCGTTACTTTTTAAATCAGGGCAGGGCTTGCTTGTTTGTTTTTAATAACATTCGATTCTTAGCAAATGTGAAAGCCCTTTCACACTAAAATAAAATTAAGTGCATAAGCCTAAGGCTAAAGGAAAATTAAATTGATGCCTTACAGTAGAACTGTAGGAAAAGAAAGTTCAACACTCTTCAGCAATGAGAAAAATGAAGCACAAATGTTAGTTAATCTAAAGTAAGTTCTGCTTATTAGTACACTGCAAAAAATGCTTTTCTTACTTTCCACTTTTTACTTTTACTTTTTCCTTGTCTCGTTTCCAGCCAAAATATCAAAAAAATCTTAAATCAAGAAGGATTTTCTAGACAAGTAAAAATTATTGTCAAAATTAAGTGTGTTTTTGCTTGAAACAGGCAAAATAAACTCCCAATGGGGTAAGCAAAATAATCCTGTTTTCTGTTTGAAATTTAAAAAAAAAAATTGCCCCATTGGCAGATTATTTCACTTATTCTAAGCAAAAACTCACTTAATTTTGACTTATTTTTTTCGGAAAATAATTGTTTATTTCTCTAGAAAATCCTTCTTGATTTAAGAATTTTAAGAAAAGACAAAATGTAAGTAAGGAAAGTATTTTTGCAGTGTATGGTTGAATTGGATCAACAAAGGTCAGCAGCAAAGTCATTGGTTAATAAAATGGGATTAAATACACAAAGGAAACAAAAAGTAACTGGCGTAACAGATATTTTCTTGGAAATTAAAAAGTAATGCGTTACTTTACTAGTTACTTGAAAAAAGTAATATTATTATGTAACTTGGGTTACTTGTAATGCGTTACTCCCAACACTGGCTATAATAGGAACAATGAATCATCTTGGAGAGAGTTTTATCATTTATGGTGCCTTATAATGTGTTTGTGGCTTTTGTGGGGCTTAACAGTAACACAATATAAGCAATAACACAGAATAATCAAGAATTCCGCATCCTAAGTCTGTTACGTCCGGAAAAGCAAAACATATGGAGCTGTAATCATAACTGTGAATGAAAACTATTACAAGTGCTGCCTCTAATGTTCATTTCTGTTGGAAACTGCGGTGATATGTACTTTTTGTTGTGTATTTTGTGACTTTTGTGAAAAATTCCCAGAAGTATGTTTTTATCATGAAACCAAGTAGTCCAAACGTGTGAAGGGTAGTGGCTTTTGACTTCCATAGTATGGAAAACATGGCTACCATTCAACTGTTTGTTTACCAGCCTTCTTCAAAAGCTGAATAAATCTTTGACTTTGTGGCCCTACTGTATCTTTCTTTGAACTTGATTGTTTCATAATGAATCAACAAGTCAAAGCCTGAGCAGCGGCACAGCAGTGGCCATAGCAACACAATGTTCTATTCCATCCTATAGACTAAAGTTGGAGGCTTTAAGGACACGTCTGAGTCACCCGCCACCTACATGTGCATTCTTTTCATTATCTGTTTTCCTCTGTTGCCCACCCTTCCCCCTTCTTGGGTTTTAAAGACTTTGTTGCAATGCTGCTTGACATTGCTTCCTCATGAATCTGAACTAATTGGAATCGTACCTCCATGAAAGGCTGGGTGAGGAGATGTGCGGTGTGATGTGATGGAGGAGGGTGGGAGGGACAGACGGTTGGCAGAGTTGGCGACCGGAGCAGGAGGCGGTGGGTGTTCGACATTAGTCTGAGAAGATCACTGAGCATAGATATTAACTGTTCATTGAATATTCCTGGATGCTTATGTGCCAAATTCACTGTAAGCCCAAATCATCAATGATAAAAACAATGTGTCATGTTTTGGAATCATAATTTGGGTTGATTTTCCTCAGGATTTTAAAGTTTTAATACATCATACACTGTTGTTAAAAAGTTTGTGATTTGTGATTTTTAATGTTTTTAAAGACTTTTCTGCTGCGTTTATTTGATTAAAACATCAGTAAAAACAGTAATATTCTGAAATATTATTGCGATTTAAAATAGCAGTTTTGTATTTTAATATACTTTAAAATAGAATTTATTTTTTGTGTTGCAAATCATTACTCCAGTCTTCAGTGTCACACGATCCTTCAAAAATCATTCTAATATTATCAATATTTTGCTGCTTACATTTTTTTTTCAACCTGTGATACTTTGGAAAGGATTCTTTGATTAATAAAACGCTAAAAAGAACAGCATTTATTTAAAATAAAACTCTTTTGTAACAATATACACTACCGCTTAAAGTTTGTGGTCAGTCACTTTCTTTCTTACTTACTTTGTTTGAAAGAAATTAGCAAGTTTATTCATAAAAGATTCATCAAAGTGATAGTAAAGACATTTTTTGGAGTTATTTCAATAGAAATTGTTAAGTGAAAACAATATTTTATTACAAATTTGACTTGCAATTGAATAATAAGTTACTTAAATTAAATGTAACAAGTCACAATTGAAAATTGACAAAAAATTTATCTCATGACGCAAGACGTGAAATACGTATCACCATGTATGTTTTGTGACATATTCGATGCTAAAAGACTGTTTGTTCAGAATAGATGAACGTACATATGGTATGTTTTATGTGACGTTGGTTTTGTATGTCACCACAGTTTTGACTTGAAATGTCCATTGAGTGGTGCTACAACTCTAATGCTCTGTGACGTTAAAAAAGCTGTTTCAACTTAAAGTGTTCATGCTGCCTTAAAATTGTAAGTTTAGTCAACATTAAATGTTAAGTTGTACATGAAAACATAGATTTTTGAGTGGAGTAACCTTAAAAAAACTTTAAAAAAGCATGCTGTTTTGGCTTGTTTTTCAATTGTGTGTTGTTTTTTTAAGGGATTTGTATGCAAATATTTTACATCCTAAATCCAATTCCGTGCCGGCTGAGCTACCGAGCAAGCTTGTAACATCTGGAAAGTGAAACACATGGAGCTGTAATCATAACGGTGTACGAAAACGATTACAAGTGCTCACTGTTTGTAGTGTTCATTTCTGTTGGAAACTGCAGTGATTTGTATCTGAAGAGCTCAGATGCAAAAACCCCTAAAAGCCACCTCAGTCAAAAATGAGATAATGATACATATTATACATCCATCAAATACTTTTACTGCAAACTTGCTAAAATCACAGCTTCAGCCCAATCACAAATACGATACTTAGGTAGAAACCTATACATCGGAGCCTGATAAAAATGCATTTTTTAAAGAAAGACGTCAGATGGATTTAGTGGTTTTTGCATCTGAACTCTTCATTTATTGGTATTTCATGTCTTGCGAAATAAGTTTCCACAGATACGTTTTCATCATTAAATCAGGTTGGAGCAAGACCACGATTCGACGACTGCTATAAATGAGAAGGTACAAACCTAAACAATTTGCTTATTTGAATTCTACTTTTTAAAGTTGTCCAAGTGGACAAGTTGTAAGCATCTAATTGATCATGAGACAGGAGTGGTGTTGACACTGCATGAAAGGGGTAAAATCTTCTAATATCTGGCCATGTTTGTCTTGGTTTTTTGGATGTATGTGGAACAATCTTGAGACAAATTACACAGAACAGTACATTTCCAAAAATACTGAGATATTTGGGGATACAGGAATTAGTTAAACATTACACAGCTGAAACACGGCTGGTTGTGGGGACTGATGGCTGTCAGGAAGAGCCTCAAAGCAGCATTGGACTGGACCCTTAAGCTTGCTTGGTGATCCACATCCATCCTGGCCACTCAAACCATTTTTCTGCTGTATCTGGTCTTTATCTCTGAAAGCCATATGCATTCAGTGTACATACACATTTGTTCCATAGTGGGAGGGCTTGCCAAATGGGCCCAGCTCTTGCCAGGTCCTTGTGGAAGGTATTTTATCAGCGAAATGATCAATGGCTGCCTCTCTGTGCATTTTAGGGCTGATGTGGGGTGGTGTGCGTCCAGTTGAGTGTCAGGGTGGAAGGCCTGGTTTCTTTGGAATCAGAGAAGCACCGCTCCTTTTGAAATACCCCTGCAGATGGGGTGTTTCTGGAATCTGTCAACATTATTCCCACTTTTTATGTTTTCCATGATGCCTGCAGAGCCAGTACACAACAGGCCCCTTTAGAGGACTGTAAAATGTGTCATTTCATGGCTGTAAGTTGTGAAGAAAATGCCGCTGAAATGATGAGGTGTCACCTAGCATGAGGTCCCATAAAGTAAACGATTGCAATTACTCTTTCGCATTTGATGTTGACATACTGAAAATGATTTTCAAACACATGAAGTACTAAATCTTGAAATTGCTTTGAACATTAGGACAGCAGTTTATGTTTACGTAATGTATGTATTCATTTACAGTAGTCGCTGAATCTGTAACCGCCACCAACTTACAATTGTACGTTGTTCATACGTAAATAAATGTTTGTGATATGTTCCACAACCGGCAATGGGATAAAATCAGTTGCTCTTCTTTGAGTGTATAATTATAGCCTGATTTTTTTTCAAATATATTCATTATTACAAATTTAAATACAGCAAAGAAATTTGAGCTTTGAGTGAAATGTGTGGAGATCTGTCTCTTAACTCCTTCATTCCATCAACTCAAAGCTGGCACAAAGGAAATTGCATTCCACTCCTCAGAATTTTAACGACAGAATAAAAGGGATGAATTCTCATGCAATTTCCACCTCTAGTTTTGGGCCAACCTAAGCTGTCCTTCACCCAGTGCTTTGCCATGTTAACAGCGTGTGTGAGAGAGAGAGTTTGTGGGAATGTGTCTGTGTGCTCAGCTATCCGAGTGACCTTCGTATGTCTGATTGAAAGTGTTAAAATCCATCAATGGTAGGTCATATTTGTCTTCAGACAATACATTTTAACTTTATAGCATTCTTTGTCCTTCTATCTGCTTTCAGACACTATGGGCCCTATTTTAACGATCTAAACGCAAAGCGTAAAGCGCACGGCGCAGGTGCGCTCAGGGCGTGTCCAGATCCACTTTTGCTAATTTAACGACGGGAAAACGGGCGCATAGTCGAAATGGGTTGTCCCTATTCTCTTAATAAGTAAGGGGTGTTTTTTGGGCGTAACGTGCAATAAACCAATCAGAGTCTCATCTCCCATTCCATTTAAGAGCGAGTTGCGCTCGCGCCATGGCGGATCGCTATTTACAGGGACAGGGACACATATGTGGACATCGGCCGAGCAGGTACTCCATTTGGCTGAACAATTCGAAAATACGTAACATTATAAAATACACTAACTTATTAAATACACTGATTAAACTGAGGAGTTCAACGAGTGATGTTTTGCTGAAATGACCTGTTAAGTGGCCAGTCAATATTTCATTCGTCTGCGTTGGATGCAGGCTTTCAAATAGCTCCGTGCGAGGAGTCAGTTAATATATATGTGTGTGTATTGGCACGATTGTTCAATTAATTAGCCAGTTTCATTCATCATTATAAGTACTAATAGGCTGAACTGCAAATAGGTCGCCTAATTCTACTACACGCAGTGGCTATCCATCATTACATTTTTATATTGATGTAGCCTACACAATAATATTGTTTTACACTGTAATCCTTTTGTTTTTAATATTTGGCATGTTTGTGTAATGCGCATCCCCTTTGTGTAATAAGCAAAGTGAAGGCATGTTGTGGACCTGTCCAGAGGTGCATTATCTACCAATGCGCTCTTTAAATAACAAAAAAAAAAAAATATATTGCGCCATTGACTTTAGACTTTAGAGCAGGTTTGAGTTGGTCTATGGTGCAGTCTATTTTCAGTTCCTCAAAATAGCAACGTGCCAACAATGCGCCCGAACACACCTCTTTTGTAGACCAGCACGCCCATGGGCGCATAAACGGGCGCAAATGCATTTGCTAATTAAACAACGCGGCGCTGGATGGGAAAATGCGAACTGCGTCGGACTTAAACTAGCAAACACACTTGCGCTGCGCCACATTGCGCCGGGTGTATGATAGGGCCCTATAACATAACCAACCCAGAAAACCATTAAAAGGACTATATAGGAAACTTGGGTTCAAGCGTTTTAAGTCCCTTGAGCAATTAATGGATAAAATGGAGAAAAATCCTAAATAAAACACTAGAAATATTATTTAATGATTTGATGATTCACATGGTGCTGCTCCCAAATTGATGTGGTGTGATTAACTGGTTGACAGTGAAACACGCATAGCAAAATTTGCTTTAGATTCATTTTGGCATTTTTCATATCTCCTGACCACTAGGTGGCACAGTGCAGGTAATTCAAGACATAGTTGTCATAACAAACTGCGTCCGAAAGCTGTAAAATGCTACCTTCGGCGGCAGCGTTCCAAGGCATGAAGGCATCAATTCACTTCTGAATCCAAGTTCTGTTTCACTTCCTGTCTCCGGATGTACCTTCTTCTGATCGAATTTTGAAGGCAGCATAGATGCATCCTTTGCTGCCTTTGATATCCCACAAACCTGTGCGTTCCATTTGTGATGCTTGAGCTAAAAAATTACAGATGGCATTTAAAAGTTTGGTGGTCAGTTTGTGTGTAAATGTATATTTCTGACTTACTTTTACACTTTTGCTGTTATTTCTAACGAAAAATCAGTATTATAGCAATTAAATATTCATGCAGTTATCATCTAAATTTATTTTGTTTAAAAATGCTGCCTGTGAAGTCAGCTGCCTAGGCTTTTGGACGCAGCCCAAGTTTGGTCTGAATACAATAAAGCGTTGAGGAGATATAAAACTGTAAAAAATAAATAAAAAATTTGTAAAATGTTTACGGTAAAAAACGGCAGCTGTGGTAAGTTCATTAACTGATATAATAGTAATGTACCAATCTCCCAACTGTATGTCGCTTTGGACAAAAGCGTCTGCCAAATGTAAATGTAAATCTATTAAAATCTGTTTTGCACCTTTGTAATACACTGATAACCACCAAAAGCAGATGGTGACGAGAAAGTCACACGGTAAACCAATAGCACTAATTTAAAATAATAATAATGAACTATAATAAAGATTATAGTTTTTGAAGTTTTTGATCATTTCCCAAGGCACACCCAACAACCTGGTGTAGTATATAGTCACTACATTATTTAGTATCTTTTTTTTGTTTCAGACACAAGCTGATTAAAAATATGTGGCTTAGTGGACAGCATGAACAATCCAGAGACCTCGGCCAGGAGTGAACAAAGTTATTTTAACTTCTCATTATGATGCGATAATTAGACACCAATTTGGTACCGAGAGATGGAAAAATGTTCCCAGCCCCAGGCTTCCTCCGCAATGGGCAGTATAATTATTTTTTTTTTATTCCAAAATGGACTTTTTCCTCCGTTCATGTTTACTTTATGCATACATGAATGGAAGGCTTTAATATCAAGTCTTTGTTTATAATCATGCCGTTTCTGGCATGCCTGCAGAGAGTCGCTCATGCAGCCACTTAACTGAGGCTCTGTAGCCATAATGATTTGTGTCTGAATGGCAAATCCATAATGTGGGACAACGCGAGAGGATTGGTCCTCTGTGCTGGCATCTGCTCTCTATGGTCTTATCTGATGTGGATTTCTATGGAGCTTTTCATAATTTACTCTGCTGATTTCCTCTAGGATGCCTGTTGGCATGTGAAGCGTGTTTTTAAGTGCAGAATGGTTTTGTGTGCTCGGATCGTCCTATATGTTTATACTGCAATATATTTGAATTATCCCAGCCCTAACAGAGATATACTTAAAAAAGCAAAACATAGAATGTGGAATGGCTTAGAAACATATATTGGAAAGGATCAGTAAGTTTGTTATTTTTGGTTTTACTGTTATGTGTTGCTATTTAATTAAAACGGTTCCTTTGGCTTAAGTACATTTCTAAAAATAAATCCACCTTGAGTAAAAAGTATTTATGCTATTCTGGTCTTCCTGTATTAATTCAATTATGTGTAGATTCTAGATTCTGTAGCTAAGGCAAAATTGAAAAATCCATGTATTAAAAAACAGTGCTTGTTGCAGTCAACACGAGTGAGATTTGTATGTTATGAGGGTGTTTCAGGCTAGGCGTCGAGACCAGAACACAACATTAGACTGTTTTGATTTTCAGCCTAGAGACTGCTGATGTCAGCTCTTCTCGCAGCTTTATTCATAGAAAATTGCCCTATTTCTCTCACTGTCTTATTCCGCCTGGCCTTGTGTTGGTGGATAATTTATCGGCTTCTTAACCAGCTAGCAAAATGTAAACATATACTCGAGTTCACAGCCCAAAAACTCCACATTTACTTCATGAAAGCAACCACCAGAAGCATAACAAAAAAAGAGATCTTTATTGCTATAAGGGGAGAAATTCTGGCAATGTAATGTTTTTAAATGTGAAAACCCCTGAAGGTTTAGCATGGGGGCATTAAAGTGTGTGTTAGAGGAAATTTCATGTTTATTTGTTTAGCGTGATCTCTTTATACCCTTTATTATCTTTATAAACTTCTCAGTATTGCGACTTTTATATATCCCAGTTCTGACTTTATAACACGCAATTGCGAATTACGTCAGAATTTTGAGATTTAAACTCTGAGGACATAATATCAGTTTTTCCCTCCATTAAAAATGGACTTTGCAACTCACAATTGTGAGTTTATATCTCCCAATTCTAAGGAAAAAAAAGTCAATTGCAAGGTAAAGTCACAATTCTGAAAAAAACGTCAGAATTGCAAGATACAAACATACAAAAAAAGTCAAAATTTTGAGTTTGTATCTTGCACTTCCCACAATTTTGAGTTTATATGTCGCTATTCTGACTTTATAACTTGCAATTGTGAGTTTATATCAAGCAATTCTCAGAAAAAAGTCAGAATTGAGTATATGTCTTGCACCTCTCACTAGTTTGAGTTTATATCTCACAATTCTAAAAAACAAGTCAGAATTGAGTTTATGTCTTGCAGTTCTCGCAATATTGATTTATATCACGCAATTTTGAAAAGAAAAGTCAGAATTGCAAGTTTATATCTTGCAATTCCTGCAATTTAGAGTTTATATCACGCAATTCTGAGAAGAAAAGTCAATTGCGAGTTTATATCTTGCAATTCTGGCTTTATAACTCACAATTGTGAGTTTATATCAAACAATTCTGAGAAAAAAGTCAGAACTGGGTTTATATTTTACAATTCTCGCAATTTTGAGTTTATATCTCGCAGTTCTGAAAAACATGTCAGAATTGAGTTGATATCTTGCTGTTCTCGCAATATTGATTTATATCACGCAATTTTGAAAAGAAAAAAAAAAGGTCAGAATTGCAAGATACAAACTCCCATTAGCAAGAAAAGTCAGAAGTGTGAGATACAAACTCACAAAAATAGTCAACATTTTGACTTTGTATCTTGCACTTCTCACAATTTTGAGTTTATATCTCGCTATTCTGACTTTAACTTGCAATTGTGAGTTTATATCAAGCAATTCTCAGAAAAAAGTCAGAATATGTCTTGCACCTCTCACTAGTTTGAGTTTATATCTCACAATTCTAAAAAACAAGTCAGAATTGAGTTTATGTCTTGCAATTCCTGCAATTTAGAGTTTATATCACGCAATTCTGAGAAGAAAAGTCAATTGCGAGTTTATATCTTGCAATTCTGGCTTTATAACTGACAATTGTGAGTTTATATTTCACAACTCTGAGAAAAAAGTCAGAATTGGAAGCTAAAATGTTGCAATAACTATAGTAGCAATAATAATATGTTTTTATTCAGTGTCAGAAATGGGCTTCCATAGTTTTTGCTAAATTTCTCTCCTGATTCAGACAACTTTTTCATTGGAGAGAGCAATATTATAGATAGAGGACTTGACATTTTATCTGCATTTGTCTTTATGATGCCTTTGTTTAACACACAGCTTATGGATTGCTTCCATGTGGATTTTCAGCTGTTTGGATTCATTCTGACGGCACCCATTCACTGCAGAGAATGAGAAGTGGTAAGCAAGTGATGTGATGCTAATCTATATAATATGTTTAGACAAAAATATATATATATATATTTTCTGCATCTTGAATGGCCTGAGGGTGAGTACATTTTCAGCACATTTTCATTTTTGGGTTGACTAATTTTTTAACAAATGACACATAGTTCTGTCTTTGATTGAGCACACCATTAGAAAGCATTAGGTAAATACAAATGGGTGCATATATTTGACCCAGGCCACACTTTTGCTACAATGATATTCACGGTTTAAAGATGATGTTCTAATACATTTTATACAGAAACAGAACGGATTCTCACCTGACTTTCCTCATTACATTCGACTCCTCTCCTTCCTTTCTCCACTCTATTTCACTCTGTTCAGTTCCCATCAGATCTATGGCCTTGTGAACAGGGTGATTATCACCTGATTGACCCTGAGGTCAATCTGGGCTTTGAGAGGGTTCCCATTCCTGCCCGAATGGAGAATGAATAAAAAAATTATACAAGGTCACCCATGCAGAATACAGATGTAAGCTTCTCACCATGAGGCAAGCATCATGCACAACTTACCAACAATCCACTATTTGATAAAATGAAGGAATGCATGCTGGCCAGAGCCATTTACTCATCACAGGTTTATTGCGCGCTGATGAAACCAATGTGACTTGTGTTGATGAAAGTGAATTCAATCTCTGCCGGCGCCTTACGACACGAGTGTAGTTGATTGCACCGATAACGTTTGTAAAACCCGAGCTCCCTGCAAATTGCTTTTTGGATCGTGACTGTTGAATCCGTTGACGCAAACTGCATCTTTACAGCATTTAGTTCAATTAACTGGGTTTCTACTGGTGTCACTTAATGTCAGCGTCAAAAGATTGCCAGAGTATTTTTTATAAACCCTGATGTATGTACTGGAAATTGTGCACACAGTTTTAAAGGCCCATTTAAGTGTGTAAAATTACTCTAGAGTATATCCACTGTCAATCCGCTGGCAGCATCAGATTTTTAAGCTAGCTGACAAAATGAAGCATGCTTAGCCACACAGGAGTTTACGAAAGACCACGAGGAGAAGATAACCACTCACGACAATCCTAGCCATTAGCCTATGTTTGCAAAATCTAGCATGATACCTGCAATATAATGAGGCGACATCAGCGGCCCAATCTGCATCCTGCATCTCAACATTTTCAGTTCTGCAAGGATTTAGGCCATGTTAACCAAGCTAGCGCTGAAACAAAAGAGGCATGTGCCTCAGGTAATTTCCTCGCAGTTTCTTTCAGGCGCTCCACAACTGCAAACCCTCAGGCTTTGGAGCTGCATGCCAAGAAACATGTTTCTCATTATCAACAAAAACAAAACCGAGAAACCATATGTCAAAACAAGCAGGCTTTTTGTTCGTCTAAACAGTTCTGACAGTGCAACCACTACAAATGGAGGAGAAAAGAGGAGGGAACTGTTAATCGAGATAAATGCACTGCATAGGGCTAAAGGAGGTCCAGCATAGCTTTTTAAGAGAATTGAATTACCCTGCACTGAGATGTATGGCTTTTGTGGTGGATGCAAAATAGCCTGCTTTATTTTTACACAAATTGCTCAAATGTTTTCGACAAGTCTTAAATATTAAAATAATTCTACAAAATGCTTGCATAAATGCATAAAAAAGCAAATAAGACAAACTTCCCTGAGAACTTGTTTGCTATCTGACTTTGTAACTCACAATTGCGAGTTTATGTCTTACAACTTCAAGAAAAAAAGTTAGAATTGTGAGTTTGCATCTTGCTCTTCTCGAAATTTGGAGTTTATATCAAGCAATTCCGAGAAAAAAGTCAGAATTGGGTTTATATCTTGCAATTCTCGCAATATTGTTTTGTATCACGCAATTCTGAGAAACAAAATCAGATTTATGAGTTTGTATCTTGCAATTCCTGCAATTTTTAGTTTATGTCACGTAATTCTGAGAAGAAATGTAAATTGCAAGTTTATATCTTGCAATTCTGACTTTATTACTCACAATTGTGAGTTTATTTTTCACAACTCTGAGAAGCTTTTCAGGAAAGATTTCAACTGTTTGCAAAGCTTACCATACATCTATATTACTAGGCCTATCCACCTTATTCTTCAATGCAAAAGTAAGTCTATGGGCAAGTTTTCTGGTTCATAGCCGTTATAGAGGGTTTGCACTTACATTTTGATCAGGTTTGATCACGACCCGGATGCATGGTCATATTGGTCATATTCGGATGTGAACAACAGCATGGATTACATGGTTAATGTACTACTGAATACGTTGTTCTGCTAATTTATGCTATCTAAACCACAGAAAAAATGTGTGGAAGCTGCTAAATCATATAGAGAAGGACTTTGTAAGCAGGAAAGGGCAATATTTTGACAAATTAAAGTTAATAGGCGGTAGAGATATTAGCCTAATATTTCACCTACCTGACCAGAAATAATAAGAACAGACATGAATGTTGTCAAGATTTTTGCTCTGGAAATCCTGGTTCCTCAGACATTTTTTTTGTACTCTTCTCCTTTATTTATTATAACTTTTGGCAGTCTATAGTACTCCAAATGTTTTTCACAGTACGACCAATTAATACAGCCCAAAACATGACAGTGATTGGACATTTTCACCAGCAAAATATGTGAGTTTCATTCGGTTCAGTGGTGTTGTTTACATTCAGTGCCGCAATATGGCCGATTGATGATGCAACGTGAAAACACTCTATTGGGAAATAACCAGAAGAATAACAACATGCAATAAATGGTAAAACTGTCTGCACTACAAACCTGTGTTAATAATTAAGATAACACATTAAAATAATATGGTAATCAGTGTTGGGGAAAGTTACTTCTAATAGTAATACATAACAATATTCAGTTACTCCCTAAAAAAGTAACTAATTACGTTACTTAGTTACTTTTTATGGAAAGTAATGCATTACGTTAGGTTTGCGTTACTTTTCAAATCTGGGCAGGGCTTGCTTGTTTGTTTGTAATATAAAAAGTGTTATTTTTGGCAAATGTAAAAGCCTTTTCAGACCAAATGCCTCAGGCTTAGAGAAAAGTAAATTCAAGTGAACTCTTCAGCAATAAAAAAAAAAATCTCTCTCTCTCTCTCTCTCTCTCTCTCTCTCTCTCTCTCTCTCTATATATATATATATTTTTTTTTTTTTTTTTTTTGTATAGGTTTGCATCATATTCTGAGTCGAATTTCACTATTTTTATTCATTTAGAGGAATACTGAATCAGGTTTTTTTGTGAGATGAATTGCATGTTCACATTTATATCACATTTAACATACTCCCGATTTCTCTCAACATGGGGACAGAAGAGCTTTCAATCAATAAATGGGGAAAAAAATAAACAGGCATTAACTCAGTAATTTTCAGTAACTCCGATATTTTCTTGTCAATTAAAAAGTAATGCGTTACTTTGCTAGTGACTTGGAAATGGTAATATTATTATAACTTGTGTTACTTGTAATGCGTTACCCCCAACACTATTGGTAAGACACACCAATTTGCAATACCAAGCAGCAAAACGAGCTATTTGTACAGCTAAAACTAGTTGGATGAGACTAGAAGCCAGACCCATAAAATTTACAAATGGCCGCACACACTCTGGAAAAATAAGGTGGATATGCATGTCTTGGATATTCGAGGTACCTAAATTAAATATGTTTCAGTGTTTTTATAGAATGGCATTCAGTAAATGATTTTAATCCCTGTAAAAAAAAAAGAGATTTTTCTGTGTTTATGACAGCCCTATTATCTCTGTAAACATGCGGCTCGCGTCAGACTGACGAATCAGCAGGCTGTCAATCATTTTACGCGTCCACAGCCGACAGTCCATGGGAAGCCGGAAACTGAGCGTGCGATACCTGAACTTGAAGCGTTTTGATGAGTCTGGATCAAAATGCCTTATATTAGGACCAGACGAACAAAGCCTTCCATGGCTGACAAGAAGTGAGCTGCAAATGTTTGAAAACTCAAAAGTTGTGTTGCTTCAGCTCGACAGGTAAATATACTGCTCGGACACTGTGTTTACGCCGAAGGGTCGTGGTTGTAGAAAAAGAGGGCGTGTCTAAAGTCTAGAGGAAGTTCTAAAAGGTAACATCACTTACAGTACCTGACAATCCATTGAATCAAAACAGCACTTACAGTACTTACCTGTGTCCAGAGAGCTTTCCTAGGCCACCAGGCCCGAGACACTAAGCTTTTACAGACCTTCAACGTCTATACAATGCTTTTAGTCCTTCCATCTGCCCACACACTTTAACCATGAACAACTGGGACAAGAGTTGGGCTTTCATTTCCCCCCTTTTCCTGTCAGTGCTAAATAACAAGTTGGCCTCAATAAATGGAAACCCCTCAACTTGTATTTATTCTCTTGCCTTTGCATTGAAATTTAAACTGTCCTTACAGACACAAAATCCCATTTCGAAAAAAAGGTTGCTTTGGAAAATTATTGACTGCTTGACAAATAAACAGGAGTGAATAAGGTTGCAGAGCTCGTAAAATAAAGTGACGGGGGTAAATAGCGTGTTGCTTTTTCTGTGGCCCTGGTCCTTGTGATGAAGTATACAGATTTGCAATTTCCACAGGCAAAGACAGGCCCAATAAACCTCATAATAACATGCAGGGTTAACAGAGGTGTTGTTTTCACCTAGACAGTCATGCTATAAATATGCATCTAAACTAGCTGAAGATGGTTAGGAGTGTTGTGTATTTATTACCCAAAGCCCCAGCGGGTTGCAACGTGCCTTTGTTTTAGTTTTTTCACTTTATGGCTGTGTGTTAGGTTTATATGTTTCTTAGCTCTATGGCTAATCAATAGTCACATATTGAAAGCGTAGATCTTAGGAATAACTCGTTGAATCTTGCTAGTCTCTTCTGAAATGCGAATGTCTAACAAATTTCATTACCAGTTTCAATAATGAAAACAGCAGGGAGTTCAGGGATGTGAGTACTTCATCTGAATCTGTGTGTGTGTGTGAGAGAGAGAAAAAAAAAAGCGAGATTTAAGCTTTTTGTTTCTTTTACAGTCATCCTGACATGAACCAAGACGTCTCCTCTGCTGATGATAAACAATGGTGAGTATAAGTGTATTTTGAAAGAAAGGGGCAGTCAGGCAGCAGCACTGGGATGGCTCTGGGGCTGGGAGACATATTTATTTACTTAAGCGGTGTGTGTATATTTGGCTCCGCTGGATTGTTCTCTCAGAGGTAGCGGGCCGGTGGTGACCCTGCGGCACCCTGCCGCTCCCTGTGTGAGAGGGTTAGCCTGCTGCTGCTATAGGGCCCTGCTGATAAGACAGGGCTGCCCTGACACTGCCCAATGAAGAGCGACCCAGAGAAAGACAACAAACATTGCCTAACACCTCCATGCTGCGACCAATTTGAAACACAGAAGCAGGCTCTAAAACCTGAATACAATGGATATTGAACACAGATGCACCAGAGGGACACACACAAACCGATAGATGGTGCTTATGGGATTGTAGTATTTTATTCGGAGGAAATGTTTATATTGCATAAAAGCTAGTACATGCTATAAAAGCAGTGCCGTGATATTAGATGATAATACTGAATGATTCGCATATTCATGTACCGTACCCTTAACAGTAAGTTCTGTGACAGTGATGATCTCAGATATTGCACTTAGAAATATGTGGTTGCACTAAAATTCATACCATTTAGATTTAATCATACCATTTGTACACTATACCAGTCAAAACTTTGGACACACCCTCTCTGGACACACCCTCTTTGGACACATCCTCTCATTTAATGCTTTTTAAAGAAGTCTCTTATGCTCATCAAGGCTGCATTTATTTGGTCAAAAATACAGAAAAAAAACTGTAATATTGAAAAATGTTATTACAATATACAATAATGGTTTTTATTTTAATATACTTTACCGTATAATTTATTTTTGTGGTGCAAAGCTGAATTTTCATCAGCTGTTGCTCCAGTCTTAAGTGTCATGTGATCCTTCAGAAATCATTCTAATATTCTGATTTATTATTAGAATTATCAATGTTGGAAACAGTTGTGCTGCCAAATATTTTTTTGCAACCTGTGATTCTTTTTTTCAGAATTCTTTGATGAATAACCAGTAAAAAAGATATTCAAAATGTAAATCTTTTCGAACAGTGTAATCACTTTTTATTAATTTATCACATCCTTGGTGAATAAAAGTATTAATTTCTTTCAGAAAAGAAAGAATAAAAGTGTACTGACCCCAAACTTTTGAACAGTAGCGTATATTGTTAGAAAACGTTTCTATTTGAAATAAATGCTGTTCTTTTTTACCTTTTATTAATCAAAAATCCTGAAAAAAGTATCACAGGTTCCAAAAATAAATACTAAGCAGTGCAACTGTTTCCAGCACTGATAATAAAGCAGCATTATTATAATGATTTTTGAAGGATCATGTGACACTGAAGACTGGAATAATGATTCTGGAAATTCAACTTTAATTACAGATATAAATGACATTTTAATGTATATTAATATAGAAAAAACATTGATTTACATCATAATAATATTTCACAATATTACATTTTTTGAAAAATTTTAACATTTAGTGAAAACTGCTTTGATAAGCATAAGGAACTTCTTTAAAAAACATTAAATGTGAGGGTGTGTCAGAACTTTTGACTGGTAGTGTGTATATATATTTATATATATTTATTTTAATATATAAGATTCTTCAATGTTTTTGAAAGAGGTGTCTTATGCTCACCAAGTCTGGTTTTATTTGATCAAATATAGTAATATAGTAATATTGTGGAAATATTATTTAATAAAAAAAAAATAAAGTTGTTTATTCTTGTAATGGCAAAGATAATTTTTTTAGCAGCCATTTCATCAGTTTTCAGAATCACTTGATCCTTCAGAAATAAATATACACTAGTTTTTGAACAGAAACATTTTTAATGTTTTTTTTTTTTTTTTTAAGAAGTCTGCTCACCAAGCCTGCATTTATTTGATAAATTACAGCTAAAACAGTAATTGTTTAAAAAAAAAATTACTATTTAAAATAACTGCTTCCTATTTGAATATATTTTAAAATGTAATTTATTGCTGTGATTTCAATTACTCCAGTCACATGATGCTTCAGAAATCATTCTAATATTCTGATTTGCCGCTCAAACAACATTTATTATTATTATTATTATTATTATTATTATTATTATTATTATTATTATGTTGAAAACAGCTGAGTAGTTTTTTTTTCAGGTTTCTTTGATAAATAAAAAGTTCAGATTGTTAGATGATTGACCACAGGAATAAATTACATTTTGAAATATATTCAAACAAAAAGCGGTTATTTTAAATAGTAAAAATATTTCACAATATTACTGCTGTATGTGTTTTGAATCAAATAAATGCAGGCATTTAGGACAAGAAACTTCTATAAAAAAAACATTAAAAATCGTACTGTTCAAAAACTTTTGACCGGTAATGTATTAAGCAGATTTGATGTTCAAGAAGTTGTTGTTATAAAAACAGCTTTTGTAACTTAAATGTCTTCACTATGACTTTTGATTAATTTAATGCATCCTTGTTATTAGTATCCTTGTTATGAGTATTACTTTTTTACATGCAACTTGATATTTTGTTATCTGATGCAATGAAATTCTCAATACTTTTTATAGCCACTGAATCTATTGAAAACTGATTTGGTGCAAAGGTACTGAAAGCTCGTCTTCTGCATCTGTTTGCAAATGCCTTTACACATCGCCTCTCAACCCTCCTGTCACAGCGTTGTCTTCTGCCTGTTAATATGATGAAAACTGCTGCGATGATTTTATTAATGCGTCCAAACTGGAACGCCGCAAACCTGTTGCCCATATGTTACATATATGTGGACTCCATCATCAAATCAAAACCAGCAGCTGCTGCGACTGTTAAAAAAAGTCAACTGAATAGCAGTACAGTTGTCTACGCTGGGTAGAATAATATGTTTATTATACTGGCAATGGAGTGCCATTGCCAGGAAATACATAATATATACAGCGATGTATAGGAATATATTACTCATCCCTTGTGTGGTGTGGGCCTCCTCGCAGGTAATGGATCCAGCACATGGTTTTGGACACACTCCTGCGTCCCTTCATCACAGATTGAGCGATGAACCCCTAACTGTAAGTGCATTATGGACCTGACTCTCCTGCCTTTTAGAGATACTGCATTTATGGCTTTTCTTTCCTTCCTAAACATAGAAGTGAATGTCGCTCATTTATTTCAGCTGCTCTCCTATGAGGAAACATAGGAACATGCCAATGAGCAATGTGATTAGGCTCAGTCCAACCTGAGAGATTGTTATTTTTGCATCCGTGCCAGGGTATAAAAGCACACCTTGTACATTATATGATACGCTCCAGCTCAGCGTCTCTGACAAGGGAAAAAATGTAGTGCTGTGTTGGTTACGGTGTGTTATAGCCACTGTTCCATTTTAATGATTTGGGCTTTCTCCGCCGCCGGGACCCAGAGCCCCACACAGTATATCTAAATTCATATTATGTCCATTTTGTTTTCACATATTGTCTTCATTGTGCAGTGTCAGTTTTGTAGCGCATATTATATTATAATTAATCACACTTTCTAAGGTGTTCCACTTAGCAAACATTTTAAGAGGTGATATATATCTAAAAAAAAATCCATCGTTCATGCAACGGATTGGTTAAAAAAACATAATGGACCATCATTACTCATCTCAGCAAATTGCTTTTCTGATGAGAAAAAATAAAGCTAGAGAGTGCAAGTGAGATGAATCAAAAACACATGAATGAATCAACAATTTATTACAATCACAATTCGGGGGCTGATTACAA
Organism: Cirrhinus molitorella; assembly: GCA_033026305.1. Taxonomy (NCBI): domain Eukaryota; kingdom Metazoa; phylum Chordata; class Actinopteri; order Cypriniformes; family Cyprinidae; genus Cirrhinus; species Cirrhinus molitorella. The sequence goes on from CM065131.1 coordinate 2,094,998, forward strand.
TCAGTATACATCGTATACATAAAAAACTATGAATTATATATATATATATATGAAAGAAATGAATAAATTGTTACATTAATAAAAAGTGACATAATAGATTTACATTGCTAGAAAAGATTTATACTTTGAATAAATGTTCTTGAAAGAAAAAAATACAGGTTCAAAAAAAAAAACAAAAAAGTCCAAAACTGATAATTCTACTAATAATTCAGAATATCAGAATGATTTCTGAGAGATCATGTGACACTTAAGTCTGGGAAACTGAGTAACAGCTGATGAAAAATCAGCATTGCATCACAGGAATAAATTATATTTTAAAGTATATGAAAATTAAAAACCATTATTTTCTATTGTAATAACATTTTGTAATATTACAGTTTATTTTCTGTATTTTTGATAAAATAAATGCAGCCTTGACTTCATTAAAAAAAAAGTCTTACTGACCCCAAACTTTTGAACGGTAATGTATATATATTCCACCTCAGGTTTAGAGCCTAGATGTTTAGCATATATTATTAGTTATAGTGCACAATAATCATGTTGAATGATCATAACTTAATACTTTAGAGAGAATTCAGTGGCTGTTCTGATTCATAAATAAATTGCAAAATAAATGAATCCTGGAAAGTAAATAAACAGAGCCACCAAACTGTCACCTATGTCATTTTTCTTTCCTTTATGTAACACACACAGAGACTTTTCTAGTGTACTTCATGAAGGACTGCCATTGATCCACAAATAACACTAGTCGTAACATCAACTGTTTGGCAATGGCACTTCTAGTTTGATTTTCCATGCTTTAAAGTATTTCCTCAAAGGCTTGTGTGTGTTTGCTTAAATTATAAGGACCAAATGTCCCCACAAGAAGGGTTGAAAACACATACATTGTGGTTTCCATGAGCGAAACGGCTTAATAAATGCAATCTTCACACCATGTGTGATTATAAATACAAAGATAACAAATAAATAACCTAACATCTTATCTAAAAATATAATTAAATATAATCAGTATGAAAACAGATGAAGAGTTCAGATGCAAAACCAACTAAAAGCCATCTCGGTCAAAAAAGAGATAATGTTATTATACGTACATCAAATACTTTTACTTCAAACTTGCTAAAATCCCAGCCTCAGCCCAATCTGAAGCACAGGTGCTTGGGTAAAAACCTATACATCAGAGGCTGATAAAAATGCAATTTTTTTTTAGAGGCTTTTGCATCTGAACTCTTCATTTACAACTCGATGGAAGGTCTCTGCCATGTTAGGAAAACAAGTGTGTTGTTTTTGTCGTGTGTGGAACCTGTTGAGGCGGAAAATAGCTTTTGCTGTAGCATTGCATGTGTTCATAATTCAACAAACCAGTAGGAAAGCTTTGACGGCATGAAAAATGTAATGAAGAATTAGCATAATTTCCCTGCAGCTATACGCTTCCCTCAGGAGACCCCTGAAGCTACTATGTGATATATTTTGAAACGATTTCTACTTAATACAATGTGTGTGATTATTTACTTTGACTAGATCAGATGCTGATAACCTCGTTTGCTCTTTCATTATGAAGAATCTGCCATTCATTCACTGCGGGCAACTGCTTCTCACTCTATTCTGATTTGTACATAATGCTTATGATGCACTACTATAATCACTGTCAGTTCTAACTCTCTTCCGTTTAATCTGGGGTGACTATGCCTTCCTGTGAAGTACTGAAGTGATAAAGGAAAAATATGCAGACGTTGATGTTTGATAGGAATAGCAGAGCATTGATTTGTCCACATGGGGGTGCTATAAATACTTCATAGTATTTTTGACAGCCTCTGCAGTGTGAGAAACGCAGTCAGACAGACAACGTCTCCCTTAACTACAGTTCTGGGGTCAGTGTATCTGAACAGATGGGTCATGCCTTACTGACTCTTGAGCTGGTAATCTGAGCAGACAGAAGCACAGCAGGCCCAGACCAACTAGTAGACTATTTGTTCAACTGTACAGAATTTGGAAGTGTTGCTAACCCGGTTGGAGGCTAAAAATGATTATTGGCTGGTTAGGTGTGTTTCTTTTGGCTGTCAGCTGTTCTTATAATATTTGGTTAAAGCCGAATTGGTCTAAACTGAATGTTATCCGTCTATTGAAGACCACATATGGGGGAAAAATGTAGGAGAGGGACCTTTTTAGAGAAAACCCTGCCTCCAAGCAGCGTGTAATTCACTGAAATATAGAATTAATCAGATTTTGTAGCAAATGAAACTAAATTAGCCAGTGGCATTGTCATTTTGTGGACAATTAAACCGAATGGAACCGTGTTTCGACCAAAATTCCTCTGGGTTTTTATTGCACACAGAATCTTACTTGTCTGTGTTTCGCAAACTCCCCTTTTTGGAGGAACCAAAATAGAATTTTCCTTCAGTTCTCCATCCCAAGTTTCCTGAGGCAAAGTCTGTCTCTCTCTCCCTGGATGTCAAGCGGAGAGATTTATAAGAAGGTTTTTCTGTGTTCGCGCTGGGTACCGTAAGATGTGTCACTAAATAACTTACCATGTCAAAGATACAGACAAGACTGTTTCATTCAGAGCTTTTACTTGCCGTTTCATCTCTGAGTGTGTGTACATGAGAGAAATGGCATCAACAAGGAAAATACCTTTCAATCTGCGACTAGAACCCATCACCTCCGGATTTATCCACACAAAGCTTTTCGAAATGTAGCCTTTTTTTCTCCCAGAGTCTGCAGCGTTCAGGGCTTTTACGACTAGTCTTACTGTACGTCACTGACACATCAAGATGAAGAGATTACACCCAACATCCACATGAGAGACGGGAGCCCTGAGGGAATTTTCCCATCCTCACTGTCATGTGGGATCACATGGGGAGACAGTGGCTCAGCTCACCCTCCGGATCATAACAGCTCTCATGCATTTCGATAGAAGAGATTTGGCCCATTAAAGGAAGTGCTGGTCATTTGCACAGGAAGAGGGGTGATGTCATTGCTTTAGAGATTTAGTACAGTGGTTGGATCGCAGCCCAAAAATGGGTCCCAGAACTGTTTTGATGGGTCATGGAGAGCAAGGATTTTTTGTATTTGTAAAAATGCATATATATATATATATATATATATACTTTATAATATTTATATATATTATTTATTTATTTATTTATTTAATAACAGAAGTTTCATTTTTGAGTGAACCATCCCTTTAATTTAGTTTTATTAAAAAAATAAAAATAAAATAAATAGATAGTTGTTCGTGAGTTCCTTGTTTATCCTGAAGTTAAACTGTCTGCTCTTCTTCAGAAAAGTCCTTCAGGTCCCACACATTCTTTGGTTTTCCAGCATTGTTGTGTATTTGAACCCTTTCCAACAATGACTGTATGATTTTGAGATCCATCTGAGGGACTCATATGAAACTATTTCAGAAGGTTCAAATGCTCACTGATGCTTCAGAAGGAAGCACAATGCATTAAGAGCTGGGGGGTGAAAACTTTTGAAATTTGAAGATCAGGGTAAATGTAACTTATTTTGTCTTCTGGGAAACATACAAGTATTTTCTGTAGCTTCTGAAAGGCAGTACTACATGAAAAAAAATAGGATATTTAGGCAAAATAAGAAAAATGTACACATTCAAAAGTTTTCACCCCCTGTATCTTAATGAATTGTTTTTCCTTCTAAAGCATCAGTGAGCATTTGAACCTTCTGAAATAGTTTCATATGAGTCCCTCAGTTGTCCTTAGTGTGAAAAAATGGATCTCAAAATCATACAGTCATTGAAAACCCTGAAAACCCAAATAATTTGTGAGACCTGAAGGATTTTTCTGAAGAACAACGGGAAGTTTAACTGTTCAGGACAAACAAGGGACTCATGAACAACTATCACTAAACAAAAAACACAGCTGTGGATCATTCAAGTAACAACACATTATTAAGAATCAAGTGTATGTAAACTTTTGAACAGGATTATTTTTATAAATTCAACTATTATTTACTTGGATGGACTAAATGTAAACATCTTTTATAAAACCTGAAATATCTTATTCAGGTTAGTACTAAATAAAAAATAACATGCAAGGTGTATGTAAACTTTTGACTTCAACTGTATATATATATATATATATAAATAAAACTAAATTAAAGGGAAATGTTTCAAAAATGAAACTTCTTTTACTAATTACTCACCCTAAATTCATTCCAAACCCACAAGTCCTTTGTTCATCTTTGCGAAAAAAAAATAAATAAAAAATAATAACAACTTTATATAACAGTTTCTTCTCTTGACTGACACGGAAGGGAGCAATTGTTGAGTAAAGTTGTTATTTGTGTTTTCTTTGCACACAAAAGTGTTTTCGTTGCTTCATAAATTGTTGAACCACTGATGTCACATGAATTATTTTATCAATGGCTACCTTTCTGGGCCTTGAACAAGTTGGTGTCTATGCAGGGTCAGAAAGCTCTGGGATTTCATCAAAAATATCTTAATTTGTCTTGTGAAGATGAACAAAGGTCCTACGGGTTTGGAACAACATGAAGGTGGGTAATTAATAACAAAAATTTCTGAAGATTACTTTTGTACCATAGATGTCTTTATCCAATAATTTTGTCTTGATGTGTCTGAGCCATATTTGCAGAGAAGAGGCACGTATCGTGAGGATATCTGCAAACAAACATAATTGCTTCATCATTTGCCATGTGGGCTTGCCATTTTTGGTCTTCCTGTGCTTATTATTTATTGTTTGAAATAGTCAAATTGAAGAAACGTGTGGAGTTGAGTGGATCGCTTGGGAAAAAAATGAAATTATGGAGTAATGTGCTTACAAAATTGAATCATGCTGTCGTAGAAACAAGGATTTAGGATGTTTAGAAAGGCAGAATTATTGTTTGCTGTAACGGATTTGCGAAAATAGTAGACTGCTGTTTTAAAGAGTGAACTAGACAAAGCAAAGTATTTTACCGAACAAGGAATGTTGCATCACAGCATAAACAACACATATAGCTATAGGAAACAAGGTTTGTGTAATCAAACTTTGCACTTTGACTTTACAGTCAAGAACAACTGTATAAAAACTAATAATTATATAATAATTCTTAGATTATTTTGCATAATTGCGCTTGCATGTTATTGCAGCTTACCAGTCAAAAGTTTTTGAACAGTAAGATTTTTAAAGTGCAGCAGAAACAGTAACTGTAATTTAAAAATATTTTACCAATTAAAATAACTGCTTTCAATTTAAATATATTTTAAAAAATAATTTATTTCTGTGATGCAAAGCTGTATTTTCATCATAATTTGTCCAGCCTTCAGTGTCACATGATCTGTCAGAAATAATTCTAATATGCTGATTTGCTGTTCAAAAACATTTATTATTATTATTATTATTATTATTATCAATATTTAAATTATTAATATTTAATTTTCAGGACTCTTTGATGAAATTATGAATGAAATTATAGAAATTAATACTTTTATTTAGCAGGATGCTTTAAATTGATCAGAAGTGAAGATAAAGACGTATTATGTTACAAAATATTTATATTTCAGATAAATGCTGCTCTTCTGAACTTTCTATTCATCAAAGAAAACGGAAAAAATCTATTCAGCTGTTTTCAACTACTACTACTACTATTACTACTAATAATAATAATAAATGTTTTTTGAGCAGCAAACCAGAATATTAGAATGATTTCTAAAGGATCATGTGACACTGAAAAGTAGTGATGCTAAAAATTCATCTTTGAAATCAGAAATAATTTACATTTTAAAATATATTAAAATAGAAAGCAAATAGAAATATATATATCGAGTTTTTTTTTTTTTTTTTTTTTTTTTGCTGTATTTTGGATCAAATAAATGCAGGCTTGGTTAGCAGAAGAGACTTCTTTAAAAACATAAAAAAGCAGGTAGTGTATATATTTAATATATAGTCTATTATAAAACTTATTTTGCAACTTTTTCAACATCAATTTGAATTTTGCTAATGCCAATACAAAAAGTTGAGCTATACTTGCCCAACTCTGATGTAAAAAAATCAGAAGAAAAAGCTTTTCTTCCAACTTCCATTTATCATCCTCAAACAGTATTTCATACGCACAAACCTTTCTGCTAAAATGCAGCCGTACAAGGCTGTACCATTGTTGAAATGTTCCTTATGCTCTCAGATTAACTTCCGCCTTTACATACATCACATTAGTGTCCTTGACTGGAGAATAGCATTTGTTCTGCCTTAGCTGACAGTCCTTGAGGGACTATTTCCACGTGTGCCGTTTCATTTTATCACTATTAGCTCTTAGCTCTTAGGTGCGTTCAATAGCTGGAAGCGGTTTAGAGTGTTGCCCATGGGCTCTGTGATGCATGGCCAGCCTTTTGGAACTGTTTTTGTAAGTCTAAGACATTACAAAAAGCACACTCGCCCATAACACTCCCCATGGGTGCATAGAAATGCAGTGAAGATTGTTCAAAACGACAGCATAAGTTACTATGTTTGTTAGCTCAGATGTGTCATGAGTTAGGAAAGACGAGAAGTCATTACCTCATGAATGATGTGATCTTGTGGGTGTGTTGATGATATGTGATTTTTTTTTTTTTTTCCCCGTTTATCCCAAAATACATTGGCACAAACAAATTTGGACATGGACAATATAGAATAGTCTCTGATTAAAAAATAAAAGGCAATTCGTTATTTTAATTGCTACTTTGCTGTATAGCTCAATTGAGCTGTCATATTTTACAATACCAAATAATCTCTCTTTATTGTGACTTTATACAGTCAAACCAAAAGAAACCAAATATAATTTTTGATATTTTTTTACTAGTGGGTGCAGGAGATTATAGTTCATTTATGTAAGTGAGGATAGCAAAATAAAGTAAACTGTGGCACATTGTACTTAAAAATTCTTCATATAGTGGACTACCAGTAAAATTTATCAAAATTTGGGGCCAGAAATTATTGAGACATTTTGACCTGACCAAGTGTTTTTCTTTCATTGCAAATGTGACCTTTCTACACCAAAGACTGAACAAAATGAAGCATTACTTGATAATTGGTCAACAAAGTTTTGATAGTTGTGTAAATTGTCATACAAACATCTAAATTTGTGGTTGATATAAACAAATAAACTGATAATGTTGAAGGTGTCTGAATAAATTTTGGTTTGACTGTATCTCACAATGGTGACAGATTTGTTTGTTGAAATGTATTTATTTAGCATTTAAAACCTTTACATGTATTTATTTATTTTAGATTCCATACTTGAAAATGTATAATTTCAATCTTTTCAATACAAAGTATTGTCAAATTCTACTACTGTTCAAAAAAGTTTGTTTTTTTTCAACCTTGATGAGTCTTCTATGCTCATCAAGGTTGCATTTATTTGACAAAAACACAGTAAAACAGTACACTGTAAAAACAAACAAACAAACAAACAAACAAACAAACAAACAAAAAAACATTTGTTGAGTCAACTTAAAATAATTTAAGTTAAAATTTTAAGTTCAGTCAACTCAAATACTATTTTTTTAGAGTTGACTGAACTTAAAATTTTAAGGCAGCCAGGTAACAAAATATTTTAAGTCGACTCAACAAATTGTTTATATATATATATATATATATATATATATATGAAATAATTATATATATATATATATATATATATATATATATATATTATTTCACTGTATTTTAAACTGTAATTTATTCCTGTGAAGGCAAAACTGAATTTTCAGTGTCACATTATCTTTCAGCAATTGTTCTAATATGCTGATTTGGTGCTCAAGATACATTTTCTATTATTAGCAATGTTGAAACCATGATACATTTGTTTCAGGATTCTTTGATGAACAGAAAGCTCAAAAGAACAGCATTTACTTAAAATATATTTAAATAACTTAACTTTCAGTTTTATTGCAACAATGTAAAAATCCTTTATACAGTTTCCAAGCAAAATATTTTGTTAATATTTAGTAAAAAGAAAAGGATTTATAGACTTTTTAGTTGTCAAATGTGGATGATGTTGATAGTTAATGTGATAAACTACACTGTAAAAAACACTTTTTTGAGTCAACTTAAAATAATTTGTTACCTGGCTGCCTTCAAATTTTAAGTTAACTTGTTTAGTTAACTTGTTTAGTTTAGTTAACTTGAAATGTTGTTTTACAAAAACCGAGTAACAAACACAGCTGTTAAGTTTAACAAACTATTTAGTTATTTATTTATTTTTTTTATTTTAGTTTAGTCAACTTGAATATCTAAGTTGTCACTTAGTACAACTTTTTAACACACATTTTAACTTGAATACATTTATTTGAGTTGACTGAACTTAAAATTTTAAGGCAGCAGGGTAACAAATTATTTTAAGTTGACTCAACAAATTGTGTTTTTTGTTTTTGACAGTGTATTGATAAACTACACTTGTGGTTATTCTGCTCAAGGAGATCTGACGTCTTACATCCACTAAAATCACCCACCACTTGATAAAAAAAATAAATGAAAAAAGAAAAAAAGAAGTTTGATTTAAAATGATCAAGCAATAGATATAATAGACATAAAAAGGTTTTATAGACTTTCTAGTTGTCAAATGTGGATGATGTTGATAGCTAATGTGATAAACTACACTGTAAAAAAAGAAAATGTTGAGTCAACTTAACATAACTTTTTAGTTAACTTGAAATGTGATGTTTAACTAACTTAGATATGTGAGTTGATTCAACTTAAATATTTAAGGCAGGCGAGTAACAAACTCAGCTGTTAAGTTTAACAAACAATTTTTTAGTTTAGTCAACTTGAATATCTAAGTTGTCAACTTAACATTTTAACTTGAAAAAAAATTGAGTTGACTAAACATAAATTTTAAGGCAGCAGGGTAACAAATTATTTTAAGTTTACTCAACAAATTGTGTTTTTTGTTTTTTACAGTGTATTGATAAACTACACCTGTGGTTACTTTACTCAAGGGGATCTGACATCTTACATCTACTAAAATCACCTACCACTTGATAAAAAAAATAAAGAAAAAAAGAAGTTTGCTCGATTTAAAATGATCAAGTTAGTTAACTTAAAATGTTATGTTTTACTAACTTAGATATTTGAGTTGATTCAACTTAAAAAAAATGCAAGGCAGCCAAGTAACAAACACAGCTGTTAAGTTTAACAAACAATTTTTTAGTTTAGTCAACTTGAATATCTAAGTTGTCACTTAATACAACTTTTTAACACACATTTTAACTTGAATAAACTTTAAATTTTAAGGAAGCACGGTAACAAATTATTTTAAGTTGCCTCAACAAATTTCTCGATGAGATCTGACGTCTTACATCCACTAAAATCACCCACCACTTGATAAAAAATAAATGAAAAAAGAAAAAAAGAAGTTTGCTAGACTTAAAATGATCAAGAAATAGATATAATAGACATAAAAAGGTTTTATAGACTTTCTAGTCGTCAAATGTGGATGATGTTGATAGTTAATGTGATAAACTGCACTGTTGAGTCAACTTCAAATAATTTGTTACCTGGCTGCCTTAAAATTGGCTCAGAACAGTGTAGTTAATTCTGAGAAAAATTAGTCTGTTTGCACTGATATCAAAAGCAGTGATGTTTGTGCATTTTTACATGGTATCCAAAGAATATCAAGACAACCATATATGCTTTAGGTCTCTGTATTTGTGAAATAATACTGTCATTGAAATCTCTCAGACTGTGTTTCTGGCAGACAGTGTCTAGTGGTTTGTCTATCTCTGTCTCTGATGTTATAAGTACATAGATATTCATGTGTGTGTTTACGGTGCAAGTAACCGCGGCTGTTGAAAACTACAGGCCGTCTGTGGTAAAGTCAGTTGGGGTGAGCGAGATGAAAGCCGGTTTGGCCATGTAGTCCGAGCCCTCGCATTTTCAGCCCTCGTATGAGTAAAATCGGCGCGTAAACAAATTAGGGGCTGAGCGACGGCTTTCCACTCCGTCTGATTCCTCTGATGCCTGTAGGCCCAGCCCTGTTGGCAAGGGTTAAAAGGCAGCCTGAAGCAGCCGAGTGCGATTTTTGGCCGTCTGCTGCTCCAAAATGAGAATGAAGAAAGATGAATTTAACATACTGGGTATAACATATCCTTTTCCCTTCTCTGTTTCTTTTTCTTGCCGCCGCACGTGACCTGGCAGACAATAGACAGTATGGAAACACATCGACATTAAAAAGCGAAGCTGGTTGGAAGAGGGAGAAAAAGAGGGTGTTAGGGTGGAGGGAGAGAAAAAAAGGTTGCGTCTCGATCGGGCGCAGTCTTGGCAGACCGAGCTCAGCGTGACTGATGAGATACGTGCCATCCCTGACACCCCCGCTGTCCGGCACTGGGAGGGAGGAGACGTTTATGGGAAAGGCAGATCATCCAGTTCTGATGTGCTCGTGCCAGACGCAGGGTAAATCTCTCTCTGGAGACACACAGCAGCCAGACTCCACCAGCCGTGCCCACGTTGTCACCGTCTGTGATGTAACGCATTCTTCTTTCTCTCCTGCGCAGAGCGACACCTAATTTGGGCACAAGCTCTTCATCTGATGAGACACCATTATATGATTTAAGCTCTTCTGTTAGCGTTCACATGGCCATGTGATTCTTCTTTAGCCATTGTCTATATCTCTCCCACAGACATCAACAACTGTTTCATATCATGTAGACTGGTATCATATACGCAAGTGTGGGACGTTGGCATAAAGTACTTTTAGAATCTTGCTATGCCACAATTAATAGAGCATTTGCATGGAACATTCATTAAAATAAAATTAAAAATTAAACTGGCACACTGCAGAACTGCTGAAATTAAATTTGTTATTGCTTGTCTCTTTTATATACACTAAAAATGTGTTGAGTCAACTTAAAATAATTATACTAAGTTACCTGACTGCCTTCAAATTTTAAGTTTAGCCAAAATGTTACGTTTTACATTTTAAGCGACAGCTTCGATATTTGAGTTGATTCAACTTAAAATTTTAAGGCAGCCGAGTAACAAACACAGCTGTTAATTTTAACAATTTTTTTAGTTTAGTCAACTCAAATATCTAAGATGTCACTTAGTACAATTTAATATTTTAACTTGAATAAACTTATATGAGTTGACTGAACTTAAAATTACTATTTTAATTTTAATATTTTAATTTGTTACAGGTTTAAAGATGCTCCCTGTTGTCTTCTTGAAAGCCATCATTTGTTTTGTGGCTAACAAGTGATTAACAATTAAAAAAATGGCTTCAGCTATTCTCCTCAGGTCATGTTTATGTAAAGTACAGTGCCATGTATCCGTTTAGATGGTCAAATGTTTAATGCATAAAGAGGAACTAGTGTGCAATGAATTAGTAAACAGAAAAAAAAGTAAGAAAATGGAACATTAAAATAATTATTCAATTACTGATAAGCAGTGCTGGAGGTAATGCATTACAAGTAACGCAATTTACGTAATCAGATTTTTTTCAAGTACACTTTAAAAATTTAGCGACTTAAAATAGTTTGTTACCTGACTGCCTTCAAATTTTAAGTTTAGCCAAAATGTTACGTTTTACATTTTAAGCGACAGCTTCGATATTTGAGTTGATTCAACTTAAAATTTTAAGGCAGCTGAGTAACAAACACAGCTGTTAATTTTAACAATTTTTTTTAGTTTAGTCAACTCAAGTATCTAAGTTGTCATGTAGTACAATTTAACATTTCAACTTGAATAAACTTATTTGAGTTGACTGAACTTAAAATTCCTATTTTAATTTTAATATTTTAATTTGTTATAGGTTTATAGATGCTCCCTGTTGTCTTCTTGAAAGCCATCATTTGTTTTGTGGCTAACAAGTGATTAACAATTAAAAAAATGGCTTCAGCTATTCTCCTCAGGTCATGTTTATGTAAAGTGCAGTGCCATGTATCCAATTAGATGGTCAAATGTTTAATGCATAAAGAGGAACTAGTGTGCAATGAATTAGTAAACAGAAAAAAAAGAAAGAAAATGGAACATTAAAATAATTATTCAATTATTGATAAGCAGTGCTGGAGGTAACGCATTACAAGTAACGCAATTTACGTAATCAGATTTTTTTCAAGTACACTTTAAAAATGTATCAACTTAAAATAATTTGTTACCTGACTGCCTTCAAATTTTAAGTTCAGCCAAAATGTTACGTTTTACTAAGTGACAACTTCGATATTTGAGTTGATTCAACTTAAAACTTTCTAGCAGCTGAGTAACAAACACAGCTGTTAAGTTTAACAATTTTTTAGTTTAGTCAACTCGAATATCTAAGTTGTCACTTAATACAACTTAACATTTCAACTTGAGCAAACTTATTTGAGTTGACTGAACTTAAAATTTGAAGGCAGCAGAGTAACACATTATTTTAAGGTGACTCAACAAATTGTGTTTTTTTTTTGTTTTTGTTTTTTTACAGTGTATATGAAGAGCTCAAATGCAAAAACAACTAAAAGCCATCTCTGTCACAAATGAGATAATGATACTGAATGAATGTTCTCGACAAACACTTTTACTTTAAACTTTAAAAATGCATTTTTAAAGACGTCAGATGGATTTAGAGGCTTTTGCATCTGAACTCTTCATACATATATATATATATATATATATGTGTATATGTGTGTGTGTGTGTGTGTGTATATATATATATATATATATACACACACTGGAGTTCAAAAGTTTGGGATCTTAAGATTTTAAATGTTTTTAATGGAGTCTTGTATGCACATCAAGGCTGTATCGTTTTGATCAAAAATACAGAAAAAAGCTGTAAAATTGTGAAATATTATTGCCATTTCTAATATTAGTTTCCTATTTTAATATACCTTAAAATATAATTTATGTCTGCGATGCAGCGCTGAATTTTCATCAGCCGTTACTCCAGTCTTAAGAGTCACATGCTCCTATTTATTATCAGTGTTGAAACTTTTTTCTTTCACTCTTTGGTGAATAAAAGTTAAAAAAGAACACGCATTGATTTAACATAGAAATCTTTTCTAACAATATATTTGCTATGAGTTTTAATAAATGTAACACATCCTTTCTGAATAAAAGTATTAATTTCTTTCAAACAAAGAAGAAAAGAACAAATGTGACCCTGGACCATAAAACCAGTCATAAGTCGCTGGGGTATATTTGTAGCAATAGCTAAACATACATTGTATGGGTCAAAATTATAGATTTTTTTTTTTAAGGCCAAAAATCATTAGGATATTAAGTAAAGATCATGTTCCATGAACATATTTTGTAAATTTCCTACCAAAAATGTATTAAAACTTAATTTTTGATTAGTAATATGCATTGCTAAGAACTTCATTTGGACAACTTTTTATTTTTTGATTCTTTTGCACTCTCAGATTCCAGATTTTCAAATAGTTGCATCTCAGCCAAATAGTGTCCTATCCTAACAAACCATGCATCAGTGGAAATTTTAATTCATTCAGCTTTCAGATGATGTATAAACCTCAATTTTGAAAAATTGACCCTTATGACTGGTTTTGTGGTCCAGGCTCACAAATGTACTGACCCCAAATTTTAAATGATAGTGTATATTGTTACAAAAGATTTCTGTTTTAAATAAATGCTGTTCTTTTTAACATTTTCTTCATCAAAGAATCCTGAAAAAAGTATCACAGGTTCCAAAAAAAATCTTAAGCAGCACAACTGTTTCCAACATTGATAATAAATCAGCATCTCAGAATGATTTCTGAAGGATCATGTGACACTGTAGACTGGAGTAATGATGCTGAAAATTCAAATTTGCATCACCGGAATAAATTCTATTTTAAAGTATATTGAAATAGAAAACCACTATTCAAATTGCAATAATATTTCACAATATTACTATTTTTTTCTGTATTTTTAATCAAACAATCGCATCCTTGATGAGCAGAAAAGAACGTTAAAAATCTTACTGATCTCAAATTTTTGAAAGGCAGTGCGTGTATAAGATAAAAGTTTGTCTTATGTCATGTTACATGTCAACTATCCAAACACACAGGTGAATAACTTTTTTTATGTGTGTACGTGAACGCGTATTTCTCTAATAAGTATATACTTTCTTATACAGAAGGACTCCTTGTTTTTGTAATAATGTCACTTTTTTGTAAATATATAATATAGTGGACATGATATAACATCCCTCGTTCTCGCTTTTGGTTAGCGTATTCATTCGGTTAATGTTACACATGTCTAGTATATTATCTTCATTCTGTTTATTCTTTGTGATTAATGTAGTTGAACACTGATATTAATCTTGTTTTTACTCCTATTTTATATTCTTTCTCAGTTGTACACACTAGCTTTTCTTGCACAAGAAAACTTTAATGAACACAGATTTAATGAACACAAAATCCATAAATAACTTTTGTAGTCTCTAAAGAAGCTTTAAGCAACTTGTATATTACCCTCTGTAACCCAAAATAGTCTTAAACCTAAAGGAACCTTAAAAGAACCTTCATTTTTAGGAGTGAAAATAAATTCATTTGCACACTTCATTGCACTACCTAACACAAATCTGTCCTCAAATTAAAAAAAAAAGTATGGGTTAGGATTAGGAAAGATAAAGACCTGCTTATTTTCACATATGCATTCCCTCAGCAGCTTGCTTTCCTCCAGGCAGACCCTCATTTTCTATGTCAGTGCATGTGTTATTTAGTGTCAGTTCAGTTTGAACCTAAAGAGGACGTAAACGCATTGGGAACTTGGCTTATCGTTGGATGTCATCCTTAACTAGTGGCTTAATCTGACTCTCCACAGCTTTCAAGCAGCCAGGCGTAAAAGAAAGGCAGCAGAGAATGATTTCCAGATAAAAAAAAAAAAAAAAAACTCCCAGGAAAGAGAATCCTCCAAATGTGGGACCAGATGACTCCTCTGTTCATGTTCTTGTACATATTTAGTCATAGCGTTTCAAGTGGTGGAGATTTGCATGTTGGTTTTGTGATACTAATGAATATGTTTTTGATTTGCATTTGAGAAAATGAAAAAAAAAAAAAAAAAAACTGTCCTGTAGTGACTCTGTTGGTCTCTTTATTTCTCTCTCTCTCTCTCTCTCTCTCTAACTTAATTACTTCCAGGAGACAGATCCTCCTTTAACCTTTAATCATTTTAATCAGCTTTTCTTTCATGGGAAGTGCCTGATCTCTTAGATGGTGATTTGTTATAGGTTTAAAGTTGCTCCCTGTTGTCTTCTTGAAAGCCATCATTTGTTTTGTGGCTAACAAGTGATTAACAATTAAAAAATGGCTTCAGCTATTCTCCTCAGGTCATGTTTATGTAAAGTGCAGTGCCATGTATCCATTTAGATGGTCAAATGTTTAATGCATAAAGAAGAACTAGTGTGCAATGAATTAGTAAACTGAAAAAAAGAAGAAGAAAATAGAACATGAAATCAGTAATCGGATTACTTTTTCAAGTACACTTTAAAAATGAAAAAAGAAACACAATTTGTTGAGTCAAATTAAAATATTTTGTTTCCCTGCTGCCTTAAAAGTTTAAGTTCAGTCAACTCAAATAAGTTTATTAAAGTTGAAATGTGACAACTTAGATATTCAAGCTGACTAAACTAAAAAATAGTTTGTTAAACTTAACAGCTGTATTTGTTACTTGGCTGCCTTAAAATTTTAAGTTGAATCAACTCAATTATTTAAATTGTCACTTAGTAAAATGTAACATTTCAAGTTGACTAAACTTTTTTCAAGTTGACTGAAGTTAAAATTTTAAGGCAGCCAGATACCAAATTATTTTACGTTGACTCATCAATTTTTTTTTATTTTACAGTGAATGAAAAAGTGTTACTTTACTAGTTAGTAAAGTAACACTTTTTCATTTACAAGAAAATACACCAGTTACTTTTTGTTATCTTTATGTATTTAATCCTATTTTATTAACCAATGCCTTTGCTGCTGACCTTTGTTGATCCAATTTAACCATACTAATAAGCAAAACTTACTTTAGATTAACTAACATTTGGGCTTCATTTTTCTCATTGCTTTTCCTACAGTTCTACAGACGTCAATTTACTTTTCATTCAGCCTGAGGCTTATTCATCTCACTTTCTGGTGTGAAAGGGCTTTTCGACTTGCTAAAAATCTAACTTTTTATATTAAAAACAAACAAGCAAGCCCTGCCCGGATTTAAAAAGTAAGGCAAAAGTAATGGAACACATTACTTTCCATAAAAAGTAACTAAGTAACGGAATTAGTTAATTTTTAGGAAGTAACGCAATATTGTAATGCATTATTTTTAGAAGTAACTTTCCCCAACACTGTGAATAAGTATGGTCTAAATCTACAGATAGACCTGAAAATTTAGGGAAAAGTTGATCTAGGCTCAGATGTAATTATTTAAAAATTAAGTAAACCTATTATTTAGTTTCTTTTTGAGTAAAGTTTTAAAGCCTCTCTTTCTCTTTCTGACAGTCTGTACTTTGGCCGGTGGTTTGATAGGTCCTGCTTGGTGGGATAATTGCCTGTTAAAGTGTTTGGGAGGCAGGTGCAGGACGGCTGTGTTACCAGAGCACTTGCCCCTGAACTCAGCTCAGGGCCCCTGGCAGACACTCTGAATCAACGCTGTGTTCCCTTACACAGTAGGCTCCTGTAAAAAACAGCCATCTGCACAAATATGCAGTTTTTATAGGTGTACACTGAGAATTAGCTTCGGGACGGAGAGACTCAACGCTTGAAAGATTAGTGACGTCAAATCCACGGCGTCATTCATTCCAGCCGAGGGTTTTGTTGTAGAAAGGTAGGCCTGCTTCGAATTAATTGACACATGCACAACTGTTGTAGATTATATCTAGTTTTAATTCAATGTCCTTGTTGTCAAATCTAATTTATTTATGTAGACCAGGAAATTTATTATTTAATCACAGGGGAAGTGTGAATGTTCATATGCAGCATTGGAAACTCTGATTCATTTTTGTGCATTGGTTCATGTGATTGAACGGATTCAAAAAATAAGTTGCTACATTCCTACATTAGCATTTAGGTCTTCTTTTTATTGCGAATGGTTTAGTAAAATCAGTTTCAGTTGTATAAAGTTTCAGTTTATTAATTATTAGTAGTTTATGTCACTTTTGTTTTGGTGACAAGAAAATATGCACGTGTTGACATTTTATACAGAGGTGTAAAAAGAACTCAAAGAAGTAAGAAGTACAGATACTCAGTGAAAATTTAAAAAAAAATTAAAAGTACAAAGTATCTGGCCAAAAATATACTTGAGTAAAAGTAAAAAAAAAAAAAGTACAGCTTTAAATTTTACTCAAGTATTAAAAAAGTACTTTTTTTTCCTGACAGACATACAGAAGTTTGGTTAAAAGAAGAAAACGAAACAAAATGCAATGGTGAAGGTCAAACATGTATCTAGTGCAACAATAACAATTAAAATGCAGCACAGCGGAACACAGAAAAAAAAATACAAGGAAAGGGATTAAAAGTAAACTCTATCCTTTTCACCCTCATGCCATCCCATACGACTTTCATTTATCAGATGAACACTAACAAAGAGTTTAGAAAAAAAAATCTCTTTTCATATAGCGCAAGTGTATGGGATGTCCAAAAATGACACTTCAGAAACTACACAAAGTCAATATGTCAGTAACTCATGCAGCCCCTGTTAATGAATCAGTATCTTCTTAAATGAAACGATAGGCATATGTAAGAAGAATACAAATACTAATATTTTTATCTTGACCATCATGTTCACTTTGTGTGGTTTCTAAAGTGGTTTCTAAACTGTCCGCTTGCATGAACTAAAAATCCTTGCTTGTGTTCATGAAGAAAGTCATAAACATCTGGGACGACAGAGGTTCAGTAAATGATGAGAGATTTTTGGGTGAACTATCCCTTTGAAGAGCAAGATGTGATGCAGAGGCTAGAAACAAATTTTAGACGGAATATATGAATGTGTTGAATTAATGAGTCATATAATTTAAACATACAACATTAATATTTTGAAAGGCCACTTTTTGTGTTGTCTTCAGTATTTAATGTCATTAAGAGGATAATTAATCGTTTAGTTGTTTATTTGGGGCATTCAGAGTTTTTTCTCAACAAATATTGATAATTATTTGTGACAAATTACATTAATTAATGAGCAAATCATGTAATTATTAAGATTTAAAAATGTATTAATTGACAACAATTGACAAAAAAAATAAAAAATAAAAAAATAATAAATAAATAAATATATAAATATATATATATATATATATATATATATATATATATATATATATATATATATATATATATATATTTTTTTTTTTTTAGATTTGTAACACACACACACACACACACACACACACAAAAAACATTCCCAAAAATATTGATTCTATTTAAATTCTGTCAATTTTGTGCATTCAGCTAATATATTACACAGTTGATGGCTCTATCAAAACTGAATGCATAATGAATAAACTTTTGTTGGGGAAAACGCAACAATGCTACCTTAATATGCTTCCTCAGATTTGATGGTGAAGTTTTGAAGCCAGACATTTACCTGAAGTCATAACTGAAGTAGAAATGTGTGTGTCTGATGCAAAAACAATGATCACTGGTTCTCTCATCAGGCACACACATATTGTGCATAAGATAAAATAAAAATGTAATGTACTTTTCAAGATTAAATAAAATTGTAAGGAGTAAAAAGTACAGATTAAAAAAAAAAAAAAGTCACGTAAAAGTACAATTAGTCAGTGTAAATTGTACTTGATTAAAGTACAAATCCCTGAAAATAATACTTCAGTACAGTAATCAAGTAAAATTACTGAAGTATTTTACACCTCTGATTTTATATGTGTAATTAATAAAGACACTGCCTCTATTTTCGCTTTACAATGTTTAGCTACTTTCTTTAAATAGTTTGTAGACTGCATAAACTTAACTTAAAGGGATAGTACACCCAAAAATGAAACTTACCCCATGATTTACTCATCCTCAAGCCATCCTTGGTGTATATGACGTTCTTCTTTCCGACGAATACAATCAGAGATATATATATAAAAAATGCTTTATTATTATGAGATTTTGAAGTCCAATAAAGTGCATCAATCCATAATAAAAAGTACTCCACATACATCCACAGGGGGTTAATAAAGGCCTTCAGAAGCTAATCGATGTGTTTGTATAAGAAAAATATCCATATTTAAAACTTTATAAACCATATATATATATACCTAAGATGGCTTGAAGGTGAGTAAATCAAGAGGTAATTTTCATTTTAGGGTGAACTATGCCTTTAAAATTAGATTTGATTTACTTTTTTAGTTCTTGTTTAGAACTCAATTCAGGTATGCAATGCACATTTTTCATAATTCAAAAACATTCCCAGTGTTTTTCTGGGAAATGCATGAGATTACCAAAGTGTAGGTTGTGAACAGCAGTTTGTCTGCTTTCAGTTCAATTCACATTTTCTTCATAGTCGAGATTGAGCGTGTCATTTTATTATTATTCTTACAAGTCATGCTGTAATATAGCATGTAAATTCAGTCCTTCCTTGGCTCCGATCAATCTGTCAGGTCAAGATGTGCTGCATTTCATAAGTATCAGCTTTGGCAAAAACACTGCATCAGCTGTCTTTGATGGATGATCCAGAACCCGATGTCTCTAAATCATTGCTTTCAATGTACAGAGGTCTCTCTGGTTGTGACCAGCCTATGATTATAAGATCAAATATCACATGCTGAAATAAAAATACTCGTATAATGTTTGTATCCCCGTGTTTTATGACAGGCTGAAAAACAAACTGCGAGGCAGGCGAGTATTCTAAGGTCACTAATGATTTTCTAGCGCACTTAAAGACAAGCACATTAGGGCACTTGAGGAAGTGTCTCCGTTTGCTGTAATGAAACCACAAATTGAAGTCACAATTTGAGAATACTTTCCTTGTGGTCCAGACCTGGTTTTCCAAGCCTTTACAGTATCATCATAATCAAAGCCATATGATAGCAAGAACCTGCTTTTTTGATACAACGTTTGATGTTTTAAATCATTTAAGCGTTTTTGGATTATATTAGTTGCAAGAACGACATTCCGTAAAACGTCAAAGATATTTCGAAGATCTGAACTCCAATTCAAAGATATTTGCTGTAATCATTGTTATATTTTGTGTGCCTTATGAAAGAGCAGAGCAATATGTTTGCAGTCAACATCTGACTGTTGAATGTTATTGCCATGTTTAGTAAATGCAGGGCCAAGCATGCGGTAAATTTAGCTTTGTTTAATGTTCAGGGCCTTTGATGTGTTTCACGCAGAGCTGCATTGCCTCCGAACATGAACTAAATCGCGTGAGGATCCCGACTGATCTCCATTGTTTCCCGTTGTTTTGCATTATTAATTGGCGTTTTGTAGCAGTGTTGTTCTGGAGCTGTAGTTTTAATTATCTGCTTTACATATAAATGACCTTGCAATAAAGTGACTAATTGAGTTTTTTTGACATTTGAGAAACCATATGTCTTTTTATGTGGCTTGGGGAGCTTCAGAAACATGCTGGAAAATGACTAGGCTTTGCGATACTATAAACCAACCACTTAAAGAGAAGTTTGTAATGTGAGGAATGTAAACTATTTTAACATAATGTTTATAAATGCGTAATGTTATAAAATGGATGCCTTCGAGTTTGTATGAGATTTGCTATTACCGGGATGGCCTTGGGGTGAAATATTGGTTTAGGAGTGTAGTCTATCACCATCAAGCTTTGGCAATAAAAGCTAGTGCGATGAGAGAATTTAGATTACGGACAATAATGCTTTTTTTTTTTTTTTGCAGTAATTGTATCAGTTATCGTGGCCTTGTTTATACTTTGATAGTCCACCTAAAATCAACATTCTGTCCTCATTTCATTACAAATGTGGCTTCATTTCTTCTTTGGAACTTAGCAGAAATTTTGAATTGTACTTGTCTCTCTTTTACATGTATTTAGTCTACATGGAGTTTGACATTTTCAAGCTTCATAAAGTATCCAAAAGGACCATAAACGTAGTTTATAGGGCGTCAGAAACAATACAATAGATTTGTATCAGTAACCATGGAGTGGGAGTGAACTATAAGTTGTTGTTTACCAATAATCTTTCAGTAAGCTCTTAAGCACTGCAACTGAATCATTGAATTATCAGTCTGATTCCTAAATGGATCATCGGATGCAAAATTCACTTTTACATTGAATTTGAACATAAATGTGTGTTGGCAGTGTGTGTACACAACGACCCTATAGACGTCATATAGTGTTGACGTCACGATTACATCACAGCGCTAACTGAAGACAAAACAAAGGGACACCTGTAGACGGCCAATTCAAACCAGCACAGATTCAGCTTCAAATATTATCTTGTTGTATTGATGGATTCTAGAATTGACGTTGTACAGACTTCAATTTAACATTTTATCGCATGCCTGCTGCCTCTGCCAGACAAAAAATTGATGACAGATATGGTTAAACCACTGATCTATCAGTGGGTTAAACGTGATAAAGCGAGAGGACTGGACAGATACGATTGTCAAAAATGCTCACATTTGCAGGGCACATTTCTTATCAGAAAATGTTAAATAAAGTATTGTCTTTTGTTGTTATGGATTATGCTTTGCTTTGCACAGATTTCTTATGCATCTCTTGACTATGTTGTGTATAAAATGTCTGTGCATGTGCGGAAAAAAAAAAGACAATTTATATGTTTAATCATTTGTAATTGTATAGATTGTTGTGATTGATTGGTGCTGGAATTTTTAAGAGCTTGATAAAGAATAATCAAATACAGAAAGTTTGAAATGAGCAGTTTATGGAATTTTTATTTCTAGAAAATATGCATCTTACATTAATTGTACTGTATGTAAGTAATGTTAAAGTACTGAAATGTCGCTGTAAACTTACATCAATTACAGGAGGTATGTACTTTAAAATAACTATTTGGCCATTACATGATACATACATCTTCAGGTAATATTTCCATGTTTAACATTTGTGACTTTGGACCACAAAACCAGTCATAAGGGTGAATTTTTCGAAACTGAGTTGTATACATTACTGAAATATGAATTAATAGGCTTTCCATTGATGTATGGTTTGTTATGATAGGAGAAAAAAAAAAACAATATTGAGAAAATCACATTTAAAGTTGTTCAAATGAAGTTCTTATCAATGCATATTACTTTTCAAAAATGTAGTTTTGATATATTTACAGTAGGACATTTACAAAATATCTTCATGGAACATGATCTTTACTTAATATCCTAATGATTTTTGGCATCAAAGAAAAATCAATAACTTGCAATAAGTGGTCAGTGGAGTATTTTTGCCTCTACCTAAGCTCCGTCTACAGAAGAACGTCACAAGGGTCTATACAGATAAACAATTCACCCAGAGGTGTTTTTAGCCCCTATACATAATATATCCCCTTTTTCAAATCAAGCCATTCTCATATTCTTGTCTGTGTGACATCACACCGACCAAGGCCATTGTTTCGACGCCGGAACAGGGATGTAGTCAAGAATGTCTCCTAAGCAATTGAGGTGTTCTGTTGTTGGATATAATAATAAACATAATACTCCTCATTTACTCCTGACATCTGAGCCACTGATGACGCAGTGGATGACTTTTGTTTTTGAAAGGAATGTGCCCCCGATGTTCGTGCAAATCATTGATGATCCAGCTTCACCTACAGAAGAGTGAGTATAAGGGTTTTTTATGCATTTTTGCAAATCGCCTTTCTTAATAATGTGCTAGTTACAGGGCTCTAGACTCATTCTACCCACTGGTCGCTCTTTGCAACTAATTTTCAAAGTTGGCCCCAGGAGCACATAATTTGGTCGCACTTGTTAATTTATTTATTTTTTGCTACAACACGAGATTAATCAATGCATGCTTATTAACCATTATTATAGTTAATAGTTATATGGTAACGAAAGTCGAAACATTCACCCCATTCTTTTTCATCAGTAGTATTATTTGTGATTAGAATTTTGCTATGTTATAAGCCATGCTTCAGATGCTTTCGCTTTCAAATTCGCTAATAAAAAAGATAATTGTCTGTTTTGCCTACATCTATACATCTTTCACTTTTTAAGACTAAAGCCAAAGATGGATTCATTGTTATTCTTAATAACACACAACAGTAAAACTGTAGGCAACAAGACGAGGCATGGCATACACCACATGCTGTATTATATATCGACTAATAAATTACATTTAGCTAACAGAGTAATCAAATAAATAAAACAAATATATAAAGAAGGCCTCCATAGTATAATGTGAGGTAAACAACAAAGATAACAAGCTTCTCAAAATGAAACCAAAAAGAAAAGTAAGAAAAGCTCATTATTATTTAAAGAGAGATGCATCGAAACGGGTTGCTGTGAACAGAGCTGATTTTGACAGGGAAAAAATGGTGTTTGAGAAAGTTTAAACAAAGTATGTTGTAGACTTTTCATTAAGATCCTGAAGAATCCTATCAGCTTGTGGAAAATGGACATCCGATGACCCCTTTAAACCCGTTTTTTAATACCTAAAGCAACATATTTATTGCAAAGATTCATCTTGAATGATTTTTTCACAAATTGGATGCTGATATTTCTGTCATTTGGCTTTAGAAGACTTGTAATATCGCATATGAGTCATTGGCCACTTTTATTGCATTTTTATGGTGCTTTTGGGTCTTAAAAAAAACTTCAGTTCTCATTGAGAAGGAAGTTGGTTTTGAATGAAATGAGGACATACACAACTCTATTTGAAGGTTTTGATAATAATGAGATAATAATAATAATAATAATAATAATAATATCAAATCACAGGAATAAATTACTATTTAAAAATACGATCTAGGAAAACCCAACATGGTGAAATTTGACCTTTTTTAGATTTTGATACCATATGAAAGCTCTTTCAAGCCCTTTCCAAAACTATTTTTATTTTGTCCGTAGTTTGAACGTAACAAAAGTTATTTCTGAAGTTGGCTGATAGCTATGATTTTCAGGAATGGAAAAAAGAATGTTGTTTTACACGACCATTGAGAAATTTTAACCAAAGTATGTTGCAGACATTTCATGAAGACCCTAAGGGATCAAAACAACTTGGAAAAGGGCCAAACGATGTTCCCTTTAAATTGCAATAACATTTCACAATAGTGTTTTACTATAATAGACGAATGCAGCCTTCACTGAACCAAAGTGACTTCTTTTAAAAACATGAACCCCGAAGTTTTAAACGGTAGCATAAATAATGGCTACATTTTCTTTCATTCCTAAACTAATCCTTTAAAATGGGCACAATGAGGTATTTACAATAAAAACGTGTTATCTGCTTCCAGCAGCGTACAGAAAAAAAAAAAAAAAAAAATCTGGATGGCTGTACTGGATCCAAGCTGCAGATGAGCTGGGAAGTCTCCTGAGATATACTGATGGAATATAGTCATGCCAGCCTTTCAGATGAGAAGTACATTTCATATTCACGGGTGCCTAGACTCACTATACCTTACAGTGTCAAAAACCCCATATAATGACATAGACTTTCCTCTGCACTGCTTCCTCTGTTTTGTTCACAGTGGGTGCAACATAACTTCACACACGCTTGGCCTGGCACCTGGGGACTGAATTATCACAACACATGTCAACCACCTCTGCATCTTACTTTGCTTTTGCCAGAATGCACACTGGCTTTGTATTTATTATTATAATGTGTATTATTAATTCATGCCTCTATTTATTTATTTATAAACGGCAAGCTGAGTGTACACTAGACCAGTGCTGCTTTCTCTTTTACTCGTGTCCCAGAAGCCATGTTAATGCCATGCTGGTTGTGAATCTGTATTTCACATTAACAATACCAGCACCCAGCTGCTTTATGGAACCTGTAAACAGAGCCGACTCTTCAGCGCCAGCACCAGTGCAGCTCATATGGAAGTGCAAGGTATTATAAACCTAGTACCATTACAGAAATTCCAGTATTGGGGAGTGACCAACTTAAAGTAGTGATGTTGCTGTACCTTTCTTAACTGCATTTTTCAGTAGTGTGACAGTTCAGTCTGCTGGTTACATAACAGTGTTGCTTTTCCAGCTATTTTTTTAACAAGCTTTCCAACGAGAAGTGGTTTAATGTGACAATACACTGTTTTTTATGTCACATTGCATTGCACCCGCAGCTTTACAGCCAAGCATGCAGAGGCAATTATCAAAAACACTTTCTTAAACTGTCCTCTCTTGGATGTAGCATTGGGAATTCTGTTTCAAAACATTAGGTTTCTATTTTAATATATTTTAATATGTAATTTATTCCTGTGATGCAAACTAAATTGCATGATCCTTTAGAGATCAATCTAATATGCTGATCTGGTACTTAATAAACATGTCTTATTATTATCAGTGTTGAAAAATTTTGGGTTTTATTTCTATAAAAAATAGTGATATTTTTTTTCTGGATTCTTTGATAAATAAAACATTCATTTTAAGCTGAACTTTTTTTGTAACATTATGGAAATTAGTTTTTTTTTTTTTCAAAATTCCATTTACATTTTTCTGGATTCCTTTTTTTTTATTTTATTTTTTTTTAGGGAATATATATATATATATATTTTTTTTTCCAAAAATTTTTGTTAAATATTTTTTTACATTTTTTATAATTTTAATTAATTAGACATGCTTTTTGATATATATATATATATATATATATATATATATAAAAATATAAAATTATTAATTCAGTTTCAACCAAATTCTGTGTTTTCCATTCATTTTCATAGACATTTTAATGGTTTCCTTACATTTTAATAATTAAAAGCAAATCTAATTAATTGATTTTCAGAAATATTGTGTATTTATATTTTTTCTGGTAAATAAATTACGGTAAAAAAAAATTCTCATAAATATTCCTTTAAAAAAATTAGGTTTTAATAATAATTTTACTATTTGTAGTAGTACTGTCATTATAGTCAGTAAATTATTTATGTCACTGTTTCTTGAAGTTAAACCAAACTTTATTTGAATGGGTTGCCATGACCTATACGTTTCTGATTAAATATAATATGATGATAATTTTTCTCAAAAGAAAAGTGACTGTCAGAGCAGTTTTAGAGATTGTTTATGTGTTCATGTGCTATTTTAAAGTGGCAGAGGCTAAAAACACTGAGAGCGCCACACGTGTTTCTGTAAACGAGCATCCGTGCAACTCATTTACAGTATTTTTGCTTCTTAATATTCATGTGTACTGACCTACTTTTAATTTATTATCTAAAATTTGGCAAATTCCATCACTTTCCATGTTATGACTGGATTCTGTGATTCTGTCAGCGTTTTCCGCATTGCGGTAATCATACGTACCTAGAATATATTTTGATCAGTTTAATGCATCTTTATATCTTACTGACCCTAAATTTTGAGCGGTAGTGTATTTGTAGATATTGCCTTATAAAAAGCTTCAAAATAGCTTCAATAGCTACCTGCTTTTTTCAAAAGAATAGTTTGACTTTCTGTTGAATTATGAGTAGCGTGTCACTTGGCACACTACAATTTCAAAGTAGCTTTCCCAACACTGCCAAAGGCCTTTTGTTGCGCCCTGCATAGACCTGCCAGTACTGTCTGAAATGGACAAAAGGGAAGGAAAAAGAAAGGCAAAGACAAAAGGAGAAAACGTTACATTTCCTTTTTGCAGGGCTATGCCTTCATTTGTCTAAACATCTCAACATAGTGTCCTCTTTTCAGCTCACTGGAGCCGAGTGATGTGAATTTCATTTATCATACGAGTGGGCACTCTGCTTCCATCCATCTGCCTCGCGCTCCGAAAAAAGGGAGCCGAACATAAAGAAAAGCATGAGGGAAAAAAAAGAAAACGGAGCAAAATTAAAGACCTCTTCTTCCAGAATACTCATTTGTGCCGGCTCATCTGCATCAGCGTTGAGTTCTTGTAAGCTACTAGCCGGGTTTACAACGGAGTGGGAGGCGGGAGCGGCGTTTAATGGACTGCGCTCTTCAGATCAGATCCATCAGACAGCAGAGGTGAAGAGAGGAGAACAGCATGCTGGCGAAATGTGTCTCAAAGCTGTTTTTAGAGGGACTTTCTCCACAAGAGCATCTGGCATTTGCATGTGCAAGAGCAGCGGCCCATGACCTGACCTGCTCTGAGCAATAATGAAGCACATCGTTGAGTTGTATTATCATCAAAGAACGCCTTGTGTTGATTGCGATTAGGATGACAATGAGCGTCATCTGTATTGCCATGCTCCATAATCACTCACAGCAGTCGCCAGAGCTCTCTGCTATGATGTGCCCTCTCTGTTTATAGTAATGAGTTCATCTTAACACAAACAGACGTGGCTAATTATTAATGCTGCGAGCGAGGATTAACATAATTTTGGGTTCATATAAAACACTGATCTCTTTCCAAATTAGACTTAAGGTTAATTAGAGTTCAAAGTATTGAAAAATCAAATTCTCTCTTGTGTTTTAGTAACAAGGACATAGGTGTAAATTTGAGAGGGGAGGAGGGTTTGTTTCCCGGCTAGTTTCACAATCATGCATCTGAATGTTTATTTGTTCATTTTCAATGCTGAGATGCTGGAAAATACTTTTAATTGACCATTTTTAAGTGAGTGAGTCATTGTATCATTTCATCGAACGATTTGTTCAAAATTAATTCCTTCAGGAATGAAACAGGTGACTGTTTGTATGAAATTGTTCACTCAAACGATTCATTGAAAACATTTAACTTTCAGAATTCATTAAACATTCAGTAAACTAATAAAGGAATTGTCCTTTTGAATCATTCGGTAAAGTAAGTAATTACTTTTGTGTGTGTAGTAGGAACATGTTTAGTATGAATTCAATCTGGACATACTTCATCATCATTAGGTGTGTTAACTTCAAAGGGAGAGTTCAGCCAAAAATAAAAATTCTGTCATTAATTACTCACCCTTATGTCGATCCAATCCGGTTAGACCTTCGTTCGTCTTCAGACCACAAATTAAGATATTTTTGACGAAAATCATTGATTTGTTCAAAATTAATTAATTCAGCAACGGAACTACCATGTTTATCAACCCTAATTTTATGAAGCTATGAGAATATTTTTTGTGTGCAAAGAAAACAAAAATAATGACTTTATTCAACAATTTCTACATCAGAACGCAGGGCTTGACATTATGCTTTGACAAGTAAATCAGTCATTCACTTGTCAGAGTAAAAAAATTACTTGTCTGGGGCAAAAAAATGCCTTTTTTTTTCTTTGGCGTGAATGTAATCCATTCTGAAGCAATAATCTCATCACTACTCTATGAGGTCTTACTTTAATCAGCATATTTGTGATATCTGCCTTAAATTGATTTCTAGGGCACTTTTTAACTTTATGAAGGGCAATATTTTCCTAACCTTACTAAATATATGTGTCATCATTTACGTAAAATTCTTACATTTTATTAATACATTCAGTTAGAATAATTATACTCTGTATGGTGGTTACCATTCAAATTAAACCAGTATCAAGAAACTCCATCGTTCCACTGCAGAGGAAAAACCAAACCTGCATTGAAAGTGCAATTTAGATGTATTTACTCAGACTGTTTAATGAAGATAAGAGGTTATAAAAAATGCATTTGCACAGTAAAATTGCAAATGCATAAATAATGTTATAAGATTAATGTTTTACTTTTTTTTTACATAAATCTGAAATGTTGTAAAAATGCAATAATTTTTAAAATATGAAACCGAACCACCAGTAGGTGGCGGTAAGTCACTGTCTTAATGAGTGAGTCACGGATTCAACCAGTTTGTTCAAATGGCAATTCATTCAATAAATAAAGAAATTGACTTTGTTTATGAATGGCTCACTGAATCACTGATTCACCGGATTCATTAAAAAATGCTGAATCATTCAGTAATTATACACCGCTGTGTGTTGCTCGGAGACTGTTCTGCTGTGGCTTTGCTTAGAACTATTTTTGTTAGCAAAACGGTCAATGATGTGTCTAAAATGTAAGACAGTTAATTAATCACTAGTTTATTGAACTGTTGTTGTATAAAATCAATGTCACATTTGCAATCGTAATGGTGCTTGGTCATGTGATGTTGCTTACCTATATCATATGTTATATACCAGGGTAATCTTTTTATACCTTTTATACTACACAGTGCTTACAAACAGGTAAATAAACTTAATAATATATAATATATATATATATATTTTTTTTACTCAAATAAGTATTCAAATAAGTTGTATTGTATTTTAACATTAATTTATATTTAATTTAATAATTCCTCTGCGTACCACTAGAGCAGGGGTCAGCAACCCTTTCATTCCTCCGCTGTGGCTCTCTGTAGCTTGTGTATACCTCGACTTTTAATAAAGCCTCCTTCTCAGGAAAGTGTGTTCGTGTAGTGTGATTTTCAAGGGCCAATGTGAATAAATCTCGATTCAAATTAAAAGAGACAAGATAGTCACGTCATTTTGGATAAATTGTATTCTTATCCAATGGAATACTCATGCAGTGTATGTTTCATTCATACTCAAAGCCGGAGGGCGCTCTCATGCAAAAAGTCCAAAACAGACTCATATGATAGAAGTAATAACTTTGAAGTGCCAGGAAAACCCTAATATGGACAAAGGCGTCCCGCTATCGCTGTAGCTAAGCTGAATATCAAGCATAAACCTTTAACTTGCGACAATGAATGGTTTATTTGTGTTTTTCAAGTCTTCTCCAGGTAATGATTAAAGTATATAAATGATACAGTGGTAATTGAGAGCATTAATTTAAATAAAGAACAAAAAATTACAGATAATGTACTCACCCCCTTGTCATCCAAGATGTTCATGTCTTTCTTTCTTCAGTCGTAAAGAAATTACACTTTTTGAGGAAAACAGACTTCTATGGTGCCTCCGAGTTTGAACTTCCAAAATGAACTTCCAAAATCCTTCCATGTAGGATGATTTTGAAGTTGAAGACGAAAACGAGATGGGAGTTTTTTGATATACCCTAACTGTATTGACCCGGATCACACAGACTACGCATGCACATCGCAGAGACGAGACAAGACGAGCATTTGAGGTTAAAAAAGTAAATTAATTGTCAATTTGTTTAGAAATTAACCAATCGTTTCATTAGATAAGACCCTTTTTCTTCGGCTGGGATCGTTTAGAGCCCTTTGAACCTGGATTTAAACTCCATTTTGGAAGTCCAAACTTTGGGACAACATTCATATCCATTATATGAAGAGAAATCCTTAAAAAAATGTACGACTGAAGAAAGAAAGACATGAACATCTTGGATGACAAGGAGGTGAGTACATTTGTAAATTTTTTTCTAAAAGTGAATTAGTCCTTTAATGTCGAGCCCTGAGAACGTCAGCAGCATCACACGCATGACTGACACAAAAAAGAAGAAACTGTTGAAAAAAGTTGAAATTTTTTTTATTTCTTTTCACACAAAAAGTATTCTTGTAGCTTCATAAAATTATGTTTGAACCACTGATGTCACATGGACTATTTTATCGATGTCCTTACTACCTTTCTGGGCCTTGAACGTGTCTATGCAGGGTCAGAAAGCTCTTGGATTTCATCCAAAATATCTTAATTTGTGTTTTGAAGATAAAGGTCTTACGGGTTTGGAACAAAATGAGGGTGAGTGATTAATGACAGAATTTTCCTTTTTTGGTGATCCCATTAAAGAATTAGTTCAATTTCAGAACAAAAATTTACAGATAAAGTACTCGCCCCCTTGTCATCCAAGATGTTCATGTCTTTCTTTCTTCAGTCATAAAGAAATTAAGTTTTTTGACGAAAACATTTCAGGTTTTTTCTCCATATAATAGATTTCTATGGTGCCCCCGAGTTTGAACTTCCAAAATGCAGTGTTAAATGCAGCATCAAAGGGCTCTAAATGATCCCAGCCGAGGAAAAAGGGTTTTATCTTAAACGATTGGTTATTTTCTAAACAAATTAATAATTTATATATTTTTTAACCTTAAATGCTCATCTTGTTTCGTCTCTGCGATGTGCATGAGTGGTCTGTGTGATCCGGGTCAGTACAGTTATGGGTATATCCAAAAGCTCCCATCTCGTTTTCTTCCCCAACTTCAAAATAGTTTTTTATGACTACTGTGAATTCCGACATGCTACTCTTTTCACATACTGTTTTTCACCTAATATATAGCTGCTGTCTTTGTGAATGACTATTTCAGTTCAGATAAAAAAGCTGATTCATTCATGAATGGAATGAGGGATTGGCTTTGTATGAGTCTTTGAAACATTCGTTCGAAGAACGCGTTATGAGAATATATCACTCTCTCGCTCATATGATATTGCTTATTTGTGTCACAACACATTCACTAAACTTTACTTGAATCAAAAGATGAAACGTTGTGATTCATCTCAGAGCTGAGTGCTTTGATTCAAAGGTTAAATCTCTTTAGTGAATTTAGTGAATCATATCGCCTGCCGCGGTTTTGCTTTTTTGTTTGGAATTCTGTTTAAAGAGTTTCATGAACCACCTGGCACTTTGAGGCAAACCCGCTGTCCTCAGTTTGGAAACAAAAAAAGCTGTTAGGAAATCAATGGAACATTTTACATAAACTTAATGCCATGCGCTTTTTTTTTTTTGTTTTTGACCGCCTCTCAGCTGCTTTTGTTCCTTTGGTGGGTACTTGGAAATCATGCATAGATATCACACTGTCCAAACCATGAAACACAGACATAACCGTGATAAATGGCCTTCTAAAGCAGTTGTGACGCAGTCGAGAAAGTCCCAAACCGTCTGTGCCATACAGGCTGAAGTGAGAGCCAGCTTATTGTATTAGCATGGCGTTTTTTCTCTGAATTCCATTATGGGTGTACGTGTTTTTTTTCTTCCCACACCATGTAATGTTTTCCTGTGAAATGTGTTTCATAAATGATTTGCCCAGACTTCATGTGTCATTTGAGATGCTCTGACAAAACTTCTCTTCCTTTGAGTGCGAGAGAAAAAAAACCCCGTTATCTTCAAACGGCAAACTTTCTTCCTCGGGGACTCGCAGACTTCATCAGTGGCGCCTTATTGTTCAGTTTCCATTCTCTTGGTTTTGAAGCTACAATAAAGCCCTATGTCTGATACTGTGTGATGTGGTTTCGTCCGAGAGAAAAACAATCCTTTATTTTTAAAGAAAATCCCATATTCCCAAATGAATTGATAATTACAAACAGGATCGTTGAGATCTATGGCTAATGCGGGGACTGAAAATATGGTCTCTCTGTTGGACGACATGTTTTATGAGGTTGGAGAGTGAAAATAATTAGAAATTCTTATGATGGTTCTGAAAAGACAGGGTGATAAAAGACATACGACCCACAGCTTGCAAGCTGACTGTTGGGCATGTCTTTTCGCTCTGCGTTCGTTTTGCTCTGAGGCATGAGTGTCACTGGGCCTCTTCCTTCGCTTTCGAAGCGAAGAGGAGAGCTAGCGTGCGAGAGGAGCCTGGTGGGTCAGGGTTTATGAGTAAGCGCATTCAGTAATAGGGATTACGCTGTCAGTTTAGCTGCTGATGATTCCCTGTGTGCAAATGTAGGTCAGGAAGAACCACCTTTCTTAAGTATATGCCGCTTATTTGTGTGTGTTTGTATTTGGGAAGAGAGAATAGCGACATTGCATGCATTTACTCAGAATACGCATGCACTTTTAACCCTGCGCTTTGTAGAAAATAAATTTGTTTTTTAAAAATGTTCACATTTTCAGTAGTTACTAGCGTTTATGCATGCATTACTGAAACACTCATGAACATTTCCATCACATCTCAACAACGTTCTTACATTTTTATAATTTTTTTGGAATAACACGGCCTACTCGTTTGTCTTTCACAAGGCTAATATCATTGTTAGATTTTCTTTGTACCCTAAATAAACACAGTTGCATAATATTTTCACACTTTTTGCATAATTTGACAGTGATTGATTGAAGTGACACTGTAAAATATTCTGTGGTATTTATCTTGATTTTCTTTTTCCTTCACACATCATGCCTCATATTTCATCTCAAAAAGTCTCCCTCGTAACTAAGTACATTAACTTTGGTTGTAGGCTATAAAAAATGATTGTAAATAAAACAAAGGTTATTGGAGTGAAAATGAAAAAGAAAATACTACTTAATTCTTTCTACTTCAGAATTTCTTGTTGAATTAAATGTGTTAATTGCCGTCTCTTTGTAATTATTTGTAAAATTCACAAGCAATTTATGAATAAAAAAATGGTTTCAAGGTAAATCATACAAAAATGTTTTTAACTAATACCATAGTTGAAATAGGGCTGTCACGAACAATTACTTTGGTAATCAAGTAATGGGTTAATTATTCTGATGAGTAATTGGATAATTATAACACATTTTTTATGATATGACTGAAATATTTTGTAGCAATGAGGCAATAATAATTAGTTTAAATAAAGTATCAAATCAAGTAGTCAGATGGTTGTATTTAACAAAACTGTTAAAACACATAATGTATTATAAACAATATAATAATATCTAATCCTTGTTCATCCACTTAATATTTAATGTTTGGTATTTCTTTACAACAGAAAAGCTGCAGCCACTGTTATTTCTTCAATATGCAAACATCAAAATGTGTAAACTTCAAATTGTGATAAACGGTTAGCATATTGAGAAAGATACTGATGTATTCTCCTGTTTACACAGGTTTATAAATGATTTACCTTATAAATTTGATGAAACAGCACACGTTGTGTTCCCAGATGAATGCAAACGCATTCTAATAAACTCTATTAAAACTTAAAATGCAATTTATATTTTTATTACATTTGTAAAGTTTGAATGTGATTTTTTTTCCTATTACAGCAAGAAATAAGTTTTAATTTTACATTTTAATTAGGGCTGTCAAACGATTAATCGTGATTAATCACATCCAAAATAAAAGTTTATGTATACATACTATATGTGTGTTTACTTTGTATGTTTATTATGTACATATAAATATGCACACATACATGTATATATTAAAACAAAATATTTATATGTATATATATTTATACCTATATACAATTTAGATTATAAATAAATATAAATATTTTAGATGTAAATCTAAAATATTTTTCCTTAATATATACATGAATGTGTTTGTATTTATATATACATAATTAATATACACAGTGCACAAATATATAGTATGTAAACATAAACTTTTATTTTGGATGCGATTAATCGCGATTAATCGTTTGACAGCCCTAATTTTAATTAAAATCTAATTCTCGTACATAAACACCCATGTAAACAAAGAGTATGTGTAATGCTATGCAACATGATCTCATGATCATTCGTATGTATTTTGTATTTTACGTAAAATGTGGATCTACAAAACATACATTTACTTACGTTTTTCCAGACACTAAAACGTACAATACTGACATATTTACAGCATCCAAATGTACAAATATTTATGTATTTTTAGCATTTTAACGTACAATACTGACTATGACAACACCTAAAACAAATCCTTATATTAAAATCGCGGCATTAATTTCATTATTATTGTTGTTTTTAGTTGTCAGTAAACCAGCGCTGAAGTGCATTTTACAAATTCAAATATTGCCGCATTAAGAAATGGCAATCGAACGCTCATTGGCTCTCGCCCATAGATATCTATGCTCTCGCCTGTATCCGTCACAGATTTACGACATGCCGTGTTTCTGGTGAGATGTGTTTGAATGAATATAAAAAAAAAATGTTTATGCTACGTTGTTACTAAAATGGTAATGTCCCTGCATATTTTGGACAGTTACATTTTATATCCTTTTATATTCGCTATAAATTTGTAGGTTTAAGTTTGGGAGTAGGTTAAGGGAGCTAAAAATCTAAATAGCTTATTAATAAAATTATAAAAATGCATATTTGCTATAAAATGGGTAGGTTAAGGGGGATAAAAAATCTAAATAGCTTATTAATAGAATTATAAAAATGCATATTTGCTATAAAATGGGAAGGTTTAGTTTTGGGGGTAGGTTAAGGCGGCTAAAAATCTAAATCGCGTATTAATAAAATTATAAAAAATGCATATTTGCTATAAAATGGGTAGGTTAAGGGGGCTAAAAATCGAAATAGCTTATTAATAAAATTATAAAAATACATATTTGCTATAAAATGGGTAGGTTAAGGGGCTAAAAATCAAAATCACGTATTAATACAATTATAAAAATGCATATTTGCTATAAAATGGGTCATTTTAGGCTCGAGGGTAGGTTAAGGGAGCTAAAAATCTAAATCATGTATTAATAAAATTATAAAAATGCATATTTGCTATAAAATGGGTAGGTTTAGTTTTGGGGGTAAAAATCTAAATCGTGTTTTAATAAAATTGTAAAAATGCATATTTTATATAAAATGGGTAGGTTTAGTTTTGGGGGTATGTTAAGGGGCCTAAAAATGTAAATCGTGTTTAATAAAATTATAAAAATGCATATTTGCTATAAAATGGCTAGGTTAAGGGGCTAAAAATCGAAATCACGTATTAATAAAATTATAAAAATGCATATTTGCTATAAAATGGGTAATTTTAGGCTCGAGGGTAGGTTAAGGGAGCTAAAAATCTAAATCATGTATTAATAAAATTATAAAAATGCATATTTGCTATAAAATGGGTAGGTTTAGTTTTGGGGGTAAAAATCTAAATCGTGTTTTAATAAAATTGTAAAAATGCATATTTGCTATAAAATGGGTAGGTTAAGGGGGCTAAAAATCTAAATAGCTTATTAATAAAATGATAAAAAGGCACTGATACAAATATCTTAATGAAATATGAAAATGTGTAAATATTTTACGTTTTTTAGCTAAAAATACTTAGCTATTTGTACGTTTTAAACATTGAAATACGTCTAAATTGTACGTTTTAACATCGAGAAATGGTGATGCCTCTAATCGTTATGTATAAATGCATACATATAAACAATGAGACCAGGCTGTACTATGAAATGCTAGAAATGCTCTGAGCAAGCACCTACCCAGTGAGCGTAATGCATTTATGTAGATATCGTCTGACCAGCTCCATACAGAAGTCAGTTACTGTTTAATAGGATGGCCTGTCATCATGAATGAATCCAGTTCAGATGAGGTCTGTGAAAACAATGCTTTTTCAAAATGCCAATAGACCAAGACTAATGAAATTTTAATGAGACTTCTAAAATGATATTTTAGCTATGCGGCATAGTTTCTGCTGGAACAGCAATAAACAAGGAATGTCTTTTCCTCCAGGGATAGACACAGAGTTAGGAACAGAGACACAGAGTTAGATAATGCCAATAATTGCTTGGTTAGGGACCATTTGTAAAAGTATAGAAATTGGGAGTAGCCAATTTTAATTTTTTTTTTACTCAAATAGATGGTCAACCTCAGAAAAAAACTCCATCTAGAACATTTTAATATTTTTTTCCCATGAGAAAGTCAAAAATGCAATTACTGTATTTTTCAACGTGATTCCGTTTTTATGTATACATGCAATTTTTTGCCAAATAGTGGTGCTATTGCATAGGAGGAAAAATAAGTGTTTCTAGCAGTGACTTGAGTTTATTGCGTTCTTCATGCTGACATTCTGGACATTTTCATGAATACATGGTTATTTCTGGTATCTCTGCAGCACAGGCAGGTCAAAAATTGTTTCCAGTCTTTAAAAGCATAACAGACGTGCCTCCTTAGGGCCGTTGCGACTGTGACATGTTCATTGACACGGCTTTGAGCATGAGCACTCGGCAACGTTAGGACCTCACACATTCACCGCTGACATTTAAAGGACAGCGTAAAGCTGCGAACAGAGCATCCGTATGTGTGACACCGTGCCGAAACGACATCTCAAGACTTTTCGCTGAGGAAAAAGGGAAGGCGAAGGGGGGTGTTACATGTGAGCGAATTTACAGAAAGCAGGATAACCTTTGGCTGCAGGTGTCTGGATGGAGGCAGACGTGTGGGCCCACCCCTTCATGAAACCATTTGTTCACAATCTAGTAGAGTGTAAAGGCTGACTTGTCATCTCTGGAGCGTAAAACAGAGGTTTGTCAAATGTCAAAGAGGATGGATTCTTGGGAAGCCAATAAGGCTTTGGTAGTAATGCTGTACTGTGTCTGCCACACTGAAACACCGTGTTGGACAGAAGTGTCTCTACAAATAGCGTTATTTCACTTTCAGTATCTTTTTCAGCAGAAATGTGCTATTTTGGATGGTTTATTGATTGCGTAGCACACTCAGTATAAAGCTATGACAGTATTTTAGCAATCAAGTCTTTTCTGTTAGCTGTTTAGCATCAAAACCGGCAATATCTGATTCATGAATGAATCACTCTTCTCAGTCAATTCTTTTCAGAGAATCAGTCATAGGGCTCAGCAAAACTATACTAACATGTTTGCAATTTAATTACAAACATATGTTTTTCTACACTCACTGCAAAAATACTTTTCTTGCTTAGATTTTTTGTCTTTTTCCAATGAAAAATCTGAAAATTAATTCAAGAACGATTTTCTAGACAAGTAAAAATTAGTCATGTTTTCAGAAAAAATAAATCAAAATTAAGTGATTTTTTGCTTGAAATAAGCAAAATAATCTGCCAAAGGGGTAAGCAAAATAATCTTGTTTCAATAAAAAAAAATGCACTTTATTTTGAGAATCTTTATTAATTTAAGATTTTTTATTTTTAGATATTTTGGCTGGAAACAAGACAAAAAATCTTAGTAAGAAAACTATTTATTGCAGTGCTGCAAGTTTGGGATCAGTAGGATTTTAATGTTTTTTTTTGTTTTGTTTTTTTTTTGACTTGTTTCCAGCCAAAATATCTAACAATTCTGAAACCAAGAAGGATTTTCTAGACAAGTAAAATTTATTTGTCTTGTGAGTTTTTGCTTACAACAAGAAAAATAATCTGCCAATGCAGTAAGCAAAATAATCTTGTTTCAATAAAAAAAAAAAGCACTTTATTTTGAGAATCTTTATTAATTTAAGATTTTTTTTTATTTATTTTTTTTTTTTTAGATATTTTGGCTGGAAACAAGACACAAAATCTTAGTAAGAAAACAATTTATTGCAGTGCTGCAAGTTTGGGATCAGTAGGATTTTAATGTTTTTGTTTTTTTTTTTTTTTACTTGTTTCCAGCGAAAATATCTAAAAATTCTGAAACCAAGAAGGATTTTCTAGACAAGTAAAATTTATTTGTCTTGTGAGTTTTTGCTTACAACAAGAAAAATAATCTGCCAATGCAGTAAGCAAAATAATCTTGTTTCAAGATGAAAACTAGATTATTTAGTTTACCCCATTGGGAGATTATTTAGCGTGTTTTAAGCAAAAACTCACTTAAATTCAACTTCTAGAAAATCTAAGCTAAAATCTAAACAGTTGTGCTGCTTAATATTTTTGTCAGGATTCTTTGATGAATAAGACGTTTAAACAGCATTTATTTAAAATAAAAATCTTTTGTAACAATATACACTTCTTTCTTTCTTTCTTTCTTTCTTTCTTTCTTTGAATGAAAATAATACTTTTATTCAGCAAGGATGTGTTAAATTGATAAAAAGTTAAAGACTTAGATTTCAATTTTGAATGAATGCTGTTCTTTTTTTGTGAAATATTATTATTGCAATTTAAAATAATTTTCTATTTTAATATATTTGAAAGTTTAATGCTTTTCATTGTCATTACATGATCCTTCAGAAATCATTCAATATTGCAGCTTTCTAGAAAACAGTGCTGTTTAATATTTCTCTGGAAACGGTGATTATATTTTTTTCCGGGCTTGTTTAATGAATAGAAAGTTCAAACGTTTATTTGAGTTGGAAACCTTTTGTAACATTAGGAATGTCTTTACTGTCACGTTTGAACAATTTAATGCATCTTTACTGAATGGAAGCATTATGAAAGTATAATGAATAAATGAAGTATAATGAAAATAATTTCTTTCCCGAAACTTACTGACCTCAGGTTTTTGAACGGTAATGTATATGTTTTGTCTCTTTTGGAAATGCTTCTAATAAACATGTATTAGATTACAGCTGACTGATATTTCATTTTATAAAGCATAAATGACACAACGCCACAATAGATGGTTGCTTTAGTACAGATCCTAACTTTTTTATGAAAGGTATGATTTATTTATGCCACTACATGATTAATTCTGCAGTCCACCAACAGTTACTGTTGTGAAAATGAAAAATAATTCATATCTATTATTAGAAATAATCTGAATTTATATTTGATAAACAATGGATACTCCAGCATGTACACATAATGGTGCATGCTGTTTCAGTGCTAACCCCAAAGAATATCTTTATTTTAGTGTCCTTTATTATTAATATAAGTAGCAACAGCCAAACATACATTGTATGGGTCAAAATTATTGATTTTTCTTTTATGCCAAAATTCATTAGGGTATTAAGTCAAAAATCAGTAAATCAAGCTCCAATAAGATATTTTGTAAATTTTATACCGCAAATATATCAAAACTTAATTTTTGATTAGTAATATGCATTGCTAAGAACTTAATTTGGACAACTTTAAATGCGATTTTCTCAGTATTTAGATTTTTTTCCACCCTCAGATTCCAGATTTTCAAATGGTAGTATCTCGGCCAAATATTGTCGTAACAAACCATACATCAATGGAAAGCTTACTTATTCAGCTTTCAGATGATTTCGGAAAATTGACACTTATGACTAGTTTTGTGGTCCAGGGTCACATTTCAGCTTTTTTAACTATGTCTTACCAGTGTTGGGAAAAGTTACTTTTAGAAGTAATGCATTACAATATTGCGTTACTCCCTAAAAAAGTAACTAATTACATTACTTAGTTACTTTTTATGGAAAGTAATGTTTCAATTACTTTTGCATTACTTTTGCATTACTTTTTAAGTCTGGGCAGGGCTTTCTTGATTGTTTTTAATATATCAAAGTTTGATTTTTAGCAAATGTAAAACCCCTTTCACAACAAAATGGAATGAAGTGAATAAGCCTAAAGCTGAAGGAAAAGTAAACTCACATTTATACAGTAGAACTGTAGGAAAAGAAAGTTCAACACTCTTCAGCAATGAGAGAAATTAAGCACAAATGTTAATTAATCTACAGTAAGTTTTGCTTATTAGTACACTGAAGAAAAGCAT
Organism: Cirrhinus molitorella; assembly: GCA_033026305.1. Taxonomy (NCBI): domain Eukaryota; kingdom Metazoa; phylum Chordata; class Actinopteri; order Cypriniformes; family Cyprinidae; genus Cirrhinus; species Cirrhinus molitorella. Next base: position 2,135,041 of record CM065131.1, read on the forward strand.
TTTTTACAGTGTACTAATAAGCAAAACTTACTTTTGCTTTTCTTACTTAGATTTTTTTTTGTGTGTTTCCAGCCAAAATATTTAAAATTTCTTAAATCAAGAAGAAGTTTCTAGACAAGTAAAAAATATTGTATTGTTTTTTTCTGAAAACAAGTCAAAATTAAGTGTGTTTTTGATTGAAACAAGCAAAATAATCTGCCAGTGGGGTAAGCAAAATAATCTTGTTTTCTGTTTGAAATAAGATTTTTTTGCTTGTTCTAATTTTGACTTGTATTTTTTTTTTCTGAAAACAAGAACATTTTTACTTGATTTAAGAATTTTTTTATATATATATTTTGACTGAAAACAAGACAAAAAAATTGAAGAAAAGCATATTTTGCAGTTCAGCAGCAAAGTCATTGGTTAATAAAATGGGATTAAATACATAAAGGAAACAAAAAGTAACTGGCGTTACTTATTTGAAAAAGTAACCCAGATATTTTCTTGTCAATGAAAAAGTAATGTGATACTTTACTAGTTACTTGAAAAAAAGTAAAATTATTACGTAACTTGCGTTGTAATGCGTTACCCCCAACACTAGTCCTTACTACCATTCTTTGTCATGAACATGTCAGTTGCATTGCTGTCTATGCATGCTCAGAAAGCTCTTGGATTTCATCAGAAATATCTTAATTTGTGTTCCGAAGATGAACAAAGGTCTTAGGGGTTTGGAACAAAACGAGGGTGAGCAATTAATGACAGAATTTTCATTATTGTGTGAACCATCCCTTTAAGTTTGTGTTGTTTTTAGAGCCAGTTCTTCGTTTCAGTCTGAGCTCTGAGGTTAGCAGTGTAACCTAATGTGCCGTTGCGTGTTCATACACCTGGAGTGAGGGCGGACATGTGCGGCTGATGAATGCTGCGGCCCATCCCAGGTGACAGGACTAACCGGGTCCGAGCTGACAAGCATCCCTGGAGAGTTCATCGAGACCCCTGACATGACTAGACTACACGCACGTCTGCTTATACACACTCCTGTTCAACCAACATACCGTCTAAAGTGGTAGGGGCCTGTGTCATAATATATATATGTCACTGCCTAAGTGACGGCACCATGGACTCATGGACTCCAGCTATGGTGGACGTAGAGGACATGATGGGTCCATTTGTCATCTTTCTGTCAGGGTTCCTAGGGTGTTACGGGGGTGGTGATGGATTGGGCCGAGGGAAGCGGTGGGGGGTATTGATTTTCACGTCTAACTTTGCCATAGAAACCACAGGGAGGCGTAGTTACTGTACCTGTTGTTGTCAACACTTATTTGACAACTTTGTGCAACTATGCAGGCCAGCATTTGTAGAACAATGCTTGTGAAAATTAGATAATCACTTTTAACTGATTTTATTGCAAGACTAGTGTTAATCTCTTTGACTAAATGCTTTGTTAAAAATGTGTGTTTTGTTGTTGTCGATGATAATGAAGCTTTTAGTTGAAACAAGTTATATACTTGTAAGGGTTTTCACAACAAGGACAGTTTTGATACATGTTTAAATTAATATTTTTTTAAAAAACGGTTTGAGTATTTGAGTACTTAGTATTGAGTGCTGAGTGATTCTAAACCTTTTTGACACAGATTTTTTGAAGAAAATGAAGATTCTGTCATTAATTACTCACCCTCATGTCGTTACAAACCCCTAAGACCTTTGTTCATCTTCAGAACACAAATTAAGATATTTTTGATGAAATCCGAGAGCTTTCTGACCCTGCATAGACCACAACACAACTGACACGTTCAAGGCCCAGACAGGTAGTAAGGACATTGTTAAAATAGTCCATGTGACATCAGTGGTTCACCCATGATTTTATGAAGCTACAAGAATACTTTTTGTGTGCAAATAAAACTTTATTTAACAATTTCTTATTCTCTATATAAGTCCTCGACACGCATTTACGAGAGTATCATGAAAGAATTAAAATTTTTGGGTGAACTATCCCTTTAATTATTTTTTCAAATTTTTATTTTTAATGCACACAAACTGGGAGTAGTGAAATATTACGTTTAATTAACCATTTAATAGTCATTAGGTGTCCCCTAGAAAAAGAAATTCTAATATAATAATTACAACTATATATATATATATATATATATATATGTATGTATATATATATCATAAATAGAGATTTTACCACTTTTTTGTGTCACAAATTATGTAGAAAAAGTAGTAGATTAATTTCTAAAAAAAATCTACATCATAAAAGGAGTTCTTTGTTGCCTTTTTCTCTATCACACTTTAGAAATCATAAGAAATTATATATCAGTTAGAAACTTAAAATCTCAAAATTCATCTTTTGAAAAGCATTTTAAAATCAGACATTGCATTACCATAGAAAATGTACATCAAAATCATAATACAAAATGTTTTCATTCATGAATTATATAAATTTTCATTTTCATATCTATGTTCAAAAATGGGAGTGACAGTTAAAGGGTTAACTATGTTTAATTTTGTGCTTCCAGGAGTTTCAAGTACTTTGAAATAAATGCTGTAATTCATTCAAATAAATGTGATCTTACTGCACTATTTCATCTCTGCGTCTGATTTGATGCTGGCAGAATGCTAGGGATAATGTGCCTAACTGAGGAAAATAACCCATTTTGACTCAAATACTGTGCTGAAAAGAGCAATGCTAGATTTTAAATGCACTTCGCGGAGACAACCACCCTCCGCTTCACGTCGAGCATGTGTGTGTATTTATATATACATAATAAATATACACAGTACACACACATATATTATGTACAAAAAAAACTTTTATTTTGGATGCGATTAATCGTGATCATTGCACTAAAATGTGACCCTGGACCACAAAACCAGTCATAAGTGTACATTTTTTGAAACTGAGATTTATATATAATGAGAAAAATTGATTAAATAAGCTTTCCATTGATGTATGGTTCGCTATGATAGGACAAGATTTGGCCGAGATACAACTTTTTAAAAATCTGAGGGTGCAAAAAAATAAATAAATAAATATTGAGAAAATCGCCTTTAAAATTGTCCAAATGAAGGCAATGCATATCACTTATCAAAAAATGCTGATATATTTACGGTAGGAAATTTACAAAATATCTTAATAGAACATGATTTTTACTTAATATAAAATGAAAATCAATAATTTTGACTATTGCTACAAATACGCTCCATCGACTTAAGACTGGTTTTGTGTTCCAGGGTCACAAATGCAAAAAATACGAAAAAAAAGGAGCACTGTGTAGAACCTGTCAGGCTGAAAGATACATGCATATTTATATATATATATATATATTTATTTATATTTATTTATATTTTACTGATTTTCTTTTGCAGAACACAAAGCATGTTTGAATTACGACAAACATCTGCTTAAATACTTTTTCCATCAGTGCAGGAGTGTTTTTCCCATAAAATACATAAAATTCCAGACATGCAAATGAATGGCAAAATCGCATCTGAATTTGATGTAAGAACAGTTTGGATTCGCGTCGATGTTGAACTGACATCATCAGCCTAATCACATCATCACCTGCGCGTGACGGACTGACAGCCCTGTGTAGCGCAAAAATGATGAATCACTTTTTTCCCCCCTCTGCTTTGTCTTTGTGGTATTTAGTGATCGGCGCACCGACAGAAGCGGAGCAGAATAAGATTGAAATCATCGGCCCACACATGCTGTGCGTGCTGGGAGGGGGGCCAGGGGGCTGCTGGCTGAGGGGTGATAAAAACTTAATTGCTGAGTGCTGCTTTACAGTCGTGTTTCTGCGGTGAGCCTGTGAATAAATTCCCCATGACAATGTCTGTGCTCTGTGAGTAAACACAACACTGGCAGGTCCTTGTTTGCATATTGTTAATTTGTCCACGTTGCACCGCGGCTCCACGGCGCTCTTGGAAGCGATGTCAGCCGCCACGCTGCCACCCGTGCCCTTCCGCCCGCCGCCCACTGACATGTTAGCATTTGTCTGAGAAATGCCAGGCCACTGATGTGACACGGGCCGGCCTACCGCATGGGTGACGGACCTGCATGGGGTGGAGTGGCAGCACAGTTTTTAACCCTGTCTGAAACACTTCCCATTGGGCCATATTGCTAAATTCAAAAAATGGGTGCTGCGCTCAATTTGTTTTTTTGATGCAGCTTGGAGCGAGGGTGGAAATGACAATCGACATGAGGCAAGCTGTCAGTCAGCTCACAGGGGTCTCTTGCTCACTGAATATGTTCCAGTAACATTAACTGGCTTGTCGTTTAGTGTTATGCGAGAGTGACACAAAACTGTGTGTAAAAAGTTACAGCTAGGAAACTAACTGCTATGACCAACATCTTCCAAAAGTGATGGTAGGAGTTTGTTTGAGATGAAAAAAACAAAACCAAACAATTTTTTATTTATCTGATTTATAATTTGAATTGTGGTCACGTTAATGAAGGAACTCAGTATGTCCTTCACTGAATTTTTACATTAAATAATTTAGTTAAGGCATAAATAAAACGAGTAAATAAGAGTAAATTCAATATTAACACTCAATTTAATCTTGTCGAGTTAGGTAAATATCAAAGTCATGATCCCGTTGTTCCAATCATGCACTTGGGCATAAATAATTAATAAGGTTTTATTTTTTGCAGTTTTCGAGATGTATTTACACTGTTTTATGGCTGCTTTTGTTGTTAGGTTAAGTAACTTGCTGTTTTGTAACATCTAGAGTTCATTTTCTACTCAAAATGACCCATTCATACTTAGAAACATGATTGTTGCCATCATTGTATGTCATGTGCCAAATATTGTCTAGTCTCTGTGTTCATTTGGTTCGTAACTACATTGAGTCAACATGTAACTTTAAAATCAATATGTACAACATGCTTTAATGCCTTTTTTTCAGTGCTATGATGTTTGAGTAAAGTTTATTGTGGCTGAATGAATTGCACTTGAAGACTGCAGGGTGAACTTAAAATAATTAAGTAGAAGTTACTCATCAAACTCTAACTACACATAATATTTACTTATTTACTTTACTAATTTCACTTAACTTAGTTAAGTAGATTTGACTTAATTCCGTACTTAAATTTTACTTAATGTGTGTGCAAAAACTTAAAAAGTAAATTATCTTTTTTTTCTCTCTCAGTGTTGTTTAAATTGATTATTTTGTAAAGTTTTGAGATATTCTACCTTTTAAAAGTTTGGGGTTGAAATTAATAGTTTTATTTAGTAAAGATGCTTTAAATTTCTCAAAAGTGACAGTAAATACATTAATAATTACTTTTCTATTTCAAACAAATCCTGTTCTTTGAATCCTGAAAAAAAAAAATGTATGATGGTTTCCACTAAAATATTAAGCAGCTTTTTCTTTTTTTTTTTTTTTTTTTTTTTTTTATGGTAAACATTTTAAATTGTATAAAATATTTCACAGTATTACTATTTTTACTGTATTTTTGGCCTTGATTAACATAGAATTATTCTGAATTATTCTGGGTTTTTCTAATTTAATTTGTCTGGTTTTATTTTTTATTTTTTCATTTAAATTTTTCTAGACCTTGTTTTAATGGTAAAATGTAAAATATGAATAAAAAGCATGTCGAATGAACTGAAATCTTAACAGCAATTTATTAAACATATTATTTATTAAAAATAAAATCTTTAAGGCTTTATGAAATACTTTACATTTATTTTCCCCCAAATTCACTATAATTTTTTTGTTACCAAATTCTGTGTTTTGCATTAACTTAAATTTGTATAATTCATAAATGAAAACATATTGTAACGTTAATTTAATGTGCATTTTCCATGGTAATGCAATGTCTGATTTTAAAATGGTTTTCAAAGGATGAATTTTGAGATTTTAAAGTTTTCAGATGATATATAATTTCTAATGATATCTAATTTGTAATAGGGGAAAAAGCCAACGAAGAAAGTCTTTTTGTGACAAAGGTCAAAACTCCCGCTATGAAGTAGATTTTTGTGGTGCACTCTTGTCATAAATTCATCTATTACTTTCCATACATAATTTGTAACACAGAAAAATGTAAAATATCTATTTAGGAGTCTTAGACCTTTCCAATGAAATATAAGTTTGTCATGATTAAATTAGGATTTATTTGTAAAATAGTGAATAAACGTAGGCATCCCATTGAGGGGACGGGTGACAATTAAGGAGTTAAAGAATAATGTTTTAGTAATAATTTTATTATTAGTAATAGTACTATCACTACATTAAGTAATATATTTCTGTCACAGTGTCTTCACATTAAACCGACCTTTAATTTTGACAGGTTGCTGTCAAGATCTTTTATTTTCTGTTTGTATATGATATGACGATAGTTTTCCTCAAAAGAAACATGCAGGATTCATATTTAAAAAGTATTTTTGCTTCCTAATATTCACAGACACTCATTTTGGTGTAAGCGTACTGACCTTGTTTTGACTTGAAATTCTGTAACATTTGCCACTGTACAGTATTTTCCACATCGCTGAAACCATAGTGCTCTACATAAGAGATTTCTTTCAAAAACATTAAAAAAATGCTGTAGATTTAAACTTTAATTTGTAGTAGACATATGCATAATATATAGTAGATTAAAAAATTGACTAAATGAAGCAAATCTAAATTTCTTACAAAACTTTTTTATCCTCTATTATCTTTATTTAGTTTTTTTAACCCTTAATCTGTCACTCTACTGTCACCTATTTTGAACATATACATTAAAATACACTATCCAAATTTACATTTTTAAAATTCATGAACAAAAACATTTTGTAATATAATTTTCATGTACAATTTCCATGATAATGCAATGTCTGATTTTAAAACAGCTTTTGAATGAATTTTGAGATTTTAAGTCTTCAAGTGATATATAATTTCTTATGATTTCTAAAGTGTGATAGGGAAAAAGGCAACGAAGAAAGTATTTCTGTGAAAAAGGTCAGAACCCCTCTTACGATGTACATTTTTTGAGGTGCACTCTTGTTATAAATTAATCTATTACTTTTTCTACATAATTTGTAACACAAAACAGTGGTAAAATATCTATTTAGGAGTCTAGTAAAGTTTCTTCCACAAGGCTTTTGTAATGCACTGTAACAGGTTTTTTTCTTTTTTTTTCTTTTGTTGATTGTTTTGTCGGTGTGATTGTGCTGACTAGCTGCTGTCATGGTCCTGCTCACTATATGGAACATTACAACCACAAATCCAAACACAGAGACTCTCAGCACTTATTGATCTGTCAAAAAGGTGAAAAGCTACAATCACCACAGCACCCCGCACAACACGATAAAACCTGGAGAAAGTCATTTGCTTGTACAGCTTTCGAATAACTTTTTGACATCTGGACGTCAGTTTGGCTTCATAGATTTAATAGCAGGTTTTGAGAGAGAAGAGCATTTGTTTCGACAAACGGGGAAAAACAATCACTGAAACGTATTTTCCAATATTACTGGCATAAATCGCAAGGAAGGCCACGTTTGCGTTAGAGTTAAAGGTTTTAACTGGAGATGGAGTGGATGATCGGATTGCAGGGGACATATAATATGGACAGAAGGTGGAATTTGTGTAGAGAATATTAAGAGGTGGTGAAAGATTAGATGTAAAATATGTCTTAATTTTTTTTATCTTGGTAGGTTTTGCGTATATTGTGAGAATTAAATGTCCCAATAAGGATAAAACCTCAAATCAAAGAGGACATCAGCTTAACCCTCTGGTCACTTTTGACCAAAATTTTTTATATTTAAATTTTTTTTAAATCGCTTCATCGGAATGAGATGACACTTGGTGACTTTTGTGAACACACACAAAAAAAATCATGGACATGATTCGGATATTTTAAAGGGTGAAAAAGAAAATAGTCACACTTGCCTTCTTCGCGGTCAAAAAAGACCGACATAGCAAATGAATGGGAAATGCAAAAAAATATGAAAACTCTATGAATCTTTTGGTGGTACAAACTACAAATCAGCCACTGAGCATAAAAAAGTGCACAGCAATCAAGGGGTGACACTCTAAACACTCTAACACACACACACACACACACACACACACACACACACGCACACACACACGCACACACACACACACACACACACACACACACACACACACACACAGAGAGAGACCCATAGAGAGAGACCCATAGAAATGAACTGCTAAGATTGCAACAGGCCTGGTTTCTGGTTGTAATTAAAATACAAATCTTGATATTTATCTAACCATATATATCTAAAAATGGAAAGAAGTAGTCTTTTAGAATGTCTAAATATATTTCTAAATGCAAAACCTAATAAAATTAAGAAAAAAAAAAAAAAAAAGCAATGGGAATCCAAAAGCCTCTGTATATATGTATATAGGAAGCTATACATGAGGTTACATGACATTACACAAGTTTTTAATTTTTTAATGCCACCAATGGCATAATTCTCAGTTAAAAAAATGGATTTAAATGCTTTTACATTATTTGAATATTAAATGTTGCATGCATTGAAAAATAATATATAAATAATTAAATACAAAAAAAGATATATTAATTCCAATGGAAAAAATAGCTTATTAAAATCGTATAAATATCGCATAGTATCATAAAATCTCCTCAAAATTCTAAATAATAATCACAAAATATTATTGAACAAAAATGCATTGCTTTGATTAACCTGAAAAAAAGAAAAGTTACATTTTAAGGCTTCGGTCACTTTTGACCGCAAAGAAGGTAAGTGTGACTCCTAAACAAAGAGGGCCAGTAAACACTCAAATAAAGTATTTTAATAAAATCTATTTCTGCCAACAAAATAATGCTCAACATAGAGTACGTCTGCACACATGGTTCAGCTCATAAATGTGCTAATTTTATTATTCATAACAGTTTGCTGCCAGATCAGTCCCTCTCACTGATGATGTCTCTTGGCCGGGTTGTTGTTTTGTCTCTGAATTAGCAGTCTCAAATGTACTCCTTGTGATACACAGATGCATTTTCCAGAAGACTATTTATAATAGGCCTGAAGTGTATCTCCAGAAAAAAAAAAAACATTATTATGGGAAAAAGGTCACTATGAAATGCCTCCGAAACGTCTGTCCCTGCCATTCCGCACTGCATTGTTGTCCGTGATTTATTCAGCGTCTGTAGACGTGATGCATTTTCCAACATTCCCGTCATTGAGCCAAAATTTGTAACCAGAGTCCCTCTTCATCACGTCAGTGCAAAAGCGTTTTTAGAATATAAAACTCTGTTAGGACACCCTAAATGCTAATTAAAGTAACCCTAAAAAAAGTGCTTTATTTTTATGGAAAGCGCCTATAGCCTTATTAGGTTTCCATTTTTCTTCCTGCGTTCCAAACTGACTTGTTCTGATTAATTAGCGGCTGAAGAATATCGACGGCAGGCACATTTGTTTGGCTCGCAGGAGGGTGCGAAGATGCTCGCTGTGGTGTCTAAGTGCATCCAGATATCCGTTAATTGGCTCTCTGGATATTCTAGATGTGCTCTTGCCTCTTGTTTTACGGCGTATCTTTGATGCTGGCATATCACAACAATTACTCCAAGAGCCTGATAAGAGATAGCATCAACGTCATGAGCGAAACCAGCGCACAGCAAACCCAGCGTGATGCTGATGACTGTACTGAGTGTTTATCACTTTCTGGTTGGTTGGCTGCTCATGGATTAATTATCCTGTTAGTTTTGTACCTCAAACTCACATTAGCCTAATTGAATCTCGCAAATATGGCACGCACAATTGGGATATCTTGTGCGCAAACAGCTGTAGTTTTTCTTTCCCCTGTTTTCTTCGTAATAGAGCATCTCCAAATGGTATCATTTATATCTTGTCGGTTAATTAGGCGTCGCATTGGACTCGAGCGCAGGGTCATTGTTTATTTAAAGATTTTTCTTCTGCGCTGTAAGTTACGCTGCTTAACTCGCTCTGCAAATATAGACCTCGAGTAACGATGCGTTGTGAAATATTTATCGACGCTATAGTGATTTGAATTCTCCCCTGAATGTATAAAATAGTATGTTTTATGTTCTTTGTAGTAAATAAAAACCTGTTTTTACAAGCATATGTTTACATGCTGAATGCCATGAGAGTAAAATGGTTAGAGGATAAATCATATTTAATTATTATCAACAGACATCTGGACCTTAGCAGTGAAAACTGACAGGGCAGTTGGCATAAGTAAGCACATAAGTCTGTGTATTGTAGGCAATCGAATCATAAAAATGGAATTTACTGTATTGCACTGAATGTCACAGAATTTTCCAAATTTTAGATGAATAAATTGATTAAATCAGAACACGATATGGACTAGTGTCGGAGAATATTATGCTGCAAAAAGACTATTTAAATAGGAAACATTGCATGTTCTGCATGTCTCTGTGTGAACGAATGGCACAGATGTGCGGTTTTGTGCATTCAGGCAATTTAGAGTTTTTTTTTTTTATCATTATATCATATTCAAAAAACTTAAAAACGTAAAGGTCTTTACAGCAGCCTGTCAAAATAAAAGTTTGGTTTAACTTGAAGAAACTGTGACTGAATAATATTACTTGTAAAGATACTAATAATGACATTATTATTAAAACTGTATTTTTTAAAGAATAATTATCAGTAAAAAATATTTACCAGAAAAATGTACATGCTCAACACAGTATTTCTGGAGAGATTTAATTTTTTTTTTTAATAATAAAATAATACATTAGATGGTTTTAATTATTAAATTGAATAAAAACATTAAAATGGAACAGAAAATTAATGGAAAACACAGGAATTGATAAAAAAACTAAAAAGAACTTAAGAAAAAAATTGGGCCTTAAAAAGTAATTGTTGTTAAACTTTTAATACACTGGTGTTCAGTTGTGTACGTTTCATGATTTTAATTAATTAGACATGCTTTTGATTAATAAAATGTAATGTAACCATTAAAACAGAGTCTAGAAAAAAACTGAATCAAGAATACTGAAAAAAAAGAAGCAAAAAACAGAATTTGGGAAATATAAAATGGATTTCATAGGGCCCTGCTACACTGTAAAAATACAACTTAAAAAAGTTGTTTCAACTTAAAAAAATAAGTGTTTGTGCTGCCTTAAAATGTTAAGTTTACTCAACTCAAATATCTGTTTTCATGTAGTACAACTTAACATTTCAAGTTGAAACAGCATTTTTTTGAGTTGTTGTTTTGTTTTTGTTTTGTTTTTTACAGTGTAGTATTGTAGAGTTATTTTGAACAAAGTAAAAGGTTTAGTACTTTGCCAATCCTCTTTCTAGCACAATATGCCAAGCAAAAACAACTCAAAATGTCACATTTTGGAGAGGTTTATGTGCTCTAAAAGCCAAAATCTCCTATTATAAGCATCAAGACATAAAATCCCACATTTTGATTATTCCAGTAATTTTATTTTTTAAATATGTAAATATCCATAATAATTAAAATAATGAAGAATATGTATTTTATGACCAACTTGATCAACTTTCTCAGTATGTAAAGCTAAGTAAGTAAAGCTTTCCATAGCAAGTCCCATTTGTTGAATAGCATAATTAATAATTATTTGTGTTCCACCGAAAAAAGAAAGTCACATGGGTGTTGAGCAAATTATGACATAGTTTTCAATTCTTGGGTGGACTATTTCTTTCAGGCTTATAGCTTTAGCAATAAAAATGTTTCCTGTTATATTATACTATATATTTTTTAATATAATTTATCAGCATTTTGCTTGTAGCAAATCCACAAATCCTCTTTAAAATCTCTAATCGCATCTTGTTGGATTACATTTCAGCAGTAAATAAAATGTCACTCTTTTCTGTTTGAATAAATAACCCTCCTATTAAATAAATCTGTGAAGCATAACAAGCAACAATTGAAATTGTTTTAATTGTATTGCTCTCTCTTTCGTCCTTGAATAAAGTAATTTTGGCGATGGATGACACATATATGTGATATTTGTTAGAGATGTTGAGTATTTTATTTTACAGCAGACAGTAGACTTCGTTTTGTCTGCAATATCACTTCAGATGTGGATGAAAAGTACAGTTTTTTATTTTTCTCAAATTATAATATTGTACCATTAATACTTTTTTGTTGCAATTGAGTTAAAGTTAAGCAGTTACCAGCCACCGAACCGCCTGTATTGGTGCTTCAAGGTCTCTTAATATGCAATACGTACCGTCTAAATGCACACCTGCTAGACCCATTAAGTCTGCTGGATGAAACTTTTCCAAGTCCCAACAATTTGACGATTTAATAGTGATCTATAAAAATGTGTGAGAGGGGCTCACGGGGAGAAAGTGAACAGCAGGGCTCTCCAGAAACATATCGGTTCAGTGCCTGCACATTATAAGAAGCCTGGTCCTCTGGCTCGAGTCTACAGGAATAGTTTTTGTATGCAGACTGTGTGTCTAGATCTGTATATATATTTATATATATATACCAATCTGCCCCCTTCCCCCATTCTGTCGACTTTGTTCCACTTGTCTCCGTTGCTCTTTTGCTCGCTGTCCTTTGCAGACAGCTGAAGCAATCGGCTGAAACCTGGAGCGGAGGAATAAAAGGTATCATATGATGTAAACTGATTGACAGAGGCGGGACAGTTTAATGAAAGGGAGAAAAGAAACCGGCCCAATTTTTGCAGGTGAAAGAGATGCTGGGTAATCTGAGATGGGTGATGAATCGTCATCTTTGGGGAAAGAACTTCAGCCTTCTGAGTGTGGAGGAGAAAAATGCCAAACAAAGTTGAGATAAATTAACAGCACATGTCTGAACGTGCCCACCATCTTTATTAGCTGACAGATCCTTCTCGTGGGAATATAGTCAGGGGTAATTATATCAAATGAAGACATTTATTCTGTGCAGAGTGGTTAAGGTTTAGTGCAACTGAACTGAAGCAGAAATTTCAAAATGCGTAATTTTCTTCACCCATTTTGCTTTATTTACAACTACTTAACCACAGGAAAACATGCTTAAGCCTAATTGTTGCTTCTCATAGCTGCTGCTAAAAACAACAATTAGTACCAACGAACAAATAGAAAAAAAAGAACAAATTTCACATTGTTTCCTTTCAAAGCCCAAAGATGTGTTGTTCATGAGTCCCTTGTTTGTCCTGAACAGTTAAACTGCCTGTTGTTCTTCAGAAAAATCATTCAGGTTCAGCATTTTTGTGTATTTGAACACTTTCCAACAATGACTGTATGATTTTGAGATCCGTCTTTTCACACTGAGGACAACTGAGGGACTCATATGCAACTATTACAGAAGGATCAAACGCTCACTGATGCTCCAGAAGGAAAAACCATGCATTAAGAGCCGGGGGTGTAAACTTTTGAACAGAATGGAAATTTGAGAATGTACATTTTTCTTATTTTGCCTAAGTATCTTTTTTTTTTCATTTAGTACTGCCCTTCAGAAGCGACAAAAGATACTTACATTTCCCAGAAGACAAAATAAGTTCAATTTACTCTGATTTTCAAATTCAAAAAGTTTTCACCCCCTGCTTTTAATGCATTGTTTCCTTCTGAAGCATCAGTAAGTGTTTCAACCTTCTGAAATAGTTTCATATGAGTCCCTCAGTTGTCCTTAGTGTGAAAAGATGGATCTCAAAATCATTGTTGGAAAGGGTTCAAATACACAAAAATGCTGAAATACCAAAGAATTTGTGGGACCTGAAGGATTTTTCTGAAGAACAGCAGACAGTTTAACTGTTTAGGACAAACAAGGGACTCATGAACAACTATCACTAAACAAAAAAACACAGCTGTGGATCATTCAGGCAAGGTTGCCAGATTTTCACAACAAAACCCACCCAATTGCTACTCAAAACTAGCCCAAAAGTAGCCCAATCACATTTTGAGGGGGGTCCCCCGGTAAAAATGTGTTCCGGAGGGTAAAATACGTAAATAAGTTTTTTGGCAGGGTAAAAATAGTATTTCCAGTAATTTCGGTAATTAATAGTAATTCCAGGGGCTAAATATTACATTATTGGGGTCGATTCAACCTGCGGACATGAAAAATAACTGCGGCAACAGTGCATTCAATATTTAAACTAGAAATTGCAAGAAAAAGTCAAAATTGTGAAGTTTCAACTTACAAATCTGAGAAATAAAGTCAGAATTACAAGATAAAAAAATGCAATTGCAAGAAACAAGTAAAATTGTGAGATTTATTCTTACAAATCTGAGAAATAAAATCAAAAAGTCAGAACTGCGAGATTTAAGCTCGCAGCTATAATAAATAAAGTCAGAATTGCAAGATATAACACAATTATGAGAAAAAAGTAAAAATTGTGAGGTTTCAACTTACAAATCTGAGAAAAAATTTCAGAATTACAAGATATAAACTTGCAATTGTGAGAAAAAAGTCAAAACTGTGATATTTATACTTACAAATCTGAGAAATAAAGTCAGAATTGCAATGAAGAATGAAGATTGTTAGTAACCAAACCACTGAGCTAAAAAATACAGAAGCATTTCTCTATTTTCTTTAATCTGGCTTTCATTGAATGACTTCTTTTTCAAGAGCAAACTGTCACATTGATTTGCCTGCTGTCTGAGGGAAAGGATGAGACCATGTTGGTTGTTTCTTAAAGAATCAATTTCCCTTTGCAAATCCGAGAAATAAAGAAATAAAGAATTGCAACATAAAAAAATGCAATTGCAAGAAACAAGTAAAAATTGTGAGATTTAAACTAGAAATTGCAAGAAAAAGTCAAAATTGTAAGATTTATTCTTACAAATCTGAGAAATAAAATTAAAAAGTCAGAATTGCAAGATTTAAACTCACAGTTCTGATAAATAAAGTCAAAATTGCAAAATATAAACTTGCAATTGTGAGTAAAAAGTCAAAACTGCAAGATTTAAACTTGCAAATCTGAGAAATAAAGTCAGAATTGCAAGGTATAAACTTGCAATTGCAAGAAACAAGTAAAAATTGTGAGATTTATTCTTACAAATCTGAGAAATAAAATTAAAAAGTCAGAATTGCAAGATTTAAACTCGCAGTTCTGATAAAGTCAAAATTGCAAAATATAAACTTGCAATTGTGAGTAAAAAGTCAAAACTGCAAGATTTAAACTTGCAAATCTGAGAAATAAAGTCAGAATTGCAAGATACAAACTTGCAATTGCAAGAAAAAAGGTAAAATTGTGAAATTTATCCTTACAAATCTGAGAAATAAAGTTGGTTGTTTCTTAAAGAATCAATTTCCCTCCAAACCGTTGCTCCATAACTCAGTAGATAATAGTTACATTACCAGGCGTTTCCCCCACCGACAATGCAGCAGCACAGCTCGTTAGGCCTTTACCAGATTAATTAGCTGGATCTACCACACTGAATAATACGTCGCAAGTTGCAGACATCCTAGCGTTCATGCTTAATTGAGAAGTGTATTGATCGCTCAGAGGTGGGAGCCAGCAGTCGACAGTCTCGCAGGTCGATTGATGCGAGACTCACAATGAGAGCTGAGTGAGATCCAACTAATCTCTCTTTGTCTTTTTTTTCTTCACACACTCTCTCGAACTTGGAGATAGATTGTCTTGACTGAACAAAAAAAAGTCTGTCTGTTTAGATAATGGTAGTTATGGTGCTGTCTGTGCAGGGCCAGAAATCTCTTGGAATTCATCAGAAACATTTTAATTTGTGTTCTGAAGGGTTTGGAACGACATGAGTCTGAGTAATTAATGACAGAATTTTCAGTATTAATTTTTTTTTTTTTTTTTGACTGAATTAAAGTATTAATTTCTCTCTTTTAAAAGAACTAACTATTATTATTATTATTATTATTATTATTATTTTATTATTATTAAGAAATTTATTTGAAAAGGGACCATGTACAATTTTAACATAAATGTTTCCATTTCATGCATTGTACCGAATTTAGCCAACGGCTAATTTTCATTCGCAGTCCCTTGGCAGGTAATCGCAATCAAAAGTAAACAAAAACATAAAACAGCAAACCCATACAGAACATTAGTACTTAAATACATCCTACAATTTCAACTTTAATTTAACATATTAATAGATGTGCACATCCTCATGTCTTCTGGTAGAGTATTCTAATGAGTAATAGCTGTCACGGAGAAAGACGATAATCCAAAGGCAGAGTGAAGAAAAGGAACAACACAATCACTAAGAGATGATGACCTAGTAGATCTTACAGAGCCTGCAGAACGAAAATGCACAAAATCACTTAGTATGGAAGGGGCCAAACCGTTTTGAACCAAACCAATTTTGAAAATAGTCTAAAATTATCAAAACTCGTTTTTAAAGTCTGTTTATAAAGAGATTTTAAAGGCTTAATAACAGTTTCTCCTGCTTGACCCCAACATGTCAGACAAGATGAGAAATGAGAAAAGATTGTAGCATGCATGAATGCCTTAGCTACATCAGTGGGAAGACATTGTCTAATTAGTTATATTTTGCAGTCCTCACCATTTTCTTAACGTGTTTTTTGAAACTAAGATTTGGATCCAGCGTTAAACCAAGATAATTAAACTCACTAACAATTTCTATCTTATCACCATTTATACAAATATCTGCAACAAACATTTGTTTTAGAAAAAAAACATCCCTTTTGTCTTACTAGTGTTCAAGGTAAGTGTTACTAGTGTTCAACTGACCTCAAACTGGTGAACAGTAGTGTGTATAACCCACACACACTCACTGCATCATCCGTTAGAGGCATTGAGGTCCATAAGGTGAACCGATAGAATTTAGCACAAACCTGCAATGCTATTTTTTCAGTCCCATCTACTGTGTCTCTGTTAGCACAGCTGGTGTTTCTCTGGCCCAGTCTCACCTCTGGCCTGACCGCCTTCACCCTTCACCAATCTGTCCTGACCCAGGACTCTCTATACACCCACTTTACACAAGTGAAGGCAGCCAACTTCAGACTAATGACTCTGAGAGGTAAGTTTGCATTCAGTCCCCTAAATTGTGCCATGACACGGCAGACTGCATTTATGACTGTTTTATTCCGCCTGGGATCGAGCTCGTTTTTATGATATACTGTAGTTTGTATTACCATTATTGAATGAGGCCACAGTTTAGTACTCGTTGCCTGGGCTGTCAAAAGCCATTAGTATAGTGACTCAACCTAGCGCTGTCACGCTTCCACATGTATGCAATAAGGATGATGCCTGCAACGCTAGCTATCCTTAGGGGGGATCCACATATATCTTATTTGTGTTATATCAGGAGCTGGAAAAGAAGATAAAAAGTAAAATTAATAAGTGAAAGACTATATTAATATTGCACAGACATAAAAATGTAAAAAGTTTTGGTATTTCTGACAATGCGGTGGTATAAAATTTATTTTATTCCACTTTTCTTGCTGCTGTGGTGCCGCAGACTAAGAACTTTAGGGCTTAGCAATGGATAGGATATATTATTATTACATTTATATTGTGCATTATTCATTATTCGTGTATATAAATGTACAGCAGAGGCGTTTTCTCCCAAGGAGGCAAGGGAGGCATGGGCCAGATTTATTAACAGCTTGCACCAATGCAAACCGTCTTTTGGCATTAAAATAGTACTGTATAA
The DNA here is from genome assembly GCA_033026305.1 of Cirrhinus molitorella. Lineage (NCBI taxonomy): Eukaryota > Metazoa > Chordata > Actinopteri > Cypriniformes > Cyprinidae > Cirrhinus > Cirrhinus molitorella. The sequence goes on from CM065131.1 coordinate 2,152,548, forward strand.
CTACTAAATATGGACAGTAAAGCATTAGTGCTGGACACAGCTATGTTTGCACCTGACCTTATTGAATATGCATTTGTAGGATTTTCCCTTTCAGACGCATATTATGGGAGGACAGTATTAAAATAAGTCATGCAATGTGATTTACTAATGTTTGCGCACGTCAGATTATTGGTGCTTGCGCCATTATTTAACGCCCCAAAAAAGCATGTCTTAAAGCTGGCAGTAATTTGTGCTGCTCTTTGTAGATTGCTCTAGTCATTATGGAAATGATCTGGCTGCGTTTGTGTTCTTTAATGTGCGCATTGTCAGTAAATCAAATGCAGAATTTTCCCATATGCGTTTTTATGTAATTGCGCTCTAACGCTAATTTGCCTTATTTAGTAAAACTGGCCTGGTGTCTCGTCAAAATATTGGATGAGAAAATGCAAAATGCAAAAATAAAACCTTGTAGCATGAGTCCATGTCTCTCTTATCTCCCCTGAGCCCATTGAGTTTTAACAGACCTCCTAAAGCATGTGGTGAGTTTGGTGGGGGGTAATTGAGAAAGAATGGGGAAAAGTCACCTGAGAGGAGGCAATGCCTCCATAGCAATATGATTGGATATGACTGGTTATGATTGGCTGTGATTGGTTCATGCGATAAATCCCGCCTCTTGTGTTCATGTGCGTTCCACATTTGTGAATCGGTCTGAATGATCAATATAATGGTGTCGATGGAAAGCCTAATATAAACTCACACACATATATAGCCACTTTGTTGCATCAAAATAAGGTTTATAATGGCATGAAAAAACGATCTGGTGGAGTTTTTAGTGAGTAATCAGCTTGGTGAGCGGGTCTATGAGCAGTATCTACCGAGCTTTGATGACTGATGATCAGAAAAATTAACTATTAAAAAAAATATAGCTGAACATAAGTTCACAAATAAAATATATTGTTTAAATTTCTGCTGCCTTGAGTCGTTGTTTTGGAATAAATGTAAAATGCTTAAAAACACCAACTTGATGAGACGCATACATGGCTTTAATAAATGTGACCCTGGACCACAAAACCAATCATAAGTTGCTGGGGTATATTTGTAGCAATAGCCACATTGCAAAAAATGATTTTCTTGCTTAGACTTTTTTAGTCTTGTTTTTAGCCAAAATATCTAAAAATTCTTAAATCAAGAAGGATTTTCTAGACAAGCAAAAATAGTCTTGTTTTCAGAAAAAATAAATCATAATTTAGTGAGTTTTTACTTAAAACAAGCAAAACAATCTGCCAATGGAGAAAGCAAAATAATGTTATTTCAAGTAGAAAACTAGATTATTTTGCTTACCCCATTGGCAGATTATTTTGATTGTTTCAAGCAAAAACTATTTTCATTTTCACTTCTTTTTTCTGAAAACAATACTTTTTTTTTACTTGTCTAGAAAATTCTTACTGATTTAAGATTTTTTAGATATTTTGGCTGAAAACAAGACAAAAAATCTAAGAAAAGCATTTTTTGCAGTGTAAAAATACATTGTATGGGTGAAAATGATTGATTTCTCTTTTATGCCAAAAATCATTAGGATATTAAGTGAAGATGGTGTTCCATGAGGATATTTTGTAAATATGTAAAAACGTAATTTTTGTAAAGCAATATGCATTGCTAAGAACTTCATTTGGACAACTTTAAAGGCAGTTTTCTGAAGATTTAGAGTTTTTTAGTTGTATCTCGGCCACATATTGTCATATCATAACAAACCATACATCAATGGAAAGCTTATTTATTGAGGTTTCAGATGATGTATAAATCTCAATTTCAAGAAAATTGGCCTTATGACTGGTTTTGTGGTCCAGGGTCAAAAATAAAAGGTTGTAAGTATAATGTTTATTCAACCAAGAAAATGTGACTGGGACATGAATTTACATTCGATTTAAAACAAAGCAAAAAAAAAGACAGTTTCTCCTAACAATTTGCTCATTCTTGAATTAGCGATACATTTTTTCCTTCTGCCATCCTATGTATTATTGCTTAGTCATTTTTGCATTTCTTGAACAGTTTACTTCTAGTCGTAGTAGATTTTCTGAGGTTGAGGTCAAGAGGTACAAACTCCCCCTAGTGTGACCACGGCTTGAATTGCTCCCCCTGCAGGACATAGATAAAAGCAATTTAAGTCTGACAATCACTTTTCCAGCTGAGATCATTGCTATGTTTAAAGCTTTCGGGTGTGTCTCATCTGCATGCTGCTCGCAAACTAGGTCCGTCTGGCCTGCATTCTGGCATGCAGATAGTTCTGAGGCCGATCAGGAAATTCCAGTGAAATATTAGGTGGTAAAGGTAAAGCACACGGCTTCCGTGTGCAGCAATTACTATTAATTGATCGCACACATTCTCTTAGTTTGATGATAAACACTGAACAATTTTGGAGATAAATCTGCTTCCCGCCATGTGAAATCCATGTCAGTTAAACAGGGTCCGTCGGTACCTGCTCATTTCTTTTTCCAAGGCCCGGGTTGTGTTGAACTAAAATAAGGCGACCACAGGAATTTGCTGTGATGTTTCTAAACCGCTTTTCTGCAAATGTCACTTTAATTATGTAATGTCAAATCCGGTGTCGGCACACACTACTTTTCTCCAAACGAGTCGAAGAGAAATGCTTCTTGTTTACGGGGGGAAAGAAAGATGTATTGTTGCACAACATTATGAAGGAATGTTTAAACAGGATGTAGGATTTTATAAGGCTGGCATGGGCCACGTCTGCCATGAATCACTCCCAAAGCGCACACGCAGTGACAGCGGCGAAATACACAACAGGTTTATTAGTTTTCTGACGCATTAAGTCAAAGGAAACATAAATGCGGCTGCTGTTTGCGTGTACCCCGGAGCAAAACGCCACAACGGGCAGCGGCGATACGTGAAAATAATCGCGAGCGACATTTAACGGGACTCTTGGCACGAGCGGCGGCTATTCAGCGGCCGTGCCCGCCTCCTGTTTCATCACAACCGCTTCTGACCGCAGAAAGATGGGAACATTTTTCGACCCACGATGGCAGAGGCACAAAAGCTTGATTGTGCGGGTCATTAAGTTAACTAGTCTATTTTGCCTCAAATGGTCTCTGCTATGAGTTAAGGTGAGGTAATGTTTATATAGCATTATACCGCAGCACTCTCTGAAATTGAAATGCGCACAATAGGTATATTCACACGCCGCTTCTCTGCGCAAGAGTGGAGATGGAGGGAAAGAAGGAATAAATTCTATATTCCTCCAGTCTAATAGGTGTAATTACATTGGTGATATGGTAATGTAGAGCCGCTCCCCCCGTCTGCTGCGAGGGGAACAAAGAGCCGCTTGTACGGCGCTGGCGAAAATCAGATGTTAATGATATTTCAGGACCTTGTTGAGTCTGGACAGCAGGGCTGGAGCACCTAGAGGGGAAATGACTTCCATGCCTAACCTATTTCAGCCGGTCTGAGCGATATTGAGGGGGAGGGAAAAGGAGGAGGGTCTGTTGGGTTGGCAACCGATTTATCCATTTTACAATCTGGCCAATGTGTGAAGTTAGACTTTCAAGATGGCTATTCACGGGGCTTTTTCCAGACGTTGCAAAATTCGCAAGATTCGGCTTCACTGATTAGCGTTTTTCCCTTCATACGTCTCATTCCGCGTAATAAGGAGAGCGGGAAAGAGCGGGCCCTCGCTGTGCACATGCAACTGAAGTCAAACAGTTTGCACTGAGCAGCCCCCCCCTTTTTTTTTTTTTAGATAATTTGCACTTGGCTCGATGTTGTTATGAGCACAGAAAATGCCAGATGGATTTTCCACAGCGCTCCCCTTGATGGGGCGTGTGCTGGACATGTCTTGCCAGACAAATCCAGTATGAGTTTCTGTACCACAAAGGGCACTACTGTTTCATAAAGGAACGGGCGAATGCCCAATAAACAGGGCCGGGGAGACTCGGCGGAGCAGCAGTAGCGTTTTAAGTCCACCGTGGGCTTTTTGCAGAAATCTACCGTGACAAATATTCAGCCGTAAGGGGTCTGGAGATAAAGTGAATCGAAGGCAAATCACCAGCGCGAGTCTATTCTCAGAAAACATCTGAGGTTTGAATCTGGCTCAAAAGGGCAGTATTTTTCCCTAAATTTCTTACATGTGTAAAATAATTTAAGATAATCTCCTGGAATGAAAAACAAACATATCCCACAATAAACATGGCAAGGAGAGCTCCTTTTAAAAATCTCGCCACATCCACTTCAGAAATCCATTTGACTAAGTTTTAAGAGTCGATGTGGGTGGGATGGGATTCCAGGATCGGCTTAATCTCCAAAAACGTTTTTTCTTTTCACTCATGCAGTTTGTTAAACGACAACGTTTTCTCTTCATCTCCTGCAGTAGCTCTGCCACATTACAGAATACAGAAACTTATTACCTGAGTGACTGCAGTTTCCCAGAATTCACAACTCATTAAGAGATGTGTCCCTTAAGCACCTATTACCGATAAAGAAATCTCATAGTATATATAGTTGCTATTAATATCCACCAGCAAAGATGTTTAATTGATATACACCGCATACGCTAATTATAAAAGAAAGCTGTTTTTACAGCAAGACAGCTTAACACATTATGTTTAAGTTTTTTTTAACACTTTTTTTTTTTTTTTCCTGAATCACAGCACTGAGGAAAAAGTATCAGTTATTGTAAAATTGGCAAACTTTGGGAAAACTTTTATTTTTAGAGGATGGATAGTTGCATGTGATTAAGTGCAATGTATGTTGTTTAACTTTTTTTTAATTGTGGGACAGTAAAATAGGTAAATTAACTTGGAATTTAGTCATTATAGTGAATCGCAGAAGATTGTTTTAGGTTGTGATTTGAGTATCAAGTTGGGAGATTGTTTTGTGAGATTTTTTTTATTTTACTCTGTTTTTCAGGTTTGTTTTCGAAAGATTCTGCCTACCTACTTTGATGTTTTATATTTGTTTAAAAATGGAACAAAACACAACAGACCAAACAAACATGAAAAAGTACACCAAAACAAAGCAAAGCAACAAAAAACATGAAACGTACAAAAATAATATAACAACAACAAAACAATTACAGTGTTATTTCTCTGAAAATAATAGTATACATATTATAAATACACCTGTTGTAAAATAATACTTTTCTAAAATAGTAATACTTATAATACTAAAACAAAATTAAAAGTAAATTAACTGGGAATTTAGTCATTATAGTGAATCACGGACGATTGTTTTGGGTTGTGTTTTGAGTATCAAGTTGGAAGATTGTGGCTATTTGAACCTTTTTTTATTTTACTCTAGTGAATGTTTTTCAGGTTTGTTTTTGCCTATGTACTTGTGAATATTTAAAAAAAAAAAAATGTAAACAAAACACAACAGACAAAACAAGCACAAAAGTACACCAAAAAAGTACACCACAACAAAACAGCAAAGTTGAAACATACAAAAATAATATAACAACAACAACAATTACAGTGTTTTCTCTGAAAATAGTATAAATATTATTAATACAATAATACTTTTCTAAAATAGTAATACTTATAATACTGAAAACATTTTGTGGGACTGTAAAATAGGTAAATTAACTTGCAATTTAGTCATTATAGTGAATCAAGGACGGTTGTTTTGGTTGTGATTTGAGTTTTAATTTGGAAGATTGTGGCTATTTGAATTTTTTTTTTTTTTTTTTTTTTTTTTTTTTTACTCTAGTGAATGTTTTTCAGGTTTGTTTTTGAAAGATTCTGTGTAAACTTCATATGTGGACATTTTGTAATAAACAAAATGAAACAAAACACAACAGACAAAACAAAAACAAAAAATACACCAAAACAAAACAAACAAAAAAGTATACATATTAGTAATGCACCTGTTATAAAATAATAATTTATGTAAAATAATAATAATACTGTTATAAAATAGTAACAATAAACATTTTGCAGGACTGTAACATAGGTAAATTAACTTGAAATTTACGTGTGATAGTGAATGAATTGGAAGATCCTGGCTATTTTTATCTTTTCTTTCATTCTCTTGTGAATGTTTTTCAGGTTTGTTTTTGAAAGATTCTGTCTAAACATCATATGTGGACATTTTGTAGGAAACAAAATAAAATGAAACACAGCAGACAAAACAAAAATGAAAAATACACCAAAACAAAACAAAAATCACAAAGACAAAAAAAACAAACAAACAAAAAAACTATTAAATTGCAATGATATTTTTCTTTGAAAAAAAAAAAAAAAGTATACATATTAGTAATGCACCTGTTGTAAAATATTACTTTTGCAAAATAATAATAAACATTTTGCAGGACTGTAAAATGGGTAAATTAACTTAACTAAAAATTAATTAAATTAAAAAGTTAGGCATGATAGTGAATCACGGATGGTTGTTTTGGTTGTGATTTGAGTATCAAGTTGGGAGATTATTTGACACTTTTAGTAAATCTAGTTTTTCAGGTTTGTTTTTGAAGGAGTCTGCAAAGACTACATACTTTGAAGTTTTGTATGAAACGAAATTAAACACAACAGACAAAACAAACAAAAAAATACACCACAGCAAAACAAAACACAGCACGACACACTAAAAACAACTAAACCGTTACAGTGCTATTCCTCTGGAAAAAAATGGTGCTAATAAACGGCTAATATAAAACAATACTTTTATATGTTTTAAAAATTATTTTCTGCATAATGCATGGTATTTCAGGCACCATAAACATTTTGAAGGTACAGTACTATTGCACAAACACAGTGCAAAACCTCAGATGATCTTGTGTGAGGCTGTAAATCTGTCCGTCGTTCTACGCTAGGTGTTGTACAAGAGCGGTAACATGTTTTTTTCCGTCAAGTCGCACATGTTTCTCAGGCTTTGTCATACTGCAGCCATGCAAACAACTCCAAATCTGAATCCCTATACTCCTAATGTAAACAGCGCCTCACAGAAAATCACTTCTAATCTGCCTCTCTCTGTTTAGTAATTGTGCCCAGTCTTAATCTACGTGCCTGCTCGGCTCTGCTTCCCTCTGCTTTTAGTTTGGACACAGAGCTTTCATGTGGCATATTGTCTGACGCTCTTTGGAAACTGAAATGCATTACACCATATGCTGTGCTGCAACTCATTAAGAGCAGTGTCTGCTTCAAAGGCCTGCGACAGATTGATCCTCTGTACTAAACCCAGCCTGAAATGCATTGGAGGCAGGGCTTTGAAATAAATAAATCGGGTTTGAAATTGTTAACTCTATGTGATAATTCCCGTGCTGCTAAGGATGCAGAATGACTTTAGCCCTTGTAAAAGTGGGGCTTTTGATTCTAGATTGTCTTTAATCAAGCTCTAAATAGTGACAGTAGTTTTTATCGCATATGAAAATGTAGTATTAAGCTTATTGTCGGTAATATTCCCCGAGCTTTTTGAACGGGGGCAAGGGGCAACTGTGAATAATTTGTGTCCATCTAAGCGTAACAGTCTGTGGGAGATTTCACGCATGAGCGTACATTTTTAGCCCGAGTTTGTGCCATTTAGCGGAGAGGAAGGGAAATCATAATGTTACATCAACCCCTCCCCAGTATGACAGTGATAGAATACAGCTCCCTTTATAGATGGGTATTTATGCATGTAAACGCATATGTGTAAATGGGTCTGAAACACCTGCGAGCCGACGTATATATGATATCTCATACGGAGATATACATACTGTCACATGTCTGTGCGCATGCAGCAGCAGCAGGTACAGGGGTCACTTTCAGCACATCTGGTGTTCGGTAACGCCTTTGTGTTTGATGGGCTTGTAAAAGCAGAAAGTAACAGAGACAGCAAGAACTATGAGACTTAACCATAAAAGTGTCACAGTCTATTGCGCTAGAAAAAGAATAATCAGCCCCACGCAAACTACTTAAAATATCAGAATATTGTACCTGTTCTTGTATTCCAGATCAGATGATGAGGATAGTATATAATATTAGCATAATAATGTTAAAAAATAATTACATTTTAGTTCAAGTAAATAAACAAATAAAAAATATATATTTTTATTTTAATTAAAATAAAAATAAATATTTATTTTATAGAACAAATGTGTTTAGCATATTGCATTCCATATCATGCAGTGTTTACAAAATTGCATTCATGTTACATCTTTTTGTGTTTGTGTTTATTTATTTTGCTTATTCCAATTTATTTATTTATTTATTTTTATGTTCTGAAATGTTCTAAATCAATTTGTTGTTTATCATGAACAGATGCCACAGTTTTTTAAATTGCTATATTTGATTATATCAAATAAATATTAAGGACAAATGCTTTGCAAAAAGTAAAAAAAGTACATGTGCATTAATATTTTTGTGCAGCAAAAATTATTTACATTTTAATTTACATAAAAAAAGTACATGTATTCAAATAAACTTAAATTTAAAAAAAATAATAAATACATATAAATACAATTTAAAAACGCCATGATTAAAATAAATTCTGAATATTTATTTTGCTTATATTAATTTTTTTGTTTGTTTTGTTTTTAAAAAATCTGTATCATGCAATGTTTACCAAATTGCGTACATGTTACATCTTTAACTGTTAATTTACATTTTAGTAATTTCAAATGCTTATTCCAATTTATTTATTTATTTATTTTTATATTCTGAAATGTTCTAAATCGATTCTTTGTTTATCATAAACAGATGCCAGAGTTGCTTTAATTGCTATATTTGATTATATCAAATAAATGTTAAGGAAAAATGCTTTTCAAAAAGTAAAAAAGTACATGTGCATTAATATTTGTGCAGCATGTGTCACAACAGTTAATGCGATTGCAAAATTGTTTACATATTAATTTACATAAAAAGTAAATAAAATGTATTCAAATAAACTTAAATGAAAACAAATAAAATAAATATAAATGCAATTAAAAAACGCTATTATAAAAAATAAATTATGAATATTTATTTTGTTTATATTTTACCAAATTGCATGCATGTCAAACTATCCTTTTTGTGTTATTTGTATTTTATTAATTACAAATGTTTGCTTATACCAATTTATTTATTTTATTACATTCTGGAATTTTCTAAATAATTTATTTGTTTATCATTAACAGATGCCGCAGTTTCTTTTTCACAGAAGCCTGGATCTGCCAGTGAATAAAAAATTTAAAAAGGTTATTGCAACCTTTTATTATACAATTGACTTTATTATGATATAAACTAACATTTGTGAGAAATAAAGTCAGAATTGTGAGACATAAACCCACAATTCTGAGTTTTTTGTCAGAATTGCGTGATGTAAACTCACAATTGCGAGAGTTTCTGACTTTTTTAATGCAATTCTAATTTTTATTTAAGAATTGTGAGATATAATCTCACAATTGCAAGTTATAGGGCTGATTTCACAGACAGGGCTTAGACTAAACCAGGATTTAGACAATAATTCAGTTAGGACATTAAAGTAATTTTTTTTATCAAAATGCCTTAGAAACAAGGGCACTGACATATTTCAAGATCAATTAGAGCAAGTTTCTTTCCGTTAAAACAGCTCAGATCTTGCATTTTAGTCTGGGACTAGTCTGTGAAATTGGGGGATGAAGTCCAGTTTTGAGGAAAAAAAAATTGTTATAAAGTTCACACAATTGTGTGTTATAAAGTCAGAATGCAATTTTTTTTTTTTTTAAATGTCACAATTGTGAGTTTATATCTCACAATTCTGACTTTATAACTTCTTTATAACTTTTATAACTTTAAAAGTCGCTTTTGCAAGAAAAAAAAGTCAGAATTGTGGGATAAAAAGTCCAAATTGCCTTTTTATTATTATTATAATTATTTATTTAGTGGTGGAATCATGCTTCCTTATTTTTATTTAAATTGATTTTGTTGAATTAAATAAATATTAAGAAAAATGCTTACAACAAATAAAAAAGTGCATATGCATTAATATTTGTGCAGTGTGTATCACAAGTCATACAAAAATATGCAGCAATTCAGCAATCCTTAAATGACCATGTTTAACAAATGCTGTTAATAGTTTTGGTCCTAATGGTTTCACATTTAATGTGATTGCAATACAAATTACATTCATTTGAATTAAATAAAAGAGTAAATGTATTAAAACAAACTTTAATTACAAAACACCATTATTAAAATAAATAATTGATTTATTTCAGGGGGATTTTATTTATTTATTTATTTATTTCCAAAATAAAAAGGTCCACGTGTTGAACGTTTTGTATTCCGTTTCATGCAATGTTTACCAAATTGCATGCATGTTAAACTTGAATTTAGAGTAATCTTTCTTTTTGTGTGTGTAATTTGCATTTTATTAATTTCAAATGTTCGCTTATTCCAATGTATTTATTTTATTATGTTCCGGAATGTTCTAAATCAATTCTTTGTTTATCATAAACAGATGCCACAGTTTCTTTTTATTGTTATAGTTTGTTTACAGGACGAATATTACTTCAAAATGATGGACATGACAGTTTTGGAAACAAAAGCAATATGAATGGAAACTAAAACACAGCCCTCCTCCCCATCATCTGGTAACTAGTCTCTGCATTTTCCTCATTAAATACAGTTTATACAGCTTGTCTGTTGTACGATACTGTATGACTCTTTAAAATATTTTTGACACTCAATAAATCCACTGAAAACGTATTTAAATGTAGGTCAACTTTTAGTCGTGGTAAACATAAAACCAGATATCCACTCACAAATTACACTGATTTAGAACTGTTGAGCGCAAACGGAGTCTCCCTCTAAAAATACTTTGCTTTTTGCGAGATTTGAGGATGAAAAAACGCAGAAATCTGTCTTCATTCAGTCCCACTCAATTTATTCCAGAAATGAAACACTTTTATGTCTTTACACGCAAATGTGGGCCGTCGTGGGGCCTCCGCCGAGAGATCTTAGTGAGCATCAGCGAGCATGTGTGTCCTATTTGGGTCTTACAGTAACGTGCCATCTGTATTTGTGCTTGTAATAGTGTGATTAATACCGGGGAGGTACATCGCACACTCTGGCTCGGAGTTTTTAGGCCGGACTATCGGCGTGCAGCTCTGACTTTCATGTGCAGATCAGCCAATTGAACCCAAATGCTCTAATGATGTGCTTTTAAAATAATACCTTATCTTTCAAAAGCAGTTACTGTCTGAAAACAATAAGGATATTCCTCCAAGCTTCTAAATGCGATTGTGAATATTCAGCGGATCTGTGTCATATCCGTCAGCATATTTGGAGATAATCGGTATGATCAGTATCTGGGATAAGTGTTGGTGAAAAGGGCAACCTGGGGCTCTGTGATCATTTATTTGCTCGTTCATAGGTCACATAGAGCCGGAAATCTCTTCATTGACTCTTTCAGCTGATAACAGACATTGCCAAGGAGGGGTCACTGGCTTATGCAGTATGCAGTGAAAGGATCATTGACTTTCTGTATGCAGGCCAGTGTTTATTGATGTCTGTTTTTAATGTCAAAGAATATTAAAAATTTGGATGGGATTTTTTTTTTTTTTTTTTTTTTTGGCCACCCTTCAGCATTTCACTTTAGCACTTATAAAGAGAAAAAAGTAAGAAATCTGGGAAGTCATTGTTACAGATAAGATTCGTTCAGACAGACGGTAGATTTTTTAGACTATCTGACTCAAATCTGTTTAGTTGTTTATATACATCAAAAACCCACATGGAATCCATTTTTCTGTGGTTTAAAAAATATATTTTGGAAAAGTGATTCAGTCTGAACAACCAGATCCCGATTTCAAGTAGTTTTCTTGTTATTTGTTATGTCATATAAAAAATGCTTTTCAAAAAATAAAAAGGTATAATTTTCAGACAAATGCTTAACTGCATTCTCTGGTAATAAACCTTGGCTTTGCTAGTGCCACTGTTTGAGTGCCATTATGTAATACATGCATAATTTCCCTATAAATGTATTTAACATTTTTTCTATAATTTTTCTTACATAATAAATGTTTTGAAAATCTACTATACTGACCACTGGTTGCATTTTCCTAATCACAATCAGCAAAAAGCTGTAATGTTGTAAAATATTATTAGAATTTAAAATAGCTGTTTTCTATTTCAATATATTTTACTGTCAAATTTATTCCTGTGATGCAAAGCTGAATTTTCAGCACCATTCCTCCAGTCTTCAGTGTCACATGATCCTTCAGAAATCATTCTAATATGCTGATTGTGGTGCTCAAGAAACATTTCTTATCATCAGTGTTGAAAACAGTTAATATATTTTATTTTTCAGGACTGTTTGATGAATAGAAAGTTCATTTACAGTATTTATTTGAAATATAAATATAAAGTATCCACTGCCACTTTTGCAATTTAATGCATCCTTCACTTTAGCACTTTTAAAGAGAAAAAAAGAAAGAAATCTGGGAAGTTATTGTTACAGATAAGATTCGTTTAGACGGATGGTAGATTTTTTAGACTATCTGACTCAAATCTGTTTAGTTGTTTATAGTCTGAACATCAAAAACCCACATGGAATCCATTTTTCTGTGGTTTAAAAAATATATTGTGGAAATGTGATTCAGTCTAATCAACCAGATCCCGATTTTAAGTAGTTTTCTTGTTATTTGTGGTGAAATTTTTGAACTAATTTTCGAAAAATGCTTAAGTTGAACCCTTAAATGACCATGTTTAATAAATGCCGTTAAAAGCTTTGGTTCTGTTGGTTTTGCATTTAATATTATTGCAAAAAAAATAATAATAATAATAAAAAAAAATAAATGTAACCCCTTAATTGTCACCCATCCCCTCAGTTTACTTCACATTTTTACAAATAAATCCTAATCTTTGTTATAAAAAGACTTTCTTTGTTGCTTTTTCCCCTATCATGCTTATCATAAGTAATTATGAGACTGTTGGTAATTATATATCAGTTGAAAAAATTAAATCTCAAAATTCATCCTTTAAAAACCATTTTAAAATCAGACATTGCATTACCATGGAAAATGTACATCAAAATCACATTGCAAAATGTTTTCGTTCATTAATTATGAAATTTTAAGTTTGAATACTGCATTTTCACATCTATGTTCAAAAATAGAAAGCTTAAATTAAGATAAATAAAATACAATCAAATACAAATTAAAAGAATGCTTTTAAAAAAATACAAAAGTACATATGAATTAAAAGATTACCTCACATCCAGAATACATATTTCCTCATTTACTCACTCCCATGTCATCCAAGAGGTTTCATGTCTTCTAAAAGAAATTAAGGTTTTTGAGGAAAACTTTCCAGGATTTTTCTCCATATAGTGGACTTCAATGGGGACCACTGGGTTGAAGGTCCAAATTGCAGTTTCGATGGAGCTTCAAAGGGCTCTACAAGATCCCAGTTGAGAAATAAGGGTCTTATCTAGTGAAACGATTGGTCATTTTTAACCACAAATGCTCGTCTTGTACCATACACATTACGTAGTGATATTGCCAGAAGTACCAACCCGGTGTTTACAAAGCAAATGTGCAAAGAAAGTCAAATGCCCTTTATTTAAAAAAAGGTAAAACAACAATTTGAACAAAGAGTTTTTCACCCTACCCTACCTTTTTGAACTGGAGTACACGGACAAAGAACGAAACCTCCCATGACTTATCGCAGAGCTAGTGCAATGTGAGCATTTGTGGTTAAAAAGTATATACATTTATTTATTTTTTTTCGTTTCGCTACATAAGACCCTTATTCCTCGGATGGGATCGTGTAGAGCCCTTTGAAGCTGCATTGAAACTGCAATTTGAACCTTCAACCCATTTGCTCACACTGAAGTCCACTATATGGAGAAAAATCCTGGAATGTTTTCCTCAAAAACCTTAATTACTTTTCGACTGAAAAAAGAAAGACATGAACATCTTAGATGACATAGGGGTGAAATGATCAATTTCAGAAGTGAACTAATCCTTTATCATTTCAAGTAGTTTTGTTGTTATTTACAAAGGTGTCGTAATCTGCAGTTATTTTTGCATATGCTTGAGTAACCACTTCTTGTACACTTCACTTACCACCTTACAAGCAATATGTTAAGGGATCTAGTTGCTTATTTTCATTTGTAACAACTGTATGAGTTCTTCAGTGGGCCACAAAAGTGCCATTTGGAATGGGCCCATTCTGTCCATCTATAACCACCAGATAAAATCTGTCTAATTACTGCACCAAGCCCAATAACAAAGGCAAAAAAGAACCTGCAAAGTCATTTAGCTCTGTGAGCATTGCTAGAAAGTAATTAAAGGCTTTGCAGAGAGAGAGCTATATTTTTTGAGATGTGAGATCTGTTGAGCTGGAAAGCTTGAGATTAAGATGTTTTGCATCAGCTTTCTGTAACACTGGAGGATATGAGAGAGGAAAAAATGTGTAATAGAGACACAATGGCATGACAGAAGTGATATAGCAGGCTTTTCTTTATCAAAAGAATTGGCTGAAATGATGTTTCTCAATGTGGCGGGAGGAACAAGAATGGCTATGAATAAAGATGAGGACTCTTGCCCAGCAAGACTGTATTAGTAAAAATCAAACAGCTAATGTGTGTGAATGCTAATAATGTCCCAAAATACACAATGGTGTTACCTTGGAAGGCCTCTTTCTTCTCTAGAGCCGTCTGGAAATTCTGCAGGTATATTCAGTAGAGCTTCAGTTCAGCTTATGCACTCATTTATATATTAAATACCCAGCATTGTCTTCCCATGTTAATAAAATGTAGTTTTTTTCTGAGGTTCAATGTCACAATGTGAGCATTGTGGAATTTGACTGAACTGTTGAACTGTGGTAAAAATTTGTAGTTAGAAATTCAGATATTGTTCTTCTGATATTATGTAAATGATGCAATAACTTAAATGAGCAAATAATGAGGCATTTCTTTATTATTTGGGAAATCAAGTGATACTCTGCAATTATTTCAAGTACTTTTATTTCTATATTAATGCATTTGACAGATCCAGAGTGTCTCAGATTATATCGCTGGAATGACTTTATTCAGTTTGTGCATTCTCTGGTAATAAACCTTGGCTTTGCTAGTGCCACTGTTTCAGTTACTTAAGTGCCATTATATAAAACATGCATAATTTGTCTATAAATGTATGTAACATTTATCAGATTTTTCTTACATAAACACGACCATTCAAAAGCATGAAGTTAATAAGACTTATGTTTTTGAAAGTCTATTATACTGACCACTAGTTGCATTTTCCTAATCAAAAATACAGCAAAAAGCTGTAATATTGTGAAATATTAATAGAATTTAAAATAGCTGTTTTCTATTTCAATATACTTTACAGTCAAATTTATTTCTGTGATGCAAAGCTGAATTTTCAGCACCATTCCTCCAGTCTTTAATGTCACATGATCCTTCAGAAATCATTCTAATATGCTGATTGTGGTGCTCAAGAAACATTTCTCATCATCAGTTTTGAAAACAGTTAATGCATTTTATTTTTCAGGACTGTTTGATGAATAGAAAGTTCATTTACAGCATTTATTTGAAATATAAATATAAAGTATCCACTGCCACTTTTGCAATTTAATGCATCCTTCATAATTAAAATGATTAATTTCTTACAAAAAAAAGTCTTACTGGCCACATTCAGTAGTTTATGTGCTATGCACTTTAATAGAAGTCATGTTTTTAACAAAATTACAATGTGTAGCTGCAGCAGCTTTGTATGGAAGCCCATTTCCGCCACTGAATAAAAAATGAGGTAATTGCGACTTTTTATCTCACAGTTCTTACTTTTTCTCGCAATTTTAAGTTTACGTCTCGCGATTCTGACTTTGCTTCTCAGAATTGCGAGATATAAACTCACAATTGCAAGTTATTAAGTCAGAATTGTGAGATAAAAACTCACAATTCTGAGAAATAAAGTCAGAATTGTGAGTTTGCATCACGCTATTCTGAGAAGAAGGTGAGAATTGTGAGATAAAAAGTCACAATAATCTTTTTTATTTTTTATTCAGTGGTTGAAATGGGGTTCCATAGATTTGGACTATGATTTCTGACCCAAAGCCCAGATCTGTTTGGTTGAAAAATAAAAACAAAACATTGTGCTGCATATCCAGGTTTGGCGTGAAAGGCTCTAAAGACTCTAAATGTCTACAAAACTTTGAATGGGTTGCGTATGTGAAGCAGTACAAGCTGAACTGATAGTAGCAGTTGAATGCTTCGGTTAGGGCACAAAACCTTAATCGAAATGTTTGAGGAATATCAGTACAAGGCTGCCTCGCAAACACAGTAACAAGATTGAACAAATGAAAAGCGACAGCAGTAATATCTTTTTCTACGGGCCATAAGACAACTTTAGAAGTTGTGTTTTCCAATAGAATTGAGGTAAAATGAA
Source organism: Cirrhinus molitorella (assembly GCA_033026305.1). NCBI lineage: Eukaryota > Metazoa > Chordata > Actinopteri > Cypriniformes > Cyprinidae > Cirrhinus > Cirrhinus molitorella. Next base: position 2,168,860 of record CM065131.1, read on the forward strand.
GGTAGAATGAAGAAGGAAATCTGAATGCAGTAGACGTTCTCCATCTGCCACTGCTCCACTGTGAGACTCCTCCGCTTTGTTCGGCCCAGTTTGAGGGGGGTTGCTTCCAGGGAGCATGTTTGCCAGCCCTATCGCGTTTCCCAGAAACCTCAAAGAACATCTAAAACATGTTTTCTCTCTCTCTCTATCCTACTGACTGCAGTGAGGGCAGCACTGTCTCTTCTGCAGAGGATTATATCCCCCGAGCATTCATGACCTTCATAGTCTCACTGGAGAAGGGCGTGTTCTGAAAGAATTGGATTCTCTTTGTTGTGTCTATTTCTTCATTCTCTTTTTAGACTCGCTTCTTAGTTAAGCAAGCAAACTGAGGTACAGTGAGCCAGAGCACTTTTATTAACATTGGCCTGCTGTGCGCCGTTTAATGATGTTTAACTTCTGTCGTCCTCATGGGCTCTCCAACTTTTCATGACAACAAACATATCTGAACTGTTTTGGCACCAATTAGCACACATGTAAACCGGTATAAACACAAATTTATTGAGGTTTTCTTAATCAAAACGACTACAAAAACATGACATCCCTTTATGAAGGACCTCCGTAGATGTTGTTGATGCAACTTATGTAAAGATTTCACTTTGTTGATAGTTCAAGTTTCTGCAAATGCAAAATGTCACAAACCTTTCAACCTGATGTTATCGGCATATTTACATTTTCATGCAAAGAAAGCACAGTAAAATAAGCATATGCGTTTATATATTTTGAAATGTGTCATAAGATGAAACATAGCTGACATGAAATGACATGAAATGTATATATTATATATTTACTTAAACATGGAATTATTTTAACAAAGTAAAAGGGATCATACACAATGCATGTTATTTTTTCAGTACTGACCTGAATAATATTTCATATAAAAGATGTTTACATATAGATCACAAGAGAAAAAATTGAATTTATAAAAATTACCCTGTTCAAAAGTTTACATACACTTGATTCTTAATACTGTGTTGTTTCCTGAATGATCCACAGCTGTGTTTTTTTGTTTAGTGATAGTTGTTTATGAGTCCCTTGTTTGTCCTGGACAGTTAAACTGCCTGCTGTTCTTCAGAAAAATCCTTCAGGTCCCACAAATTCTTTGGTTTTCAGCATTTTGGTGTATTTGAACCCTTTCCAACAATGACTGTATGATTCTGAGATCCATCTTTTCACACTGAGGACAACTGAGGGACTCATATGCAACTATTACAGAAGGTTCAAATGCTCACTGATGCTCCAGAAGGAAAGATGATGCATTAAGAGCATCTGAATTTGAAGATCAGGGTAAATTGAACTTATTTTGTCTTTTGGGTAACACATAAGTATCTTCTGGAGCTTTTGAAGTGCAGTACTAAATGAAATATATATATATATATATATATATATATATATATATATCTGAAGCATCAGCGTATAAACCTTCTGTAATAGTTGCATTAGTTTTTCTGTTGTCCTCAGTGTGAAAATATGAATCTCAAAATCATACAGTCATTATTGGAAAGGGTTCAAATCACTAAACAAAAAAACACAGCTATGGATCACTCAGGTTACAACACAGTATTTATAATAAAGTGTATGTAAACTTTTGAACAGGGTAATTTTTATAAATGTAACTATTATTTTCTCTTGTGGACTATATGTAAATGTCTTTTATATGAAATACCTTATTCAGGTCAGTACTAAAAAACAAATAAAAAAATAACGTGCATTTTGTATGATCCCTCTTATTTTGCTAAAATAATTAACATTTTGCACAACATTTTGCAAACTTTTGACCTCAACTGTCTGTACATAGACAGCATAAAAGTTGCTAGGCAATTCGGTCAAAAGCATAAAGGTAGCACTCTGATATGCAGCATTAAATTTACATCAAATATAGCGTGATGAGATTTTGCCCTCAGGCCAAAACTATTTGCTTTGGAACAAATAATAGATTAATGAGACCAAAGACAAAAATGAATTACATTTTATGTTTAACTACTATAGAGACATCAGAGCCAGCTGCTAATTCCAGAAGATTTGGTCAAGGTAAGGGTGACCTCTGAAAACAGTGAAGCAAACAGGCTTTATTAACAGCATATTTTAAGTCTAAACAAGTACATTCTTGCTAAAAAACTCTTAAAACTGCATTCTGTGACATGAAAACAGAATTGTTTATAAAAATGATCTTATTTTCATCTTAATTTTTCTAATCAGATGAAGGCATAAAACATTTAATTTATCCTGATCAAATTAAAATTAAACCCTTTTACCTTTTGGCAAACAAAGTGCTACACAATAGAGGTTTACTGTAAAAATGTAAAAGAAAATAAATGTGATTGCTTAGACTTATTCATATTTATTATTAGTAGTAGTAGCAGTATTGTTGTTACATTCTCAAGACTGCTAAATAGTAATATATTTATGACACAGTTTAACGTTAAACTAAACTTTTATTTTGACGAGTTGCCGTGAAGAAATTGCAGCTGCTGTGAATGTGATACGACGGTAGTTTTCTCAAATTAACAGGAAAATGCTAATGAAGTGACACTCAGAGCAGCTGGAGAAGATATTGTGTGTTCATATCGTCATTTAGCTTAGTCATTTAACGTCTGCGCTTTATTATGTGGAGTAAACAGAACAGTGCGTCACACCAAACCACATTCATTCATTCATTCATTCATTGCAGAAATCATGGAGCGTTTACGCGTGATGTCAAATGCTTCTGCGGATTTGTAGTTTTAGCATTTCACCTGAGCATTGCAGATCAGGCATATAGGTAAATAAGAAGGTGACACTTCCTCTAGTGGAGAAGAACAATGATAAGATTCACATCGATCAGATCTTGTTTTAAATGTTTGCTGAAATAAATACAGGAAAAGATTAATCGAAAGATCGATTTTTAATTGCACTCCTCTCAGCCAACCAGATTCGAGGACCAGAAAGATCTGTTAGCTTGGATTTACATTTAAATACGCTTCTTAGTTTCGTATGTTTCAGTACTCAGGCAGATGCAGGACAGCTCTTTGCAAGCTTTGCAGCATTTTTGCAAGTTTCCCAAAATATAAAGTCCGAAGATTAGATAATGATGTGAATTTTTCAAATCTACCGTCTGCTGTGCTTCCTGTGTAGAGGTTTAAGGAATACACTGCAAGAAAAGGCTCATCTCATTATTTTTAAATTGTTTCTAGTCAAAATATCTGAAAATTCTTAAATTAAGATGCATTTACTAGATAAGCAAAATTACATTAAATATTTAATCTTGTTTCAAGCTAAATAAGATTCACATTGATCAGATCTTGTTTTAAATGTTTGCTGAAATAAATACAGGAAAAGATCGATTCACTGCTTTTGAGAACCAATATCGAATCGACGTCATTTAAAACAAACGATTAATCGAAAGATCGATTTTCAATTGCACTCCTCTCAACCAATCAGATTCGAGTACCAGAAAGATCTGTTAGCTTGGATTTACATTTAAATACGTTTCTTAGTTTCGTATGTTTCAGTACTCAGGCAGATGCAGGACAGCTCTTTGCAAGCTTTGCAGCATTTTTGCAAGATTCCCAAAATATAAAGTCCGAAGATTAGATAATGATGTGAATTTTTCAAATCTACAGTCTGCTGTGCTTCCTGTGTAGAGGTTTAAGGAATACACTGCAAGAAAAGGCTCATCTCACTATTTTTAAATTGTTTCTAGTCAAAATATCAGAAAATTCTTAAATTAAGATGCATTTACTAGATAAGCAAAATTACATTAAATATTTAATCTTGTTTCAAGCTAAATAAGATTCACATTGATCAGATCTTGTTTTAAATGTTTGCTGAAATAAATACAGGAAAAGATCGATTCACTGCTTTTGAGAATCAATATCGAATCGACGTCATTTAAAACAAACGATTAATCGAAAGATCGATTTTCAATTGCACTCCTCTCAACCAATCAGATTCGAGTACCAGAAAGATCTGTTAGCTTGGATTTACATTTAAATACGCTTCTTAGTTTCGTATGTTTCAAGTCTCAGGCAGATGCAGAACAGCTCTTTGCAAGCTTTGCAGCATTTTTGCAAGTTTGCCAAAATATAAAGTTCGAAGATTAGATAATGATGTGAATTTTTCAAATCTACAGTCTGCTGTGCTTCGCAAAAATGCATGACCTTAAATGCAGAAGAGCAGCCTGAGCCGTCTTTATAAGCTGTCACTGATTACAGTTTTCTGCACCTAGTCTTCCACCCCAAAAGCAAGCCCAGTTTGATAAAGAAGACGCGTATCCTTCCGTATGATTAATTGATCCACTTCTTAGTGCTTCTACTCCCCCCCTCAGACCGCCAGAGTAACTCCTCTCACAGCTAGGACACTCTGAATTATTAACCTGCAAAACAGCCTTTTAACTTACAAATCAAGTCTTGGTCATGAAACACAGAATAAGGCTTTGTGCTGACTGATTTAAAACATTTTGCCCTCTCAAGCTTGTGGAGGAGAGGATGTAGAGTGGAGTATTTTGCAGTATTTGAGGAAGGGATAATGTCCCGCCTTCGAGATTGATCACAAATCAATAATCTCTGTTTCAGGACCCCAGAATGTGACTAAAAATGTGCAACAATAATTCAAAATCTAGTTGGGAAAGCTTTGTAAAAATAACAGTTATGAACTTGGTATTCAGTCAAAAAGATTCATTGAACCAACCTTCTGCTCATTCAATAGTTACACTGCAAAAAATGCTTTTTTACTTTGTTTCCAGCCAAAATATCTAAAAATTCATAAAGCAAGAAGGATTTTCTAGTAAAAATATTGTCTTGTTTTCAGAAAAAAATAAGTCCAAATTAAGTTTTTGCTTGAAACAAGCCAATGGGGTAAGCAAAATAATCTAGTTTTCATCTTGAAATATATATATTTTTTTCTTACCCCATTGGCAGATTATTTGCATGTTTGAAGCAAAAACTCACTTATTTTTAACTTATTTTTTCTGAAAACAAGACAATCATTTTTACTTGTCTAGAAAATCCTCATTGATTTAAGAATTTTTAGATATTTTGGCTGGAAACAAGACAACAAATCTAAGTAAGAAAAGCATTTTTTTTTTTTTTTTGCAGTGTAGAGGTTTAAGGAATACACTGCATTAAAAAAGGTTCATCTCCCTTAGTATTTTTATCTTGTTTCTAGTCAAAATATCTGAAAATTCTTAAATTAAGATGCATTTACTAGATAAGCAAAATGACATTAAATATTTAATCTTGTTTCAAGCTAAATGCACTTAATTTATTTTTAAAATTATCTACCAGTGGGGTAAGTAAAATATTACTAAAACAAGAGTATTTTACTTACCCCATTGGCAGATTATTTTGCATGTTTGAAGCAAAAACTCACTTATTTTTAACTTATTTTTTCTGAAAACAAGACAATCATTTTTACTTGTCTAGAAAATCCTCATTGATTTAAGAATTTTTAGATATTTTGGCTGGAAACAAGACAACAAATCTAAGTAAGAAAAGCATTTTGTATTTTTTTTTGCAGTGTAGAGGTTTAAGGAATACACTGCATTAAAAAAGGTTCATCTCCCTTAGTATTTTTATCTTGTTTCTAGTCAAAATATCTGAAAAGTCTTAAATTAAGATGTATTGCTGGTTCAAGCTAAATGCACTTAATTTATTTTTAAAATTATCTACCAGTGGGGTAAGTAAAATATTACTAAAACAAGAGTATTTTACTTACCCCATTGGCAGATTATTTTGCATGTTTGAAGCAAAAACTCACTTATTTTTTACTTATTTTTTTCTGAAAACAAGACAATAATTTTTACTTGTCTAGAAAATCCTCATTGATTTAAGAATTTTTAGATATTTTGGCTGGAAACAAGACAACAAATCTAAGTAAGAAAAGCATTTTTTTTTTTTTTTTTTTTTTTTTTTTTTTTTTGCAGTGTAGAGGTTTAAGGAATACACTGCATTAAAAAAGGTTCATCTCCCTTAGTATTTTTATCTTGTTTCTAGTCAAAATATCTGAAAATTCTTAAATTAAGATGCATTTACTAGATAATCAAAATGACATTAGATATTTAATCTTGTTTCAAGCTAAATGCACTTAATTTATTTTTTTAATTATCTACCAGTGGGGTAAGTAAAATATTACTAAAACAAGAGTATTTTTTTACCCCACTGGCAGATCATTTTACTTATTTTAAGCAAACTGCCCTTAATTTAGTTTTTACTTTTCACCTGGAAACAAGACTAAATATCTCATGCAATTTTGCTTATCTAATAAATGCATCCTAATTTAAGACTTTTTAGATATTTCGACTAGAAACAAGACAAAAATACTAAGTAAGATAAGTCGTTTTTGCAGTGTATGTTGTCTGGGTGTCATGTTTAAACCATAATCAGCATACTTTATTTTCTAAGACTTTTTGTTTGTTTGAAGCCCTGTGTTGTGTAGCCTGATCTTATTAAAATGTGGGCTTCGGTGGTTAGCAACTTACACGGTCACTTTAGAGACGCCACACAGTGCTTCTTTCATCAGTGCTTTGCTGGAAATATTCCTGTCTCCAGCGCTTCACGTAAACCCTTTCACAGTCTGTTACATTGTAGAAGATGGAAGTCTGATAAATAACCTCATTACAGGAGTTCAAAGAAAGTCGTCATGGATTGTCTGGAACTTTCCATGGACCGCGTGTGCTGGTTAGCCAGCTGCAGGCCTGCGTCTACAATATCTCATCAATTGTAAGCTGATTGGGGTCACGTACCGTGAGGAAAAGATATGCTTTAGGGCTCCAAACACTGTAATAATGAGACCTCCTTTTCTTACATTACTGAGGACAGACGCTGGTGAAATGTGATCACATATGTTAATCAAAACCATAATCACTTGCTAGTGTCCCAAACTGTAGGCATGTTGTCAATGTGCTTTCATTCACTGTAATTTCATTAACTTTTGACTTTTTGAAACTTTTGTGTTGGGTTTAATATAATGATCTACATGGAGGTGAGGGTGGCATTAAAGTTGAAATAACCTAATATTGTTCCAAACTCACATGAATTTCTTCTAAAATGTTTAAAACTGCACACGTTGCTCTGATTTTTAATAGAATATCATGCAGATTTAGAACGACATGAGGATGAGTAAATGTTCATGTTTGGATGAACTATCCCTTAGAATTTGGTGCATAAAATGTATACATTGAAAAACTGTGGCTTGAACATTTTTCTTAATTTTTCATAATTTAGTGAAAACTTAGCAGGTCTTAACTATAACGATTTGTACTTGCCTCAGTTCTGACATTTTCACTGGAAAGAAAGAAAGAAAGAAAGAAAGAAAGAAAGAAAGAAAGAAAGAAAAAAAGATGTCACATTTTACAACTAAATTCTGGCATCATTGACATTAGGAACAGTTAGTTGTTGTTATTAGTATTATTATGATCAAGTTCAAAATAAAATATTTGTATTAATTATATGTATTTAATAATTAATAATAATAATAATAATAATAGTAACAAGAAAAAAAAGTGTCATTTAAGAACTAAATGCTGCACCATTGATGTTAGGAATAGTTATTTTTTTATTATTATTATCAATAATAAAATAAAAACTAAATAAAATAAAATTTCAAGCTAGTTTTTATTTATTCATTTGTATTTTCTTTTCATATTAAGTTAATAGTCATTTGTTATATTATTTAATAATAATAATAATAATAATAATAATAGTAGTAGTAGTAGTAGTAGTAGTAGTAGTAATAATAATAATAATAATAATAATAATAATAATAATAATAATAGAAGAAGAAGAAGTAGTAAATAAGAAGAAGAGTAGTAAAAAAAGTCACATTTTACAACAAAATTCTGGCATCATTGACGTTAGGAATAGCTATTTTTTATTATTATTATCAAGATCAATATATATATATATATATATATATTATGTATGTTTTTAATAATTATTAATAATAATAGTACCAAGAAAAAAAAATTATGTCAATTTTAAAAACTAAATGCTGGCATCATTGCTTTTAGGAATATTTTTTTATTATTATTATTATCAAGAAAATAATTAAATAAAAAAAATAATAAAATAAAACAATTTCAAGCTAGTTTTTATTTATTAGTTTGTATTTTCTTTTTATATAAAGTCAATAGTCATTTGTTATATTATTTAATAATTAATAATAAGAAGAAATAAAAAATAACTATTACTATTATCAAGATCATTTTTCATCACAAAATATTAATTTGATAAAAATGTATAATGATTTCAGATGCCAGAACATTTTCCCTGGCCTAAAATAAAATATAAAACAAAATTATATATATTATTATTATTATTATTATTATTAATATTAATATTTCTATATGTATGTATTTAATAATTAATAATAATAGTAACAAGAAAAACAAAACAAAAAAAACAAGTTTAACAACTAAATGCTGGCATCATAGCTGTTAGGAATAATTATTTATTACTATTACTTTTTTCATTAAATGTCAAGTTTTGCAACTAAATGCTGGCTTCATTGAAAATTCACATGCATGAATTGAAATCAAAAGTCTTCAACTCTCAGTGATCTGTTGGGTTATGAGACCTCTTTAGCTCTTAATTACCACCAGAACATTGTGGGACATTCTAGCGCATCGCTTAGATGTTAATAGCTGTAGACATGAACGATTCTGTCAAAGCGAACCGAAATGCAACCTATAATCTATAATCCTGCAATTTAGCTGATAAAATAGATAAGAGTGTGGGTGGTAAGGGAGGTGACAGCGTGGAAAACTCCATGCCTGAGTGATCAGGGATGATTGGAGGCTGAAGTATTGACAGGAACATTTTCTCATCAGTTCCTTTGGATGGAACAGACGCCAGTGACAGGAGAAAGACACAAGCCTTTTTACGGAATATCAATTCTCCTGCTTTCTCTCAGCTTCCATGGCTGAGACATGACGGGAAATGGCTTTTATGGTGCAACGGGTCATCTGCAGTTTTCATACTGAAAAGTGAATGGCAGATAAAAACTCCTGGAAAACATGTCCTAGAGGTGTGTGCGCTTTGCCCAAGCCCCCATAAACCAGAGAGGATGATTCTCATCTCATTTCTACGCACGCATCAGATATCGAAATACTCTAAGACTGAACTGGCTCAGTGAGTTGTTGGCTCCAAAATTGGCTGAATTTAATGCATGACTTGTTTAAAATCCAATAAATAAGCCCTCCTCTTCAGAGAAGCAGGGCAGATGTTCTCAACGCAATTTTTTTGCTATGAAAACCAAAAGCAAAATGTGTACTTTTCATCAGACAGGAAAGAGTTTCAAATGATCAAGTCCAGTTTCCATTTTGTCTCATTTTGGCCTTCACAGCTTGGATGAAAAATTCACATGCTGCGCAGAGGGACAAACCTTGGTGTCTGAATATATGGTGAGATGTAGGTACAGAGTTCAGAGGAAGCCTGAGAGCTGAAACCACTTAAGAGACTTCAGGTCTGACATGAGATCAGACCTTTTCAATGTGCAGCTATGAACCCATGACAATTGGAGTGTGATGGACAAATGATATTCCATATCAAGTGTTCCCACTTATCACCCACTTTTCCACTCCAGCCTTGTCTATGATGTATGATGTCACAGACTGAATCCATAATAACATACTTCTCTTCTCTTCTCTTCTCTTCTCTTCTCTTCTCTTCTCTTCTCTTCTCTTCTCTAGTGGAGTTTCAAGAAAGACAGCATGTTGTCTGTTCAGATACACTGTGGTTACAGCAAAGTTGGTAATCTGAAAAACCCGTAAAACCTTTGTCTTCAGCAAACAAATTGGGATATTTTTGATGAAATCCAAGAGCTTTCTGACCCTGCATAGACAGCAACGCAACTGACATGTTCCAGGCCCAGAAAGGTAGTAGGGACATCGTTAAATCAAAGAAAACACAAAAATAATGACTTCATTCAACACGCAACACACAAATAAATAAAACCTTATAGAAATATGTTTCATATTTTTGTCTTGTTATCACTGAGAAAACATAATTCTGAAATAAAAGCTTATTTTTTTGAGGGTCAGTGAATTAGGTGTACCAAACCATCACTGAGCAAAGAAGAATTAAATATCTAGCCGAGGAAAAACAAGCGATTTTTACCTTTTATGGGCATTTTTTACCTTTATAAAGCCATTCTTATTTTTCTGAAAGTGTGCTTTATCTTTTGCGTCAAATTCTTATATTTAATCAATAAAGTCACTTAAAATAATACAACATTTTAGGCTTTAACCACACAAATAAAATCATTATAAACAAAATGCATCTTTTCAATGCAGAGGAAACATAGATGCTGCATCTGAATTGCAATTTAGATGAATTTACCCACTGTTTAATGCAGGACATGAATGCATTTAACCTGCTTACAACTGCATAATTTATTTATTTATTTAATTTTTGTTTGATAGTTTAATCCTAAAACATTGAGTGCTGATATATGAAATTATTTGTTAAAAAATGAAAAGGTACTTTAAATGTGAAATTACAACAGCCAGCAGGTGGCAGTATGTCACTGTTGCGATTGAAACAAATCATTTAAAGGGTTGATTCATTCAGGAACAAAACACCATCATGTTGTTTAGAGAGGCAAAACAGCGCTGTGGCTGTGTTTGGAACCATTTTTTGTTGGCGAAATACGGTGTCAATACGGTGTCTAAAACGAAAGTCTCTTAATATTAGTTTCTACTTTATTAACCCACTAATTGTCACCCACCCCACCTGTGGGACGCCTAAGTTTCTTCATCATTTTACAAATACATTTTAATTTAATCATGACAAACTATATATTGTTGGAAAGGTCTAAGATATTTAGCTATTTTTTTGTGTTACAAATGATGTAGGAAAAGTAATAGATTCATTTATGACAAGAGTGCACCTCAAAAATCTACTTCATAACAGGAGTTCTGACCTTTGTCACAAAAAGACTTTCTTTGTTGCCTTTTTCCCTGTCACACTTTAGAAATCATAAGAAATTATAGATCACTTGAAAACTTAAAATCTCAAAATTCATCCTTCGAAACCCATTTTAAAATCAGACATTGCACTATGATGGAAAATGTACATCAAAATCATATTAAAAGATGTTTTTGTTCATGAATTATAAAAAAAAAAAAGTTTAAATATTGCGTTTACACATATTTCTTCAAAAATGGGAGTGACAGTTAAAGGGTTAAACTGTTGTATAACAAATTTTGTGATTTTTGTGGGAAAGAATGGCACTCTTTGTGTAATATCGATTAACTAAATGAAGTTATATAAATATACGTTTTCTGCCCCCATATCCTGGATTTTGGGAAAATGCATTTATAAGACTCAGTAAAAGAACACAATCTAAATGAGCACAGTCAGTCTCACTAGTGTTTAAGCACTCATAACTTCTCTAATAATCACTGAAGCTGTATGATAAATGAATTTCTTACTAAGATAGTTCATACTTCTGGAGTCGTGATTGGTTATAGTGAGCAAAGCTGTAAAAACGTGTAAGAATAAAATATGATTTAACATGAGCAGGTCTAAATTTAATACAGCAAACAAATCTTTTCATTTTCACTGGTTTCATGTTTGAAGTATTATAGTTTTATTGAGAAACCAGGGGACCCCCCAAATATATTTTTGGGGGTTTTATAGGGGGTCCCTTAATGCATTTGGGAGGACCGGGACCCCCCTCAGTTTTGAAAACTGACCTTGTCATATTTTCTCATCCCATCTCACGTTGTCTCTTATTTTGCTCATCTTTTTTATTCTCATCTCAGTGGATGTTGCATCACAGACGTCCATAAGCGTCCTGTGATGCTGATAGGCCCTGGGCTCCTCCACCACTGATTAAAGATCTCTCACTCCACACTTATTCATTTTTCTGATTTATGTCTCGTCGCCCCACTGCTGGCTTCATATTTTTCTCGCTGTGCTCTGTGTTCGGGCCTCCTGTTAAGCTTGTCCTCTTCACAGAATCCCTACTTACGGTAATGGGTATGGTAATCCTTAGACCAACATTCATAGCACTCTGAATACAGACAGAATTACTGACATGACACCAACAATCCTTTTTTTTTTTTTTAACAGCTGTTGAAAGCAGCGAGCTCCCCCGCCTCATTGCTTTGGCTTGACACCTTTGCTTATGTTTCTGACTACTGATACTTGTACTGTATGTCCTGAGAGTTAGACTCACAGATGTCTTTTCCTTGTCCTCATTCACACAAAAGACCGAAGACGCCTCAGAGTTTCATTGCTTCAGAGTCCCGGAGGAGCACTTTAATTCGAGAGAGTGGCTGAAAATGTTCTTTTTGTATGACGGCCAAGATCATCAATCATTTTCCTTGTGATTTCGAATGCATGTGAATCCAATTTAGTGGAAATTCTCTCTACAAAGGCCCAACTAATGCGCTGCATAATCTGCTGGTTACACAATATACTGTGAACCAATAAGCAAATGATGTTTTGCCAATTTGATTGATATATGGAAATATGAGGAAAGTTTGTGCATGAAAATTCCGGCTTTTTTCTTTTCTTCCATTCTTTCTTCTATTATCGCAAAAATCCTCTGCACTCATAAAGTGGGCAGCGAATGAAAAATAGCTACACCACAATAGCTGGCAATGTGTTTCTCCATCCTGGTGATTGGCAGACTGCAGATGTTGGTTTACAGTTAATGTTCTGTTACATATTTTTTAAACTTAACAGATCAATCTTGATCGCCTAGGAAAATGTGAAGCGTGTGTCTTGTTTTGTAACAACTTTTCTTTCTCAGATCTATGTGGGAAAGTTTAAAGCTAAGACAACAAGCTTGTGAACAATACCTGCACAGGACTTTTACCACACGGCAACAAGCTACTATATGCTGCATCTCATTTAAGCTCAAGTAAACACTCTTTACATGTGTCCTGTATTAAGGCATGACCCGTGTAACATGCCTTTGGAATTGTTTAACTGTAGTGCTACTGATTTGTTTCTACTACAATTACATTGACTGTATGTTTTCTTTATTTATTTTTGGAGAATGTGAGGCAGGACAAGCTCTACTGTTTCCATAAAAGCTTTCTTTGTTTTCACACATGTAAAATCACTCTTGTTAGCCTTTGGGGTCACGTTTACAGGGAGGGTGGTTGAACTCATGTCCACACTAGCTCAAGTGAGGCATTGCCAGAAACATGGGGTCATCGGTGGACTTGAATACACGCAATTTTAAGTTCCCGAAAATGAGTTCAGAATGTGCTGCATGGATCCAGTCAGACTCGTGCAAATGCAAATGGGATGTAATGGCATTCTCAGTAGAGAGAGAAATCAAGCAGCATTTTTATGCTTCTGCACTGCAGCACTGAATGTTGAAGTATGCGGTTTTATTTACAGTTAGCATTCAGTGTTTTTCCTATTTGATGCGTTTCTGTTTGAATGCTTTTTATCATCTTGCTTAAAGAGGATTTGTATTAAATCAAGGGTTTCAAAAGATTTAAATGTATTTTTAAAGTTAAAATGAGGACTTAAGAAATGTATATGTTTAGTGTACACTAGAAAGAAATCTCTTCTGTGCACCAAGCCTGCATTTATTTGATCCAAAGTACAGCAAAAACAGTACAGTTTTGAAATATTTTTGCTATTTAAAATACCTGTTTTCTGTTTGAATATATTTTAAAATGTAATTTATTTGTGTGATTGCAAAGCTATTTTTTGGATCATTACTCCAGTCAAACGATCCTTCAGAAATCATTCTAATGTTCTGATTTGCTGCTTAAAAAGTATTATTAGTATTATTATTATGTTGAAAACAGTTTAATAGATATTTTTTATTATTATAAATGGCTTTATCATCACTTTTAAACAATTTAAACATCCTTGCTAAATAAAAGTATTTATTACTATAATTTCTTTCCCCAAAAATATTACTGACTCCAAGCTTTTGAATGGTATCGTGTGTAATGTTACAAAAGCTTTTTTTTTTATTTCAGATAAATGCTGATCTTTGGATCTTTTGTATTCATCAAAGTATCCTAAAAAAAATGTTTCTTGAACAGTAAATCAGCATATTAGAATGATTTCTGAAGGATCATGCAACACTGAAGACCTTATTGCACAGTAATGATGCTGGAAATTTAGCTTTGATCACAGGAATAAATAACATTTTAAAAATATATTCAAATAGAAAAAAGTTATTTCAAAATTTTACTGTTTTGCTGCAATTTAAAAACATTAAAATCTTACTTTTAAAAAACTTTTGACTGGTAGTGTCAAATTATTTATTAAATTCACATTTCATTTTAAGTTAGTTGTATTAATTTTGTTGTGATTTATCACAAGTTTAATTTTTTAAATATGTATACACTGTAAAAAACACAATTTGTTGACATTTTTGTTACATTTTTACCCTGCTGCCTTAAAATTTTAAGTTCAGTCAACTTTTCAAGTTTATTCAAGTTGAATGTTAAATTGTACTAAGTGACAACTTAGATATTCAAGTTCACTAAACAAAAAACTTGCTTGTAAAACTTAAGAGCTGTGTTTGTTTCTCGGCTGCCTTAAATTTTTAAGTTGAATCAACTGAAATATCTAAGTGGTCACTTAGTAAAACCTAACATTTAAAGTTGACCAACTTTTTTTGAGTGGACCGAACTTAAAACTTTAAGGCCAGGTAACAAATTATTTTAAGTTGACCGTTTGTTTTTATTTGTATTCGGGTTTTAGTTTTTTATTGCATTGTTACAAGTTCCAAACAATTTAATTAAACTAATAAAATAAAGTTAAATATTTTTTTTTATATATATATATATATATATTTTACTTTATTCATTCAATTCAATCCAATCCAATCCAATCCAGTTAACATCACTTTAGCTTTAGCAGTTTTAGCTTTAGTTTTATTTACCCTGTGGTGAAAGGATCAAAATATATTTGGGGGTCTAACAAATGCGATTGAATAAAACAAACAAACTGAATGTTTTATTGGTAAAAGATTGTTTCCTTTTAAACATGACAAGATCATTCCTCAACCCAGACTGATATTTTTTCCTTTTCCAGTTGAGTCAGAGTTGCTTGATTCTTGTAAATCCCAGCATGCCCATTTCATGACCTCAATGCCCACTGTGATTTCTGCTTCTGAAATGTTAATGGACAGGTCTGGCACGAGGTATCTGAGAGGAGGCCGCGAAGAACCAATCAGACAGCAGTCATGGTCCTGATTGGACCCACAGCAGTGGTCGGGAGCTGAAGAACTGGGTCGCATCTTGATACGAGAGCGCGGGGCAATTTCTAATCTGGTGAAGGGGAGTTGAAAGGAAAGTGGAACCCTGGGTAATTCAGCACAGCAGCAACAGGCTTTTCCATTTGGACCCCAGGCTGTAGCAGGCAAGTCCTCGCATTTCGCAGGTCTCCGTGGGATTAGCCATTACAATGGTGACGAGCAGAGGTCTGCAAC
This sequence comes from Cirrhinus molitorella, assembly GCA_033026305.1. Classification (NCBI taxonomy): domain Eukaryota; kingdom Metazoa; phylum Chordata; class Actinopteri; order Cypriniformes; family Cyprinidae; genus Cirrhinus; species Cirrhinus molitorella. Next base: position 2,184,292 of record CM065131.1, read on the forward strand.
AGCGAAAGAGATCAAAGCCATTCCTTTGCAACCAGGACCATGCTAAATGTTCAATTTGAGGGAGATAGACAGACAGACAGACAGAGACCTATATACTCCGACACATAGAAAGTGAGAAACTGAGAAAGACACTTTTAAGGGAACTCTAGGTTCTGTCTTCACCCCTCCCCTCTCGAGACATTCAGCACTTCCATATTTCATTAAATGTGTCGGGGATGAAAGAGCGAGCGGGTCTCCAGCAGGGATTTCTCTTCTCTGATGCATGCCTCTGCTCTATGAGGCAGCTTTCTGCCTCAGATGGACTAATGTCTGATTTGCTGCGAAGACACGACTTGTTCAATATGTGCACATCCTGGAATTAGGATTGCACAGAGCACATTTACTTCCCAATCATCATTCTGTGGGCTCTGAAACTGTGCTACATAACTCAGAGTTGAACAAACTAGCATCAAATGAATTGAATGGTGGTGGTGAAGTGTCAAAAGAATATTTAGCTTTTAAAAGTTTATGATACAGCTTGATTCACATGGCTCTGGAAATTAGAACTGGGCTGGTGGGGTCCCGGACCTCCCATAAGCATTAAGGGACCCCCAATACACCCCAAAAAATATAGACGAAACTACTGAAAATTAAAGAAAAGATTTGTTTGCTGTATTAAATGTAGACCTGCTCACGTTAAATCATATTTTATTTTACAGCGTTGCTCACTATAACCAATCACACATGACTCTGTTGAGTTTAGAATGCAGTGGCCAATCAGATGTGTTCAGAAATAGGAGTTTTGTTCAGACTGAAACTCGGAAATTCCTCAACTTAAGCGACAAAGTCCAGATGTATGAACTATTTAAGTAAGAAATTCACTTATCATACAGTGTGTGGACAGCTTCATTGATTATCAGAGAAGTTATGAGTGCTTAAACACTAGTGAGCTCTTTCACTGCGTGATTCGCTCTTATAAATGCATTTTCCCAAAATCCAGGATATGGGGGCAGAAAATGTATATTTATGTAATTTCATTTAGTTAATCAATATCACACGAAGAGTGCCATTTTCCCCCCAAAAAAATCACAAAATTTGATATTGATTTTATACAACAGTTTAATAAACTAGAAGTTAAAGTTAAGAGACTTAATTTTTAGATGCAATATTGCCAATTTTTGCTCAGTTTCACCAACAAAAATGGTTCCAAACACAGCCACAGCACTGTTTTGCAACTCTAAACAACACGATGGTGTTTCGTTCCTGAACGAATCAACCGTTTAAATAATTCAGTTCAATCACAATGACTCGCTTATTAACAGTGACTCACTGCCACCTACTGTTCTAATTTCACATTTAAAGTACCTTATAATTTTTTAATTTCATATTTCAGCATTTAATGTTTTAGGATTAAAATATCAAAACATGTTTTAATGCGTTTGTAACTGCAGGCTAAATGCATTCATATCCTGCATTAACAGTGGTAAATACATCTAAATTGCAATTCAGATGCAGCAGAATTTCCTCTGCATTGAAAAAATGAATTTTGTTTATAATGATTTTATGTGTGGGGTAACAGCCTAAAAGTTCTTATTATTTTAAGTGACTTTATTAATTAAATATAAGAATTTGACGCAAAAGATAATGCACACTTTCAGAAAAAAGAATGGCTTTACAAAAATGCCCATAAAAGGTAAAAATCACTTCAAACTTGTTTGCAAATATTAATTTCCTCGGCTAGATATTTAATTTTTCTTTGCTTAGTGAATATTTGGTACACCTAATTCACTGATCATCATAACATAAGCTTTTATCTTAGAATTGGGTTTTCTGAATGATAACAAGGGCAAGACAAAAATATGAATCAATATGAAAAATATATTTTTGGGGGGGAATTTTCTCTGACAGAATTTTCTCATTTCATCTTAAACCATACAAATTCATGAATATTTATTTAGTGAATATAAACTGTATTTTAGTTTCCCTCGGCTCTAAATATTTATTTTCCTAGAAATTAGATTTAAAAAAAATACAATACATTAATGTGTTTAATGTGTACCACACTAAATAATATACTCGACAGTAAAGCGCTTGCAGTGGATGTCAAAAGATGTGATTATCACACCTAGATGTTCAAAGTAGTTACACCTTATGTGACATTTTGTCCTGAAAAATTCATTTAAGTGCTTTAACTTAAATAAAAGATTGACATTTCTGCTTTTAAATCCTGTAGTGCACCTGGCAGTTAGGCCTCCATTACTGTATAAATCCATTACTGCATTTTTTTTTTTTTTTTTCACAAATTGAGGGACAAGTTGAAATGATTTGCTGGCATAATTGATGGTATGCCACCAATAAATAACCTAAAACTCTTTTAAATAAACTTTTTTTTTATTTATTTCACTATGGTGACCTTGAACAAGGCACTTTTTCCCTTAAAGTGGGCATAACAAACACAATTTCACCCAATCTTATGTTAATCATGAGTACCTATAGAGTAGTACTGCATCCTTCATATATCCAAAAAGTCTTTAGTTTTTTTTCAAGGAGTGTGTGACTGTGTGAAACAGACACAGACAATGATATAGCCGAATATAAGCATCATCACTTCTAATTAGTCCTTAAATTTAGCTCCTAAATAAAACTTTGCAGTCTCACCAATAAATGACCAAGACGGTTTAAACATTTACATGAGATTTAATTCTTGCAGAGACATTGTTAGACTCTGCTATCATTAGCCAGGTTTCCATCCAAGGATTTTTTGTGAAAAAATATGTAGCGCTTCAAAAATTTTACCAATATAGTTGGTGGAAATGCCATTTATCTATAAAATTTCTCATTTGTTGACACAATATTTTTCAGTTTAACTTTAGTGCATAAATTCTATATCGATAGTTTAAATGTCGCAAAAATGTTTTTGGAAACACTTTTTGTTGAGAAAAGGGGCTTTAATGCAAATAAATGTGGTGTCACATGACAGAATTAGCCTACAGGCAGCATCCGCGTTCGTGGCCCATTAAATCATATTCATATTATAAGATTAGAAAATGATTTTATACATGGTAAGAAAAAGACAAATTATCTTTCAAATATACATATCTTTATTGGATGTTCCTTTAGTACGTTGCAAGTTCAAATGTATTCGTTTTGGTTTGTTAGCTTATGTTTTCATTCTTGTTTTGTTCTCAGTTCTGTTTTACCATTAAATTTAAAGAATTTGTTTTGGAATAAGGCGAAGTAAAATAGCATGGCTTTTCAATGTTTGGCTGACTATATTTTATTATGACAATGAACAGGCTGCGTTGTTAAGTAATGCTTAACTGCGCGCCAGAGGCGCCGGCAAGATCACTTGATTTTTTTTTCCTCCTTATAAAAGTAGAATAGCCTAGTCCTTCTTTTGTGGTCATTTTTTATTTTTTATTTGTGTACATTCACAATAAAAACAAAACATGCTTTTGTAAGGAAGGAAACTAGCAGGATGCCGCTTTCTCAAGAGTGTATCACAAAAATGAAATGAAATTCTGCATATAGGCTGGTATTTGCATTTAATTAAATTTAAAAAAATTAAATAAACCTATTTATTTATTATATATATAGCTTTATTTCGTTTTTCTCTGATAACAAAAACGCTGCAGGTGTGTGATGTGACCATGTCGATCCTCACGTTTTGTTTTTTATGCTGCTTTTTGCGTGTATAAAATGAATCCCTGTAAAACGAATGTAGATATTTTTAATAGGTCACAACCATGTAATTTATTTGTAATTTAACATAATCTTTTGGGTTAATGGTTATGGCGAACATAAAAAAAAACAAAAAACTAAATGAACATTCCTATTTCCAATACAGTCTAATAAAAGTCAATCAGAAAAATAATAATAGGCCTAATACAATTGCACCTGTTCATGAATATATTGCTTACTCAAGCATCTAAATAGTCTATAGCCTAGGCCTAACTAAATACAAAAGAGTCTGGCTACTAGCCTATTTTATTTTGCGCTACAGGTGAAATTATAAATGGAAACAGCTCAAGGGCAACTTTTTTTTGCAATACACCAAAACTTATGCCACAATTTTTTTTTTTTTTAGGGATGATGCATGACACAGACCATTTTATTTGTAAAAAGCCAGTTGGATGGAATGAGGCTTGAAACAGCAAATTTTTTTTAACACATATTCTCTTTGTCGATGACAAAAAAACGCAAAGACTGGATGGAAACTTGGTTACTGTTACCGGAAAAACTTTTACCCTGCATGCATCCACACCGGAAGCCAAAAACCCGGAAGTGTGAAAAAGGCTAATTGTTTAAACCTGTGCTGGGATGCTCCTGTGACAGCTTGAGTCTGGAAAGTGAGAGTGTGGCTGTGGCCAAACCTCTGTAATTTCATTGACTGGGACCTCAGAAACTGGCAAAAGGTTGGGAAGCTCATTATGTGAAAAAAGATCAAGCTTTTAACGTTGATGCAGGGAAAGCAAGAATATAATTTAATGAGTAAATGGAGTACAGTCATGACAGTGAAGCTTTGTTCCTTGTTTGTGAGGACTGCATCAAGGGATGAACATAATTTGTTGCAACTTGCTCGTGTGAGGCGGGACGGCGGAGGGGAGGGAGGGCGTGCTGGCGTCCAATTAGCAGCTGATGGGAGAGACGCTGCAACTTAGCAGTCATAATGGATTGTGTACTATTGCATTTAGTGCTTCAGCATGTAACTTGCTTATAGGGCCTAAATCAGTAGAATGAGAGTTTCACGAGTTCACCCTTACATCTAATCTGATTGAGCAAATAGTAAGCATATTTTGGCGTGTTGTCGAGGGGGAGGGCTCCGGGCCCAGAATATAGACCGAACCCAGAGAACTCCCCCTATCCCTAGTATGAGATGAAAATAGATTAGGAGTGAGGAGCTGGGGTGGAAGAGGAATGCCGAAAAACGGTTGTAGGACCGAGGTAAGTATATGTATATGTGTTGTGCTAGTTAGGATGGTTAGCTAAACGAGTTACATCTGTGCCAAATTGGTTAATAATCTCATGCTCATGCTCCTCCCAAACCAGTAATAAGTTTAAAAAATATGGATGGATATGTTTTTGTAATGAATTCTAACCAAAATAAGAGGGATCACACAAAATGCATGTTGTTTTTTTATTAAGTACTGAGCTGAATAAGATACTTTACATTTAAAGATGTTTACATATAGTCCACAAGAGAAAATAATTGTTGAATTATAAAAAGTTGACATTACCACAGCTGTTTTTTTAGTGATAGTTGTTCATGAGCTGTTTATTTTCTGAGCTGTTCTTAAAAAAAAAATCCTTCAGGCTCCACAAATTTTTTTTTAGCATTTTTGTGTATTTGAACTCTTTCCAACAATGATTTTGAGATCCATCTTTTCACACTGAGGACAACTGAGGGACTCATATTACAGAACTATCACAGAAGGTTCAAACGCTCACTGACTCAAAAGTTTTCACTCCCTGGCTCTTCTGAAGCGTCAGTGAACCCCAAATGACAAATAATTTGTGGCACCTGATTTTTCTGAAGAACAGCAGGTAGTTTAACTGTTGAGGACAAACAAGGGACTCACATAAACAACTATCACTAAACAAAACAAAGAAACAAAACAAAAAACAGCTGTGGATCATTCAGGTAACAACACAGTATTAATCATGTAAACTTTTAAACGGGGTAATTTTTTAGAAATTCAAGTATTATTTTCTCTTTTGGACTTTATGTAAATGAATTTTAAGTGAAATATCTTATTCAGGTCAGTACTAAAAAGTAATTAAAAATGACATGCATTTTTTTATGATGCCTCTTATTTTGGTAAAATTAACATTTTGCAGATTCTGCAAGGAAGCATGTTAATTTTTTACTTCAACTGTATAATAAAATAATCTTATTATAATATAATATTTATTTAATATAATGTTTTTGGTAACACTTTACGATAAGGTGTCATTTATTAACATTAAGTTCATATTAGTTCCATCAACGTACAGTGAACAATACATTTATTATTAATACTATTTAAAGTACTATTTAATAATCTTTCTTAATGTTTGTTCATGTTAGTTCACAGTGCATTAAGTCTTTAACCGTCACTCCCATTTTTGAACATATAAATGTAGTATTCAAACTTAATTTTTTATAATTCATGAATGAAAATATTTTGTAATATGATTTTGATGTACACTTTCCCTGGTAATGCAATGTCTGATTTTAAAATGGTTTTCAAAGGATGAATTAGTTTTCAACTAATATATAATTTCTTATCATTTCTAAAGCGTGACAGGGAAAAAGGCAACAAAGAATGTCTTTTTGCAACAAAGGTCAGAACTCCTGCTATGATGTAGATTTTTGTGGTGCACTATTGTCATAAATTAATCTATTACTTTCCCTACATCATTTGTAACATAAAAAAATGGTAAAATATCTATTTAGGAGTCTTAGACTCTTTCCAACGATATATAGTTTGTCATGATTAGATTAGGATTTATTTGTAAAATGGTGAAGTAAACTTGAGTTAGCAATTTGTAAGTTGCTGTAAAAAAAAATAAATAATTGTTCTTTGCAACTTTTATTGAATGCTTTGTGCTCATTACGAACCTCTTCTATTGTATTATCAGTATGACTCATCCTCATTAAAATCTTGGCTGTGTGAATAATGGAATTTGATCAAAATGTTTCCTTAGTGAGGAGACTGCATCAGACATTGGCAATATACTTGATATAGAGCATGCTTAAGCGCTGATAGGATTACCCATGCTGCACAGCAGGCTTCTGAGATGGGCTGAAAGGTAATCACTATGACTGTGATTTGCCAGGAGGATATTTGTGATCCATCCATTTAAATGGTCCAAGAGTTTAGCATCTTCTGAACTCACAAAATTCATTAATCTACATGCAGTATTCAGCCTTCAAACATATGTTGTTATTATAGTATCATATAACGTCAGCTGGGGAATTAAGGATATGAAAAACTGTATGTTTTACAGTACACTGTAAAAAAAGCAAAAAAATGGTGTGTCAAATACTAAAAAAAATTGCTCTTTTCTTGAAACAACATAACCCCCCCTGTCAAACCAAAAAAAATTGCACCAAGTGTTGTCCTAACTAGTCAAACACAGTTGTCTGAACAAAGAATTTTATATTTTTGAAATGTTAAGGTTTTGTGGGTTTCCAGCATGCATTGCGGCATTAATAAATTATGCATTTATTGTTTTGCTGACTTAATTTAAACATTTTGTTGTTGTTTTTTGTCATTATTGTTAGTTATTTGTTGTACTGTGATGTAGCTCATATTTTTAACATTTGTTGATTGCAACCGTTCCTGAGGTTTGTGCGTCTAGTTTTGAGGCCTAGAGTATGTTCAACCGAGACTGTCCTCAAAGAAAATACAACCCAGTTGTACGTTTTTGAATCGACCAAATACGACCCATGTTTACGTTTTAAAGTTAAGCGCCCTCTAGCGGTCGTAAAAATAATGACAGTGTCGCGTTGGATCTGACGTCATCGAATGACGTATGAGTTTTTGTACCGATTTCACGGTAATTTAAAGGTGTTTTACTAGGTGTAATTCATATATATGACCACACCTAACCCCACCCTAAACTTACCCCTTACAGAAATAGTGCAAAATCATGATTTCTAATGCATATTCCAAAAAAAAAAAAACATACAATGAAAACATATGCGTTCTTTGGTATCGAACCTGTGTTCATATGATTATACCACTTCGCAGTGCAACGCGCTACTAATTGACCTACACATAATGCTAAGGTTGAATTAGATACCTGTTACTGATAAGGGAGCAAATGTTGAAAACGCTCTATAGAGACGTATTTGATGTTGAAAATGCTCTATAGAGACGTATTTGAGGATTTGTGAAAACGACTTACGTCAGTCGTATAAATTGGAGGACATGTTGGTTCAACCACTTATATCTGTTTGCTGGATATCTTAGTCTTGTAATATGTTTTACAAAGACAATATTGTCTACATGTTAGACTAAGTTTTCCTTGAAGGATTCTATAACAATTTACTGTTTGTCATTTGTAAATAAACGAAAAATTGACACAAAAAACATAAATTACCCCAGCGACAGTAATTGCACTGCAAAAAATGCTTTTCTTAGATTATTTGTCTTGTTTCCAGCCAAAATATCTAAAAATTCTTAAATCAAGAAGGATTTTCTAGACAAGTAAAAATGATTGTCTTGTTTTCAAAAAAAAAAGTCATAAATAAGTGAGTTTTTGCTTGAAACAAACAAAATAATCTGCCAATGGGGTAAGCGAAATAATCTAGTTTAAAATAGGATTATTTTACATACCCCATTGGCAGATTATTTTGCTTGTTTTAAGCAAAAAACTCACTTAATTATGACTTTGTCTAGAAAATCCTTCTTGATTTAACAATTATTAGGTATTTTAGCTGGAAACAAGACAAAAAATCTAAGTAAGAAAAGCATTTTTTGCAGTGTGTTGTTTCAGTTGCTGTGACAAGACCTTTTATATTAGCAAAATAAGACAATCAGCATTGCATGAACAAACACATTTATGTTGGCTAAACAAAGTATCTTTACTGAGTAAAACTAAAAAAAAAAAAACTATTTGCCCTATATTTTTTAAGTTTTCTCAACTATTTACATTTTTCCGTGTATTTTTTTTACAGTACTGACGTTTAAAGACAAAGCAAAAATTCTGTTGAAAACACAAAAGCAAAAATCTGAAAGCCTTAGGTAAATATAATATGGTTAATGCCAGTAAATCCCCACTCAAGATGAAAAAAACAGCAAACAGTTTCCTCCCAATGGGCGCTGAGTTGACACTCTAATTGACATCCCGTGACACTAACTAGAGGTGATAATTGCCTCGACAGAGAAAAAATGAGGCAGGTGATTTGGAGCAATTACTGTGCTTTTTGTGTCTGGAACATTCAGATGCACCCGTTCCGCACTAATGGAAAGTCTAATTAGACAGCGTAACATTAGTTACTGATATCTAATTATTTGATTTAATTAGGCACAGCCACAGGAAAGATGTACAGCGTGATGCGCTGACAAATTATTCAACGTTTTGACTTGACTTTTGTCCTCAGGTGTCTGCTAAGGTGATTTAATTGATTTCTCATGTAAAACATGTTTACTTCCCTTTCAGAGGAAATAATTGTAGATATTTCCAAGGGATAAAACATTTCTGACTGAGATAATTAATCTTGTCCTAATCTGGTTGAGATAATTAATCTCCTGATGATGTTTGATTTATGTGCTGCATAAATTGCTGTGCTACACAGGTTTATGTCACACAGTTTCTGTGATTTATTTGAAAGCTCTTATAACCGTACACATATTTTCATTTGCAGATTAAAAGGAAATTGCAAATACACCAAACAAAATCACGCCCCAATACACATTCAAATGCATTATATTGTATTTGAAAACATTATAAAGCTACTTGTTTTCTTATTGATCAAAATTGATCAAACTCACCTCGTTGTCATTCAAGATGTTCATGGCTTTCTTTTTTTCACACAGAAATTATGTTTTTTGAGGAAAACATTTCAGGAATTTGCTACATATAGTGGACTTCAGTGATGCCCGCGGGTTTGAGTGTCTAAAATGCAGTTTCAGTGCAGTTTCAGTGGGCTCTAAATGATCACATCTGAGGAATAAGGGTCTTATCTATCAAAATAATCTGCCATTTTCTTAAAAAAAAAAAAAGTATATATATATATATATATATATATATAAATTTTTCAATCTCAAATTATTTCAATTATTCTCAAATCATTGCTTTAATATGTCAATTGTTTTTGCTTAAGTGAAATGTGACGTTAATTAAGTGCATGGTTTTTAATGATCTTGGAATTTATTTTCATGCCATACAGACATTTCTTTGACACAATTACTTTTAATTGTAATGTAGAAATGTTAATTTTCTGTGAAGCTGCATTGAAACGGTATGTATTGTGAAAAGCGCTGTACAAATAAATGTGAATTAGGGTGAAAAAAACACAAGAAACTAATAATAAATAAATAAATAATAAAACAGAAAATGTATAAAGACAAAACACATTCAAAATATTAATAGAAACTACAATAGAATGTCAATGATATTAAAAGAACACTTCAGCAAAAGTCTGAATTTATGGCTGTTTTATGTTTTAATTTTTTAAGTAGAAAAGTAACACATTAATGAACATAAATATATATTTTAATTAATATACATATACAGTACCAGTCAAAAGTTTGGACACACCCTCTCATTTAATATTTTTTAAAGAAGTCTCTTATGCTCATCAAGGCTGCATTTATTTGATCAAAAATACAGAAAAAAAAAAAACAGTAATATTGCAAAATGTTATTACAATATAAAATAATGTTTTTTTATTTGAATATACTTTACAATATAATTTATTCCTGCGATGCAAAGCTGAATTTTCATCAGCTGTTACTCCAGTCTTTGATGAATAACAATTTAAAAAGAACAGCATTCAAAATATAAATATTTTCTAACAATGTAATTCTATGCTATCACTTTTTTTTTATTATTATTATTTAACACATCTTTGGTGAATAAAAGTATTAATTTCTTTAAAAAAAAAAAAAAAGAACATTTTGAACAGTAGTGTATATTGTTAGAAAACATTTCTATTTTAAATAAATGCTGTTCTTTTTTAACCTTTTATTGATCAAAAAATCCTGAAAAAATTTTCCAGCACTGATAATAAATCAGCATATTAGAATCATTTTTGAAGGATCATGTGACACTGAAGACTGGAATAATGATTGTGGAAATTCAAGTTTAATTACAGATATAAATTCAATTTTAATGTATATTAATATAGAAAAACATTGATTTGCATCGTAATAATATTTCACAATATTAATTTTGTTTCTGTATTTTTGATCAAGTGAAAACAGCCTTGATAAAGAAATGACTTCTTTAAAAAACATTAAATGAGAGGGTGTGTCCAAACTTTTGACTTGTAGTGTATATATTTATATAAAGAAAATGCAAAGTATATTTTCTATAAAGAAGAAATGTGACAAAAATAGCCACAACTATTAAATACAAAATCCGTATTGTTGAGCCCTGTTTTGAAACAAAAAGAAGCATTAAGTGATTTAATAATTCATGCATCAGAGGGTTAAACTCCAGTCATGCTGCTTAACCTGCAAAAAATAAAAGCAGTGTGATATAAATGCTGCCATTTTAAAAGATGCCGACCAGAAAAAATGACTGCTCCTCTTGACGCTTAAGGGTTGATTGAGCCGTGACCCTGTCATCCTTACATGAGTGTCAGATGAAAAGAGTTCACTCTGCCCCCACGCAAGAAACCATATAAAGACGTCACATTTCTCAGTTCGCGAATGGAAATGTACTGTATGACTTAAATGGAGCAGCAGTGCAGTGAGAATGAATGTGCAGAAATATTTGCAAGCTGGATCTGAACTGCATCTTGTTTTTTTTTTCTATAAAAGAGCCTTTAGATTTGTTTAAAGATTATTAAACAATGTTAGGTATGACATACACTCTTTATTGGCATCAACGGTTTCATGAAGAACCTTGAACATCCATGGAACCTGTCAAATGCAAGGTTCTTTATAGTTGAAAAAAAGGTTCTTTAGATTTTTTCTTCAAAATGGTTCCTTTAAGAACTGCTCACTGAAAGGTTCTTTGTGAAACCAAAAATGGCTCTTCTATGGCATCACTGCTAAAACACCTTTTATGAACCTTTATTTTTAAAAGTGTACTTTTTAAGGGCTAGTGGCTGTTTGCTAGATCATTGCTGATTCAAACTGGTAGCCTGCAAACCTCTCCACTGAGCAAGGCACTTAACCCCAGATTGCTCCATGGAGACTGTCTCTGTAATAAGGCTACTGTAAATCGTTTTGGATGAAAGCATCTGCTAAATGACTACTTAACATCCTCAATACACTGTATTGAATAGCTGCAGCAGTATGGAAAAAATTATGGAAAAGATCCACATTTAGGACGTCACATTTGTCCCATGCTGTGTTCAGCTTTGGCTGTGTAGAGGACTAAATACCTCAATGAGTATCAGAATATCTATTTGGCAGAGAGTGTTACTGTTTTTCTGCTTTGTTCTAATGCTTGAGTGAGGACTTGGCATTAGTGGTTTAAAACTGAGACATGGATTAAAGAAAACATCATGGTCATTGAGAGCTCTCATCAGATTTACAGAAGAGCCAGGAACGCGGAAGCCAGAAATGAATATATATATATATATACCCTACCAGTCAAAAGTTTGGACACACCCTCTCATTTAATGTTTTTAAAGAAGTTTCTAATGCTTATCAAGGCTGTTTTCACTTGATCAAAAATGCAGAAAAAAAATAATACTGTGAAATATTATTATGATGTAAATCAATGATTTTCTGCATTAATATGCATTAAAATTTATTCCAGTCTTCAGTGTCACATAATCCTTCAAAAATCATTCTAATATGCTGATTTATTATCAGTGCTGGAAACAGTTGCGCTGCTTTATATATATATATATATATAAATTAATATTTTTATTCACCAAGGATGTGTTCAGTTAATAAAAAGTGATAGCATAGATTTACATTGTTAGAAAATATTTATATTTTGAATAAATGCTGTTCTTTTTAACTTGTTATTCGTCAAAGAATCCTAAAAAAAAGAATCACAGGTTGCCAAAAAAAAAAAAAACATAATTCTAATATTAAATCAGCATATTAGAATGATTTCTGAAAGATCTAACACTTAAGACTGGAGTAACAGCTGATGAAAATTCAGCTTGGCATCACAGGAATAAATTATATTGTAATGTATATTCAAATAAAAACCATTATTTTATATTGTAATAACATTTTGCAATATTACTGTTTTTTATTTAGCATTTTTGATCAAATAAATGCAGCCTTGATGAGCATAAGAGACTTCTCTAAAAAACATGAAACGAGAGGGTGCCCAAATGTAACTTTTCACTGGTAGTGTATATATATATATACATATATATATATATGCCGTTAAAGCGAGCATGGCCATTTGTAATTGTTGTCAGGCTTTTGGTTTCATCTAGGCGTGGGACGATAACCGGTTTCAAGGTAATCCACGGTTTGGAAAAGGCACTGTTTCAAAACCACTAAAATTTTCCGTCATACCGTTCCTGTGGTTTGCAGTTTTTTTATGTGTCATCAAAGGTGGAAAGTGCCGACCACCTAGTTGTGTGCAGGAAAGAGCTTAACAGGTCACACCACCCGACCCCTTCCCTCTGGTTGGTGCGAGCAGTCAGTGAGATTCACCTGTGTGTAGAATGGACAAAAAAGGTGAATCCCTGGAACTTTTTCTCCCGTCGAGAAAGACAAAGTCTGCTATACAGGAATGTTTACGGTAACGTAGAATAACCATGTTCTGTACACAATGATGTTCCATACAGATGACGTTTTAGCACCGGTCGTTGAACAAATAATTCCAGGTCGTACATAAAATATATTGCTACATGTACTGCATTAGGCTATATGAGACATGTCATAGCACTTGTATGTTTTTGTTGCTCTTTTGTTGATTTCGATTGCTTCTACTGTTCTCCTTTGTAAGTCACTTTGGATAAAAGCGTCTGCTAAATGCTAAATCTTTATTTCTCCCTCTTTCACCCCTGATCAAGACAGAGACCCATCGTCATTTGTTTCAGTGTTGAAATAAAAACAATTTGGCTTGCTACCGAGGCAGATAACATGGCTAATTAACTAGTTAACATCAGCTAGTTTCCTCCCTCACGCAGACTAGAGTACTACGTTTTTGCGATTTAGTACAATAATTAAATTTAGCTGGTATCATGTCTATACTTTTAAGCCTCCTGCCATTGTTTACATGATTACATCTGTTCAAAATCACGACATATAAAACACAAACAAACAGCTGGATGTCAGGGGTTTGCCACTTGTTGAGTGTTGAACGGAGAAGAGACTGTGTGTGTGTGTGTGTGTGTGTGTGTGTGTGTGTGTGTGTGTAACACTTGCGCTCTCTCTCCTTATGTGTATGTGCACACATCCTCATACCTCACCCTCCAAACTTAATCCAGGAAAGGTGAACATTCCATCAAAACTTGGACTGAAAGATGAATTTGTAGAAAGTGAGCATGTCTCCAAAGACCTTGTTGAGCTTCAGGCTTAACGCTTGCATTTTTCATTTATTTATTTACAGAAATTATGTTTTGATTATGTTTTTGATTACTGAGCTGCAGGTTTGGGTTCACTTAATTTAATTAGGAAGAATTTAATTATTAATTTTATTTAGCCTGACTTGTTTACTGCTCCGAAATGTTCTATATGTTTCTTAAAAATAAAATATATTGTCGGCGCCGATAGCCTCGTGGGCAGTGCGCCGACATATAGTGCTGTTGCGCTACGGGCGTCCCGAGTTCGAATCCTGGCTCGAGGACCTTTCCCGACCCTACCCCCTTCTCTCTCTCCCACTTCACTTCCTGTCAATAATGATCTGTCCTACTTCAATAAAGCCAGAAAGGCCAAAAATAAATCTTTAAAAAAAATAAAAAAAATAAAATATATTGTGTTCAGTGGAAGAAAAGTTTTTTTTTTTCACCCAGACATTTAAAAATAACATTATCTTATTATTATTATTATCTATATTATTATATTATAATGTTATTATATTATTATTATTATCCAAGGTTATCATACTGTCAGAATCTCATACTGGCCCATGCCTAGATTCATTGCATCCAGCTATTCTTAGCTGTACAAAACAGCTCGTTTTACAAATTGGTGTGTCTTACTATATTATTTTAATCTTAATTATGAACATACTGGTTTGTAGTGCAAACAGTTTTACAGTTTATTGCGCATTGTTATTCTTCTCGTTATTTCCCTATAGCCAATAATGAACCGGAAATCTTACCCATAGGCTTACTTATGCGTTGAAGCAAAAGATGGATAGTTTTAAAAAATACACACATTCAGAAATGGATATACAATTTTATTTCAGTTAACGTTTACGTCAAATAACGAACTGTAATATAATCAAATAATTAAAACCTGGTACCCAGGAGCTCTTTTGTGGATGTACGTGTGTGCGTGCATGTAAGTAAGCGTGTTCTCGTGGACAGTATGCGTGATGATAGATATCGAGTGGCTCCTTTTGTTGAGAATTCCCAGCAATTCTCCCGAATTCCCATTCTCCTCACACTTACTGTGAGTGACACGAGCAGCAGCAATCAGTCACATCGGAGAGGCGACGCAGGGCTTTGAGTAATGAGCAGTGTGTCAACCTCAGCCGCCCTCTACCTGTGAACACGCTGAGCCTCCATCAATGGCGAAGGACTGCGGTGCGATTACGGTTAATGTGGACCCACAGAGAAGACTCGTATGCAGACCACGGAGAGAATGACAAAAGAAAAGACATGTGATATGGAATGTGAATCAAAGATGAGAGAAGAAATCCATTCAGTCAGCAATCTCAGGTGTGTGAAGTATCGCAGGCCATTTTTCACGGGCTGACTGACTGACTGACAGGATTATGGTGTCGCATAGCTGTGTGGCAAAAACATGACTGATATCCCATCAGTGACTGTCCAGTTCAATCAGTCAACTTCAACAGATGTACTTTGAATATGCCTCAGTTTTTTCGGTTTCTGATCTCTTGGTGTCCACTCGAAGTACATTTTGAATGAAGCTCACAAACAAAATATTGGCTAGAAATTTGGCTATAATGATGATTGAGAATATTTGCATTAAAAGTAACTGTATTTTCTATCCCTCTACCCTAACCCTACCCCTCACACAAAACTTTCAATTTCATTCATTTTAAGCTTCGTTCATATTTTACTCATTCGCAGAAATTACTGGTATTGCTATCCTTGTAATGACATTTGGGCCCCATAGAGTCAGGAATACCGTGATACCACAATGGGACAAAACATATTTAGACATACAAACTGCAATAAATAGATATTATACATGGATGATATCGAGAATGTCCTCAAAGAAAATACGACCCAGTTGTACGTTTTTGAATCGACCAAATACGATCCATTCTTACGTTTTAAAGTTAAGCGCCCTCTAGCGGTCGTAAAAATAATGACAGTGTCGCGTTGGATCTGACGTCATCGAATGACGTATGAGTTTTTATACGATATTTCAGGGTAATTTAAACGTGTTTTACTAGGTGTAATTCGTATATATGACCACACCTAACCCTACCCTAAACTTACCCCTTACAGAAATAGTGCAAAATCATGATTTCTAGTGCATATTTTAAAAAAAAACCATACAATGAAAACATATGCGTTCTCTGGAATCGAACCTGTGTTCATATGATTATACCACTCCGCAGTGCAACGCGCTACTAATTGACCTACACATAATGCTAAGGTTGAGTTAGATACCTGTTACTGATAAGGGAGCAAATGTTGAATACGCTCTACAGAGACGTATTTGAGGATTTGTGAAAACGACTTACGTCGGTCGTATAAATTGAAGGACATGTTGGATGTAAAACATAGATATTATAAAGAGACAATATCTATTTGTCTGTCTGTCTGGAAGCTAAAAGTGTAAACTGTAAAAAATAGATATTATAAATGAAGAGTTTAGATGCAAAGTAATGCATTGTAATGCATTACAATATTGAATTACTTCCTAAAATGTAACTAATTAGGTTACTTAGTTACTTTTTATGGAAAGTTTTTATGCAAGTTACATTAAGTTACATTACATTTGCGTTACTTTTTAAATCTGGCCAGGGCTTGCTTGTTTGTTTTTAATATAAAAAGTTATTTTTTTTTATAAGTCTTTTCGCACCAAAAGTGTAAATTCACGTCTGTACAGTAAACCACAGAAGAAGAAAAAAAAGTCAAATGTCAAAAAAGGAAAACTTTTATCTTGAGTAATTTTTGCTATTACTGTTTTCATTCATTTTGAGGAATACTGGATTAGTTTTTTTTTTTTTTGTGAGATGAATTAATGCATGTTCACATTTATTCTAAAACTAAAGTAACATCTTACTCCCAATTTCTCTTAACAAAGGGACAAGAGAGCTTTTAATCAGTAAATGGGGGGGAAAAGTAACCGGCGTTGCTTATTTGAAAAAGTAACTCAGATATTTTCTTGTCAATTAAAAAGTAATGCATTACATTACTTGGAAAAATATTATTATGTAACTCGCATTACTTGTAATTCGTTACCCCTAACATTGTGCTCTATACACATCAGGCCCAGTTCTTGGCAGCTATAGAAGGGTGGGCTATAAAATTACTATTTTATTTACAACAAACAAGGCCATAATCATGTCTAGAACATTGGAGGGACTAATTGTTTTGAAGAAAATATAAAGACCAGACCACTATGGCAATGTAGATGCTAATAATTAAATAAAGGATTTAAATGGATTTAGGCGAATAAATTAAAAGAAGATAAAAGAACAATATTAGAACATTTGTAAAGTAATGAATCTGAACTGCAAATTATATTTTATACATTTTAAAAATAATCATTGTATTGTTGAAAACGCAAAACACTAAAATCCTACTGTCGTAGTAATCAACTATGAATTACACGAATCACATAAATGATAGACCTACTTTCAATTGAAAATGGTGTAATTTGACAAAAATGTTGAATACTTTGCATCACTGGATATTATTGGTCGTTTTTGTCATAGAAGGTGAATGCTTCTTACATTCCTATAGTAGCGAATGCAACTTTCATCGTACAAGCTCTTTACTTTCAGTTTTCATTTTTACATTCAGCATTAACAGCAAGGGGTAAACTTTCAACTGTATTTTAGATGCTTATATTATGCTCTTGCCCCGTCCATGCAACGAATGTGCATTATTGAATAAGCTAATTTTTTTAGAACATGAATTAAACTGCTCAGGTAAGGCTATAAAACATAGTCATGTATTAAACTCCCCGTGATAGCACATATTTAAGTTCGTTGTCAGCCTCTGCTTTTCTGCAACAGACTGAAGCCTCCCCATGAATTCAGCACATCTTGCATTCAGCTAATAAAAAAAAAATGCTGCAATTAATGCTGCAATATTTATTGTGTTATTTTATAATTGTTGGGGCAGTCTCCAACTGTATCTTAAACTTCTTAAAATACAGTCCGCTTCGAATTGGTTTTAATCACTGCAACAAAAAATGAATGCAATCTTTATCTAAATCTTATTGGCTGGGCAAGACAGTCATTTTCCCATGCCTGGAGCCGGCCCTGATACACATATTATATGTGCATCAAATATTTTTACTTCAAATTCGATAAAATCCCAGCCTCAGCCCAATCAGAAATACCGGTACTTAGGTAGAAACCTATAAATCGGAGCCTGATAAAAATGCATTTTTTAAAGAACGACGTCAGATGGATTTAGAGGCTTTTGCATCTGAACTCTTCAAATATAAATCTATCTATCTCAAGGCACCAACTGATAATTGAGCCTACTCAAATCTAGAAACTAATAATGTCAACATTTCCCTCAAAAATTATTCTTTTAATTTTTTTAAACATAATGTTTACAATAGGCAATCAATTTGTAGAAAGTAAATGGAACACACTTACAGTAGAAGATTATAACAGACCTGTTGGTGCAGCTGCAAAATTTTAAAGGAGACAAGAACAGCTTGTGTTTTTATTAAAGCACAGTTTTTATTACACTAGTTCAATTTATTTTTGAGAAAATTGTATTTGGTTATTATTATTTTACTTTTGTGAATATAGTAGCAAGTCTATGAAAATGCAGTTGATATACAGTTCCTAAGAGAAAATGAATACTTTTTTTTATGGCATTACACACAAATGACAAAAACAGTTATCAGGATTTGTCTTCCTGTGCAAACAGTTTAAGCTCTTTGAGTTTATTGAACACAGTGCTGCCTCCTACCAAGAGGTCAATGAAGTGCAATTAGTTGTCAGTGGGATGCATGTTTTTTCACTAATCAGGAGCGTTCAGAAAAATCAAACACTTTTTTTTATTAAAAGTCTATGGGATCTGATGACCATATTTCTTATGCGTCCTCAGCAGTCAAAATGGTGGCTCTTATAGGCGTCCCACGGTTTCAGCGCCTGCAATTTGCATAATATGAGGCCTAAAAATTCTGACACAATTATACTTTCCCCTTCAAATGAGTCTGTGGGATGGATCTGAGGGCGCTCGGCGTGTCTCGCCTCAGAAAGCGAGGCTATTTTGTTTGGCACGGGCAGCCCGAGTGGAAGAGAAAGCGAGGCCTTGTGTGAGCTCAAAACCGCTGGATTTTACTCCTCCAGTCATTAGCAGAGAAAACTGGGCATTTCCTAATGACTTCACACTTTCCGACGCGTGGGTTAATCCATCTCTACTCAGGGTAGCTGTGTTGGAAAGCGTAGAGCCACGAAAGAAGGAATAAATCTCTTTCTGTGCTATTCGGGAGTCAAAATGACCTCATGATTTCAGCGAGTGCTCACCTACCTCATTTGTGGTTAGAGCCCACATTAGCGAGATTACAAAATGGAGACTGTTTTGTCTAGTTGCAACTATAATATCGCTGCAGATGATGCAATATACGCTCGCAATCATTTTGGTTATATGCGTACAATTATTGCAGGTTTGGCTCATGAGGTTAAATGACTCTCGCAGAGGTTCGTCGAGTGTGTCTGCTCCGAGGGAGTCATTACACAAGAGGATGAACTCAGCAGCGCTCTTTGTTTAGCTTTGAATGAAGCAGTGCTTTCCCCCATTAGGTGGTGAATAGGTAAATGGGCTTGATTCATATTTGAAAGCTGTAATCAAATAACCGCCAGCACTCACTTCCCCACTGTACTCTCTCTGCATCCAAGTGGATCGCCGTTGCCTTGCAATTACATCCAAGCGGGACCTATTAACCCTTATGAGAAGAGAATGCTTGAAAATTGGATTATTTTGCAGAGGGAAATGTCATAGTTTTAAGTTACACTGGCTGAATGCTAACCGTTTTTGGTTTTGAGCTCTCAGTTGTGCTTGGATTTGAAATGCATTATCTATTATTCAAGACATGTGGAAAAAAATTATCAAAATAATTTTCAAACGTACAAAAACATCTGAAGTTGAGATACATTATCTAAACCCTGCTGATTAAGATGGGAAAAAATCTGTCAGTTATGTAACTAAATGAAAATAAAATATACATATTTAAAACACAAATAAAATCTATCTGTCTATCATCTCACTGCCTTTCAAAGGTTTGGGATGAGTAAGATTTTTAACGTTTTTTAAAGAAAGTTTTATTTATTTGATCAAAAGAGTAAAATTAAGAAATAGTATTGCAATTTAAGATAACAGTTTTCTACTTGAATATATTTAAAAATGTAATTTATTTCTGTGATGCAAAGCTGAATTTTCAGCATCATTACTGCAGTCTTCAGTGTCGCTGATTTATTTTTAATAATGAAAACAATTGTGCTGCTTAATATTTTATTTTATATATTTATTTTTTTTGGAATCTGTGACACTTGTTTCAGGGTACTTTGATGAACAAAAACAACAATCCAAGTCTTTACTATCACATTGTATCAATTTAACACATCCTTGCTGAAAAAAGTATTAATTTCTTTCAAAGAAAGAAAGAAAAAAATGACTGACCCCAAACTGGTAGTGTATATTGTGTATATTGATAAAAAAAACTATTTTTTATCAAATATCTTGAAAAAAGTATCACAGATTCCAAAAAATAAAAATAAAAATGCTAAAATATACTGTGCAGCACAACTTTTTCCACCATTGGTAATAATGTGAGTAATGATGCTAAAAAGTCAGCTTTGCATCACAGGAATAAATTCTATTTTAAAGTATATTAAAATAGAAAACCACTATTTTAAATTGCAATAATATTTCGCAATATTACTGTTTTTCTGTGTTTTTAACCAAATAAATGCAGCCTTGGTGAGCAGAAAAAACCATTACAAATCTTACTGATCCCAAACGTATTACTTTAAAGCTCACAAAAACACCTCTGAAGTTGGGCTTGGATTTGAGATACATTATCCACAGGCCGCTGTATTGATCAAGTTATGAAAACATTAATCAGTTTTGATGCTGTGCTCAAAGCAAATGCCACAGAGTCTGTTGTTTAGTAAATTGTTATTATTGATTTCTGTATTCCTTGTCTTCAGCTCTTTACATTTAAACTGTAGTGGGAAGCTGGATTGCCTGCAAAAGATTTCTTTTTTTTTTCTTTGTCAAAGCTAGAATGTAAATAAAGACAGAAGCAAATGTCAGAGCCCAACATTGGCATTCTGAGATGTGGTTTTCCTCTTGGATACATAATAAGTTAAAGATGAAGTTTGGCCTCAAGCTCCCTTTAGATCTGAGCACAATCAGTTTTGCTCTGGGCCTGTAATTCGAGGCCCGCTATGTCTTTTTTTTCTCTCTCTTCTTTCTCCCTCCCTCGCTTTCTTTCGCTTTTTCTCTGTTTTATGTCATTTTATGGGAAAGCCACATTGGCATTGTTGTCGTGACTGCTTGCAATGGTGGGTCGCAGCGAACGGGCAGAGATGGATGGAGTTAATGACAGTTTGTGAACCTTGTTGGAATTTCCTCTGAAGAGGCCCCAGCCTCACTCCGTCAGAAAGCCATGTGCTCCTGTGAGTTACAAATGCCCTGCTAAACCATTCATCAGTGTCAGCTCTCAAACATACATATACATTTGAAGATGAAAAGGAGCCATTTAGCTCAAAGGATGAAATTATGTTTATCTGTAAATATAACAAACCCGCTTTACAATTCAAAGCAGCTTGAGGAACATTTGACGGATGGAGGAATCATCTTTGATATTTTAAAATGAGATATAAAACTCATCATAATAGTCATTATTGTATATTTTAATCAGCTTTCTGTACTACAGTAAATATTACGTTTATGCCCTTTTTTATATTAAATCTTTCATATCATATTTTATTTATCTATGACCTGAAAAGCAGCTTCTACTCTTCTGGCCTACTTTGAAACTTTGTAGTTCAGCACTTTTAATGTCATTGACTACTTGTGTTGCACTTTTCCCAACAAGTTCCTTTTAAATGTGTGTCTGCTAATCTTGCCAAGGAAAAAAAAAAAGAATTTCCAAGCTAGTCCAAGATGGTTATTGCTTGTTCGGTTTAGCTGATCAGCCAACATAGTTTGATCATGTTGACCAAGTGTGGGTTGCTAAAGGAATAGTTTACCCAAAAATTCAATTTTAGCATTATATACTCACCCTCATATAAGTTTCTTTCTTATGTTGAACCCAAAAGGATAATTGTTGGTCACCACTGACTTAGTACACTCTTACAAATAAAGGAGCTTTAAAATATTCCTCACAGTGATGCCATAGAAGAACCATCTTTGGTTCTACAAAGAACCATTCAGTCAAAGGTTCTTTAACCCTCTGGCCCTCTTCGGTCTTTTGACCGAAAAATGTTCTATTTAAAAATGTAAAAAATCGTAGCTTCATTGGAATGAGATGACACTTGGTGACTTTTGTCACATTAGCAATGTGAACACACACACACAAATCATGGACATGATTCGGATATTTTAAAGGGTCAAAAAAAAAAAAAGTCTCACGACTTCTTCGCGGTCAAAAATGAGTGACATAGGAAATTAATGGAAAATACAAAAAAATATGAAAACTTTATGAAAATCTTTTGGTGGTCACAATCAGAAAGAGCTTCATTACCAAGTATGTTTGCACATACAAGGAATTTGTTTTTTGTGACATTCGCTTCCAGTATACAGAGACAACAACAACACACAGACAATAAAAATAAGTTGAGAATAAAAAATACACATATGTAAATATAAATAGACAATATATATATAGAAAAATAAATTAATAAATAAGTGGGTATGTACAGTTGTGCTATAGAATAGAATAGAATAGAATAGAAATGCAAGGAATGTATTAGGATAGAGGTGGTAACAAATAAATATAAGGTTATTGCACTTTTTTATTGCACAACGGGGGGAACATTTAGCTGTTCTTAAGGTGGATTGCCTGGGGGAAAAAAAATGTTCTTGTGCCTGGTTGTCCTGGTATTTGGGGCTCTGTAGCGCTGGTCAGATGGCAAAAGTTCCAAACTACAAATCAGCCACTGTGCAGAAAAAAGTGCACAACAATCAAGGGGTGAGACCAAAATATCAAGAGTGCAAAATTGACACCCACACGCACACAGAGAGAGAGAGAGAGAGAGAGAGAGAGAGAGAGAGTGATAGAAATGAACTGGTTAGACTGCAACAGAGCAAATTTTTAGCATATGTGTAATAAATGAATACATGAACATGTTGCATTAATTGAAAAATAATATAAACATATTTAAATACAAAAATATATATTAATTCCACTGGAAAAAATAGCTTATTAAAATTCTATAAATATTGCATAGTATCATAAAATCTCCTCAAAATTCTAAATAATAATCAAAAATTATTATTGAACAAAAATGTATTGCATTGATTTTCCTGAGAAAAAAAAAAAAAAAAGAAAGAAGGTAAGTGTGACTCCTAACCGAAGAGGACCAGAGGGTACCCTCTGGCTCTCTTCGTTTAGGAGTCCTACTTACCTTCTTCGTGGTCAAAAGTGACCGAAGCCTTGAAATGTAACTTTCTTTTTTTTTCTTCAGAAAAATCAATGCAATACATTTTGCAGTCTTACCAATTCATTTCTATCACACTCAAAAACACCCACAGTGCCTGATTTATAGTTTGAAACTTTTACCATCTGGTCGGCAGTACAGAGCCCCAAATACCAGGACAACCAGGCACAAGAACAGTTTTTTTTCCCCCAGGCAATCCACCTTATGAACAGCTAAATGTTCCCTCCATTGTGCAATAAAAAAAAGTGCAATAACCTTATATTCATTTGTTACCACCTCCATCCTAGATGGTTCTTTAAAGAACCATCTCTTTCTTACCTTTTTATAATCTGAAGAACCTTCTTTCGCCACTAAGAACCTTTTTTAAAAATAAAGCTTCTTCAGGTGTTAAAGGTTATTTACGGAACCATTTAGACAAAAAGGTTCTAGCATCATGATCGAAGCACCTTTATTTTTAAGAGTGCAGGGAAAGAAATATTGGGTTATTCTTCAAAATATCTTCTTTTATGTTCAACATAAGAAATACAGGTTTGGAACCACATGCGAGTGAGTAATTCTGGGTGAACTGTCCCTTTAAGTTAGTTCAAAAACCTAGAGACATTACCATATTTCATGTCTGTCCATTATAGTATTCTGTTTTATAAACAGATTGGAAAGACAGCTGTGATTGTTTAATCAGTTTGGTAATACAACGATGATTCAGCAACCAAAAAATCTGGACTGTTTCATTGGTTCCTTTTGATTATAAATGTCATTTTCTTTCTTACGCTTGGAAGAAATAATTTTCACTCATAAATTGCTAGTAAATTTCACAAACAATTACAAAGCTGGCAAGTAATGCTTAATTAAACTTGAAATTCTGAAGTGGAAATAGTATTATCTTGTAAAACGTACTCTTATAATCTTTTTATTTACAAGTTTAAACAATCAATTTTTTTTTTTTTTACTGAAACCTCATGCAATGTTGTTATTTTTTTTAGCAAGGAAGTGAGTAAATCACAACATTTCTTTAAAAAATAAAAGGAAAAGCTGTCTGTTTGCTATAGGCAGATGGCCTTTTGTGAGCACTATGATGTTCTTAAGTGCCCAAGAAGGACCTTTTAAAAGCAACAGTATTTTAATGGATAAAACCCACTTATGGTGTTGAGGATAAAGGGTCATTGGTAAAAACATTTTGACTTCCCAAAAAGACTTTTTTTCCAAAGTCTTTGAGCATTTGAAAAGCAAAATAGATATATTGATAGAGCAGGTGGGGAAAAAAATGAGCTGCGTATGTTTATTACACGAGAGGAAATGAATCCCAACGCTTTTGCCGTCAAAATCTACAAATGATATATAAATTACTCCTCCTCCCTCAACGGCTCGAGGCAACATCTCAGATTGATGTCTGGCACATAAAATAGGCTGATTATGTAGCACATCAAAATTTATAAATGAAAACATCACAGTTCCTCAAGTCTCTCTTGTCTCAGATACTTTATTCACTGTTCTGTTTTCAGCAGGGTGCGTTGATGTATATATTCATAAAGGAAATGGGTTTCTGATCATATTTGGGGGCTTGTTCATAGATACAAGGCTGTCTTAATCCATGTTTTGACCCTGTAGGTTTATGAGTCAGATTGCTTACTCATGACTGAGTAACGTTCGCTATGTTGATTCATTGCCCATTCAAACAAGACCCTGGGATGTGGAATGAATCTTAAGCTGATGGCTGATCGATATCTTGTTTGCTATTGATTCATTCATTTATATAAGTCTACAGTCGTTCAAGTTCACAGACTGTTTAGCTCAGGCTATTGATCCCCTGGTAGTTGGACAGATAAAAGATGACATGAACCTGATGTGGGTAGAAATGACTTAAAGCACGACATGTTTTCGAGCGATTGGACATTATGCCATGACAACTCGTCTGGGTTGTATAATAGAGAGGTACACGATGTACAGGCAGCGCGTCTTGGATTGGCAGTATTTTAGGACAATGGTTTGGACCAGGTACGGTGAGAGTACTTGGTGGTCTGCAAAAATATTTTCTACCAAGATTTTTCTGTCTGCTCACCAAGCCTGCATTTATTTGATCCAAATGGCAGAAGAAGAAAAAACAGTACAATTTTGAAATATTTTTACTATTTTTAACTGCTTTCTATTTGAATGTATTTCAAAATGTAATTTATTCCTGTGATTTCAAAGCTGAATTTTCAGCACCATTACTCCAGTCTACAGTGTCACATGATCCTTCACAAATCATTCTAATATGTTGATTTGCTGCTCAAAAAACAAAAAACTTACATTTTTTTTTTTCAGGTTTCTTTGATGAGTGGAAAGTTCAGAAGAACAGCATTTATCTGAAATAGAATTCTTCTATTCATCGAAGAATTCTGAATAAATTGCACTCAACTATTTCAACTGGGTAACACTAGTTAATGTATTAACTAACATGAACTAACCATGGGCAATACATTTGTTACTGTATTTGCTAATCTTCATTAATGTTAGTTAATGAAAATATAGTTGTTCATTGTTTATTCATGTTAGTTCACAGTACATTAACTAATGTTAACCAGATTTGACTAATGTATTAGTAAATGTTAAAATGAACATTAATAAAGGTTAATAAATGCTGTATAAGTGCAGTTCATTATTAGTTCATGTTAACTAATATGGTTAACTAATGTTAACCTTATTCTAAAGTGTTACCTTTAACTGTGATTAATATAATAATAATAATAATTAATAAATAAATAAATAAATATGTGACCCTGGATGACAAAACCAGTCTTCTTATATATTATATATATTTGTAGCAATCGCCAAAAATATGTATCAAAATTATTGATTTCACTTTTATTATTATTTATTTATTTATTTTAAATAATTAGAATATTAAGTATAGATCATGTTCCATGAAGATATTTTGTAAATTTCCTACTGTAAATATATCAAAACTTATATTTGATTAGTAATATGAATTGCTAAGAACTTCATTTGGACAACTTTAAAGGCAATTTTCTCAATATTTAGATTTTTTTGCACTCAGATTCCAGATTTTCAAATAGTTGTATCTCGGCCAAATATTGTCCTGTCCTAACAAACCACACATCAACGAAAAGCTTGTTTATTCGGCTTTCAGATGATGTATACATCACAGTTTTGAAAAATTGACACTTAAGACTGGTTTTGTGGACCTGGGTCACATATTATAGTTATTTCTGAAGGATCATGTGACACTGAAGACTGGAGTAATGGATGCTGAAAAATCAGCTTTGCATGACAGGAATAAATTATATTTTAAAATATATTCAAATAGAAAACAGTTATTTTAAATAATAAAAATATTTAATATTTTAAAAATATAATATATATGTTTTTCTGGTACTCTGGATCAAATAAATGGTGAGCAAAAGAGACTTATTTTAAAAAAAAAAAGACATTACAAATCTTACTGTTCAAAAACTTTGGTAATTTGATAATATGAATACTTTAGTTTTTTTTTTTCTAAGTACTGATCATGAGATTAAATAAAATAATGATTTTAATGACAGCACTTGCTTTTAATATTTAGTTTGTATAATAATAACAATAGAAATAACTTTAACAAATTAGTTAACTTAAATGACAACATAAAAGCCAGTTATTTGGCTGTGGAAACAGTAATTTCAGTTTGTTGTTATTTATTTATTTATTTATCACGCAGCACTGTAAATGGTTTTATGAAAGTACACTATAATTCAAAAAGTCAGTAATAATATATTTTTAATCGTACGCTCACCAAGGCTTCATTTGATTAATTTTACAGTAAAAACAATAATTTTAGAAAATATTATTACAATTTAAAATAACGGATGAATATTGCAGTTGTTATAGTTTAAAGTCACATGATCCTTCACAAATCATTAATATGCTGAACATTACTTATAATGCTGAAATGTTTAAAACATATGTGCTGCATAATAATAGTGCATTTTTTCAGGATTTTTAGGATTTATTTGAAATACGAATCTTTTGTAACATTATAAATTTCTTTATTGTCATTATCAACCAATTTAACACATACTTGCAAAATAAAAGAATGATTTTCTTTTTTTAAAAAGCACTTTTGAACAAACCTTTATTTTTGTAGGAAGGTCTCTTGAAATGGGATCACACTGAAATCTGCCTTTGGCACCACAAAGTTTAAAAGCAAACAAAAAAAGTTTGTCCTGATTTCGGTGAATGTTCGATGCATTACTTTTGGTGCAAAGTAATGCATTGAACATTTTCCTGCTGAAAGACATTGTGGTGATCTAATGCAGCTGTATACTTGACTTTAAACTGGTTTTCTAAATGCAGGTGAATCCCTCTTCTGGAGCGTCGGGTGTGTGTGAGACAGGAGGAAGGCTCAAGACACATTGCTGTGTGCTTGATAAATGTTAAAGGAGTTGAAAATTTGCCGCTTCATCTGCTCTGGATTATTTTGCAATCAACAAGCATATTTTCCTCAGTGAAACGCTGTCATCGGCTTTTTCTGCAACCCATCCCTCCGTGAAAGTATCCCTGGGGCAGCGTACTGCTCCGCTGGTATGTACAGTTCATTACTCTTTGCTGGTGACCAGACCTGAGCGCTCATTCTTCACATGCTGAATGCAGATCAGAGCTATTCATAATCCATCTCATTGGAGGCTGATTTGCTAAACAAGCCCAGAGAAGTCATGCTAATCAAGGACATGGGGAAAAAAAGATCCACAGAGACATTTCGCAATTCACCATACTTACAGACTTCTTAACCTGCTTAACCAACAAGAGTTCCTCTGTCAACCAGCTAATTGACAGCCTTCATCTGCCAATGGGCAGCCTGGAACAGAACAGAAGTAGCAACAAACCTTAAAAAAAAATAGAGTTTTCTTTTCATGACAACTTGAAGCTGGTTTTCAGAGTTGAGGTGGTACTTTGGCCAGTTTTACTTTTTACCATTACTTCATTATTTATTTTTGATACTGTTTGGATGTCTTTTATGTATACATTATGTTTTTGTTACTTTTTTTTCGACTAAAACTGCTGAATGTCATCAAAATACATCAGAAAAAAATCATTATTCTATGCTAAAACATTTGATAATTAAAAAAAATGTCTGAATATGTATTGTGTGAAAATTATGTATTGCAATTTTTCAGTTTTTACCAAAAAAAATGTCAAGGAGAGCTTGAGATGAACATAATGTGTGGGAAAGAAAAATCAAGGTAAATATAATTTGTGAAAATTATGTTGTTGTTGTTTTTTTTTTGTTTTTTTTGGTCAAATTACACTACTAGTCAAAGTTTTTTTTTATTTTTATTTTTTTAAGAATTCTCCAAGCCTGCGTTTATTTTATTCAAAATACAGCAAAAGCAGTAATATTGTGAAATATTTTTACTATTTAAAATAACTGCTTTTTATTGATATATTTTAAAGTGTAATTTATTCCTGTGATCAAAGCTACATTTTTAGCATCATTACTCCAGTCTTCAGTGTAACATGATCCTTAAAAAAATCATTCTAATATACTGATTTGCTGTTCAAGAAGCTTTTTTTATTAGTCAACAGTTGAGTAATTTTTTTTTAGATTCTTAAATGAATAGAAAGATCCAAAGATCAACATTTATCTGATCAAATAAAAAGCTTTTGTAACATTATACACTACACCATTCAAAAGCCTGAAGCATATTTTGGATGTAGAAATTGTTACTTTTATTTAGCAAGGATGATGCTAAAAATTCAGCTTTGAAATCACAAGAATAAATGATATTTTAAAATATATTTAAATAAAAAACAATTATTTTAAATAATAAAAATATTTCAAAATTGTACTGTTTTTCCAGTACTTTGGATCAAATAAATGCATACTTGGTGAGCAAAAGGGACTTCTTTAAAAAAAAACATTACAAATCTTACTGTTCAAAAACTTTTGAAAAAAAAAAACAAAATAAATATATATACATACATATACATAGTGAAAATGACTGTGGTGGAAAAAAAAATGAAATGTACAAAATATGTCAGATGCTGTAGAAACCCTATGGAAAGTGCGTTTCAAGGTTTATTTTCTAAATGCTAAAGAAACATGGTTTAAAGTTAAATAGCAGGCTAATTTCTATCACACTTCAGCACGTTTCAGACAGTGTTGCTATAAAACAGACTTTTGTGACCAGTTTGTGAAGGTAATACAGGCTGTTAACAGTTAACCTTGATTCTTGTATGTATTTTTTGAGTCACATAAGTGCTCCAGTGTTCTGAACAATTTAATGAGTTATTATATCGAGGCCTGAGTTCCTGTGCTTTGTGTTCTTACGCACAAAGCACACGAACCCCTAACGGCTCTTACTCTGCAAGATGAACGATTGAAGTGCGTGCCGGACGACAACAACAGAAAATGAATAAAGCAATTCATTTCGGGACCTTTTATAACTTTATCATCCTCCGTCCCCGAACAAACGGGCGGACTGTAATTATTACAACAGCGACACTGCGATGAGTACACCATTGGGTCACCAAATGGCTACCACTGGCTCTGCTGCGACCGAGCAAACGTTGTAGTGGTCAGCTCTGTCGCCTTAGGCTGGAAAGTTGTGGGTTCCCGATGCGGGCCAAGTTTGAGTCAGCCCGCTCCTAAATCTAAAAAAAGAGGACTTGACGGTCAGACAGGCTGACCACAGAGACATCAGTCGGCCCAGGGTTCCCCTGCCTTCTCATGAAGCCTGCGGCCTGCCAGCCCATAACAATGCAGGTTCAAACGGGCCAGCGAGAAGCGCGCTGTAAAAGACATTAGCTGGGAATAGCTACGACCGTGACCAGCCGGTCCACGCGGGGCGTGCGAAGACGCTTTATGGGAACAAATATCGGCCCTTTTTCTCATTGTTGTTGTTGTTTCCCGCTCCCTTTTCATGTGCGGACATCCCCACCTCGCTCTGTTCTTTTACATTTTAATACCCGACTTTGAACGGCCCTCGTTTGATGAGGTTTCGCCATCTCCTCCCTGTGTTCTCTTTAATTGGCCACGTTCAGTTTTCCAGTAGGGTCTCAAAAGATTGAACGGCATTTGCGAGCAGGGCAGACGTGACTAGCGGCTAGGCTCTGCGTGCCTGAGAGTATTGCCTTACTGTGACCACAGCTCTTAAAAACAGAAAATCCATCTCCAGTGTTTTGAAGGGAGGGGAAGAGCCATAGCAGAGATAAGTCAGCGGGGTTTGTCAGATGCGGCGCTTCCTCAGAGCGATTGGCCTGTCTGCCAGCGGACCGTTCTGGCAGTCACCCGAACGCGTCGCCTCAGATCAGAAACGCCCATAGATCAGACCAGATATTCATCAAGATAACTTCCATTAAGAAGCGTGTCATTTTTTTTATGTATTACTCCGTTTCCGACGCTATCCTTATCGCTAGCGTTCTGCTGAATGTGGAAGAATTACCAGATGAAATGCTGAATTTATGATTCACTCTGGATGTGCGGTTGAGTGTTTTCGAAACAATCAGGTTCTCCCGCCTCAAATCAATTATGCTTTGACCAAGTAACTAGCGGGACTAGCAAAGACAATCCTCCGCTTCATGGGCGTAATTCACTTTGGCAGGTCTGCATATTTGGCTTGGCCGAACGCCCGCCTGCTACAGCTGTGCAGGAGACATTTCCGCAAGCTTTTTCCCCCCTTCTTCTCTGGGAGATTACATTGTCTTTTTGATGTCTGCCAGCCAGCAGATCTATGACACACGGGTCAATGACATGACGCTCATCTGGTCATTTATTTAAAAATGCTTCAAAAATGCAATGACTTGAATACACTTCTTCCACGATGAGCCTGTTTTTTCCTTTCTTTAATTCATTTTCAAATCTATTTTTAATTTGTTTTTTGGAGGCAGAAAAGGGCTTATTAAAAGAATTAAAGTCTTGAAAAGAAAACCGTATTATATAGTCTGGCATAGTCCAAAAATAATGGGTTTTTGAGGTAATATTTATTAAAATACCCTTATATTAATGAATATATATGCAGTTCTGTGCAAAAGTTTTAGGCCACTAGTATTTTCACCAACATAAAAAATGGTTTTAAGTCAGTTATTTCTATCTTTTTCTCTAGTGTATCAGTAGGAAATATCAGTTTACATTTCCAAACCATTAATTATAATCCAGTGAGATTTTTGATTGCACAAGGAGTCTGTCAACAACCCCAATATATATATATATATATATATACAAAAGTAAAGGTTATGTTACCAAATATTACCTCAAAAACCCATGTATTGTATATATATATATATATATGTGTGTGTGTGTGTGTGTTATTAAAAAGTAATTTCCTTCATTTAGAAAAAATCAGGTGCACTGTAAAAAACTATTTGCTGAGTCAACTTAAAATAATTTGTAACCTGGCTGCCTTAAAATTTTAAGTTCAGTCAACTCAAAGAAGTTAAGTCAACTTGAAATGTTAAGTTGTACTAAGTGACAACTTAGATATTTGAGTTGATTCAGCTTAAAATTTTTAAGGCAGACAAATAACAAATTGTTTTAAGTTGACTCAGCAAATTGTGTTTTATTTTTTACAGTGTATACAATTAAAGGTAACAGTGGTATATTTTCAGAGACTTGGGACCCATTCATTGTCTTTTTTTTTTTTTTTTCTGAAAATGTTAGTAGTACTGGTATCTGGTCAATGTAAACATTAAGGTGTTATCATAAGAATCTTCTCAACAGTCTTGAATCTGTTGAGACGAGTATAATTTTATGTGTATGTATGTTTAAACATTTGTCCACATGCACAATATTATTTATTTATGTATGTATGTATGTATGTATGTATATATGTATGCATGCATGCATGTATGTATGTATGTATGTGTGTATGTATGTATGTTTTTCTCCTTGTGTTTTAGTTTGTTTTAGTTTGGTTTAGAAGTGGGTTAGGAATAATATTTTTCACTATTTTCTTGCATTTGTATTCTGTCATTGTTGTAAAAGTTTAACAAACAGATTAAGCAAAAAATAAATAAATAAATAAATAAATAAATAAAAATAAGTTATCTCCTAAAATTCTATATTCTATAAAAATCAATTATAATTATCAATTTATTATTTTAGAATTATAAAAAACATATATGTTTATATGTATGTTTACAGTAAATAATAACATTTAATAAAAAGAAAATAATCTAAAGAAATAAATGCCTAATATTTAATATTTTATACAGAAATTGTACTTGAAACATTTTCCAAAGTCATATGAAACCAACATAAATATAGCAAGCAAATTTCCCCCCAAAAAACTTGCACATTATCCAGTGTTGGGGAGTAACTTGTTACACGTAACGTAAATTACATTATTGAATTACAACATAAATGTATCTGTAATCAGCTGCAGAATATTGAGAAAAAAATGTGTAATTAAATTACAGTTACTTATGAAAATGTTAACTATTACAAATGGAATATTTTCACACACATACAGATTTGATTGATTTTTTTCCAAAATTGGAGTTTAGGACGCATGCTGTTTTATTTCCTATTCGGGTTTGTGTATATGCTTTATTTTTTACGATTAACTGTAATTTCCAAGGCATTATTAGATGTTTCCTGTCATTGCTATGCAAATATTTGATTACACTATATCTTATGATTTTAAATCAGTATACCTAACAGTCTCAAAGTAGATAGAAGTGCTAAAGTCTGATTTTGTGGTGTCTGTGCTTTAAAATAAAATTATAATAATCTTAATTCAAATGATGAAGAATTTTGAAAGTCTGAGAGTAATCAGTGTACTACTGTAAGGTTAACTCTGCTTTGTTTAAATGTTTGAAATTTAAATTTAGAAAAGTAATAAAGTAATTGAAATAGTTACACTACTTATTGGATTTTAAATAGGGTAACTTGTAATCTATTACATTTCCAAAGAAACCTTCCCAACTCTGGCTATATCCTATCCCACAGTCCACAATGTCCAGAGAACAGATCGCTCTCATCAATGTGCAGCGCTGCATTATATAACACCGATGATGGCAATTCTCCCCCTCGAACGCGGCCTGTGATTGATACTGGATAGCATCCATTTTGTGCTCAGTCACTGGCACTCACAGCAAAGACGATATTTCTTTCAATCGCTCTGCCTGGAAAATGAGGCCATGTTTCGTTTCTTTCCTATTACCTTCCGAGACGCAGAGCGAACGGTGAAAGCAAAAAAAAAATGCTTTGAGATGGCAGAACCGCCCGCAAGACCAATACAGAAGCGGGCGAAGGCAGAGTGAGACATCAAATAATTCTCCACCTCCTGACAGGACATGAAGTACTGGAGCTAATTGCAGGGATCAAAGAACAAAGGAATTCACTCAGACATGATTTAATGGAGGCCGGCCAAGAAAACCTGTTTCAATTACAGCAATGAGGAATATTCAAGCGGCCAGCCGAAGAGTCGGAAACTGCCTCTGGGGAAATCTCTGGCCATTGAGAGGAGAGTGAACGCTGAGAGCACTGACTTGGTAGGCTAGCGCACAAATCAATCACCTGGGCGGTGGGCTTTAGCCAATAACAGGCGACATAAAAAGTAGATTGGGGTTAGGAGTGAGAGGTAAATCACTTTAGAACATCAGCAGCCGATACTTTCTATCAAATTAAATGAGAAGGAGAAATAATCCGGCCGATGACGGACAAAAAAAATGCAGGATAGAGGATGTTTTTGCAAATCTCTATCTGAAATATACGTGCGGTAGTCGAGAGGTAAAAATCCTTCCTTCCTCCAGAATTGAAAGAAAGGGGAAATGTCTGCAGGTGACAGGAAGCAGCAGATGCGGTAACTGTTATTGTTGCTAAAAAATTCTGACAAGTTGATTTTGTCCCGCGGGCTGTTGAACAGGGCTGATTATTTTTCTGTTTTTTTCTCAATGTTACTGGCTAGTGATGAAATCTGAATCATTTTATGACATATATACATATTGGTAGGCATCAACAAGCTCCCAAGTGACTTCCACAGCAATTCCGCGAGAAGGAAATGTGTCCTCTGTTTACGTTACGATCGAATGAGGAACAGGGTGGATGTTTTTTGGCTGCTTTGGTGTGTGTGCCTTCATGCTTATTGTGAGAAGTGTATGACATCAAATACGTTTCACATACAGAACTATAAAACACTAGATTTCTTATCGGTCTGTATGAAATGCATCTCCAGGAATTTGATTTGAATTGGATTTCAAACTGCCCATGTTGGGATTGAATTGTAAAAATCAATATCCATGGGTGTTTTTTGATGTTTAAATGACAATTCAATTGCAATTGGATGAAAAAAAAGGAGAAATTTGGAATGCCATGTGAGAAAAGCGACATTTTTATTCCACAAACACAGAATGTGAATACAAACTGGCAAAGTGTTGGGGGCAACACATTACAAGTAACGTGAGTTACATGATCACGGTCCGTATTCACAAAACATCTTAAGGCTAAAATTAGCTCATAACTTGCCCGCTTAAAGAGAACATTTAAAAAAAATAAGTCCTAAATTTAGGACTCCTACATTTTTGCTCTAAGAGTATTTTACAAAGCATTTTAGAGCTAAAACTAGCTCCTAAATCTGTAAAACATTAGAAGTAGTGAAGAGGTCTAAGTCACTAAGACCTAAAATGGCTGTTGCTGACAATCTGCCTCAAAACTTAAACTTTTTAGAAACACTAAAAATATTTTTTCCCATGCAACTTTTTTTGGTTTTGGAGGTTAGAACTTTTTAGAACTTTTTATATTAAAAAACAAACAAGCAAGAAATGCCCAGATTTTAAAAAGTAATGCAAAAGTAACATAACGCGTTACTTTCTGTAAAAAGCAACTAAGTAACATGATTAGTTACTTTTTTGAGGGGTAACACAATATTGTAATGCATTACTTTTAAAAGTAACTTTTCCCAGAACTGTCAGTATTGTATTTATATGGCAATATTAAAGTGAATAAAAATTGCTGTGTAAAGTCATTGTTTTTGTTTTCTTTGCACACAAAATGTATTCTCAAATTCCCATGCAAGTTTTTTTGGTTTTGGAGGTTAACTCCAAATTTTTCTTCAATTATATCCTTGTTTTGATTAACAAGTTGGGAAAGAGGTAACAGCTGTTCTTGCGTCCAGTTTGGTTTTCATTTACGTTTGCATATCTTACTATCAGCCATGATTATTCTATTCTGTTAATAAAAAGGCTGTTTATATGCATATCAGCTAATTGTTTATGAGAAGTACACATGTAAAAGACTCACAATCAGCTGAACATATACTTGTTTAATTAGTGACACTTAGCCTGCATTTAAAAAAATAACTTTATTTGAATATAGCAACATAATATAGTGCTCCATATATATTTATATGAACAAATCTCTGACAGAGACTCCTCCCCTATCAGCCAATCACTGTGTGCATAGTTAATAGGCATGCTGACATCATCCATATCAATGAGGTCAACCCCGCCCTTACTCTTAGCTTAAGACTTCTCTCTATTCCTTAGTAAACGTTTGTCTCAGCAGCTTTGTTAATAGGTTTTAGGAGAAAACTCTTAGCTGAAAACTTTTACTGCTATTTAGGAGAACTTTTAGTGGTAAGAAAATATTTAGTGAATATGGGCCCAGATTAATTTTTCAAGTAACTAGTAAAGAAACGCATTACTTTTTCATTTACAAGAAAATATCTGAGTTACTTTTTTCTCCCATTTATTGCTTGAAAGCTCTCCTGTCCTCATGTTGAGAGAAATCTGGAGTAAGATGTTACTTTAGTTCAAGAATAAATGTGAACATGCATTAATTCATCTCACAAAAAACAGTATTTCGTCAAAATGAATAAAAACAGTGAAATGCAACTCAGAATATGATGCAATTTTGCAATAATTAAATATGTTAAATAATACAAATATCCTTTATTTTATCCCATTTTATTAACCTGTGTTTTTGCTGCTGACCTTCGATGATCCAATTCAACCATACTAATTAGCAAAAAAAATTTCTTTTTATTGCTGGAGAGTGTTTCTTCTTCTGTTTTACTGTACAGACATGAATTTACTTTTCTTTGAGGCTGAGGCTTATTCATTTCACTTTTGGTGTAAAAGAGCTTTTACATTTGCCAAAAATAAAACTTTTTATATTAAAAAAACAAACAAGCAAGATCTGCCCAGATTTGAAAAAGTAACGCAAAAGTAATGTAATGCATCACTTTGCATAAAAAGTAACTAAGTAATCTAATTACTTACTTTTTTAGGGGGTAATGCAATATTGTAATGCATTACTTTTAAAAGTAACTTTTGCCAAGACTGTATTTATTATATTGTATTTATATGGCAATATTAAAGTAAATAAAAATTGCTGATAAAGTCGTTGTTTTTGTTTTCTTTGCACACAAAAAGTATTAAGGCTGAAGCACTGATGTCACATGGACTATTTAAATGGTGTCCTTACTACCTTTCCAGGCCTTGAACGTGGCAGTGGCTGTCTATGCATGATCAGAAAGCGCTCAGATTTCATCAAAAAATTGTGTTCCAAAGATAAACGAAGGTTTGAAAACACCATGAGGGTGAGTAATTAGTGACAAAATTTTCATTTTTGTGTATTTTCAATGGAAGAAATCAAACACTTTAGTTTTAAAATTGACTGTGTCATCTCAAATGGATCTTGGCTCTCACTTTCCATCTATATTTAACATAAAAGTCCCCTCTCTTCTCACTGATAGAGAGCAATTGGACAGAGAATGGCTTGTAATGCTGAGAATTATCAGAGGGCATATCAGTTGTCCCAGATCACTTCTCTAACTCGGTTACTATTGGAAAGGGTCTTGCATCGCTGGCCTGGCAGCTACTTAAGACGCCCCTCCAATTCCCTTCTCAGCTCCATCGTGTGCAGAAGGCGGCTAAGAGCATACTTTCTACATTAGCATAGACGTACTGTATGTCTCTGCCACCAATCAGGATTTTTTCGCTCCGCAAGTATGTCACTATCAAGGGGTTAGCGGACATGTTAGCCCCTGCTGGTAGATGCCATGACAACACCATCTGGTCTTCTACAAAAACGTATTTTTCTATTGACAGATATTGAAAAAAGTCATAGGCAACAGGTTAATCACACATATTATGATCATGAATACAATTCTGGTCATAAATACAATAGTTCATCCAAAAATGAAAATGAAAATTTGAAATTGAAAAATGAAATTTACTCACTCTCGAACCATCCTAGGTGTATTTGACTTTCTTCTTTTGATGAATACAATCAGTTATATTAAAAAATGTCCTGGCTCTTCCAAGCTTTATAATGACAGTGAATAGCTGTTGAGATTTTGAAGTCCGATAAATGCATCCATCCATCATAAAAAGTGCTCCACATGGCTCTGGGGGGTTAATAAAGGGGTTTTGAAGATTTAAAACTTTATAAACTGTAATCTCTAGCTTCTAGGACTTGGTGATGCGAACTTGGTGATGAACGCAAAAGTGACAAACATGGAAGCACAGAGGAGAGAGCAAAACAAAACCGGTCACAAATGAAAAGTACAAAAATGACTTGATATAAGCCAAGAGAAGATTGATTTTCCTTTGTTTTAAACCAGTAGTTCTCAAAGTGTGGTACATGGTAGTGGTACTCAGGCTCCCTCTAGTGGTACGCAGAGGAATCATTCAATTAAATGTAAATTAATGTTAAAATACAATAAAATGTAATTTAATTTTTATTTAAAAAAGAAAAAAAACGTTTTTAGATTTTATTATATATTATTACGTTTATTTACCTGTTTGTAAGCACTGTAGAGTGTTAATGTTCAAACTGTGTATTTACAGTGTTAAAGTGGCTGACAGCAATATATATTCTTATTAGGAATAAAACTACCTCGTTTTTTAACTGTAGTTGAGTAGTTAGGGCTACTATGCTACTGCTAGTCATTATGGTGGTACTTGGAGAGGCAAATATTTTCTGAAGTGGTATTTGGTATAAAAAATTTGAGAACCACTGTTTTAATCAAAACTTGGTTCTTGCGAGACTGACATAGTCTCACATACAACTTGTGTACGACAGTTAGCGGAAGCTAGAAATTATTGTTTAGAAAGTTTTAAATATGGATATTTTTCTTACACAAACGCATCAAATCACTTGAGATGGCCTTTATTAACCCCCCAGAGCTGCGTGGAGTGATTTTTATGATGGATGGATGCACTTTATTGGACTTCAAAAAAATTAACAGCCATTCACTGCCATTATAAAGCTTGGAAGACTGAATTCATCTGAAAAAAGAATACCTCATATACACCTAAGATGGCATTATTACGTGGACTGCTACTCTTTCTGTATGTCACATAGTTGGTAGATGGTGAAAAGTGACTGTTTTTAACAGTATTGTTGTGTCCCCTCCCCCAAATATTATGGAGAAAAAAACACCTATTATAAGAGTCAAAATATATATATTTTTAATTATTTATTTATTTTATAAAATGCATTTATTTATTTTATAAAATATTAAATTTAATAAAATATAAAAGTAAATAAATACATTGTAATACAGTTGTAGCTCTAGACAGTTACCATCTATGGCTGTTAGTTTATTAATTCAGTCTGATTTTATAGTCTCAAGCATTCAGAAATCACATAAAAGAAAATTAAGCAGTTTTCTATGATGACCATGGTTAATTTTTGTAAGGGTTGTGATGCCCACATGTTTTTGCTGAAGACTTTATAGAGGATATAGCATTTATACTGCAAAAAGGTGGCCAGAAATTAAACAAGTGGATATTTGAATGACATATTTTGTAAGTGTAACAAAGGCCTTTGGAGCCCTTTGCAGGCATTTGTAATAAAATGTAATGTACATAAATTGTTTATTTTAATTACATTGAGTATTTTAATGAAACCATATGATTATTATTAATTAACCAATCATTATTGCCTATATAATGCATTTTAAGTCATTTTAAAGGCTGTTGTTCGCTTCTGTTTTTATTACTGAAAAAAAAATATATATATATATATATATATAAATATATATATATATTACCTGAATACTTCTTTGTAAATCATTATTTGAAGTAACAAAACCATGGTTAATTTGTGGTTACCTTGGCTATAAGAACCATGATTTTTTTTGATTTTTTTTTATTCGTAGTAAAAACCATGGTTAACAGAGAAACTCAGAGAATATTAAAGCAGATGCATTTGGTGGTGAAATTATTACCGACATTAAAACACGTTATTAATGTCAACAGCCAAAAAAAGTTTCTTTTGGGATGGTGCCCCCTTGGGAGTTGGTGCCCTACGCAGACTGCGTACTTTGCGTATAGGGAGCGCCGGTACTGGTTTTTAATGAGTGAGCCATTGAAGCAATCAGTCAACTGATTCATTCAAACACTGATTTAGTCAGGAACGAAAGGCTCCGTTTTGGCGAAGGAAAATAGAGCAAGGACCTGACAACATTTTGTTGTAAGTGTAAGTTACTCAGTATTGACTTATTGTTTGTTGAACTGTTATTTAAAATCATTATCAATTAGTTGGACGTTAGACATATAGAATTGTTTTGGGATTGGATCATTGTTTAGACGCACACAGTTTCATAGGTTCTCCGTTTGTGTCCAAGGAAAAATACAGCCATGCAGGTTTGGAACAACATAAATAATGAAGTTTCTTTTTTTGGGTGAACTATCACTTTAATATGAGACCACTACCACAATAACAGGAAGTATGACTCAGACTCTCGGTTGCATTGTCATCTCTCATCCTTTACTGCAAATCAGCAAAGTCGAGTCATTACAGTCAGCGGCCTCTTGGTGTCTTTCCTAGTGCAGGTATGCCTTGTGCACGTGTTGTTATTGCAGCCACACACACTAAATGCAGCACATCACTTCTTTATTGTTATTGGTACAATGCCAGAAAGTAATCGACCAGTGCTGTCCTTGACCGAATCACTTTCTTTTTGGTGACTCACTCTCTTTGTTCATTGGTTTTCATTTTATTCCACACAGTGTGCTGTGGATCATGTGTATAAACGAAAGCAAATCAGTGATAGTTAAAGAGAGAACAAGATTAATTCATTTGAACAAATTCCTGGCTAATGTGTTTTATTTGATCTGTTGCCGTTGCATGAACGTGTAATTTATCGTTGCCTTTTTACATACGAATGATTAAAGGGAAGGTGCGGCGTGGATGATAAATGCGTCTGGCTGGATGTTCATATCAGCAGTCCTGTATCATTAGCATGGTGGGAAATGATGAGTCACCTGCAGCCTAACCAGTTCCTGCTTTCCTCTGGCATGCTGAAGAAACCACTGCGAATGCGGACACGTACACACCTTTTGCTCTTGTCTTCCTTCTTTCTTTCTTTCTTTCTCCCACAAACAGATTTGCCACTAAAGCACCAGGTCTACTTCCTACATGCTACAAATGAGGAAGTTATTGCTGAACAGGGATGAGGGGGGTGTTTAGGAAAACTACAAGGTATAAAGCCAAGCAGGGCACATAGAAATAATTATCTGTGAGAGAATAACTATCAGAGGAGTTTGTTTGAAAGATTGAAGCTGGTCTGAGTCTGGCTACAGACTGGTTTTAGAGATTCTGGCCTGGGAGACTCAAAATGTTCACCCATTTTTTACTCATTTCACTCTAAACCTTTTATGACTTTTGAATCTTCTGTGAAACACAAAACAAGACATTTTGAAGAACGCTGGGATTGAAACAGCTTCGGATACAATGGACCGTGATGACGCATAAAAAAAAAGACTTTAATCAGTTCTCATTTTTAGGAAACAGTATTGATTCTTAAATCCCAAGAATCGATTAGTCTACACTGTAAAACAAACAAACAAAAAAAAAAACCCTGTAAAATTTACTGTAAAAAAACAGCAGCTGTGATTGCCAGATACGGTAGCAACGTTTTAGGTTTTACAGTTTTCTCTTAAATTAACATTTAAATACCGTAACTTCATTAACTGATGTAATGTTAATATACCAACCTATTGAACTACTGAAATCTGTTTTGTACCTTTTGTAATTCACTGATAGCCACCTAAAGCAGGTGGTGATGAGGAAGTCACATGATGAACCAAAGCCCATCACAAGCTGCTAACATATATAGAAAGTGCACAGTGTCATTCACACAAACACTAAACACTATTATGATAACACACGAAACTGAAATAATTGCAATAAACATTCATTTAACAACATTAATATGTACAAAACTGATAAGAAGAAACAAAGTTATTTCAACAAAAGAATTTACGGTTATTCAGTGGAAATTTTATGTTCTTTTGCACTTCCAAAAATGCTATACTACCATAAAATTACATGCAATGTCCAATACAGTTTTTTACCGTATATAGCAGTGGCGTTCCGTCCATATAAGCTGCTAATGCTCCGCATACCCGGGCCGTCTGAGAGAATGCGTTCATGGGTTAATTAATATAAACATGGTTGTCAGTTGATCCCTTGTGTTTGTGATGTAACTTAAAGTGTAATAAAGAGTTGGGAATAAGTACGTCAAATTATTTATTTGCCACACAACGGCAATTCTCTGTAAATATCACATGCGAAAGCTTCCGGGCAAGCGGATTCTCCGCAGCTTACTAGCCTCCGCTCTATTGCAATGACTCCTCAGGATTCACGCGCGTTCACTGCTTTCGCTGATATGCGCGTGATTTCATTGGCGATGTAAGCTGTCCGCGAGGCGTTCGCCTAAGCGGAAAAATGCGCTGTTGCTGCCAGATTTCGATTGCCGAAAATCACATTGTGTTTGATGCACAACTGACTCGACTAAATCAAATTAAAAAACATCTTAACTGTATATTTTCATAATTTCTCAAGCAATTTAAAATTTGAAAGTCCACTGAAAACATATAGACCGTGTTGAAGATGTTATTGTCAACATGCCTAAGTGGTTTAAATAAAAATATATAGAAATAGTATAATATATAAAGTATAAAAAAAGTTTTTATTTATTTTTTTATTTTTTTGAATATTAACAAATAGGGGGAAAAGAGGAAATAATAAAATCTGATTTTTTTATTTTATTTTATTTTATTGTTGTTTGCACCTTACTTGGCAATATTCTAAATATATTATTATTATTATTTGCATTTTGCATGGTCGTAGTATCACCTGTGTGGGAGTTATATTCACTGGTGATTAATAATAATAATAATAAAATAATTCAGTCGAAGCAGAGATATAGAACGGGGAATCCCCCACCTCCCCACCCTCTTAATATTACGTATCATAAAAGAATACTTGTAAACGTTGTTTTGCGGTTTTCATTTGGAAACGCAGCTATGTTTTTCTAGCATTAAAATAACTATAGATAAACCTGAAACGATACAAGAAAGATTGGAGATGAGATTTATTCACAAATAAGGTCGGAAATGTGCATACTTTTAAATCGACACATGCCACAGTGTTTTCCTCGTTAAGTTTGTCCTAAAAGCTGTTTGGGGGCTGGGACTCAGCACTCAGCATAAGGTTACCCGGTAAAAAAAAAGTCACCGCTCGCCACTGGTATATAGTAAGGGAACTTACCATTAACGGTTTAAAGGAACACTTTTTTAAAACTCCCCTAGAGTTAAACAGATGAGTTTTACCGTTTTTGCATCCATTCAGCCAATCTCTGGGTCTGGTGTTAGCACTTTTAACATAGCTTAGCATAAATCATTAAATCTGACTGAACCGTTAACATCTCGCTCAAAAATGATATTTTTCCTATTTTAAACTTGACTCTTCTGTAGTTACATTGTGTACTAAGACCTTCAGAAAAGGAAAAGTTGTGATTTTCTAGGCTGATATGTATAGGAACTATACTCTCATTCCGGCGTAATAATCAAGGAACTTTGCTCCAATAAATAATAAAAAATAAAATAAAAGATCCAATAAATCACAATAAGCTTTGTACTTTGTTACTTTTGATATAAAACAAAGTCTTAGATTTCAAATTATGTCCATTTTGTTACAATATTTAATCAATAATGCCGTTTTGCCGAATATACTAAAGCGGTTATTTCTGAATTCGCCATTGATAATAAATCTCTAATAAATCATGAATCAGATAGTCAATGCTAAACTTCAGGTCCCGCAAACGATTCATGCCTCCGCCAAATGATTTCAATCAATACAAGAGATTTGAGAATGGAGTTTAGGTGCCCAGGTGGAGCAAAGAATCTACTGTTCAGGATTTCAAGTGCAGGTTTCATCTGTAGTTAAGCAGTAGCAGCTCATCACTCTGTATACTATATTACTGTATACTAAGGGACATCATTATTATCTATTGTAAAGTTACAGTAGTAATTTAACAGACAAATAATCATATTGTTTTATAATAGGTTTAGCGGGAGATAGAGCAGACCACAGCACAAA
This sequence comes from Cirrhinus molitorella, assembly GCA_033026305.1. Lineage (NCBI taxonomy): Eukaryota > Metazoa > Chordata > Actinopteri > Cypriniformes > Cyprinidae > Cirrhinus > Cirrhinus molitorella. Next base: position 2,228,162 of record CM065131.1, read on the forward strand.
CCTATTAATATTAACCCACAGACATTGGTTACTATTGTTAACCACAAATTAACCGTGGTTTTGCTACACTAATTTTTTTGCCAAAAAAATAAATAAAAAAATAAATAAAATAATTAAAAAAACATGGTTACTGTACTGTTACTATAATAAAATCATGGTTAATTTTTGTAAGGGAAAAATATGACTCAGGTTCAGCATTAGGATTGTTCTGTTAATAAATATAATATTTTGTAGTTATTACAGTACTAATTTAGGCAATTTATTCTAGTTTTGTTAAACCTTGAGTATTAAAGTCATGTTCGAGACAGAGAGATATCAGGGCAAAATGAAGAGACTTAAAATTATTTTTTAGAGAACTTTAAATTATTTTGCATATCCCCAGCCTAAGGATTTAAACCTTTTTTATGTGATAGCCATACAAAAAAAATAGGGTTGTTCATGTTTCAAAATTTGTTGTGGGTGTATGGGAAGGCCTGGATGAGTGTGAGATTTTCCAGCCTGAAATTTTGTCCCAATCCGCCCCTGGCACCTCATTTCGACAGAAATGGCATCGGGAAGCGTGTGTGAACTAATTATCTCCTCTGCTTTAATGCCAGTTACAGAATGAAATAAATATGAATGAAAGTCTGAAGGCATGTTAAAAGAAAGAGTACAATTTACCAAAATCTGTATCCTGTGTCATGTAATTAGTAATGTAATCACTCAATCAGTGTTTAATCACGGAAAGACATCAATATTTGTAGTTTGTATCCAATGTAGCTATCCATTGATGTGTGTTATGATAGGACAATATTTGGCTGAGATACAACTATTTAAACAACTGGAATCTGAGGGTACAAAAAATAAAAATAAATAAATAAATAAATATTGAGAAAATCTCCTTTAAAGTTGTCCAAATTAAGTTCTAGCAATGCATATTACTTATCAAAAAAATAAGTTTTGATACATTTACAGTAGGAAATTTACAAAATATCTTCATGGAACATGATCTTTACTTAATATCCTAATGATTTTGGCATAATAGAAAAATCTATAATTTTGACCCATACAGTGTGTTTTTGCCTATTGCTACAAATATACCCCAGCGACTTATGACTGGTTTTGTGGTTCAGGGATGCATATAACATAATCATCATAATCAATATTTACTGTTGTTACTAATTTCCGTTTGAATAAATCTGTAATTGTAAGTTAGTATTATAACTTTATTATTGTATTCAAATCAGTTAATGTTGACTCCCAATATTTATAATAATGGTATCCGCAGACTCTCATGTATATTTTACAGCATTACTCAAGAGATTTATTTCCCCTTAAGAAAATAATGCTGCTATGTGGGTGTTTTTAACTCTAAATGGCAAATTTGACATCAATCTCAATATTTTTTTTCTCTTTTGGAATGTCATAGAAACACTATAGTAGTTTCTGTTTATCATTATTGAAGTTTACCCAACTATGATGACGTTTGCTTCTTTTTTTTAACAATATCTTCTTTTGTGCTTCAACATTAAGAACAAAAAAAGAAAAAATGCTAAAATGTTTATTTATGGTTGAACTAGAGCTTTAAGAAACCAGCAAGACCAGCTCAAAAGCAGTTCTTATGTAATTCTTGAGAAATGTGCTTTAGGAAACATTTACGTTTATGCATTTGGCAGCCGCTTTTACCCAGAGCAGTTTACATCGCATTCAATGTGTATCAGTTCTTGCTTTCCTTGGAAATTAAACCTATGACTGTGTTGTTATTGCCATGATATGCTATTTGTGCTACAGAAATACCATACTCGTAGTTTCATCAATATATATTTGACAGCGTCTTGTGTTTAATATTTGTTCAGAATTTTACTCATTCTTTTCCTTATCCTGTTATCTCCTGATGCACTTTCAAGATATATATATATAGGCTATACATACGATTGAGTCAGATTTTGAATAATCACGATTGCGTGAAATTGTGTGACAAGCTTTGTACTTTCATGTGAGTGCAAACGCTGTGTTCCTGAGAAAAGAGTAGGAGATACAGAAAGCTAGACTGTCACAGATTCCAGCAGATAAGAAGCTCTGTCAGCATCTATCGCCGAGCGGCCGCATAGATTGCTCAATAACATTAGAGAAACGCTGTACCTGCTAGCTAATCAAAAAGAAGATGGTGATTAAACCCTTCATGTGCAGGGATCGGTGATAACCTAAGAGGCATTCCATAGCGCTCAATCAGTTTCAGAACTGAACCTCTTGGAAGGTATTTATTCTCCTACTTTCTTTTGAAGTCTTGCTCATCTTCTCCCAAGATGGAATGAACATCCACTGCACAGCCACTTTTCATCACTTAAAGTGCTGCAAAATCCATTAGTATCCTCTGTTATTGCCTGTGTGTGTGGAATGGAGGTAACATCTACTGGATGTCTATGAACTTCTGTGAGTGGGTGAGCGAAAGAGGCTGAGAAAGAAAGAAAGAAAGAAAGAAAGGAGAGAAATAGTGCACTTCAAGGCACAATAAGTTGCTCGGAGTCACGTAGGAAGTCTTTGAGAGAGAAACTACTCGAGCGAGGCCACACAGACCTGTTAGTAATATGGAAGGCACTTAATTGAAGAGCATAAGCGGTGGAGAGAAAGGCCACCTATGGTAATAATTCAACCTCATGTTGTTCCAAACATACTCTTTCTTCTGTGGAACACAAAAGGAGAAACTTGAAAGACTATTTTCCGTGCAAAATGTGACTTTAATAAACCGTAACTTTGTGTGGAAAACAGAGAATCTCTCCTTGGTGATTCGTACATGAATCAGACTGATCCGGTTCTAATGGTTTATACTGACTCACTGATCCGGTACAAACTTGGAATATGTCGCATGAGTCGTATTGACCACTTTTAGGATCCTTTTTTTTTGTTGTTGTTTTCATTGTAATTGAACGGGAAAGATCAGCCCGCACAGTCAGAGTTTCTTTTTGTGTCATACAGGTTTGGAACAACAGGAGATTGCGTAAAAGTTTTCATTTTTTTTATTTGAACTATTCATTTAATGATCAAGCTACTGCCAAAGGCAGTAAGAAAATATCATTTGTCAGATCAAGCAATAAGCAGAGGCTCTTTCCAGCACAATCTTGAATTCATTATTTTATTAGTAAGAATACTAATAACGTTTGACCAAATTTGTTCATGCCAACTATTAGTCAAACAGACTAATAACTTGTCCATGCAATAAATTCTCATTATGGCTTAATATAAAAATAATTGTATAAATTATTTTAAAATGTGGGAAATTGTGTTTGTGTATGTAAATATGATTAAATATAAATGTATAAAAATAGGTTCATGTTTGACAGACAGTTCACAGACACCAAACTGAAATTAATGAGCTTTCAGAAATATCCTCTTTCAGTAAAAATAAAGTCATAATCATTTACTGTTTTAGAGCTTCTGTCTCAGGCTTCATTTTAATTGTAGCAGTGTTCTCACCTCTGAACTATCTACATTTTTAGTTAATGGTCTAATTAGTGACAAAGTGAACACTGAAATATATAGAAACCCTCTCTTGTTGTGTCTTTTTTCTTGTTAGACTTGTTCTGTGTCTAGTTTTGTCTTAGTGCAGGCTCTTCTCCTCTATCTCCATGTCTTACTCCTCTCTGCTAGGCTCATTTTAATCACAACAGCTTTTCCAATATTTTAAGAACAAAAAAAAAAACATGTTCTGGAGACTCGATTTTCAATGCAAATGCCAGCTCTTATTCATTTGATCCTGTGAAAGTGTTTTGCTTCCATCTTTCTATTTTTGTTTTTTTGGAGGAGAGGAAAAAAAATAATATAATTATTCATGCGGAAATGTATCTGAAAAATGTTTTACTCAAGTATAAAATTGTTTTTATTCTAGCCCTGCACGTATCACTTATTTTGCTCCTTGGAGTGCAAAAGTAATGCAGAAGAATCACCTTGAGCCGTTCTTCCAGTTCAAATTCCCCTTTTATTCAGAAGTTACACTCTGCAAATTCCATTTACGCTGCATGGTTGAACCGAATGGTAAAATTGAAAACTGCCCATTTATGAATCACATTTGTGCCACATATGCAACTCTGTTGCTCACAGGAAATGTACTTAGGGATTGTGATGGCACAAAATTTTTCTCATGATCAAAAATCCTGTGTCTTTGTTTAATCAATTTGTAATTAAAAAAGCAGTTTTACCTAAAAGTTGCCTTGTTGAAAATTTCATTTTAAAAATAAAAAAGCAATGGCTACTCCAGTGAGCAACTTTTTTTTCTTTTAACCAGAGTGTATTTTAATACAATGCTACATTATACTATGACATACTAAAATAATTAGGGAGGACCATTAAAATGCACATAAAAATGTGGATATATAATATATCGTGCTTTGGGGGAAAAAAAAATCCCAACACTAAAAATAAGTTATTCCTTAACTTTTCTCAGATTAGTGATTTAAATGTAATACATTGCCTACAGATGTGCCTACTGTTAAACACATGTCGTCACTGTGAACACGGATGGATACGGATATTGTAGCAGTGCGTTTTATTGTAACGCTGGTACTGCAGGAGGCGTTCAATAGCTCAATGAAGGGCTGAGGTGTTCTAAATATGACACATGATGAGTCTGGCTGTTAGCATGGACAGAGGAAAGGCTATACTGAAACAGTATCAAGCTCAGATAGGGGACAGCGTTGGCGCCAACTTCCGCACTATGTAATATGTCTAACAGAATGTAACCACCAGGACTAAAAATATTTCAGTGACGTCCACTTCATGGCATGATATCTCTATGTGAAATAAACAACGTTGACTTCACTTCTCAGGTTTCATCTCTAAATAAGATACCTCGCGATGGTGGTGTGATGGCATATGAAACCTCCAAAATATTTTTTTTACAGTCTGAATAGAGTATGCCACTTAAATGAGTTAAAACATACAATATAATTTATGATTTGTCGAATGCATATGTTCTGCATGCTTTTATATACTTTGAATCAGTGAGTGGAGTGTGTCTAAGTGATTTTTTTCTCTACATGTAATTGGCCTGCTATTACTACCTGTGTCGGAAAAAAGGAAAACATAATATAAATATATTCTTGGAAAACAGTTCTTATGCTCTTTTCATGCAATTCCATTTTCAAATCATGTTGGGAAACCAATATTGTAAATGTTGGCAATCAAAGCCAGTTTATTTTTGTCGACAGCTTATTTATGTTATTTCTGTAAGAAAAAAAGGAAGAAAAAACACACATGAGAAAGGAAAATACATAAATATACATAATACATTTTTTACAACCTTTTCGTTCATTTAAATGTGAAAAGTTTACAGGCTATGTGGTAGCATTTTTGTATGTTTCTAAAAAATATATTTTCTTAAATCGATAAATTATCCAGAATTTTCTAAAATAAATAATCGCTCTCTACGGCTGAAAGAAAGCTCTCCATATGTGCATGTATTTCTTAGCAAGTCTAAATATATTTAGTAATCTTTCTGCATATATTTGATTCACATTTTAAACAGCTGGCACAATATTAGTGATGAATTGGTGTAACTGTATTTCGTTTGTTTTATTTTTTATAGATAGAAAATAAAACCCATTACAATAGTAATGCTTTAAACTGTAGTTTGGAGACACTGCTGACAAGTTTATTTTGTATTTTCTTTAGTGTGTGTGTGACAACAAGTGGTTCATCTTGAAGTTGTTATTGTGGACAGGACTAGTAATTATGGACCTTTGGACTTATGGTTTATGGTTTGTCATGGATGAGAACAGAACCATTAAAATTTCAGGGCTGGATGCTGCAAGTACAAGTGAAGCACCTGGACTCCAAAACCATGTTCACATTTTAAATATGATGCACATTGTATGCATTATATGATTATACATACAGACATATAGTACATACATGCCATACATTCACTTGCAATTATGCTGACAATAATAAAATAAATAAATAAATAATTTATATATATACAAATGGGTATTTTTTATGATACACATTTTACAAATGCAGGTTAAAATTTAGGTGAAATTTTATATTAATGACAATGAAAATTTGTTGCAAAACGTTTGCATTTGTAATATTGTGGCAATTTTTATACATATGTTATCAATTTAACATCTTCCATATATTTAAATTCCTTTGCATAATTTGGCAATAGAGCTTTTTCTGATTCTGTAAATTATCCAGTGGTGTACAAATATGTCAAGTAGCCTTTCAATTTAAGATCATACATAATTATACAAGAATAATCAAAATGCTGTTAACAGTTGTTTAAGATGAAGTATAGTATGTCACACCGCAGGACATGTCAACTTCCCAAAAGTGTTTCATGTCAGCTACCCTCATAGTTGTCAGAAACATGTACTGCTGTGTTCTGCTAATTATTCCACACAGAAATTACCACCTGTCAGTAAATGTTCACAAAATGACAGAGTGTTTCATTTCACTTATTTGGTTTCAGTTCTACATTGCTGAGCACCGAGAAAGTTTTGAATAAACAAATACGCCCCTAAAATCAAAAATATTCTGGTTTCTGTTTATTATATATTTACTCAAATGTTTGCCCAGGGTTTTGTCTCACAGCCGTATTTTCTAACTTTTTCAATAGCTTTAGAAGGATTGACAGCACTAAGATTGACAGACAAAATAATAACAATAATAATAATCTCTTTGAGATTATAACTACAGCATGTCAACCCAACTCACTCTCAAAATTTAGTTGTGACTGCTAATATGGTTATAAAATGCAGCTGTAACTCTCTTTCATAAACAAACTGTGTATACAGCCATTTATTTTACCTTTAAATACTGATAAGCTTAATTATTTTCATATCATAACTATGCATGGTTATAAGATTAGCTTTGAGCCGTGTGTTTAGAAAGATAGATAAATAGATAGACAACAGACAAACCTCAGCAGGCTAGTTTTGAAAATTACTGCTAGACATAATATTTTTAATAAAAAGTGATGAGTCTTTACATTGCATGTAGCATTGTTTTTTGTTTTTGTTTTTTTTCTCAGCTCTCCGCCTATCCAAACAGAAGTGCAAAGCACCGGTTGAGATGAGATACTAGTTTAGATGACTTATCTGAGGCTGTTTCTTCAGCAGTCAATGGCGAAGTTGCAAAGTGGTGCTGTATCTGTTTTAGTGGTCACTGTCCCTTTAAGAGAGCGCGCTCTAGGGTGGCGCTTTCCTCCGCAAGGGCTTCTTGATATTAATAGTGTTGGTGTCTTGAAACTGACGTAATGCTTGGAGTCTGAGGTCCTGACAAGCGATAACATTTCTGATAAAGAACTGAGATCACTGCAAAAACCAACCTCCTTTTTTCCATCCCAGACTCAGGCGTTTTTACTATTAAACACAGTCTCCCAAGATTTCACGTGTACAGGAGCAATTCGCAATCTTACATCCCCATAAAAAAGAAATCATTCCCCGAGATCAACAAACAAACAACACAAAGACGCTTCATGGCTCACGCCAAAGCTCCACCATCTTTCAGACTGCAAAGACTATTGCAATTTAATCAACAGGTAAGGAGAAAGCGAATCAATGAGCATTGCGATCACGGCAGAAGAACGATGTGAATTTTAGCTGTAGTTCCTGATGGCTTTTAGGGGGAGAATGTTATGTAATGTTGAGAAGGGCGAAGGGATTCGGTGATGAATCAGTTGAGTGCTACTTTGCAATGAAAATAAGAGCACGGCGCTTCGGTTTTCGGCGTGCCATTTGGGTTTTGAGGCTAAATTGCAAATTGAAATTGGCGACTTGTTAGCTCCCAGTAGTTGAGAGAAAAGCACACGAAGAGGTTTTTGGATTACTTTTTCCTTCCCATTTCTCTTCGGGCTATTTCATTCTGTGTTGCAACGCGTTTTGCGCAAGATAATATCCAGAATGTAGTAACACCGTTCGTTTGTCTCTCTTGTAACTTACATTTAAGCCGCGAAGCGCCTTTTACTTGTTACATTGTTTATGTGTAAACCGGTGGCACTGAGCGCTAAAGTGGCTAAACGGCGCATACCTAAAGTTGTAGAAAGTTTCATTAGTGTGTAGGCTACTGTTTTTGCGTAAATGATGCTTCGAGCTGAATGGCGCTTTCCACACAAACTTCGAAAACTTTCCGTAACTGATGTACGATAAGAAAACGCGTAGGCATGGCAACGCGCTGAACGTTACACTTCATTTTCCACATACAAAGAGGCGCAGGTTGTTTACATGACAGTCTACGGATCTTAACGGGGCTTTTATCGCTATTTTGCGGTTTTATTCGAAGGCAGGTAGCGAAAAGATGATGTCTTTCTGTTTCATTGCGTTCTTCGAGGCGATGGAGACGTGCAGCAAGTTTCTGAGGAAAACTTTATGAATAGCGGTAACGAGCTCCTGACTCTACGAATGCTATTTTTCATTTGGATGTGTGTTTTTGTGAATATGTAACTAACGGGAACAACTTTTTATTTGCTTTAGCAACTGTGTGGACAACTTTAGCACTTAGGTGTGTTTGGGGGGGCTGTAAGAAGTTCACAAAGTTTCTCGTGGCGTGACCAAAGTGGCGTGATGGAGCTTATCACTTTCCAAAAACTTTTCGACAGAACTTCAAGGAGTTTAAATAATCTTCTAAAATGAAGGCATGTGTATAGAAACCGTACGTTTTATTTCTTGCCGTGTGCAGTAGTCGTTTCGAGCCTTAATTCTTGTTGATGTTATTCATCGATAGAAACTTTTACACAGGCGACAGGAACACACTTCCAGTGTTCTTAGTTATTTGTAACAACGTATGTGTAGTATGTGCATGTGTGTGTTCACATCCTATACATTTTGTAACATTGTTTGTATTTGGAGTTGTTGCAAGCTTCCCCAGTTCTGCAACTGTGGTAATGTTTCCAGTTAATTTGCTTTTACAATCACTTTCACATTAGAATATCATTAGTAGGTTTAAGTAGGTGGAAACAAGTATTTATCTTAGAACTGATAAAATCACCCACACTTCACTTAAATGTGCTGTACTGAAGCGTAACCTGTATCTGATTGTTATGATACAAAATCCCATGTTGGTTCCAGTAGATGAGTTGCGCTGTTTCCTGTAAACTGTGAAAGTTGCCACACTCGGGCAGTCTGGAAATGATATGCTCTCTTTTTCTTTCTGAAATGGTTTGTCGCTTGAAGTTTCTTAATGACAAAGCCCGTGCAGGCGAACGTGGCTCATCATTTAGAGAAACTTAAAGAAACTCACAACTGTAAACCAAGTTTCAGATACAGTCAACAGGGAACCTCAGCTCTGTCATCATCAGACGTTTGCTGTTAGATTTGCTTTTCTCTTAACTCTTTTTGCATTTACGTGACTTGTTTGTATTCTTTGAAGGCTTAAAATGTTCCCCCACTTTATTCCCGTGCTTGAAATGCTTCATTGTCATTTTGCATGTGTAACAACCTAGAAATCAGAAGTAAAATTGTCCATCTGCTTGGAATATTATTTAATTCCTCCTGCATCGTAAACACTCAAATTGGTTCTTGCTATCCGTTCAGCGGTTTACTAGATTCAGTTCTCGATCTACACAGAAGAATAAGATCCACATGAGTTGTCTGATAAGGCGCGTTTGAAGTGATTGAAAAGCTTGAGGTGTATTTGAAATGTAAATGACTCCACATCTGTGAGCTCTTTGGAGAGAGGCAATAGATCAGTGCTGTATAGTCAGGAACTTTACGGCTGACAAATGAATTTGGGCCTTGGTGGAGGGAGAAAGCAGCAGTGGGGGTCTTCCATTTGTTCTTCGTGGCTTCTGAGTTTGCACAACTTCTTTTTGGGCTAACTTCTTGCCGCACTGTGATTTGCCACTTGTGTCCCTGCGGCAGATTCATGTGGCGTTGGTGCCGTTGAATAAGAAGCCTGTAGAGAAAATAAATTGTAGGAGTTTTTTTTTAATGACAGAGATAGAGAATGGACCATGCTGCCTTAATAAATCCAGGCCAGGGGTTTGCTTGCAAAGAACATTTTGTAAATAGTCGAGGACTTTAAAATATTGTAGCTCTTTACTTTTCTTTGTTGTTGGAAAATATATTTAGAACAGTGTATATTTTTATTCGTTTGTTGAACACAAACAAACTTTTAAAGACTTAAAGATGTTCATATAGCAAAGGAGCACTTTATGCAGTTTCGTCTTCTTAAAATAATATAATTTGCTGCTTCTTTAAATTAAGTTTTGTAGAACGCCGTAGTATTTTTTTCCACTCCCTATATACGGGCACCAGGCAAGTCTGCAAACTACCATGACTGCTTGTGTTTGGAAATGAGGCATCAGTGACTTTATAGAAATTCCTTTTTGTTTTGTTTTTTGTGGTTTGAAGTCTCCAAACATGGGAGACAGGAAAATTGAGATTTTTTTTTTTAATGTCCGCCTGATGAAATGCCAAGGTTTACACAGAGACAGCTCCTAATAATTGGTAGCCTTAAAAGCTTTTATAACATATATTTGATTTAGCCTGCGTATGAATAGCTAGTCTTTTTTCCTCCGGATTTTCGAGAATAAAAGAGCCGCAGTTCACAGAGGTCGTCCCTTGTCTCCTCATATGCTTTTCATCCTGTTTTTAGCAGTGTTTTGAAGTCACTAAATGGCTCTGGATGTGTGCTATAGACTTGTTATGGTGAGTTATAGCAGAGATATTGTAAAGGCTTGCCATCGCCATGGATTTTCTCACTATGCTTTCATACAATGTGAGTTTGGATTTGAAGAGAAATAACTAGAAATGTGCATTTTTGTGTGAGTGGAGTCACTCGGGGCGGTATGCGAGAGAAAGTTTTAAGTCAACGGAAATTAAATGCCTTAAATTTAAGTGTTTCTTTTGTTAGAGAAAATCTCGTTCTCTTCCCTTTTTTTTCTCACACCCTGTATGGGAATGAAACAGAAGAACCTTTGACCTGAGGTGTCATAGCAACCTCCTTTATCCTGTTTTAAAAGTAAAGGTTTAGCTGCTACATTTATTTATCAATGCGTGTCACAAAACACAACTCCTCCAGATAAGAGACGCTTTGGGTCTCTGACTCTGTCAGAGCTGTTTGACATCACTTGTTAGGCTAATTATGTGGCGTGTAATATTTTAGTGGTTAGCGTACATCTGGTAAAGTTTGCTGACTGAAAACTCTCGTATTCCCAGTAGAGTGGTAGGTTGCATTGCAAACGAAGAAAAAGAAATCGAAGTTCCCCTAAATCTTCAGTCTTACTCATTGACAAAAAACTTACTTTTTCTTCTGAAGAGTTAAAAATAACTGACATTTGTTTTGAATATGCAAGTTACAGTGATGTGTGGCGATAAACCTTTTATTGGTCAGATGTGTTGACATTTTGGCTGCGTGTGGTTTTCAAAGCTAGCGGTTCCCGTTAGGTTAGCTTCTCATATGAGCTGGCTTTATCAGAGCATTATTAAGTATTTGTTTGTTTCGAAACACTCGTCTCGTTAGCCATAGCTGTGTCCCGCGAGCCTCTGTGCTCAGCTTCATATCAGAAACTTTCTGAAAGTTTTCAGTTTTGATCTTCCAGCAGTGCCCACTTCCTCTCCTCCCCATTCCGACGTGCAGAGTTTAGTTTGTCCGCCGATCCTCCTGTCCGCCGGCCCCTCTGGAACGTTGATGAGTCAGTTTAGCCTTCTTTTTCTTTCTTTCTTTTCCTTTCTATCGCGGTGTGTGTTCTTTTACCTCGCAAACAGGTTTTCGCTTGGCTTTTTTCGTCTTTTTTTTTCCTCTTCATCTCTCGGTGGCTGCACGTTCTCCATCTGTGTGGTCTGGAGGCTGGTGCGGTTGACTATTGCTAACCTGACACAGGTTGGACAGAATGAGTCGAAGACAAGGTTTGTGGGGGGGAGGGGTTACGGTGGTGGTGGTGGAGTTTTCCTTGAGAATGTTTGTTTTCCTGTTTCCAATTTGGTCGGCCAGAGGGCCCGTACTGTCAGAGCTCCCATTCATGAAACCTGCTGTCAGACTGCCTGAGTACATGACACAGGATTTCTCTCTGCTGTCTTTGCGTGTTGCGGTGTCCATATTGAGCTTCCTCCAAGATTCCAAGTGTTTTGGTAGATGTTTTTTATTTTTTTTAAGTTCGTTTGCGCAATTTTCTTCTGCGAGTGTTTATGTGTGCTTTTTATATTTTGACTTTCCCTCTTAAAAAGTGCTGTTTACAACTAACACTTCCTTATTGCTAAACATGTGCGTTTTTGTTTCGTTGCAGTGAACGAGAAGAACGGCATGGTGTGGTCACCCCTCGCACCCAGGATCATCTGCACCTGTGAGGTCTTCTGAGAAGAGGAAGTACGGGACGTCGCATTTCACAAGCAACGCACGTAGAGCGAGTAAACTTTGTGAACACTGTGGGGAAAAAAATGGAATGATTCCCAGGCCAGAATGGATGTGGAATAAAGGATACCTCGGAGGGCTCCGCAGGGAAGGGTCTTTGGATACTCTGCCAGCTTTGATATCTGCCTCCCTGTTGGATTTGAGTGTGATAATGCTATAACCCAATGCTTAACAGAGGTATGTATACGTGCGTTTGTGTGTTTCAAAAACGCAGGGATTTCTGACAGCGTGTGGCATTGTGGTTTTCGAAGCGTGTTGCATGTCGTCTTTCAAACAAATACGCAGCATTAACAGGGAAGGATGTGCTTCTTGTCTTCAGGTTTTTGCTGGTGTTGTTTTAGGGTGTTGTAGCTTTAAAACCTAATTAATGGTAACTTTTAACCCAGTCTTCCTGTAGTTCAGGGCAGTAATCTAGACCGCTAGATAGCTCAAGCTGTTAAAGTGCTTTGATCTTCAGTAAGGCCATCATCCCCTGCTTTGGCGTTTATTACGTGGAACAGCAGAATTTACTGACTTTCTTTTCCCTGACTTTTTTTTTTGGACTATCTGTGGGTTTTCTCCAGGGTAATAAGAGAGGCCACACAAGCAGTATTTTTTTAGTCTGTGGGGGCTTTCTTTGAGCTCTACATTTGTGGACCAGGTGATACTGTGGTCTGGTATTCTTCTCTGCCACTGTGTTTGTGAAACGCTGGACTCGACAGACTTCCTCTCAGGAGATATTTCTGCATCGCTCATAAAAATATACATAGTAGCACAGAGATAAAATAGTCTGTTTTGTAATTTCGTCTTACAAATGGTGCTTGATTATGTCACCAATAGCTTTTGTTTGAGATTAGTTGGTTTTAAAGTTGTTCAAGTATTTAGATGCATCATAAATCGTATATAACAATGTAATTGCATTAAGGAAATACCGTTCTTTTCGGCTGAGATTTTAGATTTAAAAGGGGTTTGCCTGCTTTGTACCGCACATGATTTTTAAGTCTCAAGCTAATGAACGTAGAAATGCAATAATCTCAACTTCTGAGAGCGGCCACATTCTTTGTGGTCTGGGTTTCGAGCAGTAGTCTTTCTTAAATTAGGTAATCTGAGAGTGTGTCATAGTGGACTGTTTTCTCCTGTGCCGAAATGTATAATAAACGACCTGTAACGGCCAGTGATTAGGGGATCCTGTCTTGGTGAACGTTGCCACAGTGGAGGTTTCTCTCGTGTGCCCTGCCGTTTCAGCAGATTTGCCTAATGTTAAACACATGCCATCTTCTCCAGTCTGGATTTCAGGGGAAAACCTGCTCGCGCGCGAACGCACACCGCACTGGGATGGTAAAAATGTGCTTGTGCTTGATGGTTTCGGTTGGTGTTGTCTGCTTAGACGTGGGGGTGTTACTGAATGGCAAGATTAACCCCATGGATCCTTCACCCAGTACTCAACACAGGCTTCTAGGTCAAGGGTCATCTGAGATCCCTGAGTGCTAATACAGGGGTCCAGGGGCCCCTGATGGGGCTTTACTGGGTTGTAATGCGTTTGTTCACCTTTTGCTTATTTTTTTCTTAGAATATAGATGTCTTTAGTGCAAATATTTTTTTTATCTTGAGCTTTAATTTAAAAACTTAATTTTGCTATTTGAGTACATATTTGTAGTTTTTTTCCTTCATTATGGAAGGTTGTATTAATATTTAGTCAATTTAATCTTCTCCTTTCAAACATGACTTGATCTGCTTCCATGACATGCAGTCCCCATATTTAGAAATGCACACCCCGTTTTGCTAATTTTATTAGAATTTGCCTTAATGTGCGTATTTGCTTTAAAACCACGTGTGCGACCCAGACTAAACCCATAAATGCTAATTCATGGCTGTTATTTAGTCCAGCCGATGATTCTTCACTATGATTTACTGATATTACAGCACCATGCTGTGTGTTTGCACTTAAGTAGCCTATATTTCCAAAACGAGGACTTTTTGATCTCTGCCTACTTTTAATAGCATCAAACCTACAGAATAGGCTTCTTACATACTTATGCTCATATCCTTATAGGTTCCTCTATTATGCACTGGAACATCTCTTTGACTCGCATGCCCGTTTTTGGGTATAAACATGGATTTATGCCGTGAGTTAAAGCTTATGCTTATTACTTGTACCTTGCTTTGTATAATTTGGTTGAGTTATGGTGGGGAAATTTGAGTGGTCTGCATAGTTCTCCAGTAGGTGCCTGCGTGATGTATGGCGTGCCAGTGTGCCGAGGGAGGCAGACAGCCAAATGTTTTCATAATGTTCATTTAAAAGTCTGATCATTCGCCTCCGCCGTTTCTGGGTTTTGCAGCGCATATAGAAATGCTTGACGCGGCGAGACTTAAATCAGCCGTATAGTGCTTAACCACCAGTTTGTTACCGTTGAAGAATATAATGGCACTAAGAAAAAGGCAGGTAAAAGTGCATTTAGGAACTTTTTTTTTTTTTTTCCAGAAGTGGAATTAGCATGCGAGCATGAACCGGTTGCCGCTGCAATGGAAATTCCACATCTCTATGCGTTTTAGGCGTGCTAGATAAACAGCAGAGCCTTTACGGACTGAGAGGTGTCGGTCGTGAGCGCGCCTAATGAGACTCGCTAGTTTGACTCCAATTTCTGCCTGTAAGAGTACGGTAAGCCGGGTTATTACAGACTTTTGAGATAGTTGCAAAACGGCGGTAATGAGAGAGGACCGAGGAGCGAACCTGCTGGCGAACGGCGAGGAATGGGCCGTATCCTCCTGCCAATTAGCCAGATATTCCTCCACTCGTATGGCACCTTCTTGCAGTAACCCCGAACCGGCACCGAACTAATCTAATTAGATCGAGAACACAAAAATGATCCCGGACCACTGGCAGAACGCACAATAAGGGAGCAATTTATTCTCGCATGGTGTTAAAAAAGGAGGGAACGGTTGAGTGCAGGCCTGTTGTTTTTAGCGGATTGTTTCCGCGAGGCCTGCTCCATATGGTGTCGGAGAGAGGGGAAAAAAAAGCCCCGGAGAAGGGGGTAAAGAACAAGGGGGCAGAGAGCTTCAGCGAAGCTGCAAAAACAAAACTTCTCCAGTCAACCCTCTCTAAATTAAAGGGTAATGCCGAGCACACCGCACACTCAGGAGTTGTTTGTTTAAAAAGCCAAACTGCATTAATCAACGTCTTCATCTTCATCGCTAACAGCATGATTAATCTGCTGTTTTTCCTCCCCGCCATTCTTCTTTTTTTTCCGTTCTTTCTTTTTTAAAGTAATTGCCAATCCAATGAGCAGCTTTGACAGAGTGCTCCTGACCACATTGTTCACACTTTGAGTGATGCCTGCACAGCGTCAGTGCACAGCAATATTATGCTTTTGGTTCAAAGCCCAGGTTCAGTTGCGTAGCGTAACACAGATCGTGTTACTCGTTTCAGATACAATAATGCAGCTACTTTATCCTGCAATAACTCTCTGCAACATTTGCGATCTTTTCCCCTCAGACCCGTTCAGAAGCACCCTGTTGGCCAGCCTTAACGTAGTTGAATAGCGCCTGGAGGCCATTGACAGGAGCCTCATGTATCCTGGCCGTGTCTTTGGCAAACACAAACGGTAGCCTTCTAAAGATCTCTCCATTTGTTTAGAGGAAGTCCCAGAGGCTTGTTACGCTCCCCAACCCCCTTCTCTTGTGGCTATCAGATGTTTATCCTCTACAAGGAGGGCAATTTACAAATGTAAGTGTTGTCACAACACAGGAGGAGACAAAAGGTGTCACGTCAGGCAAGGATGCACCTCAATGTAAGAGCGCCATTATTTTGCAGATTAGAAGGGTTCAGGTGAATGTGGGAGCTTCTCGTAGTTTCACGTTGTGGGGAGGACCGAGGCCATCCAGAGTGGCACAGCTACTGTTTGCTGTGATTTGGCTCGCTCCGTTCGGACTGAAGTTCAGGTCTCTCAGATGTCCAGATTGTGTACTTGATGATCTAAGATAGGGTTTAGATGTCGCATAATCAAACTCCATTTTATACAGTTGAGGTTTTCCAGTAGGGTTTTCTTAAAATGATAAAAGACGTTTGTTTTTTTATCTTGTGCTAGTAGTGTTTTCTAACGTTTAGTTGATTTGAAAAGTTGAAAAGTGATTCTTCGATGGAAAATGTCAAATGTGTTCTAATTGGCTGTTATAGTGCAGCATCACAGTATTTTTTTGACTTTGATAAAGTTAATGACTTGCTTTCTTCTGTGGAACACAAAAGAAGATATTTTGATAAATGCATCAATGTTTCAATGGAAACCAGAAACCAGCCAGCAGTCTTCAAAATATCTTCCTTTGTGTTGAGAAGTTATGCAATTTTAAAACAACATGAGGGTAAGTAAATTATTTAAGTATGGGGTGTATTATACCTGTAATTTCACACAAATACTATGGCTTTTGGAGTCATTGGATGGCTGTCCTTTTCACATAACTGTCATTGCCAATGTCAGTTTCAGACAAAACACATTTAACATATAATATAATATATATAAAAATACATATTACTAATCAAAAATTTAATTTTGAGATATTTATGGTAGGAAATGTACAAAATATATTCATGGAACATGATCCTTTCTTAATATCCTAATGATTTTTGACATAAAAAAAAAGAAAAATCAATCATTTTGACCCATACAATGTACTTTTGGCTATTTCTACAAATATACCCATGCTACTTAAGACTGGTTTTGTGGTCCAGGGTCGCATTTATTCCCTTGCATGTCATTCCAAAAGTTTATGACTTTTCTCTGTGGAACACAAAAGAAGATATTTTGATAAATGCTTGTGTTATTTTTTCTCCATACGATGCCAGCCAATGGAAACAAAAACTGTTATGCTGCCAACATTCTTTAAAATATCTTCATTGTGTTGAGAAAAAAAGTTAGTCAATAGCATAAGCCTAAGTAAATTATTTTATTTTGGGTGTATTACACCTGTAATTCCATCCATGGCTTTCAGAGTCATTGAGTTGCTGTCCTTTTCACACAACTGTCTGTCGTTGCCATTGTCAGTGTTCAGTCAAAACACTAACTAATACTTTTAACACGACAGGATTTTGATCTAGACAGGTCTAGATATTTACCCTGCTGAAATCAGGACGTAGAGATCATGTTCGGGCGCAAGACTTAAAAAATTAAAAGTTAGGGTGGTTATAGAATTAGTAGACTGTATTATGTACAGTTACATAAAATGAAGACTTTCATTCTAAAAGCTTTGTTTGCATAGCAGTTTACCTGTCATGTTGTGATCATATGACCAGCTGAAAAGTACTCATTTGGTAACCATCGTATTATCGCATGCTTGTGCTCGTGGACAAGCCTTAAAAAGCAATCTATGGTTAATGGGCGCAAAAAAGTAATAACAAAATGTTTCGCATATCTTTCAGGCTTAGCAAGCCAGACGCTAACTGTCTGTGGTCAGACTTCGGCCTCAGATAGGCATCAGGCTGGAGGACAGGAAGACAGGAGTGGGCCCACTCTGTTAAACACAACACTAGTGAGTCCTACAAGCTCCCTCTCCCCGTCTCCCAGACTGAACTCTGCTGGCTGTACTTCGTCTTTGTCAGAAGAAGATATAGAATTAGTAGCTTACCAGGCATCCCTCCCCTCCCCATCACTACCCGCACCATCTCATAACTCTTCTGGCAGGCCTAAGGAGCTGGTTCCTCATCTGTGGAGGCCGCCACACTCAACACCTATTATGGTCAATGGGCCTGGGTCCCTGTCAGGGCCTGCTGCCTTTTTGATTCACCACTTGCCTCGGATTCCTCCCCAGGTCGCAGTCTTTTTTCACCATGTCTTCGACTTCCAGATAGGAGATAAAATATCCATAAACAGCACTTGAAAGAGAATGTAAATGTTTATAGGCTTCCTGCAAGACTTATCTGATATTGTTCTTATTTATACGTCGGGGCCCGTTGACTTGGAGGCGGTCAGGACGGCCGAACCGGAGCCAAGCAGCTTTTAGTGCTCTTTCGCCTCAGCTTTGCCAATTGCGGCATTGGGGGGGAAGATTTAAGCGGACAGTTGGACGGTGGAGGACCGAGCCAGTGACACCAGGCTGGAAAGAATGTGGTAACAATACAAGTATGATTCGCTTCTGCATCTCCTGCGTCCTGCTACCTAAACTTCATTCCAATGTAGGGCATTATGTGGGCGATCGTTTCTTGTCCTTAAGCTGCTTAATATAGAAGCCGGTTGTCTAAAGTGTTTTTCAGCTACTTCTCTGTGACATTTGGGTGGCACTAGCCTACGTCAGGCCCACTTTTGCTCACCTTTCTTCTCATTTACCAACCGTAAAGCAACATTTCAGAACTATTTCAAATGATCTTCATGACCAAATCTGAAATTGTGACTTTTCTGGCACTAAACATTGCTCAGATTTCCCATGTAGTATAGCTATGCCATAAAGCTACATGCTATGACCTGCATGCTAGGGCTAACTGGAACAATGACTCTATAGGTAGCTGTTGAGCGGAGAGCCAGGTGCTTGTGTAGGCGTCAGGATTGGATTTGTCAATTGTGCTGTTATGTCGACGCTGATCTGAGCCCCAAGTGCTCCACTCAAGGTAGAGAATTATTGTACACAGGCTAAAACGTAAGAGCTGTCTAGCAAACCGGTATACTTTTGTGTGCACTCGCATGCACTTGCATGTACAGGCTTTACAGCCGTTATATTGAGAGGAAATGTGTAATATTTGCTCTTATACGGGAACATGATTGCAGTGAGACCAATTATGGCACAGATGCGCTAACCGACATTACTACCTGACCTTTTCTCTGACAAAGACATTGCTGCAGAGGAAGAAAGCAACTTTTTACCTTCTCATGTGTGAGACAGAGGTTGTAAGAGCCCATAGGGTTGAAATGATATTGAAATTTGTGATAATTTGACTATCAATTTTGGTACCACAGTAATAAATGCAATGGAACACACTTATTTAAAAGCTAAATTCTGATGTAAATGTGAACATGTGAACTTAAATTAATACAGCGGCACATTGCCTTCAAGTATTGCCAGCAAACATCAAAATAACCAGTGTTTTGTTTCAGGTAGACATATTTAATAATGACTAAATGTGTAAGTCCATATTCCAAAAATAAAAGTACATATTTACCAATAAATATATATATATATATTTTTGTTTACATAAAAGGTATACTGTATACATTTATACATTTATATTAATGTAATTTGTGTATATATATATATATATATATATATATATATGTATATAAACATAAACATATATAAACATAATTTCCTTAAATATATACATGCATGTGTGTGTATTTATATATACATAATAAAAGTACACAGTACAGACATATTATGTAAAAAAATATATATTTTAGATGTGATTTAAATGCAAGTAATCAGTACTAATTTACATGTATATACATGTAAATATTTCTTAAATGTATAGTTGTTTATAAAGTAATTTTTTATTTTGGATTAATTGATTTGACAGCTCTGAAATAGAGCAATTTTTGAGGTGCTGTAAAATGATAATTTATATTTGTATATAATTTCTCCCTGAGAATACATGTAAATATTTCTTAAACATATAGATATATAACACAGTATGCACATATATTTTAAAACAAATTTTTATTTGTATTATTAATATTTCAATTAATTGATTTGACAGTACTGAAATAAAATTAATACAAATAAAAACGAATAAAAATTAAATCTTTATTTTGTGTGCATGTCACAATTATGTTATTCAGAATGATTAGAGCAATTTTTGAGGTGCTGTAAAATTTTATTTTATATTTGGATATAATTTCTCCCCGAGCAAATTTTTAGCCCCGTGACTTTGATACACCTCTAGGAATTTATTTGGTAAATGTGTTTTCATTGTGGTTTGTGCATGTGGTTTTATTGAATAATAATGTATGCACCATTAGTGTGCATGCAAGCTTTGTATTCACATTTTGTAAACCATTTAAATCTTTGCATTTTATTTTAAAGGGTTACTTCACCCCTAAATGAAAATGTAGTCATTAATCACTGTTGTTCCAAACCCATAAAAGCTTTGTTTGACTTCAGAACACAAATTAAGATATTTTGGATTTCTTTGCGCACAAATAGTATTCTCGTAGCTTTGTAAAATTATGGTTGAACCACTGATGGCAGATGGGTTATTTTTAAGACGTCTTTTATACTTTTTTGGGCCTTGACAGTGTTATTTACATGGCAGTCAATGGGATGGCCACAAATCTCCCAGTTCATCCAAAATATCTTAATTTGTGTTCTAAGCTTTTACGGGTTTGGAACGACGTGGAGTTAAGTGATTAATGACAAAATTTTCATTTTGGGGTGGAGTAACCCTTTAACCCTTTAAATTGTCACCCGTCCCCTCAGTGGATTACTTCACCATTTTACAAATTAATCCTAATTCAATCATGACAAACTGTATATCGTTGGAAAGGTCTAAGACTTCTAAATAAATATTTAAAAATTTTTCTGTTACAAATTATGTAGGAAAAGTAATAGATTAATTTATGACAAGAGTGCCCTTTAAAAATCTACTTCATAACAGGAGTTCTGACCTTTGAAACATAAAGACTTTCTTTGTTGCCTTTTTCCTATCATGCTTTAGAAATCAAAAGAAATTATATATCAGTTGAAAACTTAAAAATCTCAAAATTCATCCTTTGAAAACCATTTTAAAATCAGACATTGCATTACCATGGAAAATTTACATCAAAATCATACAACAAAATGTAAAAAAGTCATTTGAATACTGCATTTTCATGTTTATGTTCAAAAATGCGAGTGAAAATTAAAGGGTTAATGCAGTTTCCAAAATTTGCATACAAATATGTGGGCAGAAATTCTCAGTTTTAGGATTGGCTTTTTTTTAGTACAGTTTTACTAGGCCCTGACTATTTTAGTCAATACCTCAGTGCTTTTGACAGCCGTCTCTCCCAGTATTGCAACTATTATTCACATCACAAGCGATCAAGCGCTCAAATCCTCCAGGAGCTTTCCTGTCTTGAGCAGGCCACGTTCACCGAGCCTAATGATATGTGGCCTACTTCTCATGGTAAAAAGCCAGTGTGACAGACAGTTTGTGTTATAGATAGCGGTGACTTCAGACCTCTGCATGTCTAAGGTATCATCTCTGTCCTCAGTTTACTTCAGCCGTCTTGTTTGGGCTGCCCTTTCTGCTAATAGTACGAATAGCTCAAGACCTAGTCGAGAGCAACCGAAGTGCCATAGTTTTCCGCCTTCAGGTCATCTTGCCCCTGCTTTCGTTTTTCTTTTTATGAGAAGTTACGGTACTTTTTCAGTAAATATTAGTGCGCTGCGGCACAGAAATTTGTTCTGCTTCACTAAGCGTAGAATGAGGCAGAGTTCCCATGATGAGAGAGACGGGCAGGTAAGTCTTTGCATAAAGATCACAGATGGTATCAGAGGGTGTGGTTGTTTCTATCAAACAGCTCTGATGACTAATCAGTCCCAAGGCTATATGGCATTTGAAAGGAGAATTATTGTACTAAGCAAATAGAGGAATCTTGTACAACCAGTGTGGTTAAACTGCTTCCCTTTATATAGAAAATACTGTACAGCACATAAGACTTGATGCTTCGAACTGCATAGGTCCTTTTTTAGTCTTGGCAGTGGTGAAAAAGCTGAAATGTGTTTATATAGGCAGCTCGCAGTGTCCCAGGTAACATAGTTTGTGTACTAGGGTGGAGATACAAACAAGTAGCAACTAACAAAGAATATTGTCTGTGTGAAGAAGGTTTATTTAAACTATTTGCGAGCTACACATGTTCAAAGGCCCACCCTGTACCTTGGCGCTAAGCATCAGCAGCTTTTGTAATGTTCAACAAGACACATCTCAAGGTTAAAGCCCTTATTGGTATGTTAAGCGAGTCTTTCCACACACGATTATGTGCAAATATTTTGTCTGAGATTCCAGGTGACATACCTGACTTTCTCAAACAGCGTTTAACTGCAGCTAATCACATCTGATCACGTTTGGAATCTCTCCAGAGAGGCAGCAGAGAGACTCTAATACAACAGGCCTCACTGTCACCAGGATCTTCCTCTGGTTGTGGTTTTCTGGGCAATGTGTTGAAGATAATGGGTTGTTTTTTTTTTCTCTTTCTTTCTTTCCTACAGCGGCTAGAAAAGATTTCCTCTGCAAGTGACATTTTGTAAACGATGTGGCAGACGCCAACCTTTGGCCTTTCACATTCAGCCAAACCAGTGTCAAATTCTTAAAGAGATGGTTCAGGTTGAGTACAAGTTTTGTGCGTTTATGGTGTAATGCTGGTACAAAAAAATAATAAAATATCCACATTATCCATATATCACAATAATTTTTTTTCCATATCAGTCGATAACAATAATGATCACAATAAATCTCACATTTTTATTTCTGCCTTTAAAGGCAGATTTTTGCTACAGTGTAAAAGCCAGACAGTTAAATGTGGCTTTAACATATTCTTTATGGTCAGAACATGACAAACACTTCATGTTTTTGAAATTCTTTGCACTTTTTCCATTAACAGAATAGAAAATATGATTTCTTAGTTCTGTTTTAATGGGTAATATTGTTTCAAATCAAGAAACGGGTTTGAGTTACCTGATGATAATAATAATAATAATAATAATAATAATAATAATAATAAAAACATTTGTCTCTTAGAAATACACATTTGGCAGTAAATGTAGTTTTGTTCATTATCAAAACCAGTAATATCTGTAAAAATTGTAGCAACCTCATTTTTATATGGTGAAATGTAATTATTCTGATTGAGTATTTTTTTAAATTAACCATTGCTCTTGAATCCATACTTTAAAAATCAAAAGCAGTTTAAAATATAGATATTTTCCAAAATGTCTTTGTGTGTGTCTTATGAAGTTTACAAATTTTACATGATCATCATGTAGGTATACAAATAATTAAGTACTGTTGGACAGAAAAGGATGATTGTTAAGCATTTGTAATATAGTAGTAATATGCATTAAGTTTGCATATTTTTAAATTGAGACGAATTAGAGTTGTTTTCTGTCGACTAGAGCTGGGCAAAAAAATGTATTCTTCAATTAATCATTTTTTAAAATGCTGTTGATTTGATATTGATTCTCAAAAGCAGCGAATTGATCTTTTCCTGTATTTATTTCAGCAAACATTTAAAACAAGATCTGATTAATGTGAATCTCATCATTGGTCTTCTCCACTAAATGTCACCTTCTTATTTATCTATATGCGTGATTTGCAATGCTCAGGTGAAATGCTATAGTAATACTATAAATCCGCAGAAGCATTTGACAACATGCATAAAGGTGCCATGATTTCCGCAATAAATGAACTGATGAATGTTGGATGGCGTGACGCACTGTTTTGTTTACTACACATAATAAAGTGCGGACAGCGTTTGCGGCGTTTTCAGCTATTGCCGTCTCTCTATATGACGATATGAACACACAATATCATCACCAGCTGCTCTGAGAGTCACTTCATTAGCATTTTACTGTTTAATTTGAGAAAACTACCGTCGTATCACATTCACAGCAGCTGCAAGTTGATTTGATGGCAACTCATCAAAATAAAAGTTTAGTTTAACGTTAAACTATGTCAGAAATATATTACTATTTAGCAGTCTTAAGACTTAGTGTAGCAACAATGCTACTACTGTTACTAATAAATATGAATAAATCTTTATTTTTAAATAAGTAATCACATTTGTTTTCTTTTGAATTTTTACAGTAAGCCTCTATTGTGGAGCACTTAGTTTGCCAAAAAAGTAAAAGGGTTTAATATTCATTTTATCAGGAGAAATTAAATTAATGTTTTATGCCTTCAGCTGACTACCAGAAAAAATAAAATGTACATTTTATAGAGCCCTATTATTGTTTTAAAAAAGGACCCTATACCAAAAAAAAGAATAGGTTTAAAATATAAGCCTGTGCCTCTTTATTTCTGGTGTTAACTGTTAATATTTTAGAAATATCAATAGCATTAAAACTATATTCAATGAATGTAATTTTAAAAAATTCGAAGTCGAATCGAATCTGGACATCTGAATTGATACCCAGCCCTACTGTTGACTTGACTTGAACCCGGAGCATTCCTTTAACTTTCCTTTGACTCAAACGACGACCCCCAGCTTTGACGTTTATTTTTACACTTTTACTCTCTGTGAAGAAACACGTATACTTTCAGTCTTAGTTTTATTCATTTTTGTTCCTCAGCTTCTTCTGTTTGTTTTGTGGAAAGTCAGGTAGTCGGTTTAAAATGGCTGGAGTCCTATAATGAGATTGTGAGTGCTGCTTTAGAGAAGCCTGAGGTGTGTCGCAACGTTTTGTGCTTTTAACTCAGAGGGGAAATGCATCTCAGGCTTGTGGTTTACTGTTGGTTTCACACTGTAGCTGCAACGACTTGCTTTGAATAGTAAAAGATATCATTGCAGCACGGGAGGAGAATCAACTTTATTTTTAAACTTTTCTACCTGTTTGACTTCCTTTTTGTTAAACTCAGTTTTCAATCATCTCGGCTCGTCTGAAATCTCTGGATATCTTGTCTCAAGGTGCGTCTCAGAGCGGCTCCACGTTGGTGGGCTGCAATCAGCCGTTTCCTCCTGGGTAGGACATCGGGGAGATGTCAGCTCGTAAAAACCTCATAACCATTTCAATCATCAAGGTGCAGAGAAGGAAATTAAAGCTATTGTTCTGCCTGCAGGGCCGTTTTAACTGTCTGCTAGTCCTTCATGGGAAAGTTAAAAAACATCAGAGAGCAGGAGGTGCTTCTGCTACTCCATAAACGGAGGAGTGTGAAAAGAGGAGAGCGGCCCAGCGCAGGCAGAGCAGGGGGAGAACAGAGGAACCCGAGCAGAAGTGATTTCTCATCAGTGCCTCGGGTAGCACATTGTGCAATGAACAATCACGTCTGACTTTTCCTGTTGCTTAATAAATGTATTTTTAGATAGGCACTACAACACTGCTTGAGGAATCACACATGTGGTGTGATTTGCTTTCTGAATTTGATTTTGAGTGTTTCTTGAGATTTAAACAGCCCAGTTTGGCAATGAATTAGTTGTGCTATATGCGGACCATTTATATATTTATTTTTTTATTTATGATTGTTGAATTGACATGCCACTTTGTATGAAGATTTTATGAAGTGTTTCTCAAATTGCATTCCAAAATCAGTCATTTTATGATGACTTTTTGTGATTTATTTATTTATCTGCTTGCCAATTTTTATGAAGATTAAGCTATCCAAAAAGTGTTTCTCAAATTGCATTTCAAAATCAAAATACAAAAACGTAGTATATTTTGCGTAAGTATATTACTAAATGTATTAAAGAATATATTATACTAATTAACTTAAATTGTAAAATTATTTGTATTATTTATATGTACTTGCATTATGGTGATGAGGATTTGAGGATAAATGTAGTTTATTTTCCTAAAAAAATAATGTCAAGATGCAAAAAATATTTGTAACATACATTTTTCTTTTGATGAGTTATTTATTTACTTGCCACTTTTTATGAAGATTATTCAGGTATCTGAACTTTTTTTTCACATTGCATTCCAAAATCAAAATACAAAAAAAAATATATTATTGAATATATTAAAGAATATATTACATTAATTAACTTAAATGTAAAATATTTGTATTAATTTTGTAACATGATGCTATTTACTTGCATTATAGTAATGAGAATTTGAGAATAAATGTACTTTATTTTTTGAAGAAAATAATGTCAATATGCCAAAAATATTAGTAAAATTGTATGTATTTACTTGCCACTTTTTATGAAGATTATTCAATTATTCAAAGAGTTTCTCAAATTGCATTCCAAAATCAAAATACAAAAAAGCTATTATATTTTGCATAAAGAATATATTACTAAATATATTAAAGAATATATTATATTAATTATCGTAAATGCTAAATTTATATTATTTTGTAGCAACATGGTAGTACTATTTATTTGCATTAGTAATGAGAATTTGAGGATAAATGTTCTTTATTTATTTGAAAGTGTCACAATGCAAAAATATTAGTAACACATACAGGGTTCCCACGGGTCATTGAATTTTATTGGAATATCATGGACATTGAAAGTCAGGAATATCAGGGATTTTTGTTTGTTGCTTTAAATTTTAGTTTCCATTTGCCAAAATGTAATTTTTCTTTACCGTATTTTATTTTATATATTGATTTTTTTTAATCATGTTGTTTCACACGTTTTGCCTATTTTTATGGTTAGGCTATTTTTCAGCTGCATTTTATTCCCTTCCAAATGCTGTCACCAGTCTGTACCTGATAACTAAGGCAAACATGCCAATAAAATGTACATTTCAAGAGCTTTAGTTACAAAATGACCCCTTCAAAGACTGGGTGTTAAAAGTAGATGATAGAAAATAAAAGAAATAAGACTGAATGATGAACTTGATTATAAACAGTAAATCCTTCAGAGCGATTAACTCCTGAAATCATAATAAAACATAAATTAATTTCTGTGGAAATAGTACAGAAAAATATCAAATTGCATTTAATGGATAAAAGCAAAAAAAAAAAAA
Organism: Cirrhinus molitorella; assembly: GCA_033026305.1. Taxonomy (NCBI): domain Eukaryota; kingdom Metazoa; phylum Chordata; class Actinopteri; order Cypriniformes; family Cyprinidae; genus Cirrhinus; species Cirrhinus molitorella. The sequence goes on from CM065131.1 coordinate 2,255,051, forward strand.
AAAAAAAAAAAAAGTAGTGTTTGTATGTTTTGTACTAAAAACGTAAAATAAAGTAAATAAAGCTTGCAAATGGATGGATCCGTTCATTATAGGTCGTGGAAATTCAGCTTTTTAGTCAGTGAATGTCAGGGAATTTGACATTTGACTTAGAGTCGGAACCCTGCATACTTTTTTCTATTTTTTTCACTTCAAAAATATTTTGAACATATTTTTCCATCTCCATAATCCTTAATCAAGTTTGCCAGTTATTTTGTTGTGCTGTTTTATGATGACTTTTTATTTATTTACTTACTTTGAAGATTATTCCAAAAAGTGTTTCTCAAATTGCATTCTAAAATCAAAATACAAAAAAAGCGATTATTTTTGCATACAGAATATATATGTTAAAGAATATATTATATTAATTATCGTAAAAGTAAAATGTGTATTATTTTGTAACAACATAGCAATGCTATTTATTTTCATTGTGGTCATGGGAGTTTGAGAACAAATGCACTTTATTGTCCTAAAGTTTTTTGTTTTGTTTTCTTTCAAAATAAAAAAAAATATATATTTTTAACCTGCATAATCTTTAATCACATGCAGTAACTTGCTCTTCATCTGAAAGATATTTTCTTATCTGCTGATGTTTTTTGTTTCTTGGTGATGTTACGCAATAGCAAAAAAGTTAGCCATGTTTTAGCAGTGCCCACTGTTCTCCATCCAATCGGTTCCTAATGTGTAAATAAGACCTGCCCTACTTTTTTTTTCATTAAATGTCCTGTTTCGCTCGGACATGTCACATTAAGGAAGTAAAGCATGTTGCGACCGGCAGTTCACATAAACTTTAAAAAAGCAGCCATTTCTCAGGTCCTTTAAGTTCCATGAGGTCTTTCTTCCCATCTGTCTCTCCTTCCTTTCTCTCTCTCTTTTTTCACACACACGTACACGCACGCTCTCACACACGGTGGCGTTGGCGGAAGCCTGTTATCTGCAGCTCTCTCTAGAGCGCGTGATCCCTGCCCCTCTCTGGCAGCTCGGGGCCTGTGATCACAGGAAGCTTAAGGGAAGCAGTTGTTCTCTGTTGTCTCCGGTTCTAGCGTGCGCTGATTGAGTGCACAGAGGCCAGGTCATTCAGACAGGGGCCTCCGCTCCTCCCCCCTCCCCACTGCCTGACTGGAAGGCCGATTTGGGAAAGGCTTGGTAAAAAGTTCGCTTTTTTTTCTGTTTTGGTACAATGGCACTCTGGCCAGAAGGTTCTGGGTCTTGCAAATTAAGCAGGTAGTTGTGAACAAGGCGCCTGTGTGTTGAAAGGTCACGTGTTAATTTGAAAATCGACTCTGATCACAGCTTTTTTCTTGGAAATTCAAGATTGCTCGTAAGAGGTTGACCAATATTTTTCAAAATGAAAATCAAGTGGGAGGATTGTTAATTTTGTAACACAGTTCAGCAGTGTTTTGGGGAAACTTTCCGTTTATATTAAAGATTTATTTCTTCCATTATTAGTGCTGAACTTTCTCACAAAATTAGCAATAATGACTTGCCTTTAAAAAATATTTTGTAGTTGCTAAAATAAATTAAATGTGGTTCATCACTACTGACATTTTTTTATTTTTATTAATCAAATTATGTTTAAAAAAAAATTTAGGTAATGAGGAAAAGAAATAGAAATAAACTCAACTCAAAACTTTTTTGCATCATTTTGCCATGGCATTTTGCTTATTATATGTGACCCTGGACCACAAAATCAGTCTTAAGAAGCACTGGTGTATTTGTAGCATTAGCCAACAATACATTGCATTTTGTCAAAAAATTATCAATTTTTCTTTTATGCCAAAAATTGCTAGGGAATTAAAGATCATGTTTCATGAAGATATCAAAACTTAATTTTTAATTAGTAATTTGCATTGCTAAGAACTTCATTTGGACAACTTTTGATTTTTTTTTTGCACCCATCTCAGCCAAATATTGTCATGTCCTAACAAGCTATACATCATTGGAAAGCTTATTTATTCAGTTACTCAAACAATTGACCCTTATGGCTGGTTTTGTGGCCCAGGGTCACATATACATAGATGTTCTAATGTTTTAAAATAATGTTATTTAATGTAATTTACAACTGCTTATAAGATTTTTTTAATGTTTCTTAAAGGAAGTCTCTTATGCTCACAAAGGCTGCGTTTATTGGATGAAAAATGTAGTAATAAGAGTAATATTTAACATTATTATTATGATTTAAAATAGTTCTATTTTACTATTCTACTTATAAAATGTAATTTTTTTTCTCTGACAACAAAGCTGAATTTTCTGTAATCATTGTTCCAGTGTCACATGATTCTTCAGAAATCATTCTAAGATACTAATTTGGTGCTCAAGAAACATTTCTTTGTATTATTATTGTTGAATTTTTTTTTTTTTTTTTTGGATGGAAACCATAATAGTTTTTTTAACCCCTTAGTGGGACGCCTAAGTTTACTTCACCATTTTACAAATCAATCCTAATCTAATCATGACAAACTATATATCGCATAAGGTTTAAGACTCCTAAATAGACATTTTAAACTTTTTTGTGTTACAAATTATGTAGGAAAAGTAATCGATTAATATAAGAGTGCACCTCAAAAATCTTCTTCATAACAGGAGTTCTGAAATTATGTATCACTTGAAAACAGTTTTACAATTTTAAAATTCATCCTTCAAAAACCATTTTAAAATCAGACATTGCATTACCATGGAAAATGTACATCAAAATCATATTACAAAATGTTTTTGCTCATGAATTTATACAAATTTAAGTTTGAATACTGCATTTTCACGTCTGTGTTGAAAAATGGGAGTGACAGTTAAAGATTTAAAGAATGCTTTGAGGTATAAGAAGTTCAAACACAACATATATTAGAAATGGGAATCTTTTCATTTACTGAGCCATAAATTCCAAATGGTTCAACAAATATTTAGCATTTTGATGACTAATAAATCACTAGTGCTGGTAAATGAAGCCTTGTAGGAGTTTCCTCTATATTCAAATGATGTGAAACTCTTTATGATGACATATTGGCATATCTGTCAAGGATGTTTTGGTTGAGTGCAACAAGTCCACATGTTCTTCAGTTTGACTTGAGTTCAGTTGATTAAGAGAAGAAGCGGAGGGGGGGAACGAGTTAAAACCTTGCCAACATTGCCAAAGGCAACAGTTTTTGGTGTTGCGTCTTTGATGTGAATGAGTTCTCATGAATAAACATGAAGGGGGGGTTGTGTTGGTTGTATTGTGTACCGTTGACATGCCACGTAAAAAAAAGGGAAAAAAAGTCACAGAGAGGCAGTTAGTCACGGCCCCTTCTTATTGAGCACGTCACCCTTTCACAAGCTGCCTCATGGAAGGAAAACGGGGTGAAGAGAATTATGGGAAAAGCGCTTTATTTTTGACACGCCAACCCCTCCTCTCTCTTTACTCCACAAACACACTCTCTCTCTCTGACGCTTCTCTGTCAGTTTTGTACTTTCTCCCTCTCACATACTGAAACGACACATCGCTTAAGGTGAGGGGACTTCCTGTCAGAGTTGTGTATGAGTTGTACGTTTCCAGGCTGGATGATTCCACCAAGAATGAAATCATCCCCTGCAGGTTTATCTGCTTTAAATGTTGTTTAATGCACAACAGTAATTTAGTATGAAGGTAAAGATGTAATGAGATGCAGTCGATGAGGCATCGTTTTCTATGATGCAGCTTTTCGAATCAAGCTTTTTCCTTCCCTTTTAACTCCAGAATCATAAAACCTGGCTATCTCCACAAGTTTTAATGAGGAACACCGTAGTATTCTCTTCAAGTGCTCTTTGCTATTATTTTTTCCTTTTGCATGCTGATATTTCAAAGTCAGTGGAATATTGGGCGTAGCACAGATCGACGTTCCCGGACATCTGTACGGAGACAGATTTTGGCAATCCACGCCTCCTTCAAAGGCCTTAGTGTTGCAGTGGCAGTATTCGTTTTCTTTTTTTTTTTTTTTTATCTTCTTCCTCTCGCACTTTGAGGATGGGAGGAGATTAGTATGCCGTTCCATACACACACACACACACACACACACACACACACACACACACCCTCTGAAGAAAGCCCTGTGTTCTGGCAGGCCTGTTGATTTATTTCAGTCTCTAAAGATGTCTCCTCACTTCTTGTTTACATTAAAGGTTGAATCTCTTGCGAGACGCTGCCTACGTTCCGCACTTTCTCGTTTGATATTCAACGCTTCCTTGTCGAATCCGTATCCTGAATTTTGCTTTCTGTTGATGACTAGATGCTGCTTAAGAGGAACTGAAAGGATGAGATCATCAAAAGATATTATGGTTGCTATGGTAATAACCTTCTTCATTTGTGTATGACACAGAAATTTGATTTGATGTTTTCGCCACTGGACAGCAGCATTAGTAATAATGGACTTAAAGCTAACAGTGGCTGGGAGCGCAGCATATTGTGCCAAAAATGGTGATGTGTGTTATTATACAGACGTTTCTCATAAAAAAAAATACATAATTGTTTCATTGTGTTAAAAACCCCGTGAAATGTTGAAACCCTATGGGTTTTAGTTCATCTGTGTTAGCTCATGACAGCAAATGGCGTACTCCTAAAAGTTGACAAAATAGCAGATATGCATTTAATATTTGTACCCTTTTCTCCCCCAAGCAAATATTGTTGACACATCATGCACTACATCGATTTTTGTCCAATCAAATACTCCCCCTCCCCAGCTGTAAGTCATGGTTTGTGTCTGTGACATAACGAAAGCCTGCTGGCTATTTGATTATTTAAAAAAAGAATGTTTCCCTTGGATTTGTCACACTCAAACTTCCTGTTTTATATCACTGATACAGCTAAAACTGAAAACAATTGATGTTCTTAACTTGTCTTTAGGGTGTTGTTTTTGTTTATCATATTTTGTTTAGATTTTTGTTTTGTGTCTTTAGGATGTTTTGTTTTTTGCTTTGTTCTGTTTAGTGTTTTTAGATTTTTGGTTTGTTGTTTGTTCTGTTTTGTGTCTTTAGGTTGTTTTTTTGTGTGTTTTGTTGAATTTTTTTGTTTCGTTGTTTGTTTTGTGTCTTTAGGGTGTTTTTGTTTTAGATTTTTGGTTTGTTTATGTTTTGTGTCTTTAGGGTGTTTTTGTTTTAGATTTTTGGTTTGTTTATGTTTTGTGTCTTTAGGGTGTTTTGTTTAGATTTTTGGTTTGTTTGTTCTGTTTTGTGACTAGGTTGTTTTTTGTGTCTTTTGTTTTGTGTCTTTAGGGTGTTTTGTTTAGATTTTTGGTTTGTTGGCTGTTCTGTTTTGTGTCTTTAGGGTGTTTTGTTTTGGTTTGTTTGTTGTGTTTTGTGTCTTGTTTTTTTTTTTTTTACTTTTTTTTTGTTTTGTTTTGTTTGTGTTTTGTGTCTTTAGGGTGTTTTGATTTTTGGTTTATTGGTCTGTTTGTATCTTAGGATTTTTCTCTTTAGATTTTTTTGTTTGTTTTTGTTGTCTTTTAGGGTGTTGTTTAGATTTTTGTTTTGTTGTTGTTTTTTATTGGTTTTTTCATTGATTTTTTTTTTTTTTTTTTATTGTTTTATGTTATTTTGTGTCTTTATGATTTTTTTTGTTTAGATTTTTGGTTTGTTCTGTTTTATGTCTTGGTGTTTTTTTTGTTTTTTTTGTTAATTTTTTTTTGTTTTGTGGCTTTTAGGGTGTTTTGTTTAGATTTATGGTTTGTTGTTTGTTCTGTCTGGTGTCTTTAGGGTGTTTTTTTAGATTTTTCAGGTGTTATTTGTTATATCTTTAGCATTTTTTTTTTTGTTTTGATGTTTTGTGTTTTTAGGGTGTTTTGTTTAGATTGTTGTTGTTTTTTTTGTTTTGCGTCTTTAGGGTGTTTTGTTTTGTTTTTCGTGTTTTGTTTACATTTTTGGTTTGTTTTTATTGTTTTGTTCCGTTCTTTCTTTCTTTAACAAATGTATATATTTTTAAGCATAATGCATAATAAAATGCCTATTGGTATTCAGTAAGACCCCTGATGCCTGTTGTCATGATGCCATGAAGACAGAGCAGCCCTGCTGTCTCTAGCTGCCTGTTGCATCCTCAAAGTCACTTATTCGTGTGACGAGAGCTACTCTTTCTCTCAGTTTCTATGGAAATGTCTGCTTACTTGATTGGCTGTTCCAGATCGCACAGGAGATTTCAGTGTTTTGCAAGCAGACCAACAATAGAGTAAATTGAATTTAATTAAAAAGTAAGGTTGATAGAATTTCTTCCGAAGCTTGCGATGCTTTTATCTGCTGCTGTCCGGGTTTTCGCTTAATCAGTGTAATTGTAAATTTGAATTTCTTTACTCTTACTTTCAAGGAAGGAAAATCCATTTTCAGATGTATGGTATAGAGCAACGTCCTGCATCTGAAGATGAAGAAAAATAGAGCACTTAAATGAAATTGACTCAGTGTCACAGCTTGGTAGTTATCTTGCTTTAGAGGCAATTATTTCTTTGCCATGTTTTAGCCCAGGGTCAAATTAATGTGACACACAGCCGCATGGTTCATATGTGAAAGTGTGTGTATCACCCGATTTGGAGGGTGGGATATGGGTGATGTCGGCTGGGGGGGGGCCACTGACTCAGAGCCCAGTTCCTCCTCTTGACATTTCGCCTTAATGATAATTAATTGCACTGCTTCTATCTACCATCTCACATATGTGTTTTCCATAGACCCTCCGCATGCTTGAAACTCCGCTCCACAGACAGTAATGTGATTTATTCCTAATGTTACAAACGAGATTAAACTCCTCTGGAAGATGGATCGGGGTCCTTCGAGTCCTTTCTTACCGCAAAAGTCTGCGGTGGTGACATCATAAAGAATGGGAGGAATAATAAAGGAGACGGTACAAGGTGGGATTGTGGGATAGCTGGGGGAACACTTTTATGACGACTCGCTCTGAGACGTGACCGCACACACATGGTATGCCTGACGGATCCGAGTCGTGGCTAATTGCCATGTGTGCTGTTGAATATAGCATTGTTAGAATGGAAAGCAGGGTCTGTTTCATTTTAAAGTGACGTTCTTTTCATTTTTTTTTTTCCTCGTCGTGCGCCCCAAAAAGTTGATTATTGGTAAATCCCAGAACATGCAAGTAAAATCAGATGGAGACGCAGTTCTTTATTTGAGTTTGTTAAAGTTTAGCTCTGCCGTTGCTGGGATCGTACCAGTTACTCGTTTAGAAATTAATTCCTCCGCACTGTCTTCCAGCCGTGACCGAATGCAATTAGAGCGTATAGTTTCTCTCTTTTTTTTTTTTCCCTGTCTATTGCTTCAATTTATGATGCCGGTAAATAAAGGATGCAAAATGAGTCTCATCATTTTAGATCTTGGGGAACTCAATATTCCGCCTGACTGATCAGCGGTGCGTGTGCCCATGCAACTGCTTCAGTATTTATATGAGGGAGCGTCAGCGTGCGTGTGTGTGTATAGGGTTTGTTATTTAAGATTTCTTCACTCAGATCCACCCCCGACGGATTGAAAGCGCAGGCCTGAATTATGACGGGCGGTTTGGGTAATGTATTTTTAATAAACTGACTTTCTGGGTGGAGAGCTCGGAGTGACCCAGGCTGCAGCGCTCCATGGGGTCCTCCAGCTGTGTGTGTGAATCTCCGCTCACATGTGATCCTCCTGGGGCCGCGATGTAGAGAGGATTACATCTGAACTCGCAGTGAAAGATTGAGAGACACAAGTCTGGGACCAAAATAAAGTAGCTATGGGCTGGCTTGAGTAATTGGAGGTTTGTTCAGTTTAGTCAGGAATGGCTCACTCGGAAATGAAAATTCGGTCATTATTTACCAGTGTTGTTCCAAAACAGTACGAGTTCCTTTCTTTCTCAAAACACAAACGGAAATGTTAAAGATTGTGCCGGTCACTATATTAGCAGCAGCATAGGCAATGGATAACAAGAATGCAAAATCACCATAAATTCCCACGGAATTTCAAGAATATCATGGAATTTGTTTATTCCAGACATTGAAAGTCAGGGATTTTTTTATTTTATTTTTTTTTGTTCCAAGTCATGGAATATCAGGGATTTTTGTTTGTTGCTTTAAATTTTAGTCTCCATTTATGAAAATGTAATTTTTCTATGCCGTATTTTTTTTTTTTTTTTTTTTATGGCGTTTTCACATGTTTTGCCTATTTTTATGGTTGGGCTATTTTTCAGCGCCATTCTATTCCCTTCCCGCACCTCAATTGGTAATCGCTTAAGTCAAATCAAACCAGGCTGTACCTGATAACAAAGGCAAACATGCCAGGAAAATGTACATTTTAAGAGCTTTGGCTACAAAACGACCACTTCAAAGACTGGGTGTTAAAAGTAGACAATAGAAAAGCAAAAACTAAATGTGAAGAAATAAAAAGATGTGATGAACCTGATGACAAGCAGAAAATCTGTAAAAATTTCTTTAGAAATAGTACATAAAAATATCAAATTGCATTTAATGGGGAAGCCCGTTTCTGCCACTGAACAAAAAAAAAAAAAAAGGTTATTGCAACCTATCTCACAATTCTGACTTTTTTTTCCTCACAATTGCATGATACAAACTTGCAATTCTGAATTTTTTTTGACAATTGTGAGATATAAACTTGCAATTGTGAGTTATTTAGTCAGAACTGCAAGATATAAACTCACAATTCTGAGAAATAAAGTCAGAATTGTGAGATAAAAAGTTGTAATTGCAGTTGTGATGGGGAAAAAAGTCAGAATTGCAAGGAATTCAGAGGAAAAAATGATAGGTCATGAAAATTCAGCTTTTTAGTCCGTAAAAGTCATGGAAAAGTTAGGGAATTTCACATTTGGCTTAGAGTGGGAACCCTGATAAATGTATCATAAACAAGTTTCAGGATTAGAAGGCACAGAAGTTTCAGCTAGTACTTGTTGCTTTCTTCTGTCGTCAGATCCAAGCAGAGAAGATGATCAGTATTTCAGTTGTATATTTTTTGACTCATTTGGTGATATATTTAATATAAGCAGTATTAGTAAGTCTATTTTTTGATGAATTTGACGGCAGTTCAAATTGATGAAAAATAGTGAAATGTTTTAATGCACATTTCATTTGGCCGTAAGTGCCTTAAAGAATGAATCATTAGGGTCATTCTGCATCAACTCAACCAGAGGTCCCCGGCTCAAATTTTTGATTTGGCTGATATTTATTCTGAAGAAAGATAGACATGTATAGTGATGAAAGCCAAACTATTAAATGCCATGGATGAATATTTACTGAGTAATCCACTATTTTGTAGAGGGAGGTCAAAATGTCAGTTTTCACCTTAGATTCAGTGTCAAGTTACAGGGGGTTAAAATGGCTTTAGAAATATGGCAGCATCATTGTCTTATTTTTACACAGAGATTGGTAATTCTGTTAGTAAAATCTGTTGACTTTAGCAATCTTTGTTGCATTATGTGCCAATGGTGACCATTCAAAAATGGGGAAACGGCACTTTTTAAGTTTTTCCTCAAGTTTGCATGCCTGTAACTCAAGAAGTATTAAAAAAAATAATAATTCCCTTTTAGGTATTGGGTCTTAACAAAGTTTTCTTTTGGTATCTTCTGTTTTAATGCCCTATGAGATTTGGTTCCAGAGATACTGGAATTTCAATATGGCTCTGGGAGTAAATCGTTAAAATGTACACATTTTCAGTGGTCAAAAACCAAATGTTGGTCAGTTTGAAAAAATACAGTACTACTTTTCTTTTAAAGAGGAATGTTTGGAGAACAAATAATGTTAAAACTAGAGATGTATCTTGTTTCTTTCTGTCAAGACAACTGCATTGAACATTCCAGTCTGAGTGCCATAAATATTCTTTTTCCAAAGTTTGCATGCCTATAACTCAAGAAGTATTAAAGATATTGCAATATGTTTTTAGATTCTAGTTGTTAATAAACTTTTCTTTTGAAATCTTAATTTTCAAACCCCTACATCATTCATTCCCAGAGATATGGGGATCTCAATGAGGTTTCATGTCCAGATTGATGAATCAGTGAAACAATATTAGCAGAATCAAACATTTGACCCAGGGAAGTTTTGAAATTTAGTTGATTTGACACAGAATGACCCATTAGACTTATTTCCAGTCATTTTGGGACTGATTTAATCTAGATTGTCAACTTCAGTTGGAACCAAATGCATTTACATTTGCAAAGTTTAATACATTTAGATGTATCACTTCAATTCTGTGAATTGAAGTCATCATGCATTTAGACTTATAATGTGTTAAATATTTTAGTGAAATTACTTGTTAGATAACATTAGTTAAATACATTAGTTAACATGAACTGTGAAGGAGCAATACATCTACAGCATTTATTAATCATAGTTAATGGTCGTTTCATCATTTACTAATGCATTATTAAAGTCACAAGTTGTGTTTAACATTAGTTTGCATTGTGAACATAAACAAACGAACGACTGACTAACATTAACAAAGATTACTAAATAGTATAATAAATGGATTGTTCAATGTTTGTTCATGTTAGTTTATACATTTAACTAATGTTAACAAATGTCAACTAATTGTACATGTGATTTTTCTTATTGTTATGGAAAAAAACATGCCTTCATTTGTTTAACAAGCCTTTAAAACAGTTTTAAACCATTCGGAGCAAGTATCGGATGCGTTGATTAAGTGAATACTGTCAAAAACCTGAAAATAATAATGTATTGACCTGTCTTATTTAACATTTAACACGACAGAAAACTGCTCCTAGTTAAAGAAAGACTTTTACCATCTTCCCTGTGTGTGTTCGTGTTTGTATGCGTGTGGGTGTGTGTTTTTTAAGCAGACTCATTAAGCAGTAATCTCTTGCTATGCAACACCTCGACACATTGCAGTGCACTTAAGCAAAGAAACAGTAATGAGCGCGCACAGTAAAGAAATGCGCAAAACACAAACACATGTAGAAATAACTTTTACATTTACTCCCACCGCCAGGGTCTAACTTTAACCACCTGGACGTCGTCTGGACTCCACAAATGTACTACCTAGTGGGAACGACTTGGTCTCTTCCTGCCATGAGCAAAACCCTACCACTAAAAATCTCATCAGCGCTGACCAGCCTGGGCCAGATTGCTGAGGAAATCCCCTGTATTTGTTGTTGTGTTTGAAACGAGATCTCCTAAATGAGTTTGACAATAAAGATGACATATTTGGAGTCACATTGCCTCTTCACAAATGAGGCTCTGTGTGTATGTGGCCGGCTCTTTTGATACCAGAGATGGGCCAACAGGAAGCCGGCCAGTGCTGACTTTTTCACAGGGAGCTGCTGCATGTGCGATGTTAGCGGAGTTTGTGTGGATGTAAACCGATGGCAAGTGGCCGTCAAAGCATTAGTATGCCACTCAGCGATCCGCTTTTCATCTGTAGTTCATTTTGGATCATTGTGGTGTCGTGAAACATCCATCAGATACGAATTGTTTTGAGTTGAATTGTTAAGTGCCTGTAGTGCCTTCAAGTGCTTGCAGATGCTGGAAGTTTAATGAATTGGTAAAGTAAGTGACGTGACTTTTGCGCATTACGGATGTATACATCTATAATATACAGATATGTTAATTTATATAATTATTTTAATTGAATTAAAAATATTAATCTGCATATTATCCTTTTATGCATGATAAAAATGTTTTTCATTTCTTAATTAAGTTATTATTAGTTCTATTTTAACAGAACTGATTATTAATATTTTATTTATTTTTACTTATGTGGTGCAAAAGACGGGAATAAAAATATGACTTTTATTTTATTTTATTTTATTTTGCATCAAATGTGCAAACATCTTATTGTTTGAAGTTTATTTTTGATCTTGATCTCATCAAAATTCTCCAAAATGAACCAAACCAATGTGGGTCTGAGTATGATTAACAGTTTTAAGTGTTTTTTTTTTTTTTTTTTTTTTTTTTTAAAGAATTTGCACACATACAACACATGCAAATGTCTCATTCTGCTCTTTATCACACAACATTTGCATCAGACAGCATGTTAATTAATATAATTATATATTAATTTATATAATTATATTAATTGAATTAAATATATTAATTTGTATTTTATATATTATAATTTTATGCATGATAAAAATGTTTTTAATTTCTGAATTAATAAGTTATTAGTTAATAGGGGCAATATTATGACTTATTATGATTATTAATATTTAATTTATTTATTTTGACTTATGTGGTGCCAAAGACATGAAGAAAAAATAGGAAAATTAGGGAAAAAAAGGTGATTTTCCATATTTTACATTTACCTATTTTATTTTTTATTTTGTTTTATTTTATTTTTTATTTTGCATCAAATGTGCAAACATCTTATCGTTTGAAGTTTGTTTTCTTGATCTCATAAAAATTCCCCAAAAGGAACCAAACCAATGTGGGTCTGTGTATGATTAACAGTTTTAAGTTTTTTTTTGTTTGTTTTTTGTTTTGTTTTTTAAGAATTTGCACACACACAACACATGCAAATGTCTCGTTCTGTTCTTCAGCGCACAAAAAGTGCAACAGACAGCATGTTAATTGAACAATCCTTGATGTGTTGTGCTTATTATGTAACTATATATTACATATTCATTTGTATTTCATCTATTATCAGTTTATGCATGATAAAAATGTTTTTTCTGAATGAATAAGTTATTATTAAATAGGGGAAATATTATGACTTATTATGATTATTTAATTTATTTATTTTTACTTGTGTGGTGCCAAAGACATGAAGAAAAAATAGGAAAATTATGAAAAAAAAAAAAAATTGTTTTTCTGATTTGTCATTTTATTTTATTTTATTTTATTTTATTTTATTTTGCATAAAAAGTGCAAACATCTTATCATTTGCAGTTTATTTTGGATATTGATCTTATAAAAATTCCCCAAAATTAACCAAAAATGTGGGTCTGTTCCACCAGGGTCTGTGTATGATTAACTGTTTTTAAAAGTCTTTTTTTTTTTTAAGATTTTGCACTCACACAACACATACAAATGCCTCATTCTGTTCTTTAGCACACAAAATTAGCATCAGACGGCATGTTAATTGATCCATCCTGATGTGTCGCACTTGTCATTAGAGCATTTTTCTCTGCAGGAATGTTGCGTCACAGCATTGTCAGTTTTGATCGTGTATACAATGTGTTTTTGTGTGTTTCGTGTGTGATTAAATCACAGAGCTTTTCCATCAACGTGTCACAATGACATTGATGAAACGCCTGTCGACAGGTAGATTTCTGTTAAAAAAAAACAAATGTCAAAACATAATATGGTAGCTTTAAATCATGTGGCCGATGAAAGCGATTGACAGCATTTTGTTTATTTGCTTCTCCGAGACCCACTGGATTTCTTCGCTAAGTTAACACAGCGTCAGAGTCGTCGATTTGTAAGCTAGTTGTAGTAATGCTCGCTTATCAGAGCCCCATGATTGAGCTTTGACTCCTGTCATTAGATTGCATTAGCTGAAGTGTCATAGAGCGCTCGAGGGACAGCCCCGCTCCATCTTCCGCTCTGTATGCAGACAGAGGCCGCTGCCGATCCATTCACCCCCCTCCTTACTTTTTTTAATTAAGAAAATTGATTGTCCTGTCCTTTTCAAAAAGCATATTATACTTTATTAAGTAAGTTCTTGAGTAGGCACAATAACAGAAGAGGAGCGGTTTAATATAGGAAAGGAAAAAGAGGTGGGGGCGGATGGTGAACTAGTGATTTGAATTGACTGGTACAGGAACGCGGCGAATGCCTGGGAGCTATAAAAGCAGATTATTCGGTTTCTGATGGTGGCCTGGAATGGTAATGTCTCACTGCTTCCCCTGCAAGTTTTAATGTAATTGTGCACCATATCAGGTATTAAAAACTTCTCTCGTCCTCCCACTCCATTCCTTTATCTTTTTTTTTTTTTTCTCCTCTGTGTTGGTTAAGATGTTTCTTAGTATTCGATCCTGATAGCAGGGCTGTACCTTTATCTCAAAAATTGAGATATTTGAAATGCACGTCTGTTCAGTAAATCAATATCTCTCTAAATAAGTTCTGTAGCCTAATATGCTATACAAATTTTAAATCAAGTTAACTTAATCCACTGTTTTAGCAGGGATCAAATCGTTTCGATTTAAATTGGTTTGAATTGTGAACTGATTTGACTGATTTTATTATTTTTTATTTTTTTAAAGACCAGAGACAAAAGAATTGCTTACAAATCTGTTAAACATTTTAGACCACATTATAAATAACTTAATATGTATATTCATGAGAGATGCGAATCGCATGTTTTATAATTCTGGTTCTGATTCTCTAAATTATTCTGGTTAAATTTAATGATTTGGTTTTTTAAAATACTTTTGAGGAAGAATATTTGGGAATAAAGGTCATTTGTATTGCATTTATTTCCCTCAGCAGTCAAATAATGAGATCATGTAAGATTTCAACACAACAAATATATCAAATATAACTGTTTGCACAGACTTACGGACTTATTAGAAGTGGCAAAAAATTAAATCCAATATTTTTAAACGCAATACAAATGTACAAATGCAAAATGTAAAAATGTATTTCGTTTATACACTACCAGTCAAAAGATTTTCAATGCTTTTTTCTTTTCTGCTCACCAAGCCTGCATTTATTTTATCCAAAGTACAGCAAAAACAGTGAAATATTTTTACTATTTAAAATAACTGTTTTCTGTTTGACTATACTTTAAAATGTAATTTGTTCTTGCGATCAAAGCTACATTTTCAGCATCATTACTCAAGTCTTCATAGTGTCTGATCTTTCAGAAATCACACTTATATGCTGATTTGCTGCTCAATAAACTTTTTTTTTTAAATTATTATCATCATCAATATTTAAAACAGTTGAGTAATTTTTTTTTCATTCAATTCTTTTGATCCAAAGATCAGCATTTATCTGAAATAAAAAAAAAACTTTTGTAACATTATACACTATACCATACAAAAGCTTGGAGTCAGTATGATTGAAAATTATAGGTTATATACTATAGGTTATAGAAATTAATACTTTAAATTGATATCCCATCTTTTTTTTACATGTGAAATATCCCAAAGATTTTGGTTAGATTTACATATTTTTTTACATAAATCGCCATCAATGAAACATTGAAATATTGTTTGTTACTATTCTAACCCCAAAAATAAAAATGAAGAATATATATATATTTTTTATATTATATGGTAATTTTTTTTTATCTACAAACAGAAATTTCTAAAATCTTCCCCCTCATGTGCTCTTTTTTTTGACTGAAATTGACTTCCTGCTTAAAGCTATACGTTTATCTAATAATAAAATGTGTAAGTTGATAGAAATATATGACAAATTCATGCCTTTCCAGTAATCTAATTTCATTATTTCCCCTTCTTCTCTCTTTTTTTTTAACTCTCTGTAATCTCTGTACAAATGTTTCAATTGTATGTATTGTATTCCTGTTCTTTGCATTTATTCCTGAATTTTCTGTATATTCTTTCTTCATCTATTAATAATAAAAAAATAAAAACTTTAAATTGATTAAATTGATCAGAAGTGATGATAGAGGCATTAATGATGTTAGAAAAGTTTCCATTTCAGATAAATGCTGTTCTGAAAAAATTCTTCTTAAAAAAAAACAAAAAAAAACCCATCTTAAATCAAAAACTTTTGACTGGTAGCGTGTATACAAATGTATATTATAAATATATGTATTGTATATTATGTCTTTATATCTTATGTCTTTCAAATGATAAAATATAAAAACTTTAATTTATGAATTTATTTCTAAGTGTCCCGTGTCATTGTGACCTGTTTGCAAGACATAAAAACTCATGTACAAGATCAGCAAATGAGTAATCTTGCTGTGTGGAGTGGTAATTTAGCATTTAGTTTATTTGTCATTCTCATCAACACGTTTCAGATCAGTTACCGGCGCTGTGGCCTGCATGTAGTTTTATATCGCTGATTGCGTTTCTTGATATGATACAATGATGATATGCAGTCTTCGGATGTTTTATGACAGATTAAGAATGTAGGCTTTCAAGCAGCTGCCGTCAGTCACACTCGCTACAGGAACCACTGATATTTGAATAGATTTCTTCAAATGCAGGGGGTGTTAATATGACAC
This sequence comes from Cirrhinus molitorella, assembly GCA_033026305.1. NCBI lineage: Eukaryota > Metazoa > Chordata > Actinopteri > Cypriniformes > Cyprinidae > Cirrhinus > Cirrhinus molitorella. The sequence continues at coordinate 2,271,155 of CM065131.1, forward strand.
AGACAGGTGCGCTTCTCATCAATGTCCATTCGAAACGGCGTGTTTAGATGCTGCGAAGCTTCAGATGGCGAGAGCGTTAGAGATGCTGTGAGCGATATGACAGGGTGTGGTTGTGTTTGTGATTAGATTTTCAAGGCTTTTATTAACTTAGCTCTGGTTAAGGTGTGGCCCTTCTGCAAAGCATGAATTGCTTTATTTAATATCCATTTGCATCATAGGCTAAATGAGGAAATTGCTCTCGACGGTCTGTCGAAATAAGACAGGCCCCTGTTTTGTTAAATCATGAGAAACTATAATTGCCCTAAATTGGAACTGGCCAACACGCACACCATCTTGCAAATGCAAACCGATGTTTAACTTAGCACCGTGCTAAACCTTTGACAGAAATTCACTTTTGTGCCACTGGTGCCAAGGGAAAGTCTAGTTAATAGCGTGATTTGCCTGCTATGAACACGCGCATGACCTCACTGAGTTCTGATGGAAATTTTGCGCGATGAATCACTTGATAAATTCCACATTTTTTTTTCTCTCTCTCTTTCCCTATCATCTTTGATTTTGCTAACTGATTAAAATGTGCGTCCCTAAGCCACATCAGTGACATAAGTGCACAGATTTTATTCATTAAAACATCATCAACAAAGGCCGGCGCCGACGTAGTCACCGATATTAGAACCTCATTGCTGTTTATGGATTGAGCTGGAACAAGCAGAACCGTTTCTAGGGCATTCCGTCTCCCATTTTGAAAAATCAAAGAACAATCGAGAAGCTTTTATGGAGAGGCGCCGTTGGCTCTGAAATCGTTTTTTGCGTGTGAGCAGTCAGAACCACACATTGAGCGAGTTACTTGACTAATGGGCTTCTCTTTTGCTGGGTTCCAGATATGGTGCGGAAAAAGAATCCCCCTTTGAGAAGCTTCGGCGGCGAGGAAGAGGAGGGCGAAGCGGTGGCGGCCGAGGCCACGGGCCCAGAGAGCGGGAACGCGGGGAGCCAGGCCTCGGAGCCCGACCGGGCTGTGGGCGAAGAACAGGAGGAACCGTCCTCCCCTGGCCCCATCAAACCAGACAGGCCCGACTTGCATTACTCCAGCCACAACCTGGCAGCATCCTACTCCAGCCGCGAGGGCACCGACACCGAACCGCTGGACTCTACCACCTCCCCGACAAACTCTGATCCAGGTGACTGTGAGGACGAGCGGAACGGTCTCAAACCCACCACCCGATCGGCCGGCGTCATCGTGCAGGGCTGCACCAGTAACGGAGAGGAGAGGGACGCCTCTCACAGCCCGTTGTCGTTGCCGGGCTCCGACAGCCCTCGTGGTGCGAGGCCCGCCGGGGGAGCGGAGGACGCCCCTAGCCCTCTGGGAGCTGAGCCGGGAGCACCTCCACCCACCTCACCTAAACTACAAGACTTTAAGTGCAACATCTGTGGGTACGGTTATTACGGCAACGACCCCACGGACCTGATCAAACACTTTCGTAAGTACCATTTGGGCCTGCACAACCGGACGCGGCAGGACGCCGAGCTGGACAATAAGATTCTGGCACTACATAACATGGTGCAGTTCACAGCCCAAACACAGGCCAAAGACTCGGCGCGCCTCCACGGCCAGTCGGCTCAGAGCGGCTCTGCGGCGGAAGCGGGGTCACCCAGGTCCTCCGTACTTAATGGGACCTATGACGTACAGGTAATCACAAAGTAAAAATCTTTCATTTCACCATAGCAATATACACTACCAGTCAAAAGTTTGGACACAAACTCTCATTTTTATTTTTTTTGAAGAAGTTTCTTATGCTTATCGAGGCAGTTTTCACTTGATCAGAAATACAGAAAAAAAATAATATTGTGAAATATTATCACAATGTAAATCATGTTTTTCTATATTAATATACATTAAAATTTAATTTATATCTGTAATTAAAGTTTAATTTTTCAGAATCATCGCTCCAGTCTTCAGTGTCACATGATCCTTCAAAAATCATTCTAATATGCCGATTTATTATCAGTGCTGGAAACTATTTTTTTTTTTGGAACATGTGATACTTTTTTCAGGATTTTTTGATCAATAAAAGGTTAAAAAAGAACAGCATTTAAAATAGAAAAGTTTTCTAGCAATATACACTACTGTTAAAAAGTTTGGGGTCAGTACATTTTTATTCTTTTTTTTTTTTTTTTGAAAGAAATTAATACTTTCATTCACCAAGGATGTGTTCAATTAATAAAAAGTGATAGCATAGATTGTTAGAAAATATTTATATTTTAAAAATAAATGCTGTTCTTTTTAACTTGATATTCATCAAAGAATCCTGAAGAAAGAATCACAGGTCGCAAAAAAATATTTGGCAGCACAACTGTTTCCAACATTGATAATTCTAATAATAAATCAGCATATTAGAATGATTTCTGAAGGATCACGTGACACTTAAGACTGGAGTAACAGCTGATGGAAATTCAGCTTTGCACCACAGGAATAAATTATATTGTAAAGTATATTAAAATAACCATTATTTTATATTGTTGTTTATATATTTATATTTATTTTTGGTCAAATAAATGCAGGCTTGATGAGCAATAAGAGACTTCTTTAAAAAACATTAAATGAAAGGGTGTGTCCAAACTTTTGACTGGTACTGTATATCACAATATAGTTATTTGGCTTTAAATAAGGTCTTTATGATATAATTTAATTTATTTATTTATTTTTTATTTTTTTTGATACCATAAGACATTTCAGTATTCTTGTCATGTGTCAATATCACAAAAATCTAATACTACAAATAATTTTTTGAGGAAAACATTTCAGTATTTCTTTCCATATAATGGACATATAATGGTGCCCCCAAGTTTGAACTTCAAAAATGCAGTTTAAATCCAGCTTCAAAGGGCTCTAAATGATCCCAGACGATGAAGAACGGGCTTACGATTGGTTATTTTCGAAACAAAATTGACAATTTATATACTTTTTAATCTCAAATGCTCGTCTTGTCTTGTCTCGTCTCTGCAGTTAGGGTATGTCCAAAAACTCCCATCTCGTTTCATCTTCAACTTCAAATTCGTCCTACATCACAGTTTTACTTGTTTTTTTTTTTGTAAAGGGCGCTTGATCATCTTTGTATGTTCACTTTGTAAACACTGGGTTGGTACTTCTGCAGCATTGTAGGATGATTTTAAATTTGGGGAAGAAAACGATACGGGAGTTTTTGGACATACCCTTACTTCATTGACCCGGATCACCCAGACTGAACTAAAAAGAATCATGTGATAATCAGTAATGGTTGCAGAAGATTTAGCATTGCCATCACAGGAGTTACATTTCAAATATATATTAAAAGAGAAAAATCTATTTCATTACTGTATATTTGATAAAGTAAATCTAGGCATGGTTTTTTTTAAACAAAAGTCTAAAAGTAGTCTTGCCAATGGCCGGTATACATGTTTACAAGTGTGCACTTCACAATTTTAATCATTCCTCTCGTCACCTGTATTGAAATCGAAGTGGCCGTCTGCTTTGCCTGTGAAATGCTATTTAATGATACATGGAGTTGCTTCCTAAAGCGTTCCAAATCAGTGATTTATGAGGGCCTGATTCAGTTTACATGCCGCCTTAGAAATCAGCTGCCTATGTAGGAAGCAAGATGGCCTTATAATTTTGGAGCAGTGCTGAAGTCAGACCCATGGGTCATTAAGGCTTAAAAATGATGCATGCACATGCAACTGTGAAACTTAAAATTTATGTCACAGAAGTAAAACCACTAGACGGAGGGTAAACGTACATGATGCATGCAAACTCATGCACACGCAGAAACTCGCACGCTGATGAACATCGGCTGCATTAATTCCGAAATTTTGACTAGCCCTCATAGAGACTATTTGTTCGTGCGTGTGCTATAAAATAACGTCATGAATAAGCAATCAGGCTGCTCCATTCAAATTGAAATGCAGGCGTCATTTGTCATATCACCTTGGTGATTTGTGATTTTCTAAAAACAAACAAACAAAAAAATGTGAAGGAGATTAGTGTGGATCATGCTGGCACACTGTATTTGGCTTTGTTTTGTGACTTTTGGCTGCTTTATCATAGCGCTAGCCTCAGTGTATCATGTTTAAATGGACCATTATGAACAGTTGCCTGCTTTGCACATGTGCATGTACTCAATCAAGCAAGCACACAGCAGTACCTGATGTTTTTTTTCTTCCTCTAATAACACCGGCCACGATCTTTTTCAATTCAACATGAGCCTGTCTACAAATTGTCGTAATACCGTATAAATTCTTAGGAAAGAAGTTTGAATAATGAGTCTATTCAGAATTCATTCCTAGTGGAATTTTCCATGTGGTAATATCGACGACTGCGATTTTCTCATTTTCCCAAAGAAAAAAGGGGGGAAAAAGAGCGTAGGGAAGCTGGTGAGGGGAGCCAGCGAAAACACAGAAGTCGATTTATTTTAAACGATGGGTAATGAACAGATGTCATAGTCATTTATCTGCCTAGCTTTCAGCACGCTTTCACTCTTCACTTCAACAATGTCATGTTTACAATTTAAGCAGCATATTTACGTTCGGTTTCTGCAAAAATGAGCCAAGTTTGGAAGCATTTAGCTTTAGTCAGTGCAGGCCTGATTGTGCCCGGTTTGCCAGCCAGATGTAATGATTTTAATTATTGCTAAATCACTGATGTAACTGCGTTCACTTGTATTTCTTTGTTTAATAATAATTCTAAAATGTTTTTTTATAACATTTTATTTATATATATATATATTATATATTTAATATTATCAAAAAAATGATATATTATATGTAGTATATTTATTTTGATAACTTGATTTCAATACAGGTGTCAGAGGAATTACTTTAAACTCCAGTATGCATAAATATACATAGCACACATTTTTCGATCAAAATAGTGCGTTTTTAAGAGTTTTTGGTTAAATTCTATTCTAATTATTATATAATTTACCTTTTATTTATTTTACTATAACCTAATTTATTTAATAATTAATAATAACTAAAAACTGTGCTTAATTTGATGCACATCACATTTGTTTTGCACATTTATTAAGTCGCCTTAGTTGCCATCTTCTATTATGGAGGATCTTTCTTTCTTTCTTTTAACCATAACCCAACACCGAATCTTATTAACACTTTACAATAAAGTACATTAGTTAACTACTTTAGTTAATATTAAGTATGAGCAATGCTTCTACAACATTTATTAATCGTAGTTAATATTAAGTTCAGCATTTACGAATGCATTATTAAAATCAAAAGTTGTTTGTTAACATTAGTTAATGCACTGTGAACTAACAATAAACAACTGTATTTTTCTTACCTTTAGCAAAGATGAATAAATAGTGTAATAAATTATCTTTTTTTGTTAATTGTTTAGAGGGAAGCTAGTGTGAGTCTTTGTTTTTAGCTGATTCTTTTTTTTGTGATCAACTTTTATTGTCTTTAGATTAACAAAATAACATCCATTTGAACACACAAACAAACTGAAAAGGGGGAGCAACAGACATATTATCAATAATCTTAAAATCTAAAAAAAAAATAAAAATATTAGGATTGTTCCTTTTATATAGTCCAAAATGCTGAAAGAAAAACATTGCCATGCATAAATGGTACTAGGTTTAGCCTTGTTAATTCGTGCTGTTGGACATTCACAAGTCACTATTTTAAGGAGGCTATGAATCCAAAATATTTTTGCACACATGTGACTGGTAAACCAGTTTTGTATTATTTGTTTTTAGTTGATTCTTGAAGATGACTAAGGATTCAGCTGCAAGTATTGCTCCTTGTTTGTTAATGTTAGTTAATACATTAACTAATGTTAACAAATGACACCTTATGTCTTTAAGAAAAGGTTTATGTGGTCTGTGTTACAAGTGTACTCTTCTTTAACAATTCCTCAGACAGGTGATACAGAGCAACCAGCTGAGATTTTATATTAGTCCACTTTGTGTCTGTAATATGCATGTGTAAGAGTTATAATCAGGCACATATTACACTAAGCAGCGGGTGTTTATTTAATCATCGCTTCAACATACAGCGCAGGGGCTGCTCAGGGGAAAGTCTCTGTCTGTGCTGTGACATTCCTTGAGTGTTTTGTCTGGAGCATGACGTTGAATTCCCCACAGTGCGTATGAAGCTCAAGACCTCCCACTCACACTCTCTTTTGGCACTGGAACTGCCAGCTAAGTATTCCATATGCTTGTCTGTAGGCCAGATTGCATCTTAAGCTGTAGATCTGCATATCAGTATTTTAATATACACACAATTACACTGATTTAAAGAAATAGTTTTTCATTTCTTTTTTAATCCACAGTATATAGAAAGTTACACCTGGATATTAATAATCTGAAAAGATCATTTTTGTCTCTGCACGCATGGTTCAGGGTGTCCGCGGGTCCTTAAAAAGTCTTAAAATGTCTTAAATAACGTTTTCCAAATATAAGACCTTAAAAAGTCTTAAATTCTGATTTGATGGGTCTTAAATTATTTCGGTCACATTACCGCTAAAATATCTTCAGTCTGACGGACTTATGACTATTTACATTCATTGGACAGACCGAAGATTGACTAAAAATAAAGTAACCAGCAGAATGATTCTTCTCATTTTAATGCATTCAGCGTAAACGGCGATTGATAATGGGTAGTGTATTTCTGGTATCAAAAATCGCGTTGCCTGTCTCTTAGCAAGAGACTTAAAAACAAATGAGAGAAACAGCACACATAAAGAAACTCACTGAGGTAAAAAATTCAAAATGTGTAGTTTATTTACAACATTATATAGTTCAGAAACATACCAATGGAGCTTTGCTGAATATTATCACAATTGCAACTGTTACATTGATTTTTCAGTAAAGTAATTAGTCAAGTAGTCATTAAGGTACTTACATTTTAAACACAATTTGTACTCTTTTGTTCCATTTCATTACCGAAAATAGTTCCAAACAAGGATCACAGCAGGGTATTATCCAAGCAACACGACAGTGCTTTGTGCTTTTGCTACATGATTCAGTGTTTTGAATGAATCAGTTGAAATAACTCTGACTCGCTCATTAAGTGACTGACCGCTGCCTACTGGTAGTTTAGTAAAAGTATGCATTTCCCCCCAACATTTCTTATTTGTATGTTCATAAATGCATTTAAAACATTAATCTCATAACATCATTTATTGCAGTGTAAATTATTTAATCTGACTGTTAACAGCCCTATAGAATTTATTGATAAGTCGTAATAATTTGACATGAAAGGTGATGGATACATTTCAAAAGTTCAAAAAATTCAAAATATGCAGATTTAAGTATGTAAAATCTGATGAAAATATTGCTTCAGAATCAATTATTTATACCACCAAAAATCTTGGTGATGTGGTACTTTTGTGGGGATATTTTATGTGAAATATTGTCTGCTGATATGAAAAGTTCACTGTTTATCGTAGTAATAAATATAATTTATAACAGCAATGACATTTTGTTTTCTTTTTACATTAAGCACATTAACACTCACATGTATGTATACAATTATTTCCATTTCCATTTTAGGTCTTAAATTTCATATAAGGTGGTATTAAAAAGGTCTTAAATTTCACTTGTTCATATCTGCATAAACCCTGATGGATTGCTTCGACTCTCCTACATGTTCCCCATCTGCTCACTGAAGGATTTTCGCATTCTCAGTGCTGAGAAGTAATAAGAACATAAAATGTGATTTGCCTTTGTGTGGTGATAACTCCTGCTTCGTCTTCGAGATTGGGAGGGTTATTGAAAGTCTGTTGTCTGTCTTATTATATCAGACTTCTATTCCTCTGTAATTCTCTGTAACTCACGGATGATTGTTCTTTCCCTTTATCTCATTTTCTTTCTTTGTCATCGCCTCTCGCAGGTAACGTTAGCCGGCACCTTCATCGGAATCGGGAGGAAGACGCAGGACTGTCAAGGCAACACCAAGTACTTCCGCTGCAAGTTCTGCAACTTCACCTACATGGGAAGCTCCTCCGTAGACCTCGAGCAGCATTTCCTGGCCACCCACCCCAACAAGATGAAGAGTCCACCTCCGTCCAACCCTAACCTGGAGGAGAAGTCCTCCACTGAGCGGAAGACGAACTGCGTACCGCGCATCGGGACGGATGAGCAAGGGAAGTGGGCCGATCGGGTGGCGGTGAGGGCCGAAGATGACTCTGTGGCTGGGTACTCCGTACCGATCAGGGCGTCAGACTCCCCTAGCCACACCGGAGGTGACGCCCCTGCGGCGTATTACTGGTGCAAGTACTGCAGTTTTAGTTGCGAATCCAGCAGTGCTTCTAGGCTTCTGGAGCACTATGAGAAGAGACACGGCCAGGCCGCCATCAGGGAGGGAAGTCCGGGAGAGCGGGACAGAAAGGCCCGTGACGGAGACTCCCAGTTACGCAAAAAGGAGAAGACTGGAGCGGCGGGCGACCCGGAAACGGTAGTAACCAGTTACAACTGTCAGTTCTGCGACTTCCGTTACTCCATGACTCACGGGCCGGACGTCATCGTCGTGGCTCCGCTTTTGCATCACTACCAACGGGCTCACAGCATTCACAAGTGCACCATCAAACATTGCCCCTTCTGTCCCCGTGGGCTCTGCACTCCTGAGAAGCACCTGGGGGAGATTTCCTATCCCTTCGCTTGCCGGAAGAGCTCCTGCTCGCACTGTGCTCTACTTCTGCTGCAGCTAACAGCCGGAGGGACCACTACCCCATCCCCGCCAGCTCCCCGAGCGTCCGTCACCCATCAGTGTGACCAGTGCCCTTTCACCTCCACTGATATTGACTTGCTTCTCTTGCACTATGACAGCACCCACACCTCGCACACCTTACTGGAAGTCAAACCAGAGGAGGAGGGATCAGGGGACGCAGGGCCAGGGCGGGACCATCCTGGAGAGTACGCCTGCACTAAGTGCCATTTCTTCACTGAAGTGGAGGAGGAGATCTTTCGTCACTACAGGTATCACCTTTTTTCTTAACATCCTTATGGGATTTATTGTTAACCGTTTTAAAACGTGACTAATCCTGTATTGTTTGTGCTACAAACATGAATGATACCTCAAATTATGTGGCTTGTTGAGGAGAGGTAAACTTAGGAGGGACCCAAACCATATGTGAAGAGTTTAGATGCAAAAACCTCTCAATCTGATGTCTTTCTTTAAAAAAAATGCTTTTTTATCAGACTCCGATGTATAGGTTTCTATGTAAGTAGTGTTACTTCTGATTGGGCTGAGGCTGGTATTTTAGCAGTATTTAAAGTATTTGATGGGCATATAGTATGTGTTGTGAGCATTCACTCAGTATCATTACCTCATTTTTGACCGAGATGGCTTTTAGCTGGTTTTGCATTTAAACTCTTCATATGTGACCCTGGACCACAAAACCAGTCATGTACACTACCAAGTCAAAAGTTTGCATTCACAACACATCCACTCATTTAATGTTTTTTTTTTTTTTTTTTTTTAAGAAGTTTCTTATGCTTATCAAGGCTGTTTTTACTTGATCAAAAATATATATAAAAAAAAATATATATATGATGTAAATCAGTGTTTTTCTATATAATATACATTCAAATTTAATTTGAATTTCCAGAATCATTACTTCAGTCTTCAGTGTCACATGATCCTTCAAAAATCATTCTAATATGCTGATTTATTATCAGTGCTGGAAAACATTTTTTTTTTTGGAACCTGTGATACTTTTTTTCAGGATTTTTTGATCAATAAAAGGTTATATATATATATATATATATATATATATATATATATATATATATATATATAAAGGGTAATAATACACTACTGTTCAAAAGTTTAGGGTTGGTAAATTTTTATTCTTTGTTTTTTTTTTAAACAAATCAACTTTTATTCACCAAGGATGTGTTAAATTAATAAAAAGCATAGATTTAAGTTGTTAGAAAAGATTTATATTTTGAATAAATGCTGTTCTTTTGAACTTGTCATTCATCAAAGAATCCTGAATAAAGAATCACAGGTTGCAAAAAAAAAAATATTTGGCAGCACAACTGTTTCCAACATTGATAATTCTAATAATAAATCAGTATATTAGAATGATTTCTGAAGGATCACGTGACACATAAGACTGGAGTAACAGCTGATGAAAATTCAGCATAGCATCACAGGAATAAATTATATTGTAAAGTATATTCAAATAAAAAACATCATTTTATATTGTAATAACATTTTGCAATATTACAGTTTTTTTCAGTATTTTTGATCAAATAAATGCAGCCTTGATGAGCATAAGAGACTTCTTTAAAAAACATTAAATGAGAGGGTGTGTTCAAACTTTTGACTGGTAGTGTAGGTCAGTTTTTTTTGTTATGGTTTGTTATGATAGGACAACATTTGGCAGAGATGCAACTGTTTGAAAATCTGGTATCTGAGGGTGCAAAAAAATCTAAATACTGAGAAAATCACCCAGTTGTCCAAATAAGTTGTTAGCAATGCATATTACTAATCAAAAATTAAGTTGTGATATATTTCCGGTAATAAATGTACTAAATGTTTTCATGATCTTTATATTCAAATGATTTTTGGCATATAAGAAAAATCGAAAAGTTTGACCCATACCCAAATGTGATGTGACCTTTAAAATATTTTGTTTAGCTTTCAGTTATTTCATATTTTGATATTTTAGTTACATTTAAAATATTGGACCACTGGACAGAGTGAACTGTGTAAAACAGTTTTTCTTTGTCAGCTTTGCTTTTACACTTATACGGTCAAATACATTTTTATTTATGCAAGTTTTAATAAAATTATAAAGGTCCAGTATTTGTTTACTCACGTATTACTCACAAGTTCAACTTTTCTAATTTTTGTATTTAATTTGCTTTAGTTTAAAGTACTAAAATAACGAAAATAAAAAATAAATAAAATAAAAATGAATAAAAAGTACACAGAAACATAAGCTACTAACACTGTGTCCTAACTATCCGTGACGGCAACATGCAAAATTTCTAATTTAGTGACGTTGCAACTGGAACAACAACATACAAACTATGACAATTACAATCTCAGGTACTGATTATGTGCTTTATTCAATGTTAAAAAAATGTGAAAAGTGTGAATACATTTATAGCCATACTGAAATCAATAATAGATGATTTACCTCAGATCTTAAAAAATAAATTGAAATAAAATGTATAGGACACGGTGATGAATAAATAATGTAATAAATGTATTGTTCATTGTTTGTTCATGTTCAAATTACACATTATTGTAAAATGTTACCGTATATTTGAATATTTTATCATTGTACCAAAAGGCATACCTTTGGACATTGAAACAGCTGTTGATTTCAGCCAGCAAGCTTGTGTTACACATTTGTTTCTGTGTTGGTGGTTTTGCTTTTATGCTGATAGGTAACAGGTTTTCCTTTTTCTTTTCTTTTTTTTTTTTTTTTGCACATTACTTGAAGTCGAGCAACACAGCTGAATAAACTGAAAATGCTAAACGTCAGGGAGTAACTTTTCCTGCAGCAGTCCCTCATTGGTTTTGATTTAGGTTGTCTCGAGGCCAGGTGCGCATGTAAATGTGCACTTTAGTGTTTGTTTGCGTGCGTGTGTGTGTGCGCGTGCATATGTCCGCTAAGTGTGTACATGTGGGAAACTATTATACCTTCCCATATTCTTTCTTTCACCAGCTGTGTAGTATGTACGGCACGGATGAGTATGGCTCTGCTTTACCTTCACATAAGATCTCAATTACTTTCCATTTTCTGCCAGAGTTTACAGGCATGTCTACATGTGCTGGTTTGAATTTATTGATAAAAATGAGTTTACTGCACCACTGAAATCCATATGTCCGCTTGAGTTTGGCACAGTAGAAAGAGAACAGAAAGGCACTTTGCTAAATCTAATATAAGTGTTGTGTAAATACACCAAACCACCTCAATGCCACATATGTTTGATATTATAGTATATTGGGCCATATTATGTGCAAGAACTTCTTCTGAGCACTTTTACTACTGATGTTTACATGGCAGAATGAACCCAATAACAAAACTCTCATACAAATCGGCAGTATCGTGCATGTGCAATAGATTTTGTGTTTGTGTATTCATTTTAGAATTTTATACTTGAAAATATCACTCACAAATTCTTTACATATTTAATTTCTTTTCATTTCAGCTAAATGTATTAAGTAGTTTTTGAAAATGTGACCCTGGACCACAAAGCAAGTCATAAGGGTCAATTTATTTATTTTTGTATTGATTTTACGTCAAAGTTGAATAAATAAGCTTTCCATTGATTTATGGTTTGTTAGGATAGGACAATATCTGGCCAAGTATTTGAAAATCTGGAATCTGAGGGTGCAAAAAAATCTAAATATTGAGAAAATCACCTTTAAAGTTGTCCAAATGAAGTTCTAAACAATGCATATTGCTAATCAAAAAAAAAGTTTTGATATATTTATGGTAGGAAATTTAGAAAATGTTTTCATGGAACTTATACACAAAAGAAAAATCAATAATTTTGTAAGCTAATGCTACAAATATACCCATGCTACAGTACATAAGACTGGTTTTGTGGTCCAGGGTCACAAATGTGTTTAACAATTCTGCTAACAATTCCATTTAACAATCATGGTTTCTAAACTGTGACAGTGTTTTAGTGCAATTAAAATAATAATAATAATAATAATAATAATAATAATTTCTTAACATTATGAGATTACAGTTGTAATATTAAGAGAGTAAAGTCATACAGAATGTAACCTCAGTGTAGAACAGTAAACTGAAACATGTCAGAATTTTTATCCGCAATAAATTTGATTTATTTCATAATATTATGAGAATATGTCTGTATTCTCAATTCCATTTTATTTTATTGTGACATTATTATGGTGGCATGCTAAATTTTATTTAATGATCCTGTTTTATTAACAATGATTGGAAACTCTTATTGCATTCAAATGATCAGATTATTCCAGATTTCAGGCAGCAGAACAGTAAAAACATCAGAAATCAATCAGAAAAACTAATCCGAAAAGTAAGCTAATCATCCGTTCCCATTTACGACATTTTACGATGTAGCTGTCTTTTTTTCCCTAACCAAACCAAACTTTAGTTGGTAATTTTTTGCCGCATCTTAACTTATTGCAAAGGTGAAACATTCTTTGAATAGAAAGATGTGAAGATTAATTTTTTATCTGATTTTTATCTGAAATAAAAGCTTTTGTAACATTATACACTTTACCATTCAAATGCTCAAATATTCAAATAGTTAGTATATATATTTTTATTTGGGCAGAAATTATACAAATTAATTTTATTTAGCAAGGATGCTTGAAATTGACCCAAAGTGATGCTTTATAATGTTGCAAAAGATTTCTATTTCAGATAAATGCTGTAAAAGTCTGAAAAAAAGTTTTTTTGAGCAGTGAATTCAGCTTTGAAATCACAGGAATAAATTACATTTTAAAACTTATTCAAATATAAAGCAATTATTTAAAATAGTAGAAATATATTTGTAGTTTACTGTACTTTGGGTCAAATAAATGCAGGCTTGTTCAGCAGAAGAGACTTCTTAAAAAAAAAAAAAATACAAATCTTAAAAATTTGACTGGTAGTGTGTGTGTATATATATATATATATATATATATAATGCACAAACACATGCATATTTTGTTTTAATGACGGGAAGCAACAAGTTGGCTCTGATGCATGTATGCTGTAATTTATTATGTGTTCCATCCACATCTGTTAAAGAATGCAGCTGTTCTAGAAGTGTTACCGATGTCATGAAAATCAATCTGTTTAAATCTTTTAAGGAAACCCGTTTTAAATAAGAATCGATTTCCATCCCATTCATAATTCAGTCTACATTTGTCAGGTAACGCACATAGCACAAAGTCGCCGCACATAACTGCACGACAGACACTGTTTTTCTTCTACTATTTAAACTTTTCCAGTAATTGCGCAGGTTCACGTGTTGTTAAATGATCAACGATCTAATCTGACTTGTCAACGATCCTGGCGAAGGAATCATTTGTCAAGTTGGCACTCTCGTCAGGAAACACTGAATTTTAAGGCCTCATACACCCACCTGTCCCCTAGGGAACTTGTGTGAAGGTTTTTGTGCGTTTGAGCCTTGAGTGACGTCCATCATGATCCAGCTGCCCGGGGCTGGTTGTTTCAGGTGGACGTGGAGCAGAGTGTTTTCAGCCTGTGCGTGCGGCCTTTCTGAATAAGGCGCTGTTTGTATTCAGAGCCCACAGCCTGGAACCCGACGAGCAGAGAGACGAAATCAGACCTGTATGGCCTCCCTGGAGAGCTCCTGCTTCTCAGCTCAGACCGTACAGAGCGTGTATGTGCGCGATAGAGAGTGTGCATGTCATATTTTGTTTTTAGACTTCTTTTCCTTCATTTTTTTTCTTTGCTCACCAGGCTTACAGGCAGCATGAGAATATTGTGTACAGTTGAAGCACACTAGATGTTAGTGTGTAGGCTACTGCATGCATGTTTTCAGCATTGTGTCTCTCCTATAGTATTGTATGAACATCTGTGTCATGGGGTCCGGTTTCATTGTGTGGAAGCGTTTGTGACCTCCGTGTGTGCGTGCTAACGATTGTGTGGTCTGAGGAGTCACTGATACATAATATTTCCAGTATGCGTATACGTCTCTCCTGAATACCTCGCTATAGTGTAGATTTATGAGCAGAATCCTGCCCTCTAGTCTCCAAACAGCAACCCACCCACCGCGAACGTAAACCTGATATTGGTGCCGTAGCCTCCCACACCTCGTGCCCACCCGATCCGGTGCACACTCAATATATCACGCTGCCCTCCAATTCGGCAAAGGGAGACCTTTTACGTGCGAAACCTGAAATGCTGAGAATATACTATGCTGGTTTCACTTTGCATTTGTCTTCTGAGGGCTCCTCGTTTAAATGTTTAACCCTCCCTACTGTGAACTAGTTTGCTGTCACCCAGTCAGTTAAGCGGCAGGCCGCGCTGTACCCATTTTTCCATTTCCTGTGTAATGTCACGGGGATGGTGTCGGTAACGCCTTTGCTGTGCTCCGCTCCGCGTCCTGTAAAATGGTAGTATTGAGCGGGTGTGCTGGTGCATAGCTAAAGGGCTTCATTTTCACAAGCGCAAATTACTGCCACTCAGTACCGTTATTGACATCGATATAGGTTCTCATCCGTTTTTTCACGTTTTCAAGTATTTCCCCTCTAAATCGATGATGCTGTTTTGATGCTTTGCAAAATGAAACTGGAAAAAAAAACATCTATAACCTGTGATTACAATTAAATTGAAAGCTTTGAGGAAGTTGTAGTGTAGGACAGTGGTTCTCAAACTGGGGGGGTACACAAGGTGAGGGAAGGGGTATGCAAACAAAATGCTGAGATTCGCCGTTCACTTAATTGTACCTCAATTTAAAGTAACATTAATACCGAGCATATATTTCTGACAAGCAAAATGCCGCTTTTATTATAAAACAGGAAAATGGGAGTGCTGTAAACAATCAAACGACATCGTATTGCCTCAAAACTGACTGGCTTTAGCAAAGCCGCGCTGCTGTTCATTGTGTCTTTTGAAGTAGATTTGTAACAAACCAGTTAAAAGCCATCTCAGTCAAAAATGAGATGATGATGCTGAATGAATACTCTCAACACATATTATACATCCATCAAATACTTGAATTACTTCAAACTTGCTAAAATCCCACCCTCAGCCCAATCAGAAGTACCAGTACTTGCATAGAAATCTATACATCAGAGCCTGATAAAAATGCATTTATAAAAGAAAGACGTCAGATGGATTTAGAGGCTTTTGCATCTGAACTCTTCAAATATTGACACAGACTACACATAAAGATCAATTTAAGAAATTCTCTTAGATACAGAAACATGCCTTGTCCAAGTTTTTTCATGTTTAAAATACGAGCAAGAACGCAGTTTTCTCTGAATATCCGAACAATTGCAAATGTTGATTTTATATAACAGTTAAACAAAAAGTTAATATTAAGTGAACATTTTACATTTTAAATGTTGCCTATATTTTAAACATAAATATTGACAATATTATTTGTTATATTTTTAACAAAACAATAGTCGCAGCAAAATCCGCAACAGAACTGGTGTGCATCTCCAAACAACAGCGGTGTTTCGTTAATGAAGAAATCTACAGCTTTGAACGATTCGGAGAGTCAGTGAACTACAGCCATTTGCTTCCTTACTGAATGAATGAAAGACGCGACGCCTCGCTCATTAAGACTAATGCTAACTAATTCTCTGCCAGCAAGTGGTGCTTTTTGCCATGAATATAGCCGTTTCCTCAGTAACAAAGCAGAGCACCTGACTTTGAAACTTGCAACGCTGATATTCAGGGCTGGCTTTATACCACTTTTTCAGAACTGATCCCAATCTGATACCAACAATTCTGAGTATCTGCCGATACCGATATCAATCCGATACTAGTGCAGGTTTTTTAAATCAGTGTTGAATTTCTATACCTATACCTTCTATACCTTGACCTGACTATCACTCTTTTGTGCTACACACAATCTACTAAATATAGACAACTTTATTGTAAAGAAAAACAACAAATTAATGAATATGTAATTATAATATATGATAAATACTATTATAAACTAGGTTGGTTTATAATTTAGTACCACAACAGTGCACAATAATTTTATAAAATCTAAAATTATTTAAAAACAAATCATTATTTAGTGTCTTAAGTGTCCTGTGATCCTGGTTTATGGATTCTTTTTTGATCAATAACAAGTTAAAAAGAACAGTATTTATTCAAAATATAAGTCTTTTCTAATAATGTAAATCTATGCTATTGCTTTTTATTAATTTAACACATTCTTGTTGAATAAAAGTATTAATTTCTTTAAAAAAAAAAAGAATAAAAATGTAATGACCCCAAACTTTTGAAAAGTAGTGTATATTGTTAGAAAACCTTTTTTATTTTAAATAAATGCTGTTCTTTTTTTAACCTTTTATTGATCAAAAAATCCTGAAAAAATCACAGGTTCCAAAATAAATAGTTTCCAGCACTGATAATAAATCAGAATATTAGAATGATTTTTGAAGGATCATGTGACACTGAAGACTGGAGTAATGATTCTGGAAATTCAGCTTTAATTACAGATATAAATTAAATTTGAATGTATATTAATATAGAAAAACATTGATTTACATCGTAATAATATTTCACAATATTACATTTATTTCTGTATTTTTGATCAAGTGAAAACAGCCTTGGTAAGCATAAGAAACTTCTTTAAAAAACATTAAATGAGAGGGTGTGTCCAAACTTTTGACTGGTAGGTAGTGTATTTATGGTAGGAAGTGTACAAAATATATTCATGGAACTTTACTTAATATCCTAATGAGTTTTGGCACACAAGAAAAAATAAATATAATTTTGACCCACTGGTGTAGGAGGCAGATAGCATTACATTTGTTCTGTACATAATCTTACACACATACAGTTTTCCATGGCCATGGAGATGAATGTGACCCAGTCAAATGAAATAACCAGCTTTTGCTACCTGCTTTTTAGAGTTGGCAGTAAAAAAAGGCAATGTCTAGGCTGATTTCAATTCTTTGAAGTCTTCTCACCATCGCTATGAAGTTGTCACCGTCTCTGAAATGCCAGTCTGATGACGAGTTGTGTTACAGGCTCTGTCAGTTGTTTTGTTTGTTTGTTAACAACAGAAGATTACTTAGATGGTTGTCTTTTTGAACAATTTGTTGTGTTAATAATTTTGCTTATTAGTTATGGTACAGGCTGTCAGAACTATTAGCAAATGTGACGTAATCATGCAAAAATGAATGATGCAAGACTGACATATCCCACAAAATCTGACCAGACAGCTTAAATAATTGTTATAAGCTTACCGTTGTAAATCGGGGTAAGGCAAGGAGACCTTTTAAAACATTTTGTTCATTCTATAGTGTTTTTTCATGTTATTTTGAATGTCATCTTGAATGTACTCATCTAATCTGAGTATTTCCTGCCTCACTTGTGGTTTTCACTAGTGCTACATTTGCCTCATTATCAAGCAGATGCAGCTAAGATTAACACTTTTGTTTCGTTAATGGCCTTAATGTGTTTTTCTTAACATCACAGGAAATGTGACAACCTGTCAGTGTTTTAATTAAAACTCATTTGAGGAAACTGTCATAATTGCTGTAGTAATGCACTGTACTTGTGATTGACATTAGCAGATGTTTACAGAAATCAGGTACATTTATTTAATTATTTACTTGCTGTTCATTTAATGAACTTCAGTGAGAGTATTATGTTACAACCGCTGTGGTTACACAAGGGGAATGTTTTTGTTATATTTTTGTTAATATTATTCATTTAATCATTAAGCAGATGTCAAATGATCATTCAGAAATAATTATAATATGTTGATTTAGGAAGAAACATTTTGTATCAATTTTGGTGAAAGATAATCTTGAAAACTTAATGTGGCTTAATATTTTTTTGTGGTAACCGGATGGATGGATGGATAGATAGATAGATAGACAGGTAAAAAGAGTACAGTTTTGAAATATTTTTACTATTTAAAATAACTGTTTTCTATTTGAATATATTTTAAAATGTATAATTCTGATTTGCTGCTCAAAAACATTTATTTATGAGTAGAACATCTGAGTAGATTTTTTTCAGGTTTCTTTGATGAATAGAAAAGAACAGCATTTATCTGAAATAGAAAACTTTTGTAACGTTATAAAAGTCTTTATCGTCACTTAATCAATTCAAAGCATCCTTGCTAAATAGTGTTAAATATTGAACAGCAAATCAGCATATTAGAATGATATCTGAAGGATCATGTGACACTGGAGTAATGATGAAAATCTAGCTTTAATTGCAAGAATAAATTACATTTTAAAATGTATTCAAATAGAAAAGAGTTACTTTAAATAGTAAAAATATTTCAAAAATGTAAATGCAGGCTTGGTGAGCAGAAGAGACTTCTTTAAAACACTTTTGACTGGCAGTGTATAAACAGCGAAGACAAAGTTATTTGTTTGTGCAAAATACAGTGATTATACTATTTAGGGGTTTTAGAAAATATAACATTACCTTTTAGCAAATAACAGGAGGGTAAATATAAACCTGTATGATTAAGTTCACGAAGGCATTGCGTGTGAGAATACTTCTTTTAAAAACGTCACTGTTAACAGAACTCGTGCCAGAAAACAATCAGTTCTGGGTTGCAGGGTTTGACAAACATATTTATGCTCCGTGTCAGTGACCAAAGAATACGATTTGTTTTGGAAGCGGCCCATGCTTTGTTGGAAAACTGTTGAGACTTGGTTGGTGGTGGTGGTGGGGGGGGGCTAGTTTTGTCTGGTACTGATTAATGATAACTGAATATATCTGTGTGTCTGTCGCTTACGGTAACTGGCCCTCATAAAACAACTTCATGGAAGTTTATATAGTCTTCAGATGTCTATTTGTTTCTATATGCGTATGTTTTTTTCTTTAAATGACTTTTATCTAAAATATAGCTAAAGAGATGTGCAGATTGGACTTTACAAAGCACTATTTGTATGTGTGTACCTAATGCTTTTTTTTTCTTGAGATGTAAACATTGTGTTTTCTGTAATCAGGGGGTACATGCAACGGATCGTACGCTTTCTCACACCTCACCGGTCGCTGGAATGCACCAATGTTTGATCTGCCTCAAGCTTCGTGTACCTAAGAGGAACAAATTATAGAACTGCATGCTGGGAAAGTCAGGCACCAGCAATGATGAAAAGCACTTTTCCACTCTGTCCCTCGTTTGGTGCCTAGAGGGGCAGCGATGGCATCTAGCTGTTTTGCTCTCTTTCTTCGCCTCTTGCTTTTTATCCATCCCGGTTCGATACAGTGTTAGATTGTGAGAGGCTGTTTACTGGGTAACAGATCTGAGATTTTCTTTGTTTTTTCGCTGTCCTTTTTCCACAACAAGGAAAATCTTACACAGAGATTCAGCTTGAAGGATAGGAATCTAGTGGGCATTTATCATAACGCCAGACACGGCTTTCGTTTCCCAAAGAAGACGCTCTGTGTCGACCGGGATGGATAAAAAGCAAAAGAAAAAAAGAGCAAGTGTACATCATCAGTTTTATATATCCTATTTTATGTGTGACCTGTTGTTTTGCTTTATGTTTTTGTGGAAAACATTAATTTTTTTGTCAGGATTCTATGATGAATAGAAAGTTTAAAAGAACAACATTTGTTTGAAATAGAAATATTTTGTGACATTATAAATGTCTTTACTGTCACTGCCTTAACAGTTTTTTATCAATCAAAAGTGTGCCTGCTGAAAACTTTTGACCCACTGGTAATATTTCATCCTAGGTGCACAGAATACACTAAGTTTCAACCCTGTGTCTACAGCCATTTATATTTTTTGTTTTATTTTGTTTTTAAAGGGAAAGTTCACACAAAAATGAAAATTACTCGCCCTCAAGCCGTCCTAGGACTTTCGTCTTTCCGATGAATACAGTCTGAGTTATATTAAAAATGTCCTGTCTCTTCCAAGCCTTATATTGTCAGTAAATGGCCGTTGAGGTTTTGAAGTCCAAAAAACTGCGTACTTCCGTCATAAAAGTACTTCACTTGACTCCAGTGGTTAACCCTTTAAGACCTAAGAGCAAAATAGGTCATTTTCACATATTTTGTTTATTGGCCTGTAAAATTCTAACAGAATGTGCTATTTTCAAGTGCAAGGTGTCATTTTTTTTCAGAAAACAAATGGGTTTCAAAAAAGTACAGTTATTGACCATTAATGTTGTCTGATGAATTTGTAAACAGAATTTAAATAGACAAAAATAAAAACAAAACTGGAACACATTTTCTGATTTTTATTTAGAAAAAAAAGAAAGATCATGATTGAAATAATCAAACACTACTTACTTTAAAATTCAATGTTACGTATATACAAGTAATTTTGTGACACTGGGTTGCACAGCTTTCATTCAGGAGGCTTTTTTGTTCATACATGCACACATTTACACATGCAAACACATGAATACACCCATACATTTACACGCATGGACTCATTATAGCGATGCACACACCACATGTGAAAAAGTCACTCAGCCTGTACCCAAGTCTCATCAAAAATCATCCCAGTCGCCTCTTGTATTGTATACTCTTCCTTCTCCATGTTTTAGTTCATTTTGTTTATTCATTTATGCAATCCAAATCTCCCTATCTCTCCATTCAAATTCGTCCTTCCCGCTCTCCCGGCAATCTGCGGTAATTTGCTGACGGAGCACAAGAAATTACTGTAATAAGCCATATATTGCTGAAAAGCACATACTGTTTTCTGTCAGGAGCAATTTGAATTATGTTGATAGTGCGAACGTTTGAAGAGTTATGGTAACATGAATACAGCTTGGTTTCATGTGTCGGCGCCAGTTTAAAAGGGTTAATAAATGCCTTTTGTAGCAAATCAATGCATTTTTGTAAGAAAGATATCCATATTTAAAACTTTCTTAATTGTAATCTCTAGTTTCCGCTAACTGATGTACATGTTCACGAAAAAGTGATGCTCCAGCGGATGGCGTACACTGTAAAAAATGACAGTGAATTTAATGGTAAAAAGCTGTAAAAATGCTACATTTAAAGCATGTTAAATAGTTAATGATAAAAGACTAAAATTTACAGTGAATAACTGTAATCTGACATTCCCAGAATTCTGTTAGATTATTTTAAAAAGTGATGTTTTTTTTGTCAAAATATCTCTTTCTTATTAGTTTTTTCTTAGCATGTTTTTGCATTAGGGTTGTATGCTAAATTGTTAAATTAATGTTTATTGCATTATTTCAGTTTAATGTGTGTTACCATTAGGTTGTTTAATGTTTGTGTGAATGACACTGTGCACCTTCTATATATGTTAATATTTAAAAGATGCTTGTGATGGACGTTGGTTTATCATGTGACTTTATCATCACCTCCTGCTTTTGGTGTTTAGCAGTGTATCACAAAGGTATAAAACAGATTTCAGTACTTCAGTAGGTTGGTACATTACCATTATACAAGTCAAAGCTGTAAACTGTAAAACATTGAAACTGTTACTTTATTTCTGGCAAATTCTGGCAACCACAGCTGCTAGTTTTCTTCCGTAAATCTTACAGATTTTTTTTTACAGTGTAGGATGTAGGCGAAGTTTCTTGGGCTTCAAAATCTTGAACCCCGTTCACTGCCATTATATAAAGCTTGAAAGAGCCAGGACATTTTATTTATATAACTGTGATTGCATTTGTCTGAAAGAAGAATGAAAATACACCTAGGATGGCTTGAGGGTGAATAAATCATGGGGTAATTTTGGATGAGCTACTACTTTAAGGAATATTACAGAAGCATAATGTGCTTTTATACAGCGATTCTATAAACAAGAAGTTAATACTAACCAACCTAAATTTGGCTGTTTTTTAATGAATATTTTCTGGATTCCTCCCCCCCCCCCCCAAAATAATTCCAAATCAAGCCAAACTTCAAGTGGTGCATAACCACTGTGTTTTTCCATTCCCAGTTCCCAGTGAAATATCATAGTTCTGTTGGACTCGATAGATAACAGCACGCTGCTTCGATTTGAGAAACCATTTGAATTCCTGATGCTTGAATATGCTAGCATATGTTTTTTAGTATCGGTATTGTTTTATTTACAGATGATCCTGGCTTGATAACTTGCTTTGCCCTTGAACGTTCAGCACTAATGACTTTGATTTCGAAACCTCTCATTCAGCGTAAATACTCCATTGCGGTACAGCGCTAATAGCCAAACCTATCAATGAATGGCCATTGTCCAAGCACATCTACTGATGCATGTAAAACAAACACAGTTTTTTGGGTGGGGTACACTCGCCCGGACTTCTTCGACAGCGGTCGATTTCAGACACAGGAAGTACAAGCTTACAGAAAATCATTGGTGTTTCTGGAGAGAATGTCACATTCATTTACCTAAAGGTTAGCAGACTGTTCATTTAGCTTTCCTTTGCGGAGAGTTTGGTGCAGCTCTTTGTTTCCTTTCTTTGGAGCAGAACAAAGAGCCATTATGCAGACCAAAATAGCTGACTAAACTGTAATTACACAACATTACAGAGATTCAGACTAGGCTCGGGGGGGCCGGAGACGTCAGATAAGGGAAAAAGTACACATATTCAGGATGTGGATTAGTCTTTTGTCTCTTGGATGGCTCTCTAGGGGCCGAATAGCATCTAAAGCGTCTGTTTGATCCATGAAGGATGATAAAATCCCGATCGCTGAGACGTCTCTTCTTCTCTTCCCAGGAGAGTTCACGGCTGCTGTCGTTGTCGGCATTGTAGTTTCACTGCCACGGACACCACGGCGCTGCTGGACCACTTTAACTCCGCCCACTGCCAGGACTCTGCCGATCCAGCCTCTGCTCCTGCCAACGGCTGCTCTGCCCCTTCAACCCTCCGCATCAAAGAGGAGAGCAAAGGTGATCTGAAACTCTATAGCCTGGTGCCTCCAGAGGGCACCGGGGCCGAGCCGCTTCCCGGCTCAGAGGGCGTGAAGAGCGAGGCCCAAGATGAGAAGGAGAAAAGCTGGGTCGAAGCGCTGGGCCCCGTGACCGGCGGCGGAGTCCGAGGCGGGGAGCAACACGTGCAGAGCCTGGTGTGGGTGCCCAAGGAACGCGCAGGGGAGATCCTCAGGGGAAGCCCTGCCCCGTTTCCCCAGGCCACACTGGGGCTGCTGAACGCTGTGGCGGCCGGGGTTAAAGACCAGCAGCAGCAGAAGGGGACGACCATGATTAGAGACTCGTCGGGATTGATCTTCAGCCTGGCAGGGACGCCGACGAGCGGTGCGGAGAAAGCCGGGCAGCAGTACCCAACTTCTACCGAGGGAAAGAGTGCCAAGGAAGAGTCTCAGTCACTCTTAAGGGTAAGAGATGTTTTTTGTCTGGATGTTTTTTTTTCTGTTGGCATAACCAGATTTTTTTTTTTGCTGTGTTGTTTAATATAATATATATATATATATATATATATATATATATATATATATATATATATATATATATATATATATATATATATATATATATATATATATATAATATTTTCACTGGCCTCACTACACAAGCAGAGTAAGTTTTAAGTAAATAAATAAATAAATGACATACAATAATATATATATATATATATATATATATATATATATATATATATATTATAAAAAATAGTTATAATACATAATTTATTTATATATAAAAAATAATAATTATTATGACATGTTATTATAGCATTTATCTATAAATGTTTTTATATATATTTTTTATAAATATAATAACAGTATTATAATATACAAATTATATATTAAAATATAATTGTATTATTATTATTATTATTATTGTTGTTGTTTATTTTTATAATATTTATATTTGATATATTTTTATATAAACAAATATGATTCATTTTATTATTATTTTTTATATTTTAATGTAATATTTTTGTAAATATTATATTTTTGTAATAATAATAATAATAATAATAAATAATAATAAATAGTAATAATAATAATGGTTTATTATACATTATTAAATGCAAAAAAAGCAATAATATATATATATATATATATATATATATATATAAATATAATATATAATAATTTTTTATACTACTACTATTACTACTACTACTAATAAAAAAATGTATTAATATTATTAGGTGCAAATATATTTTTATTTGTATGTTTATTTGTAATGTCATATTTATGCAAATATTATGTTTTGTTATATAAACAATAATTATGAAATAACAATATATAATTATTATGTGCATATATTTACATTTGTTTAAACATATTATGTAAATTATTATTTTATATAAACAATAATAATTATTAATTTTTTAATTTTAATGTAATATTTTGTGTAAATAGTTTTATAACAACAACAACAATAATAATAATAATAATAATAATTATTATTATTATTATTATTATTACCATTATTATTATTATTATTATTATTATTATTATTATTAATATTATTCATATTGTTATGAATTGCAAAATTTCAATTTGTATATTGTTAATATTTATGTAAACATTAACTTTTATATAATAATAATAATAATAATAATTTACTATTATTATTATTAATAATATTATTATTAATAAATGCATACCTAGTTGTTTCTGCCTTTTTGTTTTATAGTTTTTATATATTGTAAATGTAATATTTGATTAAATCATTGTTTTAATAATTAAATTATGTACAAAATATAAATATATATTTATAATATAATAATTTTATATTATTTCAGCAGCATTTTATGTACATGACATTGTTTTTTTTTCACGAGTATAAGCAAACAATCAACAAATGTGAGATGTATTGACTGTGTAACACTGACCTGAGAACGTCTGTCAGGGTTTCTCTTAAGATTGAGAAACCGCATCCATGCCAGTGAAAACTTATCAATTGCTTCTCTGTGCCTGTTATACTGAGCAGCCTGCTGGTGTGGGATCTTTGTCAAGCTTAAATTGTTTGTTTGTGTGTGTGTCTGTTCGTGTGTGATCATCCTTACTTGGGTTTTAATGAAGTCAGTATGTGCTGAGACCCTCTGCAGCTCAAAAGCCTGGCCAAACTAATTGAGGTAGTTACCCAGAGAGCTGCAGACACAATAACAGAGCCATTGTCCTCAACGCTGAGAGACAAACAAAACAAAAAACTGGAACATATCATTTTTTAAACTGAATTTTAGGTAGTGGACAATCAAATCCAATTCAATTGCATTCATGAGTAACGAATGCCAGCTGGCGTTGTGCCCTTTACCCTCAGAATTGAGATGTGCACTACACACCTGAATGAACAATCTTACCTGCATCATAATATTGGTCCTTTTTTGTTTTGTGATTAATTTTTACAGTTATTTTAGTCCATTTGAACTTTAGAAACAATGCTCTGTATACAATACTTTTCAGACTATTTTTTTAATCCAATTGATTTGCATGAAACTTTCAAGATTCAAGCTAAAAATATACAAATTGTGTATTTTTATTTTTATAAAAAATATTTTTAATTTAAAATTTCAACTAAAACCACATTTTTATTGTTTTAGCTCTCAACATGTCAGATGGCAATCAGCAAGAAATACATAATTGTGTTCCCTATATTTTTCTAAAAATAATAACGTGACAATGTTTGACAGGGTTGAAGACTGTAACACATTGGAAGGGATACATTGCCTTAAATTTAAATTTATGGTTTTGTTTCTATCTCAGATTGTCCCCTTGTTTCTCGGTCAACATATCTGCATGGCCAACAGTGTCTTTCTGCTGCAAATGTGGGTGCAATTTCTGATTTAAGTGGACATATTACACCAAAAATTCTATTTAAAGCAAAAAATGCATTGTCATGATTTTGAAGTATATATATTTACTAATACCATGACTTTTTTTTTTTTTTTTTTCATTAAAATTAGTAATTAATGAAGCAAATAACTCAACCCCGTCACAAGTTATATTTGTGACGGGGTTGTGGTTTTTCATTCAAAATGGCCACTGATCCTCATGTAATGTAGCAGAGTAGACCATATACAGCACCAATAAAATAAGTACATTGTATATACTTATGGATTAAAATAAAACGTTGAAAAAGTAATAATTTTCCATCTAAATTAAGCTTGACAGTACCCTCCCTGACTATAACATGCCTCATAAATATGAGTAAAAAAGTATGATTCTACTAACCATTTTCTGCACCATTATTAGAGACCTGGATGATGTCTTTTCTGGTAAATGATGTCACATAAGTTGAAGTCTAAATTATTATGGAAGTAAAATGGTTAGTGTGACAGTGTTAGTGTTAGTGGTCATAACTTTTAATGTCATTTTTTTTTTATCAAATATTTTGCAATTTTTTCTTTACAAGAAACAAACACAAATAAATGCTTACATTGTTTTTTTACAGTGTAGTGTATGTGAGTTTTGACAACAATTTGTTGAGTCAACTTAAAATAATTTGTTACCTGACTGCCTTAAAATTTTAGTCAAAAAAGCTTAGTCAACTCGAAAAAACTTTAGTCAGCTTGAAATGTTACGTTTTACTAAGTGACAACTTGGATATTGTAGTTGATTCAACTTAAAATTTTAAGGCTCAGCTCTTAAATTTAACAAACTATTTTTTAGTTTAGTCAACTTGAATATCAATATCAATCATAAGTTGTCACGTAGTACAACTCAACATTTCAACTTGAATAAACTTATTTGAGTTGACAGCAGGGTAATAAATTATTTTAAGTTGACTCAACAAATTGTGTTTTTTGTTTTTTACAGTGTATGCACATTTGGTTAATAATTTAAGTACAAACTCAGTGAAGTGCCTTAGGGACATGACATATATATATAAGATGTTATTTATGCAAAAAAAATAAAAAATAAATAAAATGCAATAATTATTTTTATTCATTATAATGGGCATCCCAAAGTTTTATGAAAAGCTTCTAACAATTTCACTTAAGAAACTCCGGGGACTGAAACATTATAGAATCCCAGGAATGACCCGTCTGCCTTTTTACATATTCTTTTTTAGTCTTGCAAGCATCAATGTTTCCTTTAGAAAATGCAAATCTGAGAAATTCCCATCAATTCCCTTCAGTATCAGTGTCAGAAGATGAAAACGCATCACGAAATGCGTGTTGGTTACAGTAAACGTAGAACAATGACCTGTAATTGATGGCTGTCTTATATCTTTAACAATGTATTTGTGTTTCTGCCACCTGGCTTCCCATATGCCACGCTCTCTGTCAGGCACGTCAATCGGATAACATGGTGAATATGCATATGTTATGAATGTATAAAAATCAAGATGTCTTTAGTGTCACTACGATATGAGTAGCAATCCAGATTTTTTTCATGCAGTTGGTAAAGGTGAGCAGGTGAAAAATGACAGGCGGAGACTGCTTGAAGATGCACAGCTAGTGAAAACAGAAACAGGAGTTCTACAAAGGCTTTTTATGTAATGTATTCACTGTCTGACATTTGGAGCAGATTTGGGCTTTCTCTAAATGTCTTTTTCCAAACCGAGGGTGTGGATTGAACAGCTTGGCAATGTGTTCCGTATATTTGTGTGTACGTTAAAGCTCCACGTGCCTTTTTGATCTCCACGCTGGCTGACTGCGAGGAGGAGGAGTGGCTCTCCCGCAATCTTCTGACATAATTTCCGCTCACTAGTCGGTCCCTTTAACGCCGAGCTCTGAGTAACAAGAGGCCCTTGCTGGGAATCGTTCCTTCCTGTGCATCTCCCGTCCAAAAGGCATCACTGATGTAACGCGTTGGCCCGCGAAAGAAAAGAAAAGGAAGGGGAACGGGAATGGGGTTTGCGAGCCGTACGTCCTCCCTGGATGGTTCTGGAAAACGGTTGGCAGGAGAAGAGGCCCGGGCGTGGTACGTTCGGTGGTTAAGTCATTAGGCTAGGCGTGTCAGTGAGTGTGTGAAAGCTTCGGGGTGGAGGTGGAGGCCTCGCTCTAGCCCTCAGGAAATGTTGAATCAGAACATTTTTTGGGACTGCTAGGGCTTAATGGGACTCAGAAGGGATCTGAAGTCCGTCACAATATTTTTTGAGTTACCATGACTTGGCGTGTGAGTCATCTATCGTATTATGAAACCCGGCTCAGCCAGGGAGGGGTTCCTTACCAAAGAACCTGAAGAACCCAGTCTGGAGCCAAGGCTCACACAGACCTGTTTCAGCACTCAGACTCCGAGAGGAGATTGATAACTCAGACGGAGACTTTGTGATGAAGGGGTTTGGCTTGGGAGTTGCCGTTTTTGAAATGGGAGAACTACTTGTTTGGTTCATGCTCTTCTTGGTTTTTAGTGCATACTTGATCATGAATACCTACTTCGTGACTTAACATTGGGAAAAATAATTGATGTCTGGACTCAAGCACACAACAAGGAAACATTTGTGGTGAATCATCATCGTCTTTTTGTTGTTGTTGTCTTTTCGCTTCCATGAAGTAGATAATGTGTTCAAAATATAATCCACTGTATAGTCTCTTTTTGTTTCTAGCCTTTGGCAAACATTTATGAGTTTTTTGCAAAAAGAAAAAAAAAAAAAAGCATCGCCTACAATATCTTCTTCTAGCCTCCCACTTAGTGACTAAGTTACCACAACTTTGTAAAAGTAGACAGAGTGGGATAAAGTTAAAATTCAGTTTTTAAGCCACGGTTTTGAGTTTATTTTATGCAATGCATGTACTTTTGACCTGGATTTTAAAATGCCCAACACAATGAGCCTTTAAATCAGAATGAAAATGAATTTTTTTTTTTTTTGTTTGTTTTGTTTAGCTTTTTTTACAATCTATTTTTATTTTATTTTATTTTATTTTATAGGTTTCTTTTTAAACATTTGTAAAAGTAGACAGAGTGGGATAAAGTTCAAAGTTACATTTTATTTTATTTATTTATTTTTTTAGATTTTTTTTTTTTTTAAACCTCCAGGAGTCAACAGATGTGCTGATCACTGATTGAGAAGATATTTAAATAGTGCTGAAATGCTACAGAGATGGAATCCTCTCTGTGTTTACAAAGAATTATATCAGAAGTTAGTCAAACTCTGTTATGGCACTAGTGGTACCAGATTAAATTGTACAAATAACTACTAAGCTGCCACTGGCCAGACAAACATGTCGTTTAATATTGATTGAACCAGGGAATTCATTGGTAGGTGTTTTACCACTATTTTATTTTTTTATTTTTCAAATATGACTTTCCAGAATAGTTGTATTTGATCTACATTGGGCTAACCTTTAGAGTATCTGACATTGATGTTTGTGCACAATTTCCCTCAACATAAATCACTGAGCAATAATGTTAAGGAAACTAGATGCTAGCTTATAATTGTGGATCAAATATATTGCTTTTTGTCCATTATGAGACACATAAACCATTGTATTTATTACATATCAATGCATCATTCATTTATGTGTGTGTGTGTGTGTGTATAGATGTTTGTGTATATATACACTGCCACTCAAAAGTTTGGGATCAGTAATACCTAATGGCCCGGTTTCACAGACAGGGCTTAGACTAAGCCAGGATTAGGCCATAGTTCACTTAAGACATTTAAGTCATTTTTATAAACGTGCTTAGAGGAAAAACATTACTGGTGTGCATCTTGAGACAAAACAAAGGTACTAAAATGCTTTAAGATCAGTCAGTGCAATTTTATTTTAGTTGAAACAGCTCAGACTTACATTTTAGTCTAGGACTAGACTTAAGCCTTGTTTCTGAAACCAGGGGGTAATGTTTTTTTTTTGTTTGTTTTTTAAGTCATTCTAATATGCTGGTTTATTATTAAAATGATCAATGTTGGCAACAGTTATATTACCAAAAAATTTTTTGGAACCCGTGATACTTTTTCACGATTCTTTGAATAAAAAGTAAAAAAAGAACAGCATTTATTAAAAAAAAGAAAGAAAGAAATACAAAATCTAAAAATATAAGTCTTTGCTATCACTTTTGATCAATAAAACACAGCCTTGCTGAATAAAAGTAATATTTTCTTTCAAAACAAAAAGATTAAAAATGCACCCAATCTTTTGAACAGTAGTGTATGTTGTTAGAAAAGATTTCTATTTTATTAGTAAATGCTGTTCTTTTTAACTTTTTATTCAAAGAATCCTGGAAAAAAGCATTGCAGGTTCCAAAAAACACAACAGCATTGATAATAAGTTAGCACATTAGAATGATTTCTGAAGGTTAATGTGACACTGAAGACTGGAGTAATGATGCTGAAAATTCAGCTTTGATCACAGAAATATATTAGATTTTTAATGTATATTAAAATAGAAGAACATTGTTTTATATCATAATATTATTTCACAATATTACTTTTTTTTTCCTGTATTTTTGATTGAATAAATGCAGCCTTGATTAGCATTAGAAACTTATTTAAAATGCATTACAAATCTTACTGACCCCAAACTTTTGTCTGGCAGTATGTTTGCATCTATGTTAATACTTCATCTTTACATCTACATATTAATACTTCATCTAATGTATATACATCTGTAAATTAATATTAAGAAAGGTCATTGTAAGCACTCCGTAGAAGTCTCCTTATTCTCTGACGTCTAACTTTGTGATAAAACAGCATGCCTCCCTATTTCTGAAAAGCCTCTTTACCCTTGACTCTGAATTCCAGCTTCCACTAGTTTTGCCGCATACCCATCGAGAGGCGTTCTCCCCCCTGTGGCAGCGTTCGGCCTGCTGGCCCGTTACCGGCGTCGCCTCATGTCAGAGCTCATTACTCCTGGTCCAGCGTTCTCCTGCATGCTACCCCGAATCTGCCTGCTGGCGCCTTCTCTAGCCTGTCCAGCGGTCAGCAATTAACCCCCCTGGTTCATTGTGGCTGCACCCTGCCACACAATCATTGTTTAGAGTCGTGTTCAAAAGGGACGCCATTTTTTTGCAGCTGACCTCCTGCCAGTTGCGGGTCACGTTAATTGCCCCAGATTGATATTCCCACTGTGCGTTGGTCGACCCCTGGAGCAAACGGATATGTTTTTTCATCTGTGAAGACTAATCATGCGGTTTTTACTTTTATGTTGCCTCTCAGTGCACTTCAGTATCTCTAAAGATAGTCCTATTGTTATTACCTAATTAAGCCTCAAGCCACAACCCTGCAGATCATACTGAACTTTGCTCCCAGTGGGCTCTGCTTAGACTTTCAAAACTTCATCCTCTGTTTTTGTAGCACTGAATAGCATTGGATGCTAGTGTTTTATGAAGATCTCTAGAATAGTGTTTAATGTGATTTGCATCGAGTTAACCTATGTTATCTTTTGTTTTGATTATTTTGAGGTTTTTACCCCCAAGAGTCAACAAATATGAGGATTGCTGATTGAGAAGATATTGAAATAGTGCTGAAATGCTACAGAGATGGAATCTAATTTAGTCAAACTCTGATATGGCCCTAGACGTTTAAAAAAGCTGGGTTAAAAACAACCCATCTTGGGTTATTTGGCAACCCAGCGCTGGGTAAATATTGGACAGAACACATGTTGGGTTATTTTGACCCGGCTGGTTGGGTTAAATGTTTTTACCCAGCATGCTGGGTTGTTTTATTTAAGTCAGCTGTTGTTTAAAAAATATTATATTGCTGGCTTAAAATGGGCTGGAAATTAAAATTCACACACAAAATTAAGCAAGAACAAAGTGAATTTATTTGGGTGAATACAGCATAGTTTAAAATATTACATACAATTAAACTAATTTTAGAAATAAAGAGTGTAACATTTAATAGTAGCATTTTAATTTAAGTGCATTCAACCATTCTCTGTAATCCTTTTTATTGAAATGTTGGCCAAATCTGAACTACGAATCTCAGCTATCTTGCTTTTCACTCGTAGCTGAAAGATGCCGTGACTGACTCCATAACCTGCCCATAAACATACATATTTTAACATCAAATTAAATTAAATTAAATTCAGTATTATAATGAATAAAATCAATTTATGTTCTGCAAGGCAAAAGATGTTTCCATCATGCAAAACCACCGCTACTGACACAGCTAATTGACATCTTGTCCTTGTATGTTGTGTTGCGTAAAATACTATAATTTACATTAAAGACACTATAAATAAAATTAAATGTATACAAACCTTTATTGCGCTGAAGAAGTGCAGCAAATCGGCAGCGTTGAGAACCACTTTCTCCTGTAGAGCACTCAAAAAGCCTGCACTCTGACTGTAACTCTGCAGCTGGGTTGTTTTGCCAGAAAGCCAGCAGCTGGGAAGAAAAAAAAATAAAAACTCAATATTTAATAACCCGTTAAAAATGACACAGCAGCTTAGTTACAGAAAAACTACCCAGCACCTGGGTAAAAATATTAATATATATAACCCAGTAAAATTACCCAACAAGCTAAACCCAGCATTTGGGTAAAACAAACAATGACCCAGCATTTTTTTAGAGTTAGAAAAACT
Organism: Cirrhinus molitorella; assembly: GCA_033026305.1. Classification (NCBI taxonomy): domain Eukaryota; kingdom Metazoa; phylum Chordata; class Actinopteri; order Cypriniformes; family Cyprinidae; genus Cirrhinus; species Cirrhinus molitorella. Next base: position 2,304,116 of record CM065131.1, read on the forward strand.
AAAAAAAAAAAGAAAAAACTAAAAAAAAAAATTAAAAATAACCCCAAAAAATGACCTAGCAGGCTGAATTCAGCATTTGGGTTAAAAAAAAAAAAACAGCATTTTTTAGAGTGCAGGAAAACTAAAACAAACAAACAAAATATTACAGATAACCCAAAAAATGACACAGCAGGCTGAATTCAGCATTTGGGTTAAAAAATAACCCAGCATTTTTAGAATGCAGAAAAGCTTAAGCTTTAAAGCTTTGTTTCTGGGTGTATAAAAAATATATACTATATATAAATATAAATATAAATATAAATAAATATATATATATATATATATATATATATATATATATATTTATATATATTTATATATATTTACCATATTTACCCAGCAGGCTAAATTCAGCATTTGGGTTAAAAAAAAAAAAAAATAAAAATAAAAAATACAATAATAATAATAAATATATATATATATATATATATATATATATATATATATAATGCAAGAGAAAGCATACAGACATGTGAAACCAAACTTCTGGCTTCTTTTTTTTTTTTCTTTCACCCGTTTCCTTTTGTTTCTCTTCATGTGTGGTCACCTTCCCTGGAACTCTTTCCATCCCAGATTCCTATTTAGATGCGAGTCTGACCGCGTTTGATCCCAATCTGACACCAAGCCTGGCTGTGGATTCCAGCGTCCAGTGCCGCCTGGCCCACATCAAAGAGACAGGAGCCCCTTTTTGTTCCTTAACGAATACAATCTGCCGTTTAATTTGTGCGGAGTGTCGGATTAACCGGGCTTTTGAGGAAGGTGACATTCACTGTTTTCTCCTTTCCTTTCCTGATTTTTTTTTTTCACATGCTTTTCCCCCATCTCCAGCTCCCCCCCTTTGGGTTTGTAGTTCAGCTAAGTTCAGGCAGGCATTTAGTTCACATTTAACATGCTGTACGGATAGACAGCAGGAGAGGGAACGTGGTGGAGAGAGGGAAGAAAGGAGAAGGAGTCTGGGTAGCTGCTGATTAGCTTCACTTTGCAGCCTAATGAAGAGACGGCTTACCTATTAGTCTGCCGAATCCCAGTGTCAGGTGCCAGGCCTCGGGATTTAGGAGACGACACTGGTTTAGAAACGCAGTTCCGGTTAGGTAGGAATCTGGTTGCGATGCAACAGCAAGCTCAGGAGCGAGGGATAAGGGGGAGGAGCCAAAGGCCTCTAAACAAACACACAAACACAAAACAGCTGCGTCTGGCAGCAAACAAATGTGTGATTACCTCGTGGAATGCAGCAGGCACATCAGGCAGGTGAGGCGCGGAGGTGTACAATGACATGAAATCCAACAGCTGCTGCTTTACCCAAGGGCCAGACATCCTCTTCAAACCTGTTTACCAAACCTGTTCTGAGAAGTTTGAGGAGCTGTTGTGTGTGGATAAATGTGAGAGAGATTATGAATGAATGGCTGTTTTGGTGTATCCGTGACTTGGGGGAGTTGGTGGCACAGGTGAAAAGGGTGAGATGCTTTGCACCGTTCTGCAGACAGATGGTTTCTCCCCAGGGAGCTTCCCTCCCTCACCTTTCTCCACCGTTTCTGCTACGTAAGACCTCTCTGGGTATCGCGCTGACGCGGCAGCCCCTTCGTGCAAATCCAAAAGAGCGTGACGCAAAGAAGCAAGAAGCTCCCAATCTGCCCATCTCAGCCCCCAGCCAGACGTGCCGAGTTTTTCAGCCTCTCCAGGTGAGAACGACCGAGCAACCGGTGTCATTTTCTCCTGCTGATCCCCAAAATACCAATTCATTTCTCTCAGTCAGGTTTCCCTGCACCTGCACAAAAGCGTAGGAACTAGCAATTCATTTCCCCCAGCACACCGTGTCCACATGTCTCTGAATGCACGATTACCCACTGAGTATCAAAGAGGGATTGTAGCTTAGGAACAGTGAGCTTTGATTGCAACAGTCATGTTCTTCATTAGGGATCTATTAGATTCTGTTTTGCATATTTATGTTGCATATGGATACGTTTTGCATATCTAGATCAAAGGCTTGTTTGGATACCATACAGAGGACAGCATTCTCATTTCTTTAAGATGGTTCTAATATGAGAATGCTAGGGGAAGCTTTAATTCAAAGTCATTTTTGGAGTATTATGCAATATTATAAATTATGCAGTAAAAACAGACAAACCATAATCATGTTTACATTGAGCAGGACTTACTATATTTTTAAAGGGGTCGTGAACTGCCTTTATTATGTTGTATGTTCTCTGCGGTCACTTTATAATGTTATCAAGATTTATACATCAAAAAACATAATTATTTAGTAGTAATAAGCTATTTTCTGTCTCGTTGAAATTAAACACACATTGCTATGAGTTGCAAACAGTTGTGTATGTTTGACTGCCTACATCCTTCATAGATGGACGCTCCTGTGATTTGTGTTAAAAACGCATAAATGCATAAATGATGCTGGGTTAAAAACATCCCAACTTGGGTTATTTGGCAACCCAGTGCTGGGTAAATATTGGAAAGAACGCATGCTGGGTTATTTTGACTCAGCTGGTTGGGTTAAATGTTTTTATCCAACAATGCTGGGTTGTTTTATTTAAGTCAACTATTGTATAAAAAATATTATATTGCTGGCTAAAAATGGGCTAGAAATTGAAAATGGCACAGAATTATAGAGGCAACAGCAATAATTAAAAACATTTATTATTAAACAAGGACACCAATGGATGCAAATGACATTGAATTTATTTGGGCAAATGCAGCATGGTCTACAATGTTACATACATTAAACCTCAGTTACCAGTTGTTTTAGAAATATAAAATGTAACAATCATTCTCTATTATCACTTTTCATTGAAATAGTGCTAATTCTCGTTCAGGTGTGTCGGCAAAATCTGAGCGGGTGGTGAACTGCTCTTCACCGGGTAACTATGAACCTCAGATTGCCACCTTGCATTTCACTCGTAGCTGAAAGATGTCATGACTGACTCCATAACCTGCCCATAAACAAACATATTTTAACATCAAATTAACCCTTTAAGACCTAAGAGCAAAATGGGTCATTTTCACATATTTTGCTTATTGGACTGTGAAATTATAACAGAATGTGCTATTTTCAAATGCAAGGTGTCACTTTTTCTCAGAAAACAAATGGGTTTAAAAAAAGTACAGTTATTGACCATTAATGATGTCTGGTGAATTTGTAAACAGAATTTCAATAGACAAAAAAGAGAGGCTTTTTTGTTCATACACATGCACATTTACACATGCAAACACATGCATACACCCATACAAAAGGTTTAAAAGGGTTAAATTAAATTCAGCATTATAACGAATAAAATCAGTTTGCTATATGCAAAGCAAAATGTTTTAGACTAAGATTTCTGAAGAGTTTTGAGTTCTGAAACTTACAGGATGTTTTTTTTTTTAATATATATAGTACACTGACCTCTTACATGTCAAAAGATCAAGAGCAGTTTGAGTTAAGAAAGTTGAATTCTTTACAATTGCGCCTAATCTCTGTAAAATGCAGCACTAGATAAACTAACATTGCTTTTTCACAGTATCGCTCATTCCTCGCTACTCTTTACTACTGCAAACACCTGTATCTTCTTCAGCTAGCCATCGAGTGAAGAGAAATCTCTCTGTGTTGTTTCCCATTTGTGTATTTATTATGTGACAAATACACCTTAAGTTCTTTAACCATAGCACTCAATTTACAGCGAAAGGTTTACAGGGCTGGAAGTGCGGGCAAATGCAAGCGCAGCGTAAATGAGTCATTGCGAGGAGAAAGGGTTGTGATAAACAGTACGTCTACTTTGGGCAGGCCTGAAATGAAATTCATTAGGTCTGCCATCGTTTACATTTCCGCCCGCTGCCTCGAATTATATTTAGTGACAGCTGCTTTGATAAGCCGCACTGTATGTTTCTGGGACTCCAATGTATTGAATTTTCCATTGGGATTTCTTTCTTAATGCGTTTCATTTTCTTCTCTATAGCCTTTTCTTTTTCTCTTACTCCATCCCTTTTGTAATGGTGTGGATCAAGTCCTGAGGAGGAATATTACATAGATGTAGTTCCACCCCGCCGGTGCAGATGAATGGGATGGGTGGGGCCGTTTCCTGTTGAGGAGAAAAAATAGGCGAATAATGAATTATCTTTTCTGCTTATCATCATTATCATAAGTCCGTAATTACTGATGACATTTTACAAGTGACTAGGCCCTCTAATCTTTCGCTCTGGCCAGGAGGAGTCATTGAAGCCCTACCTGCCCTCCCCGCATGACCTGTCATGATCCTTCGGCTGTGTGCGTTTCAGCGCAGAAAGCCTGAATATCTTTTCTTTTCTTTACTTTTCTTAATTTGCTCATTGTCTGTCATTTTAGGAGAATTTCTAAACCAACCAGGGGACTTTGCTTAAAGAAGGTACAAAATAGGGCCGTTTTCTTTTTTCTTCAATAAATGGTCAGTGAAATTAGGTACTTAACCTTTAGAAAGTGCTGATCGTGCACTCCCATGCCTCGGGAGGTCAAACTAAATATAATATGAGCTGCCTTTTTCTATTCATCTGATTTGAGCTTTGCCGTTTTTGCAAGTCTTTTTCCTAAATGTATATATATTATAATACATATAAAAAAAATATATATATATATATACACATACATACACACACACACACACACACACTCTCTCTCTCTCTCTCTCTCTCTCTCTCTCTCTCTCTCTCTCTCTCTATATATATATATATATATATATATATATATATATATATATATATATATATATATATATATATATATAGATTTTTTTTTTTTTTTATTATTTTTGCACCCTCAGATTCCTAAATTTTCAAATTTTCAAACCATACGTCAATGGAAAGCTTATGTTTGTCAAATATTGACCATTATGACTGGTTTTGTGGTCCAGGGTCACAAATTAACCTACAGTAGTAACTAAAGCAAAAATGTTTTTGTTTTTTTCAGAATTATAACTTATTTTAACCTATTGAATACTACTGTACTAGTGTTACCTTGTTAAATAAATAAATAAATAAATAAATAAATAAAAGGGATTGCAAATTTAGCCGAAAGTTAGTTGTCACTCAGTAGGGACTATTTTGGGACCAAAATGTTTTGTTTATAACTTAACCCTAACCCTGAACCCTAAATTTATAACCCTACATTAAAAAAAATAAAAAAAAGGTTGCAATAATTGGACAAAATGTAGTATTTTGTTTTTGATAATTAAAATGTTTATAATCAAAAGAGACAATAAATAGCAGTTTAAGAGATAATCTATAGCAGTTAAATAGCTGTTCAGTAGATGAGGTCAAGAACATTACTTAAAATATTTACACTTTTCGGATATAGTTGAGAAGGTCAAGACCTCTAAAGGGGGATTAGGTCAAAATCACCACTCTAAGTTACATTTTAAGTTACATAACTGTTTAATACTAGTTATTTATGCTAGGTTTGTATATTTTTAAACGCATCTTGTAGTTCTCAAAAAAACTACAATTGTGCTTCTAATGCTTCAAAAGTATTGCATCACAGTGTACCTTATTCTTGGAAGTCTTTAGATTCCTGTAACAGTGCTGGTTTTTATGCCACAAGATTGTGGGTTACCAACTAGAGAGCTTGAGAGGTTACAATTTACCTCAAAAGATTAGAAGCACAGCACCGTGTTTATCTTAGCGCTTCTATATCTTGCCAATCAAATACATTTTATAGATCACTTTCAAGATGGTATATTCAGCAACGCATAATGACCACATGAGCTGTTTTCCAACAGAGCACAGTCCTTCCGTCTAATTTAACTGGGCAATGCTTTCTATGCCCAGTTGTTCCTAGCAGAATGGAAGCTTGGCAGGATTATGGGTAGGTTGCCCTTTCAGGAAGTCAGTCCCACTGGCAGAAAGATGACCAAGGTTATTTTCCTTTGGTGATAATAAGTAATGGCTCATATAGATCAGTGAGCTCTAATCACAAATTCCTCCCTGCATCTCATTACTCTAACATTCTTTTAGCTGTATCAGCGGCAGCGCCACTTAGGCGATAATTTTCTCATCGGTCAGTGCTGAGTGGATCAGAGTTCTGGGTGGGATGCAACGGAATGACAATCCGCTGGCCAGAAAGCAGGAGGAAGGGAACAGGCTGTACCTAGAGACTTCAGCGGAAAAAGACTATTTTTGACAAAATGGAAAACAGAGCTGATTCTTTTTGGGCGCTTAACTTAAAGAAGCTAATTAGACCATTACATTTTATAGCTAAGATCCCTCATTAGCTTTTCTCTATATTTCTGTGCATTTTGTGCCTTTTCTGGTCGTGCCTTGAAAGTTTGATTCAAGGATAATACACTTTTCCTGCAACCATGCACCAGTGTTAATTTTGACAGCAAATTTTTATTTAGTTTTAGTCATAGTCTTTTGACTAAAATGCCATTTAGTTTGTCATATTTTAGTCATTGAATTGTTTTTAGTTTTAGTCGACTAAATATCATAGGATTGTAGTCGACTAAATCTACAGTTAATTTAGTCGGCTAAAATTGAATGGGTTTAGTTACAGTGCAATGCATTTATTAAGCATTTCTCTAAAATGTCCAAACTCATTATATAGGTTTGATATTAAGGTTTAATCATGATAAACACACAATTTCAACATGCCTTAATATTAAAATTAAATAAAACCACTCATAAAGAACATGGTCTTCTTTTCAATTAAATGCCAATGGTTATATTGGCTAATTATGCATTCTTTATAGTAACTTGTTTACTATATTCTTCATTCTTTCAAACAGACATGTTTATTTCTATAAATGAATTTAGATTCATCTTTAGTGCTATGTAAGTGATTCAGTCAAGAACACTGTGTGGTTTTCTGTCTTTCTTTTGTTGCTTGATTAACATCAGTGACTCAGACAATAGCAACTAAATGTGGCTGCTATCCCTTTAAAACCGAATGCAATGGATGCGATGTACTGATACACTTTCTCCCTAATCTTAACGTTCATTTAAGACGGCTGTGTTTACGTGAATATTCATGAAAACAGACAATTCAAGATAATTTTGTGTGTATTTCTCAGTTCATGCGACAAGAAAGAGTGTGAGACGTGTTTTCTGTGTGTATGCTTCGGTGTCTGCACTCGGAAAACAAGACTGAATTGAGTTCTTACTTGCGTCGTCAAATTTATCCATATGTCTGCACTTCTCCCACATATTGACTTTTTTTTTAACGTTTTATAAGACGTGCAGCAAGTGTATTTTAGCTTGTGTCCCACCGGTTTGTACGCATCTAACCTACTATGCAACAGATTTTTCTGAATTAATCTCTTTCCAAATCATCCCTCCCTAACATTTTCGTCTCGTTTTTGTTCGTTGACAGAAATGCCAGTCATTTTTTTAGTTTATCGTTTCATTTTCGTCTGTGAAAAAAAATGTCGTTGACAAATTATGACGACAAATTATTCGTCAACGAAATTAACCCTGCCACGCACACATCAATCTTCGACAGCGCCTTCACTGCTTTTGCTCCGTTTGGTGTTTGTCGGCGCTGGGTGTTTGACTTTTAGGTTGAGTGGTCTGCTTACACAGAAAATATTGAGACTTTTGTTCTCTAATTGCTGTTCTCAGCAAGTTTTTGTTTATGGCAGTGTTTGTTTGTCATCGAACAAGTGTGTGTGTTTATGTTTTCACGTCCGTTTGTGCTCGAGAAGCGTGCTAACGCTGCTCAGACAGGAAGTGGAAAACCTTCCTCCGCATCTCGCAGACGAATTCTGTAACAGAGTGCCACATTTTATGAGCAAGGACGGGAGGGAAGAAAAATATAAAAAGCGAAAAGAGGGGAGGGAATGTGACTACCTGCTGCAGTCGACGGTCTGCGGGCGAAGCGGAGAGCCGTGCATGACCTCACCGTCTGAGGGGGCGGAATACACTGAGCCGTTTCAACAGTCTTCCAGGACGCCCCTGTTTATTTTTGTCTATGGAATGATGGGAAATTTGACTGCTGCAGAAACAAACTGACACCCTTGTGCAGCCAGCCGGCCACGCCAGACCGGGCCAGTGTGCGTGTGTGTATTCGTCCTGTTTTTGGGGTTTGGCCGCGCTGGGCAGGAGGCAGAATGGAAAGGATGGCGAGGCTGTGAGCAAAGTTTGCTGTTCCGTGGCCCATAATGGTCAGATTGTGTTTAAAGTTGAAACAAGACATAATCGGCGGTAATTCACTCATGTGTCTGTCTGCAGTGATTACATCCGTCTCCACCGTCCTAAATCAAGTCCTTTCAGTTACGGCCAGCTGCTCATAACATGTTTGCTCAGCGCTGCTTCCATACGCCATGTGAATTTCCACGCCGTTTTTTTTTTTTTTTTTTGGACGACCGATTAATTTATCGACATTGAGTCTGAATGGCACTTGTGTCAACTACACTGTACCTTCTGTTACATTTGGTTAATATCCACGCGGAACCTGTAAAGTCTACAGCAAAGAAAAGCCTTTTTGTTCTGGAATTGATATCAAAACCTAACGTGGTTCTCTTATATGTGGTAGCAGGTTGGACGGCGTTTTTGTTTTGTGTGCCCACCCTTCAGACGTTCCAGCCACAGCTGCAGCGAATCACCTTGTTAAATAGTGCCGGAAACCTGCCTCTTTACCACCCACGTCTGCTTTCATTCACCAAAACCTTTATAATGATAATAAATGTCAGCGATAATAAAACTTCGCCATGCAACCCCCCCCACCACTCCGCGACGTTATTTACATATAAACCCAAGCAAAATATAAAATGAGAGGGTGTAACGCTATCTGGGTTTGGAGACGCTGTGCAAAACACGAGCGCGCCCATGATGTCGTTGACAAGCATAATTTGTTCACTGACAGGATGGCGGTTAGAGTTATTTTTACTCTTTAATTGTGTAATTCACTGTTTTTTCATATGAATCACTCATTAAAATTCTGCAGCCCTGTGACGGATATGTTTCCAGTCTTTTTTTTTTTTACATTTTGGATTTTTTTCCCGTCTTATAGATTTAGATCTTGTTCAAATGTGCAAAAAGGCTGAGGTGGGATGTGGGGGATGACATAGTCTAGTGTAAATAGCCCTCTGTGTTCAAACATCTGGTTTTGGGGTGGGCTGTTAGGTGATCTGTGTCTCATCTGTCCTGATTCCACTAGTTTCTCATGGTGGGAACCCCACATACGCCTTTCTTTCCATCACGGTTCATCCTCTTCCACCCTAAATAATGCAGCTGTAACTGGTGTTTCTAACATAACTGCAACTTATCTAATATTGTATTTCAAGGAAGCACAGATAAGACACCTGCAAAAGTTTATCAACAGCTGTTCGAATCTCAGCTGATATTGTACAATATTGGCCATTATTCAAGTCTGAGTCACCTCCATCTGTTAAAACCAGGACTGTCAGTTAGTTTTAGTTTTGTCATTTTATTTGTAGTTTTTAACTTTGCACGTATGTTTTTTGTGAACTCCGATAAGTTGCTTGGATAAAACATCAGTGTTGTTTTAGTATTATTTATCGTATTTAATATTTTGAATTAGATTTTGTTTTTAATTTGAGTAATTTAATGTGCATTTGTAATATTTCTATTTTACCAGTTTTTACAGTTTTACTAATATTTGTGTTTAACAAATTGAACAAATATGATTTTTTTAATTTGCTTTAGCTAAAAATAACAGCAATACAAACCACATGGCTTTCACAGCCCGAGGAGATTATAAAAATCTTTTCTTCTCCATCCTGTATCGTGAGGATTGTCATTTAAACCTCATATTCGCTCAAAAAATAAGATCAGATCTAAATCTGGATTAGCAATACGTCACTAAAGATCATTTCTGCATTTAACGAGGATGCAATTGTATATGCAGCGGCATTCAAAAAACCTGGTTGGCTCATTGAACGGTGCCAGAAACGGCCAGGTGGCCCTAATAATGCAGGCGGGGCCTGAAACCGGAATCCGAGCGGAGCTATTTATGCCTTACAGAAGAAGATGAGAGAGATGGAGGAAAAAACGGTACTGCATAATTTGAATGTTTATATGAATTATGCTTTTGATTTGCTGACCAAAGCTTGCTTGTTTGAACGCCGAGGTCCAACTCCAGAGCCAGGCCGACTGCATTGAGACATCTGTTTTAACTATGCACGACAAAAGTCATTGACCTGACAGTGGATTTACCAGACCTTTTTTTTTTTTTTCTCCGTCAATCTCTCCCTCCTCCTCTTTCATGTCCTTTGCTCCTGTCTAGGGTGTGAGACGACAGCCATAGAGTTGAGGGAACCGCCGTTGCGTGTAGATGAGTCGTTGCGCTCTGTACCCGACTGCAAATGAACATCTGGCCGGCATATTGGTTCCATGTGTGAAAATGAGATCCGTCCGAATAATGACCAGACTCAATCAGGATTCAAGGGGGGGAGATGAATGCATGCTGATCCTGATTTGCTCGACAGTTCAAATTGGCAGCACCTTACATAATTAAAGAGCAATTGGCCAAGATTAGGCGGGCTTCGGACCCTGACCGATCATTAATTTAGAACCCCGTCTCAGGCTCTGGCCCCCTGCTTTTTACTACCCCGCCAACCTCCTCTGGAGTTTGCCAAAGCACTATCAGCTGGTAGCTATTTGTCAGGAACCCCCCTCATAACGACCTTAATTGTTTTAGACAAACAAGCAAGCTTGTGGCCTAGGCTTTTTATACAGGAAGACATGGCTGCTTTGATCCGAACTATATTCCTTAGTGAAGCCTCGGAGCTATTTACCAAAGATATTTATCCATGGATAGACAGACAGACAGACAGACTTTCAGACTCAAAATGGCCAGTTTATGACGGTGCCACTTGAGAGATAAAAGTAACCTCAACGCTTAAAAGGGTAGTTTAAACAAAAATGAACTACAGATCTATTTATTTTTTCAAAAATGCAAATGCTCGCAAAAAAATGCAATTCATACATAAAAATGGCCTTTTTATGATGTGCATGTATACATTTCTGAATAAAAAATCACTTTTGAATTTTTTGGAGGGCATGCAACCAAAGTTTAACTATGTGGTAATACTATAAAAAAGAAAAACTAAATAAAAAAGCTCCTTCAAATAAAATTCTGTATGGTTAAAATGTATATACTGCCATTCAAAAGTTTGGGATCAGGTTTTAAAAAAGTATTTTCTTTTCATCAAGGCTGCTTATATTTGGTTAAAAATACAGAAATTCAGAAAAAATACAGAAATTACTTTAAAATAGTGGTTTTGGTTTTAATATACTTTAAAATAGAATTGCAATGCTGAATTTTCATCAGCCGTTACTCCAGACTTTTTAGTGTCAGATGATCCTACAGAAATGTAAAGAAAATGTATTATGAGTGTTGGAAACAGTTGTGCTGCCTATTTTTATTTTTTGAATATGTGATACTTTTATCAGGATTCTTTATTTAAAAAAAAAATAGAATTAAATTTATGATTTATTATTTTAAGTCTTTTGTAACAGTATACACTACCGTTCAAAGTTTGGGATTAGTATTTTTTTTCTGTCCTTCTTTCTTTGAACACACATCTGCAAGGATAAAAAGTAATAATAAAGACTTGTATTGTTAAAAGAGATTTCTATTTTGAATAAATGCTGTTCTTTTTAAGTTTTTACTCAAAAAATCCATAAAAAGTGTCACAGGTTCCAAAAAAAAAATATAATAATAATAATTAAACAGCACAACTGTTTCCAACATTGATAATAAATCAGCATATTAAAAGGATTTCTGAAGGATCGTGTAAAAGAAATTCTTAAAAAAAAAATGCTTTCCTTACTTCTGTATAGAATTGTTATTTTAAATTGAAATAATATTTATTTATTTATTTATTTATTTATTTTTTGATCAAATAAATAGAACTTTGAGCATAAGAGACTTCTTTAAAAAAACATTTAAAATATTCTGAATAATCCTTCTGTTTGTGTCAAAAATGAAAGTTAATGGGCGCAAAACAACTTTGGACCCCATTGAAAGAAAACAGGATTGGTTTGACAGGTTTGGATTTGAACTATGCCCAGTCAATTGAGACAAAAGCATCTCACAATAATTTAGTCTCTGAGCTTTGCTAAAAAAAAAGGTCCGTAGAAATGTTTACGCATGGCCGTGTCATTTGTCAAATTACTCCACGCAGGTGGCGTTTGAGTCGAGTGTGGCATAATGTTAGCATGAGTGCTGACTGTGGCTGTTATGCTTCATTAAGGGCCATAAATGCTGCCTTTGTAAGGTGGTGGGGGGGACTGTTTGGCAGTCGCATTGTAAGGTAATCTTGAGCGAATCCGCTGACAGATTTTCCAGGTATCACGATATGACAGCGCACCAAGATCGTTTAGAGAAAACACAAGCTGATTTGGCACGACGATTCTCAGCGTGATACGAATAAACAAAGCGCAAACATTCCCATTGTTTACAGGCGTCGCTGGGCAACGGCTCCCGCGCAGCACAGCCGTCCGTCAAGGGCTTGGCCGCGCAGGATGGTGTCAGTGATGGAACGGGCGCGAGAGAGGAGGAGACGTAATCAGGAGAATGTGCAGCAGCCCTAAAATGAAAGGGGCAAGTCCATATGTGTGATTCTCTAGCCGTAAACAGCTCGCAGCCAGTTGCAATTACAACGTCAGACGTGACTGCAGCTATAATCACAGCAAGATGGACCTGCAGCCGCCCGGCTCTCATGACTTCTCGTTCTCACTCGTACTTGTCGGCACATCTGCGAGCTGAATCACACATGACCGGCGTTCATGTTTTTTGGCTCGCTCTCGCTTCTGGGATCGCTCCCGGCGTCGGCAGGAAAAACGTGGCAGCGGGGCATCAAACAAACAAGCCGGCGTGAGGCATGTACGCTTGCGTACGCCGGGGGCCTGACTTTCTGCCCATTTGTTGCAGATCGCTGCCTGCTCTCCGCTCCTTTCTCTTTCATTTCCCTCTATAATCATTTAATCGCTCGCAGCCTCTGGGCCCGAGGTGCCACACCTACGCCTTTCTACCAATTCCTCTTCAGGTAGCAGCACGCTCCGATTGTCTTGCTGTACGTTTCTCAACGTCTTCCCTCTGTAACAAAAGGGGAAATGCCCTTCTCCTTTTCTCTGCCGCTATCTCGCTCGCTCGGCAGCTTTGTTTAGAAAGGGAGGCCATGGAGACGGGAGAAAGGGGAAGAAAACGAAAACAGGGGAAGCGCTCTGTTTTTGTTATTAAAAGATGCTTTCACTCAGGAATGTGTGCATTAGCTGTAGATTGTTTCCTATTAGCAGCTTATCTCCAAGGCTTTTGGCTAAGGGCCTGGCCAGAGCTTCTTTTTTTTTCCAGAGAGAGAGAGAGAGAGTGTGTCAGGCTTGATGAGAAAGAGACCATGCAGGGCCTAGGGAATTAACCACTGCTGCCATAGAAACCCTGAAATCCATGACACTGGCAGGCCGGTCTGTGACGTGGCAACACCCTTGGCTGACCAAGCAGAACTTGTGCCCTCACCTTAGGAAGAGTGAAAGCTTGAGAGAGAGAGAGAGAGAGAGAGAGAGAGAGAGAGAGAGAGAGAGAGGGGGAGAATGTCAGCGTGCTTTCGTTGCACATATTGTTTGAGATCATGAGTGAAGGGAAGATGGCGGTTTAATAGTGTGTTGGACTGTCAAGGACACAATAAACTAGCACTATAGAGACGCAGCTGTCCTTTAAGGATTATTGTTTTACTTCCTCGTGACGCTTGACATATTAAGGCTTAATTTGCCTTCGTTTTGAAAACAAGAAAATGCAATCAGTAAATGATTTTCAACCCTATGCTTACAGAAAGTAAAAATTATATTGTTTTATGATGTTTTATTGTATTTATTAGTTTTAAAAACATTCAGCTTTTAATGGCTAAATTAAATGTTATAAATCAAATAGCATGTCTAATTAATTTGCTACAAATGTGACACTAATTACATTTTTAGGGCCCTCATTTTTACCAGATTCAGTTTTAATTTTTTATGTTCCATTTTAATGATTTAATTACATTTGAGTACTCCAAAAGCATTTTTAAATGATTGATATTATTAGAAAAACAGTGTCATTTATGATTATTTTATTACTTTCTTTTTTTGTTAGAAATACTGTGATCTGTCTTTATTTTTTTTCTGGTAAATAAATGAAGGGATAAGACATTAGTTTTATGTTAATTTTAATAAATGAAAGTTTAACAAACAAACACATTTTTTTTGGCAAACAACGTGCAGTTAAAATGGAAGAAAAACACTGATTATTTGCTAAAAATAATGTTTTAATAATCATTTTGTTATATACTATAGTAGTAGTAGTAGTAGTAGTAGTAGTAGTACTATTATTACATTAAATCTTATATATATCCATCACAGTTTCTTAAAGTTCAACAGTGTCTCGTTCCCTTCTCAGGGAACCATGATTACATACGTAACCTGAGACGTTCCCTTTCAAGGGTATGATAAACCGTGCTCCCCATAGTGACCCCTAGAGGACGCAGTGTCTTGTTCATGTCTCAAGACATTTTTCATTTTGATTTAAATGTACTGACCTACTTTTGATTTATTCATCAAAAATTTGGCAAATTTTGTGACGTTCACGTTATACGATAAATTCAAATTTTATGATTGGATTCTGCAGTTCTGTTTTTTTTTTTTTTATAAAAAAAGACAAATGTTTGTGGTTAGAATACATTAAATGAACAGATGTGTATAAACAATAGTTTAATATTTGTATACATAATAATACACATTTTATAATGTTTAATGTACAATTTATTTGTATTATTATTATGTTACTTTTTTTCTCTGATTTTTGTGCTGACAAAATAATTTGTACAAAAAAAAAAATATATATATATATATTCACATTTTCACTTGTGTTCTCAGACGTGGATAGATTTTCTTTTGTGATGTCAGAATGTGCAACTTTTAATGCTTTATATCTTTTAGCCATGGCATCTGCCCCCAAGTGTAGTGTCTGCTGCTTAACAGATGCTGGAGCGAACTAGTTTTGTCTCTGTGTTTGAGAATTCAGGAAGCCAGCTTTAACAGTCCCACACTTTCAGCAGGCAGATTAGTGGCGTCCAACAGAAGTTCTCAGAGAGCTTGTAAAAACCATTCCCGAACAAATGTGCGCACAATTCTCAGCATTCCTTCACCACTGCATCGGTTGGCTTTGGAAAGTACGAAAGATCGAAAACATGGTGTTCATATTCACTTTTATAGAGGCCTAATTAGGGATTTGTGTGTTTTCACAAACAGGTTGTTCATGGCTACAGATGTTAAGCTTCCTCTGTGTTTGCTGAGCTTGGCCCGTAGGCCAGGACTACCGCAGACTATTTGCTCAGGGATAACTTCCTGCTCAGCTAGCACATTGCTGTTTCAGCATGCTTGTCTCTTTCTTTTGTGTGCATAAAGTTAAAGATTATATTTTTAATGATACATCATAGATAATTCATGAAATGCGTGCGGGTTTGCGTCGGCAACTTGCTTAATGTGTGTTACGGAGATGGGTCTGCAGTTAATGGGACCCTTGGCAAATCCGGCAGGAAAAAATAAGTCCGGTTTTGCTCGGCCCCTCCTGGTCATTGGCTTTTTATTTTTAACTTCATTGTTGTAGAAAGGAGGATCAGTGCTGGCAGCCCTCCTGCCAGCTGCACTTTTATCTCCCCGGCCCTTTTCAGATGAAAAATGCCTCCAGAAGCCTTGCAAAACAACTGCACTTTAGGCACACACACACAAAACTATATTCTTGCTGTGCATTCAGTAGAACGCCCCTTTCTTTTTAATACTCCAAAACATATACAATATCGAAGTCCGGTAAGAGATTTCTCTCCACAAGAGGGAGAAAGATCGCCTGGAAAGCAGCAAATCCTGAAATGAAATTTGGCATAATCCTCGTCTCTCCTCTTTCTCAATGCTAACTCCCCACAGATGTCCCTCTGCCGTCTCCCTTCCTGCATGGAAAAGTGACTGGAGGTCGCAGGCGCGTGCTACCCACTGATAAATCTCAAACAAAAGGTTCCGTTTCAGCCGAACTCTGGTCAAAGTGACTCCGCCGCCGTAGCCTTTTTAAACCTTGTGACTGCTATTGATTAGCAGCTGTGTCGCTGCCCTCTTCAGACAACACCGCTGGGACCGTCCCCGCTATTTCTGGGCACTCGAGTAGACCAGATTTCCTCCCAGAACGGTTTCTGTTTGGAAAGCAAAGGTTATTTATTGTTTGCCAAACAGAAATGAGTAAAAAAGAAAGGTGTACATCATTAATGAACGGCTTTTCAACAGGAAAGGTACGATGTGATTTATTATTCATGCGTGTCTGGCAGATGAAACGGCCTGGAATGTGTGTATCTGCTAATACACTACTATATATAAAACTGAATTTAGGCAATACAGAACACATCAATTATGAATTGGCTTTCCAAGGGTATAGCGCTGAACTTTGTTCTGTATTTAGTGACTTGTTTATTTTATTGTACTGTTTTCATTCAGCAGACCTGGGGCTAGATTCATGAAACTTTAAGAATGAAATTATTTTTAATTGCCATTTTCTACTTATTTTTAACTTAAGAATAACAAGTAAATATTTCTTTATTCCCAAAAACACCTCTTACCATTGTCGAGATATCAAATATCAGAATCAGCTAATAAATGTGAAAAACTTCAGCATTAAATGACTGAATATATGAAGGGTTCAGATGTAAAACCAGCTGAAAGACAAAAAATTAGATAATACACATAGCATACATCCATCAAATACTTTTACTTCTAACTCGCTAAAATCCCACCCTTAGCCCAATCAGAAGTACCAATACTTACATAGAAACCTATACAATCAGAGCCTGATAAAAATGCATTTTTATAGAAAGATGTCAGATGGATTTAGAGGCTTTTTTTTATTTCAAATGGATTAAGAAAGCTTTTTTTATCTAGAATTTTTACATCTCTTTTGTTGTAAATTACAAATAAAATGTTAAGGTGGCTTCAACTGCATCTGTTTAAAAAAACAAAGAAAAAGAAGCAGATTGATTTTGTTATAATGTTTTAAAGTGTTCAATAATGTTTATTGGTTCTAACTAATAAGTTGTTGCTCAAAACTAACCAAAGTTAAAAATAATGTGCTTGTAATTTCTGCACAGGAGAGACGTCATGTCATTTCAAAACAAAAGGAAATATATTGATATTAGCATCAGCTATATGCCAAAATGATTTGAAAGATATTATCGGCAAACATCTGATATTGTGCCTCCTTTTCTAAAGACAAAATTTAAGTATTTCAGAATCAGAATCAGAAAGAGCTTTATTGCCAAGTATGCTTGCGCATACAAGGAATTTGTTTTTGTGACAGTAGCTTCCAGTGTACAACAACAACACGGACAATAAGAAAAATACAATAAGGTGAGAGTAAAAAATATACATATTTAAATATAAATAGACAAAAATATATAGAAAACTAAATTAAGAAATAAGTGGTATTCAATTCATAAAGAGAGCGTTCATCAAGTTCTCCCAAAGTTAAGATGTTTAAGGAATCTAATTTTGTAGGCTTTACGCTGTTTGACTGGCAGATGCCATGAATGCATCATCTGGTTCCAAAAAGCATTTTTTCCCCAAAGTAACTGAATTTTCGGTTAAAATGAATTTGACTCCAGAGTAATTAGTCACTAACGCCTCAGGTGATTGGCTTGTATCCAGAGAGCCCATTTCCAACTGCCAATGAGTTGAATGTAAATGCTAACAGATAGCTTTCTCCAATTATTATAGACCCTTTGCGTTTAAACCCTCGCATTGCTCTTTCCTAAAAACCGTCTGCACTAATGGCTACATTTCCATCCGTTATCCTTCTGACCTCCTCAAGTCATCAGACTGTCTCCGTTCTGTCATTTCTCTTCAATATCTGTGATGTGGCATGTTCCCACTCTTCCCCAGGGGCCCCGGGGTCAGTGAATCATCCTCTAGCAACTTTGTTATGCTCTCATTTGGGAGCCCGAGAGCACAGGTCAGCATGGGGACAGAATGTGATAGGACTTCTTTAGCTTTGGAGGCAGGTCCATCCTGCTCCCCAAGGACAGGTATAGGTATGTTCTGCTATATGATGGTTTGCAGAAGCCGCTGTGTACAAATGTACCGGTGGGCTTTGTTAGTATGTTTGTCCCTGCTTTTGATGAGTCAGAAACTCTTATTTGTTTCTACACAGCTAGAAAGTTTGCTCTTTTTACTCTCTACATTCAGTCTCGCGAATGTGCCATTCTTTTTGGAAAACTGAAAAAAGTTTTGTATCTAACCCCTGAAGGGTGTACATTATTATCTTTAAAGGCATAATTCATCCCAAACTGAAAATTCTGTCATTAATTACTCGGCCTCATGTTGGTTCAAACCCGTAAGACCTTTGTTCATCTTCGGAACACAAATTAAGATTTTTGATGAAATCCGAGAGCTTTCTGACCCTGCATAGACTGCAATGCAACTAAGAGAAGAAATTGTTGAATAAAGTCATTATTTTTGTTTTCTTTGTGCACAAAAAGTATTCTCATAGCTTCATACCATATGGTTGAACCACTGTCATATGCTACTGTCTTTAATGACAGAATTTTCATTTTTGGGTGAACTATCTATACCGTCATTTATGTATTTATAAGGTGTATGTGTGTATTTTTGAAGGGACTGCCCTAGTGACAAATTTGTGATTTGTTGTTTTTTTTTCGCCCCCATGGTGCATACATATACGTGACTTAATGCAGTATTTCCAGAATCAACAATGTTGTACTAATGAAATCATAGTCTCTTCTTCCATATACTCTCGTTCCAGTGTTAAGATCCAAGGTTTTCTTTATCAAATGCACATCAATACAGTATGGAGCAGCAGTTGCTGGCAGTGAAATGCAATTTCCTGCATGTTCCCTAGAGGAACCACTGAGTTAAAATGGAGATATATTTGCAATTCAACACACACTACAAGTTAAATAAGAAAGATAAGTGGAAAAGGATAAGTGAAAAATACACGTACATAGTAAAAATGTGTACTTTTATTCAGCAAGGATGTATTAAATTGATCACAAGTCACAATAAATACATTTATAATGTTACAAAAGATTTCAGTTTTAAATTTTATTTATTTATTTTTTGTTTATTAGAAAATCCTGACAGGAAAAATGCATCACTGTTTAGAAAAAGAAATAAGAGCTGTTTCTTAAAGCAAATCAGCATATGAAAGATCATGTGATACTGAAAACTTTAGCAATGGCTGCTGAAAAGTCTTCACAGGAGTAAAAACATGTTAAAATATATTAAAATAGAAGTTGTTGAAGTGTTTTAAAATCTGTATATTTAAATAGAATTGCAATATTTCAGAATATTGCTGTTTTTTCTGTATTTTTGATCAAATAAATGCAGCCTTGATGAGCATAATAGACTTCTCAACATATCATCCCCAATATGGCTGTGATTTGGCTGGCTGTGTGTGTGTGTACACTACAAGTCAAAAGTTTGGACACACCCTCTCATTTAATTTATTTTAAAGTTTCTTATGCTTATCAAGGCTGTTTTCACTTGATCAAAAATACAGAAAAAAAAAAAATATTATTGTGAAATATTATATATTTAAATATTATTATATTTTTCTATTAATATACATTAAAATTGTATTTATATCTGTAATTAAAGTTGCATTTCCAGAATCATTACTGCAGTCTTCAGTCTCACATGAAAACAGTTGCACTGCTTAATAATTTTTTTGGAACCTGTCATACTTTTTTCAGGATTTTTTGATCAATAAAAGGTTAAAAAAGAACAGCATTTATTTAAAATAGAACGGTTTTCTAACGATATACACTACTGTTCAAAAGTTTCAGTTCAGAAATTTTTATTCTTTATTTTTTGAAAGAAAGTAATACTTTTATTCACCAAGGATGTGTCAAATTGATAAAAAGTGATAGCATAGATTTACATTGTTAAAAAAGATTTATATTTTGAATAAATGCTGTTCTTTTTAACTTGTTATTCATGAAAGAATCCTGAAAAAGAATCAAAGGTTGCAAACAAATATTTGGCAGCACAACTGTTTCCAACAAAACAATTCTAATAATAAATCAGCATATTAGAATGATTTCTGAAAGAACCCCGTGACATGTAATTCAAAACATTAAAATATAAATTCATTTGAATCATTTAATCTCATTTCCGTATGATATAATGTCAATTTGCAGCCATAATAAATTCAGTTTACAGTAACTCGTGTCTCTTGACACCAGTTTCCTTTCCTTCCTGCTTGCTTTCCTTTATATCCTCCCTCTATGTTCTTTGTGTGTTTTCCCCAGAGCTTTTAAAGAGCACAGAGATGTGCGCCAGTCCGCTGTCGAACAACAGCACCAGTCGTTGATGAGCATTCGTTCCCAGTGTAGTTTTTCCTCTCGCTCGTTTAGCGAGGAATCGTCATGATGAGGGAGCGAGTGTGCGTCTTTGTGCAAAGCGGTAAATTCTGCAGGAGGGAAATAATGGCGGTCCTCAAGGCCAGCACCATGGCAACGGGTGGATTATCAGGCCAGTGGTGTGGGCTCAAAGTGGGCACAAAGAGCAGCCGAGCAGCACCAAGACTCAGACTGCTTTCATTACCCTCATCTGGCTATGTACACACACACACACACACACACATCTCTGTATTCTTCTTCACAAAGCTGTACTGTTATCTGTGTCCAATTAACTGAGAAACATCTTACTTTGCTTGTCTGTTTATTTCTCGCTTTCTTCCTTTCTTCCTTGTTCTGACTGTATCTGTGTCTCTCTCTCCATTCTCTATTTTCCAGTCTCTCTTTTCTCTCTCCATTTTTTCCCCCCCAACTCTGACCGCAACTGTCACACACAACATTAACTTACAGTCATATTTTATCAGTACAGAAAAGCAGCCTTTAGTCATGAAGTCTGAACTTGATTGATACCAGACGAGGCAAGCTGTTGAAAACGCTGTTTACATTCCCCTAAGAAATCAGATGAGGCCATTCTCTCCCTGCGCTCTGATCTGGAGGTGTTTAAACTCACTCATAACATTGTCAGAATGAAAATGCCCACTGTGGTACATCACATCCTCCAGTTGTGCATCCGAATAAATCTATCACACATATAATTTAAGATTTAAGTCATATATGTGACCTTGGACCACAAAACCAGTCTTTTTTTTTTTTTTTGGAAAAAGAAAGATTTATACATTGTCTGAAAGCTGAATAAATAAGCTTTGCTTTGATATATGGTTTGTTATGATAGGACACTATTTGAAAATCTGAAATCTGAGGGTGCAAAAAATCAAAATATTGGGAAAATCGCTCAAATAAAATTCTTAGCAATGCATAGTACTAATCAAAAATTAAGTTTTGGTATGTTTACAGTAGGAAATTTACTAAATATCTTCATGGAACACAATCTTTACTTAATATCCTAATGGTTCATGGCATAAAAGAAAAATAGATGATTTTGACCCATGCAATGTATTTGTGGCTATTGCTACAAATATACACATGCTACTTAAGACTGGCAAAATTCAATTTGAAATGTAATATGCAAAATGGCAATGCAATGTGTAAAATGGCAATGTATTTCTGTATTTAAATTTACATTTTCCCATACATATCTGCAACATTTAGTGCAAATTGAAAATTCAATTATGTAATTTACATTTGTCATTTCCTACAATAGTTTTAATATGCAAGTCAAAAACGTATATTAATGCTTTAGAAGTTGCAAAATTAAAATGAAAATGTAATACCCAAATTGATTCAATGTTTTACATGTCCAAGCAAAAACTGTAGCAAAATTATCATTAAAATGATGCTATTCCTAAATGCATCAATTTGGGTAATACATTATTTTAATTTTGCAACTTATAAAGCGTTAAAATATGTTTTTGATTTATGTATTAAAACTAGTGTAGGAAATGGTAAATGTAAATTATATAATTGAGTTTTCATTTTCATTTTGTACTAAAAAAAAAAACAGAAATACTTTGCAATTTTACATATTCCATTGCAATTTTGCATATAATTAATTACAGTTGAATTTCACTACCCATATGCTTCCATAGTTTTGTGGTCCAGGGTCACATATTTTAGTGATGGCATATAATTAAAATATAATATGACTTATTCATTGCAGTAACGAATATTATTGTTGTATTTTATTTTAGAATGAACTATTAAATTACATTTGATTATATTTAATATTTGTCCTATTAATAAATTGCACTTATAATATATTTTTGAATAAAAAAACGGCATTTGAAACGTCTGTAGCATGACTCAGTGCTCTTGTAAAGTGTTGGAAGACATGTAATGAAAGGAGAATGAACCTCTTTACTGTTTGATCCCTTTAACGCAGTACTGAATGAGTTCTCTTTCCCATGAGCCCAGAAGCATTATGGGTATTTGAGTGAAATACTGCTTTTGTCAGGCCTCTCAAGCAGGATATATTATGTATTATTTTCTCATTTTAAAGTTCTCTGTGTCGGTGTCTTCAGAGGTTGTGTTTGACATGTCTAGAGCCTTTCTTTCTCTCTTATATATTTCTCTCCAGGCTTCCACTCTTCGGGTGAAATATGTATGTTTTAATGCTCTTATTCTGTTCTTCGCCTCTGTTCTTCTTTCATTATTAGGTTTGTAACTGATTGTAAATATAGGTTGGACGTTAATGTGTTCCTCTCAAGTGGGCGTCTTGATAATTCTGCATAAATTTTATGCAACCGCATAGCGAGATCCTGGCAAAAATTCACAGCATCCTAGCATTGTGGCTAGTGTGTAGTTTTAAGAAACATTTCTTCGGATTTGTTTGCTTTTTTGTTTTGGTTTGTTTTTTTTGGGTTCATGCTTGGCACTGGATTGTAAGAATAATGCTGCAGCGATGTACTTAAGGCAATTCTAAAATAATAATTGTAAAGAATAAAGCAAGTCCCAGATGGTCATTCTTTTTTTGTTGTTTCTTTCTATCTTTTTCTTTCATTCTTCTGTTTCACTCATTCCCTACCGCTTCTTTCCCAGTCTATCTACACGCGTTCAGAGGGGAAAATGAACAAATGAATAATTGAAGAGGAGAGCTGAAATTATTCTCCTTGCCTAGAGCTTGTTTCTTTCTTTATTTTCCACCTCTTTTTCTTTCCTGGAGACTCAGGTTGCTTCAGTAATACTGAAGTTTCATGAGTGTAGTCCGCAGGTAATGTCATAACATATTTGCACAATCCATTCTTGATCTCCATCTTTATCAACTTCTTTCTCGAATGTTTTCTTATTAAAGCGTAAACCTGTACAGACAGGCCGCGCTGTCGTCATGTTTGCAGGGCTTTAGCAGTTTCTTTTGATTTATTCCTTTGTGTCAACATGTGTAAAATATTTAAGTGCCACAGATTTCAGTAACCTACATATACTTCCATATTCAGAAGCGGTGACTCATAATCCAGTGTTTTAGGGCATTTCTGAATGTCATAGATGTTTAAATGTTTAAATTAGACAGTGAAGAAGCATGAAAGTATCCACCTTATTTTTAAAGTAAGCCTGGGTGTGTCTATTATGGAAGCTCGTTTCTGCCACTGAATAAATAATTAAAGGTTATTGTGACTTTTTTTTCTCACAATTCTGACTTTTTTTTAGCAAATGCAAGTTTCTAACTTTTTTCTCTTATTTGTGATATAAACCCACAATTTCTAGTTATAAACTCAGAATTCTGATTTTTTTCTCAGAATTGCATGATATGAACTTTTAAATGTACAAATGCGCGTCTGTATCTCACAATTCTGTTTTTTTTCTCACAATTGCAAGTTATAAAGTCCAATTTTGAGGGGAAAATGTTTTCAGAATTGCAAGTTATGAAGTCAGATTTGTGAGACTTAATTGTAATTTGAGAACTGAAATCAGAATTGTGAGATATAAACTTAGAATTCTAACTTTTTTTCTCTGAATTGTGAGATATAAAATCGCAATTTCATGTTATAAACTCAGAATTCTGACCTTTTTTCTCAGAATTGCATGATATGAACTTTTAAGTTTACAAATGCGAGTCTGTATTTCACAATTCCGACTTTGTTCTTACAATTGAGAGTTATAGTCCAATTTTGAGTGGGAAAAATGTTTTCAGAATTGCGAGTTATAAAGTCAGATTTGTGAGACTTAATTCAATTTTGAGAACTGAAATCTGAATTGTGAGATATATACTTAGAATTCTGACTTTTTTCTCAGAATTATATGACACAAATGCAAGAAAAACAGTCAGAAATGCAAGTTTAACTTTTTTTCTCGCAAATGCAAGTTTGAATCCAACAATTCTGACTTTTTTTTAGCAAATGTGAGTCTGTATCTCAGAATTCCTACTTTTCTCTCTTAATTGTGAGATATAAACTCACAATTTCTAGTTTCTAGTAGACTTTTTTTCTCAGAATTGCATGATATGAACTTTTAAGTTTACAAATGCGAGTCTGTATCTCACAATTCAGACTTTTTTTCTCACAATTGCGAGTTATAAAGTCCAATTTTGAGGGGAAAAACAGAACTGATATGTTTTCAGAATTGCGAGTTATAAAGTCAGATTTGTGAGACTTAATTGTATTTTGAGAACTGAAATCAGAATTGTGAGATATAAACTTTGAATTCAAACTTTTTTTTCTCTGAATTGTGAGATATAAAATGCCAATTTCAAGTTATAAACTCAGAATTCTGACCTTTTTTCTCAGAATTGCATGATATAAACTTTTAAGTTTACAAATGCGAGTCTGTATTTCACAATTCTGACTTTTCCTCACAATTCAGACTTTTTTCTTACAATTGCGAGTTATAAAGTCCAATTTTGAGGGGGGAAACAGGACTGATATGTTCTCAGAATTGCGAGTTATAAAGTCAGATTTGTGAGACTTAATTCAATTTTGAGAACTGAAATCTGAATTGTGAGATATAAACTTTGAATTCTGACTTTTTTTCTCAGAATTGTATGATATGAACTCACAAATGCAAGAAAAAAAGTCAGAAATGCGAGTTTAACTTTTTGTATGTATCTCACAATTCTGACTTTTTTTTAGCAAATGTGAGTCTAAGATAAACTCACAATTGCGAGTTATAAAGTCAGATTTGTGAGACTTAATTCAGTTTTGAGAAATTAAATCAGAATTGCATGATATAAATTTACAATTGCGAGAAAAAGTCAGAAATGGGAGTTTAACTTGCTTGTATTTCACAATTCTGACTTTTTCCTCGCAATTCTGACTTTCATAAATTTCTGTATCTCAAAAACAGGACTTATATGTTCTCAGAGTTGCGAGTTTATATCTCTCAATTCTGTCTTAACTTGGAATTGTGAGTTATAAAGTCAGAATTGAGAGACGTAAACTCACATTTTTGAGAAATTGAGTCTTGTAAAAACTTGCAATTCTGACTTTTTTTCTCACAAATGTGAATCTTATTTCAAAAACTATTGTTTAATTAACTTAATTTATATATGTACATAGGCACACTGCACCATATTCCAATTTTTTGTTATGTGTTTACAAATACATATTTACACACATACCAGAATAATGTCATATGGTGTAGAGTGCCTACATAGTTACAAAGTCTAAGCGCTCACCCACCCACCCACTCACGCACAAATGTAAAAGCTGGCCCCATCACGCTCAGAATGAATCAGCCAGTGTCTGTAGATTGATGGAGAGATAAGGGAGGCTTTTTTAAGAGGGAAGCTGGGAACATGTGTTTTAAATAAAAGCTTCAAGGCGAAGCCCCATAGCCAGTGTTACATTACAAGGAGAAGATTAAAACACAGGGAAAAACATGCTTCAGCATTTTTATATCATCCCTTATCAGCTCTACAGCTGGAAGTCTGTTGCACTTAAACTCTTCAACGTGAAACCATCCCTCTTCCCTAATCAGCAGAGAAATGATACATGTGTGTATGAGCTCCGACTGGAAATTCGGAAGGCCCTCGCTCGATGGAAAGACCGCACGCTCGCTCTCCGGCGTTCCGGCTGGCTCATTTTTTTCTCTTTAAGCTCCTGTGTGTAGATGTGGTGCCTGCAGGGCAGCTGAGGCTAATGTACAGCCCACAGATGGATGGAAGTTAATAGGCTTACATACTACTACTTTTCTTCCTCCTTTTTCCTCGTCATTTTTCTTTTTTGTCCCGTTTTCCTTTTTTTTTTTTTTTTTTTTTTCCTTGTTCCTTTCCAGTCTGTCAAAGCAAACTGTGGGAAGCATTATCCCTTTTCGCATTTGACGACGGGGAAAAAAGGGCCGTTGTATTCAGAAACTAAGGGTGGCAAACTGACTCACTCATTCGTTCAGTCTCTCTCTCACACAATTCATTCTCTCATTTCGGCTCGCACACCCGGGATTTCTTGTTAAGCAGATGTCCCTCAGCCGTCACCAGATGTCGTAAGCAGTTTTTGCAGTAGTCTGGTAACGCAGACTGAAAAAAGTGTGCGAGGCAGCAGCTTCCTAGTGTTTGCGAGAAGTGCATGTGAAACAGCTGTGCGTTGTCACCTAGATGCTTTTTTATGTTCTGTGTACTTTACCGGGGGTTCCTCCAGGCCGCCATTATTTCCTGATTCGTGTGAACTGACAGAACACATGCACATGAGCCTTTCTAACCTACCTTTCTAACCCCATCAATGTTGATTTGAATAGCTTTCTTTGTAGAGTTTGTAGCAGTATTAATTTTACTGCGGCATGTGCTTTCAGAAAATTCAAATGGCCTAAAAAAAAACAAAAAAATATATACAGGTATTGATGTTAGTCGCAATATTTAAATAATGAAATGTCATTATTGTGTTAATTAAGGGTGTTGCAATATACGGGTATTGGTGATATTTGAAAATGAATAGTACACATACAACAATATGACACGTAATAATCCAGCACCAGTGCCATTATGGGGTGCTAGATTCTCACATGTGATTTGTTTCATTCATACTCAACACCGGAGGAGTACTTATAGGACTAATAGAACAAATGACTTCACAGGAAATCCCTTATGTAGACAAGCATCCAGCTGTTACTGCAGCTGAATAAAATGCAGAAAGAAATGTTTTGTATAATGAAACATGACGAGAATCAGTGCATGATTATAACAGTATATCGTTTATCTGCGTTCTTTAACCCATCTCAGGTATTTTCATATGGATAATGTATATTTATATTGCAATGCTAATTGACATTTATCACTGTATTGAATAGTATAAAATATAAATCAGTTTTAGGAGTTATTTCAAACACTTGATCAACGCTATACCAAGAGCTTGGAGTAAAGTTTTATAGTTTTATAAAGTTTTGTAATATGTGTATCTACTTCATATCTGCTTATTAAATACAACATTTATCCACAAGTCAGTATGTTTTTGTGCTATTTCACACACAGCGAATGTAATGTAATAGGGGTGTGATGAGACATTTATCCCACGAGACGAGATGAGACACGAGACTGGATTTTTTAACTCTTTTAAATAAATCCTCAATTCCTCAGTGAAACATATAGGGGAAAATATATTTTATTCAACTGCAAAATGCAAAAAAAGGCACATTTTGATATGAACTTGTACTTTATGAAATTAAACTTCTATTTTAATGAATTATATGCAGTAATAAACATGTAAACTAAAGCTGCGTGATTCTAGATAAATCTAAACAAAAAAGCGTAATTTGCTAGTGGTTCTGACACAATGTTCATTGCTTAAGTCTTTTGAAAAATATATTCGATCAAATTGAAAAAAAAATGCAGTCAGTGTCTCAATTAATAGACTTGTTTCACTTTTGGAATTTCTTGAATGAATGATTCAGTAGTAAATGCTTTTTAAACGTGCAGTTGTCGCCACCTCCAGGTGGAAGACGATAAGCTTTACAATAAATACTTTTGTTTTGATCAATACTGTAGACAAGAAGTGTCTATACCCAAGCTTTAAACTTTTATGCCAGTACTTCTGCTATTTACTTATTTAAATGTCTGTAACACAAAAATAATGATCATTATGTGGTTGAAAGACAGTTTGTGTTGCTCTTTCTGGATCAGCAGCAGCAGGAATGCAGATTTGAAGGTCTTTAACACCTGTTTCACATTGTCAGTGGCATGGGTTTTTGAACAGAGATCTTATTTTCAGGATTAATCGTGCAGCTTTCATGTAAACACTGCAAAATGTTTTGCAAGGATATCGTCACGTTCTCGCGAGACCAGTCAGATCTTGCAAGATCTCGTGCCACGAGATCTCGTCACGTGCCAATAATGTAATGCTAAAATCTGCATTCAAAACATTTAATTTTGGTTATAAATACTTTATTAAACTACATCTTAGCAGCTGCATAGCAACACTTCAGCATCATGGTAGAGGGTTTTCATTGGCTTTTTTAAATCCTAAAATGTAGATTTTTCAATGTATTTGTTGTTCTTTTGTCTTTGTGTAGTGCATGTGTGTTCAGTTATTCTACTAAAGAGTGGCTAAGTATAGACTAAACTATGCAAAGATCTAAAAAGCATGTGGTGTTAGGAGGTTTTGTTAAAAGTAGCTTTCTCTATCTCCTCCTTTCCCTTTCTTTTTTTTTTCTTGTTTGGACTGCTATGCAGAACTTCCTTAACCCCAATTTTTGATTTGGCTGCCATTCCTCACAAACTGAGGGAGGCTGTCTGCTTTTTGTTTTCTACTAATGAAACACTTGTTTTCAAATTGAGCTGTAAAACCTGCCGTCCGAATGAAACGGTTATGCGCCCTGCATGTGTGCGAAAGGCAGCATGTGTGAAATCTGCCCTCTTTTGGCCTTGCCTCTGTGGAAATGGTGGATTATACTTTAAAATAGGAGAAAATTCAAATAATACGCCTTATTCCCAGCGATGAAACAAAAGATGGACAGCAACACAGTAGCTGCATTCAGATCTGCTCGTTTTCATTGATTCAACAATCCAAGTTTGGTCCTCGAAGGACCGTTTTTCATTTAATGTCAGTTTGTTGCAGTCGTTCACTCAGGTTTGTGTTTACCAGGAGGGAGACGAGACTTCTTGTGTGTTTAAGCCTGTAATCCTCCTCGGATAGCTAAACCAGAGAGGACGTTGAAAGCTGGCGTATGTCCGCAGTAGAGCTGCTGTATTGATATCTTGTAAATGAAGGAGTCAGAAAGGTGAGTGGCGTCAGTCTTGACGAGCATCTCTTCCTACAAGCCCAAGGGTTTCTTGGAAATTTAGCGGTGTAAATGAATAATTTAGATTTGTTTCCTCTCGTCGGATCAGCGAAAGGTACAGCAGAGATCGTAGCAAAGGCCGGCGCGGCGAGAGTTAGCTCAAATCCCCAGCGAACGTAAGCTTAATCTGTATTTAATGATAAATAAAAGACGGAGGGAAAACGATAGGGATATGCAGAGTCCTTCTGTTGTGATTAAACTAGAATTTGGAGCAAATCCACTGTTGCGTGGGGAGTCGAAAAAAAGTGCTATTCCAAAAAAACATTCAACAAAACATTCTTAAATGGGCTCATGGTGTCGATTGTGATTAGGCATGCTATGCTAATAAAAACTCATTATCACATAACGGCAACAGCCAGGCTGTTTTCCCTCATTTTTTAAGCAGGCGAACACAACTACACCCCAGTCGGAGCAGACTTCCGCATTTCGCTGTCAAATTGTGAACAATTAACTTTCTTTCCAAAGACTTGCAGAAAGTTGGAAGCCCGTGGTGTTCACATGGGACGTAAGCAAACCGTCAACCAGAGTTTACACCTGCAGTAGCCTGGAGGTCTGTGTTTTATTTTTTTTTATTTCCCTGCTGCATTGTGGCTTTTGGCTTAGCCATTTTCCTGATTATTTCAAGCTTCGCACTAAGTAGAAATGGAAGCAGTTGTATGTACGTTTGGATGTAGCGAGCGTAACAGGATAGACGGTTTGACAGAAAGTCAAGCGGCAACCTATAAATATCGTTTAAGTTTATATTGACTTTAGTTTGCGGTCAAGAAACAGCGGTATCGCCGCACACAGATGACTACCTGTGGGGTGGCCGGGCTAATTTCACAGGCTGTTGAGTAGCTCTCAAGCGTGGAGACGTTTCGGCGCTTAGCGCGTTCTGTTAGCACGACAGCTCGTCTTCCTGTGAGGCAACGCGGTAACGCGGCTCACCTCCCCTCTGGAGATCGCCGCGGATTCCTTCATGCTAAATCAATTACAGTAACTATTATTAATCTATCATGCTGTTTCTCCATGCTGCCCTCCCTACCCTCCCGAACGGCAACAACTCCCATTTCCTCTTTTGAAAAATGGCCATTTTGTGTTGTGTTTTTCTTTGTGCTGTGTTAAAGAAAAAAAGACAACAAAACAAGGCTGTTGGTAAAGTGATAACATCTGTTTGGAGGCGCTGGATGCCAGGAGTAAAAATGGTTTCCTCTTGTCTGGGCCAGAGAGAGCCTGATGCTATGCAGATGTGCAGCTGGGCCCCAACTGTAAAAGTTATAAGTATTGTCATAACATTGTTCGACTTCTCCAGTATTTCCTGTCTTCTGCTTAGCACTTTATTACAGATCCTGGACAGCGTCCAGCTCAGGAACGCTCCGAGAGAGTAAAAGAGAGGGAGAATGTGAGAGGTGATGGAGGGGAGAACGAGAACTTCTTTGCTTGGCTGGTCTGCAGCATTCGCTGACTTCTATTCTGCTTTTGATAGCCCTCAAGTTGTTGGTTAAATAGCATTGCGGGAGCCGAGAGGAAGTGGGAGGATGACGCGTGACAGGAGAGATAGAGATGCTCATGTACAGGGAAGAGGACGATGAGAGGCAGACAGGTTCACAGAGTTGTCAGGTGAGGGAAAAGATAAAAAAAGTTATTTCTCAGTACTTTGCCACAGTTAGAAAACCTAGCGAGCTGCCTACATAGTAGGCAAAAGGAGGCATCTTAATGGCGTTGTCTGTTTTTTGGCCAAATTTAAATGCAGCACTGACACTACTGTTTAAATGTTTGTGAACTAAGATTTGTTTTTTTTTTCTATTATTATTATTATTATTATTATTATTATTTTATTTTGTGAAAACCGTGATTTTTTTTTTTTTTTAAGGAATATTTGATGAATAGAAAGTTCAAAAGAACTTACTTGGAGTGATTACCGTTTTATTTTAAATTCCCATTTATATTTGTGACCCTGGACCACAAAACCAGTTATAAATCACTTGGATACATTTGTAGCAGTAGCCAAAAATACATTGTATGGGTCAAAATGATTGATTTTTCTTTTATGCTAAAAATCATTAGGATATTAAGTACAGATCATGTTCCATGAAGATATTTTGTACATTTCCTACCGTAAATATATCAAAATGTATTTTTTGAAATGTAATATGCATTGCTAAGAACTTAATTTGGACAACTTTAGAGGTGATTTTCTAAATATTTTTTTATTTTTTGCACCCTCAGATTCCAGGTTTTCAAATAGTTGTATCTAGGCCAAATATTGTCATATCATAGCATCATGAAAAACTTCTTTATTCAGCTTTCATATGATGTATAAATTTAAATTTTTGAAATATTTACCCTTATGACTGGTTTGTGTTATTTTTTTTATTTTTATTTTTTTTTGTCTAAGTTATTGTTACTATTTGCTCCTCTTTATAATTATTATATTCGAGGGTTTTATTTTAGATTTCCATTATTATTATTATTATTATTATTATTATTATTATTATTATTATTATTATTATTTTATTTTTTTTTGGATAGCGGAAAAGTTTTCATTTAGTTTCCACTGATGGTGATAACACATACTATGTTTTTTTATGCTTATTTAAAGAAATAGTTCACCGAAAAATTAAAATTCTTTAGTGTTGTTCCACACCCCCAAGACCTCCATTCATCTTTGGAACACAAAATGAAGTATTTTTCATGAAATCTGAGATCCTGCATTCACTGCAAACAATTCGTTGATTCAACTTAAAATAATTTGTTACCTGGCTGCCTTAGAATTTTAAGCTCAGTCAACTCTAAAAAAGTTTAGTTAACTTGAAATGTTACATTTTACTAAGTGACAACTTAGATATTTGAGTTGATTCAATTTACAAGTTTAAGGTGGCAGAGTAAAAAACACAACTGTTAAGTTTAACAAACAATTTTTTCGTTTAGTCAACTCCAATATCTAAGTTGTCACTTAGTACAACTTAACATTTCAACTTGAATAAACTTGTTTATGAGTTTACTGAGTTGACTGAACTTAAAATTTGAAGGCAGTAGGGTAACAAATTATTTTTAAGTTGACTCAACAAATTGTGTTTTTCGTTTTTTACGGTGTAGACGGCAACAGAATTACCCGGTTCAAGGCCCAGGGACATAGTTAAAATAGTTCCGGAAGAGAAGTTGTTAAATAAAGTTAACAACGCAAGTTATTTTTGTTTACTTTGCACACAGAAAATATTCTCGTAGCTTCATAAAATTACGGTTGACGCACTGATGGCACATGGACTGTTTTAACAACTTTCTTAGCTACCTTTCGGGGCCTTTCTATCCTTCAGTTGCATTGCTGTCTATGCAGGGTCAGAAAGCTCTTGGATTTCTTAAAAAAAGGTCTTAATTTGTATTCTGAAGATGAACAGGATGACTACTTAATGGCATTTTTTTTTTTTTGTTTAGGGTGAAGTGTTCCAAATAAGTCACGTATGATGTTCCATGAGGGCTAGAATGCTGTCTGTGAAGGCAATAGAAAGTGAGGCAGCTCACTAGGTTTTGGAAAAGAGCCCTTGTATCCTCTTGTGAGAACAGAAAAGCAGAGAGTGGGCATGAGCACCAGCTGATTCAGTCAAGGCTTGTGTTCATTTCCTGTCGAAGATGCCGTCTCTAGACAAGAAGAGAAAAGGGCCTTTCTTTCTTACTGAGCCTGTCCTGAACTCCCTCGCTTTCCTCTCACACGGACACGGCTCACTATCTCCAGGCTTTAAAACTCACATAAATGTGCTCACACAGTCAAAAACCCAACCTTTTCTCTTTCGCTTCCCACTTTGGCCTGGAGCCATTGATAAAGAAAAGACTATTAACACACTTGTATTCTTTGCGAGTCTCCATCCACAGCACAGCTTTCTGCCCCCCTCTGACTATCGCCTGGAGGTCCGCGGAACTCGGCTCTCCGTTCTGGCAGATATTCCAACTGGCCTTTTTCCACAACATGTGCTTCAGCTTCTTTGAGTGATCAGCATGGTAATCTTCGATTTCCATGCAGATTCACGATCTTCCCAGACATTATACTTAACTAGCGTGCCACTCGTGAACGTATCTGTCTGGCTGTCAGTCATCTTTCATGCCGGCAGACTGCATTCGCAACACTTTCAGACAAAGAAGAGTTATCAGCCGGAGCACATCGCTGGAACCGATCACCGTTCTGATGCTCTCAGCGGGCCTCGCTGCGCAAAGGCATCTCTTCAATATTCAGCGTTTGTGTTGTTTCGTGGAATTAGCTGATAAGGTTGTTTAAAAAACATGCACCTGGTAAAAAGTTAACATTTACCAAACCACAGAGTCATGGGAAAAGTGGCAAGTTGATCGGAATTTGAATTGGACACGTTCACGAGAGTACCACGATGCATGCGTGTGCATTCCACAGAGAAGAAATTGTTGCCTAAAGTGGTTATTTTCATTTTCTTTGTGCACAAAAAAACATTACGGTTGAACCACTGATGTTACATGGACTACTTTAACAATGTCCTGACTACCTTTTTCGGGCTGTTTGAATGTGTCAGTTGCATTGCTGTCTGTGCAGGGTCGGATATCGTCAGAAATATCTAAATATAACAATTTTTGTTCCGAAGATTTTACAGGTTTAGAACGGCATGAAGGTGAGTAAATAATGACAGAATTTTTATATTCTGGTGAACCATCCCTTTAACTCAGGGGTTGGGAACCTTTTTTCATCAAAGAGTGAAAGAGTATTTTTATTTATTTTTTATTTTTTTTTTTTTGGCGAGTGCATTTTTACAAAAGAGCAATTGAAAAAAACAACAACAATATATTACTTTAATAAAAAATAAAGGTTTTCAATAACAAAACCTTTATTTGTCCATGTACAACTCAAAAATAAACAAATATGAAGCATCACATGCTGAATGCATGAATGAAAAACAGCCACATTTTAAATTCTGGTTAATACTTTTTTTTCCACAACTAAACATATATTTTACTTTAAAAATAGCATTTACTTATTTCGGCTTTTGCCCACGGGTGCTTTGTTTACACCTGGTCACTTTATGCGTTTTCTCTGATTGGTTACCTATCCGCTTGTGAAAAGACCAGGTATAAATACCCTCTGAAATGCTTTTGAGATGTATTTAAATCCGATCTCTCAAACCACTTCAGGATGTAGTGTGTGCCATATTCCAGACGAAACTGCATCTGATTGTTGAAACCACATATGCACATTTTACTCCTCCCAAAATGTTAAAAAGATCTGAGTATCTCTTCAGCAAGCCGACATGCAAACTACTACAAATGAAACTGAAAGTAAGTCGCAGATGCTTAACCTTCAGTTAAGTAGTGAGACGATCTTATCTTTGCAGTGCAGATGCCACGCTCTCTCCTCTTGCGGTCTTTCATCCTAATATGATCTGATAATTAATAAAATGCACCGCTTCTCTGTTGCTTTTTCCTTAATGTGATCTCCTTTACATTTAAATACAATGTGGGAATTGAAGATCGGATTTAAATCAGTTTTGCGGCGACAGTTGATCTGAGCAAACCAGACAGAGCAGAGAACATAGCTTTCAATAAAAGCAAATGTTTCTGTCCACTCATTTTGAAACTTGGGGTCGATGCTTCTCTGAATGTTTTCTTTTTGCCATCACTACACGGTTGTTACTTGAATCTGCGCGCTCAAGGTGTTGTGACACTTGAACACAGCGTCGCATATGCGCATTGGTCGGAACAATGTACAATGTAATATTATTGTAAACGGACTTCGTTAACTTTGATTGGCTGTACAACAAAGAAAATTCACTTGTATTTTCTGCAGGGAACTGATTTCTAGTGACAGTTATATATTTTTTTTTACTGTAACGTAAAAAAAGGGAGACAGCTGGCAAGCCACACCATTTTTGTCAAAGAGCAAAAAAACAAATTTAAATGCCAATTCCTCAAATTCAAATGATCTTTTTGCTACATCAAATAGAATGGGGAATTTAAAAGGCAACTCAATTCTATTCTGAATATGAGTGTTTGGACACGTGTGCATGCATCTCTGAACTTTCATGTGTGAAACCCATTAAGAATGATTCACTGAATGAGAGTTTCACCGTTTTACAGAATTGGAAAATGGAAATGAGAAACAACAGGTAGAAGAAAGCTGTGTGTGGGATTCCCCTCCCTCAGAAATGCTGAGTCACTGTTGAAAAGGTGAAGAACTAAGCTTGTACCTCCTTACTTGAGTTTAGTCAAAACTGTGTTGTATATTTACCAGTGCGGCTGTATTTTGCCATTTAGAAGCTCAGTCAGCAGATGAGCGGAAAGTACTGCTGTGTGTCTGTGTGCACATATGTTGGGGTGAGGTACAGTAAGAAGACTGGCAAATCGTTGTTTAGGTTTTCATCATTTTTGTTGAGAAAAGACAAGAAATGAAAAGGAAGGGAAGGCTGAAACATGTAAAGCCTCTGCTTTACATGTTTCGAGCTCTAACTTCTAGCCCACAGCCCAACAAACGGTATTTAGGGTTAAATAAAAGCCTTTCTCAGACGTGTCAGTTGCATCCCACTGCGCCAGACGTCACTCACAGCCACAGCATGCGCATATGCGCCTGTGCCTTCATAGCTCAAAGCTCGCCCATCATTTGTCATCGTACGAGCGCGTTTGTATGCAGTACGAGTGCTGCTGTTTTCCCAGTGCAGGGCGTGTAGGAAAAGGACATTAATATCGGATGGGTTTACCATGTCTGATATTGGTAAGCCCCCTCTCGCAGTGACGCAATGCTTTCTAAATAGCACTGCTGCAGCTGCAACCCTCAGCTCTCATTTCTGAAGGGTTTTTCTTCTCCCTCATCCCCTCCTCATGCTCGAGCACAGTCTTTATTCTCATGAAGAACATATCACAGGGGATAAAACAATGGAAATGAAAACCGGAGACTCTGCCAGATCTCTTTCTCCTCGGTCTCACTCTCATTTTACATTTATATTCACCGAATATTTTTCTTGGTTTAATTAACAAGTAAAACTTTTTATTCTTTACTTAACAGAGTAGTTCACCAAAAATGAAAATTCTGTCACTTACCTATAAAGATGAGCTTTATAGGCAAGCACACAAGGCTTTGGAATAGACTGCTAAAATTAATTTTGCATTTCTGAAAGTTTGGGATTGCTAAGATTTTTTTTTGTTTTTTTAAAGGAATCTCTTCTGGTCATCAAGGTTGCATTTATTTGATCAAAAATACAGAAAAAGCATTAATAGTATTAAATATTATTACATTTTGAAAATATACACTTGAAAATATAATTTATTTCTAATATATTCTAATATTTCACTAATATGCTGATTTATTATCAATGTTGGAAACAGTTGTGCTGCTTGGTACAGCATTTATTTTAAATAGACGTCTTTTCTAACAATATAAGTCTTTACTATCACTTCTTATCAATTTAACACATTCTTGCTGAATAAAAGTATTAATTTCTATCAAAAAAGGGAAAAAAAAAAAAATTACTGACAAACAGGAGTGTATATTGTTAAAAAAATGGTTTCATTAAATAAATGCTGTTCTTCAATAAATGCTGTTCTTTTTAATATTTTATTTATAAAGCACAACTGTTTCCAACAGTAATAAATCAGCATATTAGAATGATTTCTGAAGGATTGTGTGACACTGAAGACTGGAGTAACGGCTGAAGGAAATTCAGCTTTGCATCACAGAAATAAATTCTATTTTAAAGTATAATAAAATATAAAAACATTATTTTAAATTGCAATAATGTTTCACAATAAAATTTTTTGATTAAGTAAATGCAACCTTGATGAACATAATGTTCATAAAATTAAAATTGTTATTATAATTTAGTTAATATATAATTTACTTTCGCCTTTAGCTGAGCTACAGAGGCTTAGCAAACAAGGCTTTGAAATGTACTGCTACTTTTAGTATCTTACTTTTATATTATAGTATATAATAATATATATTACATACTGTGCAGCAAACGCATAATATTTTTGCTTTTACAACAAATTTGCTTTACCTAAATAAATGAATATCAAAAGTAGAACTTCATTTTACATTTACGGTTGGCTTCATCCTTTCTTCCATTCAACCCGAAAGTGGGTATTCTACAAAGTGCTAGTTGCGCTTCACAATGAGATTCATGTTATATGGGTATGGAACAACATAAGTGTGATAAACCGATGAGTATTTTCAGCTTTGAGTGAACTATTCCGTTACGATGAGGTGTTAACACTCCTGAGGCACTTTTTAAGAACACGTCTCTTTCACTCACAGTTTCGCAGTGCCTGCAAATGTCAAGGTGGCCACCTGCGAGAAGCAGAAAATCTATTTCCCCTCTCCACTCTTGCATGGGCAGTGGCCTCCAGAACCCTTAAATTGATTTCTGAGTTTTCTGCCTCTGCTCTGGCATCTTAGCAATGCTCTGAAGTGATCTGTTGTTGAAACCGGGTGTACCTTTTGTCAGATGTTGGCTGACATCAGCACAAAAGGTATCAGAATTTCGCCAATGTGGCCTTGGTTGTCGTCAGTGTTTTCCTTGTTAGAAACAATCTTTTTTAGAGAGCTGAATAGAATCTTTAATATAAACCAGCGCTGCTTAATACACAGCCTTCAGAGTATTTATTTATTTATTTATTTTTATCCCTGTCATCATCACATTGCACCTTGGCGCATTAATATAAATATACGGCTGATTTGCGGTCACAGGTGTGCAGGTATATTGACTTTATGCTTGAATGGCTTCGAACGTGATTAATCTGATCTGAATTCCTAATGCAGTACTGTTTTGTGCTTTTTGTTGTGCCAAATGTGTGACTGTGTTTTACACTGATGCCAGACTTGGCATTCTTTTCATGTGCATCCATCACGCTCCAATTAAAGAAATAATAATAATGTTAACATTTGCAGTAAGGTTCCATTAGCTAGCTACTTTAGGTAACATGCACCAAGAATGAACACTACTTCTTATATTATTAAAAATATAAGTCATTTAATCATAAAATTACTGTTGTTTTGCATTAATAAGTGCAGTTGCATATTCATTTCTTGTATGTTATGTTTATATGAATTTGAAGCTTGAGTTGAGAAACATACCAAATCTACTTATAAACAAAATTAACTTGCAAAATCTAATTTTTATATAGAAAATGTATATATTCTACTCTTATTAAATGTACCATGATCCTTCTACAGTATTATATGGAACTGACCAACAACTTCAGTGATTTATAATTCAGTGATTATACATTTTTCTTACTTCATACACAAAGTGTAAAACTGACACAATCTGGTTTCTTAATGATTTGATAATTATAAATGATATTAAAATTTCAAAATATGAAGCAAAATCTAGAATTACTTGTAAGCCAATAAGTGATCTTCTGCATCCATCTACTGGTTATAACTGTGATTTGGTTTTTAATTTTACATAAATGTTTACCACAAAGTATATTTTGGTCATCCCATTAAAAATAACATTCAAATTGGAGAGCTTTAAATAGCTAGATACAGAAGCTCATTGAAAGTACTTCAGTTTCTCTCTCAAAAGGTTTTACAAACCCTGAAATAATAACGTTATAACATTACAACATATTTCCGACACAACATGGTATAGTTTTCGTTACTTTTGGTTTTCTGACGTATGTCAGTGCTGTTCATAACAGAGAATTCTATGCAGAATTTGAATGCCTCTCAAACGTGTATCACTAGATCTCACAGCACTGTGCAATAACAGTATTGCTCACAAAATTTAGTCGCACCGGCAGAAAAAAATATTTGGTTGCAATCTGGAGCCCTGCATCAGTTAATGCACTGTGAGCTCTAACATGAGCAAACAATAAACGACAACATTAACAAAGATTAATAGTGCAATAGATGTATTGTTCATTGTTTGTTCATGTTACATGTTAATACATTTAACTAATGTAACAAACCCTTTTTTCCAAATTCCGTTAAAATTTTTCTGGATTACATTTGTTTTTTTGCTAAAAATGTTAATCAAAAAGCATGTCTAATTAATTGCAATCATGAAATTGAGACAATTTAACATAAATTTATTATAAGTATAACCCAAATGAACATTTTTAAGGTTATAAAATGCGTTTCTTTTTCTCAAATTCAGTTTTATTTTTACCAAATTTGTGTTTTCTGTGAATTTTCTCAATTCCATTTTAATGGTTTACTTAAATTTGTATTTATTTATTTTGATTGGAAATACTGTGTTATGTACTTACATTTTTCTAGCAAATAAATTCTGGTAAATCATTTTTAGAAAACTTGAAGAGATAGTAGCACTCCGGACAGGAAAAATAAGTCATTTTACTGCAGGTGCACAGAGCCCATGAAATACTTGAAGATAAACAAAACACTGATCCACTCAAGACTGAAAAAGTCTACAGAACATCTTGTTTGTTTATATAAATTGCATCATGCAAAAAGTGCATGTGAGGGTAAAAACAGATGGACACAGGCAAGCATACGTTTCTTCAGTCTTGAGTGGATCAGTGTGCGGTTATCCACCTTTTTGTTTATCTTCAAATAATTTTTCGAAAACAAAATTCTTTAACGATTTTTTTTTTTTTTTGAATAATAGTTGTATTAGTAGTAGTAGTACTATTATTACATTATGTAATATATTATATTCTAACATTATTATAACACACACTAGTCCATAGCGCATTTTGGTTTTATTTTGGCATGCATACTTTTGATTTATTCATCCAAAATTTGGCAAATTCCATGACATTCCTATCTATTTTTATGACTGGATTTCGCAATTCATAGGGCCCTATAAATATTTATTATTTATTCATTTAGTAGTAGTGACTTTTATTATCCCTATGGGTAAATTTAGTTTCAATGGATTTCAATGTGGTTTTTATTGTAAATTTAATATTTTGAAATGGCTCTTGACCTTTCCAAAGTTGACTATCCCTGAGATAACAAATGCTGAGTCACATAAGTGTAAGGTGTACATCTCAAATCTAAGTGTAGAAAGGGTGGACTTTCCCTGCGTACATTCTAGAGACCGAGAGAGAGAGAGAGAGAGCGTCAACAAATAGACCAAACATAATTACTTATGTTACTGGGTCTGTCAAACTGTCTGGAGTAGACACACATGCATGTAATTGCTCACAGTGGGATATCCAGCAGGGCAATTGAAAACACAAATCACATTTGAGCCAAGCAAAATAGCAGGAATCAAATTAATATATGCTTTAAGCTTTGCATACCCTTGTATTTGTCTTTTAACATCCCGGTAAAGTCCTCCTTCCTCTGTAGACCTTGTCAGATTTGACCAATGACACACAGGTGTATGTTTCCTTAAGCATTTCTAAATACCTGAAGCTTCATTCATTCCCGCCGACGTCATGTGGCAAATGTTCCTCTCTCTTTAAATACCCATTCAAATTCGTACAGCGGGTCAGCTCCGGTAATTAAGTATTGAATACTGCTCAGAGAGGCCACACTGACCTTTCACTCAATTATCGATCGAGTTTGGCATTTTGACAGACTCTCGTTACAAAGGTGAATTGGGTCCCGCGAGTCCCGTGATGTCACAAGGTCTCTTACCCGTGGCATCAACAGCAGTGACACCTGGAATGAACTGCTCCCGCGCGTTCTGATTGGTCCGTCGCAGACACCTTTTGCGCAATGTGCGTCGGAGACATTAAGAAGCGTGTGTCCGCTGGGTTTATTATGTCTGAAATAGAGCTCATGTCATAAAGGAAATGAAGTAGGTGTTAGGTTAATAAAGCTTGTAAAGTATTCAAGACTATTAGCAGTTTTATTGATCTGACTGAAGAGAATTCTGTATTCCACATACATTAGCCACTTAGGTTGATGGATCAGTAGAAGGGCATTTTGGCAGACAAAGTGAAACTCTTGCCATTGCTTCAAGGAAAGGTTTGATGTTTTTCAGGCCAGTCGATAAAGCAACAAGACATTCAAGGTCTTGTGTGTTTTTTTTTTTTTTTTTTTACCAAGGTGAAAAATCGTTTTAGCCATGATGCAAAGACGACTCATTTAGTTCATTTGATTAAATGGATGCGGTTTACAGTTGCCAAGCAACATAGCAACTTGGCATTTACTTACTTTATGCATTCTTATTATCAGGGTTCCCACGGGTCATGGAATTTCTGGAATATCATGGAATTTTAAAAGTTCTATTCCAGTCTATTTAGGGAATTGCATATTTTGGGATTTTTGTTTGTTGCTCTAAATTTTAGTTTCCATTTTAAAATGTAATTTCTCTATACCGTTTTTTTTTTTTTCTCTCTCTCGCATTGTTTCACACGTTTTGCCTATTTTTATGGTTAGGCTGTTTTTCAGCGCCATTTTATTCCCTTCCTGCTCGTCAACTGGCAATCACTTAAGTCAAATGCAGTCACCAGGCTGTACCTGATAACTAAGCAAACATGCCAGGAAAATGTACATTTCTAAAGCTTTGGCTACAAAATTACCACTTTAAAGACTGGGTTTTAAAAGTAGACGATAGGAAAAGCAAAAATGAAATCCTTCAGAGCGTTTAATTTCTGAAATCATAAAAAAACATAAATTAATTTCTTCAGAAATGGTACAGAAAATTATCAAAGTGCATTTAACGAGTAATAAAAAAGTAATGTGTGTTTTGTACTAAAAATGTCTGTGAACAAGTAAATAAAGCTTGCAAATGGATGGATCCGTTCATTATAGGTCATGGAAATTCAGCTTTTTAGTCCGTGAAAGTCAGGGAAAAAGTCACGGAATTTGACATTTGGCTTAGAGTGGGAACCCTGCATTGTCTTTTACATTTAGTTTTGGGTCCCTTTATATTAGGTACACTTATTGTGTACATTTACTGTACATGTTTTTATGTTCTACTTGTATTTTAAAAAATACCTACAGTCTGTAATTAATTTCTGTAATTACACAATTAAACCTACCCATACCACCAAACCTGTTCTTAACAAAAGTGCAAAAAGTGTTTTGCAATACAATATGAACACAATAAGTACACTGTACTTATATAGTAACTACATAGTAGTTAAGGCAACCTTATATAAAGTGGAACCCATTTTTATGTTATTTTCTTCATTATATTATATAGAAATAAATGAGCAGCTTTAAACACAACTGATCTAATCAGAAATATAAAATGCAATTTAAAATAATCATTAATTTCTTGACAAAACAAACTAGTGTAATGTAGTTCAAGGCTCTTAGTTGTAGTCTTTATATGGTTGCAACTTATTTATTTATTGCTTATTCATTCATTCAGCAGAGGTTGTGAAGTAAGTTAAAATTCAAATGTAGTACCTACTTTTGGACAGACACTTCCCTAATACCAAAAACTTTTTTCCCTTGATAAAACTTGTAAAAGAGTTAGTTTTCCTAGTGAATGTTTAGATGACATTTACCACGTTCAGTGTCTCTGCTGAGCTCAGATGCTCTTTTCTTTCACTTTGCAGTACCAACTGAAATAGATCAGTAACCCAGTCCCTCTACACCCAAATGGAGGGTCATCCTATGCATCGGAATTCAATAATTAGAGCCGAAGTATAGTTCTGTAATCAGTAATTCTTTTGGTTCAAAGATTCACTGTCATAAGACTTCAGTGAAAAAGAACACTGTGACCCAGCACTCCACTTCCATCAATTCCCTTCACGGCTGTTTTGATCACTGCCCACGCTAGATAGGCTTCGATCCACTCAGCCACCGACGCGCACCGGGTCATGCTCAAGCCTGTGCCCTGTTTGTTGTAAGCCCACTAGCAAAGCCCGACTCTGTGCATGCAATGAGCACGCTCTCCCCACAGAGTGTGTTCAAGAGCAGAGAAAAAGAACCAAATTGTAATTCATGTATTGATCAGAGCTGCTGTGCTCATCTCTATAGGTCTGGGTCTGAGAGATACTCTCCCATAATACTCATCAGCGACATTCAGTAACCACAGA
Source organism: Cirrhinus molitorella (assembly GCA_033026305.1). Lineage (NCBI taxonomy): Eukaryota > Metazoa > Chordata > Actinopteri > Cypriniformes > Cyprinidae > Cirrhinus > Cirrhinus molitorella. The sequence goes on from CM065131.1 coordinate 2,347,165, forward strand.
AAATAGCTTGCAGACGGGATTTACCTCCTATAGAACATTCATAAAAAGACTGATCACTCATTAATTAAAGTAATACTATTTAATAAAAGCATTCTCAATTTTTACAGCTGTATTTTCATTGTTTGTTTGTTTTTTTCAACAAGAGAGAAAGTCTGGAGTTCTGAAACTACTGTTTGTATGAAACGTTATTATTTCATAAGATCAAGGACAAATGATCTCTCATGATATAACCCCATTAGTTCTCAAAGTATGAAGCTGTTCAGCTTGAAATACATTTTGAATGAAATGTTTAAAAATGGATATTTTCATTGAGCTTACAAATAACTGATATTTGCCATTTTTCAGATATATTTTGTACTTTTTTGTATGTTTAATTTAATTATACACACATGCACACATTTTTTTATAAAATGGCGTATATATTATATAAATATTTATATAGATAAGAAATTGTTTAATATACTTTTACTTTACATATTATATTCATATAGTTTAACATGTTTATGACAAATATATAAGGATATAATGGTAACATTAATGTATTGACTAACATGAACAATGCATTTATTACACTATTTATTAATCTTTGTTACCATTAGTTAATAAAATACATAGTTCATGTTAGTTCACAGTCCATTAACTAATGTTAACACAAACAACTTTTGATTTTATTATGCACTAGTAAATGCTAAAATATGAATAATATTAATTAATTCTTTAGAAGTATTGTTCATTTTTAGTTTAACTAAAGTAGTTAACTAATCAAACCTTATTATAACGTGTTACCGATATAATATATAATGTAATGCTGTCAATCGATTAAAAAATAAAAAATGAATCAATTATTCGCTATTAGTCCTACCTTAAACATTCTAAATATGATTTTATGTTGCGGTCATTTCACATTCAATCTATTCAATCTAATGTAGAAACAACATAAAGACTGTATTTTTAATATTTGTTAAAAAAAAATGACTGAAGGTATCCCTCATAACGATTTTAAAATGTATTAGACTTTAAAAAATAACTTTCAATTTAAGTGTACTTAAAACAATCTTCACATAAAGCTGTTATTTACCTGTGCACTTCAGCAAGTAGGAAATATCCAAAAATGTTATAGTTATCAAACACTAAATACTAAATGAAATAGATGAATTGTTAAAGCTATACAAGTTATTGATTTCCTTTTTTGATTAAAAAAATTCCTAGAGATGACCCTCTGCTCAAACTAGAAAAATTAATTGTCTGAGTTAAAGTGCTGATCTTCATATAAATTATACCAAAATATTAATTGTAATTATAGTTTACTGAAAATGAGTTCACTCAGAATGAAAACCGCAATCATTTACTCACACTGTCAATCCAAAACGGATTTTACCCGTACTTCTTTGTTTGTGAACAAATCAAGTCACCTTTTTTATAGCGCTTTTGTACAGTAGATGTCATTTCAAAGCAATTTAACATTATTAAACAGGAAAAAAACAGAATCAATAATGCAAACTTCAAAAATGAGATAAAAATCTGCTATAAAGCAGCTGTAGCAAGACAGTAGTGTCATGACTGATAGAGGTTTGTTTGTTTGTCATTTTTTTAAAGAATGAGAGAATTTAGCTTTTTGGATGAACTGTCGCTTTAAGTCACTCTGATATAAACACTGAGCCAGCAATGGTGGGTCACACAGCAGCTGCACAGCTAGACTAGCCCCTAATAATGAAACAATGGGTTCAACGGTAAAATCACTGTTCCCACAGGCCACATTAGACTGAGTGTTAGTGTCACTGAAAGGCACTTAATGGTTCACGCTGACTTCCTCTGACTGCAGAAGTCACATCTTATGAATCTGTGTGAGTGAAGGAGAGCGAAATGAGTATTTTACTCAGTAACACTCTTTACGAGACCTGACAGGAGTTCACACGCTCGCTCGTTGTTTCTATATGCCACATTCTGTTAGTGAGATTTGTCCAATATTTGTAACTTTTGAGAGGTCAATGTCTTGATTATGCACCAGACAAGGTGCAAGCATAAAAGTATATTCAGTGTAATAGATACTGGATCTCATTTACATAGGGCCCTATGAAATACATTTTATTTTTCCCAAATTTTGTTTTATTTTTTTTTTCCAAATTCAGTTTTTTTTCTGTTTGAATTTTTCTGGATTCCGTTTTTTTTCCATTTTAATCTTTCTGGACTCCTTTTTAATGGTTAAATAAATTCTTATTAACTAATTAACTAAAATCATGAAACTTATACATTTTATTACAACAATTTATTAAAGGTTTAACAAAAATGACATGTTCAGGGCCCTATGAAATATTGTATTTTATTGTTAACAAATTCTGGTTTTAGCATGTCTAAATGCATATCAACATTTATTTATTCTTACAATAGCCTTGTGAATTTTTATTCCCTCAGAAAATTCTGTATTGTGCATTTATATGTTTCTGGTTATCAACCGAAGGCATTCTGCACTATTCATAAACACAGAGAGACATGCAGAGCATCCAGGATTTATATTTTAATAGTCTTTTTTGCAGCTTAATATTTACACATACTAGTCCATATCACATTCAATTTAATTTGATGACATACTTTTGATTAATTCTTCCAAACTTTGACAAATTCCGTGACATTTCATGTTAAATAGAAAATTCCGTTTTTATGACTGGATTCCTCCCACGTTTTCATACAATCATAGGGGCCCTATTTACGGACTAAATAAGGGTCAGAAATCTGTGCTAGACGTCAAATATTTGTGTGCTTGACTTTCAGCCCTTCATTAAAAGCAGAGTGTCACAAAATGCCTACACACCAAAGCCCTTCATCTCCTGCCTCTGGTGCTTTCAGATGGGATTTACAGTGGCTACATTAATTAAAAGTCCGCAAACCAGCACATTTAAGCATTTGGAGAGGTAATTAACAATGGCTTGCGTGAATGCTAAGGTCAAGACAGAAAGTGTGTTACAGGCAGCGAAAAAAAAAATGCTGAATGTGGTGTTTCATTGTTAAGAGGGTCTGTTGCACCAGACGAGAAAGAGCTTGTATCTAGGTATCTTTTAGATATTAGAGTTAAGAGTGAAAATTGGAAACAGGCTAGTCATTCACTTGGCCTGAGGGCAGATGGGGGCCCTGTAGTTCGACACTCTTCCAGATGGAATTGGTAATGGACCTTAGCGCTGCTCGCGCCCATTAAAAACATTGTGCTATCTGGGTCTTCAGCACATAGAGTAGTATATAAGTATAAGTTTCATCATATCTGTATGTTGGAGCAGTTTCTACAGTTTGGCTGGCACTGCATTTGTAACTTGTGGTATTTTCAGTGGCTCTATACTGAAAAAGAAGGTATTTCCAGTTTGGAGGATTTAGATTTTGTTCCGGTTACTTGTCGGGCATGTGACTGATTACATTTTACAAGTACAGTACAGGCACTATGGTTGAAAGGAAGGGAACAAATTACACCGTTCATGTCTCCATGTGTCTTTTTGAATGTGGAGGCCCAGAATTGTGTCCTAAAATAGATTCTCCTCCTCCACTGCTGGCCTGTTTGGCGGACGTTGGTCTGTGTGACCTGCCTGCTCTGATTAGCTCAGTGGTGGGGAAGGAGCCCAGTGTTGGGAAATGAGCAGAGCTCGTCAGGCCAGCGGGGTCAAGGTGAACTTGGCCAAGAGGCTGTTTCAGACTTCAGAAAAACTTCCTCATCCTCTACTTCCATTTCCTCTTCCTTTACTTCCATATCTCCTTTTTTAGGACTGTCAAATCATTATAAGTTTTATTGAAATTGATCACATATATGTGACCCTGGACCACAAAACTAGTCTGAAGTAGCAGAGGTATATTCGTTGCAGTAACCAAAAATACATAGTATGGATCAAAACGATTTTTCTTTTTAATGCCAAAAATATCAAATATGTCAAATATGTCTATATATGTTGAGGTCAAGAGCTATGAGTAATTGTTAATTTGTTAGTGTGTGTGTGTATGTATTTGTGTGTTTATATATACATATAAATTTTAATCATTTATTTATACTGTATATAAATGGTTATCACTGTTTATTTTATTTTTTTTATCATTTTATTATATAATGTATTATTCAATATGTTTTATATGTATATACACTACAATACACGTTTTTTATTTTTTATTTTTATTATTATTATTTTTTTTAAACATATTCAGCAAGGATGTGATAAATTGATTAGAAGTGACAAGTGAAGACTTTACGGCATTAGAAAAGATTTACTTTAAATAAATAAATAAATAAATGCTGTTCTGTTGAACTTTCTATTCATCAAAGAATTCTGAAAAATCATAAATGTGTCTTGAGCACCAAATCAGCATATTAGAATTAGAATTTGTTTTCAAAGGAATTAATTACATTTTAAAATATATTTAAATAGAAAAGTTATATGCCAAAAAGTAAAGATCATGTTCCATGAAGATATTTTGTATTTTTCCTACTTATCAAAAAATAAGTAATATGCATTGCTAGAACTTCATTTGGACAAATTTAAAGGTGATTTTCTCAATATTTTTCTTTTTTGCACCCTTAAATTCCAGATTTTCAAATAGTTGCATCTTGGCCAAATTTTGTCCTATCATAACAAACCACACATCAATGAATAGCTTATTTATTCAGCTTATGATGTATACAATCAACTTAATTTCCAAAAATAGATCCTTATGACTGGTTTTGTGGTCTAGGGTCTAGGGAAAATCAATAAAAAACACTTGAACCGAACATTTTAACTGGATGAACATTTCTTAATCCTACACCTTCCACGAAATATATAAATGCATACAAATACATTTAGACCACTTAACTTAATGATTGCTATTGGGATGTGAAGAGACTTTCAACCAGCATAACAAAAAATGAAGACAATCCCCTATTGCCCCGTTTAGTTTCTGTTTGTATATGATATGACGATAGTTGTTCTCAAAAGAAATGGTAAAATGCTCATGAAGTGTTTGTGTTCACATACTCATTTTTTGATCTTCTCATTTTCTAGTTCAGATTTTTTTTTTTTACTACGAGTGAGTGTGTTTTTCTCGTTGCAAAATGATCAGATTATGATGCTGTAATGTCCACCACTGGAATAATTATCGTGGGCTGTTTTGGCCTTCTTTTTCTCCATGCAATCACACTTCCAGGAACTTCCCTCTCCATCAGAGCTTTATTATGACTTGATTGGGTTCACGAGGTACTTATAGTGGAATCTCAGTCATTGCCTGCAGACTGATGGAGGTGTTGGCCCCCATCCCCTAATATGTCTTTGCCATATTCCAGCCATTTAGCCCCGGATTTAATACAACAAAGTGCCATTCATTACCGCGGTGCCTGAAAACTCCTGTAATTATCCAAATTTAGCACAATGAAATTTACTCAACTAGCTCAAAAGTCTCCCACTCTTTAGCAGCTAATTTAGAGAGCTCACTTGTCCAGGGTTGCTAGGCAATTACAATCCATGAAACTGCTCAGACGCTTTACTTGTGAAGCCGATCTGATGAATAGTACGTTTTTCTGAACATTCCACAGTCGGTGAACACATCATGTTTGTTTTACCAAATCCCGTTGCGGTTTCGCCAAGCCGTGCTTTACCGACGCAAACCGACAAAGAGAAATACACGATTAAGTAATGTGTGAAATGTTTGCTCCTTTCGGTTTTCTTGTGCTTAATGCACAGCCAAACGCCGCTGTGCTGTAGTGTCATTCAGGAGCGTTTTGTCTGAGCTCGGAGTCGATGTATAGTGATTTGAGCTGATGGGCACTGAACTATGGAAGCTCCATGGAGGCTTCATTAGTGTTAGTTGCTGGCTGATGGTCCCTTCCTGTGTACTCTGAGTGGGTGAATGATTTCTGGGCAACATGATGGAGGATCTCAGTCTGAGCCCCTTGGAGTTTGTCACGCTGCTGCTAATTTTAGCTTAGTGGGGCATTGCCTTCCCGCAGCTTATCATTTTTTCATCTTCTTTATCCCCCTTTTCTCTCCAGTTTTTCCTGTCATTTTTTGAGTTTGTCTCTTGAATATGTTCCATTGAGGTTGCTGTTTTGATTGCTTTCTTATCAACATTGGTTATTTCTCATTATGACAAAGTTGGTTGAGCTGGCCCAAGAAAGAGAAGCTGCTATTGATATCGCAGGACGTCTCTTGAGATGTAGAAAACATTACATTTAAGGTATGATAATAGGTATAAGACCAAAACTGATAATTCTACTAATAATTCAGAATATCAGAATGATTTCTGAGAGATCATGTGACACTTAAGCCTGGGAAACTGAGTAACAGCTGATGAAAAATCAGCATTGCATCACAGGAATAAATTATATTTTAAAGTATATGAAAATAAAAACCATTATTTTCTATTGTAATAACATTTTGTAATATTACAGTTTATTTTCTGTATTTTTGATAAAATAAATGCAGCCTTGACTTCATAAAAAAAAAATTGCAAGTCTTACTGGCCCCAAACTTTTGAACGGTGTATATATATATATATATTATTATACATTACATGTATAAACCGTATCACTGTTTAATCGGTTTGTATTGAGTACTATGATATTTGAATGTGTTAATGCCTGTTAAAAACTGGATAGTTCATCCAAAAATAAAAACCTGTAAGACTTCTGCTCATCTTCGGAAAACAAATTAAGATATTTTTGATGAAATCTGAGAGCTTTCTGACCCTCCATTGACAGCCTAAACAACTTCAAAAGAAGACAAATAAGGAAAACAACATAAGGGTGAGTAATTCATTTTTGGGTGAACCATCCCTTTAGTATTGTTTAACATCTGCATTATGGCATTTATTCAAAAAAATATTTGTTATCTCTGTAGTTATGAAATGAACTTTTTATAGCTCTTGTAAGTTTTATTGATGATTGCCAAGAGACGGAACTCAGAAAAGTAAGAGAACAAATATTTTGAAGTAATTAAAGTACAATCAAGGAAAGATTCATTATACATATTTCTAAAGAGGCTGCCAAGTTGATTTGTTCTGATGTGTCCCATTATACGTTGTTGTATAATATAATACAGCAAAAAAACATTTAAAAATAACATCGAGACCATCTGGTGAATGACAAATGCACTAATGACATGTTGTTGGTAATTATAGTCTGATGCTTTCATTCAAATAGTCAGCTTAAGAGAAAAAAATCTCCAAAATCATTCCAAAATTCAGTTTTCTATGTAACGTAATGTCTGTCGCCTACCCCGAACCCCTGATCCAGGAGCAGCAAGCTGTCTCAACCAGATCTGACCATGTTTATCAAGTGAAATGGTGTCACTGTTATATCAGATCCCACGCAGTGACTGCCTACACCACGAAATCTCAAACAAAATCTCTCTCTCTTTCAGCTTTTGAGTGGGTACATTTGCCAGACTGTTCTCTGAGGTGAAGCGTATGAGTGTTATCCTTGTGAATTTGATCTTTTCTCTGAGCGCAGTAAAATATTGGGTTCTGAGTTACAGGGCAATTATTGTGATGCTCCATGTCTGACAGTGAAACTGATACGAGCTGAAAAGCTCTGGTTATATTTTCGAGTATTTTCCAGTTGGCTTAATTGCACATAAATGGAAAGCGAGAGTTTGTGTGCTCTTGCTAGGTGTGAATACCTCAGTGTGTGTGTGTGTGTGTGTGTGTGCATGTGGTTTACTTCTTTTCAATCATTCTCAACAGTGGCGTTCTCGTAACTTGTTGTTTATTGCAAAGCCACAAACGCACAGCAGCCCACAGCTTACTTTAGCAAGCTTATGTGAAATTTACAGCAAAGAAACACTAGTTGAGTGGAAAAAAGGCTGTCATTGTTAGTGTGCGGAGCGGCTCACGTTCAGGTGCCGAGTGTTGTGTAGTATAGACTGTCTTCTCTCCCACACATAGACAGCTTCACATGTCTCTGTGGCCTGTTTCCCCTCCAGGGCAAGGTGAATTGAGGTTTCTATGTCCTTCTTTCTACACAATATTACAGCACACACTATTAAAGCAAAGTGTGCCAGAGTTTTGCTAGTGGCAGTTCCCACAGTCTCTATTTTACGTAAGTTGGGGAGGAATTAAAAAAAGACTATTTGCCCCTGGCGTGAAAAAAATATTTGGAAAATGTTTCATGGTGAAGTCTTATTTTACAAGATACCTCTCAATCCTTCAGTTGGCTTTGTGACCCGGCTAAAGGCCAAAACGAACGGGTCAGTGACATGCACAAGTGGTCATAGGCAAAAAGAAAAATCTTTTAAAGATATTCTTTAAAATATGTGCAAAGGTCTTAGAAATATATTTACATTGGTTTCATAGAAATTTCCTGAGAATTTATTCACCCCCATGTCATGCAAAATGTTCCTGTCTTTCTTCCTCAGTCAAAAAAAAAAAAAAGGAAAACACTCCTGTATGGTGGATTTAAATAGGAGCCAACAGGTTGAAGGTCCAAATTAGTTTCAGTGCAGCTTCAAAGCATGATCACAGAGAATTAAGGGACTTATCTAGCAAAATGATCGAAATAAGCAAATTATATTTACTTACTTTTTAACCACAAATGCTTGTCTTGCACTAGTTCACCCTTACGGATTATGTAGTCACGTTTGAAAGGTCCTGCGCGACACAGGCAGAAGTACCCATGCAAACGCCCTTTACAAAAAAGGTCAAACAATGATGCCAGATGTTTTTGAAGGAAAAAATGAGATGGAGCTTTTCCCTGCCCTGCCATTTTGAACCAGAGTACAAAGATGAAGAGCTAACCGAAATTGTCTTTTCCAACGTGATTACAATTACATAATGCATGAAGTCATAGGTGCGGTTATGACGTGGTTAAAAAGTATATACATTTTTATTTATTTTTTTAGAAAATGGATTGTTTCGCTAGATAACACCCTTATTCCTTGGCTAGAAGCTGCTATTTGGACCTTTAACCTGTTGTCCACTATATGGAGAAAAATCCTGGAATGTTTTCCTCAAAAACCTTAATTTCTTTTCAATTGAAGAAAGAAAGACACGTCTTGGATGACACAGTGGTGAGTAAATTATCAGGGAATTCTTGTTCTGGAAGTGAACTAATCCTTTAATTCTTCATTTTAAAATCTGCAGCTGACCTGAGACCAGAATTTATTCTCAATCGTTGAACTGCAGATCCAAGAAAATGCTTCTAGATCAGGAGGCAGCCTTTCTGTAACTGGCAGTAACCCCACTGGCCTCTGTGACACACGAGCAGGTGTGCCGGTGAAGTCATGCCTGAACTCTTTGCTCTCTTTCCTGCCCGTCATTGTCAGTCACTTTAACTATTGTTTCGGGTCAGCTGGCCCCATGTTATGACATCCAGGACGAGTCGACACAAACAGCATTGAAGAGGACCTTATGGAGGTGACAGATGACACATTTAGAGGCCAGCTGCGGCGTATCCGGATTTCCTCTCCTGTCACCGAGACAGGATGTGTCCTCGGAACTGTTTCTCAGAAGAGGATACCACATATCTAAGGAAGACCTAGATAAGGGATACGGGTGTAGCGATAGTGTCAAAAGGCCTAATGCCTTTGTAGCGGTAAGGGGAGACCGGAGCATTGTTCGGCCTCTGGAATAGATTATTCCAGAATACATAAAGCCGCCTTCTATTTGCACAAGGAGGGAGACTTTAGATTTTTTTTTTTTTTTGCAGTACAATAGGCTGCTCTCATGACCAGAGCCATAAGCCCTCTGAGTGCAAATGGATATCTGCGCTTCACACTTTCAGATAGAGACCCGTCTGTCTTTGATCATGTCCTGCGATTCAATCTGATTTGGAGAGAAAGCCCAGGCTCAGATAGGCTCGTGTATCAGCGGGGTACGCCACGGTGCGATGCAGGGCAGGACAAAGGGGGTGGATGGGGATTTGGATAGAGATAACAGAAGGACTGTCTTTGAACGGAAAGCTGAAGCCCATCTCCTCAGAGAGTTTTGGCGGCTTGAATTTGGGCCGAGGGAACTGGTCAGCTGTGGCAGGTTGACGTTTTTCTCCATTTCTGTCTTTCATTTCCTGTAGATGCATTCCCATGCTAGAATTATCTATGTGGTAAATGTACAGTCGCAGCTTGCATATTTAAAGGGATAGTTCACCCAAATTATTCACCCTTCAGGCATCCTAGGTGTATATGACTTCTTTCTTGCAAACAAATGCAATCAGAGTAATAAAGTCTAGTCATCAGTCCAAAACAAGTCCAATAAAGTCCATCCATCCATAAAAAGTGCCTCACATGGCTCCTGGTCGTGAATAAATGCATTTTTGTATGAAAAATATCCATATTTAAAAGGTAATAATCACTTTAATCTAGCTCGCACCAACTGGTCGTAAACAGATCGAAGAGAATCAAAGTAAGAAATATCTTGAATTTTAGTTGTTTTAGTATATTTTATTCCTCATTGGAGGTTTTCTGGGCCACTGATTGAGACCCACTGCTACAACACAGACTTTAAACTTTAAGAAATGTAAAACTTTAAAAATATTCACTGCGGTAAAAAAAAAAGGTGCCAGCTGCTCTCCGACACGTGCTTAAATAACCTTCCGATCGACTACAGATGATTTGAGACCGTCCTTACTGCTTTTTAAAGACTTGATCCTGACGTGAAGCATTTCGAGAGCCACGTGAAGAAATGTGAATGTGATGTGGGACTATTACCCTGAACCGTGGCCTCCCAGGTTCTAGGAGAAATGAAGCTTTCACAGAATATATTAAACCTTATTTATCAAACTGAATTATATAATTACGACTCCGTTTCAGCAGGAGACTTCGGATTTGCGTAAACCCGGTATAACATCCACCTAAGATGGGACTTGATGGTTCGATATGTCTGCAATTGTATCCAGATGTTTGCCGACGGCGTTTCGATGTTACTGCCTGAGCCTTGAAAAGTTGATGCAGGATTTCTGAAATTGAAATTGTCAGTAGGGGTTCACCTAATTTCCCTGCAGCTGATTAAATAATTGTTTATTTAATGTAAGAGGCCCCGCGGATTGCCTAAGTGAATTACATGTAATTTCATTTCACCGGCTTTGTGTGCAAATCGCCCCCTTTAAACCAAAGAATCCTTTCTCTTACATCCACACGGCATGCCAAATGCGTTATTAGCCCTTATTTTCACATATTACATCTCTGATGTGTGTCAGTCTCCGAGCATCCCACGCTTCCCCTCGTCAATTTAACCGTCTCTGCTTTTAGGCACCATTTTGCTGTCCACCTCACCAAAACGGACGTTTTGCAGAGGCCCTTAAATCTCCCTGGTGCTGAAAGCTATTATTTTCAGCTCTCAAACAGACATTTTTCATAGACGGCGCATTGTTTAGCGGCGAAAGTCGACAATGGGCGCGAAACCGGTTGCGAAACCTCGAGAGTAGCTGATTACCGTAATAGGTTTAAGACAGAAAGGTGTGACGTTTCTTCCCCGCCTCTTTCACCTGAGACTAGAAGCTTTTAATGGAGAGCTTTATGGGAATGTGGGAACACGCTCGTTAAATAAATAGATGTAATTAGGTCCTGCCTCTAATTACTTCAGATTCCTCTCACCAGGACCGAATTAGTCCGACTCCCTGGAGCGCCTAGTGTTAGGCATGCGTAATCAATCACGTACAAACAGAATGCACAGGCTACACCCACAGAAAGTACCAGAGTGCAGCAGGGTCATTCATCACAGCCCGCAATGCAAACAAGAACAGCCATTTTGTTGTTTACTGCGAGTACCTCTAACCCCATGCTACCTGTACGCATACCTTTGTTGTATAGAAATAAATGATCCCAAAAATACATAACCCAGCCTATTATTACACCTCATCCCGAGTGCAGATGAAAGGTAACGCAAAGTTTGTTTTGATTATGATTAGTGGTGTTTTAACCAGTGACGGCGCTGCGTGATAATGCATGGCACCCAGCGAATGCCGTGACGGATCCCAGATAGCGGGAGCAGCGCTGAGAGCAGATACAGTGATAAACTGGAGCAGGCCAGGAAACAGACAGGGCCTAGGCTCTCTGCGGCCCCTCTAGCCCGCGGAAAAAAAACAATGCATCACCTCACAGCACGGCCAGACGTGGCAGGCGAGAAAAATCGCCCCACACTTTGGGAAAACAAAGACAATCAGGGCTTTCTCTCGTTCGCCTCCCCTCCTTTTCCTTTGGTGAGCAGCTGCAGCAAGCCAGTCAAATGTGAGTTTTTTTTTTTCTTCTTTTTTCTCTCGCCAACTTGTCCTTTTTTTTTTAAATGTAATGGAGGGAGAAAGAGATTAAAAAACAAAAAAAACAACCTGGCAAGGCAAGGTACGCATTGGTTTTTACAGATGGCAGACCAGTCCAGTTGATAATTGAAAAGGAAGTCTGGGATTGTGCACCGTTCAACAGGAGAAGGCTATTTCTGGGGTTTCCTGTGTAATTGACCCACAACCCGCTCCTAAACACATTCACATTTCAACTTATTGACACTCCCACTTTATTTGACTCTGCCCTCCTACTTAAAATGTAATGAACTGTCGATATAGCTTGCTTATTTTGTCTACTTTTCCTTTAAGTACACTGTAAAAACTATTTGTTGAGTTAAATTTAATTTTAAGTTCAGTCAACTCAAAGAAGTTTGGTCAGTTTGGAATGTTAAGTTGTACTAAGTGACAACTTGGATATTTGATTCAACTTTTTAAGGAAGCAGGGTAACAAATTTCAAACAAATTGTGGTTTTATTTTTTACAGTGTACTTGTTGTCGACTAACTTTGGATTGTTTTGGAAATCGCATTGAGCTGATATCAGTCCAACAAGCTATCTCGTTTATTTGTAACAAGCAGGCAGTGTAAATGTAAGTTGCTGGTTCAGTTCAATCATGGCATCATTCTCTACACCTGCTTATGGTGAATGAATTCAGCGGACACCAGAGTCAGATGCAGATATGATCGGCCTTTCATTCCGATTTAGTTTGGCTCTAAGAGTCAGAGCTTTTGATTTATATTGTTTTAAATCCAAAGCTTTTGGCTCACTGTATACATAACCATATAAGCTTTCTGGATGGCTAAACAGGAGGCCCAGCACAAATGAATGATTTGACCAACAAGATAAATGATCAGTTGTGTTCACACTGTGTGTAGGTTGTATGTATATTAACTCTCTGCGGCTGTTGCACGATGAAGGACTGCGGGCCAGGCGGAGGGAACACGTGTGAGTGATTTGGCTCTGGAGCTCAGAAGGCCAGGGAGAGAAATCCACAAAGCTGATGACGGACACTTTGTTTGGCTTGTAACGCTAGAACAGGATAGGAAAGAATAAATCAATCAATCATGTCTAAACTGTCAGGACTAGCATGTGGCCCTCTAAAAACCCCACTGAGATCAGAAAATATATACATTCTCGCTTGAAGGTTGTAAGAAAGCACTGATTCTGACATAAATGAGCCGTAATTCGATTTTGAGATAATCTTCCTGCAAGGTATTGTGTAGGAGATGCCAGACATCTTACGGTCTTAAAGGGACAGTTCACCTACAAATAACTCGTACTGGTACTAATTGAAGTACCAACAGAATATTTAAATGCATTCCCATCTAAAGCCATCCACAATAGTACCGTAGTGCTACAGTGCTTTTTGTGAAGGATAAAACTACTGACAGTGTCATTATTGTCACGCCAAGCCATTAGAAAGGCGTTTATGTACCTTCAGTGAGCACACCTACTTTTTTATATGCACGATAAGGCCGAGAGATCCTGAAATGCTGCGCGCATCAGAATGATGCTCTGCGGTTGCAAAGGGCAGTTGTCAGAGTGACTTTGCATTTGCTGATAACTCATGGAAAACATTGCTCCATCTCATTAAGTTATTGCCATCATTTTTATTCTTTATGGTTGTGCGGGCTACCGTCCCTCATTCTCTTTTCACATTCATTTTCTACGTATCTATGATTAATGGGAGATGTCGAAGCGTAGAGTGAGCAAGCATCAGCGAAGGTGAGATCATAATTAGTTTAGCTGATGCAGGGCCCTCCGATGGCGCATCTGGATGGAAAAATGACCCTATAGGAAGCTGGCGGCACCCCAGAACTTTTTACTGATACGTTGTGAAACACCCGATGAATCAAGTGCCCTTTTCCCTGCCAAAAAAGCTCTACCGAGTCCAAGCCAAAATTATGTCTGCGGAAAGCTTTCCATTCTAAATGTATTAGAGCACAATTAGGAGCATTGTACTTTTCTGGCAGGAGAAATGTGCTCCCTGCGCAAGCCATCTGAAGTTGGGCTAAATAAATCGTACACATTCTATAAGGGTAAATGAGTTTTACAGGGACCATAATCGAGATAATTCCTGTGATTTGCCCCGGTTGACTCTCGGGATTCGCTTGTAGTTCTGTCCGTTCCCGGTGGATGATTCATGTGGCTGTATCTCTCTCTTTTTTTTTTCCTGCTTGAGTTTTTTCTTCTCCTTCTCTCTCAGTAGAGTGCAATATTTCAAGCTACTAGATATTTTGGGTTCCAGCTACATATTTAAAGGTTCATGTCATGCATGCGTTCGAGAAGAGACATTTATTGAAAGATCAAAATATTTATGTCAGGCCGGTGCGGGCGACCCAGTTTGAAGTTGGTGGTGTTGTCGCTGACACAGTGGTAGCCTATAAATCACGGGAAGGTTAATTAGTGTTAGAATCAGCTTGGTTCTACTAATTGTGCCTCATCCTGTCTTTCTGATTGGACACATTGTGTCTCTCACCATCAGAGCTGCCACATCCAGCTACGCCCTGCAGAGTCTTGGGATATTCTTCTCCCTTTTCCTCCCTCTTGCTTTCTCTTTTACATTCACCTCTCATCTCCATGCTGAGCATGAATCTCCATCGCTCTTTTTCTCCACAGCCTGCTTTTTTTTTACTGATATTGGCTCTCTTTCTTTTTTATGATTTCAGAGACGGCGGGGCTCGGGGGTCTTCTGCGCCAACTGTCTGACCACCAAGACCTCGCTGTGGAGGAAGAATGCCAACGGCGGCTACGTGTGCAACGCGTGTGGCCTCTATCAGAAGCTGCACTCGGTAAGGGGGGGGGACTAAGAAAACATTACTGCAAGGGACGGCGAGAACGCCTCGCCAGCCCACCCACAAATCGCAGAAACCGAGTTCAAAATGAACAGAGAGGTGACAGCGTAGCAGCTCCGGTTTGATCGCTTCATTTCCGCGCTGTCAGGCGAGGACCCCGGGGGAAGAGCCCTTTTGGCCTTCCTCAGCCCTGCAGCCAGCTAATGGCCCTATGGAAGTAATTTTGCACCAGCTGGGAGCCCCACTTCCCACAGTCCTAACAAACACCTGACCTTAAAACCCAAGACACAATGCCTACTGGCACAACCTTAAAAACCTAGTCAAGTGGAGGCTTTTTGTAACATGTATTCACTTTCATGTTGTTCCAAACAACTTAGTATTATTAACCTCTATTAAACCAGGCAAGCTAATTAAGAATGCATTCTTACACTACCAGTCAAAAGATTATTATTGTTTTTTTTAAAGAATTAAAGAATTCTCTTCCGCTCACCAAGCCCGCATTCATTTGATCCAAAATACAGCAAAAGTAATATTGTGAAATATTTTTACTTAAAAAAAAAAAAAAGCTTATTTGAATATATTTTAAATAATAATTTATTCCTGTCATCAGTGTCACATGATCCTTCAGAAATTATTTTAATATGCTGATTTGCTGTTAGAAATGAATACTTTTATTTAGCAAGGATGCTTTAAATTGACAAAGTGATGATAAAGACATTTATAATGTTACAAAAGATTTCTATTTTAGATAAATGCTGCTCTTCTGAACTTTCTATTCACCAAAGAAACCTGAAAAAAATATATATACTCAGCTGTTTTCAACATAATAATAAATGTTTTTGAGCAAATCAGAATATTAGAGTGATTTTTGAAAAACCATGTAACTGGACTAATGATGCTACAATTCAGCCTTGAAATAAATTGCATTTTAAAATATATTCAAACAGTTATTTTAAATAATACTGTACGCAAATTTTGGGCTGTACTTTGGATCAAATAAATGCAGGCTTGGTGAGCAGAGGAGACTTAAAAAAAAAAAAATCGCTTTTGACATTAAAACTTTTGACTGGTAGTGTATTTACAACAACAGCCTGGCGTGGAACTCAAAATAAGACGTTTAGTAGTATGTCAGAGCTGCTTTTTACCCATATGAAAAAGGCAATGGCAACATTAAGGTTTTTTTAGTGCCCATCCACTTTCATGGTATGCAAAAAAGCAGCTTGGCAAATGCTAAATATCTCTTTTTGCATTCCAAAGCCTGTAAGTCTATTAAAGTTTGGAAGGGTGAAAAAATGCTAGACAGAAATTTAGTTTTCGATTTAAACTATTCCTTTTAAGCTTTTTTTAAAACCTCCTTTACTGTATAGAGTGTAACATTCTGGATCTTAAAGTAAAAATCCCATTCATTTTCTCCATATGGGGTATTGATTTTTTTAATGATAACTTGCAAACCTTTAAGAACAGAACTTCATCTACAAGGGTTTTAATCAGCTTTTGCTGAAGCCATTAGCTTGCATTGTTTTATCATTAATCATTCAGTTTTATGGTGGATTTCCATGTAAAAAACGACATTACCCATGATTCTGCATAGAAATCTCCATCAGTCAAGGAATTGTGATAAGCAAATCACTCTAAAAGAAAAATCACTGTTAAGCTGTTAAGTACACAGTTTATAACTCCGATTTAAAATAAATAAATAAAAAAAAAAAATTGTAATGGTATC
The DNA here is from genome assembly GCA_033026305.1 of Cirrhinus molitorella. Classification (NCBI taxonomy): domain Eukaryota; kingdom Metazoa; phylum Chordata; class Actinopteri; order Cypriniformes; family Cyprinidae; genus Cirrhinus; species Cirrhinus molitorella. The sequence goes on from CM065131.1 coordinate 2,363,890, forward strand.
ATTCACCTCATAGCTGGTTGGTTTGATTCATAACTTTTTTTTTGACAAAGACACAAATAGCAAAAATACTTTTTTTTGTAAAAGTAAAAGTTATAGTCACATAAACCCTTTCTGCTTATCTGAATATCATCAACAATTGAAAAAAAGCTACATTTTAAATATGATGACTTGTATAAATGCATAAAGCAGTGATTATTTTATTAATTCTTTGGGTTGGTCTGTGTGAACTGTGCACAAAGAAAAGAAACTGCTCGTTTCTGGACTCGGTCACTAAATGACTTAATTTGATTTGCTTTATCGCCTCAGTTCTCTGCTCTCCCAATTTAATTTTGATCTGAATTAGCATTTTTTCCCCATCTGTAGCCATACCTAAAGCTTTGTCTGCAGCCTTGAAAGTGTTCTAGCGTCCTCTGTTTCCTTTGAAATGGTGTCTGGATAAACATGACGGGTAAACAGACTCGACAACATGTGAGTGATTAAGAAACAGAAAAAGTATTGTTGCTGGACTTAACGTTGGTTTTGCATTCTAATCTTTAGAATTGGGTCAAGTCTGTGAGCGTTACGTTTTTTTCATGTCTTGATATGCAATGTCGGAAAGTGCTTTTTGCCTTGGTGGCCTCGGGCTATCGGGACCAGCGCCTGGGTGGCACAGGCTCTGAAACAGGGGTCTGCCTGAATCAGTGTGGTCGGCTGTGGTAAGGCATTAGGCACCGCAGCGCCCGGACCACAAGAGGCTCTTTCAGAGGCCGTGCCACCTGGTGGCTTAAGTCGTGCTAACTTGACCCAGCACAGGCGCTCACATCTGCCCGTCTGTCCGCACCGCCTCATCAGAGAGTTTGCAATCAATGGCCGCTTCACAGCCGAGCCTGTGAAATACTGTACGTTCTGTTTACTGCCCCACATTAAACACTGTCTGGAGTAAACAAGTTTCCTCACGCTGGAAGTTTTTCTAACTTTGACATTTATGTTGGAGTTTCATCATTCATTGATGCAGTGGCTGTACTGATGCTCGCATCACTCTCTGCTTCGGGTTCCTGGGACAGAAAAAGCCGTGACTTTAAGGGAAATGGGAGCGATTCTTGACAGTTTTACAACCAAGACCACGCTCAATTTGATGAGAGTGGAACACAGTGGCTTTAGTTATTCTTCAGGCCTAATCAAACATGCAGGCGATAACTGCTTACAAGAGAAATATTATTAAAATTTCAAATCATAAAATTTGCCAAATTTTAAGCAGCCACTACTCAAGTCTTCATTGTCAAATGATTCTTCAGAAATTGGTCTAATATGTTGATTTGCTTAAGAAAAATGTCTTATTACAAGTGATTATATCAGTTGTGCTACTTAATATTATTGTGGAAATCATAATACATTTTTCAGGACACTGTGATGAATAGAAGTTTCAAAAGAAATAGAAATCTTTTATAACAACATTAAAGCCTTTTCATCAATATAATGCACCCTTGCTGAATAAAAAATATTAATTTCTTTAAAAAATGGTAGTGTACAATAATAATCATCATAAAATGTTCTACAATCTATTAAGTAATTGTATTTCATAACAGGTTTACATACTTTGCCATTCAAAAAGTTGAGTTTTTTAATGTTTTTTAAAGATGCAGCACATGAAGGCTGCATTTATTTGATTACAAATACAGAAAAAAACAAGAATGTTGTGAAATATTGTTGTGATTTAAAATAGTGGTTTAATCCAATTGAATATACTTTAAAATATAATTTATTCTTGTGACGCAAAGCTGAATTTTCATCATTGATACTCCAGTCTTCAATGTCAAATGATCTTGAAATTATTTATCAATGTTGGAAACAGTTGTGCTGCTTATTGATTTATTTGTTATTTATTTTTATTTTTTATTTTTTGATGAAGAAAATGATAAAAAGAACAGCCTTTGTTTAAAATAAAAAAGCTTTCCTAACAATATACACTACTGTTCAAAGTTTAGGGTCAGTAATTTCTTTCTCTCTTTGAAATAAATTAATACCTTAATTAAGCAGGTATGTATTCAATTGCGCAAAAGTGACAGTAAAGACTTATATTGTTAGAAAAGATTTATATTTTGAATAAATGCTGTTCCTTTTTAACTTTCTATTCATCAAAGATTCCTGAACAGAGTATAACAGGTTCCAAATATATATATATATATATAAGCAGCACAACTGTTTCTAACATTGATAATAAATCAACATATTAAAATGATTTCTGAAGGATCATGTAATCATTCTGAAGAATATTTTAAAATAGTAAACTCATTTTAAATTGCAATAACATTTCATAATATTCATTTTTATTCATTTTTAACATATAAATGGAACTCACAACCTTGTGAATGGCAGTGTATATTACAACTTTGCTTTATTAGCACAGGAAAGAATGAACCATGCATTAAAAAGCTGATTGATATTGGTAGTTGACAGAAAATAAGTCACACTGATTGTCTTGCCGATGGCAAAGCGGCACTATCAGAGAACCTTTAATGAACAAAATGTATTATTTCACATTTTATAAGCTTCCATTTCATAAGTATACAGTGCTGGTAAAAATTTCTTTTTTTCCTCAGCTTGTATACAGAACTAGCAATAGCATATTTATTACAGCTGTGTGCGTGATCTAAAGCCTGTACAATTCAGCGGTGGACCGAATGACCAGTTTTTTTCTGTGTTTTTACTGTAAAGTAGCTTCTGCAGTGGACCATCAGGTTGTGTACACGTCACGCTCCACTAGAAGCTAATAAACGAGATGTGGAGACGTCTCTCCGAAGCCCTCAGGATCCGTCGAAACCCTGCCGATTGGCTACAGGATTTGTTTGCCTGATGTTTCTGTTTTTGGTTTCTGCTATAAGATGCCGAGTCATCTTCCGCAGTTTGATTTCTGGAGCCGTGTAACGGCAGCAGGGCTGCTTAGTAGAAGATATCTCGCAGACTTTCAGGTTCTCGGTTTGATAAATAATCGAGTGACTGTTTCACTGATGGCGCGCTAACGCAGGCCAGCGGAGACTGTGTCCTTCATGTCAGCCTGGCAGTCAGTTTCCAGTAGTATTTTTTATATTTTTGAATAAAAACTTTTATATGCTGTACAGAAATCATTTCATAATAGCACCTCATAAAACCACACTGTAGAGAGCCCTAAATGGAGGTCTGGTCTCCTCGTGCCAGAACACATTGCAATAATAAATGTCTCTCAGATTTTATCTTCTAATAATAGGACCCGACATGCGCCGTAGCTATGCGTCAATGCCCGGCATAAAACTCGCGGCTGCCTTCGTTTTTCTGATTCACCGTCATGGAACTTTTTATGTGGGACGCAAAAAGTTCTCGTAGCTTCTGAACTCTGACCACCCGTTGGAACAAGAAAGCCCAAAAGGTAGAAAGAAATAGCTAGAATAGCAGCAGACAGCACAGTCGAGACAGGCCTTCCAGGCTCCTTTGAGCATTTAATACCTTTCAGTGTTTTAAGAAAAAAAACTAAGCTTAAGGTGCTTAAACTGTCAGAACTAGATAAGATGAAATAAATAGAGAGATACCCAAGGTTGCTGAATAGCAGTATATTATTACAAAAGAGACTTCTTGTAGAACTATTTTCTTTTTGTGCCATATGCCTTTATCATATAATTTTATTTTCATATTTTTATTTAAAAAATGTTTTTTTGTTTTTTTTTGGTGGAGTGTGGGTGCGGTGTTATCAGAGATATTTAGTGCCATACACCATTTTTTCTATTCCCATATACATTCTAGTTTATTACACATTTATTATATTTTTTTACACTACCAGATTTTGAACAGTAAGATTTTTAATGTTTTTAAAAAAGTCTCTTCTGCTTTTTCTGAATTTATGTGATCCAAAGTACAGCAAAAACAGTAAAAATTGACACATTTTTACTATTTAAAATAACTGTTTTCTATTTAAATATATTTTAAAATGTAATTTATTGCTGTGATTTTAAAGCTTATTTTTTAAAGAAATCATTCTAAAATGCTGCTTAATAAAAAAACATTTATTAATGTTTTTAGTTATTAGGTTGAAAACAGCAGAGTAGAATTTTTTCAGGTTTCTTTTGATGAATAGAAAGTTCAGAAAAACAGCATTTATCTGAAATAGAAACCATTTGTAACATTATTATTTTATTTATTTTTTATTTTTTTGCCAAATTAAAGTATTAATTTTCTATAACCTTTAATCACAGGAATACATTTTACATTTAACATTTTAAAATATAGTAAAAATAAAAAGACGTTATTTTAAACAGTAAAACTATTTCATGATATTACTGCTTTTGCTGTATTTTGGATTAAATAAATGCAGGTTTGGTAAGCAGAAGAGACTTCTTTAAAAAACTTCTAAAAACTTTTGACTGGTAGTGTACATTCTAGCTTAATACACATTTATTATATTTTATTTTATATTACATTTTTGTTAAGAAGCACAAAAAGCTAAATTTACTTTATATCCTGGTTCTCTTCATACTATAAAATGCTTGCATTTTTTAATTAAATATGCAGGGGCCACCAAACTTAATCCCGCTGTTGTCAGTTGTTCCTTTTGTGCTAGTAAGTAGATATAGTCAAAAGCTTGAAGACTTTAATATCTCTTGTTTGGTTTGATGTTTGAAACTGAAAAGTCAAGAACTCCTAGCCATAGATAAATCAAGCACTGTTCATTTTGTTAAAAAAAATAATCCTTACAAAATTAGACTGGGAAAAAAAAATAAAGAAAAGCAAACTGGAAAGAATGCCCTGTTTCTGTAGTGTGCAGTGAGGGCCTGACATGGTCCGGCAGTAGAGGGCACTCTTTCTTTTTGTCTGGCTTTCATCCCCGTCCTCTCTATAGACAGACAGCCGGCCTGACGTGTTCCAAAGACTGAGCGCTCGCATTTTAACACCATCCATCACCGGGCATTAACCGAACTTAGGCAACACAGTAAGATTTGTTTTAGATTTAACTCCGGTCCCCAGTGGCCAAACATTATTGAAAATATGCATCTCCTGTTTCTTCCTCCAGAACATATGGTGCAAAGCCAAAGGCTACGTTGAGGCGGCTTTGTTGGAGCTATATTTCTACATAAATAATTTTTCCAGCTTTTAAGGGAAAAATGGCTACCAGAGAACTGATATTTTCCTTCGGTCATACTGAAACACTTGTGCTTCTCCTTTTTTGACAAGGATTGCTTTCCTTAGCCTAAGAACATGACGCTGAATCTGGGTGCTACAAAGGCAAGTGGCTACCATACATGATTGATTCCCCCCGATGTGCCTCTACCTCAAAGTCAACAAGCAGTTGGAAGGTGGTGGTAAAGGGGGGGAGCGACATGGTTCTTCTGCCAATTATCTCTGGCTCTGGGTGAGTCGTGGGTGATCTCTGCATCAAGCGAGGGCTTGGAAGAATGTGTCTGGCAGTGTAGCAGAAGACTAGATGAGTTGCGTCACCTTACTGAAGTTTTCCCCCCGAGCCACTGCCTACCCGGATGGAATCTGAGCTCAGAAAAATAGATTACAGACAAGTGCTCCATTCTTTCCCTCCTGTTGCAGGTCTGCCACCGAAGGAAATATGCATATCTCACATCTCTCCAACCACAGTAGTTTCCATCTTAGCGCAGACGTAAAGGATGAGAAATGAGAAGGAACATACTGTTACTTCAGGCTTTTTCTTGTAAAGTAGCACAATTGATAACCATTCCACTCATTGATTTCAGTCTCTTTCCAGTTGTCAAGTCACTTCACTCGTTTATATTTATGAACTCACCGTACTTCCTTGAGTTTTGAGCTAGGTTTACGTAGTCCAGTAAAAATAAAGCAGTAATTAATAGCCGTTTGATGGCAGATTATTATGCTAACCAGCCTAATTACAGGAGTGTGTCCTCCGAGTCCCAGAAGGGATGAATCACTCTACTGAAATCACAGTATTAGATAAGAGATGTTTTTATGAGGCAGTAAATAGATCAGCTCCAGTCTCACACACATTTGGGGACGCGGATGAGTGGAGAGTGTACCCGACCGTACCCAAATCTGGTATTAAAAGTGTAATTTTTTTTTAAGACAGAAACTCTGGTTGCAGCTTTGAGTTTGGGGTTTTTTTTAATTTTGTCTCGTTTTTAAAGATGTCTTTAGAAATGCATTGTTGTTTTCAGATGGTTTTGATTGCTGTGGTTTAACTATTCAGTAAATAATAATAACAATAATAATAAAAATCCTTACTCCTTGAATACATGCGAGTATATGGGCCATTCTGAAAAATTAGTTTCAAGTCAGAGTTGGAAATGTCTTTTTTTCCCCCACAAATTTTATACGTATGCAAATTGTACTATATCCAAGATACACATTTCCAGTCATTATGTAGTTAAGTCTCTTTTTTGTCACTACCAAAACACAGTAATATATAATTTAATAAGAAATTATATTGATTATTATTGACCTATTAAGATTTTGCTTTTAAAAACAATCTCAAAGATGCTAATCAGCATATGGTTACCTAAAACAGTTCTGAGCAGTAGTACACATATAAAAACTAAATGTTATGGAATAACTCCCCAAAAAATGTTGAATTATAAAAAAATGGTGTTTAGTAGTGACTAGATGGATAATAATTTAAATTTAAGATTTAAATGCTTTTTAAGTGTTTTTTTGGTTGTGGGATGGCAGTTTGCACCAATTCTGTAGAATGGCCCATATACATCTTATTTTTTTTTAAAGGTACTTAATTTTTAATTAAATTAAATAATAGATTGCATTATTTCTAATAAAATAAATATCGTAAAAAAAAAAAAAAGCCTAAATAAAATAAGGTACAAGGTGAAAAACTTAAAATGCATAAAATGAAAATTAAAAAATGCTGCCTTGGCAAATAAGTTCTCTTGAAAATTTACACTGTTTACTTTGTTAGCGCACATTGCAAGTCTTGAGGTGAAAAAAGTTAATCCACAGATAAAAACAGTCTTGGTAATCTTTAATCTAAATCTAAAAATGATGTAGGGCTGCACAAATAATTGGATGTGATTATCATGCGCAATATTGCGTAGCTTGTCAGTGAACTAAGGCTCTGTGTAGTAAATTGCACTTCATCTGACAGCACAGGATTTACAACTAATCACAGAACCACCATTAATCACATCTGAATATTTGCCCAGCCCTAACATCATGTCAGTTTGACCGCTTGGGCAGAATATCCTTAACCACACTCCTCCAGTAGTTTGCTACTAGCAGTATTCAGTTTCAGTTGGAAATACGTCACTATACTGACTTTATTTTAATACATTTATAAGTAAGAAAAATAAGCATCATGTCATTGACCCCCCAATTTCCAAATCTAACAATTTGCATGTCTCTCTTTCAGACCCCCAGACCGCTGAACATCATCAAGCAAAACAACGGCGAGCAGATCATCCGTCGACGGACGCGTAAGCGGCTGAATCCCGACCCAGTACCATCCGAGCAGGTGGGGTCCAAGCAGCAGCGCGTCAACAGCGAGGAGCGTCTCAACGGCAGCCCCTTAGAGAGGAGGACTGAGGAAGTGGGATCCGATGGGTCTTTATCACGTGCCGAGGCCCAAGCGCAGTTGGGTAAATACGAGGCATACGGCCCCTCCGGACCCAAAAGTCACCCTAGCCCTCGCTCCACCCACGCGTTCCTCGTCAACCAGACGCTGGAGATCCACAAGCGTATGCCACCCCTGCATATGCACAAAAGCCCTGCGGACGGCGGGGCCGAGGGCAACGGGCTCAGCGCAGGAGCGCCCCAGGGCGGGGACGGCAAGGGCGGTTCTGAACGGGGCAGCCCTATTGAGAAGTACATGCGTCCGTCGAAGCAGGCCAGCTACTCTCCTCCTGGAAGCCCTATCGAGAAGTACCAGTACCCGTTCTTCAGCCTACCCTTCCTCCACAACGACCTGCAAAACGAAGCGGACTGGTTGCGCTTCTGGACTAAGTACAAGATGTCTGTGCCGGGCAACCCGGGCCACTACCTGAGCCCCGTGGCTGGCCTTCCCAATCCGTGCCAAAGCTTTGTGCCTTACCCTACCTTCGGCTTACCGCCTCATTTCCCCCCACCGACCCCTCCTGGACCCGAAAGCGACACGCCTCTCGATCTGGCCATGAAACATTCCAAACCCAGTCCTACGCCCAACGGGACCCTCGTGGCCAAGGAGAAACGGGCGTCGCCCGCTTGCGAAAGGGAGCGGGAGACGGAGCGCTCGGAAGAACCCGAAGAGGACCGGCCAACTTCGCAAGTCCCCAAACCGGAGAAGGTCGCGGAGAAGGTCGATCAGGCCACGCAAGATGAGATCTCGAGCAAATGTGCCCACTGTGGCATTGTCTTCCTGGACGAGGTCCTGTACGCCCTGCACATGAGTTGCCATGGTGACGGCGGGCCCTTCCAGTGCAGCATCTGCCTGCACGCTTGCGCCGACAAGTACGATTTCACAACACACATCCAGCGAGGCCTCCACCGGGCCGCCCCCGAGGCGAGCGCCAACCCCTCTAACCAATGAGCTTTACAAACCTGCAGTCCGAGCACAACTAGAGCGGCGAGGAAAGCGAGCGTTTGTACGAATGAATGCATTGAACTTTTTCGCTTGAAATGTGCCAAGACGGCTCATGGTGCCTAAGCAGCCAATGCAAGAAACTTCAGTCAGCATAGCATTTCTGTGGGAGCTCACACACAAACACACTTTGAACGAACAAAAACTGCTTTCGGTACATGTAGCTACTCAATCTAGATATATTCCAGTCCAGGTATGTAATTTTCGACAAGGCAGTTCAGCAAGCAAGGTACATCTACTCCAATTTAACGCTTCGTTTCTCGTCGCCGTGTGTTTTATGGAAAGTTCTCTTACCTGGTTCTGATAAAAAAAAAAATGAGGATGTGTTTCTGCATGTGTGGCTCAGTGTAGGAAAATGTGGCAGTCGTCTGTCACTATGGCAACAGCATAAATGACTGCCGTCCTCAAACAAACATCCAGCATCCTCAGGGAATGTGTATGGCTGAATAGACAACTTTAGTTTATAGTCTGTCTCTAGTTAACATTATACTAAATGTCTTATGGTTTTGTTTGTTGTTGTGTTTTAGTTATAGGGTTAGGTAACTCAAGTCACAGAATTCCATCAAAACTTTTTTTCAAAGCTGCTGCCTTAGTTGCTGGGATGCAATTCTCTACTCTAGAAATTTGGGAAGGAATAAAAAAAAATATTTTTTTCTAGGTTGTTAATAGTAAAAGCATATTATCAGTGCCTGATATATTGTACAAAGTATTTTCTACATGAGATATGTTGATATGCAACATTGAACTCGCATCTGAATAAGGGCCTCGAGTTTGGCTCTGACAAACGTTTACATTTGCAAATGTAGCAAACGACGTAATGAAGCAACACCTGAACTTTCTTTCTTTTTTTTTTTTTTTTTCCTCCACGAAAACAGTAAGACAATTTAATTTCCTTTCCTCCAAAGGTGGAATGTTAAACAAAAGTACTATTTTTGTTTTTTTTAGTCTTTGGCCACAAAAGGGCACTATTCATTCCATTTTCTGTTGCCTCTCCTTATCATGTACTTGTGCTTCGTAGTTGATGAAGAAGCTTGTATTGGACTGAAGTCTTCCTCTATTTTTCTCCTGCTCTTCTGAAACCGAACATTCAAGGGAAACTGATGAGTCTGTGCTTTATTTGGACGTTTTACGGGAGCCAGTGCTCTATAATATAAAAATAATAACTTTCTGCCAGTCTAAATTCATTGTTTCGCCTTTAATTCTAAAGAGCAGTTGAAAACACCTTTGACTTGTGTTTTTTAACCATTTTATTTAGTGTACTGTTGATGAAACGTAATAACTGCAGGTGTTTCTGGTGCCTTTCGATGGCAGTTGTCTCAAAGAGGCATAACATTGTTATTTATATTGTTGTTTCACCCAGCTGTACTTTGGTTTTTATGCTCCTTTTGCAGTTTTTAGCATGTGGAGCGGACTGTCTTACCTGAGCGACTGAAAAACATGTTTTTAATAATGAGCTCAGAAATGATCCAAACATGCTTTATCAAGTCAAGCGTTTGATATATGTTTCAAAGCTGTTCATGCATCTTCACAGTTTTCCATTTAATTTGAATGGGGGAAAAAAAAAACATTTGAACCTCCCAGATTTGGTTTTTGTTTGCTAGCAAACAAACAGTTTTTTGTTGTTTTTGTTTTTGTTGTTGTTGTGCTCCCATGTGTACTTCTCCACACTTGCTCCTTTTCATGGTCACAGGTTCAGAGTTGGGTCTAGTCTAGTCTGTCTTACAGACATTATTTATATGAACTGGGGAAAAGGGGGAGAGATTGAGGCTCGAAATGTCAATTTGCTCTCTCTCTCTGTTTCTCAGAAATAGCCTTACAACGCTGCTTAACTGCAAATGCCTCTTAAAAATAACTGAAATCATTATAGACCATCGCTTTTCAACAAACCATTTATACAGTTGGGTATTAAATAACATAAGATTCTTTATTTTTATTTTTTGTCTAAATTTTCATTTTAATTTGAAAATGTTAATGCTTGCACTTCAGTTACTCTATTGCAAAAGAAGAAAGATGAAATGTGTTATTAGCATGCTAAGTACAGGTACTGCATTATAATAAATGAAAGAGATCTTGCCTATGTTTGAAGGCCTTAGCAATATTGAAACACAAGGAGTATTTGATGGAGCCTGGAAGCTTGTTTGGCCAAGGTCAATGCAAAGGGCATAAATATGTAAATGTTTTAACCATTATTCTTAGAATGTTATTGTTTTTACACTTGCTGCATTTAAAGTGCATAGATGATGATTTTAGGATTTTCTTTTTTTTTTTTTTTTTTTAAGCTGCCACCTTAACTTTTATTTTTATTATATTATTTTTTTCTTTTTTGTGTGGTAGGTTTTTACATGCAAAAAGGTTCAATAAAGATGGCAAAGATGTCTGTTACATCTAAACTTGAATAATAATGATGATGACGATGATAATAATAATGATAATAATAAAATAATAAAACATTTTAGCAATTTTTCTGTGTACCTTATTGTGTCATTAGAATGTTTTTTATTTGGAATTTTAAGATTCTGTGATTTTGTTACCTGCATTTGATGATGTTTTCTGTTTTAATATATTAGGGCTGTCACAGTTCCTCAATTAGAGTACTCTATAAAAAAAAAAAAAAAAACGATTTGGCCATGTCGAGTAATCTGCAAAATATCGTAGAGAATGCATTTTCTAAAAAACCCCATTTAAAATAAATAATGCTATTGTGAATTTACAAACGCTATGGATAATTTATTCATCTGGGAATGCCATTTCAGTAGATTTGTAAGGTAAATCATTTATAAACCTACGCAAACACAGGAGTACACAACAATATTTTTCTCAATATGCTAACTGTTCATCGTAATTTCAAAATAAAAGCTCAAAATCTTACTCTGACTTTACATGTTTAGATGTTTAGTCCACATATTCAAGAAATTTCTGTCATAAAGAAATGGCCAACTATTAAATATTAAGTGGACATTTGAACTGTCAGACATTTGTTTAGTCAATATTAAACAAGGATTAGATCTCGCTGTAAAGTGTAAAAACAATCGTCAGGTCGTTGGTGCCCTCTGCAGGCATTTGTTATAATGCACAATGTACGTTTCTATTGTTTATAATACATTATGTATTTTAACAGTTTTGTTCAATAAAACACTTATCATTGCCTTATTGATATTATATATGCATTTAAAGTCTTTTAAAGGTGCCACAGAATGGAAAACTGTATTTACCTTGGCATAGTTGAATAATAACAGCTTGTATATGGAAACGACATACCGTGAGCCTCAAACGCCATTGTTTCCTCCTTATGTAAAGCTTATGCGTCCAAAAGACCACTGAAAAAGAGGCCAATCCCAGTCGGCATCAGCATAAACTGCATCAGAGTTAGGAGAGATGTAGTAGTATATACATAGCATGTGCGATCGCAAATCTTGAAAGTGAAAGCAAAAAGTTTCAATGCCCCGCGTATTAATAGCGGCACCCTGATGCCCACAATTTATATACAGTATAATTACCCAACGATATAACTGTGAGAGAAAATATTGAAAGGTGTTTTCCTCCTGCTGTGTGAAATAGCCAATCAGAGCAGAGCTCAACATTATTATTCAATCATGACCCATACAAATAAGCTCAGACCATTTAATTCTAGGGACAAATCCATAGGGTTGTAAATGAGCATTCAAAACCATTTCTGGATCTTTTTTGCCCTTACCTAAGCCACATACCTTCTATGTAAATATCAGAGAACAATTTAAAAAATATTGTATCAATGCATTCTATGGCACCTTTAAGGCTATTCTTATTAGCACTAAAATTAATTATTATCCAATTCGATTAATCAATTAACAAAATAATCGTTAGTGATGGCTCTATAATATATTTGAAAATGTCATTTATTCCTGATGGCGAAGCTGAATTTTCTGCAGCCATTACTCCAGTCTTCACAAGTGAGATATTTACACGTTAGCCTTTTCTATTTCAAGTAAATTAACATTTTCATTTTTTTTCCCTGTTATTTCAATCCAGTGGCCAGCAGTCTAGCTCTACCCAGGTCTATTGATTATTCTGTTCAATCTGGAGAGCTAGATCTAACCTTTTGACGGTTGATGAACATGACTCGCAGGATTTTGTAGTATCCTTGTGCTCGCCGTGTCACATGACATACAATCCAAATGAAACCTCTGACCTCCCACAGAGCTGTGTGGAACTGCTATTGATCGCCATCCAATTGTTTGGTCTCTTGTCGTACAAGACTGTTGGTTAAGTGCTCATTACATACAGTTCGTAGGATGTAGGCCGCAGGATGTCCGTTTAAAGTACTGAAGAAGACATTTGCAGCTGCATAACTTAATTTGGACGTTTGTCTTTTTTTAAAGTGACGACACGTGTATCAATTTATTTTTATTTTTTTTAATAGTATATAGTGAAGAATTTCAGCCTCTTCTTTCCTCAGAGAATTGCTAAAACTTTTCTTCATGAGGCAGATACAGCTTTTTGCCTCAAGTTACTAGAGGCAAAGGCCATCTGACATGAACGGTGACTTCTCCTCTTTTGATTTTGCTTTTTTCAGTGCGAGTCGATTCCATTTCAAAATGCTCCTTTGAGATAAAAGTGAGGATGAATGCTATCCACAACTGCCATAACCCTTTCTCCAAAAGTTCTCTTACAGTGACAGCTGCAAATGGAAGTCTTCATAGCCTCAATTTTTCCCTGCTCTTTCTTATTTTTGTCCCACTAACTCTTTACTCACCTTCAAAGTCAAAGGCCAACCGAACCTTGAGGAAGGGTCCCTGACCTCCGTGTGTTTGGCCAGTGGATGTTGAAGATACAGGACAGTGAGTCTTTGAAAGCAATCCTCACAGGACTCTTCTGGACATGTAGCTGGTCAGCTCTGCTCGCTGTGGGATACTGGATGAGTAACTGTCACTCACATGGAGGTGTTTCATAGTCTGGGGTTTTATGGCAGAAAGGCTTTGATGCCGGAGAGGTTGTCTGGCTTCTGGACTCTTGGAGTTACATACTTTATGCTATAAAGCTTGCTGAAGAATCCTGCAAAGACATTTAAAATGTGACATGAATGTACAGTTTGAAAAAAACACAATTTACAGATACAATATACAAAATATACATCTTATACGTTTGTTTCAAGGACTTAATAAATAATAACTAAATAATTCAAATGAATCAAAAATTTATATGTAATAAGGCTTCAGCAATAAGGCTGAAGAGCGCTGTTATAAAATGTTTTCCGCCATATTGGCGGCACTGAACCAAAACAATGCCGCTGAACCAAACTAAACTTATATTTTAGATAGCATATTTTGCTGTTTATTGCTGCTGAAAATGGTCAATTATTGTCATGTTTTGGGCTCTACTAGTCGGTCTGACCTGGAAAAACATTTGGAGTGCTATAGACTGACAAGAGTTATAACGAATCAAGGAGAAGAGTGCAAAAAAAAAAAACTCTCTGAGGAACAAAAGGCATTTGTGGTTGGCCAAACTGAACCAGGATTTCATAACAGGATGATTATGTACGCTGTGCACAGGCCTTTATCTTGGTGAAACACGGCTACTCGACTGACCTTTGTCCAGCTGCGCAGGCGTTCTAAAGTGCCATTGCTCATTGATACACAATGCACCTTGTTCAGTGCCCTTCAGGGTTTTTTTCCCCAGCTGTACTCATTCCGTCAACGTATTTTGCACAGGGCTAGCTAATTTCACTCAGGCCGTATTCATCACCGGGCAGGTCTGGAGAGGTAGAACACTGTGAAATGACCGACAATTAGTTTTGTGAATATATTGGAAGACTGCTATTACAAACTTGGCCAGAACTGTTGCCTTGGCCTAAAACACCCCATTACAATTTATTTTTGTTTAATTCAATTGATTTGTATCGCGCTTTTAAGAATGCGTATTGTTCCAAAGCGCCTTTGCAACCCCAGTTAACAAGCTGAAAAGTGACTGTGGCAAGGAAAGACGTTCTAAAATGTAAAGTTTAGAAAAGTAAATGAGGCTGAAATGCTCTTGATGGCACATTTTTAAACAAATTCATACAAAGAATGCATATTGAAATAGATGTGTGGGTTAATTTGACCACATCCAACTACACTTTTTTTTTTTTCCTTTTTCCTGCTGGTTCAGCTGTTGCAATTTACCTTACCTTCATGTATTTCACAGAAGCCTTTAAGGTAATTCACAATGCATTCTCGTTTTATGTGTTTGTTGATTCCTGGGAATTAAACCTTATTTGTGTTGCAGACTTCATGCTCTACTATTTGAGTTACATCAGTGCATTGTTGCAGTGCTGAAATATTTGCAGGCCCTATAAAAAATTTACAGCCCCACTAAAGACTGATCAGCTTTCATTTTATAGCAATTATTTACATTATATTTTTAATTAAATGTTATATTTATTTTAATGTGTATTTATTATTTTATTAAATTATAATTATATTTTCTGATTTGTTTTTTTTTGTTTGTTTGTTTATTTGTTTTTTGTTTTTTTACCAAAAGTCAGCTGTAACACATTCTTATTTAAGGAGGAGTTCACTTCCAGAATAAAAAATGACCTGATAATTTACTTAGCCCCACATGTAATCTAAGATGTTTATGTCTTTCTGTCTTCAGTTGCAAAGAAATCAAGGTTTTTGAGGGGAACATTCCAGTATAGTGGACTTTCATGGTGACCTTAAAAGATGAAGGTCCACACTGCAGTTTAAATACAGCTTCAAGTGGCTTTTTTTGCACGTTTGCTTTGTAAACACTGGTTCGATACTTCTGTTTACGCCATGCACCACTTTTCCAACATGATTATGTATTGAGTAAGGTCTGGCTGGTGCAAAACAAGCATTTGTAGTTAAAATTATATGCATTTTTTTTCATTGTTTCAAGAAAATGACCAATCGTTTGGCTAGATAAGACCCTTATTCCTAAACCTTAACCCGCTGGCCACCATTGAAGTCTACAATATGGAGAAAAAGCCTGAAATATTTTCCTCAAAAACTTTAATTATCTTTGTGACAAATCGATAATATTGAATACATCACAGAAAAACTCATGTTTTTAAGTTTGCAAAGAACATAAAATGAATGTAAAATTTTAAATTGCATCACAGTACACATTAAATATTGTATTTTCTAGTCAAATAACAGACACTGTGGCTGGCGTTGGATGACACTCCATGATGGCAGATGGGGCACAGGTGTGGGGTTGATGATGGCCCAGGGGTGGATCCGGGCATGACAGGAGCTAGTGAACCTTGGGATGGGCGTCTTACCGTGTGAGTAGACAATGGAAATGTAAAAACTGTAATGATTAGAGCAGCATTCAGAGACAGAAGAATTAATAATATTCAACAGCGGATCAGAAAATGACAAGAAACATCTCTTTTAAGCATACAAGCAGAAGATTTGCAAGCAGATTTGTAAGAAGATTTGTCATCTGAGATACAGATAGTTAGTTGCACAATATCAATTCTGATATTCCTTCTAAAGTTCTTTCTAATTGTTTCAGTGAAACAATATTTTCACTCTTTTAGAACTGTGCAACACTGTCAATCTCAAAGCTGATTTTTCAGAATGAACGTGGATGTCCATTATGAGTAACCATTATAAAATTGAGTGACAAAAGGGTACAGTTACTTGTTTACTTGATTATAAAATAGACGTCAACATCAGTTAATCAAGACAGAACTAAATCTAATTCATAATTGTGACAATATCTGGATCAGTGACATTTTCAATGAATTCTCCAACAATCATTATACTCAAAACAATTCATTAGAATCTCTAATTTGAAATATATATGAACTATTTTTTTCCTGTGACTGTGTAAGATTTCTGATTCATTAGCTACTAAAACTATTCAAAATAACTATAGAAGAATAACAAAGTGCAGTAAACGCTAAAAGAATTTGCGCTACAAACCAGTGTTCATTATTATCTTTTTTTACTACATTGACTTTTTCCTTACAATCAGCAGTGCCACATTAAGAATAAGGACTACAAAAAAGTTACAAATATGTTTCCTGATCTCATCCATTTTAAAGGATTAGTTCACTTTCAGAACAAAAATGTACAGATAATGTACTCATCCCCTTGTCATCCAAGATGTCCATGTCTTTTCTTTCCAGTCGTAAAGATTTTTTTTTTTTTTTTTTTTTTGAGGAAAACATTTCAGGATTTCTCTCCATATAATGGACTTCTATGGGGCCCTGAAGTTTGAACGTCCAAAATGCAGTTTAAATGCAGCTTTAAAGGGCTCTAAACAATCTCAGTTGAGGAACAAGGGGCTTATCTATCGGTTATTTTTTTTAAACAAATTTACAAAGAAAAATACAAGAAGATCAAATGTCCATTACAAAAAGGAGTAAAACAGCGTTGTAGGACAATTTTGAAGTTGAAGACGAAAACGAGATGGAGTTTTTGGACATACCCTAACTGTATTGACCCGGATCACACAGACTACACATGCGCATTGCAGAGACGAAACAAGGCCAGCATGTGAGGTTAAAAAGTATATAAATTGTCAATTTGTTTAGAAGAAAAACGATCGTTTCACTGGATAAGCCCCTTCTTCCTCAGCTGGGATCGTTTAGAGCCCTTTAAAGCATTAAACAGCATTTTGGACCTTCAAACTTTATGACTAAAGAAAGAAAGACATGAATGTTTTGGATGACAAGGGCTGAGTACATTATCTGTAAATTTTTGTTCTGAAAGTGAACTAATCCTTTAAGAAAGTTTTGTAAATTATGATCATAGTTATGTTAAATGCCACTATTTTTTTTTCCTCTGCTTGCAATGATTTTTCAGAATGTTTTTTTCACCCAAAAATGAAAATTATGTCATTAATTACTCACCCTCATGTTGTTCCAAACCCTTCATTCATCTTTGGAACACAAAATAAAATAATTTTGATGAAATCCAAGAGCTTTCTGACCCTGCGTAAATAACAACGAAACTGACACATTTAAGGCCCAGAAAGGTAGTAATTTTACAAAGCTATGAGGATACTTTTTGTGTGCAAAAAACAAAACAAAACTGCATCTTGTTGACAAGCAGAGGAAGGCTAATGTCGCCATTATTTCAGTTTTCTTTGAGAACAAAAAGTGTTCTCGTAGCTTCCCTGATGCACACGTACATCTTGGAGATGTCTATTTGATGTCTGCATTTACATCTGCAAGACGTAGTTTGCTCATCTGCAATACATCCATTAGACGTTTCCTATCAGATGTCAAATAGACATCTATTAGATGTCTTTAAGATGTTTTTGATGTAGAATGTATGTAAAACTGACATCTTACAGATGTCTGCTAGACGTTTGTACACAGCAGATGCTTTCCACATCAAGAGATCTTTAACAGACATCTTGCAGACGTACATGTGCTATCTGGGTAAAATTACAGTTGAACCACTGATGTCACATGGACTGTTTTAAAGCCCTTATTGTCTATGGCGGGTCAGAAAGCTCTTGGATTTCATCAAAAATATCTTAATTTGTGTTCAGGACGGTTTACAGTTATATGCCATGCATGAAATTCTTTATAATACACAGTGCAATAAAACGTGTATAGTGGGTATTGCCTGAGATTCATGAATATTAACTGTTTTTAAAATGAGAACAATAAGCACAAAGGGAAAACACTAAGAATGAATCATGCTGCTGATCATGTATTTTTAATCTGTTTTTAAGACTAAAATAATTATGGCCATCTGATAACAGCAGGACACTTTCAAAATAGCCCTAAACGCTTAATTTGATTGTACCAGCGCCTTTTTATCTTAATACTTTATCTTAAGGTTATTCTCCATTTTTGATACAGGTTTATCAAAGTGTGCAATTAAGCATTAGATAACACTGTGACACTGGGTCACTGGATGTCTTTCTTCTTTATCCTTGCCTGTAATTAGCACCTCATTAGTGATGAGAATCAGCCCATTTTAGGTTGGGGTGTCTGACGGCCACATCCCCAGGTTGTCTTGGAAAAAGAATCTGAGGATGCGCACTGCTCTAATGTCACGAGTCACCAGCGGCCACATTGTCCCTAGAGACAGAGACATCTGAACATGTTGGAGCAGCCACACCGCTGCCACATTAATGCTTTATGAGTGACCTGGCTCGCCCTGAACTCCCAGACACTGAATGACAGGCGTCAGACAGCTAAGCTGAAGCTTGCACACTAGACAGAAGAGCTTCGAATTCATGTACACTTAGGTTTTTCTTTCTTTAAAAAAGGAAGAGTAGGCTACACTGTTAAAAAAAAAGCCCTTTTCCAGCTTTCTAAACCAGTTCTTGTCAAGAACACCTGGGTAAACTATTAAACTCCATTAAAGTCCACACCAGCAGGGGGCGCGATGGGCTGAAGAAATAGTGCATATTTTATTTAATTGTTTATTTTTTTAATAAATTTAAATAAATGTATTTAAATAAAATATACGTCCGTTCAAAAGTTTGGAAACAGTAATGTTTTTTTTTTTTTTTTTTTAAAGAAGACTCTTATGCTCATCAAGGCTGCATTTATTTGATCAAAAATACAGAAAAAAAAACAGTAATATTGCGAAATGTTATTACAATATAAAATAATGGTTGCTATTTTAATATACTTATATAAATATAATTTATTTATAAATATAATTTTATATCAACCTTCACTCCAGTCTTAAGTGTCACATGATCCTTCAGAAAACATATGATGATTTATTATTTGAATTATCTATGCTGGCAAGTTGTGCTGCCAAATATTGGGACGATTTTTTTGGAACCTGTGATACTTCAGGATTCTTTGATAAATATAAAAGTTAAAAAGAACAGCATTTATTCAAAATATAAATATTTTCTAACATGTACGTCTTTGCCATCACATTTTTAACAATTTCACACATCCTTACTGAATAAAAGTATTAATTTGTTAAAAAAAAAAAGAAAGAAAGAAAGAAAGAAAGAATAAAATGACTAACCCCAGACATTTGAACGATAGTCTATATTGTTAGAAAATATTTCTATTTTAAATAAATACTTTTCTGTTGATCTTATTATTCATCAAAGTATCCTGGAAAAAAGTATTCCAAAATGGTTCCAAAAAATATTGAGCAGCACAACTGTTTTCAACATTGATAATAAATCATAATATTATAATATTTATGGACGATCATGTGACACTGAATACTGGAGTAATGATGCTGAAATTTCAGCTTTGATCACAGAAATAAATCAGCTTTTTATGTATATTAAATAGAAAAACGCTGTTTTCTATTGTAATATTTCACAATATTATGTTTTTCTGTATTTTTGATCAAATAAATTCAGCCTTGATGAGCATAAAATACGTCTTTAAAAACAAGTCATTGTGAAATACTTCGTCATATGGTTGATTTGGCAGTTATTATATTAATCACGCATAATAAATAAATAAATAAACAAACTATAAATAATAATAATAATAAAAAAAAATAAATAAATAAATAATTAGCGCTAAGGTGAGGCAATATGATTGGATAAAATAAGCCAGCAAGTTTAAAACAGTTCACTATAGACACAATAAAACCAGGCCAAACGGATATGTTAAGAGGGAAATCATCTCGTTTTCCTTAATGGCTGTACAATGCCAGCTGTCGAGAAAACTTAGCTTTAATTGCGTTGACGGATCGCAAGAGAGGTGAGGCAACGCTCTTTTCATTTCAATTAGCCTAGCTATTTAAATGTTTGTGATGCTGTTTATATCGTTATTTGTAACATATGCTATTGCCAGTTTGTTGCGGTGAACATAAATAATACAGTGTGTTGTGTTTAGTTTGTTGGGTCGCACATTTAAACAGTGTTGGAGGTTCCGGATATTTTTACACTTACGAGGTGAAAACTTGTTTGCCTCAGTTTAAACGAGTGTTTACGCGGGCAGCGACAAAATGACTGTAAATCATTTATGCTCGTCTGAATTTAGCGTTCTTCCCTATGATAGATATGGCTTGACCCTATACCCATATTTGCGGCCTTATTTTTTTTAGTTTAATTAGTCCGGAGTGTGGTTTGTACTGTTGAAAAAACCAGCATGGCTGGTTAGGTAGGTTTTGATGCTGGGATGTTGGTTTAAGCTGGTCCTTTGTTGGTTTAAGCTGGTCCTTTGCTGGTTTATGCTGGTCCTCAGCTGGTCATATGCTGGTCAAGGACCAGCATCCCAGCATCAAAACCTACCTAACCAGCATATGCTGTTTTTTTCAACATGGTTGTTCCAGGTATAAATTGAGATAAAATACATCTATCATAATTCGAGTAGTAAGATAAAAAGACAACTAATACCAAATTACGTTTGTTTGTTTGTTTCATATTAAACACTGCAGCACAATTATCACTAATATGATATTTTATATTAATTTAATTATAAATTATGTAAATTCTAGTGGTGTCAAGCGATTAATCGCATACAAAATAAAAGTTTGTTTACATACTATATATTTGTGTACTGTGTATATTTATTATGTGTATATATAAATACACACACATGCATGTATATATTAAGGAAAAATATTTTAGATTTATATCTAAAATATTTATATTTATTAATAATCTAAATTGTATACGTGTGTGTGTGTGTGTGTGTGTGTGTGTGTGTATATATTGTTTTAATATACACATGTATGTGTGTCTATTTACATAATAAATACACAAAGTAAACACACATATAGTATGTAAACAAACTTTTATTTTGGATGTGATTAATCGCGATTAATCTTTTGACAGCACTAGTAAATTCACATGGATGTATCATGTAAACATGCAGGTGTACAATGGTAATTTATCTATATATATTTTTTTATTTACAGAAGCATATTGCATTTTGTCGGGTGGACTTAAACAGATATTGTCTTGCTCCATGAATAGGGATCAGTGCACACTACATAGGGAACAGGTGAGTACCGTTTTTACAGTGCTTTGTTTCCAGGTCCGTGAATGATGCACTTAAAAGGATAGTTTGCCCAAAAATGTATTCACCCTCATGTCGTTCCAAACCCGTAAGACCTTTGGAACACAAGTTAAAGGGATCATTCAGCCAAAAATAAAAATGAGTCCATGATTTACTCACCCTCAAGGTATCCTAAGTGTATATGACTTTCTTCTTTCAGTCGAAGCCAGTCGGAGTTGTATAAAAAAATAACTGGCTCTTCCAAGCTTTATAATGGCAGTGGGCGGGTGTTTTTGTTCAACAGTCCAAAAAGAAGTCCACAGCACATCCATCCAGGAAGGGGCAAAATAACTTTTTAAAATTCATACACTTGTTTTCAATGCACTCTCAAGTAGCAAAGGCTGCAAATGTACAGTAGGTATAGGGAGAGGCCTATACATAAAATTATTATAGTGCTCATAAAATGAGTATAATGTCCAAATACTCAATAATTAAATAGCAGGTGAACAATTTCTTCATAAAGTCAAAAATGCACACAAACTCAGACACAGTAGTAATTTCAAGCTATGTTAGCATTTCAGTTTCTGTTAGTTGAATGGTGTTTAATACAACCTTGTTATGTTGCATTGCAATAACCCACAGACTTTCAGCGCAGACACGTGAGGTAGTGTTCTCAGAGCCTCTTGACGTCATAGTCTGTCCTTGCATGAAATACTTTTTTTTTTTGTGTTGCCCTACAAAACATTTTTACAGTGTATATATATATATCGCTTTGCTACTGCTGCGATAATTTTGCAGAAGGTCATGAGTAGAAAAAGCAATTGATACTTTTTGAGGGAGAAGCCTACTCATTCTTCAGCTGTATTTTTCTTTCTTTTTCTTTATTTATTTGTTTCTTTTTGAGTACTGTTATTTATAAAGCTCTCAGAGAGGTAATAAGCTCTTTGACCTCAGAGATGAAGGAGCCGGCCCGGATGAGATGATGACCCGTTTATCTGGGATTCCAGAGGCCATGAGCGCACCAGTGAAAAACGACTGGTAAGCGCTAGTGACACCGCACAGTATATAGATTTGACATTTGTGAGCTGAGCTAATAAATAGTGCACTGACAATGCCAGGGTCTGGTTGTAAAAGGAGACACTGTCCCCGATACATTTATCTACAAGTGTTGGTTCAAATTTGCAGTGCTATTTTTCATCCTTTCAAAGGACATGATTTCACAATGAAACGAAACCCTTTTCAGCAGCAATTGGCTATTTATCATGTGATTAAGCTATTAGGTGACGTGTTTTCAGTCATGGGTCTGCTCGCAAACAAGGAGTTAATTTCCTGTAGCAGATTTTGTTACGGCAGCCCTGTCCCCTAATTGTTCTCTGTAAAGCGTAACTGGTCTGTCACACAAAATGTGATGACAATTAAATTCAGGTGGGCTGAGAGAAGACAGCGGTCCAGCTTGATTGCGGATACAGCTTGTTAAAATTCGTCCCATCCAACTTATTATAAAGCTAATAAAATCATACTATCCAATTAACATCTCTGCATGTGCTGCACTTGGAGCACAGATTTCAATGGTCAGTTTAAATTGCAGTATAAAGACTATATAACCAAAAAAACTAACTACTTAGCTTCAGTTCAGTTATCTATTGAAACCCACAATAATATTTAAAATATCATTAAGCTTAATGTTATGAAATAACATCTTTTGATTAAAAAAAACAAACAAAAAGAAACTCAAAACATTTTCATGTCCCTAGCGAAACAGTGTACTATGTTTTAGTCCATTGGCTGAGACTAATTTTAACTACACCCCTACATTTATGATCAGGAAATATTCCTGTGTCTCTCTCTCATACACTGTAAAAAAAAAAAAAGTTGTTTCAACTTAAAAAATAAAGTGTTCGTGGTACCTTAAATTAAGTTGTAATTAAGTTGTACTACATGAAAACATTGATATTTAAGTTGAGTAAACTTACAATTTTAAGGAAGCACAAACACTTACTTTAAGTTTAAACAACTTTTTTTAAGTTTTTTTTTTTTTTTTTTTAGCTACATGGTGTGAGTAACCTTTTTTTAGGTAAATTTGTCTAAAAGTCTAAAAATCTGTGTGTAACTTTAACGAATGTCACTACCAAACACCTTTTTTCATAACATTTAGTTTTTATATGTATACCACAGTTCAGAACTGTGCTAGCTAACCATGTGCTGATTAGCATCTTTCAGCTAGGTTCAAAACACTGTAAAACCTAAGAAGTTCACAGAACTCAAAAATTATTTTGTAACAGATTACACAAAATATTTTAGTGATGTTTTTAAATGTTTTAAGTTTACATAAAATAAAAATTATATTTACAGTTGCCTTAAATTATCTCAATGTTATCTTATAAATATTGATATTCCTCAACTTATAATTGGGGAGTAATTCATTCAAAATTTTCAATATTTTTCAACTCATATAATGTTGGAAATACATTTGCACTTAAATTGTCAAAGAACATGCAGTGTATGTAGTCTTCAAATTTTGCTCTCCATCCTCAACCTAACCACATGCTCTACTTTTTACCACAACGGTAACACTACAAAAACAACATAACAGAAATCTATGTAAATCCTAACATAACACAACTTTTAAGTACTAACTTATGTCTCCCTATGTTAATCTTATGCAAAAACACACAAAATAGCACTTAATTTCTACGTTTATTTTCCATGTTGTCTGATGCAAAGCATGCTGGGAACTAGAAAACTCAATAATTCTAAGTTCAGTTTACTACAACAACATTCTGAGTTTACAGAACTTATTTCAATTAAGTCAATTATAGTAGATTATCCGTGTGTACAACTGTTCAGAACTGTGCTAGCTAACCATTTGCTGATTAGCATCTTTGAAGTGGGCTCAAAAGTGTCTTTTATTGTCATTACAGTAACAGTCACGACTGAAACATGCCATCATTGTTTCAGTAGTGACAAAAGGGAACACATAATTCTTTGTTTGTGTGAAATAAACAAAATGTTAATACATTTAGTAGTGTTATAGTATGCGAGTTAAAATATGTGATGTGGTTGCTGCTAAAACATTTCTGTCACTGCCGAAAAAGTGCTGTCATGACTGAAACATGGGATGTTTTGTCAAAAATAAAGTATACTGATTTATCAACTAAGTGCTGTTTGGTTCAGTTTATAGTCAAACTAATGAGTCCTTAACTTTGAAATCAATATGATAAACTTTATGCCTTTTACGAATAAAGACTGGATTTTAAGATGCAACAAATCTCATAAATCACAATTAAAATATTGTTAAAATTGTAATTGTTTTTGATTTACCTCTGAAAACTTTTTAATAAAATAGCAAAAATATATATATATATTAACAAGGTCTGGTCTATGTCAACAAAATCCTAGTCAATATAACTTTTAATTATTAAATTATATATTACTGTGTTTCGTTACTTTCTGAAAATGCGATATGATGATTAACTGCACAATTACTAGAAATGTGTCCCTCGGATGTTATACAATTTGCATACATACAAAATTTGTGAAAAAAAAAAATTGTGTTTTAGTGTGCTTTTGTGCAATAACTTTAGTCCAATGCCCATGTAAAATCTGTCTCCTGAAACAAAACCACCGGAGAACCACCGCATTACAACCTAACTGAAATCAGTTCCAGGTTTCCGCACATTTTTCTTGTCCTGTTACATCAGCAATAGTTGCATTTACACTAGAGAACCAACAAGAAGCATGAAGCGAAATGACTTTGTTGTAAGTTCTGAAATATTCATTCTACTAGGAAATGTCTTTATATGCTTGATGTGCCGCAAGATTATTCAACAAGGCAAATGTTTGTAGCGTAACTCTTTAACTCTTTAAAGATGTAATGGAACATGTTTACTCCTGTTCCTAAAATGTGGTTGTATCTTCTTGGTGTTAAGGGAGATAAATAGTTGCGCATGATCCTCTGCCAAACTCACGATGCTTTGAGAGTGTTTCAGCTGCACATTTTTCATCAGGTGTGCGTAAAGAAGCAGTGGTGTAATTAGCGGCTCCCGTGCGCTGAATGCCAGCATTAATTACGCAGAGTATTAATGAGAAGTTATCATGAACAAAGTTTCAAAAATCCACACCTCATTTATCTCTGTGGCATCTCGACAGCCTGACTAATGCAGGATGTCACCAGGCTGGAGTTTAATTAAATGCTTAATGCAAGCGTCTGTTTGCTCTGTGAGACCCTTCTCAGTCACCTCATGTGCTAGTCTGACTGCTAATGTCATTGCACAAATATCTTTCTGATCTCTTTGCTCATTTGAGTCTAGTGGTGTGAGTTTTTTTTTTTTCCCATGTATAATAGGCAGGTTTGTGGAGCCAAGGATGTTACATAAAAGCTAGAAAAAACGATGAGCCATCAGCAAAATAGATTTGCCTGGAGCGATAATCCGTTGTAGTATTAATTACCAACATAGAAATGCTTTAAAAGAGGAAATTTATTTGCATTCATTAGTGACTGACTGATGTTGTTTTTTTCATGACTAATATTAAGATTTTTTTTAAGCTAGATATTTTTTTATATATATTATTTCAGATTTTTTGACTAAATAAAAAATAATAATCTTTAGGCTATAACAATAAACACATGTATATACATTTTTAAAACATATGTATTAATATGCATGATACATTTTATTTTTTCTCAACATTTCAAAATTTTTAGTTTAATTTGATGTACCAAAATAACTAAAACTGAAATATAATATAATATATATACTATACTATACTATACTATATATATATATATATATATATATATATAATATAATATAATATAATATATATATATATATATATATATATATATATATATATAATGACACATGGGTGTGCAATAATGACAAAAAAAAAAAAAAAAACTCAATATTTTCTGGAATTTGTTTGATAACAATAATTTGACAACAATTTTAGCATGTTATTGTGCTGATACTTTGGCAGGTTTATACCTGCCATGGTCAGCTGACTCCCAAAGCTTTTGATATTCTTCATATTATGTGTGGTGATTAGTTTGCATGTAACAGATATGAACTTTTCCAATAAGTTTAAATTGATTTTTACCTTTTATGGGCATTTTTACTGTTATAAGGTTGTTGTTGTTGTTGTTGTTGTTTATCTAACCTTATTAAATGTATGTATCATCATTTGTGTCAAATTCTTGCATTTAATCAATAAATTAAAATAGTAAGACATTACAGGGATGTTTTTGTTTGCATTTGAGTTTGCAATGCAGAGGTGGAACAGAATCTGCATCTGAAGTGGCATTTAGATGTATTCACCCAGACAGCACAATGGGGGATGTGAATGGAGTTCACTTACAAATGCATAAACAATGTGTTGATGTTTTAAAAGCAATCTGTTCAATAATGATACTAGAAATGAATTTGGGAAAAAATGGAAAATATACTTTAAACCTAAAATAGCCAGTAGGTGGCGGCAAATCACTACATGAGTGAGTCATTGAGTCATTCATTTAACCAATTTGTTCAAACAACTGATTGTTTCAGTAACAAAACTACTACTGTGGCTTTGTTTGAAACTATTTTTGTTGACAACTTGTCTAAAATGTAAGCCAATTAATATTAACGTCTTGTCTGTTGGACTGTTTAACAAAATCAATATCACATTTACAATCGTACTGATATTTGGAGAAAAAGCTGTACTTGTTGTGTGATATTAATCAGATTATATAAAAATAATAATATAAAATACATACAGAAAGTCAAACGGGGCATAATTGCCCCCCATCTTGAATATTGGGCAAATTCTAATGTATTTCAATATACTAAATCACGTAGTGAAAGCGTGAACTCTTAAGCTCTAACCTACGTCTTTTAGTGTATGCGTGCACTCTCTGGGGTTTTTTTTTTTTTTTTTTTTTTTTTTTTTAAATGATATACTCAATAATGTAAAAAAAAAAAAAACTGTATTATAATAGACTACATATATTTCACTCCCCTAGATAGACAAATATAAAAATTACCAAAATTACTAAAACGTTTACATGAATGGAAAATATGAAAATAAAAATGTTTAGAATGATTTATAATATTAATACAATCACAGAATAATAGTATAGTATACAATGTTAGTACTATCTCAGTGATTCTAAAACAATAGAGTGTCCAATGTTAAGCTTAAAATCCCATGTGTTTCTCACTTGAGAATAAATGACTGTTGCATGAAGAGTAATTATGCAAACAGTATTGATAATTTATTTCTAAACAAACTGTAGTAGCATTTTGTTTAGAGATAAAGAAATTAGTTTCATTTTTCAGCATTACGAATATTAAAGAACTGATGACTAATTTAATATATATTTGATAAAAAAAACACAAATTATTAGTTGACCAGATTATCGGTCTATCTCTTTTAAGATTCATTCATTCATGCGTGCACACGTTGTTATGAATTGGTTTGTTTAGACTCAGTCGTTTGTCCCACTGAGACTGTTTAATTTTGTCTTTCATCTAGAATTCTGTGTATCAAATTCACTTTTTTTTAAACATTTATAAGAATGTGCTCATGAAAGTCAAGTAGGCCCAAAATTAGTGGGGAATTGGATTTTCACAACAAATAAACGGTTGGGGGGAGACTGTGTAATTTGACTTGCTAAAAGGAAGTTCCTGTCTCTGCCAAAGCTAATTATTCTCCTTATCTGGGTCTTGGCTCTTTAAATACGTGTGTGGAGTTTGACTGGGGTCCCTCTGGCATGAGTAAGTTTACATTATGCTCAAAACATGAAAATGATGAGCCATATTAAATTTGCACAGAATTTACTTAATTTGTCTCTAGTCAGACACGTCGCTGGCTGCTTTTGCAGCTCTCTGTGAATTGCCTTTGTGGATTTTTGTAAAATTCTGCTGACTTCAAGCATATTCGCTCAGCTGTCTTCTTCTGCTACGGTTTCATCCTAAATAATGATAATGTGAGCAGACTTTAGAGTTGTTAAAATGGAAGTAAGTTTGCGCATGACTTCCCATGCTCACTAGGACGTGAGTCTCACACTTTGGACAAAACAATGCTTTCCATTTCCATACAGACCTTCTGGGTGATTAAAATAAGAAAGAAATCAAATTATTTAAGATGAGCACTTGGTTTTGCTTGTGATCTAATATAAATTAATTTGCCCTAAATGGCTTTACTCTATGAAACATAGAGAAATCATTATTTGGTTAAGAACTAAAGAGGTTTGTTTTAAACTTGTCATGCAAATTTTGACTGGTGCATATGGATATTTGCCTCTGTTCCATTATTTGGTCATCATTTGATGATTCATTGCTTCTGTGATCAATAGACAATTCACACAAACTCCTTCAAATGAAATTCTGTTTGCTGCCTGCTTTCCAAATTCGCCCCAGAGTCTTGCTGACCTCTAAAACTTACACATACAGAGCACAAAACTGTGGATAGAAATCTTCTGTTCCTAACACGCAATTTATCAAGACACCACTGCAAATCAATATCTGAATCGGTACAATATGGTTAAAAAGGCTGGTGCTGGATGAAAGTGGAGGTTAAGCTGCAGGAGGAGGAAGACTGTAGATTTTTCGACTGTTTTAGCCATTTATCTCCCTCATTGTGTTTTCTCCTCATCTCTCACTAGTGTAATATCTGCTTGCATTCACCAGAGATTGAATGTGTAAAATTCTGTAATGCATCTCAAAAGATCAATAGTGCAAGATTAAATCAAACTGGAGGTTAAAGATGTAATTTATTTCACACCCAGAGCCTGCCTGCTGCAGTTTATCTGTAGTTGCTGTCACTTATAGCCTATTATATTACAGGATGGTATTGTTGGTCAGCATTCAGAGCCTCCCTGATATCTGGATGACCACCTGAATGATATCTGACAATAGTTGAGTGATCAAAATGTGTGAACAGTAACCGTGAATCAGCTCATCATTATGTGTTAGCAAAGCTCAGACACAGAAGAAATCCTGCTGTAGAGTTCACAGCCACTTTGAATCACCTTCAGCCATTGAGATGCAAATACATGATTTTCAGAGCAAGCTTGCTGTATTGATTTTATTCAGATTTACAGATTTATTTTCATTTTTTTTTTTTTTTTTGTAAGTGAAAAAACAACAACAACAGTGTAAGCTAAATTAAAGTACTCATTTGACAGTGTCAGTATACTACTGTATACTAAGGTGCTTCATGATGCCATAGAAGAACTTTTTTTGTCTAAATCATTCCATAAAGAACCTTTAACATCCGAAGAACCTTTCTGTTTCACAAAAGGTTCTTTGTGGAAAAATAAGGTTCTTCAGGTTATAAAAAGGAATGCTTCTTTGTGGAAACACAAAATGGTTCTTCTATGGCATCGAGTGTAGCTGTTTGCTCTGTCTTGACGTCTAAATCAATAAAAGCTATAGTGACCTATAAAATATCTAGGGATTTCTTTACATTAACATTTTACATTTACCTTTGCCGCCAGGTGAGCTCAATAATGACACCAATTGTCTTTTTTAAAGCTGCTTATGTTATAAAGCTACAAAAATACTTGTTGTGGGCAAAGAAAACTAAAATAATGACTTTGTTTGACAATTTCTTCTCTTCTGTGTTAGTATTCAACACAGGTTCAGGAGAATGCCATGACGCATGCGTCCATCTCTCTTAGTTAATCGTCTTTATATTCTGGTCAAATAAGTAAGGCTGGGCAACAAATTGCAAGTCATCCTGTTGAAATCTTCAGACATGTTTATGACGGCATTTTTATGTATAGTGTGTGTCTGCTTGTAAACAAGACATCTCTATGTCAGAATGCCAGCTCTGAATGTGTGTGGAAGT
This sequence comes from Cirrhinus molitorella, assembly GCA_033026305.1. Taxonomy (NCBI): domain Eukaryota; kingdom Metazoa; phylum Chordata; class Actinopteri; order Cypriniformes; family Cyprinidae; genus Cirrhinus; species Cirrhinus molitorella. The sequence goes on from CM065131.1 coordinate 2,394,147, forward strand.
CTGACACAAAAGAGAAGAAACTGTTGAATAAAGCTATTATTTTTGTTTTCTTTTTCTACTCTCAAAGCTTCATAAAATTACAACTGAACCACTGATGTCACATGGACTGTTTTAACGATGTCCTTACAGCCTTTCTGGGTCTTGAACGGTTGAACGGTAGCTAAGTTGATGTCTATGCAGGGTCAGAAAGCTCTCGGATTTCATCAAAAATATCTTAATTGGTCTTCTGAAAATGAACAAAGGTCTTATGGGTTTGGAATGACATAAGGGTAATTAATGACCGAATTTTCATTCGAACTATACCTTTAATAGCTGAATATAATTTTGCAACACTAACTCTTATTGAACTGATTCTGATTTTGAACGTGTTGTAATTGATGAATTTTACACAGTTATTTAACAGCACCAAATCAACACTGAGACAAATAATAACACACCCTTGTTTTTTTAGAGCTCCTTTAGAGCAGAATTTAGATTTTCCCTAATATTTTAAGTTTGCATCAATTTTGTTACTTCCATGGGCGTCGCTAGGCCATTTTGTGATTAGCTCTATAAAATGTAGATGAATTTGTGATCTCCCTAAATTTCATATGAAAATTCCACCCTTCGGTGGCACAGAGTGAAAAACAGAGGGCAAGGTGTGTGTTTATCGATAGATTGTTAAAATATCTGCATCTGTGCAGTTTAAATTACAAAATATCATGTTGGAGCAATCGGTTCCCCATCTATTGTAGTTTTCGCTGCCTTCACCCCTCATCACCCAAGCTGTTTCCTCCAGCGAAAATGAAGTACATATAAACGCATACTTTATAAAACGATCGTGTTGCCATTTTCATTTGAAAATGTAGCTTTCAATATAAAACATATTCCAATGCATGTGGCAAAGAGGTTTGCATACTTGAGCTAAGGAAAGATGTTGAATAAATATTGAAATAAATGTTGTATTTGTACAGTAAACAGGTGTGTGTGAGATCAGAAAGACTTGTATTTGGCTTAATCAGTGCTCAAATGTTATACCTATTCATGCAATACAGTGGAATACTGCAAGAAGTTTAGTATACCACCCCTATTAGTCAAGCATTTTTTATTTGATTTTATTATTATTATACCCTCGTTGATGGCTGAGCACCCCTAAAATAAAAATCCTAAAATTGCCCCTGGTTACTTCCCTGTTTAATAATGTGAAGCTGCATTGAAATATCCATTTTTTTATTTATTTATTTTTTTTAATTTACAGGCAATCATCACAAGAGTGGCAGTCCTACAAAAAATTTATTGATGTTAATCGATATTGATTAATTTGAAAACCTTTATGTATGATTGCAATCTTGCATGCCAGCATGTTGAGTTTTATTTTTATCATTTATCTGAAGAGCTTAATTTACCAGTCATAGACTACATGATTTATTAGTTTGACCAAGGACATTCTAAATCTTGGGTTAAAGTCAGGGCTAAGTCTAAAATATATTTACATAACCCTGAAACACATATCCTTGGTTTATTCTCCGCTGTGCTGCCTCTGCTGAAGCGTTAGTAGCAGCCCTGACAGCCCTCCACAGCCCAGTGAGAGCTGTGAGTCAACATGCCAACATACAGTCTCGGTTTGAGAGAAACAGACTAGTAACTTGGGCAATCAGTTTTTTTGGTAAATGTGCTGTAAGAGGATAGAGCGGCAACTATGACAGTCACACCATGAACACTGGGTGTGTAAATCATGTTGAATAATACAATTTCCTATAGTGAATTAATTTTTTTGTTTCATTGCTTTTTTTTTTTTCATTGTTTTGTTTTGTTCAGGGTTGACTTGCTTCCATCAGTGAGCTTCCCTCAGTTTCTAAGTGCTCTGCCTAGTGTTGGTAGCTTTTACCTCTCTTTCTCACCCTCTCAGCGGGCAATCTTACACATGTTGTTACACATGTTTCCCTGCAAACACACACATCCTCTCAGCATCTGTGCGTTGTGCTTGACACGTCTGAGGCGCACACACAATGGGAGAATATGACTCTTCTGGATGAGATCAGAGAGCAAAGTTAGACTTGACGGAAGGCATGAATTAGAGCTGGGGATCTCTGTGGGAGCTCGGAGTCGGCAGCGAGTGTGGTGGACGGTGCGATCACATGATCAGACCCTGGAGCGCTAATTAAATCGGCTTGAAGTTGCAGCAAATTAAAAGGGGAATAAATTAAAGTAATTTACTTGTCGACTCTCCGCCCACCTGCCATGTGAAATGAAGGCTTTGTTACTTTCACCTTTGTTTCCAGCTGTTAAGGTTTACTGTAGTCACCCATAAGAAGTCTATTGATGGATCTGGTGGTGGGCACAAGTCAGAGGGTCAAGTTCGAGTCTCTGTTTTTTGTTTTCTTAAGAAATTGCTGTGATTTGTGGTGGGTTCTAAGCTCCCTGGTGTCTTTTTCGCAATGCAGAAAAAGGAGTTTACACTCCATTTATTTGTTGAGCGGACCTGTCTTTGATCACACCACAAATGTATATCATGCTGCATTTAGCAACACTTAAAATTATACTTGTAAATGTTAGTAAACAACATGAAAAATGTGATGGCACAATGCACTTAAATACGCACTTAATGCTTATTTTGACAGCTTTGACTCTTTTCAGGACTGCCAAACGGATGTCATCATATTTTCCACGTTGGCCTCCTATGAACCAGTCTGACCATGTTATACTTGCCACTTGAATGAATATTATCTCACTTGCTGGCAAAACTGATTATTCTCAGTGTTAAGCAATCAACATCCTCTCAGTGTCATTGCTGAAGTTAATAGCCTTATGTTGGTTTTTTGACTTATTCTTTTTCAAGGTTGTTTGCTTTGGCTTTTGAGTGAACTTTATTTGTGCATCCTCGCTATGAAACCTTGCACTCAGCTCCACAAAAGAAAAAAGCATACACATTTACACAGTTTTATGGTGAATTCAGCGGATATGTATAAGCGATATGTATTTCAACGAAGGCTCTCTTGCAGACGGTTTATTTTTTTAACGCATGGGAAGACCAACCAACTGCTTCTCCTTAGGGGGAAAGAAAAACAATGAAACTGAGGAAAACAGCATAGAGCACATTACTTTCTAAACTACAAATGTGGATGAATGTTAAATGGATGGCTAGTGCTAAGAATGAAGGCTTTCTTGAGGTGATATTAAGAGCAGCTAGACGTGATGATTTATTGATGTGCCATTAGAATCTCTTGGGGTAAACAGGATTAATGCACATAAATTATGTCAGCATTTATTGAAATGAGATTGGTGAATGGCTGAGATTGCTGTATTTATGAACATCATCACCATCGATGTAATCCCTGTCTTTTGCAGAGTGTTTTATGTGTGTTTGTGGTGTCCAGAGATTGTGATTAATCTTGTGGTGTCTTGTTGAGAGGAGTGTTTACTCTTTTTAGGGATCTACAGTAGCTAAAAAGTCAACGGCCGGTTTGATCATTTACATGCTGATTGCTGTAACTGAAGTTTAGGTCATTTTGGTGGCATCTAAGGCTCTGTGAGGCATATCAGGTCATGATTGTGAATTTATATCTCACAGTGTGACTTTACATCAAGGGCACTATTAAACTTGTTTTTCCCAAATACAGTTTTCCATTTCAATATTTTTGGCTTTATTTTAATGGTTAAATTGAAATTTCAATAATCAAAAAGCATGCTTAAAGAACTGAATTCATAAAACATTACCCATTTAATAATCAGTGGCGTTCCGTCCATATAAGCTGCTAATGCTCCGCATACCCGGGCCGTCTGAGAGAATGCGTTCATGGGTTAATTAATATAAACATGGTTGTCAGTTGATCCCTTGTGTTTGTGATGTAACTTAAAGTGTAATAAAGAGTTGGGAATAAATACGTCAAATTATTTATTTGCCAAACAACGGCAATTCTCTGTAAATGTCACATGCGGAAGCTTCCGGGCAAGCGGATTCTCCGCAGCTTACTAGCCTCCGCTCTATTGCAATGACTCCTCAGGATTCACGCGCGTTCACTGCTTTCGCTGATATGCGCGTGATTTCATTGGCGAGGTAAGCTGTCCGCGAAGCGCTCGCCCAAGCGGAAAAATGCGCTGTTGCTGCCAGATTTTAATTGCCGAAAATCACATTGTGTTTGATGCACAACTGCCTCGACTAAATCAAATTAAAAAACATCTTAACTGTATATTTTCATAATTTCTCAAGCAATTCAAAATTTGAAAGTCCACTGAAAACATGTTGAAGATGTTATTGTCAACATGCCTAAGTGGTTTAAATAAAAATATATAGAAAGAGTATATATAAAAGTATAAAAAAAAGTTTTTATTTATTTATTTATTATTATTATTATTATTATTATTATTATTATTATTATTATTATTATTATTATTATTATTATTATTTAATATTAACAAATAGGGGGAAAAGAGGAAATAATAAAATCAGATTTTTATTTTATTTTATTGTTGTTTGCAACTTACTTGGCAATATTCGAAATATATTATTATTATTTGCATTTTGCATGGTCGTAGTGTCACCTGGGTGGGAGTTATATTCACTGGTGATTAATAATAATAATAATAATAAAATAATTCAGTCGAAGCAGAGATATAGAACGGGGAATCCCCCACCTCCCCACCCTCTTAATATTACGTATCATAAAAGAATACGTGTAAACGTTGTTTTGCGGTTTTCATTTGGAAAAGCAGCTATGTTTTTCTAGCATTAAAATAACTATAGATAAACCTGAAACGATACAAGAAAGATTGGAGATGAGATTTGTTAACAAATAAGGTAGGAAATGTGCATACTTTTAAATCAACACATGCCACACTGTGCTCGCCACTGATATATATATATATATATATATATATATATATATCAGTAGCGAGCGGTGACTTTTTTTACCGGGTATGCTGAGTGCTGAGTCCCAGCCCCCAACCAGCTTTTAGGACAAACTTAACGAGGAAAACAGTGTGGCAATATTACGGTTCTATGAATTCTGTTATATTTTATCCATTATTATTTATTTATTTTATTTATTTTTAATAAATCTGTTTTGAATTTCTCTGGATATTATGAGTGAATATCAACTTATCAAAATATGTGGTAATCAAATGAATTAAGAACTTGAATTGATCACTCAAATAAAACATTGCATTTTTGTCAAATAAAGTGCTGCACAATAGAGATTTACTATATAAATAATAATAAAAAAAAAGAAAAAAAAATCTCTTGATGGATGTTTTTAACTAACATTTTTAGAAATAATTTGGTTGTTTAAATGGCAATCTTTTGCAGTGTAATTATTACAGACAGTAGTCCATATTGATTTAGTTATTAATCCAAAATTGACCAAATTCTAAAAAAAAATGCCTATAGATCTATATATTTCACAAGTGCCATTAGTTATTCAATTATTTATTCGCTCACTCACTTACTCAGTTCATTTATTTACTCACTCACTCACTTCATTCATTCATTTACTCACTCACTCATTCATTCATTCATTTACTCACTCACTCATTCATTCACTCACTCACTTAATTCTCTCTCACTCACTCACTCACACCGTTCATTCATTTACTCACTCACTCACTCACTCACTCACTTCCTTCTCTCACTCACTCACTCACTCACTCCATTCACTCACTCACTCACTCACTCACTCACTTCCTTCTCACTCACTCACTTACTCACTCTGTTCATTCATTCACTCACTCCATTCACTCACTCACTCACTCACTCACTCATTCACTTACTTCATTCTCTCACTCACTTAATTTGACTTACTCATTCACTCATTAACTCACTTCATTCATTCACTCACTCACTCACTTCATTTATTGACTTACTTCATTCTCTCACTCACTTCATTTATTGACCCATTCACTTATTCATTTACTCATTCATTCATTCGTTCATTCATTCATTCACTCACTCCGTTTTCTCACTTCATTTATTGACTCTCACTCACTCATTAACTCACTTCATTTTCTAACTCAATCACTCACATCATTTGATTCACTCACTCACTTTATTCATTCATTCATTCACTCACTCACTTATTCATTTATTCACTCACTCACTCACTTCATTTATTGACTCATTCACTTATTCATTTACTCAGTTCATTCTCTAACTCAGTCACTCACATCATTTATTGACTCACTCATTCTTTCACTCATTTAATTTATTGACTCACTCATTAACTCACTTCATTCTCTCACTCAAGCACTCACTTTTTCTCACTCACTTCATTTATTGACTCACTCACTCACTCACTCACTGATTAAAATCACTTCATTCTCTAACTCAGTCACTCACTTCATTTACTCACTCAGTCACTCACTTCATTTACTCACTCACGCACTCACTTCATTTTCTCACTCACTCACTCATTAACTCACTTCATTCTTTAACTCACTTAATTCTCTCAACCACTCATTTATTGACTCACTTATTCTTTTACACACTCACTCCATTAATTTACTCACTCATTCACTCACTCACTTTATTCTCTCACTCACTTATCACTTTCTTTCATGCATTCATTTACTCACTCACTCGCTCGCTCACTCATTCATTCACTCCCTCACTGACTCATTCACGTATTATTTCACAATGACCTGTTTTGAGTAAACAAACAGGTTATTTCTTTGCATTGATGTATGTCATTCATATATGCACAATGTGTTTGTTCTCTTCCCTGCTAATTGCTCTGGTGTCATCCTCTGCTTATTTGCAGTCTATATGATGTGTGTGTGCAGGTCTGCAGAAAGATGCTCTGCACACACTGTCAGTGTCAGCTTAGCTCAGGTCAATGTCTGTAAATGTATGGAAATGAGCCTGTGATCCCTGCTGAGTTTCTTAATGTGTTCGTCTCTGACAGTGATGAACAGCCCCAAAGCCTTGATAAACTATAGTTTAGCAGAGGACGTAGTGGGAGGTAAAACATGAAAACAAGATCAAGTCCTACAATGCTACTTTTAAGGATTTCATCCCTTTCTATTGCTTGCTTTCTTGTCCTCTCATGCCCACTGTATTTCTCACTCCTTTGTTCACTTTTACAAAGACTACAAAGGATGCTTTATGCTTTGAATCTCATCTGCAAATCAATGCTATGTTCTCTTTAATACATATAGAATATCAAGGTTAGTCATCAGTTGTGGTCAAACACGCAGACTGCTTTAATCCTGCATGCACTTGTCAATATGCCCGACAAGTCGGACTCCCATGTCAATATACATTGAGGGCCACGGCCTGTACTAATCCTTCATCTGACATCAGGGGAGGTGCAGCCTTTAGTCATGTCTGAGTCTTACATTTCTCCAAGAACAACCTTATTTAAGCCCCTCAGCCAGAAGTGTCCTGAATTATGAATCGGTTGGGAGGACAGCTTAAGCAAACCTTAAGAATCAATGACTTTTTGCAGTCAAATTCAAGTGAACTGCTGAGGTTGTTTGAAAACTTCATATAAGCTTGACTGTTTACACCTGGTATTAAGATCCATCTGGATGAATACAAACAACAACAACAACAAAAAAACAGTTGCATTGAACTTGACTAGATATTACTGTATATGTTGACTTGATGTAAAATATTGATGTGACTGTATATAACTTGGTGTAAAAATTGATATTTTATATTATCGCTCAAAAGGATGGAATAGTTTAAAAAAAAATTGTTTTCGAAAGATATCTATTTTGCTCCTTTTATTTGATGAAAAATACTGTAAAAACAACAGTATTGTTAAAAATTATTACAATTTTATATATTGTAAAATGTAACTTGTTACAGTGATGGCAAAGCACATTTTTCAGCATTTCTATTAGTTGTGTAATGTTTTTATTTTTCAAATTAAATTTTAAAATTGCGATTGCACTGCAAGTCGATGCCAATATGAGGTCTATGAGCCTAAAAGATGAAAACGAAAAGTACAGGCACTTCAGTGTCTTTGAAAACTTTGCTACATCCTTAATAACAAGACATATGTAAAGACTCATGAGAAAAACAAACCTTGGTTTAACTTTGCTGTAGCCAAAGAGCGCTCAGCACCATAGTCCCAGACAATTTATCATCTGACGTGTTCCCTGTTGCCATGGATACATTGCCTCCTTGGCATGCAGTGGAGATAAAGCATTGTCATGTCTCTATCCAAGAGTGGTAGATCAAAGAGCAGTAGTTTTACTACATGAATGGATTTTCTCATGGGCATATTACCTTTAAGGTCTCTAGAAGGATGCCTGGCCAAAAGTTACGTCAAGTGTTGCATTTACACGGTCAGAGAACTGACAAAGAAGGGCTGCTGTGTGAGCGTAACGTCAAAAACGATTCTTGGTTGATACGAGCTACTGTTAAATGTCACTGTATTTGGGTAAACCATACAGAGCACACATATAAATATTTATGTATACATCATTACATGTGCATGTATATGCATAAATTGCTCAAAGACATTTATCCTCATTCCTGAACCAAATAGCGTGCATATTTTTGTATAAACACTTTATCCTCATTTTAAAACCTGCTGAGCTGCCTTGCTGCCTACCAATGCAGCTGATGGACTTCTTAAATGGACACGGCACCTCAGATTTGAGGCCTGTTCACATTAAGGCCTATCAACTTTTAATAATCATTAAAACTCTGTGAGGACAAGGAAATCCAAACTGCAGCTACAACAGTATTGACACAGGAACAATTTTGTTGCAGTTTTAGATTTTGTTTTTTTTTTTTTTCTCTAGGTGATGAACGATAAAAACATTCACTGGCCATCAGAATCCACCTGGCTTTAAAGTGGAAGTAAAGCAGTCAGTCAAGTTTACGTTATTTAGTAAACTGATTTCCACTACATGGTTAATGTAAGTATTTCAAAGAAAAAATAATGTTTTGTTATAGCTTTTGGAGCAAGGGCGTTGCCATCTTGCAATACCACAACTTGTGAAGCCATGGTTTGCTCTGTTGAAGTGATATAAGCATTTCTTTACTTTTTGAAAACACTAATGTAATTTTAACACACACATGTTTTAGGGTTTCACCATAATTTGGATGAATATTCAACATAACTTTGTGAAGTAGACAATTTGTTGATCGTAGTATCCCAAACATTGTTTTCAGCGTGTGAGATCACGGGTAGGTTTGCTCTTTTGGCCAGTGAAGTAATACAAGCTATTTTCTTTACTTTTTGAGCACACACTTGTTTTGAAATGGAGGAAAACAAACTTGAAAGGACTGTTGAGCCCATAATAAGAATCAGAATCAGAAAGAGCTTTATTGCGCATACAAGGAATTTGTTTTTGTGTCATTAGCTACCAGTACACAGAGACAACAACAACACACGGACAATAAAAATAAGATGGGAATAAAAATACACATATGTAAATATAAATAGACAAAAAATACAGAGAAAAATAAATAAGTGGTATGTACAGTTGTGCTATAAATGATAGAATGGATTAGAATAGAAAGAGATGCAGGGATGTATTAGGATGGAGGTGGTAACAAACAAACACTAGGTTATTGCACATAATTTTTTATTGCACAATGGGGTGAACATTTAGCTGTGCATAAGGTGGATTGCCTGGGGGAAGAAACTGTTCTTGTGCCTGGTTGCCCTGGTATTTGGGGCTCTGTAGATGGCAAAAGTTCAAAGAGGGGACAGCTTGGATGTGATGAATCCAGAGTGATTTTCTGAGCTCTTTTCCTCACTCTGGATGTATACAGTTCTTGAAGGGTGGGCAGGGAAGCTCCAATAATCCTCTCGGCAGTCCGAACCGTTCTCTGTAATTTTCTGATGCCTGATTTTGTAGCTGAGCCAAACCAGGCATATATCGATGTGCACAGAGCAGACTCGATGACAGCTGAATTTGAGTCAATATGGCAAGGGAAAGAAGTCGAGAACCTGTTTAAACAGTGCGCATTTACGTGGATACCTGTCAAGGCAGTCATTCTGACATAATTTTGTGTGCATCTGGTCAAGAAGACGCAAAAGAGAACTCAATTTGGTGCTCGAATGAGGTCCAGGCAGCTTTTTGCATGAGTGCGTACAGAAACAGTCTATGGTTATCATACCGCATTGAAATCTTGTTTGTGCTGTCAACGCTTCAATGTTCAAACTGACAAGGATTAAACCACTCCTGGTAAATGAGTCAGTGTAATGTGAATATGTCTGAAAGGTCCAACATAACAATAAGATGCATCATGAATGATATTGCATGAATCGTTGTTTTGTCACTTTGTGCCTTGTGTTATGAAAGCAATGTTTGGGATACCACGATTAAAACTTTGACGTAAACAGTTGAAAACTGAAAACACTTGTGCATTAAAATAACATTTGTGTGTTTGAAAAGTACTGTTGGCCAACAGAGCAAATCAACCCCATGACATCACACGGTGTGATATTGCAAGATGGCAGCACCTTTGCTCCAAAAGCTATAACAAAACATTTTTTTTCATTAAAATGGTACATTAATCGTGTTTGTTTTTTATATATATATATATATATATATATATATATATATATATATATATATATATATATATATACACATATAAAATATATATTTTTTTTTATTAAAATGGAAATCAGTTAAATATTGTAAGCTTGACTGACTGCTCACTTCTACTTCCAAACTCTCACGTTTTTAAGGTAGACAACGTAACTGCAGTGTGCTCTTAAAATAAACAGAATATTATAGTTGATTAGTACAAATGCTTGCACAAATATTGATTAAATTGGGTAAATGTGTTTATATTTATTTATATATATATATATATATATATATATATATATATATATATATATATAATATAAATATAAACACATTTACCCAATTTAATCAATATTTGTTATATATATATATATATATATATAACATATAATATATAATTTTTTTTTTTTTTTTTTTAATAATAAATTTTATTTATTATTTTTATTTTGTATCTTTAGTTTTGGTATTAATGGGATAGTTCACCCAAAAATTATTGTATTAATAATTCACCCTTATGTTGTTTCAAATCTGTAAGACCTTTAATTTTTGGAAACTGAATTACGGAATTAAAATCTGAGAGCTCTCTGCCCCTCCATAGACGGCAACAACTGAAACACAGACAGGATGAGGCAGGGAAGAATTGTTGAATAAAGTCCTTATTTGTTGTTTTCTTCTGGCACAAAAAAAAATTCTTGTAGCTACTTAAGTACTAAAATTACGGTTGAGCCCCTGATGTCACATGGACTATTTTACCAATGTCCTTTCTACATTTATAGACCTAGGAACATTTCAGTTGTGTTGCTGTCTATGGAGTGTCACAGAGCTCTTGATTTCATCAAAAATATCTTAATTTGTGTTCCAAAGATAAACAAAGGTCTTACGGGTTTGGAGTTAATGACAGAATTTAACTTTTTTGGTGAGCTATCACTTTAAAGATGACAGTGTGAATGCTAAGCGAACCAGGAAATTACTGGTCTTACCAGGAAATGATTGGTTTTATTTATTTATTTTTTTCATCCTCTGCTACTAGATGTATCTTATGTAACTTTGTCTTTTTTGCTCCACCGATGTAAATGCTTCCAAACAATGACATTTAAGCTTTAAGTAAGGCACTCCTTGTCTTTTCATTACTTCGCTTCATTTGAGGGATTTTTTCATAAATGTGATTAATTGCAATTAATCTGCCTATCATGTAATTAATGTGATGTAAAAGCTTTATTCAGTTGAGAGCCCTTGTTAAAATCTTACAAGCTACAATTAGGGATCCCTGTCTTTGTCTTTGTCAACTCTTCTCCTCTTCTCAGGAGCTCCTTCTGTGTCTGTTAACCCCAGTCTATCCCTGCTCCCAGTCCAAGCCTGAGCTCTGTCACTGGGTGTCAGACTGGTGCTGTGAGCTGAGCCAGCAGGATCACCATGCTGCTGATTTATTCATGGAGACCACTTCCCACGATAACTGTGTTTAAGCAGTAAGAGCAGCTCGTCTGCATGTCAGGTCCAATGGATGACTGGGGTTCTCCTGAGTGTGTGGAGATCAGAACCCTTTTCATGCCACATCAGCTGCTGTGTGCAGAGATATATAGATCTTGGAAAGCATGCTTCTGCGCTCCGGCGGACGTTCAGGCCCTGCTTCTGAGACATGGGTTTGGCTCTGTGGGTATGCAGGTTGATGTTTCCTGAATAATTCATGAGCCACTCAGCATTTTAAGTGCTCTTTATTGAATTGCACAGGCCCACGATTTACCGACATCACTGGCTGAGAAAATTGCATGTTGCATGTAAAGGAATAGTAAACGGAGACCCAAGAATATATAAGATGCTTATTTTGCAAGTGCACTTGACTCCAGCCATGTACATGTCGTCCAGAGAAAATTGAACAAAAACAGCAAGCCTGAACCAAAAGCTGGGAAAGACCGCAAGAAGCAAGCTTTGTGAGATTAGATTTTTAGCTTAAAAAAAAATTCCAGGAACAATATCTAAACATATTTAGATAACTAAATTGTTTAGGTAACATCTAAATATTGCATAAATATTCAACCTGATCTCATGACAAAAACATACCTATAATATGACACATCCGATGTGAAATTTCCACTGAGGGCCGCTAAAAGTGTGTTTGTTTTTTTTCCTTGGAACAGATGAGCGTACATATGGTAGGTTTTATGTGACGTTGGTTTTGTGCACATCACCGCAGTTCTGACTTGAAATGTCCATTGAGTGGCAGTATAACTCTAATGCTCTGTGAGGTTTTAAAATAACGTACCATCTGCACTACACCTAAACCTACCCGATAGTATGAACAAAAGCAAATGTGATGTAAAAATGCAATAACAAGCATGCTGTTTTAGCTTGTTTTTCAATCTCCCATCTTTCAGCTCTTTCATCGTGAGTCATGTTTTTCACAAGATTCATACCCAAGGATTCCGCATCCTAAGTCCAATTCCATGCCGACTGAGCTACTGAGCAAGCTTGTTATGTCCGTAAAGCGAAACATATGGAGCTGTAATCAAAACTGTGTATGAAAATGATTGCTTGCTGTTTTACTGTCTCTAGTGTTCATTTCTGTTATGTACTTATTGGTACGTGTGTCGTGTGTCTCTGTGTTTATAAATGGGGCAGACGCGCGGCTTTGTTTACTACACATACTGATAAAGGCGTGACCCTCACAGTGATTTCAGCATCTGGTGTCTCAATAAATGAGGACATAAATACATGAACAACATCTCCAGAACTGCTCTGAGAGTCACTTCATTCACATTTGACTGTTCCATTTGAGTAAAATTTATAGTTAGCTTCCAGCCGCAGCTGTATCCAATCTACCCACAACCAGCGTCAGTTACAGGTATTCACGGCAGCCTGTCAAAATAAAGGTTCGGTTTAACTTAAAGATGACAGAAATATATATTTTTAATATTTAGAATGTACATAATACTACTACTGTTGACAAACGAATAAAACTTTCTTTTTTAAAGAAATAATGACACAGTTTTTCTTTCATCTTTTAATTTGAATAGTAAATCCCCTTTACTTGACAAAAATAAAAATTTTGATTAATTAAAAGATGAATTAAATGATTTTTCTTATGCCTTCTGTTAATATAAATACACAACACAACATTTCTGAGTGAATACAAATTCACAAGGCGATTGTAAGAATAAATAAATGTTCATATGCATTCAAATAATTAGACATACTAAAACCAGAATTTGGTAACAATAAAATACAATATTTCATAGGGCCCTAAACATGTCATTTTTGTTATACAATTTAACATCAATTTATTAAAGGTTTATGTTTCATGATTTTAATTAATTAGACATGCTTTTTTGATTAATAATATTTTATTTACACTATTAAAAAGGAGTCGGAAAAACTAAAAAAAAACGGAATTTGGAAAAAAATAAAATGGATTTCATAGGGCCCTATATATAGTAAATCTCAACTGCTTGATCGCTTGTATTGTTTTAAAATGTAACTATTTTATTAACTAGCTTTAATTTGCTAAATGCAACAGGCAGGAAGATATTATAAACATTAAAATCTTAAAGGATTAGTTCACTACAAGAATAAAAAAATCCTGATAATTTACTCATCCCTATGTTATTCAAGATGTTCATGTCTTTCTTTCTTCAGTCGAAAAAAAAAAAAAACTTTCTCCACATAGTAGACTTCAGTGGAAGTCAATGCTCCAAATGGCAGTTTCAGTGCAGCTTCAAAGGACTGTACATGATCCCAGCTTAGGAATAGTGTTCTTATCTAGCAAAACAATTGGTCATTAATGATCATTCATTAAAAACAAACTTGTGTTGCACCAGCTTTGCAATTCATACGTGGTTAGTTCTTTGTCTGTGTACTTTAGTTCAAAAAGATATATGTAGTCTGATTTTCTCTTCCAACTTCAAAATTGTCCGACATTGTTGTTTTACTTGTGTTTTTTTTTTTTTTTTTTTGTTTTTGTGAAGGGCATTTGATTTTCTTTGCACGTGCACTTTGTAAACACTGGATTAGTACTTCTGCCTGCGTCACGTGTGAACTTTCCAGTGTGATTACGTAATGCATGAAGTCAAGTTTGCACAAGAAAGTTTTTATTTTTTTTATTTATTTTTTGGTAGATCGCTGCATTAAAACTGCAGTTTGGACCTTCAAACCATTGGCTCCCATTTAAGTCCACTATATGGAGAAAAATCCTGTGTGTTCATGTATGCCCAGTTACTATTTTTTATAGGAATCTTCATCACCTCACATGCTGCTTGGCAACAACCAAGTTCTTAAGAAGCACAAAAACACGCTTCACCACGATGACTGGATTTCACCCTCATTGTCTTTCACTTTGGTGCATGCATTGTGATATATTGAATGGGCACAAGTATTCAAAACATATATGTATATAAATACAATGGATAATTTGACTCTGTACAAAAAAGTTTACTGTCACTAGGTCATATGGAAATTACAAATATAACTTTTATGGTTTTTATTACCAGATTGATCAGGCTATTGATTTTCATTTGTCAGAATGGCCGAGGTCCAGTGCTGTCATAGGCAAATGAATGAGTAAGAGGCAGGGTAATAAAGATTCCTGTGCAGCCCATATAAATTCTGTATTTACTAGAATCTGTGAAGAGGACAAATAATGTAATGGGATAATCAGGGACATACGGAGCCCTCGATATTCAGTTGAAATCAATGTATGGTTTAACTGCAGACAAATATAGAGGACAAGAATTGAAATGTATGGCAAAAATCAATCATTATGTTTATGTGAAAAGCACTGATTAATCATCACAGTTTTATGAGTTAACATAAGCGGTGTGCAAAAATTGCACATTTTGTGGGGCTTATTTTGGTCAGAACTGATAGGTAGCAGATATGTATGTATATTGCTTTGTTATGATCACCTTTTGTTGATGGAATTGTACCATTTGGGAGAGTTAGCTTGGTCTTTTGCTTATTTTCTTTGGCATTTTAGTTTTCATAAAATAAACAAATAGACCTGTCAGGCACGATTTCCATTTGAATAGGGACAGAAAATTGATTGACAGCGTTTCCAGGAAGTCAACAGTGTGGCTGCTATCAGAGCGGCAGAGTCATTTACTCCCCGACTATGAACACTGTTATTGAGTTGATGATGAGATTTCCCAAAGGCCTGAGATTAGCTGAAGTGAAAATGTTCTCTGTTGGGATTTAGCAAAATTCACGTGATTAACATAGATTGAATGACCTTAAAGCCACAGGCATCTCAGATAAGACGCAAAGTTCAAACCTAAAGAGGACAGTAAATCAATCGCGCATCCCTCTTCCTGCACACATGACACTTATGTCTGATGCTGAGAGGCGGCTTGATTAGACGCACAGCATTGCTGTTTGCTTAACATACGATAATGAGCTTTGCCGAAAAGAAAAGAACCATTATTGTGCATTGAAATGAAAGCACTTGAGCTTAATTTCTCAACAGTAACACTCCATTGGACCTGCATGGGAAGATTTCATTTGAATCAGCAGTTGAAGAGTGTATGATACCCAGAATGACCTCATTTTGTCTCAGCACTCTTGCTTGTCCTTGCGGCCGTTCTGATCGGAATAGTTTTCACAAGCTAATTGGGATATGCTTTGGCAGAGTCGTGCAGCTGAATATTATAGTTACCGCTAGGGAAGAAAATGACCTCTGTCCTGGGCTGGTGGCTATGGCAGTGCTATTTTTTTTTTTAGTATCTTTGAGATACTATTAGTTAGGGCTGGCTATCGTTCCAAAATTTGTGATACAGATGCCGATAGTGATACCTTTATGGTTCCTGGACGGTACTTTTTTTGTTGCCAAATTTATGAAATCAATTTTATCTAAAAAATAAATAAATAAAGAGTTGGTGTTATTATTTTAGCTTCTTGACATTTACACAGACTCAAAGATTCATGAGCCACTGCACAAAGGAACAAAATATATCCAACACAATAAATCTGTGAAGCTCAGAAAGTTTTCAGTTTACACATCGGTTAGGCTACATTTACACTAGTGTATGTTTGTTTTAAAAGGTATAGCTTAGACAGAATCATAATTTCTATTAATTTTCCACTAATTTACTGACAAGCACTAGCACCTTCCTGTTATAACGTTATATGCCTCTCTTCCACAATTGCAGTTCTGACTCGGAGGACATAACATATTCCAGCAACATTACATGGCCAAAACACACATTAGACAGCAAACAGAAGTTATAACAAACCCTTGCTGGTGGTTTAAAGTGAGTTTTGAGTGAAACGCGGAATATAAATCTTATTTATTGCTTGTGTAGCACGATGATACAGTGTGCATGAATGATCACTAGGGGTGTAATGATTCACTCGTTTTCTTGATGCATCAAATACAAAACCTGGCGATGCATAGATTTTTAAATCATGAATCGTTGATTTCGGCTAGTGATGGATTTAAAACACTTAGGAATCGAATGAATTGCAATTTCTATAGTGATTCAGTGCATTAAAATATATACACATTAAATTACTACAAGCACAGATTAATGGAGACCTTGAACAGCATTGTTTGTTTCCTTACATCTCTCCTTCACGCGCTTCATTTACTGCCTGACACAGGATTGCGCGCACACTCTCGCTGTCACATTTATTCTCCTTAATACTAATGCTAAAGTAGTTTTACTATTGACATTACCTGAGCAGTTGAAAGCTGCATGTTTGGATGGGGCAAAACAATGTAAGTGTCTAAAAAAAATGCACAATTTCATTGAATGATAAATTACTTTTAACGTAATGTCGTTAAACTGAAAGTACTAAGGAAATGGTTAAAATAACCACAGGATTAAACACAACCTTGAAATAAGAGCGCGAGATTCATCTGTCAATCAGATGTATGAAAGTCGCGTTAGTTACTATATCATCAGAATCTTCATTCGCCGATAGAAAGTAGTAGTTTAAATGCTGTTTGCATGAAAATAAGAGAAAGAAGCTCACATCATGCAAAGGCGTGACACAAAATGTTATGCTACACAATAGTTAACACGATATTTTTAAAGCCTTTTTAGAATCTTGGCTTACATAGGCTAATGAAAATAAAGAGAAATAAATATACTAAAATGTATTTGAAATGCATTTATTTTGTGCTAAGTATACTACAAATAAATTTACATATTCATGTTCTTAATAAAAAATACCTTGCAATTGTACTTTAAGTATACTAAACTGGTATAAAATTAGCTAAATTAAAAGTATAGTGCTGCAGTCCAACTAAAGATGATCTGAAGTATGTTTGATTTGTGCTAAAGTGGAATTATTGATGGTATATTTCAGGTACCCTTTAAATATCTTGCATTTAAATACCGTTATTATTCAAAGATCAGTCCTCAGCAATAGTGACATTAAAACACATTTTAGGCTTAATATTAAGAAATGTGCATTGTGCACATGTAGTACTTTAAATAAAGTTTAATTCTAATTTTTATATCAATAAATCTGTTTTATTTTTTACTAACCACCAGAGGGTGCTGTTTTTGACACTCACAAAGCTTCGAATCGTTCCCCAAAAGCTTCACCAGGCTTCGCTTCATTTGCCCATCACTAGCTAGTAGGTGTGTTCGACTTGACATGGCTCTGCGCAGTACCGAGAGATCTAGAGAGAGTAGACCGCTTTGTATGCTTTCGAAACGCTCTTGCGGATGTCAAACACCAATCTATCTGTGCCACTTCTAGTCGAACACACCTAGTGCTGCAGGCTTATTGGCTCACTGACAGTGACAAGATTAACCCAATAGGTATCAAAGTTTGGTACCGAACAATAAACCGTTTTTCGATACTCTATGGTATCGAGGCAATTTGGTCGGTCCCTAAAAAGTATCGAACTCGGTACCCAGCCCTACTAGTAGTTACATTTGAGATGCAAGTTTTTATTAATCAATTGGTTTTATTTTCATTTTAATTTTAGTTAAAGTTTCAGTAATTTTGTGCTGTTGTGGTATTTCTTTATTAGTTGTAGCTTTTATATCTAGTTTTTATTAATGTTTATTTCAATTTTAGTTATTTTTAAATATTTAATTAAACTAAATGCAAAAAGCTAAATAACTAACTTTTTCCCTTTCTTTCTGTTTTTATTTATTTTATTAAAAAAAAAATTAGTTAACTACACTGCTATTCAAAAGTTTGGGATTAGTAAGATTTTTTATGTTTTTTTTTTTTTTTAAGAACATTTCTTATGCTCATCACGGCTACATTTATTTGATCAAAAATACAGAAAAAAATCTAATATTGTAAAATATTATTACAATGTAAAATAAGTTTTTTTTTTTTTATTTGTAATATCCATTAAAATATAATTTATTCCTGTGATGCAGCGATGAATTTTCAGCATCACTAACTCCAGTCTTAAGTGTCACACGATTCTTCAGAAATCATTCTTATATGCTGATTTATTATCAATATTGGAAACAGTAGTGCACTGTAAAAAAAACAAAACAACAACAACGTGAATGACCAAAAAGTTTACAACTTAAAGTGTTTGTGCTGCCTTAAAATTTTAAGTTTAGTCAACATAAAATGTTAAGTTGTATTATGTGTAAACAGATATTTTAGTTAATAGATTAAACGTAACATCTTATGGCAGCACGAACACTTCTTTTTCTATTTTGAATAAATGCTTTTGTTTTTTTGTTTTTTTTGAATAAAAGTTTGTTTTTAGCTTTTTATTCATCAAAGAATCCCAAAAAAAGAATCACAGGCTCCAAAAAATATATATAAATGGCATACAAATACATTCAGACAAAATTGGACCCATTTACATACACGGTATGGACATAAATCAATAATAAAATGTCATATACGATAGGAAATGAAGTGAATTTTCAGTTTTGGGTCAACTACTGTATCCCTTTAATTCAAGAGGTGACAAATTAATTCATATACTACACAACATCTACTGCAGCTAAAATGTTGTCACGTCCCATTGTTTTAGTCTGTGTTCTCTACCTCTGGCCAAAACTATCTTGCAACAAAAAAACAGTGTTAAACTGTTGATATCCATGTTTGCTGTTTACAGCCAAGAAATGCCAAATTGGTGTCACTGCATCATCCATCATGTTCAGAAGTGAATCCTGTATTCCTTCCTGGAACAATCATTTGGAGAATCACAGCTACATGTTAATGTGGTTGTCACTCACAAAACTTGCATTGTGTATGTGATCATAGTTTATTTCAATTGTTAGTAGTTTGAACACCCAAGTATCTGGACACATTTCTGGAAAGATGTCTTATAGAGATAATAGTACCATTTTCTTGCTCTACAAGGGTTTAAGAACAGGTGAAAAGTCCATCTGTGAAGAACCTGGGAAGAAGAACTTGCAGTAGAAATTCCTAGTGAAATTTGGGAACAAAGTCTTGAGCTGGTTAATGCAAGACATTGACTCTTTCAGTTTAAAGTGCTTCATAGGCTTCATTATTTCAAGTGTAAATTGAATAAAACATTTCCAGAAGTGTCACCATTGTGTGACAAATGTCAGTTTTTAGATTCCAGCCTGTCTCATTGCTATGTCTTGTGTCCCAAATTGCAGTTTTTCTGGATCAAAATATTCCCCGTTTTTTAGATGCATTGGACATTCCTATTGAACCAGATCCTATATTAATTATATTTGGAGTTTCCGAAGAATTTTTGAGACTTACACAGGTACAGCAACAGTTTGTTTCATTTGAGTTGATCTCTGCCAAAAAATTACCTTTTGTTTTGGAAGAAAAAAGAAGTTCCAACTCTTAAATTATGGCTGACAGAATTGATGAAGACAAGATTTAGTTATTTGAAAAAATGTGGTTCCCTTTTATTTCTTTTCTACAAACTTGTGATTTAATATGTTTACTCTGCACTCAGTACCTACTTTTACCACTGGATAGCACTTATGGTAAAAAGCACTTATATTACTATAAGTTGTTGGGTGGGGAAAAAATGTATTTTTGTTCAGTTATGACTTTTTTTTGAATGTTTAGTAAATGTAAGTTTTATGTTTGTATTTAAAAAAGTGTATTTACAAGTGAATGGTTGCTAACATTTTTAATAATACAAATATTTAAAACAAATGTTAGTTGTTTGAAACGAAGATCCTTTGTGCCAGATACCCAAAAGTTGTCAGTGGTAGTGGCCAAAAAGCTGGCCAATTCCTTAATGCAAACTCAGAGAGAACTATTTGGATTGAATTTAATTACAACTCAAATAGTCAGAAAACAGATGATAAATTGGCTAATTTTGGGTGGTATGAGAAAAACACTGACATTTCTGATTTGGACAGCGATAATATCTCAGACTAGTACCTGTAAATGTTGAAATTACATTACGGTCCCCATGTAAAACATCTGATGTCAAATAAGACTTTAGATGCACGAATGTAGAAACTGCACAGGAAAATTGTGCGATGGTGGAAAAGATAACTGATCTGAATTTGGCAGCAACACCGTACCGCGTCGTAGGTTACCGTTTGCAATATAATTTTCCGTTGTGTGTGGATGGAAGCTGGTTTCACACTCCTTCATTTAAATAAATACCACCCACATGAAATTTGCTCATCCTCGCCTTTTGACATTTTAAAAAATATGCTGTGAAACTTGTCAAATAAATTAGCATCTTTTACTTTGAAAGAGCAAAATACTATATAAAGACAAAGGCAAGAGGAAGTTCACAGACTGGCCTGTGATAACTTGTATATAAACTGCATTTGTTCTTTGGTTGTTCCGCTGTGTTTTCTTCTGTTGTGGTTAAAGGGCGTGACATGCATGCCGTAACTGGATTTGATTCTAATTCATTCACATGTAATACCCCAAGGCTCTGTTTTGTTTTCTTTTTCTTGCAGTTTTCTGTGGAGATCTTTTAAATGTTTTGTTATGCTTTTGCAGTTGTTCTTATACCTTCTTTAGTCAGAACAGTGCCAGTGCAAATTTTTATCACGGCATCTTATTAACATACCGCCACATTAAAACCCCTGTGTATAAACAAAAGTGTTTTGCCTGCTAAATGAGACATCAGATTTAATTTGTATGTTAGTCACCCAATTGTTAAAACAACAAAATGTTACAAGGGAATTTAATCTGGGAATGAGCAAATCTATATATTTGTTCTTGTTTGAGTTTAATAGTTTGCTTTGTGTAGATACCCTTTCTTTTTATTTGAGAAACACATTGTGGGCTGTTGTATTGTAAAATTAAAACAAAAAATGGTCTGGAATCAATAATTAGCTTGGGTAAACAACATTGTAAAATATGTATTTATAAAACCTGTGGAGTTTATTTTTCTGTGTTATTTTATTTATATTTATTTTAATTTCATCATTTCGAAAGTTCTTTTAAGAGCATTTTTATCACTTTAAATCAAACCACATGACTGGTTAAATAAAATTCAAATGTAATTACTTAATTATTAATTAGATAAGAATTGGAAAAATGCTTTTGAAATGTTTGATGTTTAAATTGCACGAATGGCTGTGGTCAACCAATCAGTGTCTCTATCTAGTCTGCTTTTGCCAACACATGGTAAAATTCATTTGAAGCTCACTTTCATCTTTGAGGATTGCATAATGAATAATATTTTCAGGCACTCGCTCTTTTTGTGTAATTATTTAATCAGTGGAAGGCCCTGTGAGTGGCATTTTTAATTAGTTACATCGTCTTCAATTATTTTCAGGTTTGTTCGATGACATCTTAGTCATCCTTGAGTCTTCTAACTGCACATGAGCCATTGCGTTGAAAGAATAAAGCTTTAGATTGGATCCTGCCTTTCATGACCCTAATTACTGTATTCATCATTAATGAGCATGACCCAGTATCATAATTAAAAACATAAGATTTTTTCATGTCCTTCCAAACAAGTTTTCAAGTGTCCATTGTGTAATTTAAATCATACAATCTGGCAATAAGGCAATATTTACAAGCAGTGTTGGAGAAAGTTACAATATTGCGTTACTCCCTAAAAAAGTAACTAATTACGTTACTTAGTTACTTTTTATGAAAAGTAATGCATTACATTACTTTTGTTACTTTTGCATTACTTTTTAAATCTAGTTGTTTGTTTTTAATATAAAAAGTTACATTTTTAGCAAATGTAAAAGCCCTTTCACACCAAAAAGTGAAATTAATCAGCCTAAGGTTGAAGGAAAAGTCAATTCACGTCTGTACAGTAGAACTGTAGGAAAACTCTCTTCAGCAATGAGAAAAATGAAGCACAAATGCTAGTTAATCTAGTTAAAATGCTAGTTCAAAGTAAGTTTTGCTTATTAGTGCGGTTGAATTGAAACAAGAAAGGTCAGCAGCAATTACATTTTCTTGTAAATTAAAATATAATGCATTACTTTAGTAGTTACTTGAAAGAAGTAATATTATTATGTAACTTGCGTTACTTGTAATGCGTTACCCCCAACACAGTTTACAAGTTTCAGTAAAAACAGTTTCATATTCTACCATTGATTTAAAGACAATTTTAAATGAACAATTTAATAAACATTTTTAGTATTTTTTTTTTTTTTTTTTTATCTTTTATTGCCCATGATATGAAAGCTTTAAAAGGATAGTTTACCCAGAAATTAAAATTCTGTTCTCACCCTCATGTCGTTCCAAACAGAATGCAGAATGCAAATTTAAGATATTTTTAAGATATTTCTGACCCTGCAGATACGGCAGCACAATTGACATGTTCAAGGCCTAGAAAGGTAGTAAAGACATCATTAAATTAATTTTATGAAGCTATGAGCAGAGGTGTAAGGGGGCCCCCGCTGACCAACCATTTAAACCATCAGGAATATTATAGTTATAACACACAGGGACATCTCTCCATCCTCCCTATCAGGCCTCCCCTTTTGTTACACTGGTTATGTTTTTGCTGCCTTGGCCACCTTTTTCAAACAGGTGCAGCTCTTTGTCGCGGTGCTGTAGATTAGAAAATACATGATCTGGAGCGGAGCAGAACACGGGACCTGAGTGTTTTTAATCTATTCCTATGAAAGCCGAGCTTACGTAATTTAGGAATAAACATAACACAGTGGATAAATCTTTCAGGCAGCCTGAACTGAAAAAAAAGAGGAGGAAAAGTGACAACAGTGAGCATATGCACCAATTTGTGTTACTGCCCACACTCTATTCCACTCCAAACCCAATATAAAATATTTTATTCATCATCGTTTCTAAATTATAACAGGCTAGGTTGTCATGCAACAACTGTGCCTTAAATATTTTAACATTCCCATTTTTTACAGCCTAATTAATTTGAAAATGAGAAATATATTTTCTCCGTTCAATATTGTGCTTGAATTCATTAGGCTACACAAAAGAAGAGAAGCGAAGAGAAACGCAAAGACTACAAATACACTGCTTAACAAAACATTCTTTTCTTGAGCTTCTGGAGTTGTTCACTTGCTGATATAACTTACATAAAATAATCTGATAAATACCTATTTAGAATAGGCACTTTATTAAAGAAATATTAGGCTAAATAATAAAATAATGAGAAAGGGAACAAAATGACTTTATTCAACAATTTCTTCTCCTCTGGTCCTTGCTACCTTTCTGGGCCTTGAACGCGTTGGTTGCATTGCCGTCTGTGCAGGGCCAGAAAGCTCTCGGATTTCATCAATAATATGTTCATTTATTTTCCAAAATTGAATGAAGGTCCTACAAGTTTGGAACAACATGAGGGTGAGTAATTAATGACAGAATTGTAATGTTTTGCACCCTTTAAATGCAATTGTATCTTTCACACTCTGACCGTGAACATATGCTACGGAAGACACGTTTGATTTTGATTTCATGTCGAGTTTAAAAAGAAACCCGAACACAGGACCTCAGGGCTGGATTTATCAAAGCCTTCCATGAACCCGATGTTGTTTATATTTGTATTTTTAGTGCTACGATTAATGCAGGAGTCACAGGAGTTCAGGGGTGTTAGGCGGAGAATGAAAGAAAACCCTTAAGGTTTAAGGTAACTTCAATGGTGGCCAACAGGTTGAAGGTCCAAATTGCACTTTCAGTGCAGCTTCAAAGAGCTCTGCATGATCCCAGCCGAAGAAGAAACCATGAAACAATCAGTCATTTTCAAAAAATAAAAAATAAATGATAATAATAATTTATATAAAATATAAAAATGTATTTAATTTTTAAACACAAATGCTCATCTTGCACTAGCTCAACCTCCACAGTACGTAATCACCCAATGTTTACAAAGCAAACATTCAAAGAAAGTCTAAATTTTGAAGTTGGAGGAAAAAATATGGAGGGTTTTTTTTTTGCCCTTATACCTTTTTGAACCGAAGTATACAGACAAAGAACTAACCGCGCTAGACTTTTCTTATGTAACGTAAATACATACACTGTAAAAAACAATTTGAGTCAAACATGTTTGATTTTGATTTCGTGTCGAGTTTAAAAAGAAACACGAAAACAGGACCTCAGGGCTGGATTTATCAAAGCCTTCCATGAACCCGATGTTGTTTATATTTGTATTTTTAGTGCTACGATTAATGCAGGAGTCACAGGAGTTCACGGGTGTTAGGCGGAGAATGAAAGAAAACCTTAAGGTTGAACCTCTTTTCAAAGCGAACCACAAACTGTTCCTGTCTAGTGATGGCAATACTGATAAATGGATGGGTTTACTTTGAAGCTGTTGTGTTAAGGGGAGTGGACACCTGGTTATCTTGATCAAAGCCTCGAGGTCATGCGCTCTGGCCCGCGTCTGGAGTCACGAGTGATGGCGATTCTGTGTGACATGACACGTCTTTGACATTTCATTTCACCCATCAGATAATAGCAACGAGGAGGATGGTAGCTTATTTGTGTCACTACAGAATAAGACCATGGGATTTAGAGGGTAAAAATGGTTTTGGCCACCGAAACAATGAACAATTGAGCGAAATATGGCTCTGGAGTCTAACAATGGATATTGGAAAAGATATGTGTCAGTCAATACATCACTCTTTAGTACTCTGAATATATATTACTCGCGTTCATTATCACACTCAGAAATTCAAAGTGATGCATAATGCATAAATTAATAATTGAACTTGGGTAGATAAAGGCGAGTTATATGCTGGTGGACAGTAAATGAGCTTGCATTCGTACCAAACCTTGGCTGTGCTGTTTAACAGTGTTGTGAGTCATCCTTCTCTTGGAGAACTATAAATAGACCCAATCATTTGGCAGCTCTAGGCTTTGGATCATTTAAACAATATAGTACTAAATTAAACATTACTGATGCATGCGAAGGCTGTGAGAGGGAAGTACAGAAAACTGAAATCTGGATAAAATGCATCTAAAATTGATCAAAAGTTAGATTCTACTAGTGTACTTAATATTTAACAGGGTAACTGACAGGTTTATTGGGTTGCATCATCTTCCTAAATCTAGATTAAAGTAAAAGTTCACCCACAAATTAATATTCTGTTGTCGTTTACTCATTTGAAACCAATATGACTTTCTTCTGTGGAGCACAAAAGCTGGATTTTTGAACTACTTTTATGGTGCTTTTTTGTCGTTATTTTGACAGACACACTCTCCATTCACTTTCATTTCATTGAAAAAGAAATTGGAAAAAAGGATATTCTTTAAAAATTCACTGCTTTTGATCCACGGAAAAGAGAAAGTCATGCTGGTTTGGAACTTTTGCTTTTTTGGCAGGGGGTTGAACTGAGCCTTTAACACATTGTTCACTGATTAAAGAACATACTGTTTATCTGTCAGTTGTTTTAAATTAATTTTATTCAAACAAAATCTTAAAATTAAGACAAAAAGTTAAAGCATGACACTTTCTTTATGCAAACTTTGCAAACCTGATATCCTAAAAAAAAAAAAAAAAAATGCACCTTTGAAAGTAAGAGGTGATACAGAGGGAGGCAAACCACTGTAGCTTTTCATCTTTGTTCACCATCTCTGTCCATGAAAAGCTCTACAATTACAGAGGGTGCAGAAGGCCAGCCTCATGCAGACAGAGCCTGCAAAAAACACAGACAAAGCTGTACACGGACTGTGTCAAACCTGGCTTAATGCACTATCCCTGTGGAAGACTCACTTTTAAAGAGCCGAATAAAGAGGATTAGGTGCTTTTTGTTATTTTTCTCCTCTGTAATAATTTGCCTCAAAGTCAGATGCTGGCAGACACTTGAAAGTGAAAACAACTTTCTGAGAATTTTAAAGAACAGAATTCACAGCTCGAGAACCTGCTTTAAAATTAAATGCCTCATTATCCTTTCGTAAATATAATAATAATAATAATAATAACTTTTTTTTTTCTCACAACGATACCAATAGAGGTTACGTTTGTGTCCAGAATGAAATGTTCCTGATATTTTTCTCATCGCCATGTCATCTAAGATGTCCCTGTCTTAATTAAGGTTTTTGAGGAAAACACTCCAGGACTTTTCTCCATTTAGTGGACTTCAATGGTGACCAACAGGTTGAAGGTCCAAATTGCACTTTCAGTGCAGCTTCAAAGAGCTCTGCATGATCCCAGCCGAAGAAGAAACCATGAAACAATCAGTAATTTTCAAAAAAGTAAATAAATAAATAATAATAATAATAATAATAATAATAATAATAATAATAATAATAATAATAATAATAATAATAATAATTTATAATTTATATAAAATATAAAAATGTATATAATTTTTAAACACAAATGCTCATCTTGCACTAGCTCAACCTCCACAGTACGTAATCACCCAATGTTTACAAAGCAAACATTCAAAGAAAGTCTAAATTTTGAAGTTCGAGGAAAAAATATGGAGGGTTTTTTTTGCCTTATACCTTTTTGAACCGAAGTATACAGACAAAGAACTAACCGTGCTAGACTTTTCTTATGTAACGTAAATACATACACTGTAAAAAACAATTTGTTGAGTCAACTTAAAATAATTTACCTGGCTGCCTTAATTTTAAGTTCAGTCAACTCGAAAAAAGTTTAGTCAACTTGAAATGTTACATTTTACTGAGTTACATTTAGATATGCAAGTTGATTAACACAGCTGTTAAGTTTAACAAACAATTTTTTAGATAGGTCAACTTGAACATCTAAGTTGTCACTTAGTACAACTTAACATTTCAACTTGAATAGCAGAGCTATTGAAAGATGAGCATTTTTATTTTTTTTTAAGAAGAACAACCATTTGTTTCACTAGATATTCAATAGATATTCCTCGGCTGGGATTGTGTAGAGACCTCTGAAGCTGCATTAAAACTGCAATAATCAGATACACCAAATGCTGTCTGCTGGACAAAACGCGTTCATGGTTGCGTGTATATGATTTAATTTTCACCACCTGCAAACTCACAAAGAGCTCATAAAAGGCACTTTACCTCCTCATTGCTCCAGGTTTGCCATCTGTTCATTTTGTTTTGGATACACCGCGTGTTCCCTTCATGAAATCATGTCGCATAGCGTCGCATCTTGTCATTACTTTGTTTTTGGTTAGTTTAGAAGTATTAAGGCCTTGTTGCATTCATATTTCATTCGAAGCGCACCAGAGTTTGTTTGAAAGTGGACCGAGACCCGTCTTATTAGGGTTCTGGTTGTTTGGTGCACATCAGGGTTCGGATGGCAGCTGCAGAGTTTGTTTTAATTGAAACAAGCATGACATTATTATTATTATTATTATTATTATTATTATTATTATTCATATATAGAATGAATGATAAATTATTTAGTGACATGCATGGAAATAACCAACTTTTTAAGTATCCCTGACATACTCTTGGTTGGAGATCAAATGCCCGTAGTTAAAATCATTGGTGTTAAAGTGTCTATTCCTCACCCTGAACTGATGCATGTACCACCTCAGGCCACAGTCTCGTGAGAATAATTGTAGTTTTATCAAGGTGTCTCACAGTCAGCTCAATGCCACTCATTCTGACAGCATAACCATAGGCTCACAATCCCTGTATTTGGCTTCCTCTGACAGGACTTTCAGTGAAATGTTTTATTTTAAGAAAAGAATTGTTACTGCCAAAGAGTATGAACCCATACAATGGTCAGAAAGACTTGGATGGGATTTAATAGTTTTAACAGGGATGTGATTTTTCCGTAAATGGGATGGGATTTCCATATTTTCCGACCTCTGAGGGACGACTTATGTGATTTGCGTAGATCCGAGATTTATTTATTTTTTTGGAGGGGAATTGAAATCACGCAAATGGCCTTAAGCAGTTAATTAAATATAATTCAAAGCATTAGCGTTCAAATGTTTCAATGCGCCAAATGCGAGTAGAATTCGTGCCGAAAAACGGTAACTTTTTATGAATGGCGGTAAGAATTTGACATTGCGTAGTGCTGTCATAAAAATCTCAACGGTTGTGATGTAATTATATAATAGACTGTAGTCTGACGCACTACATGTCTGCTGTTACAGTACTCTTTTTAGTTTCGATTCGCTGGTCTATCACTGGTTTAATCCTCTTTAATCTGCATTTGGGAACGCAACATTCGTTATTAGAAACATTTATAAATCTGTTGTTTACATAGAGAAGTTTCAGTGTCCATAATCCTTATATAATCCTAATATTTTTGTGAAAACAATGATAGCTACCACTCAAACATTTGTATAAGATTTAAAAAAAGAGAGAGAAATGAATAAAAAGAAATAATAAAAAAATCACCATGCATGAAAGTGATTTAAAAAATGAGTGGAGATTTAAAATAACTTATATTTAATACATGCATTATCACATTTAATTAATATATTTGATAAATGCAAATAAATGTTTATCATTAACTTTATATTAATCAAAAAGTCCTGAAAAATAAAGTGCATCACCATTTGCAGCAAAATAATTTTCAGCATTGATTTGAATAGATTTGATTTGAACTCTTGAAAGTCAAATAAATTGTAATGATTTCCAAAAGATCATGTGACACTAAAAACTGGTAATGAAGAAAATTCTGCTTTGCATCACAGGAATAACATTACATTGTATAATATATTCAAATTTAAAACATTTTTTTTTTTTAATTTGTAATTATATTTTACAGCCTTGATGAGCAGATATTTATAGATGTAGAATATATTTATTTCAAAATCATTGATAATTGTAATGTTTCCTTTTGGCAGGTACTAACAATTCTATATACTTTACTAATATAGTATATATAATATATAGTTACTAATATATATTTAATAATATATATTTTAATGGGCTTTATATATATATATATATATATACATACTACTGGGGGTGTGGCTTGTGGGCGTGGTCTGATTTTCCTTCTTTTTGGTCTCTAGCTGATCACATGCCTGTTTTAAAACCGTGGACCAGATAACCATTTATGATAAATCATTGGGTTTCAACGATTAATCACAAATCGAGAAATCATTCTGCATCGAGTTTTTTCGAATGCATCGCAATTCGGTCTTTATTTGATTCTTAGCAGTTTTGAACTGCAGATGGCACTTACACACACTTAAACCTAAAATAATCCTTTACTAAGTTCGAAAAAGTTTCAATTAATTACAATGGAGTTTACAGTGGGCTGTGTTTACAATAATCTCGCTTCATAAAAGCATGACGCTCTTGAGAGCTCTTCTTCGTGAGTATTTGAGTGTGTGATTTAAAAACTAGATTAGAATCTCAGAATTGATCCACGAATTGTGATTCATCGATTTAACATCGCAACCCTAATAAATGGCTTGAGTGTAATATAAAATATAGTATCAATTACTCGGCTGAACTTAAGGTGGGCAGTCTGTGACTGAACAGAGGAACTGTAACTAAGTAATATCATTTTCAAAATGGTCTGAAGTACATTTTATCTTTGCAATACAACTATTGTGAATTCTGTTTGAAAAACGGTATAGTGAGTGGAGCTCTTTTTATATTAGAGCCAGTGTTTTGTGCCTTTCAACACATTCTGGCAAGGTAGAAAGACTTCTTTTACACACGTCTCCTTTACTTGCCCTGCTCCAAGCAGCGGGTCTTTGAAAACCTTGGGAACAAAAAAATAAAAGATAAAAAAATAAAAAGACCTTTAAAGCAAATACCCATGGAATGGTGGCTTTCTGAGAGAATCTAGGTAAGATAAACGTAGGCTGAGACGTTTTCTCCCTAAAGTTTTTAGCCTGAAACTTTTTAACTCGACTCCAGAAAGAATAGTCGGAATGCAACTGTATTCCACCAAGAAAACAGACCAGTTCCCGTTTTAATGTAATTTGCAATTATGCCTGGAGACTAGTTTCCATCTTTTTTGTCATTGACTTGCATCAGATCGGAAAACAAGACAGTTTATTTATTTATTTTACACACAGATGCTGTGGGAACTAAATTTAATTTTGTGCTAATCTCTTTGATTTGACAAATATGCCTTTAAAATATTCAATTCCAATCAAGAAGCACTTACTATAAATTTTAATTGCTCTATACAGTTTCTAAAACAATTCTGTCATATTGCAGCACGCTTCCTTAAGCTGCAACACGCTGAAAACGATGTGAAAGACCACAGAACGGCGCACAAATCCTCAAATTATTCACCCAAACTGAGTGAGACAGTCTTAAAGTCAAGTGTTAACCTTACATGACCAGAGAAGGAACAAAAAAGAGCATTTTAGAATTGTTGGGGTTTGATGTTCATTTTTTTCCCCCTCACTGAGAGCACACCACACATACATCCTTCCTTTGAATTTTTTTTTTTGACCAAGTTTCCTTCACAGGCGGCGTTGAGGTCAGAGCTCGTCTCTCTATACAGAGTCAATCTCCTATTCCTTTTCAAATGCACTGCGTAAATCCCTGACCCATATCTCATTCCCTTTCACTCGCTACACACGTCTGTAGTAGTAAAATGAATAAATATGAATACACATGAAAATGAATCGGTGAATGTGTGAATTAACAAATAGTAATTTCATGAAAGGATGGAAAATGAGTGCATTTGCATTGAGAGATGATTGAGCTTGCATTTGAATTATTAAGAAGGCACAACAAAAGCTTTTACATAAGCAATTGAAAAGTATTACTGTAATTATTGCAGTAGTTCTAGTGTCAGTAATTGTTTGTAATCAGTGTTTTTGTACTCTGTTGTCTGCTCAGTACTGTATATTAGCATCTTCAACATCATTTGGGTATAACTTTCCAGATACTCAAAGTTTTCACAGAATATAAGATTAGCTCTCTAAAACATAATTATGTAGATGGCACTAACTTCATCGGTGGAATTATTTAACTTTCAGGCTGTGATCAAGATGGATGACTTACAACAGCCTTTAATCAATATCCTTCAAGAATATGTGATAATAGTTTTATGGTTGATTTGTCTTTGCCTGAATAAATGACCAGTGGGGTTCTTTACCTTCAGACAACAAGCCAAGCCTCATTGGCTGTGCTGGATATGAAAATTAACTAAATTCTGTGAATAATCCTTCAGTTTTAGTTTTAAAAAAACGGTGCAATGAAATATAGCCTACAAATATGTCTCTGCTCTCTCATTTATTGTAGTACTATTAGACATGGAGCGTAAGTATGAGAATTATAACTTGAATTTAAGGTAGAAACCACTAAGGTGTGTGTGTGTGTTTGTTTGTGTATGTACAGGGATTGAAATGATCTATTTTTGGCTAATTTGGCTACTAAATTTTTAAGTTACCAGCCATTCATAACTTTTACTAGGAGAAAAAAAAAAAGAAAGAAATAAACCAACAGCTTGAGGCGGTCTGCACTGACAAGGTGACTGTTGCAAATCATTTTGTGTCAATACTAGTGGTGTGTGATATTGACAAAAAATATAATCTCAATGTTTTCTGGGATTTTATCGATAAAAATAAGTGTGAATGTTTTATTGTGCTGATATCTTAAGGACTACTGTGGGCAGCTAACTCCTAAAGTTGAAATTCTTCATATTCTGTGTGGTCAGTTCGCAGCAGTGATAGAAATGCATCTTTCCAATAAGTTCAATTTGATTTTTACCTTTTTATGGGCATAACCTTAAAAGTGTGCGTCTTTGGAGTCACATTCTTACATTTCATCAGTCATTTATAATAATAATACATCTAGGGTGTTACTAAACAAATTAAATCAGTATCAACAATTTAATCTTTGAAGAAGTTGCATATAAAGTGGCATTTAGATGTATTTACACATTAATGCAGTTCAGAGGGACATACAATGCTTTAACCTGCAGTTACAAATGCATAAATAATGTTTTGATATTTTAAACATGAAATGTTGAATAGTGATATTTAAAATAATAATAGAAAAATGAATAAAAAGATACTTTAAATGTGAAATTAAAACTGCCAGTAGGTGGCAGTGAGTCACTGTTAAGTGAGTCATTGTGATTGAACCGAATCATTTGAACGGAGGATTCATTCAGTAACGAAACACCGCCATGTTGTTTAGAGACGCAAAACAGTGCTGTAGAGCAAAAACAGCCAATATGGTGTCTGAAATGTAAGAACTGTTTTATAAAATCAATATTACATTTGTAACCATGCTGATTTTTTAAAGAAAAAAAACATCACTCTTCGTGTGATATTAATTAACTATATGAAATGATCTAAATATATTTGTCTGCCCCCTTATCTTGAATTATGTGATCATTCTTAATGCATAGATTATTATACTGAAAGAACACATTCTAAATGCATACACGCACTAAGTTAACAGATGTTAGACTTCATCATGTAGTCGCAGATGCATGCACTCTTTAGGTTTGTTTGGTTTTTGCAATGTACTCAGTAATGTCATAAGGTCTCACAAGGTCAGTATTTGCGCTGAGCCTGCGCAGATTTGACTTGCATGAACTTCCCCAAGAAAATTAATGATTGAACACTTAGGAAAAGTAAGCCGCCAGATTGGCTAGTGATTTGACAGCGTTACGCGCCACAGCTTATTTTTACCTGTATTTGGGGGGTTGGTGTTAATTTCAAACCCTGTGTATGTGTGTAAAAAAAAAAAAAAACACATAACACACACAAACCTACTTTTGTAGTTTCTACTTCCTTAAATTTGAATTGCAATGCTGCATCCTCAATTCTCATGCTAATGCTCCATGCTAATAAAAAGTTAAATAGAATGGAATTTATCCAAAAAAAATTTACGCTCACTCAAGGTGGTTTTTGATTTGTGTGAAAAAGGGTGAATGTGAATAATGGGAGATGGAAACGCATTTGCCTAATAAATTCCCTTTTTTGAACGCATCAAAAAATCATGTGACTTTGTGTTATGGGATGGCAAAATCTGACTAACCAGCGGGCCGATCTCGTTCCACAGCATCTGAAATGTTGCTATGGTCATTCTGAAATGCCCGAGCATAAAATGTAGCCTATAATTGCCTCCAGGAACTGTCTTACATGACTGCGTTCCCAAACAGTAGGCATCCACCTCCATAAGCATCGCAATGATTATATTCAGTGGCTTCTCATACTTTATTAGTGATATATAGTGCCAGTTTATCAGCAAGTAACGATTTTGTTCTCTTTGCTTTGTTGGATGGAAACAGAGCGTATTTGCAAATATTTTATGCGATATTCCAATTTCACGCATTAGTTAAATTCACAACTTTGTATGGAAACCCGGCTACTGATAATAAATTTACATATTAAAATGATTTCTGAACAATGTGATACTGACTGGAGTAATGGTGTTTAAAATTCAGCTTTGCATCACATGGATACATTCTAGAACATATTTAAATAGAAAATATTTTAAATTGTTAAAGTAATACTGTAAGGTATTCTCTCTTTTTTTGTTTTTTTGTTTAAATAAATAAGCCCCGGGAAGCCGTGGTTTACAGTGAATTTATAACAGCTAAGGGGCGTTTAAACCCCCTTAGCTGTTTTAAAATCACTGTAAACCATGGCTTCGTGGGGCTTATTGCTTTTATAAAACAGTTATTCCATATACATAGTAAGGTTTCACAAAATAAAACAAAGCAAATCAAGTGTAATGATATAAATAACAGTATTCTTCCACCAAACAATGCAGTTCCTCAGAAACTGGTCCCAACAAACAAAATAAAGGTGTTTGTTTGTAGTGTAATTTACAACAGCTTTAAATGCGGCTCAAGCTATCAGAATCAAGTTTTATAAATAAAACTTAGTCTAAATATTATAGTTATGATGTTATAGAACACTAATGTTATTGTCATTATTTGTAGTAGTAGAAGGTGTATTTTTATTCTATTTAGTTATTTGAATTCTTCTAATTTCAGTAACATTTTTATTCAGTCTCCTGTGGAACAAGGTCAAATAAATTCAAATCGCGACTCATGAATTGACAGGAAGCGGAGTGTTTTAATTTGGAATTTTTCCCAAGCCTAGTAACCTCTGATTCATGTTCAGTCCCATTGTTTAGACCTCGAAAGTCAGAAAGGGCACGTATCCAGAGTATCCTCGATTCTCTGACCACACGAAACGAGATCTACAACACGTGTAAAAGCTGTTGTGTGAGGCGAAGGCGAAGCGGGCCAGGATGTGCTGCGTGCTGTGTGACCTGAATTGCACTTAACGCTTCGATTGATTAAATCCTGGAAGCTGCTGAAACTCCTCTGCGGAACGGAAGGTGCTCTTTCAATCACCCAGTGAATTTCGTCATGCTTTGTGTATCGAGCCTCAGCCACAAGAGACGCACATGGATAGAATTACTAAGGCACCCGGGGAAAGTTTGCGACAGAAGGGGGGAGAACCAAATTCACTCTGATCACCCTGACAGGTTTGATTCCTTCATTAAAACCACTCAAGTGAATTATGAGCAATTACAGTCATAGAGGCAAGTAAGAAGGAGCTTCTTGGAGCCATGTTTGTGTTTTGGCACTCCCTGTAAACAACGGCTGGTCTTTGCTGGAGAGTTCTTGAAGTCACAGCTTTCTTTTCGCTGCCCAAAACTAAGTTTAAATTATGGATATGATCCTAAACTGTAGGGGTTTGATCTTTATTTCACCTTAATCAAAGTGTGTGTTTTGGCTCTTTGCTTCTGTAGTGAAGTGGATGAGAACTCTGTGACTCCGCTCATCTGTGTGGATGCCAGACCTGGATTAGAGGTGGATGACAGTTAGACAGTAAGGAGACGGCAGGAGTTTCAAGGGGCAAGTGCTAATAATGATACTGGCTGCAGAAATGCAAGACAACAGGTGTAGACATTATCAACCAGGGAAATCTCTACACAATAAGATCATTTTAGCCTTGTGAATTGGCATAGCAGATTTAGATGTATGGTAATCTCATGACAGTCATGGTCAAATTAAATTTGAACATTTAAATAATTTCATAGGGTCTAATATTTTCCGTTTTATTGATTTTGATTTGATTTGTTTTACACGTATTTCGAATGATGCATTTTGTTGTGTTTTAGGGCTGAAGTGCAAACTTCATAAACAGTACTGGTCATTTTCTGCCAGGACAGTATCTGTTGTTCTTCAGATTTTTTTCATGTTTTTTTTGTTTTGTTTGTTTGCGACAAGGAGCACTATTGGTGCATTCAAGATTTACGTCCTGTTGAAAAAAAAAAAGTCCTATTTATATATTTGACACACACAAATGTCACCACAAAGACAAAAATAATTATGAAAATGTGATCTTAGGGAGTTTGTAGTGAGTAATCAGCTTGGTGAAAATTATAGTAAATCTCTGTGTCTGTAACCAATATTTACCGAACTTTGATGACTGAGAATTTAGCTATTAAAATAAATAGCCGAGCATAAGTTCACAAATAAAATATATTGTTTAAATTGTTACTGCCTTGAGTTATTATTTTAATAAATGTAAAATGCTTAAACCACTAACTTGATGAGATTCATACATGGTTTTGATAATGGAATATTGTTTACATTGTTGAAAAATCTTGCTGTATTTTTTTGTAGAAAATGCACATTGCCAATTAAATTAGCAATAATTACAGCTTCCCAACTTGTAACAAATACTTGAATTTGCTGTATTTGTATGTTACTGTTGGTCTTTTCTTGCAGATCAGTGGGGTCTTTCCAGAAATGTCCTAAATTGCCTTTATGCAGTTGATCTCTCATGTAAAAAGACGGGCATTATTTGTGGCATATACAGTTGAAGTCAAAAGTTTACATACACCTTGCAGAATCTACAAAATGTTAATTATTTTAGCAAAATATGAGGGATCATACAAAATGCATGTTATTTTGTATTTAGTACTGACCTGAATAAGATATTTCACATAAAAGACATTTACATATAGTCCACAAGAGAAAATAATAGTTGAATTTATAAAAATAATCCTGTTCAAAAGTTTACATACACTTGATTCTTAATACTGTGTTGTTACCTGAATGATCCACAGCTGTGTTTTTTTTTTTTTTTTTGTTTAGTGATAGTTGTTTATGAGTCCCTTGTTTGTCCTGAACAGTTAAACTGTGTGCTGTTTGTCAAAAAATCCTTCAGGTCCCACAAATTATTTTGTTTTTCAGCATTTTTGTGTATTTGAACCCTTTCCAACAATGACTGTATGATTTTGAGATCCATCTTGGATCTCAACTGAGGGACTCATATGCAACTATTACAGAAGGTTCAAATGCTCACTGATGCTTCAGAAGGAAAAACTATGCATTATGAGCTGGGGTAAACTTTTGAACAGAATGAAGTTGTGTGCATTTTTCTTATTTTGCCTAAATATCATATATTTTTCATTTAGTACTGCCCTTCAGAAGCTACAGAAGATACTTGCATGTTTCCAAGAAGACAAAATTTGTTAAAATTACCATGATCTTCGAATTCCAAAAGTTTCTTAATGCATGGTTTTCCTTTCTGGAGCATCAGAGAGTGTTTGAAACTTGTGTAATATTTGCATATGAGTCTCTCAGTTGTCCTCAGTGTGAAAAGAAGGATCTCAAAATCATACAGTCATTGTTGGAAAGGGTTCAAATACACACAAATGCTAAAAAGTCAATGATTTAGTGGGATCTGAAGGATTTTATCTGAAGAACAGAGGGCAGTTTAACTGTTCAGAACAAACAAGGGACTCACAAACATCTATCACTAAGAAAAAAAAAACAAAAAAACAGCTGTGGATCATTGAACACAGTATTAAGAATCAAGCGTATGTAAACTTTTGAACTTGCTTATTTTCATAACTTTAACTACTAAATTTTCTTGTGGAGTATATGTGAACATCTTTTATTTTAAATATCTTATTCAGGTCAGTACTAAATAAAAAATAACACGCATTTTGAATGATCCCTCTTATTTTGCTACAGTAGTTAACATTTTGCAGATTCTGCAAGGTGTATGTACATTTTTGACTTCAACTGTATGTTACTTTGTCCTCCTTAAAGTCCAAAGAATAAATATATTTTTTCTGAAATGTGTATATATAGTGTTGCCAATTTTGTACTCTATACATAAATGATTCCCCAACATAATATGTTCTGACACCCAACGTAATTTGTTCAATCTTCAGACTTATGGTTTTGTTCTGCCTCAGCAAATCTAGGCTCTGCATCTATCCCACATGTGCATTCATATGCACATAAACCCATGAACACGCTTAAATCTTCCTGGCTGATAAAGTTTGACTGACAGCTGTCGCCCCCACAGGTCTTCTCCGACCATATCAACAGGAGATAGGTGTGTTACAAGCACAGCTTGCAGAAAAAAAAACAGGTGTGAGACATCATGTTGTGCCATTATTTTGATATATATCAAGACACACAAGGGCTATCTCCTCTCTAACTCCATTTCTCACTTTTCCTCTGTGACCAGCCTCACTGTTACATTGTTGTTCTCAGTTTCCTGTATCTTCAGGCGTAGTTCACACAAAAACGACCACCCTATATCTAAATAAACCCCATACTTTTTGTGTTATTGTTGTATATTAGTATTTGTAACAACTGTTTTAAGGAATTAAGCTATAGTAATTATGCTTTATTTTAAATCCCACGTTTGGTGAAGTCATGTACAATCCAGATGTTTGCACAACTTTGGAATAATAAAAACACTTTACTTGTCACACACTTGTCTCATTATAAACATTCCACTGCAGCATTAAGCAGAAAACAAGACGGACAGCAAACCGACATACTGACTGATGTGCAGCCAACTGATGACAACCTCCTTGCATCATTTCCGAGAAGCTCTTCCCAACTACGACATTATTAATGTGCAGCAATTCCTCGTTTTTCAGGAAATGTGGAGAGTTGTGAATGCACATTATTTATTTCTAATTAACAGTCTGGTGTATAATAATGTGCAAATTTATGGGCTAATAATATACACTTCAGCCAGCATCACTTGTGATAACCGTGTCCTCTAATTGGGTCCATTTCTAAATAAGTAACAGCTCAGGAAAGTTTTCAGTCCATATTACAACAGACCACTAATTACTTACAATTATAAACTAATTACAGATGTCTAGTGAGAAGCACATTCCTTCTCAGATTTCTAAAAAAATATTTTTGATAATTAAGTTGCATTATTTTAAAGTAAAAAAAAAAAAAAAATCTAATATACTAAAAATTTGTCAAACTTTTGCAGATTGTCTGTCTTTTCAGTTGTGTCAGTTATATAATCCTGATCAAATTCCTAATAATTCCTAAAAATAATGCAACGATTTGATAGAATTTTTAATAGAGAGAGAGTAAAGCACTGAAAAAAATGTTATTGCGACTTTTTATTTAACAATTCTGCCTTTTTTCTCAGAATTGTGTGATACAAACTTGTAATTCTGACTCTTTTCTCAAAATTGTTAGATATAAAGTCGCAACTGACCTTTCACAAACAGCTTGATTGATCAATCTGACGAATCATAATGCGGAAT
Organism: Cirrhinus molitorella; assembly: GCA_033026305.1. Lineage (NCBI taxonomy): Eukaryota > Metazoa > Chordata > Actinopteri > Cypriniformes > Cyprinidae > Cirrhinus > Cirrhinus molitorella. The sequence goes on from CM065131.1 coordinate 2,433,330, forward strand.
CCGCCATTTTGCCCCACAAACAAATCAGACAGTGCACTGTTAAAAACAAAAAAAACAAAACAAAAAAAAAACAGACAATTTGTTGAGTCAACTTAAAATATTATGTTACTCTGCTGCCTTAATTTTAAGTTCAGTCAACTCAAATAAGTTTATTCAAGTTTAAGTTGTACAAAGTGTTGTTTGTTAAACTTAATAGCTGTGTTTGTTACTTGGCTGCCTTAAAATTTTAAAAACTGTTTAAAGAAACTGTTTTAAAAAAAACGTAACATTTTAAGTTGACTAAACTTAAAATTTTAAAGCAGCCAGTTAACAAATTATTTTAAGTTGACTCAACAAATTGTTTTTTACAGTGTCAACTTGACAATTTGTGTGTACTGATGTCTTTCCACGGTTGAAATGAAATGTTCATGCTTATTTTGTGTTCTTTGTGTTCTTTAAGTAAATAAGAAAAGACGAACAGTTCATGTGTCGATTGATCTAATAAGGTGATATTAGAGTATATATCTCACAATTGCGAGGAAAAAAAAGGTCAAAATTGTGAGATAAAAAGTTGCAGTTATCTTTTTTATATGAAACGGCCTTTCATAGGGATGTGATGTTTTAGGTTGAAAAAGATTAAATGTATTGTGCACATGTCTTTGAATTGATATATATTTCATCATGATTCTTCAGGTATGATTTACTGTATGAAGCCCACCATATGGTTACCTATATAGGTCAACAAACACCCAGGTGGCTCTTTTGAAGTCTGTGTCTGCTTTCCAGCCCATGAAACATTACATGCTTTTTAAACTTAGAGAGTGAGACAGTATGATGCATGTCCTCTTACGTCAACAGCTATGTGCACACGCTCAGTGGAAGGCAGGGTTCAAATAAAATATCACCATGAATGTAGGAAGAAGTGACAGGGTTACAGAAGTACTGCACTGTTCCATTATCATCATCACCGTCAGAGTTTGCTGCTGGCGTGTGTTGCCGTCACCCCCTTAGTACCAGGATGTCTGCCATTGAGCGAGCCACAATCTGATGACCTGTTTCCAAAGTAGCTCAGGGGATTATGATGACCGTTAATGACCATAGGTCAAAGGTTATCTGCATGAGTCCTTATGTGTTTTTAGGTCAACTTCCGAGACTTATCTTATTGGAGCCTGTTTGTCAATATCTATTTTTTTTTTTGCATATTAACAGATCATTAATTTTTACTAGTGTAGACTCAACCTATAATTTGGTTAAGGTTAGTTTTCCGGGTTCAATACAAGGTAGAGCAGATAGTTGACAGCTCAATAACATCAAAATAATACACATTTTTAATTTGTCTCTTGTTTATTTTTATTTTTTTAAGCAAAAATCTGACACACACACACACACACACACACGCACGCACGCACACACTTTTATTAAATATAAAGTATGTAAAGTATATTTATAAATGAAACCACAAAAAAACTTTGGTAGCACAGGTATATTTGTAGTAATAGCCAAAAATACATTGTATGGATCATTGTATGGGTCAAAATGTTACATTTTTATGCCAAAAACAGTGTATTAAGTAAAGATCATGTTCCATGAAGATATTTTGTAAATTTCCTACTGTAAATATATCAAAATTTAATTGCTAAGAACTTCATTTGGATCTGTTTTTTTTTTTTTAATCAAAATAATATACATTTTTAATTTGTGTCTTGTTTATTTTTTTTTAAGCAAAAATCTGACACACACACACACACACACACACACACACACACATTATTATTAAATATAAAAATATAAAGTATATAAGTAAAGTATTTTTATAAATAAAACTACAAAAACAGTTTTGGTAGCACGGGTATATTTGTAGCAATAGCCAGAAATACATTGTGTGGGTCAAAATTATACATTTGTATGGCAAAAATCATTAGGGTATTAAGTAAAGATCATGTTTTATGAAGATGTTTTGTAAATTTCCTACTGTAAATATATCAAAATTTAACTGCTAAGAACTTCATTTGGACAACCTTTTTTTTTTTTTTTTTTTTTTTTAAATCAAAATAATATACATTTTTAATTTGTGTCTTGGGTGTCATTTTTTTTAAAGCAAAAACCTGACACACACACACTTTTATTAAATATAAAAATATAAAGTATATAAGTAAAGCATTTTTATAAATAAAACCACAAAAACAGTCTGTAAAGTACTTTTTAATTAGTAATATGCATTGCTAAGAACTTTATTTGGACAGCTTTTTCTTTATCAAAATAATATGCATTTTTAATTTGTCTCTTGTTTATTTTTTTTTAAAGCAAAAATCTGACTGTCACACACACACACACACACACACACACACACATTTTTATTAAATATAAAAATATAAAGTATATAACTAAAGTATTTTTATAAATAAAACCACAAAAACAGTTTTGGTAGCACGGGTATATTTGTAGCAATAGCCAAAAATACATTGCGTGGGTCAAAATTATACATTTGTATGCCATCATCATTAGGATATTAAGTAAAAATCATGTTTTATGAAGATATTTTGTAAATTTCCTACTGTAAATATATCAAAACGTAATTTTTGATTAGTAATATGCATCGCTAAGAACTTAATCTGGACAACTTTAAAGACAAATTTTTCAAGAATCAGGTTTTTTTTTTTTTTTTTTTTTTTTTATTTATTCAGTCAAAATTTACCCTTATGACTGGTTTTGTGGTCCAGGGTCACATATATATATATATATATATATATATATATATATATATATATATATATATATATATTATATATATATATATATATATATATATATATATATATATACATGCACGCACACAGCTCTCTCTCTTTCTAATATATATATCTTTTCAGAAAACAAAGCTACTTTTAAATTGCCATCAATGGAGAAAGACGTATTTTGTCTACCAGCAGGGGCTAACTGGAACATGCTAATTCTTGACCCCTTGATTTCAACGCAATTGCAGTGATAAAGTTCGTCACCAGGTAACATCCGTGTTGATTACCCAATCAAATCAGACCTACAACCACTGAGACTTAAGGCAATATGGCTCACAGTGCACCAACCGTAAAAGGACGAGGAAAAATAGTCTTTGGGTTGGCTTCATTTCCATATCTGTGCAGTTTTGCATGGTCTGCATGCAGTTTAAGCCTAAAGAGGAGTCATTACCAGCAAATGAATAGCATTTGCATACCAAGAATGGCTTAAGGTGCTTGTTTTTATGCAGTCCTCTATCATTTCCTGTAATTGAAGACAAGCGTGCCATTTTCTTCTCATTTACTAGATAATTTGATGGAAGGCAAATGTTATCATTTCAGGGGGGGCCGCATCGCATCTGTTTGCTTTTGCGCAATCTTCCTGTACGGCCCATCCCTTACCGCGACACAGAGACCTCGCGCAATAAAGAAATGTCAATGAAAAGAAAAGTAAAAGAATTAATCTGCCAGTATGCCTGGCTATGTGTCTCTAATTACCTTGGAAATCAAGTCAATATGGAATTAGTATGCAAATAGCCACACAGGATGAGACGCCACTTACACTGGCCTGATCAAAAGCTGCTTGTGCTGTGAAAGTAATTCACGTTGAAATGCATATGCAAGAGGTAATCAAGGGCTACTACACCAGCATAAAGCATCGAGAGCAACAATTACAAGCGCAGAAGGCTGACGAGGTCTAATTCGACAAAGCAATTGCTACAAGTTTCCTTAATTAACAATCACAAACGAGACACAGAACACTGAGACAAATTGATTTCTAAAGAGGTATTTGAATGGTGATTGTGAATGGGTCGAGGAGGCATTTTATATTTGAATTTGTAAGAAAGATGTCAATGACCCGAGACAAAGCGGTTCAGGACTGTTCAATCTAGCCCGTGTGTTTCCATGTACCTCGAGATTGAAACATTCTGGATCCATTACTCTACCCAAGAGCCACTGCTCATTTCATTTCTGTCTTGTGTCTTTGATTGGATATAATGACTCTGAAATCTCAACACGATAAGAAAGAAGAATGTGGCCGCCTCAACTCTGGAGAGAGTGTATGGGGAATTGTTAAGGCTGTGATTATTGGTGCGCGTTCTATTTTTTTGACTTCCTTTGTTTTCTAGGCTTAGAAAAATCACATTGTCTCATTAACACCTACAATATGCCATACCAACACAATCTGTGATAACCACCTTACATAATTTAACCGGACACTGAATAATTTGACTGCTTTGCATCTGTTGTATGCTTAATGACACCGCAGGAAACATGGACAGTGAAATATGCATATACATTCATCTCAATTTAATCTTTATTAGGTTTAACACATTCATTTGTCCTTAATAGAGAAGCTTACCATAAAGATGCGTAAAAAGGTTTGAAAAAAGAAATGTTTATGAAACAGCCTATGTATATTTTTGGTTTTAATTAATTGAAATACAAATTCCATTATTTTCTATGTGGTTTTCAAATGTGACCCTGGACCACAAAACCAGTCATAAGGGTCAATTTTTCAAAACTGAGATTTAAAGATGATGTATAAATTCAGATCAGCTTTCCATTGATGTATGGTTTGTTAGGATCAGATAATATTTGGCGAGATACAACTATTTGAAAATCTGGAATCTGAGGGTGCGAAAAAAAAAAAATAAATATTGAGAAAATCGCCTTTAAATTGCTCATATGAAGTTCTTAGCAATGCATATTACCTTTCAAAAATTAAGTTTAGACATATTTTACAGTAGAAATTTACTAAATATCATCATGGAACATGATCTTTACTTAATATCCTAATGATTTTTGGCATAAAAGAAAAATCAATAATTTTTTATGACTGGTTTTGTGGTCCAGGGTCACAAATGTTTAGAGCCACAGCAAACCCCCCAAAAAAGTGTAAAGGAAATGAAAATAATTGAATCTTTTAATCTGTATTACAGTGAGGGACTTGAAGTAATAGATGAGGTAAAACATTAAAATACTCAACGATTAGTCTGTGTGTTATGATTTTATTGTGACACAAATTTACCAAAACACTTTTTACACAAAAACATTTTATAAATTATACAAAAGTTGTGTCAGAAGCATTAATGTAGCATGTTTTCATAAAATGAACCCTTGTACAACCTTATGGACGTTTTTGTCTTTTTCAGTTTTTTTTTTTATAATCATTTTGTCTGTGTTAATGCCAACTGCATAGGTTTTGGCACAGGTGTGTATTTTTATTGGAATTTTAATATTTCACTCTAATTTCCTTTAATACATCTATTTTACACTAGGTACAAAAAATAGTTCCTCTCAGGACCTTAAGGACAAAAATGTCCTCATTGAAACCTCATTGCAATTATTAATCCCAGGGCCACTATAAAATGATTCAATATTTATTAATAGGCTTTTATTCTTTTGGCAAGGCTTCAAAATTAAAATGTTTACAATTTTTTACTAAATGGTGCAATTTATTCAAGTTTGGCATATAAAGCAAATACTTGCTTTATTCTAATTTTCTGCTTATGCATATTTTAGCCTATTATAGAGTTAATTGGATAAATTAAGCAGCTATAATTGTGAAGGCATGTTGGTATGGATGCCAGATTAAATAAATAAAATAAAATTATTGTGTGTAATGTTTGAGAGAGAGAGGTTATACTGTACTGCGAATCACAAATCCCACCGCTGTGTTTGCCAGCAGAGCTTTGCTGGAATCTAATGGGAAAAGGTACTGCACCCAAACTAAATCTTACTAAAAGCTCATATTTTGAGATATCAACCTCAAATTTGGAACACAACTTGTTTAGATTTATGGCTTTGATTTCCTATACAATTCTGAGTTCAAAATGTTTTATAAAACTTTTTTGGTTTCATTTTTTTTTTAACTTCAACAATAATCTGCCAAGGGTCTACTTTAAAATGAAACTGTACTCCCAATCTTCAAATTTTTATGACAAGTTTTTTGACATAGACATTTGTTACCTCTATGTACCTATGTGTAACTTTTTTAAATTAATGCACAAGGGTTAAATATACATTCTTGCATTTAAATCCTTGAAAAACTGGTCTCATTTGCTTCCATAGTAAGTGCCTCACTAATATAATACATTTTCAGTTACACAACTGACACAAGGGGGAGCACTGAAGCATTTGAGCAATTACATTTGACGTGAGGAAGAAATGTTACTTCCTAATTTTCCATTGACCTTTTCTAATACTTAAGGAAGTAGTCTTTTTTTTGACAGGTTATTATATTTGGTCAAAGGAGGTCATTTTCCTCGCAGCAGGATCCAGCGTTAACTTCCACAAAGATTTGAACAGATGTGTGATGAAATAGAAAATCTTAGAATCCAGGGTGAAATTATTCTCGTCTGTTTCTAAAAACAGAAGCGTAATCTTTTAGAACATTAAGTGGCTATCGGGAGAGGAAAAAGTCTAGATTGAACCTCAGTGGTAAGTTGTTTGGTGCTGAAAGAATGTGGTCATTTCATGTTATTATTCTCTTTGTGAAATGTTTGTATGTATACTCTGTTTATTAAAGGAGTAGTTCACTTCCAGAACAAAAATTTTGATAATTTACTCACACCCTTGTCATCCAAGATGTTCATGTCTTTCTTTCTTCAGTTGATAAGAAATTATGTTTCTTGAGGAAAACATTTCAGGATTTCTCTCCATATAATGGCGGCCCCATGTTTGAACTTCCAAAAGCAGTTTCAAAGGGCTCTAAACAATCCCAGCCGAGGAAGAAGAGTCTTATTTAGCAAAAAGATTGTCCATTTTCCAACTGACAATTTATATACTTTTTAACCTCAAACACTTGTCTAGCTCTGTTTTTTTTCCAGTTCAAGACAGTTAGGGTATGTCAAAAAACTCCCATCTCATTTTCTTCCCCAACTTAAAACATCACTTACAAAGTGAACATGCAAAAAAAAAAAAAAAGGGTAAAACAGCATTGTAGGACGATTTTAAAGTTGAAGAAGAAAACAGGATGGGAGTTTTTCGACATACCCTAACTATATTGACCTGCATGTCACAGAGAAAAGACAAGATGAACATTTGAGGTTAAAAAGTATATAAATTTTCAACTGATCATTCACCGATCGTTTCGCTAGAAAATACCCTTCTTCCTCGGCTGAGATTGTTTAGAGCCCTTTGAAGCTACACTAAAACTGCATTTTGGAAGTTCAAACTTGGGGCACCATAGAAGTCCACAATATGGAGATAACTCCCAAACTGTCTTCCTCAAGAACCACATTTTTTTTCGACTGAAGAAAGAAAGACATTAACATCTTGTATGACAAAGGGGTGAGTGAATTATCTGTACATTTTTGTTCTGAAAGGGAACTAATCCTTTAACAGAATTAATTTGTGTTGAGTTTTTAGACTGTTAGACAAAATGTAAGAGCCGTTCTATTTAGAAAAAAATGTTTTCTTTTTTAAAATGGTGCATCAGTTGTGTTGGAGGACAGTGTGAAAGTGTGTGATGTGTTTTAGGTCTGCATTTAGCTGAGGTTTGCTTTAGCCTGCAGGCTCAGATCTCTTAAACCTCATGATTCACCCAGTGGTCTTTAAGGCGACTGGTCATTTTGTGTACAAACATGCCTTGAAGAAACCTCTGTAGGAAGCAGGTGTCCTGTGCTCTGAACCATAAAAAGCTAGCTTAATGCTTTTGCCAGCCACTGGTGCTGTGTGTCACTGATGTGGACCATTTATATGAATCACTGAATCACTCATTGCCATTGTTGGGGTTTTGTTTCGTCCTAGTCTGCAACTTGTCCACAGGGTAATCTGTTTTGTAAATATATGTAGAAATAGTGTTAACATCTGGAAGAAAATACGACCCGCTTATACAGTACAAATGTTAGTTCTGTTGTTTTTTTTATCCACTCTAAATATTGTAGTTAAAGAAAATAAAATGTTTATTGAAGTACACTCTTAAAGGGGGGGTACAATGGTGTTTTGTATATTCAGAGTTGTTTACAGTGTTAAAGAGTTGGATTCTCATGCTAAACATGGCCAAAGTTTAAAAAAATAATAATAATTTGGACAAATTACAGAGAATTTCTTTGCCGAAAATCTTACTTCCAGGTTGGTTGGTTTCGGCTGATTTTTTTTGATCGTGGCATTAATGACGTAACTCCTTATATGAGCATTTCTCCCGGAAAAGCGCATCCGCGGCGCCCGCGATAACATCGGCCAGACCGCGAGAAAGAGCGTGCCATCAACGTGCTTCATTCGGCTGCACTCTGCAAGAGATTCTTTTGGGAAGAATGTCTCTAAAGAAGTGTGGTTATGGTTGTAAGGCAAAGATAACTTTGCTCAGCTTCCTGAAGAACCCAGCGTTACGTGAACAGTGGATGCAGTTCCTTTTTCCGGGGCAGTAATGGAGTTTAGCAAGTGAATGTTTCATATACGAGGACCAGTTCGATGCTGGATTTGCACATTGTTTGATACTGAAAGATGGAGTGGTCCCAGCTATAAAAGATCCCAGTCATGATTCAGAACTGCAGATGGTAAGTGAAACAACATCGAATGTCTGTTTTATTGGCAATCCTAACGCAAGTGATCGTCGAACTTATCTCCGCCCACGGCGCGCCTCCAGAAGTTTGGCTTTTTCCGGAGAAAATCGGAAAGCTGTATTTTTCTTTCATAAATATAATAAAACTAAAGACTTTTTGGAGATATTAAGGATACATTGCTACTCTATAGGTACTCAGGATTAACATGAGATTAGGTGAAACTGTGCATGTTATGTACCCTTTAAAAATAAAGATTCTTTATTGGCATCAGTGGTTCTGTGAAGAACCTTGAACATCCATGGAACCTGTCAAATGCAGAAAAGGTTATTTAGATTTTATGTTCTTCAAAATGGTTCTTTTATGAACTGTTCAATGAAAGGATCTTTGAGGAAACAAAAATGGTTCTTCTATGCCATCACCCCTTTGAAACCTCTTTTTAAAGCGTATGATTGCAAATGACTTATCATAACATGTTTGTTGATTAATCATTGCATCTGTGTTTAACATTGGTAATAATAAATGTTTCTTGAGCAGCGAATCAGCATATTAGAATGATTTCTGAAGGATCAATTGACACTCAGTTTGCCATCACATGAATAAATTGCATTTTTGGGTCAACTGTCTCTTTAAGACATTGTTTTTGAACTGGGTTGCATTTCAGACTGTAATTCCTAACTGCTCCCTACCAGAAGAATACTGCCTCCATTTATTGATTCATTAGGTCTGAAAAGGACAGCGAAATGAGCATAATCATTGGTTTCGGTGAGAGTCTAGAGTTTTTTCCTGTTGTTGTCAGTGAGAGAGTTTAGCACTCTGAGTCTGACTGCAATCAGAGCTCCCTCACTCCTCAGTCAGTGAGATGTTGCCACTCTAAACTGGTTGGTATGCTAGTGTGTTAGAACTAATGGCCACATCTGTCAGGAGCAGGGAAGCAGGGCCAGGTTTTACCTGTCAGTTCAAAAACTGAGCACAAGCCAAGTAAACAGCTTTTTTCCATCTGTCACATCACCTCTGACTGTGTGCTGTGGGCAAGGTTCAACTAGTGGACAACACCTTTTTACACCTGGGACAGGAGGGGAGAGGTGGTGATGGAGGGATGCCAGATTGCTTTTTCCCACAGGTGCCAGGGCAGCAGAATGCTGAAAGAACAGTGCTCCTGTCTTATTTTACGTCCCACCTAGGCAGATAGGATATGACATTGACATCCATAAAGTCAAGGCGAACACTTGGAGTCAGCGTTTTTGGGATTTTTTTTTTTTTTTTTTTTTTCGGAGGGCTCAATGATAAACGTGGAGCTGGTTCGGGTTTGTTGACAGAACCGCCACTTGCTGAGATGGGCCAGTGCTGGATTTACTGAATGTTGTTGTCATGCCATCTCTTAGCTCTCCACAAAGGTGTGCTGTTATTGGGTAATGATGTGTAGGGTTAGAAAATTGTGTAGAGTGTGTAAAGTTGTCAGGCTAATTAGTTAGGGTGTTCTTTATCAGGCTAATCTCTTGTCGTGTTGTGAGTTCTCAGGTGAATGCATTTGTGCATTTTGATGTTCACTTCAAAAAATAATCTAGTGGCTTTGTAAACATCACAACAAATAGTAACAATGCTACCTTAATAAAATCTCTGAATATCACTTAGCTGTTTGAGCTGGACATTACACAATACATGCCTAAATATCCAACAATTCCCTTTTTCATAAAATATGTATGCAAAATATTCAGTATTCTTCATCTTTAGGGCCCTATGAAATCCATAAACAAAAGTTTATTAAGAAGTAGAAATATAGAATATATATTATATATTTGCAATATAAAAATCATATTGCAAAATCAAATTCTTTTTGAGTTATAGACACGCAAACTTTGGAAAAAAATATATATATATATATTTATGGCTCTAAGTCCAGTTGTTTTGACAGAAGGAAATGAGATGCATATCTAATTTCAACATTATTTCTTCTTCTGACAGTCCTCTTTAAAAGAAAAGAAGTATCATATATTTGCAGTGTGACCCATATTCGTTTTTTTAACAAGATGTGTAAATTTTAACGATTAAAACCATATAGAGCTTTAAAAATGAAGATGCCAAAAAGAAAGTTTGTTAAGACCCAGTATATATTTGACATTAAGATGTCTTTAATACTTCTTGAGTATTAAATGCAAACCTGGAAGAAAAAATGTGTAGTGAAACAGTGCTGTTTCCCCATTTTTGAATGGTCACCTTTGGTGCATAATGCAACAAAGACTGCAAAAGTCAACAGATTTTACTAACACACCTACTAATGTCTGTGTAAAAATATCATTATGATGCTGCCATCTTTCTGAAGCTATTTAATACCTTGTAATTTGGCTCTATATCTCAGGTGAAATTTGCCATGTTGACACCTCCTCTACAAAATAGTGGATTACTCAGTAAATATTCATCCATGGCATTTGATATTTTGGTTTTCATCCCTATACATGCCCATCTTTCTTCAGAAAAAATGTTAGAAAAATCAAACATTTGAGCAGGCGAAGTTTTTGAAATTTGGGGGGTGGGGGCTTTATGGTTGTAGTGTTTGTTGGATGGAGGCGATCTGTATGTGAGCTTGCAGTCAATTGTTAAAAAAAAAAAAAAAAAAGGTGGAGTTTATGTGGATGAAATAGAGAAAATAGGTAGGGCAAATTTTCATTTCATGCTAACTTTAAAAATGCTGATTATAAAACTGTTTGTTTCAGTTGCATTTGTTTTGTAAAGAAACCCAAAAGAGCAAAAAAACCCTGTGTATTTTCAGTTGCAAACAAAATTATTCAACCCCCTTGACCTGCAAGACTTTTTGCTGCAGAGAACAAAATTTTATGAAAACAATTATCATACACTATTGAAGAAAGTTTATTAATACACATTTGAGTAATTCTGAGAAAGTAAGTTGATGAATAATGACAAAAAAAAAGTGAATTGGCATTCATGTTCAAAATTATTCCCAAAAAGTGAAATTTGCCGCAGAATCTTTTATTCTTTCTAAACACCAATAAACACGAAAGTGCTTAGAAGCTTCTGTCACCTCTTTACTACAGTCTTGGCCAATTCCTCGCCTAAAAAAGCTTTCAGATCACTGATAATCTTTGGTTTTCACATTGCCACTGCTTTCTTCAAATTCAACCAAATATTTTCAATCAGAATTAAATCCGGAGATTGAATAGTCCACTCAGGAACATTCTATAACTTATCCCTAAACCAACCATAATTAAATTTGGATGTATACTTTAGGGCAGGGGTGTCAAACTCAATTCCTGGAGGGCCGGAGCCCTGCAGAGTTTCGATGCAACCATAATTAAACACACCTGATCCAACTAATCAAGTCCTTCAGACTTAATTGAAAACTGCATAGTATGCGTGTTGGAGCAGGGTTGGAACAAAACTCTGCAGGGCTGCGGCCCTCCAGGAACTGAGTTTGACACCCCTGCTTTAGGGTGATTGTCCTGCAAGAAAGTCCATTGATCATTAGCTATAGTCTTTGCACCAAAGGCATCACAATTCATGCCAAAATGGCCTGATACATTAAAGAATCAACAATATCCTTCATACGGTCATGTTTTCCACTTTCTGCTACAATGAAACGACCCCATAAGAGGACTAATTCACCTCCATATTTGACAATGGAGATGGTGTCCTTCTACTTATAAGCTTAGCCTTTTTTTGCACCAGACATACATCTGGTCCATAGGTCCAAAAAGCTCCAGTTTGGTGACATCACTCCATAAAACAATCTTCCAGAACTCCACAGGTCTAAAAAAAAAAAAAAAAAAATATATATATATATATATATATATATATATATATATATATATATATATATTAGCATGCCTTTGTGTTCTTTTTGGATTGGTATTCGGTAAGATGCCTCAACATGAAGAAAATATGTGTCTAGTGTTCTTCTTTCTTCATCTTGCAAGTCTTTGACTGTACATTGCAGGTTTTTCTAAGTTGCTCTGATCAAACCTTTTATAATATTGTCAAAGGTTCTTGTGTCTAGGAAATTTTAATGTCTTGAAAACCTCATGTAGCCTTAGACTTTCTAATATATTAAACTATTTCTTCTATGGCTTTTGTGTGAGCTCTGTTGACTTGACCATATTTGCTATTCAGCTTCAGCACATGCATGGGCTAAATGTATGTAACACTATTTCTGTTTTTAATAGGCTTAAGTTTCTAAAGTTTCTAAAGGCTTAATTGTGTTTTAAGAAAATGTTGTTCCCCACCATGAAAGTAGGTGACTTAAAACAGTAATGTTAAAATGTGAACTACTGGTCTGCAGAAAAATCTTTATTGTTGAGCCCTGCTTTGTGCTGTCTTTTAGACTGAACTATGAAATCTGGAGTGTGAGAGTAGAATTTTAGAGTATGCATCACATATAACATCTCTTCAGAGGCAGGGTGCAATTTCCTGGAGGACCCTCGCTGGTCCCCATTCTTGTGGTTTGAAATGCCTCTTGAAACTTCAATAGATGGAGTGAACCCATTTCAAAACACCTTGGGTCATACCACTTCAAGCTTTGCACAATGTGACGTAGCAATTATCACACATGCTGAGTATGATAAAGCAGTTCTCCATGAATTTGTAATGGAGCCACATGTTGTTGAACAGCGCTCCAATTAGAGCGCAGCTGCACAGAATGTGACGTGAGGATTGTGTCTACTCACCCATGAACACAGTCTCTAGAATATTCATGCTGCTCATACATCACCACATATTTGTGTCATGGAAATCGACCATTGCGTTGTTTTTTGTCTGGACTTTGCTGTCCATGGATTTTCTTTAATTTAATTTAGGTTAGAGCATCAAAGCAAATTACATGCATGGCAAGTGACATGCTTTCAGAGTATGTACATATACAACCTTGAGTAAAATGCATTTTTATTTTCAAAATCGTTGTTATATCTTAAAGCTATAGTTCACCAAAAGAAAAATTAGATTTGCAGAAATTTAGCATTAAATCATTTGTTCACCAAAGGATCCTCTGCAGTGAATGGGTGCCGTCAGAATGAGAGCCCAAACTGATAAAAACAACTGGTCAGTTTGAGGTTGAGTAAATTTTCAGCAAATTTTCATTTTTGGCTGAATTACTCCTTTAAAACACTACAAAAGGTGTAAGAATTGAATTAGTTGTAGTTCATTAGTTCACTTAGCTATATCATTCTTTCAAGTGTTGCCATAAACTGCAGTAAAAATGTAAGCGAAGAGTCACTCATTCACAGAAGTTGCATGCTGAAAGCATCGTTCTCTCTCACCTCTAAAGCAACTGACATGCAAATGCTCTTCCCTCAGGCGAAATTTTACCTGAGCCGACTAGAGTTGCTCATATTTTCATAAAAAGATGCACATCTGATAAACCATCTCATATCCAAGTATACAAATCCAGTTATTATTTTTTTTTTTTGTATAAGTGCATACTTGAAAGACAAATAAAACATAGCTTTCACATTTGCATTTTTCAGATTGCGTTGTTGGTTTTTATTTTAGTTTAGGACAAGTGTCTTTCAGCATGCAAGTTATGTGAATTACTGTATGTTTATTCATTTTGAAGATGTAACCTTTTAGTCTCAACACTTAAAAAAAGTCCAGATGTTATGATGAAGTGTTTGTATTTTAGTCTGTAGATCATACTCTCAATCATCACTGTTATTGTATTCAAATAAGACGGCAACAGGCCAGAATAGCACTTTATTTCCCTTTATGAGTGCACTTAATTATTCCTTAGACAACAGAAAGTACTGTCAATGGGAATTTCTTTTCACATAAAGTGGAAATTAAGGGCTGCTGTGGTCCTTTTTTATGTTATAATGTCCAGTATGCATGTACGGGAGAGATGAAGAGTGGCTCATCTCAACTGAGCGGAACAAAACAGACAGGGTTAAGGACCTCAGGAGCCAGGGATTTTCATTTCAGCGCTGTTTGAAGAAGCTGTTTTAAATTTGAAATAAATCACTCTTCGGGAGACTGAGCATGGAAGGCAATGAGTGTTAAAACCCTGCCCTGTCAAACTGTTCTAAAATCAAGGTTTGGGATGGTACATCCTGCTCTTGGGCTTTCTCTGGATAATGCTTGATTCAATATGCAAGTCAGCACTTTGATCAAATCCCTCGTGATTTGTCTCATTCGTTTCTGCTTTGTTTCATCAGTTGTTTTTCACGTATTTGTTTACTCATTTTTTATTACTTCAGTAAAGCTAAATAAGGATTTCAGCAGATGTGCTGTGAGTTTGCTACGAGCGCCGAGGTGTTTAGAGATGCGTATAGTTCTGTGCTGACAGAGCCGCTGAAATGAACCATAAATATAGCACATAATGAAATTTATGTCTTTGCAACAGACACTTTTCAAAGACCGGTGTGTAATAAAAGCTCTGCTTTTTTTACACAGAATCGTTTGCCTCATGGGGGTCAACATATTGAGATCACATGTCTAATTTTAGAGATGGTATGCTCTAAAAGGAAAAAGACAAATCATTTTGTTTATAGGGGCTTTGTAATTCTGGAGTGGTCCAGAAAAAAAAGATCCTCCCAAAATTGTTGCAAAGTTTTTTTGCGTTTTGTCTTCAGTGGACATAAGGAACTGAGCCAATCCGGTTAATTCACATATTTCGAATTATCCTGTGTGTGTTTTAAGTAATGTATAATGAGGAATGCCTGGGGTTATGAATCATGTTCCTGGAGATTCCAACACACCTGCTTATACATGTTCTGTTGAGCTCAAAGACCTTGATTTAGCTGGTGCAATAATTTGATTTTGTATCTTGGAATTGGTGAGCGTAAGACACGCTGTATTGATTGTAATACGAATGCCGTTATTTTAAATATTTTGTATGTTGTTGCACAGTTTCAGGGTCATAGGATTTCTCTGTCTTTTTAAGATTCATCAGACACCCTTTAAAACTACAGCAGTGGTTTGCTGATTACACTGAAATAAATGAGAAAAGTCTTATTCAGGGGTATTTTTTAGGCCAAGAATGAGCATAAAAATGGAGTATATTATTTAAATTAGAGAAGTGTTTTTGCATTTTAAGCCTGGAGATACATGTAGCTTATTAATATATATTTTTTGTATGATGCTTACATTCATGGCCGTTGCCAGCTATGAAGTCATTGGTAGTTTTTGTTTTTTCAAAAATAAAATTTGTTAATTAAATAAAATGACTAATTTGTTGTTTAAAACTCCTCATATGAGTGTTTGCGTGTGTAATTAAGTTTAGACATTTTGCAAGAATGTTTAGCATCTGTGGTGTGAAAGTAATGGAGTTAACAACGCTTGAGAGTTGTGCTGTGTTGCCAGATCAAGCTATTATAAGCACTTTTGGGCTTGTCTTTTCCACTTAAAGGATTATCTAACTTCCAGAATAAAACATTCCTATATATTCCCTATATCCCCATGGCATCCAAGATGTTCATGTCTTTCTTTCTTTCTTCAGTCGGGGAAAAAAGCTTTTTGAGGAAAAACATTCTAGGATTTTTCTCCATATAGTGGACTGTTGTGAGGATCAACGGGTTGAAGGTCCACATTGCAGTTTGACACTTAATTTGACACTTTTTTGACACAGTTTAGGGTTTGCAATATCTTTAGCTTATCCTACAAAAGATTTGAACTCATTTTGGTTCATTTTTTAATTGTTTTTCTTTATTTGTTTTCACAGCAATATCTGGCAACACTGTTCACTGGCATTTAAACTGACAGTAATTAAAATAGCCCATGGACAGGTTATTACTGGCAGGATACCACATTCAGTAAGGCAAACGCAAAAAAACCTCATGATGTTATCTGTCAGAAATGTTATCAACGCTATCAAAACCAGTAGCATGTAACACTAATACATAGATCTGATGAAATAAAATGAAATATGCAAACGATGGCCATAAGGAAGGCCATTTCAGTTAGTATAGTAGTTATTTATTTATTTTTAAAAAGTCATGCTAAAAACATTCATAAGTGCACTAGGCAAAGTTATCTTTAAAAGTAATATGTTTTGTTGCATGAATAATAAACAACTGATAAATTATCCATCCGTAACATATACGTATTAACAAATTTTAATGCAATATGATATAATTTAACAATGCTCATCCCTCCAAAACAAAGAAAGCATCTTTCACAAACATCTACATGTCTGTCTCTTTTTACATATTAATAAGATAAAGAATTCAAGAATTAAGAGAGAATATGAGTAAATACAAAATATGTATATATTTGTACATTACGTTTTAATTTTACTTTATGCATTTTATTATACATTTATTTTGCTGAAATCTAGCTTCTTAACTTTTAAAGCTGAAGTGAACTTATTTAGTGTAATTTATGAAGTTAACTTACAAAAATTAATCTGAGATCAAACTGTATCAGGCGAACCCTCTGTAGTACTGCTGTGGACCCCCTAGGAGTTATGGACCTCCGTTTGAAGATCCTGTTTTTTCGTTTATTTTCCTGAAAACTGCCAAAGCTCAAAACTCATCATTTATTTGTTTGCAAGTTGCAACTTGTGACATCTGATGAATGGCTCACAGCTGCCTCCGTGTTTAGTCTCGGGAGCTAATGCTACACGATCTGATATGGTTAACCTGGTTTCTTCTTCTCCTGAGATATGCACCCCTAACAAGTCAGCTTGTAGCTTTCATGTGTCGTATCTCTGTGTATCCACTGCCTTTTCGGGATACCCAAGTGAGATCTGCCTTGATCTCTGATCAAGGATTGAGATAAATGAAGCTTGAGCACATAACGGACTGTGGCCATGTTAAGAGGTTAATTAGATGAGACTGTCTCCACATGCTCTCGTGTTTGCTATTCTGTTTCTTTATCATGAAACCGTGGAGCAAAGGAGTATGTTCCCCACTTGTTCCTTTGGTGACACAGGATCATTAGAGTAGATATTTGCCATGCTTTTATCATGGGTGCAGGGTGTTCTGGGACAGAACTGTGGTGTTTTTAGGTGTCACTCTGACAACACATGCCCTACATTTACTGTCTTTCTACAGCACAATATGACCTAAACGTAAGCTAGTTTGTTTGTCTGTTTGATTTAAAGGGAACTATACTTTAAAAAATGGTGGGTTAAGAACATCCCAGTGCTGGATAAAATATGGACAGTGAACTCAGTGATTGGGTTTTTCTGACCCAGCGGTTGGGTTAAATGTAACTGTCAACTAAGAAAAGTAGTTACTATTACACAGATTTTTTTTGTTAAAAATCTTCTTTACACAAGAAAAAAAAAACTTTTGATTGTTGCTGATGCCACCAGTAATTATGTGTTTGATTTTTAATTTCCAACCTACTTTGGGTTTATTTAAGCCACCCATATAGCAATTTTTAAAAACAACCCAGTGGCTGGATTTGTCCATACAGTTGTGCTCAAAAGTTTACATACCCCTTGCAGAATATGCAAAATGTAAATTATTTAACCAAAATAAGATTATATTAAATGCATGTTATGTTTTATTTACTACTGACCTGAGTAAGATATAAGATGAATTAACTGTGTTTCAAGATGGAAAACATGATTTATGCATTTAAAAAAACGGATAATAAACCATTAAATATGTGTCTGTGTATATATATATATATATATATATATATATATATATATATATCTATATATATATATATATATATATATATATATATATATATATATATATATATATATCTATATATATATATATATATATATATATATATATATCAAATATGAACTGGTACATCTAAATTAAAAAATCTGTAAAGTCAGCCAATTAAAAAAATATGGTGCATCCTTTCATATAAATATCTTTTGAAATGATTCAGTGATTTAGAATGGAAAGGATTTTTGCTTTTTAATTTACATCCTATTTTGGGTTTGTTTTAAACCAGCCAATTTGTCATTTTTGAACAGTAGTTGAGTAAATAAAACTACCTGTAAGGTTGGGTTAAACATTTAACTTTAATTGCTACTAGACATTTCTTTGTAATTCTTTGTAAAATTTACTAGCAGTTTCTACTCGTTTTTTTGTTTTTTTTGTATGTGTGTGGAAAATTAATACTAATTTTCAGATTTGATAAAGATTACATTTAAAAGTGTTATTAAATTAACATGCTTTTTTTTCAAAAGTTTCATTTTTGCAGTCATATAAGGGCGTGCATGATTTGCACCAAAAATATGACAATGAATGAATAATGAGTAGATCAGTGGAGCGACTTGCCAGTAAAGTGCATTTAGAACTAAATTATGATTAAAGCACATTTAATGATAAACCCCATGTGTTTCGAGTTGAACAGGGTCACACTGTATCAGAATAAACAAAACAGGCATATTTGCACATTCATAAACTTTGAAATGAAAACAAATCAAATGAATAAATGGCACTCAGAATGGCATGCATATTTAAAATCCAGGTGTTCAGTTAAAGCGTGATCTCTCCAGTGGCTCACACTGTGCTGACATCGGCGTTCCAGCTGTTCGCAGGAGTGAGAGGGACGACCATCACGCTGACTTTCAGAGCTTTGGAAGTCAATAGCGTGTTTATTTATTAATTAATTTATTTATTTTTGGCCTTTCACGTCTGTCATGATTAAAAGACTTATGTGTTTACTGCAAATGTACTTTGCGGTCGAAAGAGTCAGAGAGCGAAAAAAGCGTCATGATTTAATATACTAATTATCTCTGTCAGCTAATTAGAATTTAGCATTTTGCTCGTGTAAATAGAGACAGACATGGGCACCTCTGCTGCTGCAGGGAAGGAGCGAACGTCAAGCTGAGAGCGTCGCCATTCACACACCGGCTTCGGCCTCATTAATTACGCTCAGTAAGAGTTGAGAAGCTGTGCTAATGACTCTGAGTGGCGCTGAATGAAATGAAGTACACAAGCCGGCTCCTTTTTTCTTATTCCTGAGAGATCTTTTTATGCATTGAAAAACCTTGACTCTAATGGATATCGGTATACTGTACTGCATGCTGACATTATCATGTGTTTGTGTCTGTGAGTCAACATTTCATGTTCTCTTGACATGTTTTTCGCCAGTGTTTTTAATAATTATACATGCCATAATAATAAAGTTAAAATTGCTGTATAAAGAAAGTGCACATTATTTCCTTCTGTTGTATTGATTTCATTCATCTGCAGCAGGTCAGCAGGGTCATTATGTGGTGCGTTAATGTCTTCAGACTCTCTGACCTCGCTAAGCGTGCTTGCTTTCATAGCTTCAGTTCAGCAGCTGATTTATTCATTGCGTGGGGTCTTGGTGAGCGGCGACCGTATGTCAGCAAGTGCTTTGCTCTGAATGGTACATCTGATATAGTGTGAAGTGTCTCAATTTGTCATCAAGAGCATTCTGGAGCAAAAACACCACCGTGACAGCTTTCAGTAACTGCACCAAACACAAGACATTTATGGTATTAACTGCAGGGTCCTTGACCTTTCTGTGATTGTATGTTAGCGGTGCGCTGCGGTCTTCTGAAAGCAGAAGCAAAATCTCTTTCTCTGCAGTTTGGATTTGTACTCTAAATTCATGCCCCAGTTACATTTGTTTACATGATTTCTGGGTTAAGGCATATGGAACAACATTTTGAACTACCGTTTTTTTTATTGCTTCAGAAATAACTACAATTGTACAGTAAACAGGGTATTAAGACTTGTATGGCTTAAAATAATGTAAATGATGTCTCTTACTGAAATATGTAGTAGAAAAGTAATTTTCTTTAGAATGCACATGGTGAGCAACTGGCACTGCCTCTTGCTATTTTTAAATAAAATACTGATAAAATGCCACGTTCACATTGTTTGGTTGTAATTTTCAGTCAAAGGGCAGCAAGAGAAGCAATGTAAGTCTTCACTGCTTTCCTAGCAATTAGAAAAGGAAAAAAGAATGAGAAGATGTCTGTGGATGAATAAATCTTCCTAAAGATCTGCTTCTTTGTTTTCTCCACTTTAGAATAAGAATAATTCCTAATTAACCTAGTGTCATCTGTTAACAAACCATCTTTTTAGGCAAGTACCACCTAATGAGTGTCATAAACTGCGTCTAACGTGATCACAATAAAAAAAAAAAACATCGTAATTTGGGCTTAAATCATTACTTACATTTGTAAGTAATTATTTAATTTCCACTGTTATTCAGACAACGAATGAATTAAATAGAGAAAGCAAGCAAAGAGCGTCAACAAAGCTTTTTAAAATTCTGAATCAGTTACCACTGCATCGCAAAATGATTCACTGTTTCGAAGCGTTCCGATGAGGTCGCGTATTGCGAGAATTCAAAGCGTACATCGCGAATCATTCGATTTAGAACAGGAATTCAAAGCGTGCATCGCGAATCATTTGATTCAGAACAGGAATTCAAAGCGTGCATCACAAATCATTTGATTCAGAACAGGAATTCAAAGCGTGCATCGCGAATCATTTGATTCAGAACAGGAATTCAAAGCGCACATCGCGAATCATTCGATTCAGAACAGGAATTCAAAGCGCACATCGCGAATCATTCAATTCAGAACAGGAATTCAAAGCGTGCATTGCGAATCATTTGATTCAGAACAGGAATTCAAAGCATGCATCGCAAATCATTTGATTCAGAACAGGAATTCAAAGCGTGCATCGCGAATAATTTGATTCAGAACATGAATTCGAATCGCGCTTTCTGAATCATTGGATTCATAACAGGAATTCAAAGAGTGCATTGCGAATCATTTGATTCAGAACATGAATTCGAAGCCCGCTTTCTGAATCATTGGATTCATAACAGGAATTCAAAGAGTGCATTGCGAATCATTTGATTCAGAACAGGAATTCAAAGTGTGCATCGCAAATCATTTGATTCAGAACAGGAATTCAAAGAGTGCATTGCGGATCATTTGATTCAGAACATGAATTTGAAGCGCGCTTTCTGAATCATTGGATTCATAACAGGAATTCAAAGAGTGCATTGTGAATCATTTGATTCAGAACAGGAATTCAAAGTGCGTATCGCGAATCATGCGATTCAAAACAGGATTTCAGAGCACGCATCGTGAATCATTTGATTTAGATCGGGTCTTTGGAGCGGGTTCACTGTATTTTTATTTTTTTTTATCTCCACCAAGGATAAAAATAATTCAGCAGAGGCAGGGATGCATTTCTGTCCATTTCCTGTCCATTTGACCCGTTCAGACTAATTAGTAATATTTTATGCACTATTTTTTGTTTTTCTTTTTTTGTATGTCTTTTATTTTATTATTTTTGTTTTAGTTTATTGGGATTTTATTGTCTTTTTTCTCATCCACACGTCTGATGTGGATGAGAAAGTCCACATCAAGTTTCATCTATCTCTTTTCCTGACTTGAATGAGACATTGATGAACTAACTGCTGCAGTGAGTTTGACAGTAAATGAATTAGCTTTGATTAGCCTGAGAGGCCATGAAGGTTCTTACGTTGACACCCGCTACACTCAAGTCTCTCCTGTGTGTCTACATATTTTAGTTTCACAGTACATGAGCTCCATTTAGCATTGTACATGTCTTAAGATTACTTTATGTCACCATTTAAAAACGCATGTTAGTCTTTATCTGAATTCAGTCACGCTAAGTTTAGCAGTTTGACATTTATTTACCTCAGAGAAGTGAGACTTTGTACAAACAAACACTACATAAGGCCATTCAGCAATTCAAATGGATTTATTATGTACAGTGTTTTGTTTGGGAGAAGTGTTATAAAGCTACTGCCAAATTGAGTTGCATCCTAATGGCGCATAATGATTTCATTAGCTATGTTTCCATCACCCTGTTTTTATGTGCATTTTGAAGTATCAAATCAGAAACCAGTGATGGAAACGGCACATTTCGAATAAAAAGTATGTATTAATTATAAATATTATTAAAAATAAATAATATTACAAATTATTTATTAATTATTTTGCAAAAAAGTTTTTACGCTCGCTTGAGGTGGTTTTTGACTTTTGCTAAAAAGGTTTAATGCGAATAATGGGAGATGGAAATTTGCCAGATCAATTCAGTGGCTTCTCCTACTTATTAGTGATATATAGTGCCAGTTTATCAGGAAGTGACAATTTTGTTCTCTTTGACTTGTTGGGTGGAAACGGAGCTTACTCGCAACTGTTTTATGCGATATTCCAATTTTGCGCATAAGTTAAATTCTCAACTTTGGATGGAAACTTGTCTATTGTGACCTAAATTAGTGCTAAAATGTCAAGGGAAAAAGTCATCCCTTCAGCCCAAACACTAGCAATTATAGGATTTTTTTCCCCCTAGTATCTTAGTATGTTCTCCAAATTGGATTCAAAGCGTACTTTTCAAGCTTTTTAAAACCAACAACAATATAAACTCGTGAAATAAAAATGTTCTTTATTTATTTTTTATCAGCTCATCCAGATGTTAACAAAGAATAAAAGGCGCATTGCCACTGTCACAATAGCTTTTCACAGGTAGAATGGCTTTGAGAAATAAAATCTCAAAAATATTACACGCCTCTCTGAAATACTTGATTCTGATTAGTCAGTTGCATTCTATGGTTAAATATGACTAAACTGTCGGCGCCGGTAGCCTAGTGGGCAGTGCGTCGACATACAGTGCAGTTGCGCTTCGGGCGTCGCGAGTTCGAGTCCCGGCTCGCAGACCTTTCCCGATCCCATCCCCTCTCTCTCTCCCGCTTCACTTCCTGTCAGACTTGATCTATCCTATCTGATTAAAGGCAAAAACGCCAAAAATAAATCTTTAAAAAAAAATATGACTAAACTGTGAACATGGATCAAGAAAATGTTAAAAATGTGAATAAATCCCGTTTGTTTGTTTGTTTGTTTGTTTGTTTATCTGATTCCACTGGGCATAATTTCACGCTCAACTTGCTTTCTCTGTGGCATTTTTTTTCCTATTCTAGGCAGAGGAATAGAGAATCTCCTTTGTGAGAGCAGCCTCTTGTGTCACTGTGTGCTGAGGACTGTGATATCTCTGAAGGCCAAACACCGCGTTCCTCTTCAGGAAGTGTTGAGCCCCAGCTGATGCTCCTGGCCCCCAGGTGACCTCTGTGTCCCTCTTTTCTTCCCTTATCCCGCTCTGTCCGTTTCCTTCCTCCCTTGTGTACAGACTATCTTCAAACAGAACAACAACTCCAGCTAGCTTCAAAGCGTCCTTTTTGTCTGCGTAGCATATGATGCTTGTTGTTTGAAGTTTTAAATGTCTTGTCATTTACGATAGAATGCAAATGTACTGAAGTGCCAGACTAGATGTGCATGTGTGGGTGATTTCTTATGCAATATGTCCATCTGAGACTTGAGTCTTGATTTATCAATGTTTTTATATGTTAAAACACGTTCATCATGGTATTATTATTAGTATTTTTTTTTTTTTTTTGTATACGTGAAGGTATTTTAATTAAAAAAGAAAAAAAAAATACTATAAGCCATAAATTTCAAGTATATAGTCAATAATACTTTTACTCAACCCTATTTAACCCCTAATTAAGTTTTAGACAGGGTGTCTGAGCTTTTGTTTTCCACACAGGGAATTCAACATTTCTTCTGCCAAGCTTCAAAAGAACAAAAACCAACCATAAAAAGTGGTCTATAAATAGAAGTGTGTGTGTTTTATAAAAATCTGCACACAATTTAAGTGTTAAGTGCATATTTGTGCAGTTACAGGATAATATGATAATGCTATGATTTTGAATAGATTGCACAGTCTGTTTTTTTTTCTCTGCGTGCCGTTTATATTATACAACAAATTATTAGTCATCCTCATATCCATGTTTAGCTGTCGCATTTGTCTCGCAATGATTTTTACAAGATATTTTGACTTTAATCCAATTTAATATATACACAACTGCTCAGAATTTTGGGATAAGTAGGATTTTTACAGTTTTTCTTTTCTTTTTTTTTAAATAAGTTTCTTATGCTCATCAAATTTCCATTTATTTCATCAAAAATACAGAACAAGTAATATTATTGCAATTTAAAATAATAAGTTTTCTATTTTATATATTTGAAATATAATTTATTTCTATGACCCAAAGCTGAATTTTCATCTGCCATTAATCCAGTCATCAGTGTCACACGATTCTTAGAAATAGAAATTATTCTAATATGCTGATTTATTATCACTGTTATCAATAATATCAATATTAAGTTGTGCTGCTTAATTTTTTCTGGAACTGTGATGCTTTTTTCAAGATTCTTTGATGAATACAAAGTTCAAAATAACAGCATTTATAAAAAAAATAATAAATAAATAAAAATAAATATGTGTGTGTGTATGTGTGTGTGTGTGTGTATATATATATATATATATATATATATATATATATATATATATATATATATATATATATATATATATATATATTAAGCTGCACAATTTTTTCCATCAATCATCATTAAATCAGCATATTAAAATGATTTCTGAAGGATCATGTGACACTAAAGACTTGAGTAATGAAATTCAGTTTTGCATCACAGTGTATTTTCCAAGTATGTTAAAATAGAAAACCTGCAGTATATATATTTTCTCTGTCTTACTCTTACTTTTTTTTTTTTCTTTTCTTTTTTTTCTTGGATATTTTGCCTAATTTATTTTACAGGAAGAGGAGTGCATACAGGAATGGGATCTGGAAATGAACCAGGTTGGACAAAACTATCATTTTGTTTAGCAAGTAATGAATTCTTGCTGACATGCAGCTGGCATTATAGACTGTTATCTTGTTACGCTTTTGATGGAGCGGTATCAGACTTATCTTGGCACAATAGAAAACAAAGATTATCCCCACTGCTCACATATACCAAGACAGAACATGATCCAACATGATTCTCGCTTGGCTATGTTTTTGTTAACAAATTCCTGATGTTCTAAAATCTGTTTTTTGTGGTTGAATTTTTAAAAATGAAAACAAATGTTCCCACAACATTCTGGATGAGTCATTGCAGATGGTATGGTGTATTTACAGCACGTTTGTAGTTTTTGCTATAGCCCATTTTCCGCTGAAAGTCCTGAACGTTTAACTTATGTTTAAGTATCTTAAGAGGCTGAGGCAGAAAATCCCTTGTTAAGACAAGCTTTTCTTTCAGGGGTCTTAATAGAGGATTAGAGGAATCCTCTGGCCAAAGCAGTCATCTGAATTTAATCCACCTTGCAAGATTGCCTTTAATTGTCATAACCTGACAGAACGGAACAACAGAGACTGATGCAAAGCTCTAAATTAGCCATAGAGAATTAAAAAGATGTCAACCTGGTGTATCTGGCCACGACTATCTGGATCTAATGAAAATCCTTACAATAAAAAACACGGACAATTGAACGAAATTGACCTAATTGGTCTGAGAAGGCTCCTATGTTATGAGCACATTGGAGATTGTCATGAAATAAGCAGATAAGCGCTGAGGAAAACATTATATGTTTTCATTTATTTTAATCCCGTTGTGTTTTTCCCCCTCGGTGTCTTCTCTTGGCTGCTGAAGAATTTAATTGGAATATTTTAGCATGAGCCTGGCCTCCGAAGGACTCTCCTTCGAGTCCCGCATGTGCCAGATATTTAACCCTTTGACCTTTTTTCTGATTGGAGAGGAGTGCTGGCCTGTCATAAAAATACCATTGCTAAGTTATCTTCACTCTAAACGTTGGTACTAAATGAAATGGCAAAAATGACTCTATTTAATAGGTGGTTGGACAGCGATGATAATGCACTCTAATGTGGTGAATAAATGCCATTTTAGATGGAGTGGATGGAAAGAGAGTGAGAAAGAGAGCAAGTTAGATTACACGAGGAGAGGCCCGGTGTTGTTTTAAAAGCTCTTGACAGTCTAGTAATCACATCATTTGCTAGTGTGTGTTTTCTAATGTTTGTACAATTCTTGTAAATTAATGATAAATTATTTGTCTTTTTTTTTTTTTTAACTAGCAAAATGCGTCGTTAATTTTCAATATGATTTTTCCATATGATATTTTGCTTACTTTTTAAAGAAATGTATGGCTGTAGACCAGCAGTATGAGGACTTTTTGTTGTGCGCTTCTAGTTTAATGTGCTTCAAGCTAGCAGCTTTACTTTGAACTGGTGTAATAATGTCATGCTTCATCTAATGAGTCATTTTATGCTGGCATACTTTAATACCACAGTGTCACTTCTAATGAATTTCATAAACATTTGCTTTGAAATTTAATTGAATAACCCTGTTATTCTGAAAATGTGATATGGATATACATTTCTAAAATGACAAACTCATCCCAACCCTTTGAAGCACCCCAGGCATGTGCAAACCTCTATATCTGAATATCTATACATATATTTCATTTGAACCTTTGCTCAATTATCTTTAATTGTCTCTACAAGAGAGCTGCAAAATCAAGTGTTTTTTCCCCCTCCGTTTAGATAAAAAGGCAGACTGACAGTGTTGAGGTCCCCTCTGGATATAAATGTGCACCGTTTGTGATGAGACTGACGTGAACAGTCTGTTTAACCGTGGCGGAATTGGACATTTTTCATGTTTAAAAATTATGCCTTGCAGTGTTTAGCATACTCTGATGAGCACACAATATTGCATGTAAAAAAAAATACTCCAATGATTAAAGAACATCGTTAGCCAAGATGGTAACTTTTACAAATTAATTTGGAAGTCCTGATTTTCCATGACCCCCATAAGAACTTGTCGCACAGTTTTGTGAAATGTGCCACCAGGCTTTTTCCTAGAACACTTTTATTTTCTCTGTAGACAAACTAAATAATTTTATTCTGTGTTTTTTAGGTAAAATAATTTCTTGACAGAGAATGGGACGGTATTTTTGCGTGATCTATCCAGGCTGTAATCACCTTTGAAAAGCGATTGATTCATTGGGAACCGAGTTAAACCGGAACTCAATTTGGTTTGATGTGATAAATCTGATTCTTCCTAAAGGACTTACTCGGAGACCATGAATAGATTTTTGAGATAAAGATCTAAGACATATTAACTGTAGAGTGTTTAAAGGATCCTTGTCGAAGGTAGAGGAAGGTACTGATTTCAAGGGTATCCAATGATCCATGCAAGACTTTGCACCCAGTCATTTACTCATTTCAACAGGTATAGATGACAGAAACGGTCTCCCATTTGCTCGTTTTAGACTTTGCTGGCAGTGCACTCAGTGAAATGACTATCATTAGCTTAAATATCCTCAACTCGTCCTTCCTGTTACTTGAGGTTATAATCACATTCAGTGGGACCCAAAAGTCTGAAACCACGTTGAAAATCTGATCTTAAAATCTTATTTAAATTTGAACATGTAAAAATTGAAAACAAAAGATAGCTTAGGAATGAATAAGAAATATATAAGATTCTGCACTTTTTCTGAGTCACATTTATACATTTTTGATTATGTGAACTCCTTTGTAAAGACATTCAAATGTTCTTTCTTCCTTTGAAGCACAAGATGCTCTTCTCAAATTCTGAATCTCATGATACACAAAGATTAAAAGATCACACATTTGGCCCCCTCTTGGTGTGGTTCGTTTGGGCAGGTGAGAATGCAGCAATCGCACTCGAGTGTGCACCAAAAGTGGACCAAACAAGCATACGGCACGCTTTCAAATGAACCCTGGAGCGGTTCGTTTGTGGTGAGAATGCGATCAATCCAACAGACCATTGAACCAGGCTTTATCACAATGAATATTGGGTTATTACAGTTCCGTGAAAAACAGTAGCTTTATTGTTTTGCCAATGCCTCTTAAAATTAAACTGTGAATGTCTGTAAATGAGCACGTCTTCGACTTTCAAAATAAAAGTGCGCCTTTTCATTTTATAATGTTGCTCTTCTTCGTAGTAGGTGTATTTTAAAAATGTTTTTTTCTTATGAATTCTGGACTCCTGTTCAAAATGATAAATTAATAACAACAGCTAGAAAAAACAACAAGCCTGCAAAGCTGTGTCGTTCCATCCCAACGGATGACAGCTATGAGCAGAAAAAAAAACGTGGAACTTTGACCAATGAGAGGACAGTTGACTCACACAGTTATTACCATATTTGGTCCGTTTAGAAACTTTGCCATGTGAACGTGAACCACACCAAGAATAAAATGCAACACTGTAATAATTTTAATCCCTGTTTCAGAACAAAGCAATCGATCTGCAGGTGTGAAAGCACCCTTATATTATACTACAGCATTGTTGAATGCTTGAATCTGATTGGCTGACAAATGTCCTAAGGTGTGCAGTTATTTTCACGGAAAGCACAGCAAAAGTACTTGACTGGATTACATGTCCATATCACTTTGCCAAATTATTTCAGTCCTTTCAGCCTAAAACGGCAAAGAAAATCACAAAACCCACAAGGACGCTGACAGAGCAAATGTAAATGCTGATTTCACATAACTCAAGCGAGGTAATAATGGCGCTGTTCTTAAAGAAGGTTAGTCGTGGGACATTTAGGAGATGACTACAATCACTTTGTACCTGTTGTGGAAGTCCCAAATATGCCAGAAAGCCTAAGCCAAACGCCGATTTAGAAAACACAACTCTGGGAAAAAAAAAATAGCAATACCCTGGATGGATATGGAGTGAAGACTCCTTCAGTGGTGCTGAGGTTCCCTTTAATGTCTCTCTCTCTCTCTCTAATAACTTAATTAATAATTCCTTTTTAGTTTGCGAGTCAAGCCTCTGTTACAAGGTCTAAAATGATGTTCTGGAATTCTGCATCACCACCTCGAGTGTGCATTATTTTCTAATAATTCAACGGCCTGTTGTACATTATTCCCTACATTATATTATATTATGCATTATGTGGTAATAGCAGCTCAGAAAACACAAATAATGTTGTAAACACATCACTGTCCTAAGCTGCAGAAAAAAAAAACAAAAAAACTTAAAATGTAATTTGTGAAAAAGCTCATTTACTTGGTCCCACTTTATATTAAGTGGCCTACTATGTACTTACATTTAAATTAATCATGTGTTACCATGTACTTATTGTGCATACATGACTTTTTTTTTTACATTGTACTTATATTTAAAAAAATTCCTGCATGTAATTACATCTGTAATTAGTTTCTGTATTTACATTTGTAATTACACTGTTGACCAATCCCTTATACCTTAACCTACCCCTAAACCTACCCATACCACCAAACCTGTCCCTAAAATTACCCGTATTCCACCTCAATAGCCACAAAAGTGTTTCGCAGTACAATATGAACACAATAAGTACATTGTACTTATATTTTGATGTAAGTACATAGTAATTAAGACCACTTAATATAAAGTGGGACCATTTACTTTGATCATTTAGTATTCTGTTTTTATTGAGAAGAAACAAGTAGCTCATACTGAGACTGAGCAAAATTTTAGGCTGTTACTTTTTTGCTATTACTGTTCTAATATTGTTACTCCAGTCCTATTGTTGTTACCTCGTTCTGTCTTATCACTGCTGCTCTAAAAATATCAAAAGAATTGGAAGCAAGTGCCGCCAAATGTTTTTTGCTGATATGCTTAAAAAGATACCCGCTTTTTAAAGCTAAGAATACACCAGTGTGTGTTAAGACCCCGTTCTACAAACGTGGAGGGCATGCAGGAGGATCGAGAGAGTGAGAGAGGACTGATATAGAGTGAAACAGTGCACTTCTCTTGGCAGAATCACATAAGTTGAATATGTGGCTTTTTTCCCCTTTCCTCACACAGTGTTCTTCAGATAGGATTATTTGTGACATGTGGGCCATCTCTCCGCTGAGGCTGGCTCTCATTAAATAGGGACCTTGGGTACGTAACCATGGAGAAGATGGGACTGGGGCTGACCGGTCTCGGCTCTTGGGACTGGTCATGAAGCGCCGTGCTTGAGACAGCTGGTTACCCAGGCAACGCAGAGACCCGTTCCACTCAGTGTAAAGAATCGAAGAGAAAAACAGATATTAAAGTGTCAGCGTGTTTGTTGGGACGAGGCCCGTCTGTATCTGCACTGTGATTATCTTTTCGGGATGCACAATATATTGGTACTATATTGATTGATGGTTGATATTACCTTTTTTCCGTAAATTTATCTGTAGTAGTTTATATTGGATATTTTTTATGACCATGCTCATTTCCTTTTATTTTTACAAATAGTATTTTGTTTGCCTTCGATACTATCAAATGCTCATGTAAAATTAATCTTTAAGGGGAGATACTGCAAACAAAAACACAGTTTCATGCCCCTGTCAAGTTCGAGATTTTAGGCTTTTTGGTTTTTCATAAATTGTTGGAAAGAAAACATCCGAAAGACACTGTTAAGTGTTTCTTTTATAGCACTTTATCTATTTGTGTCAATAGAGTTCAATTACAATACATGTCATGTCAGAAATGTAATGTAAATGTAAATGTACATGTCAAAATTTGTTTTTTCTCCTACACTGAGCCATAAATCTACAATTCAGTAGTGCTTACACACACCAATCTTTACATTTTTATTCCTGTCTATATCCTGAAGGTTTTTACTGAGGGATTTGTTCCTATATAATTTGCTTGATTAAATACAACATTTTATTTCCCCAAATACACTGCAAAAAATGCTTTTCTTACTTAGAATACTTCGATTTTTTTGTCTTGTTTCCAAAATATCAAAAAATTCTTAAATCAAGAAGGATTTTTTACATAAGTTTACCCCATTGGCAGATTATTTTGCTTGTTCTAAGCAAAAACTCACTTAATTTTGACTTTTTTTTTTTTTTTTTTTTTTACTTGTCTAGAAAATCAATCTTGACTTAAGAATTATTAGATATTTGGGCTGGAAACAAGACAAAAAAAACTAAGTAAGAAAAACATTTTTTGCAGTGTAATTGTTAAAATAAAGTGTTTTCTGTCTGTTCTAAGAATTTTCTAAATTATGGCGTGACAAAAAAGAGATTCCAAAACTCCCTCTAATACAGGGTTCCTCAAATCTTGCCCTGGAGGGCCAATGCGCTTCAGAGTTTAGCTCCAACCCTGATCAAATTCACCTACCTGTGATTTTTCTAATGATCTGAATACACTGATTAGCATGCTCAGGTGTGTTTGATTAGGGTTAGATCTAAACTTGTTCTAGGAAAGTGGATCTCGTGGGCAGATTTGAGGATCCCTGCTCTAATATGTCAAAAACATTAAACAAGAATTTTGAAACTGACTTCATTCAGTGTTTAGATTTTTGTACTAGAAATGTATCCAAATTAACCCATATTTCATTAAATGATGCCTCATTTGCATATTTAAACCTAACATTTTAGAAAACTTGTAATACAAAAAAAATGTTTGCAATTATCAATGTAATCAATCAACTAGGTAAGCAAGGCGATAAATTTAGTAACACTGATGTGTTTGGCAAATCTAATAATTTTTTAATAATTTAAAACCACATTTATTTTTGTTTTTTTATTTTTAATTTATTTAGACAGAAGTTTTTACAGTTCATCAGATAGCAACGGTAATTTTGAAAATAATTATTTATATTTCATTAATGATTAAAGCAGTTATTTCTATCTTAACCACATTAGGCTGGTTTGAGCTGGTTCCCTGGTTTAGCTGGGGAGTCAAAGGTATTTATTTATTTATTTGGAAACTAATAGGCCTTGTAAGTGAACTGTGAAGCTGCTTTAATAAATAACAAAAGAAAAAAGAAACCGAAGTTGAATTAAATCCCCAGGCAGTGTTGCTGAAACTCCTTTCACAAAGTCTCAGTAATAAACAGAGCATTATTGTACATAAAACAGTTCATCTGTAGTAAATTATGACAAAGACTACAATTACCACTTCAATAAAACACCAGATCATGTTCTCATTGCAGATGACAAGGTCAAGCGGGGCTCTTGCATGATTTTAAAGCCGGCAAGAGGCGTATATTAAAATCCTGAGTGTTTTTCCAAAAGCAGACAATACATTTCCCTACGTGACAAACAATAACACATGCCATCTGTCACGGGTGGCGTCAGTGATAAACCAACACATGTATGCGTGCCGAGCTTGTTGCATTTAGGCAAATAAATGATTTTCTGTACATGTCTGGCTGTGTGGCTTCATATATGCCTTACAAGGCCCCTCCAAGTGATGGCTTAAGATTGCCCACATGGGCTATATTTGTTGATCCTTGGAGTCAGACATGCGTGCCCGCTGGGTAGATGTAAATGGAAAATTTGGAGAGCAGCACATGTTTTCAGCTGAATTACAATGGAATGTTTCCCATCTCTCTCTCTCTCTCTCTCTCTTTCTCTCTCCCCAACACTGCTCTTATTTCTCTCGTAATGATGATGGATTGGATACGAGGACAAAACAATAGCAATGGTATTTGACACTGTCTGTATTCCATTTTCACCGCCGACTGCAGAATGTTGACAGGAAGTTTTTTTTTTAGGTTGTTGTGTTGTTGATGGCTTGTTACCCTAGTTCTTTTAAACTAAATGTGGATGTGTAATTGCTTTAAAAGGTTCCTGTGTTTACAGTTCAAAGGATTTTTCGCTATTAAAAGGGGGTTAAAAATAGAAATAAACTGGGTAAAATGTTGCAATTTCCGGTTAACTAATAACAACCAAACTCCATCAGACTAGCAGCAAAGACGGTCCCTGCTTCAGACCTCTGATATCAGAATGAATAATAGATGATAAAACTAATGAAAACTGACAGCTAGAGGCCTGAAGGCCAGAGTCTATTTTATAGGGAGATGAATTTGGCACATGACATATTTAGTTTTCTGTTCTGCTCTGCCACTGCAAGCCATATTTTTCAATCAAAGTCACTAATTTCATGTTGAATGGCCAGAGAACTTATATATTTTTTTATGATAAAGTGTGTATTTTTA
Source organism: Cirrhinus molitorella (assembly GCA_033026305.1). Classification (NCBI taxonomy): domain Eukaryota; kingdom Metazoa; phylum Chordata; class Actinopteri; order Cypriniformes; family Cyprinidae; genus Cirrhinus; species Cirrhinus molitorella. Next base: position 2,466,540 of record CM065131.1, read on the forward strand.
ATACCAAACTGACTGGCTTACATAGGTTGAGCAATGGTGTTCATTTGTGTACAGAAATTGGTTTACTCTTGCACCTTATTGTCTATAGGTTTCAAAACAAAAAGGCTAGTTCAATCTAGTACATTTGAAACCCAAACCAGTGCTGCAAGAGGGCTGAGCACCAACATTTTGTCATCACAGGTTTATTGCAATGATGTGTACCGATGTTAATGTGCTTAATGAGGGATGTAAGTAAATACATGTTTCTATACAAATTTCCAGTGAACTTATTTTTAGGCTTTTTTTTTTATTTTTAGGTGAAGATTAAACCAAGGACCCAACAGGCCCTCATTTTATTTATTTATTTATTTATTTTTGTATATTTCTTATTTTAATTTCAATAATGATATTTTAAATATTATTTTAATTACATTTTGCTTGACTGCAATGTGACTACTAAATGTCGGGGGAAAAGATTACTGTATATTGTCTGTAGTGGATATAAATATATATTGTATATTTGTGACCCTGGAGCACAAAACCAGTCATAAGTCGCTGGGGTATATTTGAAGCAATAGCCAACAATACATTGTATGGGTCAAAATTTTTGATTTTTCTTTTATGCCAAAAACCATTAGGATATTAAGTAAAGATCATGTTCCATGAAGATATTTTGTAAATTTCTTACAGTATATATATATATATATATATATAAAAAGTTGATTAGTAATATGCATTGCTAAGAACAACTTTAAAGGCAATTTTCTTAATATTTAGATGTTTTTTCACCCTTAGATTCCAGATTTTCTAATAGTTGCATCACAGCCAAATATTGTCCTATCATAACAAACCATACATCAATGAATAGCTTATTTATTCAGCTTTCATGTGATGTATAAATCTCAATTTAAAAAAAAAAGTAAAAAATGACTGGTTTTTGTGGTCCTGGGTCACATTTAATTGTGCATGCTCATTTCCTTTATTTTAATACTTAGATTAACTTTTGTCATACTGTTCATTATAATGTTCATTATAATGTTGTAATGTTTAAATTCACTTGTAGCACTTAAAGGGATAGTTCACCCAAAAATGAAAATTACCCCATGATTTACTCACCATCAATCCTTTCTTGGTGTATTTGACTTTATTCTTTCAGATGAATACAATCAAAGTTCTATTTAAAAAATTCCTGCCTCTTTCAAGCTTTATAATGGTGGTGAATGGCTGTTGAGATTTTGAAGTCCAATGAAGTGCATCCTTTCATCATCAAAAAAAAAAGAAGTAAAGTAAAAGTACTTTTAGTAAAGTAAAAAGTACTACTATAAAGTAGCCTACGTCCTGGGTCATCCGCTGGAACGCCACTCTCTTATGAACGCGGGTACGACAGTGGAAGCTATATTATAAAGTTTTAAATATGGATATTTTTCTAACACAAACACATCAAATCACTTCAGAAGGCATTTATTAACCCCCCATGCACTTTATTGGACTTCAAAATCTCAACAGCCATTCACTGACATTATAAAGCTTGGAAGAGCCCGGACATTTTTAATATAACTCAGACTGTATTAATTTTAAAGAAGAAAGTCATATGAAGAGTTCAAATGCAAAAGCCTCTAAATCCATCTGACATCTTTCTTTAAAAAAAAAATGCATTTTTATCAGGCTCTGATGTATAGGTTTCTATGTAAGTAGTGGTACTTATGATAGACCTGAGGGTGGGATTTTAGCGTGTTTGAAGTAAAAGTATTTGATGGATGTATAATGTGTTTCATTCACTCAGTACTAGTATCTCATTTTTGACCGAGATGGCTTTTAGCTGGTTTTGCATCTGAACTCTTCATATACACCTACAGTGGAGTAACCAATGGGGTAATTTTCATTTTTTGGTAAACTATCCCTTTAACTGTCACCCGTCCCCTCAGTTTACTTCACCATATTACAAACGACCCTAATTTAAGTTAATTTAGCAAAATTCAGTTGTCAGTTCACCTTTTACTCCTTAATCATGTTCTGTACACACGTAATTCACTAACAAATGGGAGTGACGGCCGCATTAACTCCCGAAAAATACAGGTAGTAAAAAAAAAATAACTGTGAAGGAAGTCTTAAGCTTAGCTGATTTGGACACAGGGCTAGTTGCGTTCACAAGCCCTGCAGTGAAGTGTCAGTGTTGCCAGATCTTCATAGAAAGAAATAAAACAAAAAACAAATAAGGACAAGTGCAAAAAAACAGTAAAACACCCAAATGCTTTGTTTTAAAACAGCAAAATATATATATCTCATAATGTGCCTAGCTTTATTAGCTAAGACCAAACAACATGCCTAAAAGTGCTTGTAAATACGAGGACATGGCAACACTGCAAGACAACACTCTCTAAAGGCTGCCACTCCTGAAACTTGCAGTGTACGTAGCCTATATATCATTAGAAAGGTCTGAGACTCCTAAATAGATATTTTACCATTGTTTTGTGTTACAAATTATGTAGGAAAATAAATTTATGACAAGAGTCACCTCAAAAATCTACATCATGACAGGAGTTCTAACCTTTGTCACAAAAAGTCTTTGTTGCCGTTTTTCCCTGTCACGCTTTAGAAATAATAAATTATATATCAACTGAAAACTTAAAATCTCAAAATGAATCCTTTGAAAACCATTTTAAAATCAGACATTGCATTACCATGTACCAAATGTACATCAAATCCATATTACAAAATTATTTTGTTCATGAATTATAAAAATAGTGTATTTTCATATATGTTCAAAAATGGGAGTGGCAGTTAAAGGGTTAAATCTGATTTTCTGCATTTTTTCATTTTTGTATTTTTGCTTGGCTGCAGTGTGAAGGAACCCTATAACAACCTAAAAACGGGCCTCTTATAACCGATTGCATCATCATCATCGTCATCATCGATTGAGCGATCAATCTCTAAGCGGTAATTCTAATATTTCTAGCACCCACTTACCTGCTTTTCAGAGAATCAGTTACAGCCACTAGAGGAACGTTACATCACCTAATTAACATTCATGAGCCGGGCTTAGAGCTTTTCAGATCATTCTTAGAACTTTGGAGGTCTGTAATACCTGAGATCTGTCTGTTAACATTCCTATTCATCTCAGAAGTACATGACCTGCATGCTGCCATCTTTGCTTCATCTTCACTCGCTTCTGGACACTTGAAAGCCAGTCACCTGAGATATAAATGCCATGTGGCAAATAATTTGCAAGAAAATGACATTGTGATAACACTGATTGGTCTACGACACCAATAAAACACCCCCCCCAGGCCCATCGCTACTGCGGCTCATGAGCTCTGACGTCAATGCCAGTGGACAGTAATGAGCTTAAACAGGAGTCCACATTCACACTTTTAAGAAATATAGGGCAAAAATTGCAACATATTGCTTGCAGATAATTATTTAATCATAATGCACAGTAACTTCTGACAGTAACCGGCCAGTAACTTGGATTAAACACTGATGAAGGGCTCAAACAGAAATCCAAATCCATTTTGACAAATCACTTGGCTTTAAAATCAGAATTATTGATCTGAGTTCAAATCAAGCACTTCCTCTTTGAGTGTCCAGGTCTTATCATTGATCACATCTCCACATGATGCCACGTATCAATGCCCTGCTACAGCTCTGCTATAAGGTTTGAGGGGTGGTGTGCTGGGGGTTTGGCACGTGGCCCAAGGGAGCCATTTCTCTCGTGTCATCCTCATTAGCACTCTCTTCTTTCTCTTCATTTCAGTCTGCTGCTGTTTCCAGGGCTGAAGGTCAAGGAAATGTCAACCTCTCTAGATGTGCACAGTTTCACTGTGTGCTTCATTAGAATGCACGCATTATTCACTTCTGCTCATATCTCTACCTCTCTTTCCCCCCTTTCTCGGCCGTTATCGCTCCATCTCTCCTCCCTTCATTCTAGCTGAAATGAATATGCACCTGATATCAGTAATTCCAAAGCAGAGTGGCGAACGGCGCCTGGGCTTTTTAAACACTGCGCGGCTAATGCAGGCAGAGATGGCACTGCATGAGCTGAATTGAGTTTTTATGCAGCCAGCTATCGTAGGCACTGTTGCAGTCTGAGATCATGTGGCTTATTGTGATGTTTGTGAGATGAATATAAAGAGAGATAAAGATAAAGGGCAGTATAGTTGTTGCAATATTGTTTAGACAAACATCTTTAAAAAAGGATTTAAGTATTGGTAGTTTTTTTGAATTTGAATTCGGCTGGCAGCATCATTCAGGATGTTGTGTATTCATATGTTGTTTTTAGCTCAGATGCGAATGCTGCACAATCCCGGTGTATATGCCTGTATGAGCAGAGCTTTGAAATGTGGGAAGGAGGGAGACTGAGCGTTGGGGGAGGCCAGCAGAAGAAAGGGTGAGATCAATATGGCTCTTTGTGTAGCTTGTCACTCTTGTATTATTGACGTGACCCGTGGATCTCAGCGGAGAGCTCATGTCGGGGACTCATCAACACGTTGTTCTAAAACTTTTTTCATTTGGTTCTTATGTGATGGTTTCATTCTCCAGATGTCATTCAGCATTATGGATGAACAACAGAGAATTCGTGTTCAATAATAGTTCTTCACTTTTTATTTTTATAGATTAAACTAGAAAAAAGTTTTTTTTTTTTTTTTGTGGCATTGATGGTTCCATGAAGAACGGATTGAAGGTTCAAATTGTAGTTTGAATGCAGCTTCAAAGGGCTCTACATGATCCCAGCTGAGAAATAAGGGTCTTACCTAGTGAAACAATCAGTCATTTTCTACAAAAAAAATAAACATTTATATTAAAAACTAAAATTTTATTTGTCACATACAGAATCATACACAGTATGATATGCAGTGAAATGCTTTTACGACCACTAATGACCTTACAATTTACATCTAGATTGTGCAAATATGTGCAAAATCCCATAGTATGCCAAAAAAATTTAAATAAATAAAATAATATAAAAGTGCAAACATGCATTAATAAGTACCTTTTAATCACAAATGCTCATCTTGCACTAGCTCTGCATATCTGTGACTTCACACATTACGTAATCACATTGGAAAGGTCATGTTTGGTTAGTTCTTTATCTGTGTACTCCAGTTCAAAAAGGTAGTGTAGGACCAAAAATCCATCTAATTTTTTCAGAAATCATTGTTTTACTTTTTTTGTGAAGGGTGTTTGACTTTGTTTGCATGTTCAATTTGTAAACACTGAGCGACTAAGTAATGTGTGAAGTCGAGCTAGTGCAAGACAAGCATTTGTGGTTAAAAATGATTTTTTTTTTTTTTTTTAGAAAATTACTGATTGTTTCACTGGATAAGTCTCTAATTCCTCGGCTGGGATCATGTGAAGCCCTTTGAAGAAACTGCAATTTGGACCTTCAACCCGTTAGCTCCCACTGAAATCCACTATATGGAGAAAAATCTGCAACTTTGATAGCATAGTTATGGAACATTTAGTTTTAAGTGTTTTTTTTTTTTTTTTTTTTAATGTTGCAGTGATTCCAATGAAGGACAGTTTTTGGTTCCCTGTGTAATAATCCTTAATAATCTAAGAAACCTTTTTCCATTTTAAAAATCTTTTGTGCAATGAAAATATTCCATGGATGTGGAAAGTTCTTTATGGAAGCATCTAAGCCAGTAAAGAACCTTGCTTTTTAGCAGTGAATCTCAGCTTTACTTTAGAAGTTCGAATATAACCATGTCCTAAAACTGCATATTGAATTCATACTTTGAAGATCCACTGAAAATCCAACATAATCTAGACAAAAATTACTTTACACTGCACACTTAAAAATAAAGGTTTTCACAGTGATGCTGTAGAATAATAATTTTTGATGCCCCAAAGAAACGTTCAAGTTCTTAAAAGATTTTCTACGTGTATGTATACAGAATAACCAGTAAATGAATTGAGATTTGGTGTACATGCAGCAGGCAGACAAGAGGAGAACAACACTGAAGATAAGAATATTAGAGGACCAGAAAAATGCAAGCCAAAACATCCCAGCCCCAGCAGCCCTCATGCTACATTCCTCCCTAAACCCAATGTCCAAGTGGCTTTTAAAAGCTTGTCTCTACACCAGTGCAGCCGCCAGAAATGGGAAGCAATAATTACAAAAGCGCTCTCAGCGTTGTATGAGATGGCGTGTGCACAGGGCAGCTACCGAGTGATCAGTTCCTTCATTACACACTAGATACACCCACATGCCTTTCTAGCAGAGGAACCAGCACGAAAACAAGTATTCCTGCTAGACAAAGAATACCAAGACCACCGCAGGAACAAAAGCGTGTGTCTTCAAAACATTAGCCGCCCGTTTTCAGTCAAAGCAAATTGCAGTAAACTAATTACACGGACCGTTCCTTCCAAGCAACATGAGGTTTGTGGCTATCTCAAGGGCACAGTGCACATTTGAGGGCTGTGATCTCAGTAGCTCGCCCATTCCAGGGTCACCCTTATTGGAAATTAATAATGTGGAAACATATTACTGTTGCCATGATGAATATCAAAGTATTCTCACTGCATTTTTAAAGCTGACTGAGACACAAGCAGAATAAATAAGTGGGAAAGATTAAGAAGCTTAAAGGTGAAGTGTGTGCGATTCTTTCACCGGCGAAATGCTTTCTCCTATTGCAATTTAATATGCAGAGACTGTAAATTAGCCATTCGTAGGTTGATTATTGAAGACTGACTCAGTGGCACTGTCAAATCATAAGAAATTAGTGGCTCAACAGTGTAGGGCAGAAGGAGCACTATAGTGCTGTTTTTAATGATTATTCTGCCATTGCAATTGTTGCTGAATTTATTACATTTTATAAATGAGTAATCAAATCAAAATTGCTTTATATAATATTTTGTTTTGCACTGGCAAAAATGCATTGTTTACATGTTTACATGCATGACCATAGGGAATAATTGCTAATTATTGTTAAATATGGAGGTTACACATATATATTCCATGCTTTCACCAGACATGATGTAAAAAAACAACTGTATGACAGACTTTAAAAATTGATCAACAGAGTCTACTGGACATCAGTGAGCTTTAGATAGTCAGGGTCAGCTGCATACTTCTCGGCATGCTTTGTTGTATCACGCAATGGCCAAAGGGGAAGATTTTATCATGCGAATGTTGCTTTTTATTCTCCAAATCTCAGTATTTTTTCTTGTGCAGCCCCAGAACACATTTATTCCAGTTAAATGTGACATTTATTGTAAATCAGAAATGTAAATTTGATTAAAATTACAGACAAATTCCACATATGTATGTTACTGCATATTAACACCTCGATACATTAATAAATTTAATTATTAAATTGTTTTAAGTAAATAAACTTTTTAAGTAAATATATATATATATATTTTTTTTTGCACACAGGTATGTATGATGCATTTGAAGTTCATGCTTTCACTATGTGATTAAGTCTGTATGACTTTTATATTTATTTCATCTAATATAGTTAAAGGATTAGTTCACTTTCAGAACAAAAATGTACAGATAATGTACTCACTCCCTTGTCATTCAAGATGTTTGCGACTTTCTTTCTTCAGTCGTAAAGAAATTATGTTTTTGAGGAAAACATTTCAGGATTTCTCTACATATAATGGATATGTATGGTGCCCCCAAGTTTAAACTTGACAAGAGAAGACGAGCATTTAAGGTTAAAAAGTATGTAAATTGTCAATTTGTTTCGAAAATGACTGAAGGTTTCGCTAGATAAGACCCTGCTTACTCGGATGTAATCGTTTAGAGACCTTTGAAGCTGCATTTAAACTGCATTTTGGAAGTTCAAACTTGGGGGCACCATAGAAGTCCATTATATGGAGAGAAATCCTGAAATGTTTTCCTCAAAAAAACATAATTTCTTTACTGACGAAAGAGACATTATCTGTAATTTTTTGTTCTGAAAGTGAACTAATCCTTTAATATCACATAAAAAATTATGTTTTTTTTTTTTTGTTCTCCAAAAATCAGCACGATTGCAAATGTGATATTGATTTGATGAACAACTCGAATAAACAAGAAGTTAATATTAAGTGACTTACATTTTAGACACAACAATTCTTGTTTTTGCTGTATTTTGTCTTTTTAACAAAAGTAGTTCCTGTAGTAGTTCTCTGAGCAACACGGGACAACAGCGTTGCCAGGTTTTCACAACAAAACTTCCCAATTGTTACTAAAATCTTGGCCAAAACTAGCTCAATCGCAGTTCGGTGTGGGGTACCCTGGTAAAAATTGCATTCCGGGGGGTAAAATATGTATTTTTGGGCAGGGTTCCCCTGGTAAAATTCACATTCCGGGGGAAAAATATTACATTATTGGGGTTGCTTAAACCCACAGACATGATAAACAACCTCCGGCAACAGTGTTAAAGTAGCCCAATAGTGGAAAAACATGGACTGTTTCAGTGTTTCGTTACTGAATCAATCAGCCGTTGGAATGAATCGGTTGAATGAATGATTCAATGAGTCACTCATGCAGTGATTTGTTGCCACCTACTGGTGATTTTAGGTTTATATTTAAAGTAGATTTTCCCGTTTCCCCCAGATCATTTCAAATATCAGTATTCAACATTTTTTAAACATCAAAACATTATTTATGGATTTGTAACTGCATTCAAGTCCTGCATTAAACAGTCTGTGTAAATGCATCTAAATGCCACTTGAGATGCAGATTCTGTGCCACCTCTGCAGTGCAAACACATTTTGTTGATACAGATTTAATTTGATTCATAGCGCTATTGTGTTTTACTATTTTAATTTATAGATTAAGTTTAAGAATTTGACCCAAAATGTGATGCATACTGTACATTTAATTAGTTGAAGAATATCAAAAGCTAAGGGAGTCAGCTGTCCATGGCAAAAAGTATTAAAGTATCAGCAATAACATCAGCAAAAATATCAGCAAAATATCATTATCAGCAAAATTCCAAAACTTTTGCTTCCAAACTTTTGACAAGTACTATATACATTTAAGCTGAAGATAAATAGACATCATTATAATAAGCCAACTCCATGCGTCCATGCTGATAGGTGTCCGTATAAATGTGAAGACCAATAAGATGAGTAGGAGCTAGTCAAGAATGAGCAAAAACCTTCTGAGTGCACTTTTAGGAGCTCATATCATAAGTTATTCTTCACACACAGTCACATCAGAAAGCAATGAACAAATCAAAGCCCAGTCCCAACAAAAGCTTTCATAACCGATCTGTAGAGGGCCTGGTGCTTATAGCTTCCATTATGAAACTCTTATGATTCGTATTTATTCTTGCATGCATCAGTGAATATTGTGACTCTCAAATTCCGATCACAGAAAATACACCCCAGCAGAAGCACCCAGGACGTCTCTGTGGCACGAGCGCGCGGGCTGGTTCATTAACAAGAGGACAAAGAGTAATTAAACAGCAGAAAGAAAGGGTCATCTGTATAAATGAACATCTGTTGGCGGAGCAGGGGAGACGGAAAGACACTCGTGAGCGTGTCTGGACGGAGGAGAGAGTACAAGTCCCGTGACGCTCTCTGGAGAAAAGCAGGAAATAAAGAGATCGGAGCCTCAGCTGCACTGGGAAATTTCAGCGACTGCTGGAATACTAAAGAGCGTGATTGCCGTAATAAAGAAATGAGCCCTGAGCCATGTGTGTTAGAAATTTGACAGGCCAAATAAACAGGTTCATTGCTTCTGAAATCAGCCCCTTTGCTTCCTTCAGCAGAATCCTTGGCATTGTGTTGTATCTATTGCATTGGACTACATAATGGTTTGACAATTGGGTGCCCTTGATAAAAATGTCAGTGCAGAAGAAACAAGTGTATTTTTTAAATATAATAACTGTAACTGTATTATATATATATATATATATATAACTATTTCATTATTTTTCAAATAACTCCCAAGTGGTTCTGTAACAGAAAGATGATTTTATCAACACAGCATTTTTAAACATAATACTTTATTCAGGAAGCTTTTAGGGTTTGTAATTCACATAGAAATAAATGTACAACCAATAATTTTAAAAAGTCTACTGGACAAAATGATTAGCCCTCTGATGTTAATAGTCAATAGTGTATCCCTTTTGCTTGATAACTGCCTTTAGTCGTTTGCTGTAGTTCTCAACAAGATTCAAGCATGTCTCGTGAGGAATGACAGCCCATTCTTCCTTAGCAAATCTCTCAAGCTCCTCCAGATTTGTTGGTCTTCTGGCACAAACTCTGGACTTTAGTGTGCCCCACAGACTTTCTATTGAATTCAAGTCTGTGCTTTGTGCAGGCCAGTCAAGTACACTCACTTGGAGTGCTCATTTGGAGGTATTTCTTCACCAGAAGTGAGGTATGCTTTGGGTCGTTATCATGCTGGAAGACAAAATGTCGACCCAAATCAAGTTTTCTTGCAGACTGTCTGAGGTTGTCTTTCAAAATCCTCTTATAGTCTTCCTTTTTCATGTTTCCTTCAACCCTGACGAGATTCCCAGTTCCAAACGCACTGAAACATCCCCACAGCATTATACTCCCACCACCATGTTTCACTGTGGGAACGCTGTTCTTGGGGTTGAATGCCTCTCCCTTCTTTCTCCAAACATAGGCAACATCTCTATGGCCAAAAAGCTCTAGTTTTGTCTCATCTGACCAAAGGACATGTTTCCAGTATGCATCGCATTCCCCCAGGTTGTCCTTAGCAAACTTCACTCTAGCTTGGAGGTGTCTCTTCTTCAGAAGTGGAGTCTTTCTTGGTCGGCAACCTCGCAGTTCATTCCAGTGCAGGGCTCTAGTGACTGTCTTCGTTGAGACATCAGTTCTAGACTTGGCTAGGTCATTCACTAGTGTCTTGGCAGTTGTTCTTGGGTCCATAGAAACCTCTCTCACTAGTTTTCTTTCCAAAGTTTTTGAAATTTTCGCTTCCTGCCTCTACCCATCTTGTTCCCCACTGTGTTGGTCTCTTTAAACTTCTTGATAATGCATCTCACTGCAGTTCTTGACACTTGAAAACGCATAGATAAACGTGGGTATCCTTCTCCATCTTTATGAGCATTAACAATTCTTTCTCTCAAGTCCAAACTAAATTCTTTTGTCTTTGCCATGATGACAGTGCATATTATTTTACTAGTTGTTTCGCAAGATACTAATCCTCAGCTTAAAGAGCAATTTAAAGGCTTAACTAGGTTAATTAACATTGGACAACAGTGGTTTGTTCTATAGCTAATCAATCTATTAATTTCTTAAGGGGGCTAGTAATATTGACCTTAGCAGTTATTTATTAATTTATTTATTTATTCATTCTTTTATTCAAGCAACTATAAGTAAAAAGACTTTCTCTAGAAGAAAAAAAAATATAGGAAATAATGTGAAAACATTCTCTTGCTCTGTTAAACATCACTTGGAAATATTCTAAAAAAAATGTAAAATTTCACAGGGGGGCTAATCATTTTGTCTTCAACTGTATATATATATACACATGATGTCTTATTTGTTGCATTTTGTTTTATTTAGGGCTTTTCCACTGACTAAGAGTACAGTGTGCATACTTGTAAACCTTGACGTAATATTTTGAAAAATATTGAAAAAAAAATAATATAACATTTCCAGAACATCTTGTTGAAATAATCATTGTAATATACTTTGGTGTATACTGAGTATGCACCATTTCTCAATAGAGGGATTTTACAGCCAACAGTGTAGAAATACAGAGCATTCCTTCGATTTTATTGTGCATTAGAAGAGAAGGGAGGCCGGTATATGCCAGGGCTGGGCTGCAATCTGGGCTCCAGATCTGCCACAGGCAGCAAATGAGCGTCAGGAGCTTCCAGTGGAATGCAATTACTCTTAACAATCTGGCCAGTGGCACAGTGAAAATTCATGACATTCATACCATGAGTCTAACTTTCAGAACTCTCTGTACCAGCAAGTGCTGGGAGGATCCACAAGGAGAGGCAGGAGAGGATATAAACCTGTCACAGTTACTGGAAATAAGCAGTTTTAATTCATCAGGATAGGTGGTGAGCACTAGCACAGTTATCAAGGACAAAACCGATGAAATTTGAGATTGACGGCCAAAAGGTTTTTCTTTGTACAGTGGGTATATGTTTGTATGCGCAACATTGCGCTAATTGTGCTTGATGCCCTGACAAAGTGTATGTGATGTTAATGCCCTGGATCTGTGTTCCTTCATCCTAAACAACAGCAGTACAGAAGGAAAAATTGATCTGCATATGTGCATATTTTTTTTTCTTTGGATGTTAACACCATTCTGGTTGTCGATAAAGAGTGGCTTGCAGTCAATATGTTGCATGATTCTACAGCTCATAACTGAGCATTACTCACTTGCTGACTCTCTGAATCAACAGCTTGATCTCATTAGCATTCGCAGCATGTACATTTTCGCTTGTTTGGGCGTAAACTGGAATGAATATTGACAGCATCTAAAACAGAAGGTTAACTTATGAATATCTAAAGTTACATTTGAGTTTATATTTCAAAATTCGGACTTTATTCTTGTAATTCAGAGATTATATCTCACAATGCTGATAAGAACAATCAACTCGTCATTCTCTCTTTTCTCCTCAGCTCAGAATCATGAGTTTATATCCCACATTTCTGGCTTTTTTCCTCAGAATTGACAAACTCACTATTGGTGAGTTATTGGTGTTATAGTTTAAATTGTGTAAGGCTAATACAATATGTCCCCTATGAACTGCCTATATGAATATTATGTAGACCTATTGTGTATGTCTTTGTTGCATTATGTTACAATGGTGGCCATTCAAAATTGGTGAAAGCGCACTTTTTAAGTTTATTCTCCAAAGTTTGCATGCATGTACTGTAACTTGCACGATAGTGGATACTATAAATAAACTATATATATGTCTCTGGACCACAAAACCAGTCATAAGTGTACATTTTTAAAAATTGACATTTATACATAATAAGCTTTCCATTAATGTATGGTTTGTTAGGATAGGACAATATTTGGTTGAGATACAACTATTTGAAAATCTGCAATCTGGGGGTGCAAAAAAATTAAATATTGAGAAAATTGCCTTTAAAGTTGTCCAAATGAAGTCCTTCGCAATGCATATTACTAATCAAAAATTAAGTTTTGATATATTTACGGTAGGAAATTCACAAAATGTCTTCATGGGATCTTTACTTATCCTAATGATTTTTGGCATAAAAGAAAAATGTATCATTTTGACCCATACAATGTTTTTTTGGCTATTGCTACAAATATATCTCTGCGACTTAAGACTGGTTTTGTGGTCCAGGGTCACATATGTCAATCGCTGCATTTTTTTTACTTTTTTTTTTTTCTCAAAAAAAAAAATGCGGTGGTAACCTTAACATTTTATTTTAAGATTTAACATTGGTAGATGGTCTAAAGCAAAAAAAGTTGTAAATTTTTTTTAATTTACTAGTGTCATGTAGCTATTTCAATATGTTTTCAATTTCAGTTAATTTCAATATGGCTCCAGGAGTAAATTGTTAAATTGTATTGTTTAAATCAAATTTATGCTTTAAAAGTAGTGCAATCATATCAGGTTTCATCCACAGTCTGTCCAGTCGGCTCCAAATTGGTCTATTAAATCCATGTATTAAATATGATATGAACCTGAAAGGATTCTTAAACATTAGTCTATGTTTACAGTTGTTGTTCAAATCTCTGCCAACACTTTACAATGCTAACAAGATCACAGTGCTGGAAAATCAGCCATTGGAGTGCCTTCCTCCAGCAGAGTCTATGCTGTTTCTCATGACTCCCCACAGGTCGCAGTAAAAAAAGCGTTATAACCATGACAAATGGATTTACATCAGTACACTGTACAAAGTTGTTTTGTCAGTTGTTTTGAATTGTGTATCTCTACAACACTGCTTCCAGACTAACATTCTTTATATTGACCTTTTGAATGTCACACACCACATATAATGTAATTGGCTTCTTGTTGTAAGAGGTTTAGAGGCTGAGAAAGGTCAGCAGTATCATATGTGATGATTACATGGTAGCACGCTGTCCAAGATGTTGTCTATCGGCGTCACACTGCTAAAAGCTTCAGGTTTGCTTGTCATGTAGCGCTCCACCTGTAGAGACACTAATTGTACAGCAGAAAGTTATCTGACAAAACCGCCCGTTTCCAAACAACCAGTGCTATTCGGAAGGCTTCAAATAAATAACGCAAGTGTCCAGGTCAGCCTCAGGTTGTGCAAACAATTGAGCCCCCGAGGAGTGTTTTGAGCGCTGCCGCTTAAACCACCATTAAGTTTGAGAGAATTACACGAGTCTGAGGCGAGACCCTGGAGGGGCACGTCATTCTCTCCACCATGGAGCTCATTTATTATTAACTGCTTTGTGCAGCTTTTATTTCATGCTCTGTAATGTATGCAGCCTTGCATTTTTAATTAGATTTCACCCTGCTTACTTTAGTCTTTGGCCCACACTGTCACTCGGAGCATTTTTGGAGGTTTGTAGCCCTACAATGTTATGACTTATTTCATTGGTTGGGGGAGAAAAAAGTGTGTGGAGCCAGTCATAACACAAGTGAAGTGTTCATCAAGCATCAAGTATGACATTTCCTGGAATTCCCTGCTGCAATTTAACATTATTAAATGACTGTAATTGTAAGATGTTCCGTAAAGGAGGCACCTCAGAAAGATGATGCCAGTCACCAGAGAAAACGGGAATCTGCGCTTAATGAAATGTTTTTGAGCTGCCGTCGGAGTGTAGATGTACCATGCATCTCTTGATCTGTGAGGCGGCTTGAATATAAAAGCATTCCCCTAGAGGAGTTCAGGATTTCAAGTCTGTAACTTCTCAAAAATCTGGCAAGTGACATTGAGCTGTGTACTTTCTGCTGAGTTCAGAGCTCTAAATGAGAATATAAATACATTTTTGGGTTTTTTTTAGAATCACATTTCTTGTTTTTCTGGATCTGCTTCTATTTATTTATTTTTTCAGCATTAATCTACAGTAGTGAAGCACTCTGAGATGAAATTTACATTAACACTTCCATGTTGCTAAAATACAAAAATTGCATTATTCTGATTGATGTGAGCTTTTATTTATTTAGCGAAATTTATTTATTTAGCATCCTCAAATAAGCAATGCTCCTTGATTCTATCTGACTTTGCACATCACATTGAAAAATGTTCCTCTGGCAGGGAAGGCGAGGGAGAAGGGAAAAACAGTTTGTGAGGAAGTTTAACAAGAGTGAATGAAAGAAAAAAAAACACGAATATCTCTTTTTTTACGAGATGTAACCTTGAGTTTCTGTGCTGTTGTCCTCTCAGGCTGCATGTGTAGCCTGAAATATACTGACATGGAGATACTATAAAACAATGACTTATTTACTAGGTGTGTAAAGATGTTACAGCAGTTTCCCTAAAGAGGAAAGGTTTTTTTGCACATGCGGATGCCATTAAGACACCTGGTTTTGAAATATACTGCCAAATCAACCAAATTTCGGCTCACATTTTTGATTTTGCTCAAAAAAATTGCAGAAGAAAAATAAACATGTTTAGCGATGAAAGCCAAAATATTACATATTACTGATGTATATTTATGTCATAATCCACTATTTTGTAGACAATTAAATTGGTAAACTTCAAAATTGGGGAAAGAGCGCTTTTCAAGTTTATTCTCCAAAGTTTGCATGTCTGTAACTCAAGAAGCATTAAAGATATCTCAGTTCTTTTATATTGGGTTTTAAACTTTCCTTTTGGCATCTTTATTTTAAGGTTCTGTATGGTTTAGTTCCAAAGATATTGGAATTTCAATATGGCTCCAGGAGTAAATTAAATTGTACACATTGTGGTCAAACAACAAATGTTGTTAACTTTTTGCATAAAGATTATACTTCCTTTCTTTCCAAAATAAATGCCTCTACAAAATAGTGAATTACTTACAAAGATGACATTTAATATTTTGGCTTTCTTCAGAAAAAATAGTAACAAAATCAAGTATTTTACTTATTTGACAAAATAAAACTTTGTAATATTATCAATAAAATAAAATACGATAATTTGGTCACACTTTATATTAAGGTCCAATTATTGCTATTAGTAAACCATTAACTTTTGCCTCTGCAAACTGCTAATTTGCTGCTTATTATTAGTTAGTAAGTTGTACGTAGTTGTTAAGGTATTGGGATGTAAATATGGTCATGTAGAATAAATGCTTTTAAGTACTAATTCATAGCCAGTATGTTATTAATACAGGCATGCTAATAAAGCAATTACTTAATAGTAAGTATTGGCCCCTATACTGAAGTGTTACCAATAATTTTGATCCGTATATACATAAGATTTGAACAGGTCCCCTTCCAAATAAACCCTGTATCATTACACTTACAACTCTTTATTTTTAAAGAAGTGTTTGTCTTTTCTTTTTAATCCTGTCTTGTTAGCCAGGACTTTTAATAGTGCTCACTCAAAAAATAGACACATAACACCCCTGCAATCCAAAAGTTATTGCGCAGTGCCATTATTAAGCACATTAATGTGACACTAGTGTTTTAAATCTTGATTTGAACCCATATATCATACTGATTCTCTAACAGGTGGCAGCAAAGCCCATGCTCTCACTGACTGAGCTGTCACTAAGAATTTATTTCTACGCTAAACACTCTTTTTCCCCTGACTTGGCGGGCCCCTCAGAGCCTCACCAGCTGGGCGTCTCAGGGGAGTGCTGACTCTATTCATCATTTGGTAATTAGCCGGTTAACTCCATTAATGAACTCTCTACCCACAGTGATTGAATTTGGAAGGCTGGGGATGGGATTGCAGTCTCTTTCCTTCGTTCTCTTTTTATCTGTCTCACTCTCTTTGCCTTTCTCTAAATCCCTCTCATTAAGTTCCTGTTTCACTAATTAAGAAGTCAGAGCGTATTGATGCACATTTGTGTGCATAATAACTATTTAAGTGTGCAGAAATGAATCATTCAAAAAGGTCACCAGTCTGCTTTGAATTGTGATGTCTATATTTTAAGTTTTAATTTAAATGAAAATGTATACTCGTTTTAGCTGTTATTATAACTTAGTTATTATAAATTTGATTAACAAAAGCAGTGTACATGTTAAAATAGGTTTGAAATGTGCATGCACAATTACATATTCAATACAATGACAAAAAAAAGAAAAAAAAAAAGAAAATCTCTTATACTGGCGAATAACCAATGTGGTACTGATATATTGTGCATCTCTAGTATCTCCGCTTTTGCATTAAAGAAATTTGCTTTAAAGATTTTTCATCATTTATTCATGCTCATTTCATTCCAAACCTATATGATTCATAAACACACATTAAAATATTCCTATATTTTTATTTTAAGTTTAACTTTCTCTCCACTGAAGGTCCAGGTAACCAAAACATACAAAATATCACAATGGCGAATCCATATTAATCTGCGTCTTGTGAAGAAATACAGCCTTTTAATTTGATGAACAGATTTAGATGTGAAGAAAAGTCTAAATAAAACCTGTTCATAGGCAAAGGCGTTATATCTCTTCGCAAATCTTGGATTAAACCACTTGATTAATTCGGATTCATTTTAATGCCGTCTTGGTTTTGGTTACGCTACCTAGACTTTCAGTGTAGGGACAAAAACTTCTCAGGCTTCATTAAGAACATATCAATTTGTGTTTAGAAGATTAACCAAAGTTTTATTGGTTTGGATCATAAGTGCTTTTTAGTTTTACCCTTGAGCTAGCCCTTGAAAAGCTGCAAGTTTAGAGTTTGATTTTTGAACCCTTGATTTTCTGTCATCCTAAACTTTCAGATCTGACTCGGATGTAGCTTATGCGGATTTCTGAGGCCTTATCCTAGATCACACTGCCGCAGATAAATAAAAGTGCAACCCAGACTATATACATGACTATTGATAAGAAAGTCACTCTGTATTTTCCCACACACTTGGCGTAATTAATTTGTATCGTCCCATTACAGATCTTGCAAGAAGCTAATGCATATGAACAGGCCCAGATGTGTCCAAAACCAATATGTCATGCTAAGATATTCAATTATGTCTGTGTTGTGGAGACAGTATTCCTTACATTAGCAGTCTGGCATTCATAGGTCATGTGGCGCGTCTAGAATGAAAAAAGAAGATGAATTTGTAATGGCCTGTCAGTGAGGAGGAAAAAAATCTAATCAGCATAAGCTGTCACTGCTAGAGCTAGTGCTCTGCCCTATTTATATTCATGTCTCATTTGATTGGCATCACCTCCTCTGGTATGCCCATCATATTCTGCCGTGTTGCATTGCCCACGTTCTTTCGGCCACATTTGATGGTCCTCAGAAGGACACACATACCGCAGTCTTTCAACAGCTAATCGGCAAAATTGCGCCGAGTCGTTTCCCTAAAATTGGCAAAAGAATAAATGTCAGGAAATACCTTGCCACCATTGACTGTGTTTAATCCATGTTTGAATATGTTGACATTTTCAAAGGCTGGCTAATTCTTGCACGCCTCTAAAATACCTTTAATGTTTTATGTAGGTATATGTCAGACACATCTTTGATTGACACAGTGCATTGTCAAACCACAATCTCCGGCATGAAAATGTACAAAAGTATACAATGTTGTTTTTAAGTGATTCATAAACAGCCAACGTGACAATTTGCTTCAGAACCCATTTAGCTTGTGACATTTGAGATATGACATGTCTCGTTATATACAAGCTCTTGCATATGTCGATCTGAATGTAAACGGGAACGAAGATAACCAAAAAAGAAAGATAATGTAGATTGAATGATATATGACATGCCCTTATACAGGCCAGCTTTAGCTCATGAAACGTGACAAACCTTCAAGTCAATCACAGGTCTGTCAATCTCTGCTGAAGCTCCATAGGTCAGGCTTTGTGACACTGGGTCCAGTTTATGGGCCTCTAGGTTTGATTCTTTGCCCATGTTGTTGGCAACAGTAGGTGCCAGACTCACAACAGAGATGTCAAGCGTCAGAACAAAACTGCAGATTTCCTGGGTTATTCATGTCGTGTGTAATCATTTTTGTATTTAGTAGTTTTTTCATAAAATGATTGTTCTTGTAATATTTCTATGTAAAAATGGTCTGCTGAAACCAAAACATTTAAACGTATGAATTATTTAATTGATTACTTACACAGTGGCAATTAGAAATAAGAGTTAGCCATTGCTGTGTTTGCTCAGTCAAGGTAATTTTTTTATTTATTTTTCAAACATCCTCTGAAATGTTCTTCCACAAAATATAAAGAAATGAATATAATGTGAAGAAATTAATACTTTTATCCAGCTGCATCAAGCTGAATTTTTAGAAGGATGCACTGAATTCATAAAAAGTTACCTTTAAGTCTTAAATTACATGGTTACAAAAACTTCTTAATGAACTTAAATGAATACCCTTTTTTCTATAGACCCATTACTTCAGAAAACAAAGGGAAAACTGGAGGATATCCTCTTGTTGTGATGTTATATTCCAGAATCGACCTTGTACAGGCTTCGATTTGAAATTTTATTACATGCCTGACAAAAAAACGACGACAGCTATGGTTAAACACGATAAAATGAAAGGACTGTACAGATACGATCTTCAAAAATGCTCTCGCTTACAGGGCACACTTCCTATCAGAAAAGATTAAATAAAGTATTGTCTTTTGTTGTTATGGATTATAGTTTATGTAACGCATTTAAAGATTTCTTATGCATCTCTGACTATGTCGTGTATAAAATAATATGCTTGAATGGTGCTGGAATTTTTAGGAACTTGATAAGAAACTATAATCAAATACAGAAAGTTCAAAATTATTATTTCTAGAAAATATACATCTTACATTAAATGTACTGTATGTAAGTAATGTAAAAGCACTGAAATGTCACTGTAAACTTACATCATTTACAGGAGTTATGTACTTTAAAATAATTATTTGGCCATTACATGATACATACATCTTCAAATAATATATCCATGTTTAACATTTTCTTGTATTTGAACCTAGTTCACTCTCATGTACAGTAAGTTAACTGTAACGATAGTTGCCTGCTGAAATTGAAATGCTTTTTTTATGACTAGATAAGGTGAGTTTCTCTTTAATATGCACGTTAGGTTTCTCTACAGATGTGAATCACTCAATCGAGGTAATCCTGTCAGATCGGCCATCCTTTGAGTAAGAGCGTGTATGGGTCGCCAATCTGGTTTTGTCCGTTAAAGTTAACTTATTCAAATAGCAATCGTGGTCCCGGACAGTGAGTGACCTTACATATGCAGGTACAATGGGATTTTATCCAGTTATTGTTCTAAAACAAGCTAACAAAACGTAATAGCGCTAGTAAAGCGGCCAGGGTCTTTTCAGAGTCTTTTTGCCTCCACCTAAGCACCGCCCACAGAAAAACGTTACAATGTTTACAGATAAAGGGTCTATTCATCAAAGAATCCAGAAATTGACCAAATCCAAATACTGTGTTCGGAAAGGAAATGCCGTGTAAGTTCAAACATTTTTAACATTAAGCATTTCACAATTATACTGTTTTTAATCAAATAAATGCAGATTTGGTGAGCATAAGAGACTTCTTCTTAAAAAATCATACTGATCTCAACTTCTTGAACTGTGTGTGTGTGTATATATATATATATATAATTAAATAAAATGTTACAACCTTTCATAGTGATAAAGGAATAAAACTCATTTACACAGAACCTATGGGATGATAGAAATTCCACAGTGAATAAAGAAAATGACTGAAACCATAATGACCTTACCTCATTTCATTATTTCGCTTTGATGCCACAGTCTGTACTCTAATTTGCATGGTATGAACTGCATATTTCTTTTATTGAAACATTATTTAGTCCAATTTGCATTCTCATTTGAGCAGAAAGTCTAAACAAATAGCCTTCTCCTAGAGGAGACAAATGTAAGCATGGTGTAATATGGTGAGGATGGCCACAATGATGAGAGGAAACAATCAGCAAAGACCCAGCAATCAGAGATTTAAGCTCATTTGATCCCTCCTCTGGCAGCTCTTGTAATAAGCATTGATTTGCTCATGTACCTTGTCAGGGAAGCGAAGTCATCAAACAGTAAATGGGTATTTTTGATACAAATGACTGTTTGAATGGGGATGAGGATTTCGCACCCGTTTGGACCTGAACTCTGAAACAGATACTTTGAGACTCAACCTGCTGCTGGGTGTGCCGAGGCGTTTAGTAAATCCTGAAGGGAACGAGAGAGAGAAACGGACAAAGGGAATGTGGCTTCTCATTTTGTAAACTGCAATTGAATATGGAGTGGATGGGAAATGGCAACAGAGAGCGATAGAAGGCCAGCTGTCCGGGCCGAGCGATTCAGCCCGCGCTGGCAGATGAACAGGTAACAGAAGATCGCCTCCCGGCACTCGCCGCTCCATCCGCTCTCGCTGGGAAAGAGAGGCGTTTTTCCCTCTGTGGCCTTGCTCTGTAAAACATTTGGCTCACTGCAGATGAGACCATTTGTGTAAGTAAAAAGAGAAGTCAACACAGTCCACTTCTGATGTAGGCTGGGGAATAGTCCTTTCACATCAACATCCCAGCAGTTCTCAAGGCTGCAATGTGATAGCGCAGATGTTACTCCAAGCCGAAGGTTTCAGCCTTTTATTCATAAGTTTGCAATTCAGTCCTCATAGGTTTTTGATTAAAGAGGAATAGAAGTGATTTACAGATGCTGTGATGTAATAAAAACCAAGACGCTCAAGTGCCATTTGACCTCAGATAAGCAGACACATTGACAGGCTTTTAACTGTATTAATGGCATTATTAGACTCTGTATGAAAGCACACTCATCGTTGTACAAATAATGGAGGTAATCTGCGTTTTATGAACATTTGCAGTAGTTGGTGTTGCCAAAAATTCATTTTTTCTTCCATTTGCTGCACTTGCGATTTGCACATTTGAGAAAAATATAAATATATTCATTAATTAATAAAATAAACCTTTTCCACAATCTGCACTTAAATGTGCTGCACATACTGTTTAAATTATACTATTCTACTGAAAGATCAGGGAAGTTTCTCTGTTCTGATACTGTATTTGGTTCCAGAAAGAAACTTTAGCATCCACAGTAACCATAAAACTGTGTGAAAGGTACTGTAAAAACGTTATTCAAAGTAAATAATCTCATAGTTGTTTATGGAAAAAAATAAGTAAATAAAGGTTTCTTTATGGAACTTTTTATTTTTTAAATCTTTCTAATTTTATGTTTCCTTTGTATTACTGTAACATGTAGGAAGGGGACGAAGAACTCAGGAGAAGGGGTAATCCAAAATACTGACTTTTTTATTGATGATATAAAGGAAACATAGGAGAAAAAAAAAATCTTGGGGGAATTTAAGAGTTCTGCTTATAAACCTGACAACGTGTAGAGGTCATGTAAACACTATCTTAAACTATTGTTTTTTTTTATTGATTAAAAGTCAATAAACTTCTTTAGTTGTATTCTGGCAGCTTCTATAGAGTGCATATAAAAACAAGAAAAAAATATTTCAAAGCTTATAATGTGAATACGGTTTTCTTACGTTGGTGGGTTTGATATGCGACTGTCATCAGCAAATTGCTGTGCATATAAATACACTCATTGATTGTGTGATTGTAGTTGGTCATGTGTCATCAAATCAAAATTTGAGTTTGGAAAGTAGGTTTTCATAGTACAATGAACTCTTTTATCTCAAAGGAACAAGGGAAATTTGATTCCACACAATGTGATTAAAAATGTCTAAGCATGAGCATATTGGACAGCATTAATGTTCAGATGTTGCAATACTTTTCAACAATGTGAAATCTGATTGCCAGACATTTGGACAGAAAGAGTGTTTCTGAACCTCCTGTGGGTCTGAAATGAGTCAGTATGTCATTATTTTAAAACAGTTTTTTTTATTTTTTTCCTGCAAAGCTCTTATGCCTTACAGTGCAGTGGAAACATGCAGACTTATTGATGGATTGAAATCCCCAAACATGATAAAGTAAAAATAAGCAAGTTAGTACATTCCTGTGATTTGCAAAAGTATTTTTGTATGCTGCTAGTTTTGTAGTAGTTTTGTATATTTATTAGGCAGAAGAGACCATATTACTAGTAGCAACTCTACATTCTAACCATTAGTCAAACTTTTCTTTTAACATTTACATCTACATTTGGACAACCGGATTCATTTATGATCATTCATAATGTAGACCACGCAGCAAGGCTTGTTTGCTAATTGGATATTATATGTTTTAATCTAAAAAATAAAACTGCTCCACAGAATGCATGACCAGCAAGTTATATAAAAGAAATGTCTGGTGAAAATGAAATACCACTGAACTCCCTTAGACAGCAGCCTCATCAGTTATTTAAGCACAGAATTATTTAATATTTACTGGATGTGTGAGGTGCTCAGTGTAGGAGCCTATGAGCAATGGGCAAAGTAGAGCAGGAGGCATACGTAAGGCCCCCCAAAAATATGGTTTTAATATATCAATGCTTCAACATGGTAGTATATAGACCAGTTTGGGGTGGAAGTCACAGTTAAGTGTTGCGGTAATAAAAACATGTTTTGCACCTAAATTACAATGTGTGTTATGTGTTTACCAAGCATTCAGCTAAACTGAACAGGCAACCCTTTACATAAATTGCCTTTACATAAAAGTCCAGTGCCAATAAAGACACTAAAAAATCTGTAAATGCAAACAAACATTTACAAATGATGAATAGTCTCAATTTTAGATTGGGTACTGTAAAAACATTAACAAATTCTAGTCAATTGAGACACTTTTTGCAATCAAAATGACTGCTCATGAAGCTACTAATGATTAGTAAATGTTTATAAACATTTACAAATGATGAATAGTTTCCACGTTCAACAAAGTTTCAACAAATGATTAATAAGTGATTTAAGTTCAAATAGTAATCTTCACAACAAACAAAGACCAAATATATGACTGTGATTATTAGTTAATGAATATATTAACATAAATAATTTGTAAAGTGCTTAAAATTACTAATTAAGCTATATTTTTACATTAGCTAATATGTGAACTGAAGTTTAATGACATTTGTAAGAATAAAAAGTACACAAACTTGTAATCATTTTATAATTGTTGTTAAAAACATTTGTAGTTTATTTTTTTTAAATGCATTGAAAGTTTAATGACATTTGTATTATATAACGTTTGTTAATGATTCATTAAATCGTTTGAAGAAACATTTTATATATATATATATATATATATATATATAAAATAATGGTTAGTTAAACATTATGTAATGTTGGTTAAAGATTTATTAATGAAAGTTATTATAAAGTGTTTCCCATTTTACATAACATTTATATATTTTATCTGCAAGTTATAAATGCAAGTTTTTATCTTCTAGTTCGGGCGTTATTCAATATTCACTCACGACTCACCAATATTTTTTTCAGACACAAAGTTCTGAATGTTCAACAGAATAGCAAACAAATGGATTTCTTGGAAGGAAGTGCTCAGTTGAACTGCTTTTGAATTAATTTACTTCTGTATCAGACCATAGAAATTAAAAGTAAAATGCATTCTCACCTTGAACTCTTCTTCATGACTTCAGATGGAAAAAAAAAAAATCTAACTGATTCCAGAAGTACAAAAAAAAAAAAAAAAAAAAAATATATATATATATATATATATATATATTTAACAGCAAAAAAAAAAAGGTACTTATGAGACTTTTGACACTTTGTCCCAAGAAAAATAACTTGGTTTTGAACCAATCAACCAATCTGTTTCTCTCATAGAGCGCCACTCATTCTGTCGCTGTGACATCCTTGAGAGGTTATGTAGCGCTGGAAAAGTGTGGACCATGGGGATTGACCTGTCACAGATTCGCTTGGTTTAATGTGTGTGATCTTGTTTAGTCCCCTGACTCCCTCCCATTGTGAGATGAATCCCAGGGCATCATTGTCCATGAGCTGTCCAACAAGAAAAAGGTTTTATTGCGGCTGGATTTGCTATTGGATATATATTTATATATCTCTCCATTTTTGGCAGACATCCCAATCCTTATTGTCAACAGTAGGATATTGCAGTTCATAGGGGCTTATCCCATCGAAAAGTAGGTGTCATATTTCTAAAGAAACAGAAACTCGGCAGACTGTTTATCTTAAAATAACCAGATTAAAAAAAAGAAATAAATAAAATGTAGTCTCGAAGATTCAATCTGAGATTGCGTTTAAAGAGTCACTAAGTGTTAAAAGCATTAAATAGAATGTCCTTTGTGACTGACATGAGTAATGCAGCCAAATGATTGCCATAATGTCAATCATTCAAGCCGGAGACATTGTGTAAAACCTAATTCTTGCAATTGCAGAGCTCAAAACCCTTCACATTTGAACTTCACCTTGTCAGCACCGGTCAATACAATGTTCGCTGAGTGCAGTGAAGAGGAAGATAGTAATTACTGACTGGAAAGGTCAAGCGCGCACAGCAAGGGTGGAAAGGTGACCTGATATACTGTGACAAATGTTGAATGAGAAAATGCATGCAATGCATTGAACAAAGAGTCTTTTCATTAAAATCAAGCAGGAATATATTGCTTGGAGTGCTGGTGTTAGATAAAACAGCCCTATACCTGGTCACCTTGTCAGGAAATGAGAGACTTTTATGTGACCACTTGAATGTTAAGTCACAGGGATACCAAGCCCATGTTCCTCAGCAAGATTGTTCAGCTAGCTATACACCCGTTTCATTCATGTATATCTTTGCTGTAAACTTTTTCCAATAGTGTAATTCTAAAATAATCTTAGAAGATCTAAAAAAAAAGAGAACAAAACGGAATCCTGACTAGCTACATTCATAATTTATGTCATGTTGTTGAGCATCTAAGCATTCTTTATGACTGAAGTTGCTTTAGGTTTGTGCGACTATACGTTAGAGATTTTTTCCCTCCTTTCTTTTTCTAGCGAACATTTTATATGCTCTCTTTTTATATCAATCATTTTGAGTCTTCATTTTTTACTTGGGAGTATGAGAAATGAGAATAGACTGAGTAATACTTTGTTATGTGTGTTTTTCACATTGTGATTTATTAGACACTTTTTGTTACTGATGTGCTATCAGAAATTTGACAATTTCTGAACAACATTTTGTAATGTTTGCCATTAACAATATGATTTCCCAGGCAAAATAAGGTGCACTTGCATAATGTACTTATGTACTAATTTGTACTTAATATACTAAAAAATATTATTTAGTACTTATCTAAATGTACTCAAATGTGCTATTTTGGGACTTTATGAATATAAACTAAAATGTGCTTTTAACATACTGTCTCTGTATTAAAAAATGTATTTAGTTACCACTTGTAGTACACTTGAACCCACTAGTGTATGAAACATTTCATAGTAAGGAAGACATAAATCTCTATATGATATCAAACCAAAATGCCTGCTAATTGCCTGAGATTGACCATGTTTTATTTTATCATGTCATGCTTTTAAAGTTTAAGTACAGTGTGAAGTTGAGCCTTATATTACTATAAATGATTTTAGATAAAATCTTTATGAATATAAAATGGCAAAACATTATTTTATGTGAAAATAATTGCCTATAACCTATGATTTCAGCTGTCAGCATGCTATTACACTAAATTAAGTTTTTTCCTTCATCTGCATCTGTAAGTGATACTTTTTTAAGGCACCTCAAATAAAACAGGGTTTATGAAATTAAACAAGTGTTACAATTACATTTACGACCTTTAAACTGTGTGAGAGCCCAGTTTGTTCTAAACAAAGATCTAGGCTAATGGTTCTGGGCAAAGCAGGAGGAACAAATGGAAGTGATTAAGATGTCAATGACCTAATTAGGCTGTAGTGTAAAATTACAGCCCCATATTACAAAGTGAAGCTGCCAAATGAATCCATAAAACAATTAAATAATGTTTCATGTCACTTTTAGCTTGGTTAAACTGTTTTCTGTTGACTGGCATCGGCTCTAGAACTCTATAGCAAACTAATATTAGCAATTCTTTCGCATGATGTTTCTTATGTGTGGTTTTGTAAAGATTCAAAGTACTTGGATGATAGTTTACTATTCAGAGGAGTATTTAGACTGTAATGCTACTGATCCTCAGAGACCAAAAATGACCAAAAACAGTTTCAATTTCCACTTCACTGCTTCTTTGACCATCACAAACAATCTTGATTTGCATGATATATCAATCATCCCTGACCACCTTTGGCTTGAGGAAGATAAATAATTAATACCTAAATGGTATTATCCATTTTGTAACCTATTACTTGCTCAATCTAATCAGTCAAAAAAGATATATTAAAATATTCATGTTATATGTAGTTCAGTTTTAATAATAATAGCTTAACTTTGTCAAATAATTATTAGGATTGCACATTAAAGCCCTGAAATAAATGAACTGATTAAAAACACCTATCATGATCCCTAAAAATGTATAATATTTCAGTGAAACTATCTCATACACTCTTAAAAATAAAGGTGCTTCACAATGCCATAGAAGAACCTTTTTTGTCTAAATGAACCTTTAACATCTGAAGAACCTTTCTGTTTCACAAAAGGTTCTTTGCGGTGAAAGAAGGTTCTTTAGATTTTAAAAAGGTAAGAAAGATATGTTTTTTTTTAAAGGACCTTTGACTGAATGGTTTTTTGTGGAACCAAAAATGGTTGGCATTGCTGTGAAGAACCTTTTAAAGCACCTATATTTTTAAGAGTGTATATGGCAAGATGCCCAATATATATTCCCTATACCCATTTATATGTATGCATGTACAGTCAAACCCAAATTTATTCAGACACCTTTAACATTTCTCACATTATTACAGTTTATGTGCTATAGTTACCATATAGAAAATGGTAATAACATATGACAAGAACTCAGTTAAATGGAAATTATCAGCCTATGGCACTGCTTATGCACTATTGAGCCTTCAGATCATCTGTATATTGTTGGATTGACTGTTTCTCATCTTTCTCTTGAAAATATCCCATAGATTCTCATGAATGGGGTTCAGGTCAGACATGTTGGCTGGCCAATAAAGCACAGTAATATCATGATCAGCAAGCCACTTGCAAGTAGTTGTTGCACTGTGGGCAGGTGCTAAAGTCCTGCTGGAAAGGGAAATCAGCATCTCCATAAAGCTTGTCAGCAGATGGAAGCATGAAGTGCTCCAAAATCTCCCGGTAGATGGCTGCATTGATTTTGCACCTGATAAAACACAATGGACCAACACCAGCAGACACCCAAATCATTACTGACTTCAGAAACTTTACGGACTTCAAGCAGCTTGGATTCTGTGCCTCTCCAGTCTTCCTTCAGACTCTGGGACCGTGATTTCAACATGAAATGCTAAATTTACTTTTATGCAAAAAGAGGACTTTGGACCACTGAGCAACAGTCCAGTTGTTTTTCTTCTTAGCCCAGGTAAGATGCTTCTGAGGTTGTTTTTGTTTCAGAAGTGGCTTGGTAATCCTTTTCCTGAAGACGTCTGGGTGTGGTGACTCTTGATGCAACTCCGGATTCATTCTACTCCTTGTGAAGCTCTCCCAAGTGTTTGAATCGGCTTTACTTGACAGTATTCTCAAGCTTGCGGTCATCCCTGTTGCTTGTACACCTTTGCCTACCCAATTTCTTCCTCCCAGTCAACTTTGCATTTAATATGCTTTGATGCATCACTCTGTAAACAGCCACTTCATTCAGTAATAACCTTCTGTGACTTACTCTCTTTGTGGAGGGTGTCAATGATTGTCTCCTGGACCATTGCCAGGTCAGCAGTCTTCCCCATTAGTGTGGTTTCAAAGAACAAGAGATACCTGGAATTTATACTGTAAGGATGGTCATTTAATGAAACTCAAATGTAAATATTCTAATATTTTGAGATACTGGATTTTTGATTTTCATGAGCTGTATACATAAATCATCAAAATTAAAAAAATATATTTTTTAAATGTTTTACTTTACATGTAATGAATCTAGAAAATAAAAGTTTCATTTTTTAAAATAAGTTACAATAAAAAATGTACTTTTTCACAATATTCAGATTTTTTTAGATGCACCTGTACATCATTTTTGTGTCTCTACATACATTCATATATATGGAAAGTAAACGCAACTGGCTTTAACAGATTTTTTTTTGTTTGTTTGTTTTATTCTTCTCGTAGGTAGGCAATAACAGTAACACAATAAGGCTTCACAAAGGCTGTATCTCTGTACGTAATTGTGTCCACAAGCAAAGGACGTGCTTAATTGTGATGAATGAGTCACAATTTTAAGAAAACTGGATTTGATAAGAGAAGAGTAGACATTACAGAGGTTGGTAGAGAGGGTGAGAGAGCTGGTGTGAATCATTGTCACTGTTGTCCAGTGTGGCGTGATGATAAAGAGAAAGACAGGGAAAGGGGTTTGACCACAGGAGTCTCATTTTTCACTTTTCTCACGTAGGCCGTTCTGTCTTTCTATATCAGATGGCTAAACAATGCAGGTTCATGTGTGGAGAACATGCCTGGAGATTTACTGTTTCGTCTGTGTCTTAAACCTGCACTGCCAAGCAGTAACATTTTCCCCTCGTGGTTGTAAATGCTGTGTCTTATCGATATAAAAGCACTGAAAGGTGGAGTGATTAAGCTGAACCTCACTGTTAACTTAAAATCCACTGTAAACACAGAAAATGGAGTTGTGTTGGCCTTGAGGTGACCTTTTCAATTAAGAAGGATAAGGAGTGCCGGTTTTGTCGATGCAAGTGTTTTGAATCTGAAAAGGGCAGCAAATGGGTGACAAACCATTTTTATTCTTACAGTTTTGGTAATTCAGCTATTGTAATACCACTAGAGCCCAGAAACAACACGGACACCATTATTAACTGCTTTCTGCTTCAGTATGTATGCCTTCTGAAATCAAATTCATATTTATTCATTTATTTATATATATAAAACAAATTACAGACAATTGCGTTAAAAAAACAGACAAGGTAACTGTCAATTCTGTGCATAAATTTAGTTTTTTTTAAGGAATAGTTCACATTAAGTTTTTGCCATTAATTATTCACCCTCATGCAAAACCTTTGTTCATCTTCAGAACACAAATTAATCTGGGTTCTACATCATACAGTTTGCAGGTTAGATTAATGTTTTGTAATGCTCTGATATTTTCATGTAACAATTTGATTGAATAATTGTAGCTCAACGAGACAGAATCATAATGAAGATACTGCCGAATGAAGCCAAAACAGGCATTACATCTTATATTATGAATCTGTGTACAACCAGCTTATTTGACATTTTTATGCTTTATTGGACATACACTCTTTCTCTTCTAACTTTCCACTAATATTTAATGTGTTCTTGGGTGCTGTAGATGAAGCCAGTATGACTGACTGACTGTCTCTGTAGAGGCGAGGCCAGATGGCAGCATCACATAAATTAGTCAAATGAATGGCTTAATAACTAAAGGCAAAAGTGACTAGCAGAGTCAGAGGCATGAGTTTACTGACAAACATCTACTCAGAGAATTAGTTTGTTTGAGCTGGGAGTGGATCTTTGAAACCCACAGAATGGGTTATATAACTCCTAACCTGCTAATCTTTCACTTTGAATCAGAGTAAAAGATGACATCTTGTTCCCCGTGCATGGAATGTGACATCTGGAGTTTGAATATTATTCATGATTTCATAAAAGCTACATTTGATGAAGCTTTGAAGTCACATTCATAGGGATTCACCCTTGAATTAACATTAATTTAATTGCGGAGGTTGGCTGAGATGCACTTCATTAAAGGTGCCTCAAAGGTCTCTATGTTGTCAACTAAGACACTTTCTGGTGTCTCTGATAATGAGGGGGAAAGTAAAAGTTTAGAAATTAGCATTTCTTGGAACAATGCATCCTGGGTATTTTTCACATAAACAGAATTAGCCAATTTATTTGAGTCTTTCAGCACAGCGTTCTTCCCTTTTGTTGAATGTACTGGAATTTTCAAGGATGCATTACTTGTTTAAATATTACACCTTGTCCTCTGAAATAAGTTGCAGCATTTTAATTAGTTTGTTCTGTTATGTGTTTCAATCTTTCACTCAGAATTTGCTGGTTTGATGAAGAAACATCTCTTATATTTTACCTTTTCAGCTTAGTGAAGGCAAGTTCCACCTATTCACTGTCATCATTTTCCTGTCTGGCAATTGTTCGTTCTGTAGAGCTTCCTTTACAAATGTACCATGATTTGACATTCTGCTTTTGTGTTCATTGTTGTCGCTCTCTTGGTGCTTAATGGATTGATACACGAGATCTAGAGAAATCAATGTCAAAGTACATAAAACGCTGCTCTGTGATTGTATTTTTTTTCATGCATTCAGGACATGTCTGTTGTTGTGAATAAGTATAAAATCATTAATGCTTTCATTTCTTTTTTAGGTTCAAATGTACATATATCTAATATATTTGTTATTTTGCATGGTTTTTATAATGGTTCCCAAAAGTGCACATACATCACCCTTAAATATGTTGTTGCATTAGGTAACAAAATACTAAAAAAGTGGCATGTATTTTAAAAATAGCAATCTGTTCAAGGAAGATATGTATTTGATAGATATACTATTCGCAATAAAGACAATGTTTTTTTTGTTTTGTTTTGTTTTGCAGTTGACACTTTGGTTTAATAATTTATCTATTCTTTAAAGTATGTTTTTTTAAATAGTTTGGGAACATTGTACCTATTGCAATTGAAATGTATTTTAAAGAATATAGTAGATAGAATACCAGTCAAACTTTGGAATTAAGATTTTGTAATGTTTTTGAAAAAAAGTATTATGCTCACCGAGGCTATATTTATTTGATAAAAAAAAAAAAAACTGGTAAAATATTGTTACATTTAAAATAACAGTTTTCTAGTTTTAATATTGTTTAAAATAGAATTTATTCCTTTGATGGCAAAGCATAATTTTCAGCCATTACTTTAGTTTCCAAACCTAGTGTTGCAAAACTGTTGCCAAAAAGGGCAAATACTACTACTTGACTGAAAAATAATATTAATAATTCCACTTATTGTTTTATTGATAAAAACTGTCCAAAAGCAGAGTTGATAACATGCTTTTGTGTGGCATAGAGAGTTGAAACAGCACTGCTAGTCTTATCCGAGGACAAACTCACCGGCTGTGTCATAAATCACAACAAAGCCCCCTGATGAAATGACTGATAACTCCTTTAGGAAGCATTTGCCACCCCAATTAAGCTGTTAGCAGACTAATTCCTGTTTATCTGTGGTTAATTAAAAGCGGGTTGAACTTGTTTCCAGCTACTTTCATTAGCCATCATTACCTGAATAAAATGAATTCGGGAGAATGTGTGAAGGCTTTTGAAGGGCTCATTATCCATTGTCTTTACAGACTGAGCAAAAGCTCAAAATTCTAAATCATGAACATCATGTTCAGTTTGATTCTCCCTGATCAAAACATCAGAGTGGAATTTAAAAGAACTGAGTTAAACAACAACAATATATTCTCCACCAATTAGCCAAATGGGAATACTTAGCACATTCAGTTCCTCACTGACATGGAGCGCAGTGGTGTGGTGGCAGGGAAGGAAGGCACACAGTAAGACAGTGACATGCTCATGTTGCTGTGTGTGTGTGTGTGTGTGTGTGTGTGTGTGGCCTTGCGCGAGTCTGACAGCAGTGTGTGATCATGACATTGCTGAGAGCAGGCGGTTTGCATTAAAGACAGGGAACTCCTGCTGTGACAAGTCGCATTACTGTTCACTGTGTCTGTTAAAACACATGTATAATCAAACTGTGCAACTGCCCTGTCTTTCTTACGACACAGCCAAATAAAAACAGCCTAAATATTTATTTAGTAAAATTTTAAAAACAATATATAAATGTATACTGCATGTAAATGTACAAATAAGTATAAAAAGGAAATTAAGCTTATTTAAAGGTACAATTCTATTTTTGACAACCCTGACATTTTTCTTCTGTGGAGCACAAAAGGAGATATTTATACCAGAATGTCAGAGCTGCTATTTTCCATACAAAGAAAGTAAATATGTTCAATTTTGTGTCAGTTTTCTGTTTCTCACACAAAACTGTGTATGATTTGGAAAATAGTGTATTATTCATATTAAAGGGATAGTTCACCCAAAAATGAAAATTCTGTCATGCCATTCCAAACACATAAGGCCTTTTTTCATCTTTCAATGACACAAAATAAGATATTTTTGATGAAATCCGAGAGCTTTCTGACCCTGCATAGACAGCAACGCAACTGACACGTTCAAGGCCCAGAAAGGTAGTAAGGACATTGTTAAAATAGTCCACATGACATTTGTTGAACTGCAATTTTATTTACGAGAATACTTCTTGTGCACTGTAAAAAAAACTATTTGTTGAGTCAACTTAAAAATAATTTGTTACCTAACTGCCTTAAAAATTTTAATTCAGTCAACTTGAAAAAAAATTGTCAGCTTGAAATGTTACATTTTGCTAAGTGACAACTTAGATATTTGAGTTGATTCAACTTAAAATTTTAAGGCAGCCAAGTAACACAAACAGCGGATTAGTTCACTTTCGGAAGAATGTAAAAATTTACAAATAATGTACTCACCCACTTTTCTTCCAAGATGTTCATGTTTTTCTTTCTACAGTCGTAAATAAATTATGTTTTTTGAGGAAAACATTTCAGGATTTCTCTCCATATAATGGACTTCTATGGTCCAAGTTTGAACTTCCAAAATGCGGTTTAAATCTAGCTTCAAAGGGCTCTAAACAATCTTAGTCGAAGAAGAAGGCTCTTATCTAGCAAAACGATTGGTTATTTTCATGCGTAGTCTGGGTGATCCGGGTCAATGCAGTTAGGGTATGTTGAAAAACTCCCATCTCATTTTCTTCAACAACTTTAAAATCACCCTACATCGCTGCAGAAGTACCAACCCAGAGTTTACAAAGTAAACATATAAAGAAAAAAAAAAAAGGAAAAACAGCGATGTACACCGATTTTGAAGTTGAAGACGAAAATGAGATGGGAGTTTTTGGACATACCCTAACTGTATTGACCCAGATCATACAGACTACGTATGCGCATCAGTGAGACGAGACAAGACCAGCATTTGAGGTCAATTTGTTTTGAAAATAACCAATCATTTCGCTAGATAAGACCCTTCTTCATTGGCTGGGATCATTTAGAGCTGCAGCATTTAAGCTGCGTTTAAACTGCATTTTGAAAGTTAAAACTCAGGGGCACAATAGAAGTCCATCCTGAAATCCTGAAATGTTTTCCTCAAAAAACATAATTTCTTCACGACTGAAGAAAGAAAGACATGAACATCTTGGATGACAAGAAGGTGAGTATATTTTCTGTACATTTTTGTTCTGAAAGCAAACTAATCCTTTAAGTTTAACAAACAATTTTTTAGTTTAGTCATCTCAAATATCTAAGCTGTCACCTAGTACATTTGAACTTGAAAAAATTTTTGACTGAACTTAAAATTTGAAGACAGCAGGGTTACAAATTATTTTAAGTTGACTCAACAAATTGTGTTTTTGTTTTTTACAGTGTGCACAAAAAAAAAAAAAAAAAAAGAAAGAAAGAAACAAAGAAACAAAGAAACAAACTCTTGCTTCTGTCAGGGAAGTGAAGAAATTGTTGAATAAACTCTTTTGTTTTTCACTTTTTGTTTTCTTTGCGCTCAAAGTATTCTTGTGTCTTCATAACATTACGGTTGAACCACATGTACTATTTTAACAATGTCACCACCTTACTATTTGAGTTCAGAAGATGAATGAAGGTCTTAAGGGTGAGTAATTAATGACAGAATTTTCTGGGGAACTATCCCTTTAACTCTTTTTATTACTTTTTTTTGCTATTTGCATCTTGACAGCCCATGGTGACCCATTCACTTTCGTTGTATGGAAAAGCGCAGCTTTTTTAGATGTTTCAAAGAAGAAATCAAGTCAAATGCAGTGATACGCAAGTGAGTATTATTTTTTTTTTTTCCTTTTCATTTTCCGGGTGAGCTCTTACTTTTAAATACAGATTTACTAGGTGTGTTGGGAGCAATGTGCGTCTCACCTCAGAATAACAACAACATCATTAATGGCATATGAAAGAGTTCAGAATTGGCTGCCACCGATTTTTTTTATTTTTATTTTGTTGCCCATGGTAACCACAGTACTCCATTATTAGACAATATATGGTGGAAATATGAAATCTCATGACACAGTGCAGCGGAGGAGGGAAGACTCCTTGCATTTACTTTTTAAAAATTATCCTCAAAAACAATTTTAAACAATGAATGTCAGTGTGAAACCTGGGGCCAAGTTTATTAAAATATCTATTTTGAAATATAAAGCTTGCCGCCTTGGTTTAAATGTAGGATTGTACAGATGGTAATTAATAGCTGACAGTGAAAATATGTGTAATTTATTTCTGTGTAAAGCTTGAGAAGCTGCTTAAGAAACAGGCTAATTGCCTTTCATCTAACAGCAAATGTCAAAAAGGTACAAAGTTTACTTTACCATTTTGCAAATAAATCCTAATTTAATCATGACAAACTATATATCGTTGTAAAGGTCTAAGACTCCTAAATAGATATTTTAGCAATTGTTAGTGTTACAAATTATGTAGGAAAAGAAATAGATTAATTTATGACAAGAGTGCACCTCAAAAATCTGCTTCATAACAGGAGTTCTGACCTTGTCAAAAAATACTTTCTTCGTTGCCTTTTTCCCTGTCACACTTTAGAAATTATATATCACTCGAAAGCTTAAAATCTCAAAATTCATTCTTTGAAAACCATTTTAAAATCAGACATTGCAAAACCATGGAAAATGAACATCAAAATCATATTACAATATGTTTTCATTCATGAATTATAAAAAAATAAGTTTGAATACTACATTTTCACATCTGTGTTCAAAAATGGGAGTGAAAGTTAAAGGGTTAAATTAAATCGTTTTTTCTAAATATTTTTATACCTGTACGTACTGTAGCTGCACATTTACGCATGATTCAAAAGTGATTCTTTATTCATTTTATAAACATTTGTTTTATTAAATACATTGGATTTATATAAATCAAAAATGACAGAATCAGATGATCCACCTTATTTTTATTGCAATTTTAACACTGGTAAAGGAGCAGAAGCTCTCTAAAATAACAGTTTGAGGGAATTTGTTTCTAAACAATCTAAATGTCCCGGCCTCAATTTCTGAACACAGATGGCATGGTCCGTATGCCTGGCTTTAACTGTGGAATATGTTACATGCATCGATGAAGGAACAGAAGCTGAGATAATTGTACCAAAATGATACACATGCCTCCTTCAAAATGCAGAGTATTTTGGCAATCTGCTGTGTTCTCAGTGTTACCTGTGACCTCTCAGCAGGCAGGCCGTCCTGAATCACAGCGGGGAAGCACTCGGCTGCTGAGCCAAGGTGCAGAGCTGATCATGAATTTATACAACATTGTGTCTGGGGTCAATTAACAAGCCAAGTAATGTGAGCTGTGTGAGAAGGTGGGTAGTATCAAATGCACAAATAATTACCCTAATGTATGACATCTCCATATCATCGGATCCCCTTTGCTGATCTGTTTATTTTAAAGGACAGATGAGAAAAACAACCTCAAATGTAGCTATCCACAGAGAAAAACTGTCTGTTGCCTATTCAGTGGCTTCTGTGGTGCATTTCAGTACAGGAGTACTGCTCATTACGGCTTTGGAAACGTTCACCTCTGATCTGAAGCTTTTGAAGTGGGGATTTGGGTCAAGAAGTCAAATGGGGTGGTCATTATGGGGTTCGAGCAAGCAGACATTTCCGCTTAACGTGGCATTGATAAAAGCAGTGATATCAAAGGCGATGACATATTTCTGAAGGGCATGACTTTAACCAAACGCAGACGGCCTTTCATTTGGATGGTGTAGTCATTTGAGATTTGTGGGGTTGCCAGGAAAATAATCCACACCATCTGCTTTTGTAGAGCTTTTAACATATTGATGTATGTTACACAGAGGCTAATATTTAAGTATTAGCAAATGGATACCCATCCAGCACTAGCCAAACATCAGAATGCTCTCATTTATCATACTTTTCATCATATATCCTATGGAAATTTGATGTTTGGTCATAATGTAACTGACCTCTGAATATCAAATCTGTTATCTTCATCTGATTATCACTATGGGGAGCAATTAACTGAAAGTAGCGGCGCTATTGACGTAACTACTTTTTTTCCCAGTAGCATGATAGTAGCCTAGCTGTCAAAAATAATGTTGATTTTTCAATAAAAATATGTTTGGTCCAGTAAGTAGCATTGCAAAATATTACATTGTTTTTATTTGTGAAATTTTGTAACTATAGTTGAATGAAATGGATCAGTAATAAAACCTGCTCTCCTAAAAAAAGCTTTCTCTCATATGAAGCATTAGTAAGTCAGATTTATTGTAGTGAATCAGTTCATTCAGATGGTTCATGTAGTAAATGAACCAATTCAATGAATCAGTGATTTGTATTAGTTTTTACATTTATTTGTTTAAATGATAATGCTGTCTGCTGTCACTCAAATTGAGATCTACCCTGTTATTGTGCCAGATAAAAAATAAATAAATAAATAAATAAATAAAAGCATAAAATAGTCATTGCAAAAAGTATTTTTTATTTTATTTTTTTATTTTTCAATGTAAATTTTAGGTGAACTGTCCCTTTCATTTGTTCTTATTAATATTGATTATTATTTTTTCATATGTAAAAAAAAAAAATAATAATAATAATAAATATATAATAATAATAATAATAATAATAATAATAATAATAATAATAATAAATAAATTATATTCTAAATAAAAAACTAAAAGTGCCAGTGTAGGTAACAGTAAATGTCTTAATAAATAAGTCATTAGCTGTTTCCATCAGAAGCAATCAATGGGTCACATTTCAAATACAAGTTTTTATGCTTGAGGTAGTTTTTGACTTGTGCGAAAAAGGGTTAATAACTCACCAGCGGACCAATCATTGTGTGTGTTTATTATTGTGTGTTGCAAGTAATTTATTATATATGAAAAGGATTATATTTATGGCTTCTCCTACTTTCCTTAGCGATATTTATCATATCATTATATGGAATAATATCATTAAGTGACAATTTTGTTCTCTTTTTCTCTGGGTGGAAACAGTGCTTATTTGCAAATGTTTTATGCGACTATCCAGTTTTGTGCATAAGTTAAATTCACAACTTTGGTTGGAAACTCGGCTATTTATTTGTTCATTCATTCATTTCTTTAAACTACAGTTATCAACTACAGTTATAAAGTATCCCATTCAACACTGCTATTCCGGTGAGCAATATCCACCCATTGTTTGTTAGATCTAATCTAGTCACCCATTAAATTGAGTCTTTGGCCTGAAAGACATAGAAAAGTGAGCCTCACAAACACAGAACAGCAGGCTGCTTTGATGGTGTTGTCTAGAAAAATGTCAGTGTTGCATTTCAAAAGGGCAGCCATTAATTGTCGGCAAGGACTTTCGCAACCAAAAGCTGTATTAATGCATTTGTGTGGCAGGCGCAGTCTTTAGTCTTGCCAAGCTGATGGACTCTTAGGGCTTCAACAAAAAGACCAGCTCCACTTTCCACCACGGGAGACTAATCACCATGATTGACCACCCTTGAAGCGTTGTCCTTCGATTGCCACCACTGTTTTGGTCAATCTGTCATCCCTCAGCAGCAGTCACTTGTGAAGCAGTATGTATGAGCATTGGCCACCTCAAGTCTATCGGCGTCTCTGGTGCGTTGCGAGCGCTGCAAGGAAATCAATCAGCTGTTTCAGTTGTCAGGGGAAATCTGATTCTGTCTGATCAATACCTGACTCTTTCCGATTCTACGCTGGCAACTAAAGCGAGCCACGGTGTGAAATTAGATTCCGGCATATTTTTGCCAACATTGTAATATTCCCCACTGGGATCTAAATACAGCATGCATTGAATATGGCCAACAAAGTCATTCCGCTGGGAACTATATAGTATTTACAGTACAGTTTTACTAGTATTTCACATTCAGCTTTGATTTTTTTTTGTGTTCTGTGTAACTTCTGCTAAGTCCTTCTGTTCATTTTCTGTATTAAAGCCAATGTGTGTAATTTCCCACTTTCTTTCATCAATGATTAGTCAGGTGTTTCGTCAACTAGTCCTGCCCAGAAAATAACACCACTGGTTGAGTTGAGGATGCTGGATTGGAAAAAAATAAAGCCACAATTTTTACACTTTTAGGGAAACTAGTCTCAGCCTCAGATATTTAGCCAACAGTCTGTGGGCATCACACAAGACTAAAAAAACACCTCAGGAGTTTCAAAGTCGTCATCGGATTGGTTGAATTCCACAAGATATGTGTGTCACGTTCTTTAACGTTCCACCTGGAAGCAAAGATGCCGTGATGCCAAACCCCCTCACAAAAGAAGAAAGCCATCGTGTTTACAAATGCTTATCAGGATCAACAAAACACTGGATTTAAAAAAAAAAAAAGAGTTTTATACATCGGCCTGATATTGTGTGAACATTTCCACGCCCCTAAACACAACGCATAATTGCTTGACCTGTCAGTTATATGGCCTTGGCCATTCAAAGTGACCAAGCTTCTTAGACCTTCTGCAGGGTTGCCAGGTTTTCACAACAAAACCCGCCCATATTGCTACTTAAAATTAGCATTCCAGGAGCTAAATATAATGTTTCATACAATGATATGAACCGGGACATGCACATACATTTTGATAGCAGGGGCTCAAGTGAAAAAAGGGCACTCTATTTTTTTTCTAAACTAAATGTCAAATATATTAACACAACCCTGACTTACTTAACAATTTATTTTAATTCCATCCAATTGTTTCACGTTGTTTCATTTTCAAAATATGATGAAAAGATGTTCACATAGGGACCATCTTCCTTAGCATTCACTAATTTTATCACAAGAACAGGCAACAACAAAGGAAACTAAGCCACAATGTGCATGTTTTCTATGCTAGTTTTAAGTATACATTTAGATAGATTTAGCAGCAATTCTGATGACGTTATAAATGTATTCATGTTGTTTCTGCATTACGTTAGCTTGTATGCCGATGATATATTGCCTTAGCTAGACTTTAGCTAAGTTATTATATATTATCATGAGTCGTGAATGTTAGCAAGCATGGCCATAACAAGGGTCTGAGGTTAAGAATTGTGCTATAATAACCCCTACAAATACAACTCATGATATACACTGTTTTTGATAGCGTTCATAACGTTTCTGACAGACAACATGATGTTTGTTTGTTTGTTTGTTTGTTTGTTTGTGTTTGCCTTACTGAATGTGGTATCCTGTCAGCATTAACCTGTCCATGGGCTTTTCAGTTACTGTCAGTTTAAGTGCCAGCCATGCAGTGTTGCCAGATATTCTATGAAAACAAATAAATAAAACATAAACCGAAATTATTTAACATCTTCTGCAAATAATATAAAATAATCACTATCCCAAAACGTCAACTTCCCACTTTATTAACTTTATAAACTGTCAAATTTTGTGGAAAAGACAAGCCACAAAAATGCTTACAATAACTGGATCTGGCTGCATGTCTGGCAACTCTCTCAAGC
The DNA here is from genome assembly GCA_033026305.1 of Cirrhinus molitorella. Lineage (NCBI taxonomy): Eukaryota > Metazoa > Chordata > Actinopteri > Cypriniformes > Cyprinidae > Cirrhinus > Cirrhinus molitorella. Next base: position 2,507,075 of record CM065131.1, read on the forward strand.
CTCGTTCACTCCACTAGTGTCGCAGTGATCATTCTTGGAAACTGGCCAAACTTAATGTAGACCCTCATATGAAGAGTTTTAAACCACAAAATAGTCATTCAGACAACTAATTTTATTTTTGAACATGGAAAATGTGACCTCAAATTAGCTGTAAATTCGAGGCACAGGTAGCTTAGTCTTTCGTTCATCACCCCTCACCTCCACAACAAGACAAACACAACTGGAAAGGGAGGGAGGGGTATGAAAGTGGCCCAATGCTTGCGGACTTGGCAACACTGGAATGAGGAAAACTGTCTACCTACAAATGGCTAACAAATGTTCTCTACATGTTAATTTGACACACATCAAAAAGCTTCAGCTTTTTTTTTTTTTTAAAGCATGGCTTAACTTCTTAATTTTTGTTTCCTAATTCTTTTTTTTGCTTCAGGTAAAGCACTGTTTTAATGCTTCAGTGGTGATATTGTGTGTTTGGAGTTGTATTTTTATTCACATCCATGCAAGAAACCTGTTTAAAGAACCAATTTACGCAAAACTGCTGCCTTTGTATTTCCAATAAGAGTGTAATCTCAAATTTAAGGAAGCAGAGTGGGTTGTTATGTCGAGTCCTCCGTAGGCAAGTTATATCCAACTGTTGCCCATCACATCTGCACAGCACCCTTCAAAATGCAAACCTTCTCCACATGTCGCTGGAAAGCAGAATGATAGTCTGTGTTACTGTCAACGAAGCTTCTGTGGTTCTATGCAAATTGACAGAATATAACATGAATTTGTGGTGTGCATATTAAGATAACATCTCACATTTTCTCTCTGCTGTAGTGAAAATTATTATTTGCTCAGAAAACATGGAGAATTATCATGCCAGAAGATGCTGTTTATCTATTCGGCATGTATAAATACAGTCTGTATGTTCTGATTTAAATGTGAAAGCAATTCATTTTAATTTATTTTATTTCATTGTTTATAGCTCTCAGAAATTCCAGGATAGGTTTCAAGGCTGTTCATATGGAAGCATGGGAATTAACGGCAAGTTGATCCAGCAGGTGCATACAATATAAGCTTTTTTCCCAAAGTCTGATTCTTCAAAATAATGTGCCGTATGTTCCTTTTTTTCCTTTCCATTTCTCCTTTTAGCTCAATATAGCCTCAGTCCCTGGAATCATAAATTATTGATTGTGTTATCGTGACCATGGAGATCATATCTTTCTCGGCTCTTCAAAAAGTTTATCAGTGTATCTCTAGTATTGAAGGCTAGAAATGAATAACAGGATTACTTTTGCTCAATAATGTAAAGATTTCTATGTTGGGCGTTTACACTGTATCTCTCTAGTGCTTTGTCATTGTAGAGGCTTTTCTACATCATCTTAAATAAATCAAATTGGACAGAATTAGCAGACTTTTCACAAACACTACAGTAAGTGCTTGTGCTTTGATTTGTTGTGCATAAAGAAGGTTTATCGCCTTTTTACCCTCATTGTGAATTTTTTTTTTAAGCCATTTCATCATTGAAGATTGTTGTCTTAATGTGCAACTGTGAGGAGGAATATTGTTAATTTATGCTCTTTGGTTAAGCACTTTATTAAATGATCTTATTGGGGCACACTTAAGTGCTCGATTAAGAGGCCTTGCTAATGAAATGTTATGCACTAAATGTTATGTATTGCTTTCTGTACCCTGCATTTCTATGTAAAGGCGTGAAAAGTCGTTCCAAACTTGCATCACATTCTTTAATGGGAGATTCTGAAGACTATTTTCCATGCTATTATACAGTAAATAAGACTGGAGACAAAAGCACCATATTAATGAAAAAACACCTTAAAATTATAATTCAAGTGGTCCATACTGTATGATTTGTGTGCTATATTTAAAGTCTTCTGAATCCATATGTTAGCTTTGTGTGAGAAACAGATTAAAATCTCACCTTCTGTTGAGATTTGAATCATTAGTGAGTTAACCTCAAGAACTTTATCCGGCAGATTTATGAACAATCATTCAGGCTGATTTTGTGAATCAATTGTTTAACAGAAGATCTGACTCAAAAGAACGAATCAACCACAAATTAGACAGTGCTACTTATTTTTGCAGTCGTATCAGTGCAACTTGAAAATGAGATCAATTTCAAAATCAATTTTTGAATCTGATCAACTAATTCACTGCAAAGATTCAAATCAAAAACATGATCAGAACTCTCAATTCTGCCTGTCTCTCACTCAAAGCTAATGAATAGAAAACATGGCGCTATCCATTTTGTTCTTCAACGTAGAAGTAAGCCTATGGGTGAGATTTCCGAATCAATATCAACCTGCAATAAATGGTAAAACTGTATGCACTATTAACCAGTGTGCTCATAATTAAGATAATAAATAAAAAGAATATAGTAAGACACACCAATTTGCAATATCAAGTAGCAAAACAAGCGGTTTTATACAGCAAAAAATAGCTGGATGCAGATGAGACCGGAAGCAAGACCCATAAAATTTACAAATGGCTGTGCCCATTCTTACGGGAAGAAAAAGGTGGATAGTGCACATGTTTTATGGACCACTTTTATTATGCTTTTTGTCTTTTTAATGCTTGATAGTCCTAGTGCTTATTTGCTTTCTTAATATTGAAAAGAACAGCCAGGATATTCACCTTTGGTACTCCACAGAATGAAATTTAGAATAACACGAGGTTGAGTAAATAATGACATTGTTTTCTCTTTCGGATGAATGGTTTCTTTAAGCCTATTTTTATTTACTTTTTTATTTTGTATTTTTGGCCCCGAGGCAGACAGATAAGAAGGATAAGACGCTTAACACTCTCAGTGTTCATTTCAAAGTGAATCCAATAGATTGCATCTGTCATCTGAGAATCTCTGAATCAGACTCCCCGAACTAATGCAGCTCTTTTCATATGATCTTGTTCTGTTTCTCCTCATGTCATAGAATGCTTGTTTACCGTGTGACACACAGCTGGATGCTATCCTTGTTTACTATTATGGTGGTAGTGGTACTGTTTTCAATTGTTCTTCTGGCACAGTTTCCACTCAAACCCCCTCGGGAGTAAATGTCCCTTTAGTTGAATCCTCAGCCTGTTTCCAAAGCAGTGAAACATTCTCTCAGATAAGCACACAGGTGTTGGTAATTATCCAGTCACTCGTCTAAATAAGTGAGCACCTGCTGCCGACCACTTAAGGGCCTCTCCTCCACCTGGAATACAATTCCCACAATCCCCCTGGGCATGCTCATTCATGACAGGATAGAGCGTAGAAGAGCCTGCTGCTACGAACAGAGATGAAAATAGACTCAAACCTTGAACTATGTCTATCGAGGCTTGGATCTGAGCATTGTGGAGGATTTGCAATTGGAGATGTGTGTGTGACGTAGCCATTGACTGATCCAGAGACGTGGGATCCATAAGCAACTTGCTTTATTAACAAACACAGAGTGAAAACAGGCTAGGTTCAACAACGACAGACTGGTGTGGTGAAGATAATCCAAAAGGGGTAAACGATAATCCAGGCAAATAGTCGAGGCCAGCGGCGATCAAAGGGAGAGTCCAGGAAACAGGCGATGGTCAATAAAGGGCAGGCAGCAGAAGGTTCACACACACAATAAACAGTCCGGTCGGCAACAGAAAGGCAAAATATAGAAAACGCTCAGGATTGGTAGTCAGACTAAACAAAACTTCGCGAGGAACAAGCCAGCATGGCGATCCATAAATGGCCGACAAAGAGGAAGTGACCCGGAAGACCCGGAACAGGAAGTGGGAGTCCCAGGTACGGGATTATGGGAAATGCAGTCCAAGTGTTAGAAGTCCGGAGATGGTTCCCGCTGGCGGCGGTTAGAGGGAGCCACAGAGACCACGTTTGTGACAGAGCCCCCCCCCTGCGAGCGACTCCTGGCGCGAGGAGGTGCCCGACGCCGGGGTCTACCTCTTCCACGGGGAGCTGGTCGATCTGGGTGTGTAGAGTGAAAGTTGGTGATGAGAGACGGGTCGAGGATGTCTTCAGCGGCGACCCAAGATCTCTCCTCAGGGCCGTAGCCCTCCCAATCGACCAAATATTGGAGGTGACCTCTCCGGCGTCGGGAGTCCAGGATGTCATTGACCTGATAGGCCTCCTCGCCGTCGATGATGATGGGGGGAGGTCCCTGGGAAGTGGTCTCGTCTAGGTCCTCCGCTCTTTCCGGAGCGCCAGCAGGCTTTAACAGAGACACATGGAATGTGGGTGAGATACGATATTGAGCTGGGAGTTCTAATCGGAAAGACACTGGAGTAATCTGTTTAATTATTTTGAAGGGACCCACGTACCTGGGACTGAGTTTTCTGCATGGCAGGCGTAGACGAAGGTCCCGGGTTGATAGCCACACCCACTGTCCGGGTTCATAAGGAGGATTGGGCCTGCGTCTGCGATCGGCCTGAGTCTGGGTGCGACGTACAGCCCGCTGGAGGTGGACATGGGCCTGATTCCAAGTCTCCTCGCTGCGTTGGAACCAGGAGTTGACCGCTGGGAGCTCGGAGGGCTCGCCGGACCACGGGAATAATGGTGGTTGAAAACCTAAGGTACACTGAAACGGGGTGAGGTTAGTGGAGGGTTTGAGTAATGAATTCTGTGCATACTCTGCCCACAGCAAGTAACGGCTCCAGTCCTCCTGGTGGTTGTGACAATACGAGCGCAGGAAGCGGGTCAACTCCTGGTTCAGTCTCTCCGCCTGACCATTAGCCTGAGGGTGGTATCCAGAGGTGAGGCTTACGTTAACTCCTAGGAGATGGAAGAAACTTGTCCAAAGTCGTGAGGAGAACTGGGGTCCACGGTCTGATATGATGTCCTCTGGCAGACCATAAAACCTGAAGACAGAATTGCACAATAACTCAGCCGTCTCCATGGCAGTGGGGAGCTTTGGAAGGGGGATGAGACGACAGCCCTTGGAGAATCGGTCTATGACTGAGAGAATAGTGGTGTGTCCGTTGGAGGGAGGGAGATCAGTGACAAAGTCTACGGCGATATGAGACCAGGGGCGCTGAGGCACTGGCAAGGGTTGGAGCAAGCCGGCAGGTAGACGGCGTGGAACCTTGGCTGTGTTGCAAACTGAGCAGTTCTTGATGAAGTTAATGGTGTCTGGACGCAGGGTAGGCCACCAGAAACGATTGTTGAGCAGGTGGAGAGTGGCCTCTATACCTGGGTGACCTGAGCTGGGGGTTGAATGAACCTCGACCAGAACTCGTTGTCGTAGGTCGAGAGGAACATAGGTGAGGTGATCTGGACAATTGGCGGGTACCGGGTCCTGCGTTTGAGCTTCCGCTATTTCTGTCATGATGTCCCAGGTCACAGGCGCCACAATGATGGAGGTTGGCAAAATGGTTTCAGAGGGGCTGAAAGGAATGTCCGGTTCATGGATACGTGAAAGCGCGTCTGCTTTGACGTTCTGTGAGCCTGGGCGATATGTTACTTGAAATTGGAAGCGTGTAAAGAATAATGCCCATCTGGCCTGACGGTGATTAAGCAGTTTGGCTGATCTGAGGTACTCCAAGTTCTTGTGATCTGTCAGTACAGTGAAAGGGTGTTTGGCGCCCTCAAGCCAATGTCGCCATTCTTCGAGTGCTAACTTAATGGCTAGTAACTCCCGGTTCCCCACGTCATAGTTTCTCTCGGCTGGACTCAGCTTGTGGGAGAAGTAAGCACAAGGAAACATCTTAGCTGGTTCGCCCTGACGCTGAGAGAGCACCGCCCCCACTCCCGTACTGGATGCATCCACCTCCACGATGAAGGGTTTGTCAGAGTCTGGATGACGAAGAATGGGTGCAGTGGTGAATTTCTGACGGAGATCATCGAATGCTTGGATGGCCGGCTGGGACCAGGTGAGGCGGTAGTTACCCTTCTTGACCATGGCCGTAAGCGGGGCTGCTACGGAGCTGAAGTTTCGAATGAAACGGCGGTAGAAATTCGAAAATCCCAGGAAGCGCTGGAGTTCTCTAAGCGTGGTGGGACGTGGCCAGTTGAGTACGGCGTTGACCTTCTTTTCATCCATGGCGACTCCTTCTGAGCTGATGATATATCCGAGGAAGGAAATCTTGTCCTGGTGAAATTCGCATTTCTCCTCCTTGGCGTAAAGCTGGTGTTGTATGAGACGCTTGAGAGCTGCTCTGACATGCTTGACATGGTCGGCATAGGAGTTAGAATAGATAAGGATATCGTCTATATAAACAATTATCCAGCGGTTCAGCATATCCCGGAATACCTCATTGATAAAAGCCTGGAAGAATGACGGACTGTTGGCAAGGCCGAAGGGCATGACCTGATATTCGTAGTGGCCAGAGGTGGTGGAGAAGGCCGTCTTCCACTCGTCCCCCTCACGAATCCTGACGAGATTGTAAGCAGAGCGCAAGTCCAGTTTTGTGAAGATCTTGGCATTCCTTAGTTGTTCCAAGGCGGCGGGGACGAGTGGGAGTGGGTAGCGATACTTAATAGTCACATCGTTAAGTCCACGGTAGTCAATGCAAGGACGAAGACCTCCGTCTTTCTTCTTCACGAAGAAGAAGCCCGCTGACGCTGGCGAGGTGGATGGTTTGATGAAGCCTTTGGCCAGTTCCTCCTGAATGTAGGTGTTCATGGCTTCCGATTCCGGCTGGGATAGCGGGAAGACACGTCCCCTGGGAGGAGTAGATCCTGGGATGAGGTCGATGGCACAGTCCCCGGGGCGGTGAGGTGGTAGTTGGGTGGCCTTGGTGCGGCTGAAGGCCTCGTGCAGGTCCTGGTATTCCTTAGGCAGGGTGTCGTTCGAAGGAGAGCTAACTGGCCTGGTACTGGGCTGAAGGCAGTGCTGCTGCTGACAGGAAGGTGACCAGTGAGAAATAGTGCGGTCCGCCCAGGAGATGGTTGGTCCATGAAGATTTAACCAGGGGTAACCCAGGATGATGGGTGACTGTGGTGAAGTAATGATGAAAAATCGGATGGTTTCCAGATGAGAGGGTTCGGTGCGCAGAGAGAGGTCATTGGTGGTGTGGCAGATTCTGCCAGATCCTAGTGGTCGCCCGTCGAGGGCGGCCACTGCCACATGTGGGGTACAAGAGAGCATGGGTAAGTGGTGAGCAGTAACAAAGTCAGCATCAATGAAGTTCCCGGCAGCGCCGGAGTCAATTAAAGCAGTGGTTTCAATGGAAATGTTTTCAGATACCAGAGTTACTGGGATTTCACATTGATTGAGAAGAGACCTGTTACTACTCACCGAGGTAGGCGGGCGTGGTGGTCGAGTGGGACAGTTGGCCCTGATGTGTCCTGCCAGTCCACAATATAGGCACAGATTGCCCCGAAGCCTTCTCTCCCTTTCTTCCAGGGAGAGCTTAGTAGCTCCAAGCTGCATGGGCTCGGGAGCCGCCTCAGCAGCAGACGCAGTCCAGTGTTGGGAAGTGAATGCTCGAAGGGGCTTGCGTGTTCGTAAGACGTTGTCCACCCGGATGGCGAGATCGATATACTGACTCAGTGTGAGACCCTCATCCCTGCAGGCCAGCTCCATCTGTAGGTCGGGGTGCAATCCTTTGCGAAAGTGGAGCTTGAGGGGCTCGTCACTCCACCCGCTCTGAGCCGCGAGCGTTCGGAAGGTGAGCGCGTAGTCCGCCGCGGGCCTCCTGCCCTGCCGTAATGCCATCAGTTGCTCCCCTGCTTCTCCACTCTCAGTACTGGGCTGAAAAACCTCCCTGAAGCGCTGAAGGAACGTCGCAAATGATGGAAAAGTGGGGCGATCCAGATTCCATACAGCAGTGGCCCAGTCTAAGGCTTTTCCGGAGAGGAGGGAACAAACAAAAGCAATCTTGCTCTCATCAGTGGGGTAAAGATGTGGCTGTTGGCTGACAAAGAGTGAACACTGAAGTAAAAAACCCTTGCATTTCACAGACGTACCGTCAAACTTTTCCGGGAAAGCGAGCCGCGGACCGGCAGTGGTCGGCTGCACTCCTGGTGGTGGCGTGGTTGATGGAGGCGCGGTGGGTGGAGGAACCACTTGCAGGCCCTGCAGGGATCTCACCAGCTGTTCCGTGAGGTTGGTGAGGCGGTCCAATTGTTGTTGGTGGACAGACAACATGGAGGCCTGGGCAGATAACTCCGAAGTGATCTGCAGCATAGTCGCTGGATCCGAAGGTGGCGAAGTTTTCTGTGACGTAGCCATTGACTGATCCAGAGACGTGGGATCCATAAGCAACTTGCTTTATTAACAAACACAGAGTGAAAACAGGCTAGGTTCAACAACGACAGACTGGTGTGGTGAAGATAATCCAAAAGGGGTAAACGATAATCCAGGCAAATAGTCGAGGCCAGCGGCGATCAAAGGGAGAGTCCAGGAAACAGGCGATGGTCAATAAAGGGCAGGCAGCAGAAGGTTCACACACACAATAAACAGTCCGGTCGGCAACAGAAAGGCAAAATATAGAAAACGCTCAGGATTGGTAGTCAGACTAAACAAAACTTCGCGAGGAACAAGCCAGCATGGCGATCCATAAATGGCCGACAAAGAGGAAGTGACCCGGAAGACCCGGAACAGGAAGTGGGAGTCCCAGGTACGGGATTATGGGAAATGCAGTCCAAGTGTTAGAAGTCCGGAGATGGTTCCCGCTGGCGGCGGTTAGAGGGAGCCACAGAGACCACGTTTGTGACAGTGTGATATACTTTAACATAAATGTTAAAGCCATAGGGAGTAGTGTAGTTCTTCAGAAATTATGCTGTTAAACAGAATTTTTACTAATTAATTTGAAATAACTCTGACTGATGGTATTAACAGAATCATACGCCTTTGTTTAACAAACCCCTGGAGCTCACAGCGGGTTTGTCTTTAGGGGCTTATTGTGAAGTTATAATTAAAAATCTATTCCCCTATGGAGAGAATAAGTGCATTTTTTAAATTCAGAATCTGATTATTGTGCTTTATATGGCCAGTCCAAACAAAGCCAAACCAGGACTAACTGTCGCTTTTCATTTGGAACACAAAATGAATCAAATCAGCGGGACTAAATGTTGAACCATTTTCTTTCTATGACATTTTGACTTTGAATCATATCAATAAATTTACAGCTTTGAGATGAGCATGACAGCTGTTTATATTCTCTGTTAAATATCCCATTCAGATCTATCTCCTATATTATCATTATATTGCTGATGAAGGTCACAAAGACCCGTCTTTCAACACTACCCAAAAGCTACGACCCGTAGCTTTGATACTGCGCTAGTTTGACACACTTGTCAAGTGTTTCTAGAGTACTTGCCACGTCCAATGAGACTCAAGGATGTGCAGGGGGGAAGACATTTTGAAGAACACACCCTTGGCGTCGCCCATGCAACCTTCGAGTATCTATGACACCTGCTCACATTTAGCCTTGTCAAGTACAATCATATCATTAAAAGTATGCTAGGCAGAACATGTTTTCCGAGTTGTGTTGTGGTAAAAAGAGTGCAACCCCAGTGGTGCCCCCATAGTCCAAAATATGTAAAAAAGGATACAGACATTTAAAATAACGTAAATCTTTCATGGATTTCATTTAGAGACATCATTTACTTTACCTTAAGCCATGCACGTCTTAATACTTGGGGTTCCCTTTAAAGAGACATTTCATCCAGTTCTTTCCAACATTGTTTGGACTCCACTGTTCTTTTTCTGTGTGGGGGTGAGTACAATTTTATGTGCTTTTGTCTTTATTAGGGTCATTCTTCATTTGTGGTGGCAAGTGGTGTCCCTTTACTTTACAACCATTTAAATAAACTTTAAATACCAATAAATCATACAATTTTTGCATGTTTGTATTCTGTAGATCAGTGGTTCCCAACCACGTTCCTGAAGGCCCCCCAACACTGCATTTTTTCCATGTCTCCTTAATCAAACACACCTGATTCAGATCATCAGCTCATTAGTAGAGACTCCAGGACCTGAAATAGGTGTGTCAAACAAAGGAGAGATGCAAAATGTGCAGTGTTGGGAGGCATCCAGGAACCACTGCTGTAGATTAAACACAATTTGTGCATTGTTAATAGTTACTTTTTTGTTTTAAAATACATATTTAACTGAGTTTGAGAGATTGCATTTGTAACAAAATATGCATGTTCCCACCCTAGCTCAGAGAGGTATCATGGAAAGTAATTGCAACAACATTTTTAACACAAAGTGGTTATACTGTGAATATAGATTTTATTTAACATGTACAATTTGATTACATTATTTTGAAATATGCATATTTTGTTATATTTAAGAAGAAAGTTGTGTCCCCCAAATTCATATCTGTGGTGTTACAACAATGGTTGTTGCCCCTTTAAGAAAAGGGGGAAACTTATTTGGACTACTTTCTGTGTGTAAAGGTCATTGCAGGTGCTGGTTGATCTAAGGGGTGCATGGTGAGTACATTCTTTCATATTACATTTCTGACAAATTCATGTGTCGCACTTCATTAGTGTCTGTGTTTTTATGTTTTTTAAGTTGCAGATCTGACATTTTAATCAAATTTTTGATAAATACACACTTTCCAAAATTCATGATGGCAGCCTCCATTTTAGAAAAGTCTGGATTTAGGCTAATTTGTCTTTGGTGTTACTGTCTTTACTGTTGACACCATATACATAACTCATAATTATTTAAAAATCTAAATTAAGCTTCTATTTTAATGGATATTAAACTAATTTTAGATGCATAGCAATACATTTTATAAAAAAATTACACATTTTTACAAATTCTGCCTCTTTGCCACCCCAACTGAAGAATGACCCATTAGCTTTTGTTTTTAATATTCCTGTTGATCTTTTATTTTAGTTTTAGACATTTCAGTACTTAAGCTTATTTATGTTTGTCGCCATTGCACCATTTTTAATTTAAGTTTTACATCTTTTTTTTTCTTCAAATAACAAAAGCCTGACAATAAGAAAACTGCTTCTAACTTTCAAACCTCACCTATGTCTTTGCCGAAGCAAAGAGGAAAGATGTTACTTCTTGAGTGTCATGTTTTTGTAAAGCCTAGATCAGCTTTTACCACTACGGCATCGATATGAATCAGATGTACTTCAAAGCTTGGAATAGACTTCCTTTGTTGTCCATCTGAGCTTCTCATAAAGTGTAAATAAGGTCAACCGAGAGACAGAGGAGTGAGAAGAGGGATTCATCTGATGTGGTAGACACCATGTGTTCTTCTGTGTGAATGTGTTAGAGAGGAGAGAGAGAGAGACAGACTCAATCAATGATATGTCTAGTGACTGAAAGCTCCAGATCTGTCTTTCCTCAGCTTCTTGTGCTATTCCCTCTCCCCTTTTGGCAACATACGTTACCAGTATCGAGTGAAGAGTACCAGTATTGCATCACTGGTCAATTTTAACAGTGTCCTTGTCTGCTAGGATTGGCATGTCCAGAAATATACCAAACAAGAGTGAGCAAGAGGTAACATGAAGACTTGAGAGCCTTGTTGTCTTGCTTTCTGTTTTTATCCTTCCGTTCTTTTAATTCGATATCATCCTCTTCAGATTTAATTGTGCTTTTTGCTAGTAATTAGACCTGTAGGCAGGAAGTCTAATTGACCAGTGGGTTCCCTCAAGAATTTCCAGTAATTCTTTTGGATTTCTAAAAAAAAATAAAGGTCAGTGGTGAACATTTGTTCCACAACATAAATTACACATAGTCATGCCTCAATCTTTTGAAAGTGTTGTGTACTTTAAAAATTTAAGACTGAAGTTTGGAGTCATTAATGAGTTCACAATGACTTTCTCCCTGACTCATGGTACCGTTACTGTGATTTACAAAACGTATTACTGACTGAATCGACTATAAAGGAAACTTCATTGGGTGACATGTTGGAACTGTATTCAAGCTTTTTTTTTATCACACATTTGGTTTTACTAACAGTTAGTATCTGTTTAGTTTAGGGTAGGGTTTAGTGTAGGTAGTTCGTCCTTTCAAACGCATTCCTCAATTCAATTCAAGTACTTGATTTTTCAAAAACTGCAAGTTGCCCTTTAAGTATCTGGCAAAATATCAGAAGTGGCGCGTTCCACGGATGAGAATCAGTGAAACGCATTATTAGACCATTTTCCAAGGCTGCATGGCCATATTGACCCGAATATAAGACGACCCTGATTATAAGACGAACCTCCCCCTTTTTCAAGCTGTACCTTTTGGAAAAAAGGCTTTTTAAAAACCAAATCTTGTTTTGTTAAGATAAAAATGGTTTTCTTAAATTATTTTCATATTGCATATTTATCCTATTTTACATTTTTGTTTGTTTGAAAGTATAGTAAATACTGGTAAAATGTACCACAAGTCACATTTGAAAAATACACTTTTTGATATACCATAAAAATAACAGTTAACCCATCTAAATTGTATAACAATTAGGTTATCCATTTCATAGTAGCCTTCCAAAATTTCATTAACAGTAGAAGTGAAATCTTATTGTAGTCTTCAAATCTGGGTCTTATATTTTAAAATCACAAAGGAAGTTTGGTCCCATCAGGCTAACATGAGTCACGACTGCTTTAAGCTTTTCTTTTTCTTTTGTTTTCGCAGTGTTTTAACTTTACAACACACATTACATTATGAATTTCTCAGCACACTCACCTGTTGTTGTGGGTGTATTAATGACATGTCAAAGTCCAAACCCTGAATATAAGATGGCGACGTTTTTTCAGATGTATTTCCAAGAAAAAAAAAACAAACAAACAAAAAAAAAACATTCTTATATTCGGGTCAATACGGTATTAAACTCATTTTAAAATCATAATTAAGCATAATGCTATTGTGAATTCGCAAACACTTTAATTATATAAATATATGTAATGCAGGTTTAATATATGTACTTTATTTACATGCGCATACACTGTAAAAAACAACTTAAAATAATTTGCTACTTGGCTGCCTTAAAATTTTAAGTTCAGGCAACTCAAAGAAGTTTAGTCAACTTGAAATGTTAAGTTGGCAACGTAGTGACTAAGTTAGATAGTTGAGTTTATTCAACTTAAAATTTTAAGTTGAGTCAGCAAATTGTGTTTTGTTTTTTACAGTGTAGGTTAGATATGCTACATGCTTAATATGCCCAATATTCTAAATATGTATTGTGATTTTCAAAATAAAAGCTCAAACTCTTCTCTGAGTTTACATGTTTTGATGTCCACAAGAAATTACAATGGCTACCACATTTCTTTTGTAAAGTAAACATTTGAATTAAATGTTGTTTAGTCAGTATTAAACATTGATCGCAGCCTCTGCAGGCCTTTGTTGTAATGCATAATGTACATTAGTTCTATTGTTTGCAATATTTTAACAGGTTTTTTTTTTTTTTTCAATAAAACAATATGATTACATGCTTTTGAAACTTCATTTGAGCTAATTATTATTGCCTCATATAATTGCTATTATATGTGTATTTTAAGTAATTTTAAAATCTTATGTATTAAAATGATCTGATTAATCGTCAGAATAATCAACCGGTTACTCAACTACCAAAATAATCGTTAGTGACAGTTTTATAACAGAGCGTGCATCTTTTAACGCCACTCACTGGACGTTTAATTTCACACAAAATGTTGCCAGATTCACATTCACCTGTTTCATATAAAACGAATGTGCTTTTAGCACCACTCACTGGAGATTTCACTTTGAAAGTGTCGCCAAATGTGCAAGAAGCAACGTTATATAATTTTGCCAAAATGCCACCACAGTTTAATGCTACCAATAACAGCATCAACTGGCTGAATTGCAAACCAAGCAATTGTTTTGAATTCACATGCTGCTCAAAACGGCCAATTTTGCACTGTTTAATGTTCCCATTCATTACTCTACGATTTGTTTGTTGCATGATTCAGGCGGTGAGTATGTTAATCTTTTCATTTATACTCAAAAGACAACATAGTCTACTGCAATTTAACTCATTCTCCTTTCACTCTCAATTGCTCTCATTCAGCCTCGTATAATCTCCTCTGCTTGGAGTCTCCTCCCTCACGGTGTGGGGCCTTCTTGAACACTGAGGCTTTGCACATCAAATTCATTAGGTCTGATTGGTTCGTTAGAAGCCAAGCCAGCTCTCTAATGACCAGTTTAATGAATATTCAAACACTCTTTCTGGCTCTCCGTCCAGTTCTGGCTGTTACACCCTCATTGCTGAGAATGAAAAGACAAAGCCAAGTTGTTTAACAGCTTGCGAGGCTTGGCCAGCATGTCTGATGTCACGCAGATGAATCTACATAAACTGTGGTCGCTCATGCTTGTGAACTACCTCAGTAAACTCTGTGATAAGAGTTTTGTCATTCATGTTATCATCTCTTAACTTTTAAAACAATTCTGTTTTCATTTTTTTCACCCAGGTCAAACCAATCCCAAACTTCATTGTTTATACATTCTTGCATTTTCCAAATGTGTCCTGTGGTCTTAAGGATGCTGGAGACTATCCCAACATCTCAAGCTGTTCTGTTCAAGCAGTTCATCTTGAGCTTTCTTCTATAAAACACAAAAAGAAAAAAAAAAACTAAGTAATGTGTTTGTTGCGCTTTTTTTATACAAGTAATGGGCGCTAGAACTTTCAGGCTTCATATTGTCATTTTTGGAGTTTGATCGCTCCTCATTCATTTCTCATTCCTCGTTCATTCTATTGAGTTTTTAGATAGAAAGTCATAGATGTTTGAGATGACATCAGGGTGAGTAAATGGGTGAACTGTTCCTTATCTAACAAGCATTGCTTTTTGTTGTTCCTTGCCTCGTGTTAACCAGCGTAGAGGGACAGTAACAGTGTCTCAGCTGTACTGAGAGTTTGAAAGGATTTAAACACGCTGAACAATAGCCAAGTCTCCTTGGTAACAATGGCGAAAACTGAAATAATAGCAAACAAATAAAAAGGCTGCAAGGAGCTGTGGGTGCACAAGAATGTAGAACGTGATCTTTTGGGACCAATTTTAGTAGTAACAATAGGAACCTAAAGCATATAAACAACGACTGTTCCAGGGCTCTAAGGCGTCTGAGCAGCTGCCCAGAGAAATTTTAGTGTTGACACATAAAGGCCGTACCCGTAGTTCATTTGCGAGAGTGCATGTATACAGTACTGTCGTGTCGTAAGGTGTTTTAAAATGTTTTTGAAATCTCTTATTTTTTAAATATATATTCAAATGTATAGTAATAATGTAACATTTTAAAATATCTGTTCTCTATTTTAACAATTTTTCAAATGTAATTAATTTCTGTGGCAAAACTGATTTTTTTCATCATTACTGCAGTCTTCAATGTCATATGTTCCTTCAGAAACCATTCTAATATGTTGATTTGCTTCTCAAGAAGCATTTCTTTTCAATGTTGAATTATTATTTTTTTTTTTCAGTCTGTTACTTTTGATCATATTAATGCATTTTGAATGGTAGTGTGCAACATATGCGTATGTTTAAATATGTTTTTAAAAGAAGCTGTTTAATTTTCTTCAAACAGTATATGGGTCATTCTATAATTAAGGGGTACATTTAGCATTTGACAATGTGAAGAAAAAAGTTTTCCATTATTCCAAAAACCCAAACATGACCTTACATAGCTGCTTTGAAACTATCTATATTGTATAAATAAAGGTGATCTGTAGGAACATGTGCTTAAAATACCATCTATGTTTGCTACTGTCCACCACGTTACCTTTACTGGGTAAACATAGTTGACAGTAACTTGAAGTTGACATTTTTAGGGTTTTGGGCCTATAACTCAAAACATACAAAACAAAACATACATTTTAGTTAAATAGTGAATCTACTCTTGACACAGGTTTGCTAGTTTAGCCAATATTAGGGGAAAGAGAGAGAACAGGAAATATCATCATGCTGTGCAAATTATATGAGAATGGGACAAACCATTCCTTTTTGAGGGGGTGGGGTGGGTTGGGGTTCTACTGGGACACAAATAAAACAAGTTAAATCAAAATAAACACTTATTATTTTTGAAGCGCATACCCAAATGTCTTGATAACCTAATCTAAATAAAGACAAAACTTTGAAAGTAATTTATATTTGAAGTCATTTTCATGTTTAAATGCACGATAGAATGTATTAGTAAAATGTATTATGTATTATAAAATCAGACAGCTGAATACTAGGGTTTTGTGTGACATGAACATCATTTTTTAATAAAAGATATGTCTTTTTCCACATATGGCAGTGTAAGTAAGTATATTAAAAATATACTCCATGGGCATGAGATGTACCCACAACTATAAATTGACCCATACTTACATGCATGATTTTAGTTGGAATAAACAATGATGTCTGTGTATATTTGAACAGAAAATGAAGACAGTAGCTATGCAAAACCCCACTTTAGCTCAATTATAACTGTGCATGTTAACATGCTGATTGTGACACACTGGGTGATGTGCATCATTCAGGTTAAAACGCTTGACTGATACATGCAAAATGCAATTTGTGTGTGTGTGTGTGTGTGTGTGTGTGTGTGTGTAAAAAAGGCAAATGGAAATGGAAAAATGAAAAAAAAAATCCTTGTAGAGCGCTGCACCATAGGTTAATGTGGTAATATCGCTTAACCTCAGTAAACTTGTTACATTTAATGTTTGGGCTCTGCTTCACACTCTGTTAAAGAATACTTAAGCATTAACTCTCTCCGCTGTAATGCAGTCCATTGACTTTGATGAATCTTTTTAATATCAGTTTAATACCCTTTCTTGTAAAATCAAAGCATAGGCACTGGTGAAAGTCACTGTGTAATTATGATTGATTCCATATGACATTTGAATCCTTTAGCGGAAGCACTGTTTAGTCACATCAATAGGTCAATGGCTAGTTGAAAAAAGACACGGTCGGCCCAAATGAAAAGCTTCTTAGAGACCAAAACATCCCCAAACCGGTTTGCAAAGCCTCCATAATTCCTCTCTGTGCAGTGAAACAGTGACTCTGACTGTTAGAGACACAATGGGACGTGGATCTTGTACGGCCCAGTTCCACCATTAACAAAGGGACTTCGGTCATTTATCAAAAGTTTCCCGTCTGCAGACGACACAGACAAGGAATAAACGGTTCAAGGCTCACCAAAGTGCGCTTCGGCATGAAATTCAGCAGCGTCGCATTATTTGACATTCATCAAAGATTAATACAACAGCGGTGGCGTTGTTTGCGATATCAGGGACTGTATTCGTGCACTCATTTCACTTTGCAGTTCGCTTCTGTTTACTGTGGGGCTGCGTCGACCTCGTCGTATACTGTCGTATTCTCAAACAGATGCCGATATGCCTCTAAATTTCATTTCTCGCGCAGGGTCAGTCAAGGTCTCGGGAGCAGTGAGACTTGTCGTATCAGCCAAGCTTTATAAATAAAGAAAAAATGGGCCCGGAGGAAAAAAGATAAAACAAACTCTTTGATGAAAAATGATTTCTCGTCTGGTGGCTGTAATGTGAAATACTGAACACTCGGTTTGTTTTATTTAAAATGGGGGCCCAGATGCAGAAGCGGCTGAATCGAAATGTACCTTCTGATCAGAGAGCAATTTCCTTGAATGCAGGCCCTAATTTCTGAAGTGAAACTTTTCACACCCACAGCTCGATGTGTGTTGCAAAAGCTACTGTAGACTCTGTTGGAGATAGCCTTTCCTTCCACTCCAGATATAATTATTCCATCAATTTGACAAGCCCAAAGGGTCTGGGGTATATTTAGGTTTCTTTCTGATTGCTGAGGCACTGGTTTTCTCACCAGCACATGGGTAATTAAGGGGCAATTTTATTTAATTGACATATTCAAATTAATTATGGATTGGGAACATATAATAACTTCTGGCTGGCGATGCAAAGTGGACAGCGTCAACTTTTTTTCTTTTTTACAGAGTCATTTTGGATTGTAATATGCAAGATGATATGCAAAGATGCTGTTTAACTACAGTCAGGTTATTATATAATATTAAATTAATTATATTTCTAAATAATTAATTGTAAAAAAAAAATGTAAAAAAAAACGTAATAAAATATTAAAAAAAATATTTTTTATATATACTGCAAAAATGGTTTAATGACAGTCAATTAAATATTCTATATTTAATAATATATATATATATATATATATATATATACAACCAGCCTGGTTTTAGCTGGTCAGCTGGCTGGTTTTAGAGGGGTTTTGGCCATTTCCTTAGCTGGTCAGACTTGGAGACCAGCTAGAATCACCAGTTAAAACCAGCCTGACCAGCCTGGGAGACCAGCTAAAACCAGCTACTTCCAACTTAAACCAGCTAAGACCAGCCAACCAACCTAGGCTGGGTTTAGCTGTTTTTGTTGTTGTTGTTGTTGTTGTTGTTGTTGTTTTTTCAGCAGGGTGATGCTAACTGTCTAGCTAACAAGCTTGCTGGTGCTAATCTGAGGTAAATTTTAGATATAAAGTCCAAATATTTTTATTCAACCACCTAGATTACATCTAAAGGAGAAAAAGAAAGGATGTGATGTTCAGAACATGGTAACTACATTATCAAGTAGGAAGTGATGCCCTCTGGGGGCATTTGGCCAGGGGTGTTTTTACACCACAGACAAAAAAATATTATGAAAATACAATTATATTTTCCTTAAAATGTTCTTTGTAACTTCAGGCCTTATTCCCATATCAACTGTGACATTCTGCGAAACAACAAGCTTTAAACACATTTCTTACTGGTGAAAATGAGATGGTCAAATCTGTTTTCTCTCAGGTACAGTGCATCGCAGTGTAAGCTTCACAGTGAACATTACTACATCACTCTCATCAATATCAATGACAAACATATATATCTAGACTCTATATTTTAGGATATTTGGGGGAAATACCAGGTATTTTGAGCAGTACGATTGTAAAAAATAGTAGCCTATATAAAGACTATCAGTACTTTTTTTACTTTCACTAAAGTAAAATTGAAAAAGGAGTCTTTTTACTGGAGTAATATTTTATTATACTTATCTGTACTTTCACTCAGGTACTTGATTTTTGTACTTTTGTCCACCACTGGTTTTCAGGCCATTGGAAGTTTGATTTTAATGTGACAAAGTGGTTATATCTAAGTGTGTTTATACTTTTTAAAATTCATTTTCCCATTAACGGCATTATATTGTTCATTCAGACTGATCTATCTATCTATAATATATATTGAGAATATGTCTGTTCTCAATACACAGATCACTAATCAAACGCACTGGACCTCCACTCACTTATATTAGAAAATGGGAAAAGTTTGTCTGATAATGTTACACATGGCTAGTTCCTAAGGCGCAATTGGTAAGCAGTGTTTTAAGTCAGGGCTCAGGGAGGGTCAATTTCTTTTTTATTCTGTCAAAGTCGGACAATTCTTTCCTCTTCTCCTGTCTATCACGTCTGGCGTTTCATGCCGTTGTCTCTCCTAACAGCGGCGGATCTATGGCTTTTGCCACAGGAGGGTGAGGAAGAATTGATGGGTGTGATGTTAAAGCCCTGACACTTTTAGGCATTCAACAAGACATTAGTCAGGCAGTGAACTCACCCCAGACTGCCATCATTACTTCTTCTTAGAGCCCTTTTCTATGGAGTGGAGGGAGAGACGGTGTAGATCTGCTGATCTAGAAACAGCCTCAGCAGATCTTACAGTGCCACACATCATTGTCAACTACTGCTACCAGCCTACAAATCTGTGAGTTTCTAAACATGGAACACCGCAGCATTTAGTGTTGGCCATGATGAATGACACCAGCTCATGCGCTTTCCTTTTATCTCAAATCTTCTCTTTCTGTGTATTTTATTCTGATAGTGAACATTAGGACGACACACTAGAAGAATGTAATTTCATTTCTGGTGAATCAATAACTTCATTCGTATTCCTTGCATGCCGGCTTTATGTTTCAATCTAAAATATTGTGCTTGCAATTCAAGCCATTATATACAGAATCTTGATGGACAACCTAATGGTAAAGTTAAAATCTGCTTTTTCCCAGTGAGTGACCACATGCTTACTAATAGCCAGTAATGAAATGTAATTCATTCTCTTTCTTTCTTTCTTTCTTTCTTTCTTTCTTTCTTTCTTTCTTTCTTTCTTTCTTTCTTTCTCTCTTTCTTTCTTTTTAATACATACACTAGTGCTGTCAAACGATTAATCGCATCCAAAATAAAAGTTTGTTTACATACTATATGTGTGTTTACTTTGTATATTTATTATGTACATATAAATACACACACATGCATGTATATATTAAAACAAAATTTTTTTATGTATGTATGTGTATATAATATATATATATACATACATATATATATATATATATATATTTATACCTGTATACAATTTAGATTATAAATAAATATAAATATTTTAGATATAAATCTAAAATATTTTTCCTTAATATATACATGCGCGTGTGTGTGTGTGTGTGTGTGTGTGTGTGTGTGTGTGTATTTATATATACATAATAAATATACACAGTACACAAATATATAGTATGTAAACATAAACTTTTTGAATGCGATTAATCGTGATTAATCATTTGACAACACTAACATACACTATAAAAATAGTTTTTCAAAGCTGTAAATAAGATTATTATGTGTTTTACAAGAAAATCCGATCAAAAGTTTCAATCATTTTACTACAAAAGTTAATTATTTGTGAAATTTACTAGCAATCTCTGAGTGAAATAGTTTTTTTCTTCATTTTTCAGTTTATTTAAAGTGAAATGTCTATGATTTGAGTTTTACTATTAAAAAAAGCTATGTTACTGAAATGAAATGTCATGGTTTTCTTGACTTTTTTTAGTGTTGCACTTTAGGCCACACATTATTTTTTGTTTTTATAAAAAATATTTCTACATTTGACCGATTGATTTGCAGTAGATTTGCTTTATTGTTTTAACCAGTATGTAACTTAAAATAAAATATACTAAAAATACATTTATATTTAAAAATAATGAAACAAAAATGGTAAAAAACAATAATACAGAACAACTATATAAAACATAATTTATCAGTAAAAAATTGCGTTAATAAATAAAATAGCAATTAAATAGCATAAAAAGAATTAGAATTAAAATTTTAATTAAAAAGTGACAGAAAATAAACACCACAGTGCAACCAAGGGGCTGTAACTTTCGTAATGTTTCATTCGCACTGAAATCACATTTGTCATTTTATTTAAATACTGGACTAAATGCAAAAATGACTGTGAATGTACACTTTGAATTCAGGCTGTTTTGTTTTTCAGTGAACAAGGTTGCCATGTTCAGTCTACGTCTACTGCTAATGAATCTGAATGGCAGGTGCGACAGAGCTGATGCCCTCCATCATGCACGCGTCCCCCAGTTATGATGGATAAGAGACTGAAGGGCCCGAAGCTCAACAGTGCTTCAGACGGGTGCGCTCGTTGCTCTCGCCCAGCAGTAAATCCAAAAGAGCTGGGTGGGGGGCCACGGGGAGTGACGACATACAATAAATAACAAGCTGAGAAACTCTCACACCTCGAAGGCGAGCTGTGCTCGTGACTTAATGAAGTGTGCAAATGAGGTCACTTTTCTAGTCATAAGAATAACCCGTCTTGAGCCTCAGGGCTGGATTGATGCATTGCATCTCCTCAAATGACCATGAGCCTTTTTTAAGCAGATGTTTCTGTATCTCATTGCTCAATGCCCTTGAAACTTGTTTTGCCCTGGTGTGATGCTTTGAGAGCAAGCAATGCACAGAAAAAAAAAGTACGGGTGATACTTTGAAGACTGGCATTGACTGATCTTTTACTTTTATTTCCTTATCGGTGTCTTTTGATAACCATGCAAACGCCTGTGCAAAAGGAAAAACTTATGGCTGAACTTATGTCTTGCGAACTTTTGATATTAAATCAGTAAAGTTTCAGTGGCGGCATATTTGCTACATTTTTCCTTTTTGGAGTAGACATCCCTATTTGCATTGTTTTTTCAAACATGAACTTACCTTGTTCTTTTAATTTTAATTTCATTTTATTTTATTTTATTTTATTTTATTTGTCGTCATATTCCACCCTCAGCTTTAAACAGGCAGTTTATGGTACTTTACTTTCTGATTGGCTCACCTCTTTGCATGTAAAATAGAAACAATGTTTATGGGTTTTAGGTTTTCTTTTAGGTCCAGTATAGTTAGTGCAGCCCCATTCTTCAGTAACAGCCTCTTTGCAGGTTCACAAAACAATATGTGCTGAAATGTGCTGCAGAAACTGTTAAAGAGACTGAAATGATCAGAGTACTTGTTAAAAATAAACATCCACTCTGAGCCAGAAACAACAAACAACACAACATTTGGCCAATGTCTAGTTAACTGGAACAATAACATCTTATTTGGGGGTTTTGTAATTTTAGAATCTGCTGTGCTTCTTTGCATCAGACTGGCCCAAGTTGCTGGACATTGAATAGGTGTCATTGTAAAACAGAAATCCAATTATTTTGAATTGAATCTTCCAGCTTAATTTCAACAGATGGTCTTTTTTTGGAAGAGAGAGGTTGTTTTCAGTTTTGAAACTTGCATATGTTTATATAGTACATCAAGCTATTTCCACCAGGAATTTTTATTTTTAAAAGCCTTAAAAAGGTAAAAGATTCAGATATATCCAACGCCCTGAAGATGAAGGTTTGTCAAGCAAATTTCCTAAGTTCAATTCAAGCAAACCTGTGAAGTGGAGAGTTACAATGAGTCTCAACTGTGTCCTTGATCTAGTGCTCCAGGGAGAGCTATTAGTACAGGTCCTTCTCAAAAAATTAGCATATTGTGATAAAGTTCATTATTTTCTGTAATGTACTGATAAACATTAGACTTTCATATATTTTAGATTCATTACACACAACTCGAAGTAGTTCAAGCCTTTTATTGTTTTAATATTGATGATTTTGGCATACAGCTCATGAAAACCCAAAATTCCTATCTCAAAAAATTAGCATATCATGAAAAGGTTCTCTAAACGAGCTATTAACCTAATCATCTGAATCAACTAATTAACTCTAAACACCTGCAAAAGATTCCTGAGGCTTTTAAAAACTCCCAGCCTGGTTCATTACTCAAAACCGCAATCATGGGTAAGACTGCCGACCTGACTGCTGTCCAGAAGGCCATCATTGACACCCTCAAGCAAGAGGTCTGTGGGAAGGAAAAAGTGTGGCAGAAAACGCTGCACAACGAGAAGAGGTGACCGGACCCTGAGGAAGATTGTGGAGAAGGACCGATTCCAGACCTTGGGGGACCTGCGGAAGCAGCGGACTGAGTCTGGAGTAGAAACATCCAGAGCCACCGTGTACAGGCGTGTGCAGGAAATGGGCTACAGGTGCCGCATTCCCCAGGTCAAGCCACTTTTGAACCAGAAACAGCGGCAGAAGCGCCTGACCTGGGCTACAGAGAAGCAGCACTGGACTGTTGCTCAGTGGTCCAAAGTACTTTTTTCGGATGAAAGCAAATTTTGCATGTCATTCGGAAATCAAGGTGCCAGAGTCTGGAGGAAGACTGGGGAGAGGGAAATGCCAAAATGCCTGAAGTCCAGTGTCAAGTACCCACAGTCAGTGATGGTCTGGGGTGCCATGTCAGCTGCTGGTGTTGGTCCACTGTGTTTTATCAAGGGCAGGGTCAATGCAGCTAGCTATCAGGAGATTTTGGAGCACTCTATGCTTCCATCTGCTGAAAAGCTTTATGGAGATGAAGATTTCATTTTTCAGCACGACCTGGCACCTGCTCACAGTGCCAAAACCACTGGTAAATGGTTTACTGACCATGGTATTACTGTGCTCAATTGGCCTGCCAACTCTCCTGACCTGAACCCCATAGAGAATCTGTGGGATATTGTGAAGAGAAAGTTGAGAGACGCAAGACCCAACACTCTGGATGAGCTTAAGGCCGCTATCGAAGCATTCTGGGCCTCCATAACACCTCAGCAGTGCCACAGGCTGATTGCCTCCATGCGACGCCGCATTGAAGCAGTCATTTCTGCAAAAGGATTCCCGACCAAGTATTGAGTGCATAACTGAACATAATTATTTGAAGGTTGACTTTTTTTGTATTAAAAACACTTCTCTTTTATTGGTCGGATGAAATATGCTAATTTTTTGAGATAGGAATTTTGGGTTTTCATGAGCTGTATGCCAAAATCATCAATATTAAAACAATAAAAGGCTTGAACTACTTCGAGTTGTGTGTAATGAATCTGAAATATATGAAAGTCTAATGTTTATCAGTACATTACAGAAAATAATGAACTTTATCACAATATGCTAATTTTTTGAGAAGGACCTGTATATGCTAAGTGACTTTAGATTAAACTTTTTGGATAAATGACATGTAACTAATCACATAGTGCTCTCTCACTTACTGTACAGTCTGAACTTGGTATTTGAAGACTGGCAAACAACACACATTAAAACTGTTTATGAGTTCTAAGTGAATGGCTTTATTGTGCAGAGATACCATTCCCCAAATGTCCTATCGCATTGAGCCAATCTGATATTTAAGGGACCTTAACTGGATTTTAATTTGGTGTGTTGGCGGAAGGAGGGAGAAGAAGGTTAGTCTCTTGTACCCAAGGCAAAGGAGAAATGTGGATTTGATGAGGTACAGTCATGATTCATTCTCTGGTGGATTTTCCACTATCTCCCTCTCTCTCCTGATCCTGTCATTGAAAGACTGCGATGAGTAAAGGTTATATGCTTATGCCTATGACTATATGATTTATTGCCCTTTCCTTTGTTCAGAGGGGTGTGGATCTACAGGACTAATGAGGACAGAATTCCACTATCTAATTAGAGCTTGAGAGCATGTAGTGGCTAAAAAATTGGATGAATGACTTTGTTGAATATTCCCTAACTCAACATTTCGGCTATTCATAATGCTCAGGCTCACTTCTTTATTTAAAAATAACGTGTAAGAAAACATAGAACACTATCTACCTGTCTGTTTGTTTGTCTGTCTGTCTGTCTGTCTGTCTGTCTGTTTAAATGTGCAGCATCAGAGATCTCATCACCTTGGACAGTTTTATGATTATGTATGGAACAAGGTGGTCATTTCAGTTTCTTAATTTTCAGAAATGATGTGCTACATATTGGTTTTAGGTTGCAGATTATTGAGAAGGACTTGTTAATAACTTAGAAAAGGAACAAGTTAGCTCTTGTTAATATCTAAAAAGTGCTAAAAAAAAAAGAGTACTAGCTGTGACTGAAGGGTTGGTTTGGGTGATGGATGACTATAGATGACTTTAGATGACTGTAGATGACTGTTTGAGGTAAATGAAATCTATCTATCATCTAACTATCTGTCTATCTATCTATCTATCTATCTATCTATCTATCTATCTATCTATCTATCTATCTATCTACCTATCTTTTCAAATGTGCTGCATCAGAGATTTCAGCACCTTGGACAGTTTTATCATTGTGTATGGCAAAAGGTGGTCATTTCAATTTATAATTTTCAGAAATTACGTGCTACATATTGGTTTTATGTTCCGAATTGTTGAGTATTACTTGTTAATATCTAAAAAGTGGTAAAAAAGACTCTATCTGTCTAATCTGTCCATCTGTCTTTCTGTCTGTTGAAATGTGCTGCATCATAGATTTCAGCACCTTGGACAGTTTTATGATTACGTATGGGAAAAGGAGGTCATTTCAATTTCATTCTTATTTTTCAGTAATTATTTGCTACATCGTGGTTTTAGTTTCCAAATTATTGAGAATGACTTGTTAGTGGTTAAAAGGTGGGAAAAATGAGTACTAGTTATGACTGGAGGCTTGGTTTTGGTGATGGTGAGATGACTGTTTGAGGTAAATGAAATCCGTTGAAACTTCCTTGTTTTCTATTATATCTGTTTAGTTGTTCTAAGTGTGTGTGTGTGTGTGTGTGTGTGTGTGTGAGACAGAGAGAGAGAGAGAGAGTTGTGTTTCAGTCACGTTGGAATGTGAGGGGGTTGGTGGACAGAGAGGGAATGCCGGGTGTCTGCGTACTTCTGAGGATGAAATTTGACTGGGTGTTTAGCCTGTAGATGGCAGGAGTGTCCTTCTACAGTGCAATCAGCCAGTCTTAGATCTCAGGTTCACTGCCAAACTTCATACAAAGATCTCTTTCGTAGGAAATAATTATAATATTAATGCTAGACTGGTAAAGTAATCCAAGCTTATGTTATATCCTCAAGATTCTCAAGTAAATAGTTATTTACATGAGGACTGCAAAACTGGATAAAATTAAATTGTCAGTACCAGTAGAGCATGTTGGACTAAATCATGGAATAGTTTTTTACAGTGCAGTCTTTAAATGATGAGTATGTTTCCATCATATTAAGTCTACTGTTATGTGTGTGTGTATATATATGTGTGTGTGTGTGTGTGTGTGTGTGTGTGTGTGTGTGTGTGTGTGTGTGTGTGTGTGTGCGTTGTCAACAGATTGTTTTAATGTGCCTTTATAAAAAATTAATTCTGCATTAAAAAAAAACAAATGGTCAATCCATGTAAATGGAGCATTTGCTTATTTGCTATATTTCAAAATGACTATATTTGCTTTTAGTTATTTATTTATTAAAAAAAAAAAAAACAGTCTGAGCTGGTTTGCTGGTCTTAACATAGTCTCCCAGTTTAACAGTGCTGGTTTACATTTGATTTAGCTGGTCAAAAACACCTCTGGATAAAATCATCCAGTAGACCAGCTTGCCCAGATCAGTGGACCAGTAAACCAGCTCAGAGCGTTTTTTGTTTTTCCTCCCCCCTCTAGCAGCGGTGCTTTATTCATTCATTTACTCATAAATGCACTAAATCTTCTATTTAAGCAATTATAAAACAGTGAGATCACACAGTTAATCCACAGAATAGCAGTGAATAGGAGTCGGTGAGCGAGATCACATTCACAGCGCAGAGAGTTTGGCCCCTTTTGGCGAGATGGTTGAGTCCTCGTCAAGGTTGCTGTGGGATCCCAGCATCACCGTTCACTTCGAGCCACACCGCGATCCGCTCCGCTTCTGGCTGAGGGAAAGAACAACTACCTTCATGTGAATATGAACATAGATGACACAGAGGGGCACAGCGTCAGATCAACGGGATTCCTGGCCGTTTTCAAGAGAGGATGTATTAGATGTGGTCCGGTGGACTCCCAAGCAAAGAAAATGGGGATTAAAACTGGAGTTACATTTTGGAATCTGATATTTTTTATGATGGTCACATGCGTGCGAGGTAAGTCGTCAGTCTCGAGGAGTTATTCGCAGGTTTTGCATCAATGTATACGGATGAGAACGAGCTTGGAGTGGATGTAGGGAGAGGAGAGCCAACCGTGCAGCAAATGCTTGAGAATAGAAGCGCATTTACTCAATGCAGGCATTGAGCGAGGACTCAATAAATATTCTTGCAGTATGCTCGAGCGGATACGTGAGTTGCTTGTGGTCATTAAGTGATGGATCACAAAGTAATATAAGGGCGTATAGAGATTTTATCTGAGCTGTTTTACATATTGACAGCACGCAGGGTGGTTTCAAATAACCACTCTTAGGAAACGGCTAATTAGTGTGGATGAGTGGAATCTCAAACGAACGCGTGTAATGAGTGCTTATTTTCGGGTAACGCAGCTCGATATGGGTTGGAGATGGAAAGCGAAGCACGATTCCTTATGACATAGTAGCTGTACGGCCAACAAAATGCACCATTAACACATGTGTTAGTCTATAAGTAGTCCAGAACGTGCTGGATAACGTGTGGCACCTAAGATTTCGACCGTACACTTGTCAGGGTACCATCTCAGCCAGCATCTCGCGATGGAATTGACGCGTCTGGACGCCTATCGATTAGCCTTGATTTGGAGGATTTAACTGTTGCACGCCGTCTCCATATACAGCATAACATGATCACATATGGGTCTGAAACATCCTCGGCGTTTTCAGAGGATTTTTTTATTTTTGAAAGAGGCTTGGTGTGAGCTTTCGTCTGTGTGATATGGAATATATAAGGCTTTTAGACGAGAAGTTTAAGGAACGTGCAGATTGTTAGGTTTCTGGTTTGAAAAAAAAAAAAAAAAAAAAAACCTTTGTAGTTTGATTGAATTAAGTGGGGTGGAGGCAAACCCCTGGGCAGCACTTCTGCCTGATGTATCTTGGTCATTACCACCTGCCTAGCATTTTAATTTGCATCAGAGCTGATTCATCTGATGCTAAACGGTTTATAAGAAAAGTACCGCCAGCTCAAATCAAATCTATTCATTCTCAGTCATTGTTATATAGATATAAACAGATAAGCTATTAACAGTTTGATTATTTTTCTATAATCTTGATTAGACGCATTAAGTACGTCGTTACGCGGAATGAATACTGAAAAGCCTTGATGTGTTTCCTAGTTGGACTGGAGAGATATGGATAAACAGCAGTACCGGTGTCCGTAAAGTGTGCGAGATGCAGTCTTGTTGGCTGATAACCCGTCGCGTGGTGGCAGTGTGACGAGATCCAGAGGATAATTAATGCGATCTAGACCTCACATCACTGCCTTGCTGCTAGATGGAGAGACCGCGCGTTATTCAGTGAGTCATTCTGACGCGCAGTTGTTTAATGTACTTAAATAAATACACAAACTGTGAACATACACATAATAAATAAATAAGAGACCAAAAAAAAAAAAAAAATCTTAAACCAGTCTAAGATGGTTGTCTTAGGTGGTTTACCATAGTCTTGCCTGATCTCCTAACCTCGCCAAGATGGTGTTTATCTGACTGACGTGCTCTAACTCCATTTTAAACCAGCAAACCCGTCCAGCATGACCATTTTAGCCTGGTTTAAGCATTCCCCCCCCCCCCCCCCCAGTAGGGACGTGGTCAGTAGATATATGCTTGATGGTTTAAGATCAGCAGGCCTTAGGACAAACCTTAATTATGAACATTATTTTTACTGGTGCTGAATTAAAAATTCACTGTTCTGGAAAGCAGCTCTACAGGAGTCCAGGTGGTAGATTTTAATATAAACGTGCTTCATCTCTACTCATTTCTTGCAGCAAAGGCACATTTTCTTTTATAAGTAAAACCAGCAGGGCATAACTGGAGTGTGAGGGCATTGTGACATCATTCAAAAATTGATGTAAAAAACTTAATATTTCTTGATTTCGTGATAGTAGTATAAAAAGATCAGCTACAGGCTTTAAAGTTTGTGTTTTAGTAAATGGTTTGGCAAAAAGGGCAATAAGGGACCTAGAGGTTGATTAAAGATGCATTTAAATTCTGTATAGACAATTTTTGTGTTTTAGGATCCGCCAACGACAGCTTAAACTTTGCCGTTTGCTGCTTAAGCAACATGAAGTGAAAATAAATGGACTGACTGTCAAATAATGAAAGCATTTGTCCTCATTATTAGAGAAGAAAAGTCTAGTTTCAAAGTCTTGTTTATTCCCATAAGTTATGCCATAGCTACTTTCACAAAACAGCAGGGTTCTTTAAGTTTGTTTATTCTGAAAGTCTGCTTAATAAATCAAAATTTAGTGGAAAAAAAACTAATATATTAGTGCTGGTTAACCTGCCCTATCACAAATCTAGTTTGTCTGGCTTTATCAAAAACCTCTTTAATCTCGCTTGTTTCCAATTAATCGCTGACCACAGATCACCGGCTAGAAGCCGAATATGCCTACCCAATGGTGAACATACGGACCCACTGAGGACAAGTCCTGAGGGGATGGATTAATAGCTGGAAGAGGCATCATACTTGGGATCAGTGCCCTATCTTACAAGTGTAAAATCCAGCATGTTACAGTTTGCCGCTGTGTAACACTGCCTCTTCTCTGGCATGCCTGAAAGAGGCTTTTAATCTCCATGAGCAAAGCATGGCTGTTGAAGAGCCAGGTGCAGAGCAGGGTCATTAAAGTCCCCAGATGTCTGCAGTCAAATAGATTTTAGGAACTCCTCTTTTACAGAAAGCATGTTTAGGGCTGTTTGTATGAATGTGCACCGCTTACAGGATGATTTCTAGCAGCCGTTTGAGGCTTGTCGTGTAACATGTTCTGTAGTGTTTCCTGTCAATTGACAAATGGCACACTGCCCTCAGGTTGGAATTACGTCTCGTGGGAAATTGAGCAGCCTCGATAAAATGGATCCAATTAGATGGTTTCTGTTTATTGGTGGACACATGAATAGGACATAAAGGGACGTGAATACCTCTTCTGAAGGGAATATGTTACGCTGAATCGAAGATCTGTGCTTCTGCTGCAGACCATACTGTTGCTACTTGGATATTCATCACCTTTTCTCCCGCCAGGAGGAGAATCGATCGGGAGTTGCAGTGATCCTCGCACAGTAACAAAGCTTTGCATGAACGCTCAGTGGATCACCTATAGTTTTCCCTGGACTTATCTTCCGTTCTTCTTCTTAACGGCTGCTGATGGTCAACGTTGCATTAGTCAAGCACAAATACTCACACCTATTTTGGTCTCTTGACTTGTACTTGACTACATCTGAAGTGCTAAACAGCTTGTAGTGCAAAACACACAAAAACAATGACAGATGGATGGCTTTTCAGAAGGGATGATGTTTTAAATTAGTGGACAAGAGGAGAGGTAGTTGGAATACAAGTTGCTCCTTATGAGGATCTTCCTAAAAGAAGCTTTGATGTCAGGCTTTGTGGTTTAAAAAAACTCAAAAATGCAGTATAAGCAAGGCCCAAAAATTAGCATTACCTTGCTGTGAATGGAGTAAAGGGAATTTGCCATTTTTCTTGTTGAAAATAATAATTAACATATTTTCAGATCTGCTAATGCTGAGTAAATGTACATACCAAAAATGTTTTATTACTGCTAGAAACTGTATTTCACATTATTTTTTTATTGAAAATCATTACCATTATGTCAAATCTGCTAATGTTGAGTTCATTTACAAACCATAAATATTTGTTAGCAATATGAATCTGTTTTTTGCATTATTTGTGTATTACAAATATTACAAATTACAGATATGTGACCCTGAACCACAAAACCAGTCATAAGTGTCCATTTTTTGAAAGTGAGATTTATACATCATCTGAAAGCTGAATAAATAAGCTTTCCATTGATGAATATGTATAAGTTTTTATACAGTACAACTATTTGAAAATCTGAGGGTGCAAAAAAATCTAAATATTGAGAAAATTGCCTTTAAAGTTGTCCAAATTAAGTTCTTAGCCATGCATATTACATAAAAATGAAGTTTTGATATATTTATGGTAGAAAATGTAAAAAAAAAATATAATGGAACATGATTTTTACTTAATATATTAATAATAAATAAAAAATATAATTTGGACCCATACAATGTATTTTGGCTATTAATATAATTATACCCATGCAACTTAAGACTGGTTTTGTGGTCCAGGGTGACATATAATAAAATAAAAAAAAATACTTAATTTCTGCTGGTTAAGTTGATAAACCAGTAGGTGGCGATAAGTGACTGTATTTTGAGTGACTCATTGAATCATTCCTTCAACCAATTTGTTTAAAATCACTGACACATACTGTAATGAAACAAGTGAGTCATTGAATTATTCGCTGAATCACTTTGTAACACTGATTAATTTGGGATGGTTACAGTGACGCTTAGAGATGCAAAACTAATTGCTGTGATTTTGTTTGTAGCTTCATTGATGGAAAAACAATACAAAATGTAATGGCCAATGTTTCGTCTCTAATTTACTGTATGTATATATATATATATATATATATATATATATATAATTTATATTTTTTTCACATTTCCATTACATGGATTTCTAGAAAAAAAAAATAGATATTTCAGAGACTTCTGATGTCTTTGTAATATTCCACATAATTAAAAGTTATGTTGAATTTCCTTGTAAAATCAGCAGCCATTTTATTAGCTTGCCAAGTTTTTACTTGGCGGTGTGCACAGTATAAGAATGTTTACAAGCATATATACCGAACCTCATTTTGAATTTTAATTATTATGTGTCTAGGGAAATAACCTGAAATCCCTAAATGTGAAACCCGAAGAAAACAACATTTTGGGATACACTATTAAGGCTGCTTCATGTACAGAATTCCCATGTACTTCATTAGTGAATTATACATGGGATTGTCAGATGGTGTTAATATTGTTAACTATTCTTACCCACCCTAGGCATTATTTACCACATGCTACATTTTAGTGCTGTAACAAGCAAAGTGAGTTTGGATAATTAATATAACATATCTGTACTATTATTCTATCTTCACATCATCATTAATGCCCCCCTTATAAGTCACGTCAGTGGTAGGGTTGGTATTGGTTGGTGAGAGCCAGCAGGGGGCACTAACTATTTCCTCAGTGTGATCTATGGTCCCGTTCACCACCAGAATAACAAAAGGCTCTGTCCACATACTAGATGATGTTTAGAGTACTGTCACACAATGGTAGGCTACATGAGTGACGGCTGAGTCGTGACCTCATTACTTGTAAAGGGCTTTCAGTGTGTGAAGTACTTTACAAGTGCACTGCACACAAACGCACAGTGATTTATACACTGATTTTATTTTAACCCACAAGAGCTAATTTTCTTCCGCAGAGGCTAATAAACGTAGCAAAGCAATTTTGCCGTCTCTCAAAAAAAGGCCGAATCCATTTCTGTAAGTTGATGTAGTATACTCCAAAAAAGAAACAAAGCTTTGTTGCAGCATATGCAGTCATACTGAAGCATTTTTCTGACCTCAAAGAAGTGAAAGGCTTCCAGGGAGACAGCTGTGTTGGAAACATGGTCTGATTGGATCCCTGTGTCTGTCAGGAAGGATCAGGTGCAGAGGCGTGGAGCTGTCTGTTTTTGCAACTCATTCTCACCACTACCTGTTGTGACAGAGTTGCTCAGTCCATACACACCTATAAAGATTCACAAACACATTTACAAACTGCTACAGTAGCCGCAGTGTCAAAAAAAAAGAGAAAAGCTGTGTTTGTTTTCATCATGCTGGAATACATCTGTACTGCTGCAGTATTCAGCAGCTGCTTGCTTTTGAGACAGGCAAAATTCAACGGAGGAAGGTAGTTTTTACTCTATAGTCTATTTTCATTTTTGGAAATTGTTACTTTACTACATTAAAAACATGATATATGGCTTCTTACTAAGTTTGTGCAATGTCGGGATGCAGTATTGCAATGTAAATGTAAGGAAACAAATATTCAAAAGAATTGGGGTGATATACAATAATTAGATTCAGGGAATCATATGCATGCCTGTCTGGCTGTGCAGTGCTATTTTTACTAGAAGACTGGCAAATTTCCTAGACATGTTGGACCTAGACCTCTGCCCTCATCAGAATGTCCATGGCCACGGTGCAAAGCCAGGCTTTTATGGGTCAGCCTCTGTGAATGAAGAAATGACATCAAAGTCCATTCTGAAGTGCATTGGCTTGACAGAGAGGAGTCACCATTCCTCTATGACAGCCAATGGCGGCGATTCAGAGGAGGCGTTATACGTTTGACCTTTTGCCACGTAGAACTCATGAGCAGGTCGTACGCACGCTGGCTTTCTCGTCTGATTCTTTCTGCCTCATTGTTTTCAGCCGAGATGCGTTTATTACAGTCAGTGATATATTTGCGGCCTCATTGTTTCACAAGGGAGGCTTGTTCGTGACCGCTTCTCATGGTGGGCCTCTTGTTTGAGGGGAAAATAGCTGTCAGTACGATCTGGGTTTCCTTGAATCGGGGCTGCCTCATGCTGAGCCTCTCTGCCAATTTCCTCAAAGCTCATTTACTCTTTTCTCCCTCCAGTTCCCCTCGCATATGTTGTTTCCCTTTCATAGACAGCAGATATAAATAATATCTCTTTGAGTGATATTTTTGTTAATGAAGGAAGAATGACACGGATACCTGTCGTCGGCTAGAGGACACAGCTGGGCGGAGATCTGGACTAGCTTGACCCCTTGACCTTTTGTTCCCAGGCTTCTGGCTTCGGCGGAGGATACAGCTGCTTGCCGGGTTGTCATATTAGATGATTTCATAATTAATAAACCCAGTTTTTCGGAGAATTCCTTGCACTACAATATTAATATCATAAAGTGCTTGTGACTATGACTTGCAGTCAACAGAAACCAAGATATTTAAAAAACACTAGATGCCCAGGGCAAACTGTAGTTCTTAGAAATGTATCTCCAACTGTCTTGGAGCATTTAAAGTTCTTAGCTTTTCCACAGAGCGGTCTGCTTTGTAGTGTTGCTATTCCAAGTTTCAGGTGCCATTCATCTGAATTGAATCACCACAATAACCTACTTAAAGTTTGTTATGTAATGCTTTTCAACTCTGTTCCAGCTCAAATGTCGCCAAATCACAACGCCCCCGTAAGTTCATCAGATAACACAATCACAGAGCACGATCTAATTAAAATGGCAAACATTTTAAATTAGTGTGTGCTATTTTGGGAGCGTGTCCACGCGGTTTGAGATATGCAGAATGCAACTTCATCAGTTTTAGCTGGGCCAAAGTCACCTTGAGATCATTTGTTCTAGTCCAGCAAGATTTAAAACCAAATTTTGAGTTACGGCCCATCACTTCATCTGGTTGACTGTGCGTGCAGTGAATTCTGATGTTAGGCAAGATTATCGCCTTTGTAATTAAGATTCATTATCACTATGCATATTTGAGATTGCTCAAGAGTTATTTTTCACTCAGAATGCTTAATTGGGCGAGTTAACCATCCGTGTCACGTGGTCTGTGTCACGTGGCACAATCCTGAAACCTAATGTGATCTCCTTAGGCCTTTTAAAATATTACTTCAGTCGAAAAGGGACTTTTTACAGTATTGTTGTGAAAGGCTTGGCTTCGTGCCTTGAACGATCTTAGACGAGGATGACTTTGTTCCAGCTGTTTGCTGTTCTGTACCTGCAGAGGGCTGCAAATCTAATGAGGCTGGAAAAGTTTTTGGAAACACTTTCGCTCCGCAGAGGAAAGAACAAGCTCTCATCAGAATTTATATGCTTCAACAGGCTTCAAAAGGCCAAAGACTGGCTGAGGGAGAGAGTTATACTGACTATGTGTAATTGCACTATGATTTATTATTATTGTCTGGCTAAGCTAGTATTCACAAAGCTACTGTGGTATTGTCTGTAAGTAAGTCAGGTTTTTATAAATATTATTATTGGTCTTGTTAAAAGGCTAATGCACTTTCAGTGCTTTAATTACTGTGGCTTTTGCCAGAACAAACCAGAATGCATGTGTTTCAACTATGAAGGCCAATCAATAGCTAATATGTGGAGAGGATGAGTTGTAATTATGATGTCAGCAGCAGGTGTTTGGAAACACAATCACTCTCATCTTTGAGCCACAGAGCCAGATGCCAGTCAGTTTCCAGACTGTTAAGATTGAGGTTATTGGCAGAAACTTTATTTCTTTTTATTTATTCTAACATTGTGTAAACTCTAGTATTGAGTAAACAAAAACTTGTGTTTACTGGTTAGGTATGTTTTCCATTAATGTTATTTAAATAGATTTTTTTACATGCTTTATTGAATTCAATATTACCACAATAACAGGTAAGGCCAAGTCCTTAGCGACTATCTTTCCAGTGTATGAGCTCTGACGTCAAAGGCAGCAGACAGGAAAAAAAGTCCATTTCACGCTTTTTAGCGCCCTTCAGAAAAAAAAAATCTGTCACTCGTAAAATATCTAATATATCATGAAATACATGACTGATATAGGCTATATGTTGCTTGCAAAAAAATATTTCATTAGAGTTCATGGTTACTTGCCTACATGTCTAAATATATGAAGAGTTTAGATGCAAAAGCCTCTATATCCATCTGACGTCTTTCTTTAAAAATATGCATTTTTATCAGGCTCTGATGTATAAGTTTCTTCTGATTGGGCTGAGGCTGGGATTTTAGCGGGTTTGAAGTAAAAGTATTTGAATGATGTATAATATGTGTTGAGAACATTCACTCAGTATCTCATTTTTGACCAAGTTGGCTTTGAGGGGGTTTTGCATCTAAGCTCTTCATATATGCATATATATTTTAAAGTGAACTATTTGAACGCATCCTGTTAATGCATCAGTTCTCAAATATGTATGTAAATGTATTTTATCTGTTATTACAGTGAAGTCAAGAACTTTTGGATTTCATTTGAAAAAAGTTAAATGAATTTTTTCATGTCTCCTGGAAAACACAACAGTATATAACACAACTTTATAGATTATGTTGGAAATGTAATTTTTATTATTATTTTCGCTTTATAGACATCATTGTGTACTTTTACAAATTCTTGAATGTATGTTTTTTTTCTAGTACGTTTTTAATTTAACATTTATATTTGCAGTTAAAAAAAACTTGATATATTGAATTTAGCAGTGTGATTAGATCAAACACTTGTAAAGTGTAATGTAAAGTACCTTAAATTTGTCATAGTGCAAGACTGACGCCTTTGACTGCTCACTTTTTCTCACACATCTCTAAACCTAGATTTTTTTTTTTTTTTTTTCACTGCCCTATGCCTCAAGCTTTAAATACATACTGTGATACAAATGACTCATTTATTCAATCATAACATAAGCACAAAACCTCAGCTGGGTTTGTGTGGTACTGTATATCATATAATCTGATATAGAAAACCATTGATGTCACACATTCTGTTTTTGCTTTTCACCAAGATCACATTGAGATGGTATCATACAACCTGACAAGCAACAATCACAAAAGACAACAAGTCGCACAGTGTGCACTCACTTTACACCCCAGTCAGTCGGTGTAACGCCAGCAGACAGGCAGGAAGACTGCTGTGTTTGATAACATAATATACATAGTAGTAGAATCAAAGATGAAGCAAACAATACGTCCCCAGGATCTGCATCGCATTACGACAATAGAGAAATCACACACCAACACAAGCATGTGTGAAAGTCTGAAGGAATAAAAGGGTTTCGCTGCTAGTTTGCGGTAAGACGCAAATCCCTCTAATTACCAAGAGAACGTTTGACATTTTTCAGAAGTTCCAGAGATTTGGCAGGCGTAATTATCGCTGGTGGTTGCATAAAGTAAAGGGCTGCACTGTAAGTATATTGTAATGAGGGATAAACTTTTCTCTATTCTAGTAGCCCAGAGCTCACACCATCACCCTTTTTTCCCCACAGCTGTCCTGTGGTGACATTTGGCATTTCTTAAATTACTTTGCTGATACAACCAATAATTAGGAATGAAAAACAGTTCTTTTTCATTTTTCAAGAGGCTTGGCTAATTGGCTTTTCGTTGCAGTGCGGTTTTGAGAGAGTGGTGACAGGAACTACTGCCTCACCTCTTAAAACCTGTCAAAAAAATCGCCATCCTACCTCAGTTCGGCGGCGGCCATGACCGTGCATAGATTTCTGTAATGATTTGATTTCTAGCAGTGAGACAAAGTCACATCTTTGGTCTCATTAAAGTTTTCTCAGATCAGGCCCTCTTCAAGATGCCGAGGATCTGTCTGTCCTCCTACGCCTTACATTGTCACCCTTGTTTCTCACACCCGCGCAAAAATTTGTTGGTTCTGGAAATTACACGTATGAGGTACAAGGTGTAATTTGACCCATTATTTGCGTTCGTTTGTGACTTTTCCAAGTCTGTGTGTTTAGTTGCTTCACACCACCGCTGAGACTCCACAGGCTGTTATTATCTATTGTGTATGTATTATACAGGGGTGCGCAACTGCTCGTTGTAGCTTCTTGTGGTATAATTATAATCTGCGCACAAAGTAGCGATTGATACCGCTTAATTGGATCTATACAAACATTAACTAGATCTTAATGTCAGATATAAATGTATATTGAAGGAGAACTATATTTTGCTGGTAACATTAAGGCCTTTTGAACCAAGCCTAACACAAAAACAGAAATTAAAATCTAACCACATCCAAAAACATTCATTTTTTGTAGACAAATCCAGTGCTGTACTCTTATAGAGGTAAACACAGTAAGCTAAAAAGGGAAAAACTAATAAGAGAATGATATATTATTTATTCAGTTTGCAGAATAATACTTAAATGATTGTCATCATTTTGTCAACATTTACTCACCCTCATGCCATTCTTGTGGAACAAGAAAGATGATTTTGAAGAATTGGTTCCCATTGACTTCCTTAAGGTTTAGTAAATGAAGACAGAATTGTCATTACCTGCGTTTCCTTTAATCTTCAATTTGTGAATTTGTGAAAATACTCCCAATGGAAACGTCAATTTTGCAAAAACTCTCATATATTGTAAAAATGTTTTACGGTCACATGAGGTGGTTTTTCAGTCAATTCAAAAAGGTTTTTTTGAATCACTAAATCATACTCTCAATCGATTTATTCAAATCACCTACACATTTATGGCAATTGTCTTTATCAATGAGACATTTTAATCATTTGATTATTTCCGAACAGCATCTAATGTTTACCATTAGAATCAGAATAACTCAAAAAAAATATGAACCTATATTGTGCATGCTTTTGTGCTGAAAATTTGGTAGGATAGCACTTTATATCTCCATTATCAAATGTGGCATCTTCCACGTTTTTGCATGTCCTTGATTGTAGGGATGAGAAATATCTCGGTGAGTATCAGGGATTACTTATGTCTTTAAACGCAAATGTCAGCCCTGCAGAGGCTGCACACTTTATGTTGAGTCATGCTGATGTTTTCATTCAAGCCCTCTTATACAAAGCTGAAGATATGTTGAGCCTTTCCTTTGGGATTTCCAGACCCTAGTTTAAATGTCAAGTGCTCCAGCTGGAGATGGCGCACAATGGCCTTCGAGATGTTGCCCCCTGCTTTTCAGGCTCTGTCATTCCACTGTATATTTGCCTCTTTTCTCCCCTCTCCTCTTCCACCTTGACTCCGCTCCCTGCTGTCGTGGTATAAGGCCGATGTATTCCGGCAGTGCGATTGCTTTCATACGTACAGCAGTTCTCAGTGGTAGAGCTCATTCACTGACACGCACACACATGCACACACAAACAGGTTGCAGAAATACTGTGCGAACGCTCACCAGTTGTTTGCCATGCTTGAAGGGCTTTCTTTTTTTCATCTTCTCTTGTATTGATCTAGTCTCCATATGTAATGACATCCATGCTGCATGGCTTTAATGTCAGACGCTACATGCCTTCTGCACTTCGTTGCTTTTAATTTGCCTCTTTGAGTCAGACATCCCTGTTCCTCCAAAGCCCCCGATACATTAATTAAAGGATTTCTGCAACAGTGTACTTCAGAAGGCAAAGCGATGGTAGGGGTGGCAATAAAATTATAAATAATCACTTACACTCAGACTACCATGTAGAATTACAGCCCAAATATGCCCTGTTTTGAGTCAGACCCTCATGTTTATTTAATGAGCTGTTGGGAAGCTAAAATAGTGCGACAGTCACTGTTGTGTCAAGTTTACCAGTGCAGAGGTTTGTTGTGAAGTTCCTGGACCTGTCATCACACAGTATGTGCTTTTTTTTAAAGGAGACATTGGTGTTAAGTTATTTTAAGTGAGGAAGAACTTTTTGAATTTTGCAAGAATTTCGAGTTCAACTATTAGACAGTATTTGGCTCCATTTATATTTCATTATGCATGTAAATTGACATTTGGTACAATTAAATTTAACTGGAAAGTCTAATTCCGACATGTCTTCTCAATAGCTTGAATAGCATTTTAGGCTTGGACTTTTTAATATCTGTCAGTTATTAGCAAAGCAGAATTATCTGATGTAAAATTACATCTGCTGTGATAACTTTTGACCTTTAGAATGAGTTTAGTTAAGACATTTTCACAATTTGGGCACTGAATTTTAAGAATTGATTATTTTCTCTATATAAAAATGTATTTGTACTGGTAGTGTCTTACAGGATATTTAATTGAATTTGAACTTTTCATGTTATAAAGAGTGGCAGAACACTTCATTTTACTACCTGTGTTGCAAAAAATGAATAAACAAAACTAGTCAAATTAAGTGTTCTGCCACCCTGTTCTTTAAAATATTAAATATGTAAGGGATAATCAATGGTTTGCTGTACATTAAAGGATTTTAAATTCATGACATGGAGGCTAATAACCGTCCAACGCAGAGGAAACCTCTGATTGGCTTTTAATTGGCTGCACACCTGCATTACATGGAATAAAATGAAATATTATATTAATTAACAAATAAGTAAATGCACATTTCATAGGTATTTTATCAGTTCAAAATATTTTTTTAATGTTTAATTAATATATTAAAACTGTTATTTGAATGTATTTTAAAATGTGATTTATTCCTACGATGGCTTTTTTAGGAGCCATTACTCCAGTTTCATTCTTCAGAAATCATTCTAAAATGCTGATTTGGAGCTCTTATTATTATCCATGTTGAACATAGTTGTTTTTGTTGAATTTAAGGCTTCAAAGGAACGTCATTTATTTGAAATAAAACTCTTGTGTAACATAATTTTATGCATCCTTAAGTATTAATTTGTTCCATGAATAAATAAACTAAATGAAAATCAGTGCATATAAATTGATAGCAAATGTTCTTTGGAAATATCCAAAATGCTGTGTGTATGTGCTTATATACCTCAAATTATGTTTCAGCTGCATCAGTTCAAATTCAAGTATTAAATTGAAATTTAAAAAGCATTCTCTGCTACAAGAGCGGACGAAAAGAACCCACTGGTGCTGTTGGTGAGGAGATTGCAGTACTTGAACTTTAAGCCAACTTCCTAAAGAGCACAGGCTCCGTGTAACCATAATGAGGGACACTTAAGCCCTTCATCTGTATTCAGTTTGTGAATTGTCAATAAACCGATGGAGATAGTGGTCTTCGTGGAATCATAGGTTTAAAGTAGAGGTGAACTCAAATTGCTGAGGCAGGCCTAGAGAGGAAATGCAGAACACATTTATGCACAGTGATCGTATATCATCAGATATACTGTAACATTAAAGTATCTTGATTGATTTAAAAAGTAATAAAAACATGAAAGTGATTTCAAGGTCATTTGGGCACCGATCGCAAGAGTCCAGCAGTTGTTGTTCATGTGTTCAACAGTTCATTCAGTCCAGCAGGAGAGGAAAAGGCTGACTGTGCTCATAATCGTTTCCGTAGAAGCATTTAAAAGAGAATTTCAGGCTGAAAATGGGTCTGTTAGTACTCTAGCATCAACAAATCCTCTTTCATAGCCTTTCTTCTAATGGACTGAGGGAAGTCCACAAGGACAAAGTTCATACAGTCTTCAAAGCCTCAATATTTTTCTGCATCAACAAAACTATTATGCTGGGAAACTATTTGGCCGTCTGCATCTATCGGCAGATTGCAAACGCGCAGCCTCTTTGTGCCATCGAATCTTTCATACATTACAGCTTAAATGAGAATGCTTTATTCCGACTGTTACATCCTTAATCATTTTTGGATTTTATTTATTCTCTCTAGGACTGAGAGACACACACAGACGCTCTTTTGTTCAGAATTAAGAGGCTTTTCACAGTCCTCCTTGATGT
This sequence comes from Cirrhinus molitorella, assembly GCA_033026305.1. NCBI lineage: Eukaryota > Metazoa > Chordata > Actinopteri > Cypriniformes > Cyprinidae > Cirrhinus > Cirrhinus molitorella. The sequence goes on from CM065131.1 coordinate 2,548,378, forward strand.
GTTTGGAATCGTCTCAGGCTTTTAAGAAAGGCTTGGTTTGCTGACCATTTAACATGCTTTTGGCAGGTGTTCATTCTAGCAGTTGATGCTAGACACCACCTCACCTACCCTGAAGAAATCTGCACAATTTGTGACGTTTCATAAAAATCATTTTTCTCCTCTCTCTTTTTCACCTAGTGACTAAACATTTCCACAGAAATGAGACGGTATGTATTAACTGCATTGAAAATACAATTTATTTTCCTTAATAATGAAAGGAAAGATCCGGGAAACGGAAAGGCAAAGCAGTGCTGTAATAGGACACTTTCATCAGTTCAGCTGTCTGTTTTCCTCCATTTCCTCCAAAGTCACTTTGCACTTGTGCTTCTGGAACATTCCTTGAGTTCCTTCTGAGAGGTGCTGCAGTTCAGCGATAAGCATTGCTCTCTTTCACATTCATTCTTCCGCCATGCTTCCCTGAAGTCCTAAAGTCCTATCAACGCCTCCAGCCAGTGTGTGTGACAGGGAAAGTGTGTGCTTTATGCATGTGTGTGTTTTTCCTCCCTTATGTTATTGTTTTTGTGCAATGTGCTTATAACCTTACATCATGCTGCGCTTTTCAAGTTTGCATTTTGTAAAACCCTGAGAGGTTATATAGAACTAATATTTTTTTCAGATTATTTCCATCCTGTGTTTTTCACTCAAATGTTCATGTTTCACCTTCCCTTACACTTTTGAGCTTCAGTTGCTTCTCTGTTTTGCCTCAAGTAACATCACAGGCACAGTTTAGAGAGCGTTTAAAATTAGAACAGCCACATACGGCACAGACACGCTCCAAACACATAAGGACCGCTGTTGCTCTCGAAAAAATGTTTGTTTACAGCAAACATGGAAAACTCATTTGAAAGTGACATTTTTCAGTGTCACATTTAGAGCAGCGCACTGCTGTGTTTGAGTGGTCACTGTGTTGTGTTTTTCAGGAAAGCATCCGTCGTAATCCTAGTCAATGAGCATTACTGCCGTCGTGCTGATGCGATTTTACAGCACACAAATACATCAGAATCTAAACAATGAAGGTGGCTCGAGACGCAGAGCGCCTTGGCCCGGTTTTCAAAACGTGCTCTTCCAGGCGCGAGAGAACGCAGGCCCCCGTCATTGTTGGCTCACCATCAAAGTAAGCTGGGAAACAAGGCTAGCCAGCTGGGAAATGGCACATCAGCACAAACAGAGCCAATCAACATTAGCCCAGGCTCACCCCGAGAACAATAATGCGAGGGCTGGGAAAGTATTTACCGGCGCTGTGCTGGGCTCCACAGGGTGCATGATCCTTACTTACCCTCCAACCTGTTTTAGACATTAGATCACCGTGGCTTTCATTAGAGCAAAGGACTCTTTTTCATCATCATCATCTGCCTTTACCGAGTCGTCTCCAGAGGTGGGGCGAACACCTGCTCGTGCGAATGCCGTTATGTGTCTGCAAATGAGCGAGGGAAATTAAATGTTATTGGTACTTCATTGAGCTTTTCTTACATGTTCAGTGCTTATATGATGAAGTTATGTGTACTATTAGTAAAAAAATAATAGTAAAAAAAGTTATGTGTACTATTAGTAAAAAACAGATGCATATTTAGCAACTCGTTAGGAATAGGAAATTTGCCAAAAATGTACTCACCCTCACACCATTCAAGAGTTTTTTTCTTCATCGCTCACCAATGGATTCTCTGCAGCGAATAAGAGCTATAAGACTCCAAACAGCTGAGAAAAAATATCATAACAAATAAATATATATGTCCTGTGAAGTAAAAATCTGCATGTTCATAATAAACAAATCCGTCAAGACGTTTTATCTTTAAACTGTCCATAATCGATAATAACACTAGAGGGTTTTGCACTTTGTCACAGTTTGGTCAGTTAACCGCTTTGAATTCCTGTTCTGAATCAAATGATTCGCAATACGTGCTTTGAATTCCTGTTCTGAATCTAATGATTCACGATACGCGCTTTGAATCCCTGTTCTGAATCTAATGATTCACGATACGCACTTTGAATTCCTGTTCTGAATCAAATGATTCGCGATACGCGCTAATTCCTGTTCTAAATCAAATGATTCGCGATATGCACTTTGAATTCCTGTTCTGAATCAAATGATTCGCGATACACGCTTTGAATTCCTGTTCTGAATAAAAATGATTCGCAATATGCGCTAATTCCTGTTCTGAATCTAATGATTCGCGATACGTGCTTTGAATTCCTGTTCTGAATCAAATGATTCACGATACGCGCTTTGAATTCTCGCAATACGAGTTCCGATTGGACCGATTGAATCATTTTATGACGCAGTGGTAACTGATTTAGAGTTTCAAAAAGCTTTGTTGATGCTCTTTGGTTGTTTTCTGTATATAATTTATTTGTTGTTTGAATAACAGTGGAAATGAAATAATTACTTACAGTGTAAGTAATGATTTAAGCCCAACTTACAATGATTTTATTAAATTGTTATCACGTTAGACACAGTTTCCGTGTAAATGACATGACACTCATTATGTTGTACATGCCTAAAAAGATGGGTTAATAATGTGCGTTGTTAACAGATAACACTAGGTTAATTAGGCTATAGTCTTACTGGAGTTGGGTCAACCTTCAACTATGGAGAGAAAAAAGTTTTCAAAAGCAGTTTTAGTTTGGCCAACCACAAACACCTTTTGTTCCTCTTCCCCTTGATTTGTTATAACTTTTTGGAGTCTATAGTATTCCAAAAGTTTTCCTGGCCAATTAGTACAGCCCAAAACATGACAATAATTGACCATTTTCAGCCGCAAAAAAAGTTCAGTTCAGTGGCATTGTTTATGTTCATTGCCGCCAATCTAGCCGATTGGTAATGCATTGTGAAAACGCTCTATTATATTGATCGGTACTTTTCTTTCACTTTTGAGATTTGCGATCACACATACTCTGTTTACACCACATCTTGGATGGCGTGAGGGTGAGTAAATTTTCAGCAGAGTTTCATTTTTGGGTGACGTACTCCTTCAAACTGGATATCCGCGGTTGGTGAAGGATGCAGGTTTTGACTGCCGAAGCGGTGCAACTGTTGTGAATTGGGCTCAGCATGTGGCATGTGAGAGAGTATCGCTCTCCATGGTGCTGAATATCACTTGCCTGTTTAGCTCAGGCGTATTTATGAAGAGAAGGAAAGACCCTGCCTGCATTGCCCCAAACATTCATGTGTATGTGTGTGTGTGTGTGTGTGTGTGTGTTTTTCTAATATAGTATAAAACGAGAAGCAAGATTGGGTCCGTATCCATTCTGCTCTGTCAGCAGGAGCACTGGCACTAAAATTAACTCCTGGAGATAAAAGACCCGCCACAGTGTTTGGCAAGCTCTATAAGGACTTATTTCACTCCAACTTTGTTGTTATATAATTAGAAATGGACAAACTTTTCTCATTGTTATGTTGACATTTAATTTGATCGCAGTGTAAAATAACATATTTATGATTTATAAATGAAAACATGTTTCCTAATTTAATTTTACTGCCGTCTTAGTGACTGGAATGACTATTCGACTACTAAAATGGTCTTTTATAGTCACATTTTATGTTTGATGTTTATATCTTTGCATAAAAAATTAGGATGGCTCTATTTCAGACATTTGGACCGTGTTATACATCAGTAATATAAAATAAATCTCATAGAGTGGGGTCTAAAAGTCTGAGTCCACACTGGAAAACTGAGATTTGAAAAATGTACATTCAATTTACAGACTTACATTCAATTACTTCTATTGTGATGTGCAGTGATGGTCTAAATGGTTATTCAGCAGCAGATGTGTGCAAACATTTCAAACCCTCAATAAGCTGTGGCATTCTGACCAGTGAAGGTCTCAGAACCAGCTGAATTATCTTTCTCAAGCTCTGGCATGTCAGGCAACAGCAGAAAGCAGAGAACATTTCACAGTTTCTCTCTGACATGAGACAAAGAAAAATGCACGACAGACACTGGGCTGTCAAGGACAGTCTATCTTTCTTTTCGCTCCATCTCTGTCACTGCCTTTCTTTCTTCCTTTCCTTATTCCCTCCCTCCTTCCTTCCTTCCTGCCTTAACAAATATACCAAAAACTCTCTTCCCAAGTCATTAAGTCCAGCTTTCACAGAAATGGGTGCAATTCAATCATTTTATTAGAATGTTTTTGTTTTTTGTAGGGTGATTAGTAAAAAATCCCTTATTAAATTTGTTAATTATTTATTTTTGTTTTTATACAATTAATTGTATTAAATTAACATGTTAAACCGACAGACTCATTTTTTTTTTATATTTCTTAGTCTTATCTCAGCTCAATGGAGAGTCTCTGTGGTGTGCATGACTCTGATTGTACTATGTGTCAAGTTAAGTGCTATTTTCTGATGATGATGGTCCCTGCTGAAATGAGGCAGAAGGAGAGGTGTAATCTTTCTTTCTAATCTCATTCTGTGCCTAGTGTCTCAGAGGCAAAGGGATCTCTCGCCCACATTTCACGACTGCTAACTGAAGTTTTCATATCGCACGACCGTATAGTACTCTCACCTCTTCACCCAAATGAGGCTTCATATTACTATCCTCAATCCCACACAGAGTTATAAATTCATCATTTCTGTGTGCAATTCATCAATGGTGCTCATTTAAAGAGATAGTACTCCCCGAAATGAAAATACTACATTATTTACTCAGCCTCATGTTGTTTTAAATGCTTTATGCTGGTATTTATTTCCCAAAGAACACAAAAGGGGAGAAAAAAATAATAATATTTGTACATTTTTAATTTAAATTTAAAAGAACACAAAATGAGAGAAAATGTAATAATAATAATAAAAAAAAATGCATGAATTAATTAAGAAGGTGAAATACTCCAGGGCACTCGTGTGGTAAAAGTAATAAGCCTTTAATTTACTGGGCTAAAAGTTGTTAAAAGTGTAGATCTATGCATTTACACAGACTTCTTCAGGATACCTTCAGGATAATTAATTAATTAAAGTAATTAATTAATCACCCAATGGGACTGAACTTCCTGTAGGCTTCATATTATTATCCTAAGTCCCACTCAAAGTTATAAATTCTTATTCTCTGATTATATGTCTTTAAAATAGATAGTAAACCCCCAAAATGAAAATATTGTAATTCCCAAAGAAAACACACATAAACAAAATTATTTATTTAACTGACTAGCCAATTAAATAAGCTTCCTATAGGTGTTTCAATATCATATATCTCTGTCAGATCTATACCTAATTTCTGTGTAAGGCATCAAAAACCTGCTTTTAATATGTGTCATATCTATTCACACTGGCGTTCTGCAAGAAAGCAATATGGAAAATGTGGCAATGGGTGTTATATCAAACACGGCCCCGCGAGAAACGTTCTCCGAGACAGGAGCAATCTATTTAAATCTAGCAAGTGTAATCAGACAGCCTCATCTGTGACTAAATGTCTAATGTAGAACAATGGGACCCTCTTTTCCCAAAATATGTGCCGCCTGCTTGGTTTCTCATTATTGATCCACATCGCGATGAGGAGATGAGATTTGTGGTCCCTTTGGTACACATAGCAACCAGTGAAAAGAACACATTAGAGGAAATCTCTTCAGCGGACTCCAGAGAAAATGGTGTTCTTTGGTTTTTATTTATTTATTTATTTTTTGATACGACTCTGTAATTTAAGCAACGGATGCTTCAGGGAGTTTCCAAAGGCACGCTGAGAAACATCTGTTAACCGATGAGGTTCTAGACAAAGCTCTGCCATATTGTCTTTGTTAGTGAACAACGGGACCTCGCTGGGGATCCGTAACCATATATATTCAAGGTTTAATCACAACAAGTCATATAAACACACTGGAGTTCTACTGTGATTTGTTATTAATTGATATGTACGTCTGCATATTGTAGCACCTCAGGTTGAAGAAGTGTAACATCTAGGACACCTGTGATTTCTTCACGTTGTGTTTTACTACAACCATGCAGGCAGCGAGCACCCACTGATCTGTCCTGGGGTTTGATTTATGTCCCAGTGATGATCATGCCTGCAGGAGATCCATATTTCATTAATCAAATGTGTTCCACTCATATTCCTCACCGCGGGCAAAGTTGTACTGTCGGTCGTTGTAAATTCCGGATCACTTTTTTTGTCAGGGTCCAAAAATAAGACTCTACAAGTGCCAAATGCTAATAAAAACTGGCTTTGATGAGTAAATATGTTACTGTACCCTTTCAGACTTTGCACTCTATTGCTTTACATTATCAGCAGGGTGTGAAATAAACTCTTTTGCAGAATTTTTACCAGGCAGCCATCAGCACATCAGTCTTTGCACAAGGTTTCTATGTTCTATGTTCAAATGTTCTGTATGTGTTTCATGGCCATATTTCAGTCATGTACATTCATGTTGCTTGCATATTGTTGTAGCCCAGTTTGTGCTGATTACAATATCATCTGACTTTAGCCAATATGTTTTTAAGATACTGAAAAATGCACAAATGTCAGGGCATGTCAAAACTTCTTCAGGGCCCAAAAACACCCTCAGACCCCAGAGGGTTAAAAAATGAAAATAATTATGCATTATGGATGTGAAAAAGGTGGTCAACGTTTCTGAGAAACTAGACGTAATAATACCCAACAAATAGTGAAGCAATGGCTCTTCATGGAACTTATAATTGTTACTAATTGTTATGGATGTGATAAGCCTGAAAATAGCACTTACCAGAACCATGCACTAAAAAAAAGCATAAAAAATTTTAGGAGAGACTTCAAATGGGTATTTGAACCACCAAATGTTGACATCTATGCTATCAGTATAGTAAAAACCTTTAGTAAAAACTTTCATGGTAAGTTTTACCTGTGCATGGAATTACTCTTAACATGAACTAAGAATGAACAATACTCCTACAGCATTTATTAATCTTAGTTAATATTAATTTCAGCATTTACTAAAGCACTATTAAAATCTAAATTTGTGTTTGTTAACATTAGTTAATGCACATAGGACTAACGTAAACAGTAAACCATTGCTTTTTTTATATTAATATTTTAATATAAAAAAAACTGTAATAAATATATTGTTCATAATTTCTTCATGTTAGTTAATACGTTAACAAATGAAAACTTACTGTAAAATGTTGCCATTTATTCTAATTAAAAAAAAAAAAAAACAAACAAACTTTCAGTTTTTTGTTTGCATTCTCTGTTAAATAACTTTAAACTTAAAGGATGAATAAATAAAAGAACAAAAAGTGAAACGATTTCACTCTTTTTGTAAGTTACATCGATACACTCTAATAATCAGACTGTGTTCTATGTAATCATGTTTCTGCCACAGAATAAACAAAAATAAATACAATAAAATTCAGACTCACAGTTCAGACTTTCACAATTCTGAAAAACAAAAAAATATTTTGGGAGACATAAACCTGCAATTCTGAGGGAAAACGTCTGAATTCTGAAATTTAAATCAGTTTTCTTTCTTTCTTTCAATTAAAAATAAAAAACGTTTACTTCCAGTTAACTTTAACTTCCATATTCTCTTAAAATATTAATAAATAAAAGAACAAAAAGTGAAAAGCTTTTGCTCAGTGTGACTTTCTGTAAGTTACATCTGAAAAATTACTATGATTGTTCAACTGATTCATTGAAAAATGATGATTCATTCATGTGACTGTCTTTGAGTGAATTGAATCACTCAGCAAAATCGCTGATTCATTCAGGAACAAAATAAAAAGCTGTCTTCATGAATGAGTAAAAAATTGCATATTCATTCAAGCTAATCCTTTAAAAAGGCTTACTAGTCCCGGAAATACCAATATTAACTTTTGTAATCAGGCTGTTTTATATGAAAGCATGTTTCTGCCACAGAACAATAATAATAATAATAATATAAAATAAGATAACTACGACATGTTATCTCACAAACTTTTTTCACAATTCTGAGAAGAAAAAAAATTAGGAGACATGAATCTGCAATTCTGAGAAATAAAGTCTAAATTCTGAGTTTTCTCAGGATTTTATTTATTTATTTATTTATTTATTCATTCATTTATGTATCCCCTTGTGAAAACAAGCTTCCTCATTTTTCCGAGTATCGGCATATAATAAAACAAATGATCAGTTTCTACATTTTGCAGGTGATTGGATGTTTACACACATAGTTTACCTATAGATTTGAACATATAACATCCAAAATTACTAGCAGTCGAGAAAAATAAAGTAAATGGATGTGCATTTGCATGAGCGACCCCAAATATGGGGACTAACAGCCAATGATTTGCGTTTTTCTTTCATCTTTTCCTCATTGACTTGCTGTAACATAAATACATTATATACAATCTGCTGTGGAAAAATACCCTATATTAAATACGTATTTGGCTAGAGTCTTGTAAAATCAGTCTCTTTATCTCAGTGGACAATTTACCAAAAGAAGTTGGGCTGGAAAGCCAAAAGGGTTTTATCGTGTCTTTATTGTTGTAACTCAAGGCCCAAGACAAAATCATGAGCTCCGCTGATTGTGTTTTCAGCATTCTCATTGGCATGGCACATGCCCCATGTTGCCCTTTATTCGTGTTTTTATTTTTTGTTTCTTTTGTTTTATTTGAGGTGGAGTGTTGTGCATGGCACATAAAGGCGGCGATGGAGAAGGGAGAGAGTCGTAGGCAGCCCATGTGAAGGCAGTGGCCCCAGGGCAGGCAATGCAATGCAAAGCAAACAAGCTTAACAAGTGAAAGTGCAGCTGAGGCACACCACTGCACCTCTCTCCTGCTCCATTCCTCCTCCCCGCTCGCCTTCCCTCTCTACCCAACAGAGATTTATGTACTGTGACACCACATCATATTACTGACCTGGATTCCCACTCCTGCTTGTTTGCCCAGCTGTTGTGACTGTTTTAACACCTTTCCTTTCATTAGGAACCGCTGTGAGCGCACACATGTATCATTTCAGCTCTGTTGTTGGATTCCTGTCCTTCTTTTTGTTGTTGTTTTTTTTAGGATGCTGTGTCCTAAACTGCAAAAGAAATACCACTCCACATAAGTGCACATTAACATTAAATATCTTCTGATTGGCTGAGATTGTGTCACATTGCACAACAGTGATGTGGACAGTGTGGACAGAGAAATTGCTTGTCATTTTGCATCTGGACCAAAAATGAAAATTCCAAACTCATATGACTTATTTGTAGAGCACAAAAAAAAGATCTTCTTTTAAAAAATTATGAGTGCTTTTAATACAGTAAAGTTCTTCAAAAAATTATTTTGTGTTCCATCTTAAAGGTGAGTAAATTATGAATATATTTTTGTGTTTTTCCTGTTGTGTGTTTTAGTTATTATTATTTTTTTTTAATTAATTTTTATTTCAGTTTTTTATTTTTATATACAATTTTGAGGACATGTTGACTTGTAGACATGTAGAATTTAGTTTTTTTTTTTTAATTCCAGTTTTAGATTTGGTTATTTTAATAAGTTAAGTTAAACTAAAAATAAAATGTTGCTTTGGTAATAATTTGTGTTTTTCCTGTTTTCTTTTTAATTTTAGTTAAGGCTTTAAAAAAAATTGTGTGGTTTTTTTATGAATTTTTATTTTAGTTTTAGATTTTGTTATTTTAGTATTTACGTTAAGTTAAACTAAAATAAAATGAGAAATGCTGCTTTTGCAATATTTTGTAATTTTTACTGTTTTAATTTTATTTAAGGCTTTAGGATTTTTTTTTTTTTTTTTTTTTTTTTTTAGTTCTAGGTGTAGTTATTTTTTGATTGAAGTTTTAGTTAAGGTTTTAGGAATTTTATTGTGTGCTTTAGTTATTTTTACATTTATTTTCATTTCAGTTTTAGATTTAGTTATTTTAGTTCAGTTTTAAAATGAGAAATGTTGCCTTGGTATTTATCTAAAATAAAATAGGTTTAAGGTTGTTGTTTTTTTTATTATTATTATTATTATTATTATTATTATTATTATTATTATTATATTCAGTTCATTATATTTAGTAGAAGTCATGTTTGAAAAGTAGATTTGTAGACATGTGAACAAAGTTTGAGCTGAGTACTTCAATGACTACTAAAGACAAAAAGAGCCTAAAAAGACCCAAAAGTCCTTATTCACAAATCACTTTTCAACACCTACTAACGTTACCTGCAGTAAGAGTTGCTATTCGAATGAAGTAATCTCTTCTTCTTATCTGATTAATCATTTGTGGTCTGACACATTTTTAAACACAATGACACAAAATTGAGCTTGTGTGGCTGTTCAGATACTTGAGCATGTTACAGTCTAATCCCTTTTCTCTGGCACGTACTTGTCTTTTGTTGTTATGGATGGCCTCTCCAGGTGCTAAGCAGTGCATCAGTGTGACACTGCGGAGATCAAGAAGGATAAACACTTTTAAGTAGGTATAGGAATGAAAACAGGGAGATAAGATGCAAGCAGGTTTATTATCCCACAGGAAAACAGAGGAGGAAGTTAATATTCGTATTAACTTGTGCGATTTGCAGCCGTTTTGCGTGGGTGTTATTTGCATTTCAATAAAATCCACAATAGTGATCTGTTTCCATTTTTGTGTGTGCATGAGGTTTATTACTTGAGCGCACATGCATTTAACCGTGTTTACCTGCAGTTGCTCTTGTTTGCATTCTCGAGAAATCCATAATCATGATCTGATTTGCCTCTTGGCGAGAACCCTTGTGTTCTTGTTTGTGTACGAGATGGCGATTATCCTGGGCCGAAGACAGAATCCTTCCGAATAACGGACAAGCTCTAATTTCCTGTTGCAGACACACCCAGCATCTGTCATGCTTCTGCAGACAAAAACTTCCACGCAATTACACGATGACAAACACGTTCTGACACCAGACGGACGGCCTTGCTGAGTTCTGTGTCTGACCTGAGGGTGCAAGTGTTGTGGCCTGCTGTTTGATGCTCTTTTACCCAGAAATCCATAGAGGGCTGCTGGATGCTCTCTTGATCTTTTTGCTTTGCCGTAGTGTCATTTGGTATTTAATGCTTGTTAGATACAGCCTTTGATGGCTTAATATTAAAAGAGCAGAATCTGAAATGTTACGTTTAATTATTCATACAAATCAGACTGCTGAAGATTATTCCAACATCATATGGATCAGGATTATTGTAGTTTTGCATTTTCAAATGTATCAATAGATTTTTCAGATTTACCTTTTAGTTTAGTTTATAAAACTAAATAATACAACAATATAATTGCAGTTTTAAATACAGAAAGATAGATAGATAGATAGATAGATAGATAAGCCTCTAAATCCATCTGACATCTTTCTTTAAAATAATGCATTTTTTGCAGGCTCTGATGTATACCTTTCTATGTAAATACTGGTACCTGTTCTGATTGTACTGAGGGTGGGATTTTAGCGAGTTTGAAGTAAAAGTATTTGATGGACGTATAATATGTGTCGAGAGCATTCATTCAGTATCATTTTCTCATTTTTGACCGAGATGGCTGTGCATCTGAACTCCTCATATATATATATATATATATATATATATATATATATATATATAATAAATAAATTATAGTTAACTAAGATGAGGGATGATGTTGTTGCATTACGCATTAATCTAAAAAAAAGGGAAGTCATTCAACTGAAAGCCTTTTCTGACTGTGAAGGAGCCACAGAAGGGTCTTGTATTGTATAACACATTTAAATGTGTTAAACAGAAATCACGACTGCGGGAAGCTCAATGCATCTGTAGCTTGTTGATTCTAGATTCTCAAGCAGGAGAAGATGCATGCTGATTGTCATGACAATGAGGGAATTTCATTCACTGAACGAAAGCTATAAGAGCTCAGGGACAAGGTAGGCATATTTTATTGCAGTTTTTCAAGTGACATTTTTTAAGTGGCATATACACATGTTTGTAATATTTTGATTTCACAGTATAATTGCTTGGTTTATATAGTGCTGCCCAGTGTTGGGGGTAACGCATTACAAGTAACACAAGTTACGTAATAATATTACTTTTTCCAAGTAACTAGTAGTAAATTAACACATTACTTTTAATTTACTTTACTTTTAAAGTTACTTTTTCAAATAAGTAACACCAGTTACTTTTCCCCCTCCATTTATTGATTAAAAGCTCTCCTGTCCCCTTGTGAGAGAAATCAGGAGTAAGATGTTACTTTAGTTCTAGAATAAATGTGAACATGTAAAACACACAAAAAATGGAAAATAAATAAAAGCAGAAAATGAAACTCAGAATATGATGCAAACCTGCAATAATTAACTGTTAAATAATACAAATTTCCTTTATGTATCTAATCCCATTTTATTAACCACTGTCTTTGTTGCCGACCTTCAATGATCCAATTCATCCATACTAATAAGCAAAAATTACTCAAGGTAATCTAACATTTGTTTTGACATTCACGTCTGGTCTACTGTACAGACGTGAATTCACTTTTCTCTAAGTCTGAGGCTTTTGGTGTGAAAAGGCTTTTACATTGGCCAAAAATATAACTTTTTATATTAAAACAAACAAGCAAGCCCTGCCCAGATTTAAATAGTAATGTTACCCATTACTTTCCACAAAAAAGTAACTAAGTAATGTAATTAGTTACTTTTTAGGGAGTAACTCAATATTGTAATGCATTACTTTTAAAAATAACTTTCCCCAACACTGGTGCTGCCATTATATTCAAGGAGTCCCACAAGAGAATCATCACATTCCCAAAGTTTGAAAACCCCTGATTCAGATTGTTTTGCCATGTGTGGATCACTCATTGAAATTGTAAATGATTATTTCATTTGGTTCTTTATTATTTGATTTCATTTGATTTACTTTTGTTGTCTGTGTTTAATTTTGCATTGACTATTTTATTTCAGTTTACAAGTTGTTGTAGTTTTAGTATGCAAAAACAACCTTAAAGGAATAGTTTGCCGCAAAATAAAAATTCTGCCATGAATTATTCACTCTCTGCACACAAATGCTATTATACTCTTGTGAACGAGAATAAATTGTTGAATAAAGTCGTTAGTTTGGTTTTCTTTGTGCACAATAAGTGTTCTCGTAACTTCATGACATTATGGTTGAACCACTAATGTCACATGGACTATTTTATCAATGTCCTTACTACCTTCCTAGGCTGTGAATGTGGTAGCTGCGTTGCTATCCATGCAGGATCAGAAAGCTCTCAGATTTCATCAAAAATATCTTTGTTTGTGTTCCGAAGATGAACAAAGGTCTTACGGGTTTGGAACGACATGCTTCAACTCCACTGCTTCAACTTTTGACTTGTGAGTTTCTCAGGATGTCACAGTAGCATCAGGCGTCCTCTCATGACACCACACAGAGGGCCTTTACTCAGGCTCCACTGCAACAGCTGATTTCTTTAGATCTGCTTGAATGGAACTGTTGCTTTGGGCACTATGTCTTCATATTCTCTCTTTCAATCTGTCTCTCCCATTTCTAAGCCTTTAAGTAATAACAAAAAAATCCGCAGTGCTAACACATCCAAATTATCCATGAGGGTCTCAAATCTCAGCTTGTGCTTGTTTGTCAACCAGGAGGATCTAAACGGATTTTCACATAAAAAGATGGCTTCTCTGCATGAAGAACAAAACATATCCCAGTTTAATAAGCCAAGCATTTCCACCCAAAAAACCCACAATGCTTGGTTTTGGGAGTTCGTTGCAACCTTTATACATTTTTCTCACTGTCATCTAATTTTGATAAGTCTTGGATCTGAAGTAGAAAGCATTTTGCCACATTACGGGACCCGCAATGAAGCGTTATGTCTTGAGGCGGCATCGTTTCCTCTAGTTTCATCATGCCTTCCCTTATGAGCATTGCCGTGGATCTCTACGGTCCACTAAATCCCCTCGTTTTATGGCTGAACATGGCAGAGCTGACAGCCAAGCACTTCTACTTTCATTACAATTCAAAAAGAAGAGAAAAAAAATCGCTTCCAATTAATCCTGCTGGTTAATTAACTGGTAAAGCATATTTCAGAGACCCAGGAGGGACGTTCGGGAACGCTGCGAGATAACCAGCGTTTTGATTGTCAAGTAATGCAATGCATTAACAGCAGATGATCCTATTTCTCATTGAGCGGTGATGTTTCTAATTACTCTCCCTATTAGTGTTATTTTAATTGTTAATTATAAACTCCATTCTGCTCATACTGAATATGAGTAAGTTAGACAGCTTACATCACCGAAGCCCCGTCCTTTTATGTCATTTTACAAAACAACGGCCTTTCGTTTGCGATGTGACAGCGCGCATGGCTACAAATGACTTTGGGGAACTAAGCGCAGGGCTTCATCAGACAAGCATGTTGGATCATCGATCGGCACATCCTGAAAGGGTCCAGCCTGCCCTTTCTAAGGCTTATCAGAGGCAATCTGCCAGCCCGTTATATCACTTTTTGAGAAGAAAGCTCTTAAGACCTTGCTAAAGCTTTGGGACGGAGCATAATTATTCATGAAGGAGCTCATGCGGCCGATTGAGCTGAGGTCCCAGAATGCCCAGGCTAATTTCCACTCCATCCGACTGCCTGAACGTAGCGAGTGGGAGTTGCGCTTTGCATGGGAACCACTAGGGGTGTCGGAATGATTCTATACGTTGGCAGAGCAACCCGACCGCTGTCAGACATGACAACCACGCTGCTGCGGGAGACTCACAGGGGAAGCAATTGGAGAAGAGGGGGTTGTTAAATCAAATAAAGCGCTTTTCCCCTCTGTCCTCCCCCATTTGTCCTCAATCCGAAGAGCCAAAGTGAAATTTTATGTCCAGCTAAAGATTTCTCTGTTTAAAGGTGGGAAGTCGGAGAAGGAGGGGAGGCTTTGATGCATCTTTAATTAGCATCGTGACTTCGGCGCAATACGGAAACATCTCAAAAGAAAGAATCGGATGAGCTAAACACCTTGAGTCTTTGATCAGCAGTCTTGCGAAAGAGACAGTGTGAAGAATATTTGCTTTTAATATGCACAACCTCATGAGAGATGAGAAGATTTGAGTCTTCAGAATCTTTGGAATAAAGCTTGTGGTTCAGCCGTACTTGAGTTGCTTTGTGAATGCATCTCTGCTTATGAAACTTTTCATTTCTATTGCCTAGAACTTTTGTCCGATGTAAAGAGAACTTTCAGGAGGTCAAACTAAATATTAAATGAGTTGTTTCATTTTCAATTAATTTTATATGAGGTTTGGACATTTTTGCAAAACTGCTGACATTTCATGTCTGAATAGATGAATAATAAAGAAGATGATAAAACCCTGATTTGTGAAAACATATTTTAAAAAAGTGTTCGCTAAACATATTTGTACTAAAAATAATTATACATTTATATATATATATATGTTTTTATTGTAAATATGTGACCCTGGACCACAAAACCAATCATAAGGGTCAGTTTTTGGAAATTGAAATTTATACATAATCTAAAAACTGAATAAATCAGCTTTCGATTGATGTATGGTTTGTTAGGATAGGACAATATTTGGTCGATATACAACTATTTGAAAATCTGGAATCTAAATATTTAGAAAATCGCCTTTAAATATGTCCAAATGAAGTTCTAGCAATGCATATTACTTATCAGAATTTCAATTTTGATACATTTACGGTAGGAAATGTACAAAATATCTTAATGGAACATGATCTTTACTTAATACCCTAATGATTTTTGGCATAAAATAAAAAAAAAATCTATAATTTTGACCCATACAATGTATTTTTGGCTATTGCTACAAATATACCCCAGCAACTTATGACTGGTTTTGTGGTCCAGGGTCACATATATATTATATAATTTACATATTTTAAAATATTTACTGTCACATTATTCCATAAATAATTCTAATATACTGATTTGGTGCTCAAGAAAAAATGGCTGAGTACTATCAGTGTTGTGCTGCTTAATATTTCCGTGGATATCGTGATGCATTTTTTCTGGATTCATTGATAAACAGAAAGAAAATCAGTAAAAAGGTATTTGAAACTAAAACGTTTTCTAGCATTTTAAATGACTTTACTGTCACTTGTAATCGATACATATATATATATATATATATATATAACTCTTTTCCAATATATAGTGTTACACTGTTACACAGTGCTAGACTGTAGCTGGTTTAAAAAGTGCACCTCTCATTAGACAAATGACAAATCGGTGCAGGCACTGCACAAACAGCTTTAAAACCTTTTGCAAACAATTCACGGTTGAACAAACAGAAAATGCATACTTCACAAACAAAAAAAACAAAAAAAACAACAATAAGCAAGACAAGACAACAAGCAGCCAGCAGCCCAAAAAAACAAAACAAAAAAAAACAGGAATCAGAGAGACAGGCAAAAAACCCGGACCACGACAGCAGGGACATAGATGGTATCTGAGCTTCTCCTCCCACATATGACACACATAAATGACGCTTCCGGCACAATCGGAGCTCGTCCAAGTTTCATTCCGCATCAATGCTGGGAAATAGCAAGGCAATGAATATGAAAGACTCTGGCAATCTCCATGCATTTCAACGAGTAAAGCAGAGGATGTGAGATAGCATCTCTGTATAGTGAAACAGGTTTAGCCCAGTGCATTGGATGTATTTGCTTTGATATCTGAATCAGCGTTGAATCTGAAAGAGCTGCTCGACACTAAAGCCTCAGATGTAAATGGGACATCCGGAACAATATGTAGCATGTTAGAGAATCATTACAAGAACCAGAGAAGGGGAAACATTTGGAAGTAAAGTAGTTTCATTTCTCGCCTTGTCGGTTTCAATAATCTATTCAAAGCCAAGTCAATGTGAGTGAAAGTTCCTTGTGTAATGGTTGGTCTTTATGCCACACACGCTGAATTTCCAAGTCAGCCGTCTTACACCCTGTTGTTTGCATTAAAACATTTGCAAGTGCTTAAAGGCACACTACGGAGGATATTTTATAGTATTTTTCAATAGAAATGAATTACTGAGCCAGTACATGACAAAATTAGTTTGCGTTTGCCTTACCTCAAGTCGCTAAAATGAGCCTACAGCAGTGATTTATATTCAGAGCTGTCGGTTTGATTTGGCTGGAAATTTTGCGACTGAGCCCATAATTGTGTAGCGTACCTTTAAAATATACCTGTTGATGCTGATGCATGAATAATAGATACTAAAAGGAGTAAATGACACTGTATTCATTCATTTATATATCATTACAGTAAAAATATCATGCATTTCTAGACCCAAAAACTATAATCAATAATTGCCACAACGCTGCACAGTGAAACTGTCATCCTCATCCCCTTTTCTAGCTGTTTGAGGATTTGAGTGTTGGGATTGGCAGCTAATTCACAAGCTCTAATTGAACAAATAGTTTTTTCAGGCCTTTTAGTACCTCAGAGGCAGCTCAGATACATGTTCATCCTTTCCACAAAATTCAACAGCATAATTGTGCTCCTTTTTTTTTGTAATAGCAGCCCATCAACTCTAGCCAAAATTCAGAATTCAGTCTTTTTCTCTCTCTCTCTTGTTTTGTTGATTTATAATGCTTAATGCTTTCGTTTTCTCGCTTTAGATCTCTTTTGTGTCCTTTTAAAAATCACTGAAACAAACGTGCACAGCACACTGTTAACATCATTATGACATGAAACAGAATGCCACGCTTGGGAGATATCGAGTCACGGCGATTTAGCCGGCCTTAGGTTGTTTTCTGATCTGGCTTGCTGGGAGATAAGTCTGCATTCTGCGACACTGCACAAGCATGACAGCACCGTGACAACTTGTATGTGTGCGAATGTGTTTGCAGTCTGCGTTCTCCATATGTATATGTTTGTTTGTGTCTAAACATGCCATTTTCATGCCAAGCGGCATCTACGCACACAACTTTAGAAGCAATTAAGCAAATTGTCTTTGTTGTTTGAAGAACTGTTCTGGGATTAGTACAAGTTAAGCTTAATAAACAGCATTTGTGATGATGTTGATTACCACAAAATTATTTTGGCTTGTCCCGTTTGTTTACAGACTTTTTTTTAGCTCATTTTTGAAACAGCAACAACTCTAAACAACTCTATTGCATGTCTGCAACATTTAGAAACTTACCCAAAATATTTAATTTATGATTAAAAACCTAGCTATTGAGTCACTATATGTGACCCTGGACCACAAAACCAGTCTTAAGTGTCAATTTTTACGAAATTGAGATTTATACATCACCTGAAAGCTGAGTAAATAAGTTTTTCATGGATGTATGGTTTGTTAGGATAGGGCAATATTTGGCCGAGATACAACTATTTGAAAATCTGGAATCTGAGGGTGCGAAATGTTGAGAAAATTGCCTTTAAAGTTGAAGTTCTTAGCAATGCATATTACTAATCAAAAATTAAGTTTTGATATATTTACAGTAGGAATTTTACAAAATATCTTCATGGAACATAATCTTTACTTAATATCCTAAAGATTTTTGGCATAAGAGTAAAATCTGTCATTTTGACCCATACAATGTATTTTTGGCTATAGCTACAAATATACCCGTGCAACATAAGACTGGTTTTGTCTTCCAGGGTCACATATATGCTAATACCACCAAAATGGAAAGTGTTCTGTTGCTTTTTTTTGTTTGTTTTTTTTGCCCTTGCAGTCAGCCCTGTAAATTTTTATGGTTATACTCATTTTTGTTCTAATTTTTTGTTGAGTCCCTGACAGTTTTATCTAGCTGAATGATATTGAGATTTTTAGATACAGTGTTTGATAGCTGATTTTTTTTGCATGTGATGGCTCACATGATGAAAAAATGTTTAAAAGTCATGAAGAGTATGGCAGTTTCACAGAGAATCAACCAAACAGTTTTGATCAGCAAGTCAAATGCATTTAGTTAATTGTAGGCGTCTGTACTACTTCTTTTGCACACATGCCAAAGCAAAATTGTAATTTAATCCTGTTTGCAAAAGAAATTAAAATCTGGTGTGAAGAAGAAAATAATTTTTCAAAGATTCTGTGTTTTTAGAAGAATAAATGTAATTCAAGAACTGAGCCAAAGCAATTAAGAAGAAGGGGGGAAAAAAAAACTTATGTTGAGGCACTTGCAATGAAAGTGAATGAGCCGAAGTCTGAGGATTTTAATAGCCAAAGTATGAGAGATGTAAAAGCATTTATATAAAAAGCACTAATTTAGCATTCATTTTTCTGTTGAAACTTGTGTATTATTTAAGTTGTTATTATTTTCAAATATTATTTTTACATTGTTTTAGTGTTTTGCATATAGGTTAATAGTCTAAATCCATTTTTGACAGTAAAATCATACAACTTTAATTGTCAGTATATTGGCAAATGCCACCACAATGTTCTTATAATTTTTACATTGTTTTAGTGTTTTGCATATAGGTTAGTAAATCCATTTTTAAAAGGAAAATGTAACCAACTAATCCAACTAACCCAACATATTTAATTCACGCTTAAACATCGCATATTATTATTATTATTATTATTGTTATTATTATTATTATTATTGTTATTATTTATTTTATTTTATTTTTGTTCAAATGGTTCGATACTATCATTTTGATCAATCTTGTATTTTATACGCTGCTGTTCCGAAGTTTACCTGTAGGCGGCAGTGCTTCCTAAATTGCTGCGAAACGGGTAAACGTGACATCAAACAGATGAAGCTCATCAACGCGCTCAAAACTAGTAAAAAAATACAACAGTAGAAGTAAAATATGGCATTATTTTGCATATAAAACAGCTGATAAAGGTTAACGAGCTGACCTTACTGCACATGTATGCAAACATTGCTATATATCATGTGTTGCCACAGGAGGCACACATCAAATCTTGCCAGGCATTTGTCACTTGCTCATCCTGCTCTTTAACGCCTATTTAGAGATCGACAGGTAAGTGCATCATTCATAAATTCAGATTTAATTAGCCCAGATTTATTCACAACGGATCAAAGCACATACCTAAGATGTAATAGCCTATAGTAAACAGGAAAGCTCAATACGTTACAACTAGATTAAATTTATATTTAATGTTTTTTTTTTTTGTCTGAAAGAAAGTCTGAAATATGAAAACAATATAACGTGAGATAATAACGTGATTTTGAATACTTTGTTAGAATAACACTTTACATTAAAGCAACCTTTGTTGACGAGCTGCCACTGCTGAACATGACGCAGATCTGACACGCATGCTCGTACTTTCATTTAATGAAATGATTCAGGCTACATTTTTGCATTAATAAAATAAAAATAAAAAAAAGATTCAGGCTACAGTGCTCGCGTCGCATTTATCAAGCGCCGCTTACTACGAGCACAGCATAATGGCTGACAGCAGGACAGTAAATTCCTTTTTACTGACATATGGCCTGACAACATCTCATCTGACCGCAGTTCACTGTTGTTCTACTGAAGCTTCCTCGTCACCTGTACCTTTCCCATGCTTGTTTGACTAGCGCCTGGTGAAGCTGGAGTGCGCCTTTGAAAAGTCTCCCGTTTCATGTAGACATTTTGTGACTAATGCTGCCTTCACGTGCTATCGGAAATTTCCTGTTTTCCTTTAGAAGTCGTGATTACGAGCTTGTCCTATTCAAGTGCTTTAAGGTCGGAAAGAATAAAATGTAGCATACCATTGGTTGACAATCATATAAATATTCACGGCGATATACATGCAGTTTGCTGACAATTCTGGAATTTAGGTCAAATAATAGAGGAAAATCTGTGGAATTATCCGGAATGGATTCAGATATGTGTTCAGCAATTTTTTTCCCTCTAAATCCTCGGCTCATGCCGAGTCAAAATTCAAAAATCGTAAGGTTTAGTTTTTTTTTTCTTTCTATTTTTAATTGTATGAAAAACATACTTTTTCGAACTCGTCCTAGACGGTTTGTCTGATTTTCGCCAACCCTAGCCCTGCCCCTTCTTATCTGCAATAAATATTAAACTGGACAAAATATTCAGCTAGATGTATGTACACACACATATATCTATATATTAAAACAAAATATTTATATGTATATATATTTATACCTGTATTAAATTTAGATTATAAATAAATATTAATATGAATATAAATATTAATATAAATATAAATAAATATAAATCTAAAAAAAAATTCCTTAATATATACATGCATGTGTGTGTATTTATATATACATACATACTAAATATACACAGTACATAAATATATAGTATGTAAACATAAACTTTTATTTTGGACGCGATTAATCATGATTAATCGTTTGGCAGCACTATATTTTAGTTTTTACATATTCACCCCACTTTCATTTTTATTAAGAAAAGGAGGTACTGATCAAAATTAAGTTTTGTGGAAATCAACATCATGCCACTATGAATTAAGTTCAACAGGAATGGAACCTGTTGCTTTTAACGGGAAGTGCACTAAACAAACAGATGCCTGTCACATACAATGCTTTACTTCCACTCAATTTAACAGGCTTTTTTGCTTGCGAGACATGACTGTTGACTTTGATTCCACTGGCTTGGACTGTCCTAGACGTCCCTGTGTAATGAAAGGCTTAATTTCATGCTAAATAATGACTGCTCATATGCACTACTCATTAGGTGCCTTCAGGAGAACATTGCTGCGATGAATTGGCAGTATATAAGTTACGTCGCATAAGTTGGCCTAGCAGAACAAAACGCAGCCAACAAAGGCTTGTTGTCATATGATCAAGAGCTTTAAAGAAACTGAACTGTGCAAAGAATCCTGTGAAAACTGAGACACCAACCAGCAATTGCTTACAGAAAATGCCGACAGCTCAATAAGCCCTGTTGGGTCTGAAATGAGACACCAGTCTCAAGCATAAAAAGGAGTTGAATGGAAATTAGCTGGATGTTTGTGTTTAGCTATGTAGGTAATATTTTCCATTACATTCTTTTTCTTAAATCCCTTAACTTTAGCATAACATGCTAATCTTAAACACAATGCTCTGCTAAACACAAATATAACATCTAAGCAACCATTGCTGCTCGCCTTGTTTTCCTTTTCATCAACCAAATGACCTCGCCTGCTCGAATCATTTAAGTGTTTACAACAGGATTCATTACGTTATCTTAAGTCTGCCGTTACACAATAGGCTAATTGCAAGAGAACACAATACAACATGCTCTCTTAAAGATGGCTTGCTATGCTAATACTGTCAATACAACTGCTAGCTGTTATAATAATTATACGAGAGACATTAATCATTGATGTGTGCCGTTTCTGTAATCTTCTGATTAAAGAGAAATGCACTAACAAAGAAACAGAACCAGAATAAAACAGCAATCCTGTTTGTTTTTTGTAAGATGATGGTCTGATAATGAGGCAGAGGTTCTTTTTGGTGCTAATATATGCATGGAATTAGCCGGCAAAGGCTTAATAAGCAAACAAAAAAGCCTGCTTCTAAATCCAGCCTATCATGAAGAGCATTCATGGGGAACTAAAGAATAAAAAGGTTTGACTGCTTTTGAATTGAGGTAAGCTAGCACTTGAGTTAGCATTTATATTGATTGTAGCAAACAAATGGTGTTGCTCTGCTCCAACAAAGCTTGATTTTCAGCTTTTGTGGTGTTATCCTCACAATATATTCTCAGAAATGTAGATATCGACGGAAATGTATCTTAGTTTAACTTATTTCTCTTCTAATAGTGTTTAATTGTCAGTTGTTACCTGTTTCTACACTGATTGTGCTGTCTCTTATTGTTTTCTTACCAGTTAGTAGGCCCAAATCGATTTGGCTACTATTTTCGCCTTTTCTGTGCCAATAATAGAGGAAAATCTGTGGAATTCTCCGGAATGGATTCAGTTATGGTAATATGTTTTTAACATTTTTTTTTACTTTTCTAAATCCTTGGCTCATGCCGAGTCAAATTAACACCAAAATGTAAAAATTAAACAATTTTTTTGAGCTCGTCATAGACGGGGTTTGTCTGATTATCACCAAAATTGGCTCAGATCGTCTTCAGACCATGCTGGCAAAAAGTTATGGAATTCAAGTTGATTAGTCAAACCGTTCTTGAATAACGCACAAACAAATTTGACAAAAATCACACAAAGAGGCTATATCTCTGCAAAGGTTTGGCGTATTGAGACCAAACTTGGTGTGTGTTATAAAACGCAGGACCTGAGGCTACCTGCAGTGTTTTGGCGCAGCGCCACCTAGTGGTCATGAGATAACACTGATTGTGCTCTCTCTTACTGTTTTCTTACCAGTTAGTAGGGCCAAAATGATTTGATTATTTTCGCATTTTCTGTGCCATTAATAGAGGAAAATCTGTAGAATTCTCCAGAATGGATTCAGTTATGGTAATATGTGTTCAACTGAGCTGAGCAGTGCTTTAGCTAAATGTTTTATTCAATGGACAACATTATGAATGATGGTGATATTTGTTAGAAATCTGCTGTGGTTTCTGTTTTTGAAAACTGCTTATGTCTTTAGTTTTTTGTTTGGCCTTGTTCTTGTAATGTAGGTAGCTTTAAGTCTTTAGTTTCATGGTCTGTTGTAGTTCACCTTGTGTTTGTTTGAAGAAAACAGCAATTAAATTAAATTAAATTAAGTCAAAATGTTGGCTTACACAAACCGTTTGCCTGCAAAGTCATATTTTATAATGATGATCAGTTGTCGCATACCATGATGAATGCAATTTAAGGAAGTTTTAATGTTTGATTGCTGGCAACACATTGTGAAGTGCCCTGCTGTGCACATGAAAGCAAAATAAAGGAGGCGAGAAACCTGTTGTACACCTATGAACACTACAAAAGCCAATAAAAAGTGTCCTCGCTTTCCATGGCAAATTGCCTGAAATGGCAGAAAATTGGGTTCGTTTTTATCATGAGGCAGATGAGGTTCAGTTCCACCTCATCTCTCCCACTGTCCTTTATTCTTATAAGTGTTTACATCATTTTCTCTCTCTCGCTCTTTATATGTTCCCTCTTTCCCTCTTGCTCTCTTTTCCTTTATGCTTCTTTCCTCACTGAACAAGGCTAATGGGCACAGCCCTGGTTGCCATAGTAACCAGCAGATACGAGCAAGTGCGTGCTTGTGTCTTATGTAGCGAGGATTCTCCTTATGACACAGACAGTCTGTCACACACTCATTTGCGTCTGATGCTTGATTGGATAGTAAAAGATAAGAGCAAGTGATAAAGTTAGATAAAGCAGCTGCTTTGAAGTGTTTTGCTCGTCTATTTTATCCGGGCTTTAAAACCGTATTTTTTTGGGGTGTTTGACATGCATGATGAGCGCTTGCAAATCTGCAGTCAAATCCTTCAATTAGTCCACATTTATTAAAGTGATCTGGTGTTAAGAATTAGGATTGGATGTAGTTTCAACAGTGATGAATGCTTTTCTTTTTTCTCTATGCAGAAACTGAATAGTTTTTGTAGGAATTGGGCAATTTATGAGTGTGAAAATGATAAATTGATATTTGTTTTCTCTTTCTTTTAAATATATTGTAATGTGTATTCAATGCTATATTCATTTACCCCTGTAATGCATTTGAATTATTTTAAATCATTTGGATGCTTTATCACATCAATTATTGATTTAAGATTCTTTTATATACGTTTTTTGTTGTTTTTGTTAGTAATCAGTGTATAAGTGACTTTATGATGATATATTGATTTTTTTTTTTTTATTTATTTAATGGATTGTTCTTTAATGGATTTGCCTAGTATGAAATGGTACATTTCAACCTGCGAAAGAATCAATATTTTGAGCTTTGTGCAGGTTCTTACTTTAGTCTCAAGTGTAGCATTGAGGCACAAGGGGAAATGGACCATTCTGTGTCAAGGCTGGCCATTCTGAGAAAAGGCACAGATGGAAGAGACCCTCTGGATTTTGAGAGCCTCTCCAAGCTTAGTTCAGTCACATGCGCACACACACACAAACACATGAGCCAAGATTGAGACCCTTTGGCCTGTGTTGCACACCCACTTTGCTGATGTTAAAAAGATGCTAATGCAAAATAGGCTGAGTAACCACATCAGGAAAAAAAAAAAGGTTATTTGGCTTGGAGTAGGTGGACACCCACTTCTAATTACAAAGTTTGGCTCTTTCACCTGCACCGTTGACAATAAAATACATAAAACATCTTTCATAACATTTATAGTAGTACCTTATTAAGATTTTTTTTCTTAATATTTCTTTAACCGTCATTGGATTAGTTAACCCAACAACAAAAATTACCCCATGATTTACTCACCCTAGGTGTATATGACTTATTTCTTCCAGACCAATACAATCTGAGTTATATTAAAAATGTCCTGGCTCTTCCAATTTTTTTAATGGCAGTGAATGGTTGTTGAGATTTTGAAGTCCAATTAAGTGCATCCATCGATCATAAAAAGTGCTTCACATGGTTTCAGGGGGTTAATAAAGGCCTTCTGAAGCAAATCTATGTTTTTGTGTGAGAAAAATATCCATGTAAAACTTTAAAAACCGTAAACAACTATATAACTATATAACTTATAAACTTATAACTGGTAAGTTATTACTTATAACTTATAAACCGTTGCAAACAGATTCATCAGTATACTACTGTAAGTCATTCATTTTAATATAGATTTCATTAGATTTTTTTATTTTTTTTTTATTTGACTCTATAATACTGGTATTCAATTAAAACAGACACAATAATGACAGAATATCAAATACTTTATTTAAAACATTACATGTATAACACAAAAAAATACAGTCTTCCAACGCTGGAATAGTGCATCTTTATCATCTCTCTTTTCTTCGAACATTTTGCAGTGCATTATGTTGTATCATCTGGATTATCCTCACAAAGAATCTTTAGGCAACAGAAACATAATGGGGAAAAAAGACAAAAGCCAAAGAATATAAAGTCATCTGCAAAACCCAGGTGCTCTTCCAAATGTGGCCACCTCCTTTGCTTACCATCCACTTTTTTTAGTGACAGAAATTCCTTCTCTAAAAAACAAGTAGTAGAAATGGCACACTTTTAAAAGGCAAACCCCATATAGAATACATAAACCTCTCAAAACCATAGTAGTTATCTTACCGTAAATGATCAGTCTCAGGGTGGCTGGCAAGCTTGTCTTTCTAGATGCGTCATTGCTGTTACCTTTAAAACTTAAAAAGTGCAGTAAATCTAAAATTCCATTAAAAACTATAACAAACCCATTCTAAAACTAGAAAGGCAGCTAGCCATAACACTTGATTTAACCTAGTTAACATACAATTTTACGTTCTCATTAGGCTACTGGCCAACATTAACTACTAACATTTGAACAAAATTTTACATTAGCTAACCTAATGTTAATATAAGACAAGCTTTGCTCATTAAAAACTATTTTAACCCGGTAACTTAATTCAATAAGTTGACAAACGTCGTTAGAAACGACAGCACAGTTTACCATAATAAAGTTACCACCCTGTTGATGGGTAAATGTTATGGGTAAAAGGTTAAACTGATGTGCAAAATCTGACACAAAAACACAAAACTTACATAAAACTTACATATATTTTTACCTTGCTTGCTGGTCTTATTCTCGTAAGGTCTCGGCAAAAGAAAATACATTATATATACTATCTACAGTGTATGCGGACAGTAAAGTGATGCCCCTGTGTATTTCTGACTTACAGATGTACTCCAAGCGCTCACACTGTTTCTGACATAAATGACAAATAGATTTTCCAATCATTACAAGCGATTTAACACGTCCAGTGTAGTCAGTCCCAAGCTGTAGACACGGTGTAGGGCAAATGTCAATCCAAATGTAAAACAACCTCAGTGGAATGGTACCAAAGCAAAGCAAGTTACAGCAAAAACAGTAGTATACAGCAGTACAGTAAGTCTCTGTGTGTGGGGTCTGACATCACAGAAAATTTCCATAATGAACTACAGTTATTTACTGTGAAAGGAATTTGCAGTATTATACTGGGTGATATACAGTAAATAATTGTAGAAATTACAGAAATGTCTGCCAGTGTACAGTAAATAATGATTGACTTTATATCGACCATCATTTTTATATTGGTGCATCCCAAATGGATACACATAGTGAAGGGCATATGAGAGCAAGAAATCAAGGTCAGAGTTGTGCAGGTGGTATTAGGTGAGTTCAGAAACTATTTTTAGGTTAGCTGCAGAATCGATTCAAAGCTCAAAAGGTATGTGCTGAATAGCATGAATTTCCACTCTCGTGAAGAAAAGCTCTATGGAAATGAAGCTCTTTGTGTTGCACCATCTCATTGTGTCAAATTCCCCTCATTCAAAGACGAGCTCAGTCCTTAAGATCACCCATATCAGCGGTGCCCTGCTGTGACAGACCTACAGTGACAGCCTCGCTCTGCTCTGAGCTTACAGTAAGAATGATCTACCATAGGTTAGGCGCTGTAATGAAGCAGCAACAATAGCCTCGTGACATGCTGACATGCAGGCTTCAGGTGCTGAATATGTGATAAGTGTGGCCGCCGGCGTAGTGTTGGCTATAATAGCTGCGGAGGCATCGGTAGATCAAGTGTTGATGAATGTGTCACGATGTACACTGTAAATAAAAAGCAGGATTTCACACAATGTCTGTTAGTGTTACTGAGAGAGTCCGTGCTCTCGGGTAGGTCGCGGTATAACCTGGGCACGCTTTTACTGCAGGGCAACCGTAACCTCGTAGTGACACTGGAGCCTAATAGTTTATCCAACCCTCAGGGCTACTATCATGATGCTCGTGGTCATTTTCCCAGCGGGGTTCCGCTATTTGCCCGCCTTCCCCTGACACACCAGTAATTGAGCAGGATCAAAAGAGTAAATGCAGCTGCATTCACTGAAACTCTTTTTAATGGTGCCTTTGAACAGCTAGAGAAACATCCACTATAAATACATTCACTGTAGTGTTTATTTCGGCCACGACTGTAATTTGCTCATCTCTCTTGGTGCAAAGAAACTGCCTGGCCCTTCTGCGTGGGAAGTTGCCTGAAGGTGTCGTGCTAAAGATCGACTGGGGTTTTAGCAGCGAATATGGGTGGAGACCGAAATGCAGCGCCCTAATTACTCTAACACCCTCTTCATGCTCTGATTATAAACTATAGGATGCATTACACATTGCATAATTAGTCATTGATTGATATAAATGTGATAATATTGGATTCATTTCAAAAGGTAATTGGCTTCTATTTCACACTAATTACATTCTTATGCAAATATAACTTGATTTAGTATGCGTTTAATGCCTGTAACCATAGTGACAGATAACTACAGTAAATATAAAGAAATTGCAAGATATGTTTGCTGGCCAACTTTTTGTTGTTGATTTATGGTATTGGTCTATTTGACATGTACATTTGCCTCCTTTTTTTACAGTGAAAATTACCCTTCCCATCATGTAACACTCTTAAAATATTCCTTAAAACACTTAGAAATGAATAACACTGTTAATTAAAATTTTCAGCTAAACTCAAAATGAATATTTGTATTTTATGCAGTACATTGTAATGTTCTTATGCCTGTAAACTTAAAACCATTGCTGTTAATGTAGTATTATTTAAATATTATTATAGTATATATTAATAATTTGAACTGGTTTGTATATATTTTCATTTATTTATTTATTTAGTAATTTATTTTTATTTTTTAATAGTTTAAACTCATTTTAATCATTTTTAAATATTTATTAGTTTGTTTTGGTAATTTTAGTACTCTATCTTTAATTTGATGAATTTCATTTAGTATTGCCAAATGATTAATCACAATTAATTGCATCCAAAATAAGTTTTGTTTACATATGTGTGTACTGTGTATATTTATTAGGTCTAAAAACACACACATTTTTTTAAATATATATATGTATGTGTGTGTATATATATATATATATATATATATATATATATATATATATATATATATATATATATATATATATATATATATAATATACACAGATATATTATTTCATATCATATTCGTTTGACAGCACTAATTCCGTTGTCCAGTTATTTTTCAACTAATATTTATTTTCGATAATTTATTTCAACTTTATTTTAGTTACAAAACCAATTAGTTTTAATTAAAAATAACAGCATCACTTTTTAGTGTTTTATTTTTAGCTAATTTAGACAAATTCTAATTTTAAGAATTTTAATTTCAGACATTTATTATCAGCCATAATATATAAATAATGACTGCTATTGACTGTAAGTTTAATGTGAATCTAGTGAATCTAGAATCTAGTTTTTATCACACTTGAAAGTTACAAAGCTTTTCTTCCCTTTCGTTCAACATCTCAGGCTGTCATAATTATAAATGTGGATGCTTTTGTCTTCACAAGTATGAATATGATTTTTCAGCATGGAGGTTGGAAAGAATGAGTCACTCATGTAGTCACAATTACCTCCCCTCATTTGTCTTCTTTTATTTTGTCATTTTAGCATTTTAGTCCTTGAGTCAACACAGCTGCACTGAAGCACTTGACACCTTGAATGTCTCTCTTTGAGTGTCCCGTCATTGTTAGCCAACCTCATGTTATAGCAGTCAACCCTTTTGTTGTAGCTAAGCAGTTCCGCTCTTCCGTTTTTCTGTGTGTGGTACCTTCCGCCCCCTTAAATAGTTTTAATTATGTAATCTCCAGTGCAGATTGCTCCATGTGCTCTGGTTGCCGCAAGCATGTGTGTCCAAAAATAATTAAATTTAAGGTATATAGTAATTCAAAGGCAAGCATAAACCCTCAGAGGATATGAACTAGGGACGTCGTTCGATGTGAAAGACTGCCAGATATAGACCACATTTCACACTAGGGCTTTTCCTTCATTGGATCTGAGGTCGGAGGGGGTTACTCAAGAGGGAGAGACAATCCGATGCAGTAAAATTCAATTGGTCAAGATGCACAGTAGGCCAGAGGTGACGGCAGTAATGTGAAGTTATACAGGTGCTGTGTTCCACCTTACTTCAGGATGCTGGTTTATTAAAGTAGGAGACCAGCTGTGTCCTTCACATTCACAGCTCCTCTATGAGCATGTTTAAATCAAGACGCTTTCTGGGCGCCGTACTGAAACCCTTGCCTGAGAAAATATATATACTGCTGGCTTCCTTACACTTGCGTCTGTGTACAAGCTTGTACTTTCTGGCCGACTTCAGGAATTTGTGTTGCAGCACTTTGTCTTTTAAGATGAATTGCTTGTGTTGTAGTCTTTTGCATTTGTATGTATTTATAAATCTAAAGGGGGAAATCTGAATACATTTATTTTCTTTTTTGCTTCCCAGTTGAAGTGGAGAAAGTGCTGGGCTGATAACCAAAAGGTTGCAAATCTTAATTCCAAAAGGCCAATTTTTTTTAGATTTAATCATTGTGTCATTGAGTATGTCATTTAAAGAGATAATTCAAGCAAAAAAAAAAAAAAAAAAAAAAAAATCCAGTCATTATTCACACATCTGCAGAATAAATATTTTATTATTCAAAGTTATGTCAGAATATATCAGGTTTCATTCTCCAAAAAGGACATAAATGTACACTTGTCCATACAACTTGTCTTTAGTCTGTGAATATGACTGCTATATTCTTGATTAGAATAAGCTTAAAAAAGAGACTTCTTCTAAGATTCATTATTAAATCAGTTCAGAGCATTCGTCATAGTTTCATACTTCCATTCAACCAAAAATGAACAATTATATTCTTTTTTTTTTTTTTTTTTTTTTCCTCAGTTGAAAAGAAATTAAGGTTTTTGAGGAAAACATTTCAATATTTTTCTCCATATAGACTTCTGATGGAATGGTGATCAATAGGTTAAAGGTCCAAATTGCAGTGTCAATGCAGCTTCAAAGGGCTCTACACAATCCCAGCCCAGAAATAAGGGTCTTATCAAGCAAAATGATTGGTCAAATAAAATGTATACACAATTGTACAAATGCACTTCTTGCACTAGCTCTGCGATGCGTACATTTCTTAATCACATTGGAAAAGTTACACACAGTTAGTTCTTCGTCTCAGTACTTCGGTTCAAAAATGTAGGGTTGGGTGAAAAACTTAATCTCATTTTCTCCTCCAACTTCAAAATCTAAATTTTGTCGGTACTTTCGCCTGCGTCACGCATGAGCTTCCAACATGATTACGTAATGTGTGATGTCGAGCTACTTTTTTTTAGAAAATGAAAGAACGTTTGGCTAGACAAGACCCTTATTGTTCGGCTGGGATTGTGTAGAGCCCATTGAAGCTGCATTGAAACTACAGTTTGGACCTTCAACCTTATGGAGAAAAATCCTGTAATGTTTTCATCAAAAAATGTAATTAGGTAAATTATCAGGAAATTTTTATTCTGGAATTGAACTAATCATATCAACTCTTTAAAATATAAAGTTCTTCGGTTATAGAAATATAAAGTTCTTTAAAATATAAAGTTCTATGGTTCCATGAAGAACATTTGACGTCCATTACACGTTTCCATTACATAAAAGGATCTTTACAGTGGGAAAAGGTTCTTCAGATTATTAAAATGTCTTTAACACAGAAATAGTTCACCAAATGGTTCTTTCAGGAGCCCAAAATCTTTTTTTTCTATGGTATCTCTGTGAAAACCTACATTATTTTTAAGAGAGTATGGTTCTTTTAAAAGCTGCTCTCTGAAATGTTCTTTGGGGAATCAAAAATAGTTCTTCTATGGCAGCACAGTGCTAACCCCCTTTTGGATCCTTTGTTTTTAAGGCTGTACAAAGACATTTTTGGCTTTAGATAACATTAAAGAGGGCTGCTTGAACATTCTTCAGCATTCTTGAACAATTGCGTTATTGGTGCTCCACATTCAAGTTTGAAATGACATGAGTTTGTAAAAGATGGCAGATCTCTATTTTTTTAGGAGTTAGAAATAGCTTAGTTTGTAGAGTGTAAGATGTAACGGTCACTGGTTTATTCATGAGTTTGAGCAGAAACCTGCAGGGATATTTCTTTTTTTTAGTGGTACTGTGTTGTGGTTAAGATTTAGGCCTAATAACCAAAGGGATACTGGTTTGAGATACCTGCAAAAAGCACAGGCATTACAAGAGGTACCGTTATATCACAACCTAATGTGAAGGTCATGGAAGATTCAAGATTCACATGAAAGTCACAGAAACAACATTTCACAGCCATGTGGTAGTAAATAGAGATCCCATTCTTCAACACCTTTTCCACCTTTATCCTTTTCTCAATTTCCAGATATCTCATTGTAAGAGTTTTTGAGGTGTCATTAGTGGAGCAATTTCAGCAATCGAGAAAAGTGAGACAGAACTATCAGTGGGAGTACAGACTGATGACTGAGGATGTGAAAGATACTATTGGAGATGTAACTGTACAGAAGAGAGGCGAGGGAAATGATAACACAACAAAGGTGAAAGCGGGCAAGAGGATGTCTAAAATGTCTAGAGCAAAGCAATCTGTCGCCTGCAATGAAAGCCCAAATAAAGTGGGAGGCTTTACTGAAAAAGCAGAAGCCACAGAGTCTGAACTTCCCAATACTTGTATTTATTTTATTTAGTTTTGTTGTTTGTTTGAATTTGCAGCTAATATTTGTATTTATTATATAATAGTTATGTAACAGAATATACTCTTATTATTGTTGTTTTTTTATATAACAGTATCTAGCATAAGATAAATATGAATCCCAAAATCTCAAGTCTGAAGAAGTCCTGCTTTTTAGCTATTTAGAATTCCAAAAAATTCCTTTTTTATAATCATTTAAATCCCTGACTATCACCGAAGCCAAGTTGTGTAGGATTACGTTAGTGATCATTACAAAGCCTACCTTTACTAATGAGCTAGTGCCAGCCACTTCCAGAGAGTGTGACAGAGAGTGTGTGTTTGTGTGTGTGTGAGAGAGAGAGACAGTCAGACAGACAGTGGGATGAGAGTGTGACTGCAAGCAGGCTGATTAAGGCAGGTGCAGAGGGTGTTTGGTGTGGATTTGTGTGTGTGCATGGGAGACAGCTGGAGGGCTTTGCTTGGGTTATTAGAGGACTGAGGAGCCATCAGGATCGATCAGCTCCGCCAAGACGACCCGACATGTAACCGATGCCCCTTTAATTAATCCTCATCAACCAGCACAACACACACACACACACACACACACAGATATGCAGTGAATTGGAAAGTCACTAGGCTCCTTTGTATCGATGCATCCTGTCTCACTGGAACATCAGACCTATCCCAGAGAATGGGAGTGTGCTATCAGTGATTAAATGTTTTTAATCAGCAGTTAAATGTGTTAGGCCATGATGCAAATCACGATTATTAAAGTGCAAACTCCTTGTCTGTAGGTGTTGTTAGAGTTTGGATCATGAAACTGAAAAGTTTTAATAAACAAAATAAAAGATCATTTTTGAACGTTTTATCTATACTGCATACAAGTGAAGCCTAAAGTTTAAATACACCTTGTAGAATCTGCAAAATAAGAGGGATCATACAGAATGCATTTTATTTTTTATTTAGCACTGACCTGAAAAAGATATTTCACATAAAAAAAGATGTTTGCATATAGTCCACAAAAGAATATAATAGTTGAATTTATAAAAATATACCTTGTTCGAAAGTTTACATATACATTTACATACAGCTGTGATTTATTAATTATTTTTTTTTTGTGATAGTTGTTCATGA
Source organism: Cirrhinus molitorella (assembly GCA_033026305.1). Classification (NCBI taxonomy): domain Eukaryota; kingdom Metazoa; phylum Chordata; class Actinopteri; order Cypriniformes; family Cyprinidae; genus Cirrhinus; species Cirrhinus molitorella. The sequence goes on from CM065131.1 coordinate 2,581,886, forward strand.
GTCCCTTGTTTGTAACTGCCCACTGTTCTTCAGAAAAATCCTTCAGGTCTCACAAATTCTTTGGCATTTCATCATTTTTGTGTATTTGAATGACTGTGTGATTTTGAGATCCATCTTTTCACACTGAGGACAACTGAGGGACTCATAGGCAACTATTACAGAAGGTTCAAATGCTCACTGATGCTTCAAAGGGAAAAACAATGCATTTTGTTTTTGAATTTGAAGATCAGGGTACATTTATTTTGTCTTGTGGGAAACATGGAAGTATCTTCTATAGCTTCTGAAGGGCAGTACTAAATAAAATGTGTGTATATATGATGTTTAGACAAAATACGAAAAATGTACACATATTCCTTCTCAACTGTAAATCCATACTGTACTTTTAGTAAACTGTATTTGATTAACTGTATAGTAAAATATAATATTCTATAATAAAGTTTTAGTTATAAATGGTTATAATTTAGTTTGAATAGAATGTGTTATATTTAATTTGAAGATATGATTAGAATGTGTATGAATTCATTTGATTTACAGTTTATAATACAATAAAACAGAATTCAAGAAAATTACAGAATTTCAGAACAAATAAAGCAAAATTTGTTAAATGACAAAAGACCAAAATAGTGAGAGTGTAACTTGATCCAAATATTAAAATGCTTTGTTCAGTCTTGTAAAAAAATTGATGCCGTCAAACCCGTGTGTCATGCTCTGTAATCCTAAAGCTTTTGTTTTGTATTATGGTTTGGCTATAGATCCAATCAAAATCCATATTACATGCATGATTTAGGCCATCATTGTGAATAATGTCATGCGGCAAATGTGTGACCCACTGTGCGTCTTCGCTCTTAATTCGTGTGACAGTAGACGCTTAATCCTAACAATTATCACTCAACAAACAAAGCTCGGTCTACCAGACAGTCGTGATTTACGACCTCTCACGGTGACGGTCGTGTAATTTTTCACGCCACCTTGCCACCGCGTTCCAATAGCGTTATCTGGCCTGTGATTGACAGTTTGATCAGCCCTTCGTCTCGTCCTCCCCTCCATTTTCCGCTCATGCTAACGACATTCTCTCTGAGAGAGCTCTTCTGTCATCATTCTCTCTGGCTCACTCATACCGCCTGAAGAAATGGTCTTTTTGTGCAAGGCAGCAGGGGTTAAACGTAGTCTATACATTGGTAAAAGAGCTCACTTTGTCTCTCGATGACATGTGTCAGTATGGATTGTGTGCCGGTGGGAAATAGGGGTGAGCTGAGATGACGAGAGCCTGGCATCAGTGACACTTGAGGAAGACAGCCGTAGGCCAGAAATTACACTAAGCTACATCAACTAAAAAGACAATGGAACTCACTGTGATTCACTGAACATTGTGCACTATTCAGAATTTGAAGATTCCATGTAAATTCTTGTTCAATTCTGGAATTTAAATTTAATTTGTCATCCAAGATCTCAAAAAGAAATTAAGGTTTTTGAGGAAAACATTCCAGGATTTTTCTCCATATAGTAGACTTCAATGGGGATCAGTGGATTGAAGGTTCAAATTGCAGTTTTTAATGCAGCTTCAAAGGGTCTTATCTAGTGAAACAATTATATTATATACTTAACATATATTATCTACTTAATTATATACTTTTTAACCACAAATGCTCATCTTGCACTTGCTCTACGCATTACGTTGTCATCTTGGAAAGGTCCTGCGTGACGTAGGCTGAGGAACCATCCCAGTGTTTACAAAGCGGATGTGCCCTTTACAAAAAAGGTAAAACAACAATGTCTGATGATTTTGAAGTTGGAGGAGAAAATGAGATGGAGTTTATCGCCCTAACTTACCTTTTCGAACCGGATAACACAAACTAACCGCGTGTGACCTTACGTAATGTGTGAAATCATAGATGCACATAGAAGCATTTGTGATTAAAAAAAAAAAAGTATATCAATTTTTATTTTTCACTTCACTAGACAAAACCCTTTGAAGCTGTATTGAAACTGCAATCAACCTGAAGTCCAATATCTTATTAATTATAATGCAGTGAATTCCTCATACTGTAATTCCAGCTAAACTGTGGACATTTCAATTCACATTTCAACTAATTCATTAAAAGTTAGAAACTTTAGAAACTGCAGAACCAAGAGATGCATCAAGACAAGCTGGTGCAAAAACGGCTGTGAACATTTCATGCACATTTCCCTTGCAAACCACCTTAATCCATTCTTCAGCATGGTTCCCGCTTACCATCGAGAACCTCATCTATCCTCTGAATCACAGGTCCTACCTTGAGGATACTACTGTCATATTAGTAGAGCATTAAGAAGACAGCATGCCCCCATCTACTGAGGACACTGCTCCCTTGAAATCTGAATGTCAGCTAGGTAAAACCTTAAGTGACAGATACATACCTCACACTGAAATCTAATAAACACCTTCATAACAGACATATTCTGGTAGCTTTATCACATATAAAAGAGGGATATGAAAAACCAGCACCTTCAGGTCACAAGTGAGTACTTCAGTGTTTTCATTTTGGTTGCTAGAAGGAACACATTTGATTTTTCTGGTGGAGTCCTCGTATACCTTAAACCACAGTTAATTGGAACCTCAATGGCGCTATACCTGGTTATAGTTTATTTTATAGGCTTTTATAGACTTTTAAACTTGTCATTGGGTTCTTTTTGTACAGGGTTATAGAAATGTCTCAAAATCTAGAATGAATCACATAGCCAGTTAAGCTAGTGGGTCAATATTTGCACAAAAAAAGTGGCATACATGAATACTGAGTAGAACAAATGCACCTAGCACATGCATAATCTGCTGCTGCCTATATTTGAATGCAATCAATACTTTGTGCAGCACAACTCATTAGCAATAGTGCAAATGACATTTAACATGTTAAAAAAAAAAAAGTAGACTGTATGTGCATTTAATGCCTAAAATGCTTTCTAGGTACTTGGACAGCTGACTAGATTTTTAGATTGTAGATCTCTGATTTATGTCTTCTTTTTTTTTCCCCTGGTATCTTTGGATGGGGAATATTCTCACTCGTTCTGATAGGGACAATTGTTTCAGGTCTGCTGAGAATTAGAAGCAAGGACTGGGAATAAAATATTCCTTTCATCTGACCTTTCCTTTTAAGAAGACTTTGTCATTGGGGAATGCAGTTTAATAATTCATTAAAGGGAAATCCTCACTTCCTTTAGAAATCTCTTTTTTTCTCTCTCTCTCTATAGAGAGATATTAAAATATTATAGATATTTTCTATAGAAAAGCTTTATTTGAGGTTTAATAATAATCTGACCTATGGCAGGTTAGCAAATTTAGATTTATTTGTGGATTAAGATCTGTTATGTTGTTTTTAAAATATGAAGCCATTATATATATATATATATATAATTGTATTTTTCTGTCAGTTTCAGTCTTTTTTTATTGTTATTATATTATATTATATTATATTATATTATATTATATTATATTATATTATATTATAGGTTCATATAGCATCAAATATTTAGTTTGCAGGTGTTTTTATGACCTAAAAGTTCTGCATAGATGATCAATGTGCAAAATGTTATGTAGAAAAACTGAAATATTGATTGCTGTTTTTCATATTCAGACATCCCAAGTATTTTCTGATAGAATATACTGATGTTCAAAAGTTTCAAACAATTTTCGTTTTGTTTGTATGGTAGTGCACATACATACGAGTTATAGTTTGTTTTCCTGATCTGGGAGATATTTTTCCAAGAACAGGTATTTTAAATAAGGAATTGTAAATAAAATCAAGTTCAAAACTGTAAATAGAATCGATTCCAAGCCTGTTGTACTTGTGCACTTTCAGTTGTTGTTCCTATTCTGTTTGACTGTAGAAACTCCTAAATGCTCTCAAAAGGAATTAAAGCAAATTCGAATCAATACAACATGGTACCGATAGGTCTTGTTTAAGAGAAGTCTTGCCTTGAGCTTGGGTAAAAATGAGCTTGATCTTTCTTTTTTTTCTTCCCTTTTTAAAGCCACAGTCTTGCCAGACTACTCAGCTGCATTGTCAGGGGTAAGAAAGATGTGGTGTGGAAATGCTGACCCAGGTGGCGCCAGCCTTTGTTGTAAATATGGGGTGGCAGGAGGAAGCACAAGTGAAATATAGAGAAAAAGAGAGTGGCCAGCTGCCAAGGTAAAAACAAGATGCAAACCTTTGCCAACAGAACCTGGACAAGAAGAGAGGACGAGCATACAGCCTCTCCTCACACCTCAGTAATCAGTATGAACATCTACGTAGTGTCAGGATCAACAAACAGCTTGAGAAAAAGAGCAAGACATGCTTCTATCTTTGCAATATAATGAGCAATTAGCAGTGTGGTAGAAATAATAATTCACACAAAACGCAGATGATTAATGGGTCTTTCTACAATTAGAATACAGATCCCTTCTGGACAATCCAGATTAAGTTACTGATCATCTTAGACAAAGTAGAGACATTTTCCAAAACACAGCTTCCAGGGGTTTTAAAACAATTTAAATTAAGTTTGACTATCACTATACCAGATTGTAGCTGGTTGTATGACATGTGCTCTCTTCCACACTCATTGCCCACCTAAGAGCAAGGTACCTAGCCCCCAGTTGATTCCTGGGGACTACCAGCTGGTAGCTGGTTTGTTGCTGTTCCAAGTTGGTCTATCAGTGGACCAGCTAATATGTTCCAAAAACAGCTTACAGGTCTTTTGGAACCAAACCCATGTTCTAAAACACAGCTTCTATGGCCAGTTGTGGCCTTGTGGTTAGAGAGGTGGACTTGTAACCCAAAGCTTGTGGGTTCGAGTCTCAATATTAGCAGGCAATGTTGGTGGGGGAGTAAATGTGTGCACACTTGGGTGAAATGCAGAGCACAAATTCTGAGTATGGGACATGTCATGTCACTTAACTGGTTTCTAGCTGGTCCAAGGTGGTCATTAGCTGTTGGACTTCCATCTGGTTGCTGGTCCAAGATGGTCTACCAGGTAATGATAAGCTTGGACCAGCTAGAGACCAGCTAATATGTTCCAAAAACACAGCTTCCAGGTGTTTTGGAACCAAACAAATGTCAAGGGTCACCAAACTTGATCCTGGAGGGCCGGTGTCCTGCAGAGTTCAGCTCCAACTTGCCTCAACACACCTGCCTGTAAGTTTCATTTATACCTATTAAGACCTTGATTAGCTGGTTCAGGTGTGTTTGATTAGGGTTGGAGATAAACTCTGTAGGACACCGGCCCACCAGGACCAAGTGTGGTGACTCCTGTTCTAGGTGGTTTGGAACAGCTTTTATGGGCAGTTGGAGAGGCCTAATGGTTGGAGAGTCAGACTTGTAATCTAAAACTTGTGAGTTCAAGTCTCAGTACCAGCAGGAAATGTAGGTAGGTGAGTGAAGGTGTGCACACTTGGGTGAAATGCAGAGCACGAATTCCGAGTATGTCTGGTTTCTAGCAGGTCCAAGGTGGTCATTAGCTGTTGGACTTCCATCTGGTTGCTGGTCCAGGATGGTCTACCAGCTAATGACAAGCTTGGACCAGCTAAAAACCAGCTAATATGTTCTAAAAACACAGCTTTCATGTTTGTAACCAAACAAATGTTCCAAAACACAGCTTCTAGGTGGTTTGGAACAGATTCTATGGGCACTTGTGGCCTAATGGTTAGAGAGTCAGACTTGTAATCTAAAACTTGTGGGTTCAAGTCTCAGTACCAGCAAGAAATGTAGGTGGGTGAGTGAAGGTGTGCACACTTGGATGAAATGCAGAGCACAGATTACGAGTATGGAACATGTCACATCACTTAACTGGTTTTTAGCCAGCCCTAGGTAGTCATTAGCTGTTTGTTGCTGGTCCAAGATTGTCTACCAGCTAAGACAACCAACTAATGACTAGCTTGGACCAGCTAGAATCCAACTACTGTGTGCAAGAATGTAGCTTTTAGGTGTTAAGAAATATGTTAACTGGTTGCTAGCCGGTCCAAAATGGTCTGCCAGCTTAGATGGACAGTTAATGACTACCTTGGACCAGCGAGAAACCAGCTAACTATTACAAAACACAGCTACCCTCTGCACAAATGTCAGGGCATGTCAAAACTTCTTCGGGGCCCAAAAACACCCTCAGACCCCAGAGGGTTAATTCAATTTTCCAGCAGTTCCTTTTTGAAGCCAAGAAAACACATATCACATGGTTTTGGGAATGAGACCTATTAAAAAAGCCTGATAAACTGTTTTCTAGCATAAAACCAACATGACGTGTATGTAGCTGGTTTGCTAGCAAATGTCTGAAAGAAAAGGTGATGATCTTGGAGGGCCTTACGTTTGATAGTAGTTTACCTAACAGACCAAAAAAAAAAAAAAAAAAAAACCTTGCTTATTATGACAAGCTAATGCATATATCTAAAAAAAAAGGCATATAATTTATCACCTTGGCTAACAATTACCATTAAATAACTGTTTCTATTTGAACAGCTTCTTGAATCCTTGTGAAATTAAAGAAAATGTGGTTAGTTTAATTTCAGCAGTGTGTGGGCTGCTCAAGCCTACGACATGCCAAACTTTTCATTAGTATGAGTGATCTTCTTTTGATCACTGGTTCAAGTGAAGTTACATGTGTTTTTGTGAGTCAAGATTTTAGCGCCTTCTTTATAAGAAGCTTACAGCCTCCTTAAAGTCTCTACCCTACAACATGAATCCCCCAAAAAACTTTTGAGATCATTCCCTCAAGCCATACATTTACTCAGTATTAATGTTTGTAATGGGCAGAGGCGGTCAGATGATTCAACAGTTTTTCTCTCTAAGCTGATGATCACCTCGACTACAGCGAAAGAAACAAAATCTCTTGAAAACGTAGGTAGGCTTGTGGTTTGGAGATGTGTAGGTGCCCTAAGTCCACATAGCCAGCTCTTCTACACTTCTCCTCTATCCCTATGTTAATTAGCCCCTTAAGGGAGAGAAGAGAGATAAATAGTAAATCTTAATTAGGTGGGTTTTTTTTCATTATAGGCATGTCAGTTTGTTTTATCAGCGGCTTCTCAGATGCTATGCTGAGCTCTTTTAGCCTGCGTATTAGATGGAGTGGGCTAAATCTCTGTATTAATCTTGTTACTTAAGTAACGGTGGGAACTGGACAATCTTCCAGCTGTCTTCCATCTCTGGGGACTCGCATACGGGGGACACGCTAGCAAAGGAAGAGATTTATTTCCTCATCAATGGAAAACTAGCTCTCTGTGGGTAGCATTTACTTCTCTTTAACCTGCATTACTCTCTAAGCTAATCTTAGCATGGCTAGTACCATGTGTTGTTCCTTGGAAGCAAAATTTGTTACTATTTTAGTAAATACAACAAACAAAGTGATACATATGACTATGTTCAAAACCTGGTTTTAAAATGTTTGGCTTTTTGTTGAAACTTGCTGATTTTTTACTTGTTTGTGATAAACATTTTACTTTTCTCTTGATTCCCTACATATTTTGTCTTAGAGGTTCTACCTCTAAAAACTACCAAATTACACAGCAAAACATGCTTTTCTTACTTAGATTTTTTTTTGCCTTGTTTGCAGCCAAAATATCTAAACATTTTTAAAAAGGTTTTTCTAGACAAGTAAAAATTGTCTTGTTTTCAGAAAACAAAGTCAAAATTAAGTGATTTTTTTTTTTTTTTTTTTTTTGCTTGAAATAAGCAAAATAATCTGCCAATGGGGTAAGCAAAATAATCTTGTTTTCGGCTTAAAATAAGAATATTTAGCTTGTTCTGACCAAAAATTCATTTCATTTTGACTTTTTTTTTTTCTGAAAACAATACAATATTTTTTACTTGTCTCGAAAATCCTTCTTGATTTAAGAATTTTTAGATATTTTGTCTAGAAACAAGACAAAAAATCTAAGCAAGAAAAGCATTTTTTTGCAGTGTAAGATTAAAGCGTACTTGCAGGCTCATAAGGAAGGTAGCTAACAGCTGTTCCTGATTTTGTAGCTTCTATTGAGCCACAATTCTTCAAACCAGCCATGAAAAATGATATGTACTTGTACTTTTATAGCATCACACAATTCCTGACTGTCTACAATATTCACTGATATTTTAGTAACACTTGTACACAGTGCAGTATTTTCTCACATGTCCCTGGACCTGATTCTAGCCCACTACAAAGACGCATAATAAAATATACATTACATGTGATGCTGGAATAAGTGTGGCATTTCTTATTGCATCATAAACACAAACTATTTCAGTAACAGTAAATGCCACTTCAGGCTAAATCATAGTTCTGTGCGTGCATTTTATGGCTTTGATTACACTTAGGCCATGATTTAATAAAGCGTTGCTAGTATGCATGCACAAAAAATTGCAGGAGCCGGTCTACTAACTTCGTTTACTTGTTATTGCGTCTTTCAGATGCGCAAAACCACGTCTTGCCTGTTTTGGTTTATCTTGTTTTTCTTAATGAATATGTTTTGATGCTTTCATACAAGGTGCTGTCAATGCAAGTAGATTCAATTTCATCTGCAAGTGATTTATTAACCTTGAAAGTCATTCAGATTTGGTAAATGCCTGTGCAAATTCATTATGGCTGATATGCAGGTTTTAATTTAATTTAGGTATTACGATCAAGTGCTTATAAACGATAACAGGTTTTTTTTTAATATGAGGCATTTTTAAAATATGACAGGATGCTTGTATAGATACAGAATGTATACAAGTAGCACTGTGTTAGATTGCACAAGCAAAATATGTAGTTATGTTGGCTTTTAGTAAGCCAGGGCCTTGCTGCCTGTTTAAAGAAGCTTTGGTTACCAGATCTCCCTTCTGTCTTGTCATTTTCACAAGTGAGACCCATTGGATGTTGTCATAGCAAATCTACAACCCACAAAACTGACCATCAGTGACCATATGACTGGCGTTCATCCTCACAGACACAGCCTGTCCCCTTGCTCTACTCTAAGGAGTTGCCGAAACGAATCATTGTTCATGTATGTGTTTGTGTGTGTGTGCGTGATGGAGTGCTTTTTCCTCACACTCCTTGGCGACCACGTTGGTGCTAATTTCCCATGGCAGCTTATGGTGCAATTAGAGGCTGGAGGGCCTCCACCCTTCACACCGAATAACTGACGGGCCACTGAACAATCAGGGGCGGCAGGAAGCAGATCGTGCACATGCCCAGGGTTGAGAAAATATATGATGAATAGTCTTGACAAAATAAAAAAGATAAGTTGTGTCCCACATGATGTACTATGCACTTATTCTGTTCACTCAGCCGCCTAAGATCCAGAAGAAACCACAATGGCAAAAGCGAAATAATTTGTTTAAAATATGACTACCAAATAATTATTCAGTGACTTTGTTTAAGAGATAGTTCACCCAAAAATGAAAATTCTGTCATTAATTACTCACCCTCATGTCGTTCCAAACCTGTAAGACCTGTAAACACAAATTAAGATATTGTTGACGAAATACAAGGCAGAACCTGATTTTACCAAGTGTGACATGTTCCTGAATCAACATCTTTGTTGACCCTGGAACAACATTGTGATTAACCAATCAGATTTGTAAAAAACAGTTTATAGTTTTTGTGAAGTTTAGGCTTATAATCAGTGTTTGGTGCTTGTACATCAATGTCAATCATCTGTCATTTCTTCTGATTTTAAGATTAGGTTTAGGTGTAGGGATGTGGTCAAGACACAAAATATGCTGACCCAGGAACACATCAAACTCAGGACGTGCAAATCCGAGAGCTTTCTGATCCTGCATAGACAGCAACACAACTGAAACATTCCCAGGCTCAGAAAGATAGTAAGAACATCATTAAAATAGTCCATGTGACATTGAAATATGTGGTTCAACCATAGTGTTATGAGTGCTATGAGAATATTTTTTTTGTGCGTAAAGAAAACAAAAATAATGACTTTGTCAATTTCTTCTCTTTCGTGTCAGTCTCCGATGTAAGCATTGTACTGTAAAGGCATATACAAGAGTATCATGATGCATATGTGTGGTGCTGCTTACGCTGGAGCCAACGTTCTGAAGTTCAACCCGGATGCTTTTTGAACAATGTCATTATTTTTGTTTTCTTTGCGGACAAAAAGTATTCATGCTTCATGACAAAAGTAAAAGCTTCATGACATAACAGTTTAGCCACTGATGTCACGTTTCAGTTGTGTTGCTGTCTATGCAGGGCCAGAAAGCTCTCAGATTTCATCAAAAAATATCTTAATTTGTGTTCTGAATATGAACGAAAGACTGAAGATGTTCTGTTCTGAAGATGAACGAAGACAAGGGTTTGAAACGACATGAGGGTGAGTTATTAATGACAGAATTTTCATTTTTGTGTGAGCTAACCTTTTAAAGCGAGTTTAAAAATGAAAATTCTGCCATTATTTACTCAACTTCATGACGTTTTAACCCTGCATGTTTCGCAAAAGAAGATATTTTAAAGAATTGTGGCTTCCATAGTATGGGAATAACATTCTTGAAAATATCTTCTTGTTTAATCAACAGAAGACATTTAAACAGGATTAGAACAAAATGAGGGTGTCTAAATGAGTAAAAATTGTTCATTTTTTGACAAACAATCCCTTTAACTCTTCATATCACTATATCATGAACGTATACTGTATGATGATTATCGCAGTCTACTGTAAAGGGGCCAGAGAAACAGTAGATGCTATTTACACTATGTGCAAATAGCAATGGGTTCTATTCACACTTTAAGGATTTTCTGCTGTTTATAATACTTATTATTTATTACTGCACCTCAGTATTGTAGTACATTAAAACAGTATGCAGTAATTACGCATTGAGTGTAAATTATCATTTTAATTCAAATTAATAAATGGATACTGCCTTATTGGGACAATAAGCCTTCCCTACACCTACCCTAACTGATATTTTATTTTACATTTTTCAATTATTTCCTTCGTTTTCATTGAAAATAAATGCTTTTCCGATAAGATATGAGATTTGAAAAGGGTGAAAAAAAGCTCGCCAGAAGGTGGAATCGAACCCGGGTTGTCCGCGTCAAAAAGAATCAAACACACACTTTATCCTCTACGCTACTGGATCTGGTGATTGACAGCCATCTTTTGTAGTGTTGACTAGCCCCGTTACACATTGGTGGGCAGAGTTAGTGTAAATAGCCACTGCCAACAAGGCGGGCTATTTGCACTTAGTGTAAATAGACAATCCGTAAAAAAAAAAAAAAAACCTAGATGTGAGCAATCTGATTGGGTTAATATGTTTCACTGTGGCCACGTTCCCTCAAACATTCCAAGTGATTGTCCCAGCTCACCGTTGATTAGATGAGGACAGACTTTGCCTTCCAAACAGATGTTATCTGCTCAGGTTTTGCGTTGTAATACGCGATAGAGCTGGCTCAGTTGATTCATTAGTCATCAGATTGGATTCAGGGAATTGGGTTGCTTGAGTCACTCCTGTGTTGAATTTGTGGGTGAGAGAGGGCAAAATGGCGGTCCATTTGAGACATACCCAGATCAATTCCTCTTACAATGTGGCAATAAATTACAACTTACAAAGCTCAAAGGGAAACTAATGCATTGCCTAGCTGCTACCATGTGCAACATCAAGTGCACAGCTGTTTTCTGCGACAGAAAAGCTGTTAGTCAAGTATTTTATTCTGAATCAAAGCTGCAGTGTTGTCATTTTCTATCATCATAACTTTGAGTTTAATTCAGTTTTAACCGACAATGCCCTTCTTTGTTAGAGGGAACATTATTGTTTTCTTAATTGTATGATGTAAAGTTATCCTAAAATGAATACCGTCAGCACAGGAACAAGGCCTTGGTGTATAATATAGAATTTCTATTGGCCTCATGACTGTAGCTTCTAATTGGAAATTGCTTTAATTATACAAACAAGCTTTCCTTCACTCAGTATGCTATTGAATTCCACTGAAAGCTTGTGAGACAGGTCTTCGTCGAAATAAGTCACGGTTTCACAATGGCTAATAAAACTGCCAGGAGTGTCCAGTGTATGTCAAACTGTACTGACCATCAGACCAATCTTACTAGTGGCCTCAAATCAACTTTATGGATGTGCAATTAAAGGGCCAGTTCACTCATTTTCAAAATGTGGTCTTTCATGATTGGTCACAAGACATACAAGAACCAGTGAGACTTCACATTAACCTTTTTTTATCACTTTTAACATGTTTAGTGAGATTGTAACTGTCTGTTGAGTCTCAATATGAGACATGATGGCGGTGTCTTTGTGGCATTTGAAATTGTAGTGTGCATAAACCTGTATTTATCATAAATTTGTTACTAATAGGACTGCATAGCTGTGGAAAATGGTACTTTTTAATAAATTCATTCATTTGTTTAATAAAAATGTGCTTTGAGTTAGTTGAAATGTTATCCATGAATTCAAAAAGTGCTAGTGGTGTTAATAATTTTGTAACACTCTTCTCTCTTTTCACTTTGCAGGTTTCATATATACATGTGGTGGAACATTAAAAGGAAGGAATGGGACCATTGAAAGTCCTGGATTTCCATATGGATATCAGAACGGGGCAAACTGTACATGGGTTATTGTAGCAGAGGAGGGCAACCGAATTCAAATAGTCTTTCAGTCATTTGCAGTGGAGGAGGACTATGACTTTTTATCCCTCTACGATGGACACCCGCACCCAGCTAACTTCAGGACGAGGTGAGTTCTGTTTATTAATGCCGATCTACATAAAACTGCAAGCAAACAGCTGCACTGTAACTCTATCAAGTTAATGTGAGACTAAAATACAGAAAACTACATACCTGATCTTGGAAGGATAGAGGAAGCACTTTGCTGAGTGTATTTTACGGTGTGCCTGTAAGCAACTTGACTATGATGCCAAATGAAAGTGCTGCCAAGAACTCTCCCTGGATAATTGCACTAGAAAAAATTAAGCACTATTTTCTAACTTGGCCATTGTGTGATGCACCCCACTATCCTTTACAAATGACGCTCAGCCACGTAAAGCTACATACCACTGTAGATACTGTACATAAAAGTTAAGCCTTTAATTTAGGAAGGCACGCTTGTAGGGCTTTGAATGGATTGTGTGCGTAAAGGGTCAATGTCAACTACCTAATTTCATTTACACATTTTACAGTTTCAGTGTGTTTTTGTGTCACAGTGTCACGTATACTTGCATGTACTGGGACAGCAGACAAGGACGTTAAAATGGGATGCAAATCTGTTATTATATGTAGCAAATATGTTTGTAAGGTAGGGAAGTTGCCTTAAAATATCTGAGATTTTCTAATTCAGCTAAATTTAGGTTTATTTATATGAATTTATCAAATTTATTTAAGTTTCCTTTCTTTTTTTATTCTTTAGTAGTTTATTTTAAACAGTTCTGCAATGTGACAGATTTGTGTGTTTGTGCATTAAAGATGCATACGTGTTTGTCTTCGTGTATTATGAATTAAATGAAGGCAATGAAGTAAAGGTGGTGTCAAGGGATTTGCGGTCCTATTTGCAGAATGGATCAATACCTGACAGATCCCAGCTGTTAACCAGCTGACATAGTGCAGTCTGGTCTGTCTTTTCATGTGGACTGCCTTGCCATTGGTCCCTATATTGTAAAATGTTAAATATGAATGTTTTTTCATGAAATAGTAAGTAAAAAAAAATCTTCTTATTTTTATCTTTCTATTTACTTTAGATCAAGTGCATCATGTGGTTATTACTGTTTGAACATTTTAAAACCAAGTAAATAAATAAAATAAAAAAAAAACACTACGATTAAAATTCCTTTTTACAACCAGGTCTCATGACGAAAATTTACCTCTGGGAACTTTTTTTGCAAGATGTGAAATAAGTACCACCATGTACTTTTTGTGACACATGTGACCCTGGACCACAAAACCAGTCTTAAGTGGCATTGTATGGGTCAAAATTAGCAGCCAAAATTATTAGGATATTAAGTAAAGATCATGTTCCATGAAGATATTTAGTAAATTTCCTACCGTAAATGTATAAAAACATAATTATTGATTAGTAATATGCAATGCTAAAAACTTTTTTTGGACAACTTTAAAGGCGATTTTCTCAATATTTAGATTTTTGCACCCTCAGATTCCTGATTTTCAAATAGTTGTATTTCAGCCAAATATTGTCCTATCCTAACAAACCAAACATCTATGGAAAGCTTATTTATTCATACCCAAGTCCAATTCTGAGGACTGTGTATGAAAATCACCACAAGTGCTTATTGTTTTATCGCCTCTAGTGTTAATTTCTGTTGGAAACTGCAGTGATGTGTACTTATTGGTATGTATTTTGTGTCTTGCAAAAAAATCTCAGAGGTACGTTTTCGTCATGAGACCAGTAGTTTTGCTTCCAAAACTGCAAACAACCATTCACACTCACAAAGGCCACCACTTATTTATTTAGTTAGTTTCTTAGTTAGTTAGCAGTGTTGGGGAGTAAAAAGTAAATTATTCCTTGTTATGATTTTAACTCCGTATTTAACCTCAGTCAAATGATCTCGGAGTAAAAACAGGTGCTAAAGTGTGATTTTGTGGTTGCTGTGCTTTAAAATTAAAGATCATGTTCCATGAAGATATTTTGTAAATTTCCTAGCGTAAATGTATCAAAGCTTAATTTTTTATAAGTAATATGCATTGCTAGAACTTAATTTGGACAACTTTAAAGGTGATTTTCTCAATTTTTTCAAACTTTTTTGCACCCTCAGATTCCAGATTTTCAAATAGTTGTATCTTGCCCAAATAATGGTCTATTCTAACAAACCATAGATCAATGGAAAGCTTATTTATTCAATTTCTCAAATCTCAATTTTCAAAAATGGACCCTTATGACTGGTTTTGTGGTCCAGGGTCACAAATTATATTAATCTTAATGGAAGTGATGAAGGATTTTGAAAGTATGACAGTAATCAGTGTTGAGCACTACAGCAGTTAAAAACATTTGTTAGAAATGTAGAAAATTAATAAAAAAAGAAATCAGTTGCATTGCTTTAACAAAGTAACCAAAATAGCTACACTACTTGTTGCATTTTAAATATGGTAACTTGTAATTTGTAACCTATTAAATTTCCAATTAACACTGTTATTTAGTTAGTCTCTAGCAGCCTTACATTTAAACATTCTCCTCCTCTTATTTATCCTCTTCTCTTTCTTGCTTTCCTGTGTGGAGGAGATATTAGAAGGGGGGATGTGTGGAGAAAAGGAAGGAGGAATAATGACAGAGCCTAATTAAACAGTTCAAGAAGTAAATAATGCAGGATTCTGCAGGCACTACATTTGTGTCTTGCATCGCCATGTTCGTTGACATCACAGACAAATTGCATGTTGCTATTCGGCTTTAAATTATGCACTGCAATTAGGGATTGAGCCCTCTTTCTGTTTCTCTCTCTCTCTCTCTCTTCCTCTTGTCTGTTTGAAAGGAGACATACTTCTCTTTTATGGCCACTGCCATCGTCCTTAGAGGTCTGGCATGAATACCTTGTTGCGTCCTAAAGCCCATTAACATTTACACGTCTTTATAAACGTATATATCCATATTTAATGATTTTGATTAATCTGCATTCATTTAGACTTTAATGACCCCCTAAGGCGCCTTTGTCCAAGCGTACAGAGGGTGTACTGACCTATATAAAATGTTGATGATTTGTGTGCAGCCAGTTCATTTGTTTGTTTTCTTGTTCTTTATTTCTTGTCTGTAAAAGATGTGTGGGCGATCAAGCCTCAGATCTTGATGGGTGATAGATGCTGTCTGTCCCGATTTTACATCAGTAATGATTATTAATGTGACCTGACTGGGCCTCTAAAAAGAGCTGTGTTTAAATTAATTATAAACTAACAATGCCAGGGACTGAACCTGACATCTAAAGATATGAGTGATTTCTCTTCAAATATGTACAGATCTGTCTGAATCATTTACAGCTTCACTCAAAAATATCAAAACGAATTGTAAATGGGTTTAAATGATCATTTGGTTGGCAGGCAATTAAGCCTCCCCTCTCAAACTGTAATTGCACAAACATCTGGTATTCTGTGTGAAAATACAACTCGTATCTTATATACAGTATAATGGTTGACTGATATGTTTGTTTTAATTATTAACTTATTTATTTTTTAAATGAACAAGACTGATGATAATGGCAAATGCTGAGAATTTAGCTGCTGTGTTTTTAGTTTGGAAATTATATTTTGTATTTGTAGATGTGTGCTTATGCTATAATCTTTTAAGTGAACTATTCAAAGACTGCAATCATCTAATCTATAGAAAGACTCCCTAAATTATTCAGAACATATATTTTAATAATTCTTCTTGGTAAACAGAATCAAAAGAGGGTTGTTGAATATATATATATATATATATATATATATATATATATATATATATATATATATATATATAATATTATAAGATATATAACATTGTAAGATATATAACATTGTTATATAATAATAATTTATTATTATAAATGTTGTTGGATTAAAACCACATATTATATAATAATATAAATGTAGTACTAATAGCTGGCTTAACAATACTATAAATTGTGTTTGTTAATTTATTATTATTATTATTATTATTATTATTAATATTTTTAGATTTAATGTATAATATTATTAAAACCAGGTAACTATTATTGCTGTTGTTATTGCTGATTTCTTAGTACATTCTCTCTAGTCGTATGTGAATAAGTGATATTATATAAGTGATAGCCTATATATCCCAAGTCTCCCTTCTCTGCAGGAGTAGAAAAATAATAGGGAGTAATAGTCTTTCATCTTATTCCATTGTGCTGCCTTTCACCTTCACTTTGAGATACTGTATATTTTCGTTTCTTTCTTCTTCTCGCATCCCCTCCGTCTGTGGAGAAAGCACTCATACATGTGGCTGCCAGGCTGCAGGCAGTTCATGTAGTAACGCTGGGTGTCACTATGTGTGTCAGACTGTGAAAGAGACCCCCTGAGTGAAGCCAGGTGTAATTGCAGACGCTTAGCCCGTGGAGCTAGCAATGTAATTAGTCATCAGCATGTAGCGGGGATGGGACAGAGGAAGCGAGAGCAGCCACCAGCAATTATTCATCCCCGTCCTGTCACTCAAAGCCACCCATCGCCATAAATCATTTGCCGTTTGTTTTGGAGTCTGATCGAGGTGTCAGAGCAGGAGCACTGTACTGACGCATGGACGGAATGTGAAAATCAAGAGGTGCTGAGATTTAGACTAAATTCATCCCTGTGTCTTTAACTCATACATATGCATGAGATGCGAATGCAAGCGAAGACTGTGAGTTGCTTATAAAAGCGTGCGTGCCTGCTCCTCCTCACTACAGTTGCGCGTGCAATTGAAATGGTGATTTACACTGACAACTTGGGCGTTTTTCTTTATTTTAAAGATAAGCTGTCAGATAAAGTGACATTTAATAAAAACAATTGTTTAAGCAAAAATGTAAATTCTGACCCTTCAGATAGTTCTTGCCATAATATGGCGGTTCATAGCATCTGTAGACCATGTAGCCACTAAAAAGGGCCAAACAGTGAGAGAATTTTCATTTTGAGGTGTACTGTCTCTTTAAAGGCACTTAACGCTTACCACAGCCATTCAGTTCATCATCTGTGAGGCTGTAAACCCACAAACTAACCTCTCCCCTTCACCCAGCCGTTCTCATTTACACTTTCTAGGAATGCAGGGTGAAATTCATTCAACCCTGGGTTACTAGTATCGATTGTAGGCTGGGAATACAGTCTGTTATATTCCAGTGGCCTGGAAGAGGCGAGTGGCACGTCATTCGTGTGGCTTCTTGAAAGATGTCTCACATACCAAGTGGCCTGTTCTGAATAGCCAGAGAGAGTGACAGACTACATTTTATCCCTATCTAGTGGATGTAAAGGAGTAGCAGTCTGGTCTGTTGCTGTGCAGTGTTTTCTGCCAAGAGCAAAGCCATGGTAGAGGGAAAGAGGGCTCTCTCTCTTTCTCTGGCTCCATCTATTGCACCGCTGAGCTTGGGTTACTGACATCTTGTGGTAAATGTGCAAAGTGCAGAACTGGCTTAAAATGTGAGGTTTGCATGTACAGCTGGATTTTGGATAAACAAAATGTCTCATAGCTTAAACATCAGTTTATTTATTTATTATCTAATCTATCTACACTAAATTTGGATTTGATTTTTTTCTAATGTTTTTGAATAGAAGTCTCTTATGTTTATCAAGGCTGCATTGATATGATCAAAAATACAATAAAAACTGAATATTATGAAATATTACCATTTAAAATAATTGCTTTCTATTTTAATGTTTTTAAATGTAAGTTATTCATGCTGAATTTACAGCAGCCATTACTCTTCAGTGTCTTCAGTGTCATGTAATCTCTCAGAAATGATTCTATAATATGCAGATTTTTATTTTGTTGTATTGTATTATATTTATTTTCCCTCAAGAACCATTTATGCTGTTTTATTTTATTTTATTTTATTTTATTTTTGTGGAAACCATCATCCTTTCCCAGCATCCATTACCCCAGTATTCAGTGTCATGTAATCATTTTAAAAATCATTCTGTAATATGCAGATTTATTTTATTTTATTTATTTATTTTAAGGACTTTTTTTATTATCAGTGTTAAAAACTCTAGTCTTCAGTGTCATGTGATCCTTTAGAAATCATTCTGTAATATGCAGGTTTTTATTTTATTATTTTATTTGTTAGGGTTATTTGTTATTTTATTTTGTTTTTGCTTTATTTATTTTATTTCAAGAACCATTTTTTTTATTATCAATAATGATAGTTATGCTGCTTATTTTTGTTGAAACCATTTTTTTTCTGCAGTCATAGAATAGAATGATCTGAAGAAGCATTCACTTTTCTTTCTTTCTTTCTTTTTTTTTTTTTATATATATATATTAATGCATCCTTGCTAAATGAAAGTTTTCAAAAATATTGTGCTGACCACAAACTTTTGAAAGGTAGTGTATGTTTAAATGTCCCTTTTGTCTGTATGTTAGTCTGCTGTTCATCATTTTCTGCTTTGCTTCAAATATATATTATACACAGTGGCCTCAAAAGTGTTCTGACACACAAAAATAATCCTCAATAAATAAATCCTCCAAATCTGTATGACTTTTGGCCACTCTTTTCAATAAAATGAAGCAAAGGAGGACTGGGCCATGTGGTCCATTTGACCTATTGCACTATATTCCAACACTTTTAAGATCATATGACTTTTTGAAGACCAAACAGATGAAAATATAAGTCGATTCCCCTCCTGTCAAACTGTTACAACTGAATCATTGAGTCAACGAGTTGAACTTGTAAACCAGATCAGTCTGATTGTTTGGATCATGATTCAATGAAATATAAAAATGGGAAATGGGAAAAATAGAGCATTTTTTATTAATCAGATGTTGCCACTTCTCTTGTGAATTGTCCTGAATGTGCCATAAAAACTGTGGCAGGTTTCAAGATTTTCAGAAAGAAATGACTTAAATTTCAGTCTATTTGTCACAATTACACATTTTTTGAAGTGTGACTTAAGTGTCCAAATGCTGTATTTTCGCCTCTTTCTGTTTTCTCTCTCTCCCTCTCGCCCTGTTTCTCATTTTGCAGCAGTGGTTAGAGTTCCATTTCACAAGCTAATAACAGTATTAGCCCAACAGCGTGGAAAGTCTTCATGCCTTGTTGACCATGATGAAGTCCATTGCATGAACATCTGTTGTTGAATAAGGTGGCCGAATACCCTGCAATCCACACCTGTTTAAGTTCCCGTTCAGAAGTACACTGTAAAAAAAAATGTGCTGCCAGGAAAACCTAAAAATATGTTTCATATGGTAACATGCAAATTAACCAGTTTTAACATTATTTACTGTGACAGAATCAGCCTGACTACATTAAGTTATACTAATGAAGGGGATTCTAAGGGTCGGATCAGGTAGAAATAACTCCTTAATGAGGTCATATCAGGAGGAATCAAATTTTCCTTGATCTTTTGAGATTAAAGAGCTCAATGTACTATGAAAACATACTGTAACCTTCAGAACTCAGACTTCATCCTCAAACCAAAAAGAGCAGCTATTAAAATTAAAAGGGATAGTTCACCCAAAAATGAAAATTCTGTCATTAATTACTCACCCTCGTGTCGTTTCAAACCCGTAAGACCTTTGTTCATTTTCGGAACGCAAATTAAGATATTTTTGATGAAATTCTAGAGCTTTCTGACCCAGAAAGATAGTAAGTTAGTTAAGGTTGAACCACTGATCACATGGACTACTTACCTTTCTGGTCCATGAACATGGTAGTTGCATTGCTGTCTATGCAGGGGCAGAGATCTCTTGGATTTCATCAACAATATCTTAATTTGTGTTCCGAAGATGAACAAAGATCTTATGGATTTGGAACGACACAAGGGTGAGTAATTAATGACAGGATTTTCATTTCTGTGTGAGACACATTTTACTATATGCGCCAATTCCATGGAAATGATCAAGCACCCATGGAAAAACACAAGATATTCTCGGTTCATTTTAACCAATAAGATGTAGATTGTAGCTTGTATGACTTTATTCTCATTTTCATAATTTATTTGAGGCAGGTTTTGGTGTTATTGTAATGGCAAATGTAAAGAGTGCATTATTGTAATACAAGAGGGTGCCAGCGCAAATCTCTCTGCTCTGATCGTGGCTCTGCGCTTCCTCAGATATTATGTGTGCGCTCTCAAACTTAGTAAACAGGTATACACTACCAGTCAAAAGTTTGGACACACCCTCTCATTTAATGTTTTTTAAAGAAGTTCCTTATGCTTATCAAGGCTGTTTTCACTTGATTAAAAACGCAGAAAAAAAAGTAATATTGTGAAATATTATTACAATGTAAATCAATGTTTTTCTATATTAATATATATAAAAATTTAATTTATATCTGTAATTAAAGTTGAATTTTCAGAATCATTACTCCCGTCTTCAGTGTCACATCAAAATGTTCAAAATCATTCTAATATACTGATTTATTATCAGTGCTGGAAACAGTTCCGCTGCTTAATATTTTTTTGTGGAACCTGTGATACTTTTTTCAGCATTTTTGATCAACAAAATGGTAAAAAAGAACAGTATTTATTTAAAATAGAAAGGTTTTCTAACAATATACACTACTGTTCAAAAGTTTGGGTGTCAGCAAATTTTTATTCTTTCTTTTTTTGAAAGAAATGAATCCCTTTATTCACCAAGGATGTGTTAAATTAATAAAAAGTGATAGCATAGATTTACATTATTGGAAAATATTTATATTTTTAATAAATGCTGTTCTTTTTAACTTATTATTCATCAAAGAATCCTGAAAAAAGAATCACAGTTTGCAAAAAAAATATTTGTCAGCACAACTGTTTCCAACATTGATAATTCTAATAATAAATCAGCATATTAGAATGATTTCTGAAGGATCACGTGACACTTAATATTGGAGTAACAGCTGATAAAAATTCAGCTTTGCATCACAGGAATAAATTACATTGTATATTAAAATGAAAACCATTATTTTATATTGTAATAACATTTGACAATATTAAATTTTTTTTCTGTATTTTTGATCAAATAAATGCAGCCTTGATGAGCATAAGAGACTTCTTTAAAAACATTAAATGAGAGGGTGTGTCCAAACTTTTGACTGTTAGTGTATATTAAATAATTTTATTTAGTGAAGCGCAGAAAAGAATGTGTGTTGGTTACTAAATAATGTATTTGCAGTATGTGCATTTCACTTCGCAAGATAAATTTTGTGTAGTGAATTGATCAAACGCACCATCTCACAGAGTACAGTCTAGAAAAAAACCTAAAACCCAGTATAATAAATTGAGTAATGAGAATGAATTATGTGTCACGCATGTGTATGATAATTTATTAATATAAAATGTGTTTTATATATATATATATATATATAAAACTGGGGGTGGTTGATTACCCACGGGCAGAAACATAAATTGGCGCCTATGCATTTTACTATAATTCGTGGTTTATTATTTGAAGAAAAAAATAAGTAATAATAATAAAATACAGTTAAAACAGTAATACTGTGAAATATTAATATTTAAAATAATTCAATTTGAATATCTTTTAAAATGTAATTTATCCCAGTGATGGCAAAGCTAAATTTAATGCTGATTTGGGGCTCAAGAAACATTTCTTTCTTTCAGTGCATTTATCATTCTAGTTTGTAATGCAGAGGTAAAGCAGAAAGACAAGGTTGAACTTTCTTGAATGAATATTTTAGCATAAGTACTGATGATAATCCAAAAGATAAAAGGCCAGACCTTTTCCAAAAGAAAATAATCTGAGATGACTTTTTCCTGATTCTGTGAATTTTCTCATGGTCCTAAAATAACTTTGCGCCGCTAGTGTATTTTTAGCATTTTCTCGCATTTAAATTTGTTTGCATTCTACTTTCATGCTTTCTATGTTACCAGGACTCACAGCTTTTAAATTTAGGAGCATAGTTGTTAGTATTAAGGTTTGTGGATGTTTGTGAGTGAAGCATTCAGGCTGGTGTGCCTATACTCCTTTGTGGCCCTGTGAAAACAACATAAATCAAGAGCGAGGAGCCTGGCACGCAGTCAAAGCCGAAGTGGTCGAGCTACTGGTCTATTGTGATCATTCACTACTGCACTTGTCCCTTACGCCCTTCCCCTGACTTTACACTTTCAGTGTATTCATCTCTAACACATTGCCCTTGGCTTTAGCTGCAGGGACTGCCTTCATTATTATCCAGTAAATCATTATTATCCAGTAAATCAGGACCACTTTTTTTTTTTTAGGGGTTGCCGCTTTAATGGAGTGGGGTAAAAGGTTTATGGCTGGTTTCCATTTCATATGAGGCTTCATGTGTTTATATGGTGGATAAATCGCTGGATACAGTAGGTATGATGTGTTGAGAATTGACATTTATAAGCAGACTTGTTTGAATATTCATGCACACATGCACAAATCTAGGACTGAATGGTTTTGAATGGTGATGCACCAAAATTACATTTTTGGTGTAACGCTGATCTTTCTGGACACAATGACTGTCTGAAACACAAAAAAATTGTCATATGTTATTATTACACTAAACTTGTACTTTCAATTTTCAAAAAACGTTTAAAATACTGTTAAAGTACAACAAAAAAGACACCTCTAAGGATTGTGATTAGTTTGCAGTTTTTGATGTCCATCCTAAAATGACTAAAGAGAAGCATTCAGTGGTTAGTTTTGCTTTCAGTCTGTTTTCCCCTTCAGCTGGAAATGTTTGGTGCACCTCTTCTTGTCCATCATGTGTGTGCTGCATCAGAAAAACGTTAAACGAGGTCCGGTTCCACAAGCCGATCGTCTTCTTCGTGTTCTCACGACCCAAATTCACCTCAGCAAAATTATCTTTTCCACACCTTGATGTAATCTACTTATCCTCATCTTGCCAGCAGTTTCCCAATTAGACCTCAAGCCCTGTTAGAATTTTGTCATAATAGGTATAAAAGTGAGCAAGGAGGGCTCTTTGAAGTGAGCAATCGTGACGCTCCGTTGCGTTAAGAGGGGCTGCCAGTGTTTACCCCTTAGGAAATGCTGTTTCATCTCCCGCTCAGCATTCGACGCAGTCCATGGGGAGCACAAGGACAAGCGTGATAGGCGTGAACTCACCCGCGGACGAGCGAAGGTGCGGTTCTGAGGTCTGTCATCGCTGGGCCTCGGAGCCTGCAAATGGATTTTAGCATCAAATAAGAGCGGTGGTGATACACCACTCCAAATGCAGGTGGGGGAATAATGGGCTTTGTCTGCTGGTGTTTATAGGCCTGCATGATGGTTTAGAGCGAACAGATGTTGTATTACAAGACCCATTAAAAGAAAAATAGGATTCATTTAATTTCCTGTGCAGATTTTGCGCTTTTTCGCCAAGTAAGGCCTACATTGTTACAAGATTTCAAATAAAAAAAGTGAGTAAATCTGACATAAAATGTAACAAAACTGATGGAGTTATATTTGAAATAACTAAGATGGATGGGTGGATTTAAATTTGAATCTGCAACATTTTGTTACACTGGTTGTAGGAAGTCATAAAAAGTCTGGTGAGTGGCACTAAAAGGTAGAAGAAACATTTTCAGAAAAGTTCCAGAAGAAACATTTCCACCCCTAAGTCATCCAAGATGTTCATGTTTATGCAGCTTCAAAGGGCTCTACACGATCCCAGCCAAGGAATAAGGGTCTTATCTAGTGAAATGATCTGCCATTTTCTAAAAAATAGATTAAAATGTATATACTACTTAACCGTAAATGCTCATCGTGCACTAGCTCGACTTCACGCATTACGTAGTCATGTTGGAAAGGTCGGGCGTGATGTAGGCTGAAGTACCGACTCAGTGTTTACAAAGCAGGAGTGCAAAGATAGTAAAAAAACACTCTTTACAAAAAATGATGTCAGACGATTTTGAAGTTGGAGGAGAAAATGAGATGGAGTTTACTGCCCTAACCTAACTTTTTGAACCAGATTACACAAATGAACTAACCGTGTATGACCTTATAACGTTATTAAGTAATGCGTGAAGTCAAGCTAGTGCAAGATGAGCATTTATGGTTAAAAAGTTTATAATTTTTTTGTTTTGCTAGACAAGACCCTTATTCCTCGGCTGGGCCCTTTGAAGCTGCATTGAAACTGTAATTTGGACCTTCAACCTGTTGGTCTCCATTGAAATCCACTATGTGGAGAAAAATCCTGGAATGTTTTCCTCTAAAAGCTTCATTTCATAATTTATAATAATGTTTATTTCAATAACATTAGATCTAGATTCATGTTATTATAAAGCACTGTTTAAATGAATTTCTGCTGCATTTATTTGACCACAGTGTGAGTGGTTCATTTATAGATTTGGATATATGCAGTACAATGTATGTCTTGCATAAAACTAAGTTTCTTGGGCAAAGAAACTTGCATAATAGTCTATTTTTAGCATTGTTTCGACACTTGCACTTCACCCAGACTGCATGAGCCATTTCTATTATTGTTAGAGGAACCTTTCTATTAATCTCTCCGATGTACAGTAGCTCCGCTCACCTGTCTGCATTTCCTCCAAATGATTTCCTGAAGAATGACCCCTCTGTCAAACCCAGCTCTAATCTTAGGTTGGTCTCACCTCTTCAGACCACGAGAGGAAAACACAGCCTGCAGCATACAGCTCAACCTCTGACCTCTGGCAGGTCTGGTAACAGCGAATGATAGACAGATGCTTGAGCAGACATGAGCACTAATGATGGACTTTGCCGCGGTTGGAAAGACCTGAGGATGTGTGCCTTCCATACACGATTGCTCGGTTCCAAAACCTAGTGAGCTGCCTATGGAGACAGTATTTTAAGACGCCACAGGTGCGCTCCCAATGTGAGGACTGTTGCAAACTGTAGGCTGCCTTTTCGAGTACCTCATTTTGGCCAAATTCTCAGTCAGAATCACATGCATCCTTCTCAGGAAAAATTAGTATGTGTCTGTGCTGTTTTTTCATTAGAGTACAACGTTTTTACATCTAGTACAAGTATGTGGTCCTGTTTCATTGCTAAAGTGCTCTAGAAAAATGGATGAGAAAAAATAGAACAATTTCAAAATATTTCATTTCCTTGCCAAAACTACATATTTTTTACAGACGCCGTTATGCAGATTGATCATAAACACAGCTAAAAAGTGTAAACAGTGGCCATGCCATGTAAATACACTGGTAGAATCAATACAAGCATTTCAGTCAAATGGAATTTATTCAATATTTCAAACTTTTAACCCACGGGACAAAATCAACTCACCACAACAGTTTAAAATCAGCCCATTTCCGTGGAAAAAATGTGGATTTGGCAACCCTACATCCAACACAAGCTGCATCCAAAGCGATTTAAATACTCTGCATATTGATAGTGACTCTGTGATGCATGACAATTATATTCAATATTAGAATGTTTGCGGGAGTGGGATTAAGAAAACAGTCATGCACAAGGCTTTGATACAAAAACGCACACAATGAATGGCGACTGTAGAAAGCAAAAGCTGAATCCCGGACATGTTGGGCGATTTAGGAATCCCGGCCGGACAACTAGTAAATTCACTAAGTTTTGTCATGCTAACGTGTGGAATCCTGTGGAAACCGTGTGTTACAAATAGCCTCGTGTTAGGCTGTGCCCCCGCTTTCCCCTGTGCTATTTAGGCAGCTAACTAGGCTAATGTGTGATGGCATAGGGGTTTCTTCTGAGGGCAACACTGCCACAATTTCCAGGAAGCCATGTGTAGCGTTTTCATATTTGATTAATGTTATCATCCTATTGTATGAAATAGGCCTCAGTTGGTCTGAAATGAAATTTAGATTTTACAAAGGGGGAAAAGATTTCAAATTACCAGAGATTAAGATGTTCCAAAGGGAAAACTAATCTCTTGATGGAGACAGTGCTTTGTGTTAAAGCAACTCTGTGCTATAAAGCATCATTGTGTGTTGCCTTTGTGTAGAGAGGCTTTGTACTGGAGAGCTTCCAGTCTTTTTCAGTACATGATGGTCTCATAAAAGCACAGCTTTTCACTTGAAAAAGGCTTGCTATTGTGACATTAGGTGGATTTCAGGTGCACTTCCTTTTGGTGCTGCACTCTTGACTGCTAGTATCTCCACATTATGGCTCCTATTGCTCTGATAAATTGCTGTCTATACATTTGTCTAAGTGTTTTGTCTGGGGATTGTTCATGGTTGGATGAATACATTAGCTGACGAGTACGTTTTGTCCCCCTAAAGAACCGAGTCAAGTTTATTTTTAGATTATCCTCTGTTGCTTGGCGGTTATAGTAGCTAGTCCATTTTTAGAGAGGGTTGAAAAAAGTACATCCTGTGTCATCTTCATCCAACTTTAAGGACTTAAAATATTTTGAAAATGCTGAATCATTAGGTCAACTCATGATGGATACTTTTGTTAATTATGCGCTGTAATTTATCCTGGAGAACATGGTGTAGTGTATCTTGAACTGTGTTGTCTCATTTAGCAAATAGCACATACTATATACAAGCTGTCGCACCGCTCAGTCATTTCCTCTATCTTTCATTTTTTATTTTTTTCCCAGAGAGAAATTCAAAGATTTATACAGCCTATTATAAATAATGATTCCACTGATGTCAAAGTTATCTACAGCTGTATGTGATCTAACTTGGGCAACGCTTTGTTTTAGAGTCTGAATCGTCAAGTCAGCGTTGTTTGCAGCCTCAGGTTTTTTTCAAGCAGCATCGTTCCAGGAAGCCTGACTGCTCGTTAATGCCTTTTGCTGTCAGGCTGTAAATGAACAAGACGATGAGCAACAACATAACAATTGGAGCATCCAAATACAAACTGATTCGTTGCAATCACCTGGTGGGAGAAACTGCAGGGACCGTGGGAGAAAAACTGCCGTCTCCCTTCTTTCCTCATTGTGTCCTTTTCAGTCAAAGAAAAGTCTGACACTTCCTGGGATGGTTTAGTCATTTTTGATTACGTTGATGTCCATCAGATTAATTGGGTGTCAGTGTTTCATCCTGCTCATTACTTTCTAAACATGTCTCTGACTCAGACTGCACCATCCTCTAAAGCCAGGGGGCCATGCAAAGTACTGCAGGGGGTCTGTGAGCAAATGTTTGAAAAATAATATAAAATCAGTTTAAACTACACTTACACTAGTTTCCTCTCTGCATCTAAACCCCCATTTAAGCCTCTTGCCTTGAAGCCAGGCATATGATGACCTTTATAATGTAAATAATTTCCCTTAAATCACATTAGCACCACAGACGCATCGTTTTTCATGCGAAAGTGAGCGTAAAGCCCTCACCTCGAATTCCCCTGACCTAATGCCCCCGTTCTTTTGCTTTGTAGCCCGGCTGCAATAAACCAGAGGCCCAGGCTCATTATAATACACAGTGGGGCGGCTACAAACATACTGTACATGTTTGATTAACTTTTTAAACAAAGTATCATCGTGGGACATCCATTTTCCTTCATCCCCAAAACCCACGAGAGTCGCATAGCCGGTAGATGGGAGGTATAATGTAGTCATGTATGCAAATGAGCTCTCAAGCAGCATGTGGATTGTAAGTGGGCACGGTGCATTTGTCTCTCCTGTCTAAGTTTTTGCATTATGTCATTCGTGAAATCCACACAATAGCATGCAATGAGACACGCCAAATTGCTCTCTAAGGATACGTTAGCCGAGTAGATGTTGCAATTAAAGCGATTTCAGCATCCAGCCATTTTGTCGTCTGATGTCGAGTGCTTATGCTGCATTGCATTGAACTCAGAAAAGTCTTGGAAAAGTAATAGAATGCTGCTTGATGTCAGACTTCCAGCTTCTGAACTTCTGATCTGGTTGAGGTACATCTGTATTATGTAACTGAAACATACCAAGCAGGGTTTTTGATAAACATTTTAGTTAAAAAGGAAAAAAGGCTCGGTGAGTCAAAGATCCTACATTTGATGTTTATACATCTTTTTAGCAAATGTTTGTAGAGTGAGCTGAGTAAAACCCAGTAAATTATTCTCTCTTTTGGTAATTATACACCTGCTGAACAAATGCTAGCATAACATTGTTTACCCTTCATTGTTTGGTTGCTAGGAGAATGGCAATTAAACACCTGCAAAGCTAACACTAACGTTGTTTTGTTTCATTTTTATGCCATCTTCAGCACTGAAAAATATTCATGATTGGAGTTTGGAGAATATGAAGTAGGAATATCCCATGTCAGACTTTGAGAATGCCTCTCAGTCTTGGGGAAAGTTACTTTTAAAAGTAATGCATTACAATGTTGCGTTACTCCCTAAAAAAGTAACTAATTATGTTGCTTAGTTACTTTTTATGGAAAGTAATGTGTTACAACTGGGCAGGGTCTGTTAGATTCTTAGCAAATGTAAAAGCCCTTTCACACCAAAATGAAATTAAGCGAATAAGCCTAAGGCTAAAAGAAAATGAAATTCACGTCCGTATAGTAGAACTGTAGGAGAAGTTCAACAGTTTCTCTTCAGCAATGAGGAAAAAAGAGCGCAACTGTTAGGTAATCTAAAGTAAGTTTTTGCATTTTTGCACTGCAAAAATGCTTTTCTTACTTAGATTTTTTGTCTTGTTTCCAGCCAAAGTATCTAAAATTTCTTAAATCAAGAAGTATTTTCTAGACAAGTAAAAATTAGTCTTGTTTTTTCTTAAAACAAGTCAAAATTAAGTGTGTTTTTGCTTGAAACAAGCAAAATAATCTCTACTTGTCTTTTTTTTTTTTTTTACCTGGAAACAAGACCAAAAAATCTAAGTAAGAAAAGTATTAGCAATAGGATCAACAAAGGTCAGCACCAAAGTCATTGGTTAATAAAATGGGATTAAATACATAAAGGAAACAAAAAATAACTAGCATTACTTTTTTGAAAAAGTAACTGAGATATTGGATAAAGTTACTTAAAATTAAGATATTCTTGGAGATGCGTTAATTTTACTAGTTACTTGAAAAAAAGTAATATTATTACATAACTTGCGTTACTTGTAATGCGTTACTCCCAACACTGGTACCTCTAAGCCCTGTTATTTACCATTCATAAGAGAGCTTGCTCAATTAGAAAATTTAGCTGATTTATTGCTGCTGAAAATGGTTAATTATTGTCATATTTTGGGCTGTATGAATCAGTCAGACCAGGAAAAAAATCATTTGGAGTACCATAGACTGCCAAAATTTAAAACAAATCAAGGAGAAGAGTGCAAAAAACTGTCTGAGGAACCAGAATCTTGACAACATTCCTGTTGGTTCTTATCATTTCTGGCCAGGTAGGTAAAATATTAGGCATACTAGTGTTGGGTTCGAGTCCACCTAAGTCGAGTCCAAGTCGAGTCCGAGTCCTTGACCAGTCGAGTCCGAGACGAGTCCGAGTCCAAAATGGGCCGAGTCGGACTCAAGTCCGAGTCCCAAAGGGCCGAGTCCGAGTCGAGTCCGAGTCCAATGAAACACTGTTTTTTTGGCATCTTAACATTGTTTAAACTTTATAACTAGAAAAAAAGCATGTAACAGAAGTTATGGGTGACTTGATTTATGTATTGTGACATCTTTCAGAGAGAAACAGCTTACAGAATGTGAAAAATTATAGGGCAGGACTTTTTTTTGTTATATAGCCTAGTTGTTGTTGTTGTTATATAGTGAATATACAAATTTAAGGGTGGGGCTGGGGGCTGGGTAGGTAACTTGGTGAATGGGACCTAAAGAGCAGAAAATGCACCTCATATCTCTGATTATGACTGTGTGTTTTAGGTTTTATATGATGAATGGTTAGACCATAGACAGAGTAGATGGCATTTTACTTTTTTTTTCTTGGATGAAAATGAGGCCTGCATTCTTTCCATAACTCACAACCGTTTTATTTATATTTATAAAACCATTATATTTTTAATGCATGTATAGTTAATAAAGTTTGTTATGTAAGGAATATCAATTTGGTGTTTGCAAACGATGAAGATTTTGTGGGCGGAGCTTATCTGACAGTTTTCAAGTAGAAGTCTATGAAAGCCATGGAATAAAATAGGGCTGCTCGATTACGTCAAAAAATCATAATCAGAACAGGACCGGGCTTAGTCACGCAATAGTTCAGATTCGGGCCGGGCATCGCTGTTTTAGGCTTCTCCTTATTTTTATATTTTCCATCAATTAGACATCCATCAATTATGGTGATAAAAAAAATTGGACTTCACTTTCGCTTTCTCTTTTGGGAGCGGCTCGGATAGCGTTTTGTGCCTCAGCCAGCCGCAGTGCCTTCAGTGCAGCTTCGCATTCAATAGGCTGAAACTTGCCACAAAGCACCGGCAAAAATAAATAACAATGAATGTGTCGGAGGGAAATAGTAAGGAGATTTTTCAAATTATTTATGAATAAACTAGTGTATTCTGATTCAGTGTCGCAAAGATCCTGACTCAAAATCTCCTCTTTGACCGCCTTTAGAGAGAAATAAATCTTTCCGGATTAGCTACATTATTAAAAAGTTTTTGTTTTTGATCTGGTTTATTTCGTTAAGCAATAATTTAAAGCTTTGTATTATCACGTCTATCATGGAAAATTTTTAATTGTTTCCACTGGAAAAAAAAATGCAAGCAATGGCGCTGGCGCCTCCACCTGCAATATGGCTTTAGCATCCACTCTCCACATAAACGGATTTATATCTATAGATTTTATTTTAGTCAAGTCGGGATGATTTGAAGGCAAATTGCTTAAACAGAATATGAAGAGTCTTCCGTTGGCGGATGTTTGTACTTAAAAAAACTAAACTTAGCCTATATTTAACAAACAAAAATCCTCACAACAACTTTCCAAATTAACGAAACAAAATACCTAATCACATTTTCCATTACACACAAAACTGAACTGTTTAAATAGCTGTCCGTGTTCTGTTCTGTCTCTGAATGCATACACAGAACAGCACAAATTCTCTTTTCTCTAATTCTCTTTTTATGCAAGTCACCTTACATGATTCTACTGATTTGCATGTAGGCTTCTATTGAGGAGAAAATGCGCAACAAAGGGGGCGGAATCGGGAGCAATAATGGTTTATCTCGATTATGGTATTTTCAGAATCGTTAGAATCCGAAATCGGAATTAAATTTCGATTAATTGCACAGCCCAAGAATAAAAGAATAATTTAAAAAAGGTAGGCCTACATTTGAGTTTGTATTTCAATATTTTGAATTTATTTTCGCAGTTCCGAGATTATAGGCTATCTCACAATTTTGATAAGAAAAATCAACGTGCAATTTTCCTTTTTTTCTCCTCGGCTTAAATCATTAAAAAAAAATCGAGTTTATATCCCACAATTCTGTCTTTTTTCCACTCAGAAATGACAAACTTTATATTGTTCAGTTAAATTGAGATATAAAGTCCGAAATACGACGAAAACTTGCATTTGCGAGGGAAAAATAAATAAATAAAAATCGGAATTGTGAGATAAAATAGGTAGGCCTCATGCTGCAGGGCTAATAAAATACGTTTCCTATGAACTGCATATGTGGAAATTATGCCTATTGTTTAAATCAAATTTATGTTTTAAAAGCAATCAGCAAGTTCATCCATTAATCTGTCCGTTTAAGCGTCTGCGTTCAGCTTCAAACGGCGTCTGACAGTATTATATAAATTGTTTTTTTGCATTCCGATTCTGGCCGGCTTTTACGTACTGGCAAGACTTAAAAACAATAAAGAATACTGAATGTCACATTTGTAATAATGCATGAGTCAATTACATTTCCGTATACTGTCCCTGGACTCGGTTGGACTCGGCAATATTTTCCGAGTCCGAAAGGCTCGAGTCCGAGTCAAGTCCGAGTAAAACTGCGTCCGAGTCCGTGACAAGTCCGAGTCCACTAAAAATTGTACTCGAGACCGGACTCGAGTCCGAGTACAAGTCCGAGTACCCCAACTCTAAGGCATACATCTTAATTAATACTGCTCACACTTATTTTTACCACCTATTAACTTCAGTTTCCCTGCTTTCACACATTTGTTTTGAGGTTTAGACAGCATAAATTAGCAAACCAACGTATTCAGTAGGACATTAACTGTACAATCCATGCTGTTGTTTACATCCAGATATCTCCAATTTGGCTGTGCATCCCAAGTATATATAACTGCAGACTGGAGATTTCAAAAATGGGGCGTGAACTCCAAAAGTAGGCAGAACCTCCAAAATGGGGCGGGGTCTCGTCACGCAAAGACTTTCAACATTGGCTCTTGCTTGAGCCAATTGTTATTGATTGTTATCGATCTCATATTGCATAATCTTATTAACTGTCTGTTTATTGATCTCAATCCCGCCGTGCAGTCAGTTTCACTGGTTAAGGTTAGGTTGAGGTGTGGGGTAGGTTTGGGGGTTAGCATTTGTGTAGCATAGTGGATTGGAGAAAAAAAAAACAATTATAGGTTTTTAAAATGTTTTAAGAACTGTTCACTGAAAGATTTTTTGGGGAACCAAAAATGGTTCTTTTATGGCATCACTGCAAAAAAAAAAACACCCTTTTGAAACCTTTGTTTGTGAGTGTATGGCATAGTGTAAGAAATCATTACATTCAAAACTTGTTCATATTATTTTACAAAGCTGTAAACGGCACTATCAAGCGAACTGAGGTAATTATCAAATGCAGTGTCCTAAAACATCTCCCATCTCACTCGCATATGAAGCACTGAGATTTATTTTAGTGAACTGGTTCATTTAGTCCCCATATATGAGATCCTTGTTGTTGCTGTAGCAGATAAATGCCAAATTGTTATCAGATGGTACTTGTGTACTGTTTTGATACTTGTCTGGTTGGAAAATGTCTTTTTGTGCACTGCAGAATCATTCACAAGCTGTTCACGCAGGTGCTGAACTTAAAGACCTTCTTCATCACTGATGTTTGGATGGGTTTGCAGGGTTTGTTTTAATCAATTGTAGGAAAGAATCCACTTCATCCAGATGTCCTTGTGTTTTTTTATATTGTGAAGTGTCCTGTTTTTGTTGTACTAAATGAGAAACGACTCCAAATGATGCAGTGAGTGTGTGATATGTCTATATTGCACAGATGATTCAAATAATTTTGACCAATTCACTGAAAGAAAAAAAAAAAATCTTTATTTTGATTCTAAACTACCCTAAAAATTACATTAACTTAGCAACTTCATTTTTGAGTAGTTTCAACATACTCTCATAGCAAATTATAATAATCCATATGAATTTGTCGTAAAAAAGTATAATATATATATAATTTTCGTCATTATTTTCTTCAACAGCAGACGAAAACGAAACGATAATGAACTACAATTATTTTTGAATGACAAAAACTATGACTGAAAACTATGAAAAATCTACTGCCATTTTCGTCAACGAATAAAAATAAGACGAAAATGTTAGGGAGGGATGATATGGAAAGAGATTCATTCAGAAAAATCTATTGCGTAGTAAGCGGTACAAACCGGCGGGACACACTAAAATTAGAGTAATAAAACGTTAAAAAATGTCAATATGTGGGAGAAGTGCAGACATATGGATAAATTTGACGACGCAAGAGAGAACTCAATTCTGTCTTGTTTTCTGAGCGCAGACACCGAAGCAAACACACAGAAAGCACATCTCACGCTCTTTTGCGTTTCATGAACTGAGAAATACACACAAAATGATCTTGAATTGTCTGTTTTGACGAGTATTCACGTAAACACAGCCGATTATGTCTTAAATGAACGTTAAGATTAGGGAGAAAGTGTATCAGTACATCGCATCCATTGCATTCGGTTTTAAAGGGATAGCAGCCACATTTAGTTGCTATTGTCTGAGTCACTGATGTTAATCAAGCAGCGAAAGTTAGAAAATCACACACTGCTCTTGACTGAATCACTTACGTAGCCCTGAAGATTAATCTAAATTCATTTATAGACATAAACATGTCTGTTTGAAAGAATGAAGAATATGGTAAACAAGTTACTGTATAATTAGTCTATAAACCATTGGTATTTCATTGAAAAGAAGACCATGTTCTTTATGAGAAGTGGTTTTAATTTAATTTTAATATTAAAGCATGTTGTGTATCACCGCAGTTAAATTGTGTTTATGATAAAACCTTAATATCAAACCTATATAATGAGTTTGGAAATTTTAGAGAAATGCTTAATAAATGCATTGCACTGTAACTAAACCTATTACATTTTAGCAGACTAAATTTACTGTAGATTTAATCGACTAAAATCTTATGATATTTAGTCGACTAAAACTAGACTAAAACTAAAAACAATTCAGATGACTAAAATATGACTAAAATGAAATGATATTTTAGTCAAAAGACTGTGACTAAAACTAAATCTAAATTTGCTGTCAAAATTAACATTGGGTAGTAGTTAACAAAAGATTGTAGTTATATCACTTTATATCTGCGGTTTGAAAAAAATACAAGCTACTCATGTTTTAAAGTAGATAGTCTTCACCCAAGTGGAACAGCTACCAAAAAACCTGGCCTATTTTATGAGCATTTGTAAAAGATGAGGCTGACAGTGCATTTTATTCACATCAGATTCATTGAATGTGCAAGTGATTGTCATATGGTTATTTTTTACAGGGCTGCTAAAAGGTTACCACTTTCCTCAATGTCAGATTTTATTTCCTGCGTTGATGTTACTTCAGACTGACACATTGCTTGCCACATTGCAGAGCAAACATATTTTTATTT
Source organism: Cirrhinus molitorella (assembly GCA_033026305.1). NCBI lineage: Eukaryota > Metazoa > Chordata > Actinopteri > Cypriniformes > Cyprinidae > Cirrhinus > Cirrhinus molitorella. The sequence continues at coordinate 2,617,034 of CM065131.1, forward strand.
CAAAGCATAACCCATCACTGAGACACGTTGAGGCGTATTGAGACACGCAGGGAAATTGTGAGGGAAGACTGCGAATACTGGATGCTGCGCTCATGCGGTGAGGGGGGAGCGTGTGAGAAATACAGAGAGAAAAAGAAAGAGGGATTGGAATGGATAAAAAGAAGTGACTACAGATGACACAGTCTCTTTTTGCTTTTTCTTCCTCACTTCTGAAATTTTTCCTGAAAGCCCGGGATTTAATTAATGCTGAGAGTGTCCCTGAAAGCCACATCCCAGCCTCTGCTCACTGACGTTGGAGTTATTTATTCACAATTTTTTAATATCACCCAAAAACATCCTCAGGCATGGTGCTCTCTGCTTTATAACACACTAATCTCCCTTTTGCTAAATATCACAGTAGTGGCGAATTGGAAAATGCAAAGGGAAAGAGACGACGCACATCAGTGGCATGCTAATATCCATTCGCCGCAAAAAAACCCTCCACAGACATCACCTCAGATAAACTGTCTGCTTAATGTACTATGACTAGGGCTTCTATTATTCAACGGCTGCTTGTGAACTTCCATTGCATAATAAAAACACTATGATTTCACGTTTGATCTTTGGCCAGTAACCCCTGGCCGCCGTGGCACAAAGGGCAGTTGCGTATTCTCTTGTATTTTGTCCTCTGAGATATTGCTTTCCTTGAGTTCTCTGGGTTGCCAGCCAAGAAAAGGGCAATAATGCAATGATCAAGATGATTTGCACCCCATTTGGAAGCTCTCTGCAGCTGGAAAACTGTCAGGGTGGTGGAGGGACTCATGCTGATGTAAATACGCTCATAAAATTTGCCAAGTGTAAATTGCTCCATCTACTGGCTGCATGTTTTTGTCCGTATGACTTTCTCCATTGCTTTGATTCGTCTTGCCCCAGAAACACATTTTGAGTTTTATGCACTGATTGGAAAATGAAAGCCTCTGCTTTCTAATGACTACATTATTATTCTCCTATTTGTTTTGGAGATTTTATTGTTTAAATGGTGGTTAGCATAAATTGTTTTTGAGAAAATGGAGAAAAGATTACAAACAATTTACAGACTTTTTTTTTTTCCTGACAGAATTAGAATTATTCAGACTAATGTTAAACAATTAAAACACCCATAGCAGGCTGGGTAACACCCTCTAGTCTAGTCTTTTTATTTTTGTATTTTTTAAATAACCAGTAGTTAAGCAAAAGTTATTGGTTTTTCTGCTGCTGAGATGGCTACAGTGATTTATCACATTAAAAAGCATGGCTTGTTTGAATTCAGTAAAACAACTGGTGTAATCTGTGAGTTCAGACTTTGTTTTATATATATATATATATATATATAAAAACCCAGCAAGAACATACATAGACTGTACATACATAGACATAAGATTTGATTTATTTTATTTTTTTTAATACTCATTTCAAGAGCAGTTACAAGTAAATAATAAAAGACCAAAAAAACATAGAATGACATTAAAGGGATAGTTCACTCAAAGATTATCCCATGATTTAATGACCCTCAAGCCGTCCTATTTGTATATGGCTTTCTTCTTTCAGACAAATGCAGTCAGAGATGTATTAAATAATGGCAGAGAATGGCTGTTGAGATTCAATAAAGTCCAATAAAGTGCATCCATCATAAAAGTACTCCACACTTTCTGGACCGGACTGATGTGTTTTTGTAAGAAAACTATCCATATTTACAACTTTATAAACAACTTTATAATCCCTAGCTTTCGCTAACTGATGTACGCTCGTTCACAAGGATGATGTAGGACGTAGGCGTAGCATAAGCTCTTGTGAAAATATGCTAGTCTCACAAGAACCAAGTTTTGTTTACAGGAGCAAAGGAAAAACAGTCTTTGCTTATATTAAAATCCTCCCACATTTTTTCTTTACAAATACTCATTTTGTATTTCTAATTTGTGAGCGGTGTTTTGTTTTGCTCTCCTCTGCGCTTCCACATTCGTCACAGCATTCGCCTTCGTCCTACATCTTCTGGAACGCCACTCTCTCGTGAACACGAGTATGACAGTTAGCGGAAGCTACAGATTACAGAAGAGCAAGGACATTTTTTAATATAACTCTGATTATATTCGTTCGAAATAAGAAAGTCATATACACCTAGGATGGTATTCATTCTTGGGTGAACTATCCCTTTAAGAAGGGAGAAAAGTAGGGATGTAACAGTATTATCAACATTGTGGTATCGCTTTGTCTTTTTTATATATATATATTTAAACATTTTATTCTAACATAAAAGGTCTTTAAAGTTGTGTTTTGGGCACAGTATCTGTCAAACAAACTAAAACTAAATGCACGATATGGTTTAATCCTTTCATGAAGTCTATTTTTGCTGTGCATATCAAAGCGAAGCACGCACTGCAGGCAATGAGCTCGTGATCCGGTGTTTTCCGTACCTTAGAACAGCTCAGTTCACAGTGAATGCAGTGAACTCATTTATTGCAAGTGGTAACACAACGGCCACCAGTTATGCTTTATTTTTTTGTTGCAGATGATTACAGCATTTGACTAGATTTTTGACTAGATTATAAGCCTGTTTTCACTAGAGTTTTCCATCAAAAGTAAAGCTTTACTGCCATTTCCATCAAAAAAGTAGTTTCAATAGATAATGCCACAGCAGTCCAAATTAAAATATCTCTTTAAAATATAGAAAGAAAGTAGTATTGTCATTGTGAAGTATTGTCATTTCCCTACTGTAGTGTAAAGCAAAAATAATATACCTATAAAATATAATGTAATTTATTTTACAGTGCATTTTTTTTCAATATATGGCTATTACTGTCATAATAAATAAATAAATAATTTTATTTATTACTGTAATAATAATAATAATAATAATAATATTATTATTATTATTATTCTTATTTTTATTTATTTATTTATTTATTTATTTATTTTATTATTATTATATTCTAATTTGTTTGGCTTCCTGAAACACCAGTGTAAAATGTAATTTAGACTGAGACAGTATACCACAAATAAAAAGAGAGTCCCCTTTAAAGTTTAGTAGGCATGTAACGATAACCGGTTTGACGATAAATCATGATAAAATTCTCCACGGTTAGTATTACCGTTTCATATTTTAATTATCATTAAAACCGTATTTGATTACCACGATTTTTCACAACTTATGATAAATATATACTGTCCAGCGTAAAGCAAAGTTTAAATAACAGTCTCAAGTGCGCAGAGCACGCAGAGTAGTTTCGTTTTGAATGAAAGCATGACGGAAAGCTGGGAGGTTTTAAAAAGGTGCTGAGGGAATATACAAATGAATACATAAATGAATTAATTATATGAATGTACCTCTGATGGTTCTGACTGTCTTCAGAAAAGATTCGATGGCATTGTGTTTTGATCTTCATTCCATGTAATGCCTAATAAAGTAGTGTTCTTAATCGCAATGCTGCTTTGTCCACGGAGTTTACGGAAACAGCTGTAACTTTGCTGTTCCATAAGTGCCGCCTAGTGGCAGAGAGTGGATTTACATTGACCTACAATTACGTTCAGCCTGTTTGCAGTTTTTGTCTAGCTAAAACGGACCGAATTTGCATGCCCTGCTGTCAACTGACCTTTTGATGAAAAACAAGGATTCTACACATTTAAACAATTGAGATAATACATCTAGAATTATTTAGATAAAATACATATAACCATTTTGATTTGACTTAATCATTTTCTTTATTCAAAGGCTCAAATATGAGGTTTACAATTTTATAAAACCTTTTCAAAGCTTTTCAAAGTCATGTTGTAATATAAAACAATAACATTACCAATAAGATTTTAGTGTTTGTGCAAACAGAAGTCATTTTACATGTTGTTTGTTGATTTTAAATATGGTGAAACAATTTATGTGTTAGTACTTTTTAAACAACTTTTTAAACATTTCCAGCACATTTTAACATGATAATACTGATAACCGTGATCATTCTTGTCACTATAATCGTGATAAGAAAATTTCATACCGTTACATCCCTAAAGTTTAGGTACAAGTCAATTCACTTTTTTCCCCAAGTCTTTATGTGTCTTTTTTATTATTATTATTATTATTATCGCAATAAATATTGTATTTTGGATGAGATATTATCGTATTGTGAGATTTTGATATTGTTACATCCCTAGAAAAAAAGCCAAAATTAATCTGCGAAAAAAGGAGTGGTTACATGTTGTTTCGCAGGCGAAATCCATGCGATCAGGAATTTTGTGTTACAATGGAAGTGACAATTTCCCCATGCAGGTCAAGTAAATTTAAAGCATTGATCAAAACCAAATAATGTACCTTTTTGGCCTGGAAAATTTCAGTTATTTTATTGACCACAATATAATATAATATAATATAATATAATATGATATGATATGATATAATAACTCTTGTGCTAGTTTATTTAATAAATCAGTCCTGAACAGTGAGGTCAAAGGCAGCAGATGAGGAGAATAAGTGCATTTTGTGCTTTTAAAGTACAAAAATAAAAATAGGGCACTACTATAAAATGATTCATAAATATTCAATTTTACGTTCCTATTGAATTGTTGTCAATTGATTAAAATGCCTTTATAGCTAGACCGTGAAGTAACGACATCTATATTACCAGCAAAGGGTAACTGGACCATGCTATCCAGCCTGGCCTTAACCCACTGGGACTGACAAGACAAACCGATCCACATTTGCGACAGCAGCTCGTTAAATTGTTCCCATCTTTGCCATTGAGCTCCCTCTTGAGCCATTTTGGATTGAAAAAAGCAAACAATAGGGTAGATGTGGCTTGTCTGAACTTGCTCAACGCTCACGTATCGAAATGAAAAATGAACGCACCGACCATATGCTGGATGGCCCATGGGCAACCTCCACCAGTCTAACCCAATCATTGGACTTTTTTCCCTTCTTTTTTTTTTTTTTTCTTGAATATGTTTGCTCTTATTGCCTGAGCAAAGTCATTTTCCCCGGCTCTGCAATGTTGGTCTCTTAAGCAAAGATGAATGAGTCCCACAGTTCCCCGTAATGCTTTAGTTTCCCCTGGAAAATGAGAAAATGTAAAGATGGCCCTTCAACATGATGGCCTGTGTACATTTGATATCGTAAAATCTGTGATTTACCTGATATAACTGTAAATATCTTGACCCGAATATGATTTGAGATTAACGTAGGTGCTGCTATGTCAACATTCGTGACAAATGGCTGACACACCGGCTATGTTTTTGTCTTCGTCTCTCTTTCTCTCTCTGTCCCTCGGAGTGATGCGAGCATTGGGCCACACACGGCTGTCATGAAACTTTGGATCTTTTTTTCATTACCAGAGTGAACAAGGTTTTTGCCATGGTCTGCTAGTCAGTTCATTACGCATAGGACAGAAATACAAGGATTCAATTAAACTAGGCTTTGATTTGACCTATAGGATTTCTGCAGAAAGAAACAGAGACTGTGCAAATGAATCTTTCTGGAAGGAGCAGTGCAACACTACACTAGTGATGGTCTTGCATATATATATATATATATATATATATATATATATGCAACACTGTGTGTGTGTGTATGTGTATGTGTGTGTGTATATACATACATATATATATATATATATATATATATATATATATACAGTGTTGGGGAAAGTTAATTTTAAAAGTAATGCATTGCAATATTGACTTACTTTCTAAAAAAGTAACTTTATATTACTTAGTTACTTTTTATGTAATGTGTTGCGTTACTTTTGCCTTACTTTTTAAATCTGGGCAGGGTTTGCTTGTTTGTTTTTATTATAAAAATTTATATTTTTGGAAAATATAAAAGCCCTTTCACACTCTCACACACTCTTCAGCAATAAAAAAGACAAAGAAAAACAAATGTTGATGCTGACCTGCTGTCATGCTATTGACAAATGTAGTCCGCTATTTATAGTTGCTCCCCAACATTGCTGTCATGCTTTGACCATTGCATGAAAGACGAACATGGAAGTTTGTGAAAGCGAGAACAGGGACATCCAATAAGATGTCAGAGAGACAGAAGCACGTCTTCATTCAGAAATGCAGTTGTCTTCATTTCTTTCTTTTCATAACCAAGGCAGCCTAGCAGCCGAGGCAATAGGGCTTTTCCTTCCGACGCCCTTGCAAATTTTTGTCTCTCTTATCTTTCTCCCCACCCAGCTGACTCCATGCCAAGTTTTTTTTTCCTCCTGTTTCTCTCTTTATTTATTCAGTAGGCGAACGGTTTGTCCTCTGGTGCAGTTGCCGCATGTGAGGGGGTGGGAGAGGCCACCAAGAGAAGGAAGAAAGCGTTCTTTGTGATCAGGGATCTGAGCTTCCCAGCAAGCCAAAGGGCTCTGGCTCAAAAAGGCTGTCTTAGGATCTGTGAGGAAAGAGCCAAGGCCAGGTTTAACATCTCGATGCTACTCTTTTAGGTTGGCTGATGAAGTGCAAGGGTATGTTTATTTGAAAGCACGGTGATTGCTTTACAAAGTTCATAGAGTCATTTAGAATTTATTCAAGTGAGATAAATGTGACACAAGCAAAAATGAATGCTTACCAGAACGTTACCCGATCAGCTGGGATCTTAAAGGAAGTTGCAATAGTCCAGTTAGTCACATTGATTAAGCAATTCCCAGAATTCAAGCCCTCTGTGAAAGCCACATTTCTATTAGACTCTGAAGCTTAACTATAACTTTACTTAAAGGTGACACATCATGAAAATCTGACTTTTCCTGTGTTTAAGTGATATAAACAGGTCCCTAGTGCATCTATCGACCTAGAAAATGTAAAAAGGACAATCTAATAACTTTTTCTGCAAGCATGTGAAGAAAAAATTAACATGTCAGACTTCGCTCCCCCCATGATGTGGTAAGGGTTTTTTATTATAATATTTACTGCCCCTTAATCTGCCCTTTGCCGTCCCTTAAAGTTTCCACCCACGGTGCCGTCATTTTGTTTTCGCAAGCGGCAATGGTTTCTAAGGACATTTCTAACACCATGGCAAAAGTTCAAGCAAAGCATGCTAACTTTTTGGTCATTGGCTACACAGATGAGCACAGAACACTATGTAGAGTCCCAGACTCAGAGGAGACGAGCTATTTCAACTATTGATTTATCAATATCAAAATCAATGGAACTATTGATATATTTACTATATATGACACTGCTGCCTCTCAGAAAGAACATAAACATGTGTTTTCTTTCCCAGCTGTTTACCTTCAAAGGCATAACCACTGTTTTTATAACTCCTGTGCCAGTTTTTAGCAATAAGACATGAAAGAGAACTTAGTTTACACACACAGAAAACCGCATATATCAGAATTTAAAACTAGTATGTGACACTGGACCAAAAAAAAAAAAAAGATTTATACATCTTGAAAACTGAGTAAATAAGCTTTCTATTGATTTGTGGTTTGTAAGGATAGGACAATATTCGGCCGAGATACAACTATTTGAAAATCTGAAATCTGAGGGTGCAAAAAATACAAATATTGAGAAAATTGCCTTTAAAGTTTTCCAAATTAATTCTAGCAATGCATATTACTTATTAAAAAGTAAGTTTTGATACATTTGCAGTAGGAAATTTACAAAATATCTTCATGGAACATGATCTTACCTTATATCCTAATGATTTTTGGCATAAAAGAATCTATAATTTTGATACATACAGTGTATTTTTGGCTATTGTTACAAATATACCCCAGCGACTTATGACTGGTTTTGTTGTCCAGAGTCACATATGGTTTAAATGCATGATTTCAGCGCAATAGACATGATAATCAAAACCAAACAGATGAGCTATGAGCTGTAAAGGCACAGCTCTGCACTCTTAAAAATGAAGTTGTTTTAAAACGTTCTTCACAGCGATGCCAAAGAAGAACCATTTTTGCTTCCACAAAATCCACATCCAGTCAAAGGTTCTTTAAAGAACCATCTCTTTCTTACCATTTTATAATCTGAAGAACCTTCTTTCACCACAAAGAACATTTTGTGAAACAGAAAAGTTCTTCAGATGTTAAAGGTTGTTTATTTAGATTAAAAGGGTTCTTCTATGGCATTGTGAAGCACCTTGATTTTTAAGAGTGTATTCTAGAAAAAGGGGCGGGGAGCAGCAGTTAATTTGCGTTTAAAGACACATGCATGAAAACGGTGCTTCCACTCAAAATGTGTGTTTTCAAAGTGATATAATAAATGATCTCTGGGGTATTTTGAGCTGAGACTTACATTACATATTGTAAAAAGGGGCATAATAGGTCTGCTTTAAAAAAAAAAGACACTACAGGTGTGAACAGGGTACAGATTTTACCTAATAGATATCAGCATACTTTCCACAGTTGATTAATCACAATATATTAGGATAGCTGTTTTGTATTACAGGTTTACTGAAATATTATTCTTAAATAATCACATGCATGAATCGGAAAATAACAGCTGGGAAAGATGGAAATAAAAGAGAAAATAAGTCAACTGGACCAGAGATGGAACAGTTCATCCAAAAATGAAAATGTATGCAGACATTTATCATTGGAACAGATTTGAAGACATTTAGCATTAGATCATTTGCTCCCCAGTGGATCATCTGCAGTGAATGAGTGCTGTCAGAATGAGAGTCACAATATTCCACAAGAAATCCACACTTGATCCTTTAATGTTTTGCTCAGTGTTTAAAAAAACAAATCCATCATTAAGGCATTTTAACTTTGCCAAAATAGTCCATAATGCATATTCTTCTTCCAGTGAAACAGTCCCACCAATTGTGGATTATTGTGATGTTTTTATCAGCTGTCATTCTGACGGCACCCATTTTTTGCTGAGGATCCATTGGTGAGCAAGGGATGTAATGCTAAATCTGTTCTGATGAAAAACTCATCCACATCTTTGGTGGCCTGAGAAAAATGGTGCATCATCTCAGTATGAGAAAAAGGAAAAAAAAAAAAAAAAAAAACTAATTTTGAGAAATTGGCCTTTACGATTGCAATCTACAGATGCAAGTGTAATAAAATAAACACTAAGTCTTAGAAAGAAGACAAATTATGGAAGCAAAATTTCCAAATTGGCTAGTGTCTAAAAAGCAATGCCGTTGCCTGTAGTGCCTTGCCAAGATATAACAAGAGTTCAGCACGAGACTGAGGTTTTTAAATTCAGACCACTCTGTATCCTCTCAGCAGGGCCTTACACAGCAGATACCGATACTCTTCATCAGTTTCAGTGCTGCTGTTCTGTAGGTCTTGTAAAACGCTCGCTGTGCCACAGAGATAGCATTCCTCCAAATATCATCCTCCAGGGGCCACGATTGGCTGACGCCCAGGGTTCATTGAATGGGCTACTGGGAGTGTGCTGAGGTAAATAGTTGATGAGAGATTGCTCAGATTAATTAGCTCAGCTCATTGTCTTGGCTAATTCAGTCTTCCGCATGACCAAGTCTGAAAACGTAACCTGTTTTATTAAAAAAATAAATAAATAAAAAATAGAAGGGCACATAAATAGTATTTTCCCTCTCCTCCTCCATCCTCCCTTTCAGATGGCAAACAAATACTATATACGTTTTCCAGATTAAATGCAAATGACAGTGGCATTTTCATATTTGTACTCAGTTAGAAAATTAGCATCTTAATGATGTGAATCATAATGAGCTGGTGTGTTGACTCTCTGATGACACAAAGTATGTGTTTGTCTTTATGAACAGATAAATTCAGTCGAAAAGTTCCAGTAATCCTTAACAGGTGATATTTTACATTTTGTATTTGGGAAGTTGGCATAAAAAGTATTTTAGGAAAGTTGTCACATTTGACCTGCGGTGTAACATGCTGTACATTTACATTTAGAATTTTTATACATGCATATTTCACAAATTCATGCTGTGTAATTGAGATACTACATGGAGTATTTTATTTATCCGTTTAACATTGTCCTAAAAACCATGTGTATGTTTGGACAATTAAAATGAATTGGATAAGGTGTTTAGAAATGGTTATAAACACGTCTTATATATTTTCCCTTATAATTTCATGTTGATTTTAATCTGATATCCTCATGTTAATTGAAAGAAAAATGGCCATGGCCACACGTCAGCAAGTTATTATGCAAGTGCGAGTTATTTATGCAAATTGGAATGAAAACAGTTCTCGTACTATGAATTATAAGCTAATGCACACAAAGCGTACAGCCCTCCATATGCACACAATCATAATTGTATGTCACGCAAGGACAGATACTTTATGTACATATGAATGAACATGCGTCAACATGCTAATGAGTTTACAGTGGTGTGGTATATATCTCTGCAGCATCCAGGCTGTCGTAAGGGTCACTCTGCACTCCAGGTTATTCCTGCCTAGAATAGTCCAGAAAACAAATGACTATGTAGGCATGACCAGCACGGCTTGATAAATTTCTCACATTTCCAGCAAATGAGTGCAGTCAGGCGCACATTAGAGCAGAATGGCAGTGGCATTAAATATTCAGCAGTGCTCTTATTAATGTTCATCCCATCAGCCAAATGCCAATCCTTACCAAGAGAGTGATAGAATGATTATTTTCGCTTCTATTTCCTTCCACCCTGTCGTCCCAAGTCCCCTTACCCTGAAGAAAAAAAAAAAAACCCTCTGAAAAGGCCGTCCGTGCAGATGGCGGCAAATGCGGTGGGTTTCAATTACAGTCTGAATGCCAAACAGCATTTACTTGATTCTGGAGTACCTGCGGTTACTTTCGATGTAACAAAATCTCAGTAACTAAGTCAAAAGTCTATTTCCACAAATGGTTATTTCTCTACTAGCAGTGGTTTTTGTATGGTGGTTTCAAAATGTTGAGTTTTCTTTTTTTAATTCTGTCCAAATTTGTGCTATAATATACACATATAGATAGATAGATAGATAGATAGATAGATAGATACAATACTGGCATCTCCGTTCACAGTAAATGCTGCTCCACACAAACTCTTAGCATTTACATGCGTGAAGCGTCTTAAACTCCATCTCTGCATATTGCTTTGAGTTTGGGTTTATAATAAAGTTCACCTGTAAACATAATATGCACCATTTTGTCAGATTTGTAAGGCAAATCATTTATAAACCTACACAAACACAAGAGTATACATCAACATTTTTCTCAATATGCTAACTGTTCATTGCAATTTTAAAATAAAAGCACAAACCCTCACATTTTACAGTCCACATATTCAATAAATGAAAGTGGCTGTAGCATTTCTGTCAATACGAAATAATAGCCAAATAGTAAACATAAAGTGGATATTTGAATTTAATATTATTTAGCCAATATTAAACAAAGGTTAGATCGCTCACTAAAGTATAAAAAAATCATCAGGCCATTAGCGCCCTCTGCAGTCATTTGTTATAATGCGAAATGTACATTAGTTTTGTTGTTTGTAATATATTTTAACAGTTTAGTTCAATAAAACCATGAGTAGTTGTTTTTTATACTTTATTTGCACTAATTATTATTGCCTCATTACTGTTATATATGTGTTTAGGTAATTTTAAAGTCTATTGTTCACTTATTACCTCACAAAAAAATGTGTCAGAATAATCGACCGATTACTCGATTACCAACATAATCGTTAGTGACAGCCCTAACATTCACTGTAGCAAAAGGGACAACTGTCATCTGTGTCCTCTCTAAACATTATTTTTCGACATAATCTTTTCGCAATTGCTGGTTATCATTATGCCACCACTAGCACCCAGCTCCATGTGAAGAAGAACAGCCTTTTAAAAAGGAAGAGAAGCAATGCTCCTATGAAAAATCAATCTATTGCATTATGAGGCATTGCGGGATTCATGACTGAAAAGTGTTTGTGGTCAGAACTGTGAAACTAATTGCCTGTGAGGGCAAATCAGATTATTTTAATTTCTATAGTCAATATTTGACCAGGGTCTTTGAAGTGCCATGGCCGTGGGTGCTTTTGACTTGTTATCCATGAGGATTCAAATGGAATTATTTGCAAAAAGAAAGGAAGGGAATGTGATAAGAGAGATCTGGAGAGAACAAGTGAGGCAGAGGTTAATAACTTGCAGAGAACTCAGAAAAATAAGTCCAAATGCTGGAGCCACATGGACCCTTTATATCCAAGGAACAGAGCTAATTGCACCATTTGAATAAATTTTGAGCTAATGGACTTTACTCCCCCTAAAATCTCAGATTTCTCACTTATCATGCATTAGATGAAATGGATCCTCTGTGCTGGTCCAAAAAAGAAACTGCATTTGACAAACCGACATGTTTTTCTCATTATGCTAAAGGATGTGGTACACCTGTAGCCGCAAGGTTAAAAAAAAATCTGAAAAGGTCATGTCTAAAGAAGTAATTCCATCAGGTTTTACTGACATGAAGCTTGGAGAAACTACTCAGAGAGCAAACCCTAGATAGATAGATAGATAGATAGATAGATAGATAGATAGATAGATAGATATTAAAAAACAGATATAAGAGAAGTTATGCAGAGGATCTAGCAGAGTTTCTTTCTCTGAACTTAATTGGTCACAGTCACAGTCAGGAGCACATGGTGATTTGAGTAGCTGAAAGTTGTAACACTCTTGAGAATATTATTTCTATATTCAGATCTTGTTAAAAGAGGCATGCTTCTGTTAGTGAGAGCTGTTCAGCTATTAATATTGTTCAAATTGTTCAAATTCAAAGTAGACACTGAATCTGTTTTTCAGTAATAATCACAGTTTTAGTAGAAGCAAACTTGTATTTCTCGGCCTTTGGTTATTTATTTAAATGCTCTTTGTTCTGCATATGAGATCAGTGAAAGACGGTTTGATCCAGAACTGCTATTTAATGCAGCAAGTAAATGACGTATGAAGATCTTGTCAGCGTTCCCAGGAATAACCTAAGAGCTTCATTCAAACCAGAAAAATCAAATCCATCAATTTCTGCAGTATTTTGTCTTAGCTTTCAGGAAAGCCACCAAATTACTGTGAATTCTCTATGAAATAATACTTTGATCTTCTTCTTTGCACAATGACAACATCCTCAAGCTTTTATCTTAGTATTGTTCATCAGAACCTTGTATGAGTGTTTTTGATCATTTATTATTGATGTAAGAAGATAATTAGTTCACATATGTACAACCATGGAGAATAATAATACAGAATGATTCATGCGTATTAAATTCCTAAATAATATAAGGCTGGGATTATACATGGTAGTCCTAAAATCATCTTTCTTCTTAAGTGGATGTTATTGCTATACCTCTGACTTGTATTCTCACCTGTTTCTGTTTCAGAGACAAATGACCTCATTCAATTTTTATTTTTATTACATTTTTAGAAGAGAATGAAGAATGAAATTGTTCTGTGTGTTCGAACTGTTAATGAGTAGAGCTGTGCGTTAACAAATTGAGAAAAGACACCATTACTTGTGACTGAAAATTATATCTCACCCTGATAATAAATGTCAGTGATAGTAATGATGGATATTACACCGTTCAGAAACCTCATTTATGCCAATATCTGTCTCACAGTATATTTTGCATTGAGATCTATTCCTGATTCGCCTCAGATCTAAATTTTATCTTAGAAGCTGATTATTTTATGATTATTTGTCACTGTTACTAATTATTGTGTGATTGTGCATTAAGAATGGAAACCCCATGCACATTAGCTTGTGGGTCCCACAGATCTTGTTGGGTCACTGCAATGATGCTCCGGGTCTGCCGACATATGGACTTTCTAGCTAGCCCAGCTGTAATGAACGGCATGTCAGCATGTTTCTAGAGGGCTGACGGTCCCATGGCCTGTTTTAACCTTTACCCAGATGACAGAGCAGCATGTGGAACCATGGCCTTGCTGCTTCTACCTGGCCAGACTCATAAATCAGATACCAGACCACTACAAAGACTCATGTTTACGTTGATCGACCTCCATCTATGCTATTTGCAAAGCTAAGAAAGTGCATTCAGAGGGAATTAACCAAATGAGAGCTATTTGGTAGAATATAGTGCTCAGTGAATAGGTCACTGCTTGCTGACCAGTGAATAGGTATAGCATTAGGCTTGAATAAACAGTCTGGCTGTCCCTCACAGATCGCTTCTGCAGATTAACAAGTCAGAGCCGAGTTGTGTTTTTGTAGACCGCCATGAAGGCGAGGGTGACAGTGCTATTCAACAGTCTGAATTATTTCCGTGCGTCCACACAGCATGTGACGTGCGATGTCCTCCCCCTCAACCGCACCGTAGGTCGGCTTTGTTATCAAAACTTCCCCCGCTTGATTGCCTCCGATCTGATTCTAGATCAAGTCAGTCATACTGAGTGGGAGTAGACAGGTCTCTCCACTTAACAAAGATGAGCTAATACAAAGCTAAAAATACAGTGAGATCAAAAATCACAATGTTTTGAAAGGGTCTGTGAGGTGCCTTTGAAGTTATTCTGCAAACATTATTTTTCTCAAAATTGATAATATATGTTTTGCAGGCACTTACCTCAGAAGAGGAAATCTCAGAAATGTATCACCCACAAATAAGGCAGTAGTTCACAAATGATTGAATGCTTCAGATCTGTTTCAGTGTTATATCTGCCTTAATCCTTAACGCAGAAGTAAGCCTATGGGTGAGACTTTCGGTTCATTAGATAATAATGAGAAGAATAACGACGTGTAGTAGACACAAACTGTTTGCATTACAAACCAGTGTGCTCATAATTAGGATAATGCAATAAAATAATATGGTAAGAAACACCAATTTGCAATGTCAAGCCACAAAATTAGCTGTTTTCTTATGGCAAGAAAAAGGTGAAAAGTAGTTGAATAGTTAAATTGTTAAATATGGGCCCAAATAGATCCACTGAGGAATTGATAATAGTTTTAATGAATAGTTTCAAGATTTTAAAAGTTGATAATAAAACAGAGTGCAAAAAAGCACTTTTTAAGTGTGAGGGATAGTTCACCCAAATTAAAATTATGTCATTAAGTACTCACCCTCATGTCGTTCCATACCCGTAAGAGCTTCATTCATTTTCAGAACACAAATTAAGATATTTTTTGGTGAAATCCGAAAGCTTTCTGACCCTGCATAGACAGCAATACAACTACCACATTCAAGGCCCAGAAAGGTAGTAAGAACATTGTTAAAATAGTCTATTTTGAAGCTATTATTGACTTTATTAAACAATTTCTTCTCTACAATCAATATCAATACGCATGTGTGTGGCTATTCTGTATATTCTGGTTCAAATAAGCAAGTACAAAAAGTATTCTCGTAGCTTCATACCATTATGGTTGAACCACTGTTGTCACATGGACTATTTTAACAATATCCTTACTACCTTTTTGGGCCTTATGTGTGTCAGTTGCATTGCTGTCTATGCAGGGTCAGAAAGCTCATGGATTTCATCAAAAATATCTTAATTTGTGTTACGAAGATGAACAAAGGTCTTATGAGTAAATAATGACAGAACTTGCATTTTTGTGTGAACTATTCATTTAATAATATTCCCCAAATAACTTTGCAAGTATATGCCAACTTATTCTACTAACTTTAACCATAACCGTTACCTAACAGTAATATTCTACTAATACTCTATTGAGAGTTAGCTGACGTGTGGTTGCAAATTTTTAGCTGATGTGTGGTTGCACTCGCTTGGGCGGGTCTCGAACCTGGGTCTCCGGCATGGGAGGCAGGCGCACTAACAAGGAGGCTGTCTCTAGTGTCAGTCGCTAGTGCACCTCTTGAGATCAGGGGAGTGAGTTTTTACCTGCACAGCACCTACTGCTGGCCTCCGTTACACTCACCCCCTAAACCTCACTCCCATCCGGGTCACGGCACCAATTTAACCCCTCCACCCGGGTCCTACTCGCACCTGCTCCAAGTGGGTCTTCGGCATAGGAGGCGGGCACACTAACAAGGAGGATGAAGACTACAACCTCTAGCGTCAGTTGCTAGTGCACCTCTTGAGATCAGGGGAGTGAGGTTTTACCTGCACAGCACCTACCACTGGCCTCTGTTACACTCACCCCCCTAAACCTCACTCCCATCCGGGTCACGGCACCAATTTAACCCCTCCACCCGGGTCCTACTCGCACCCTCTCCGAGCGGGTCTCGAACCCGGGTCTCTGGCATGGGACTGCACTTTATTGGAGATCAGGGGAGATCACTTGAGATCAGGGGAGTGAGGTTTTACCTGCACAGCACCTACCGCTGGCCTCCGTTACACAAAGTTATTTACAGTCAACAGAATGCCTGAAGGCGACCATCAAAATAATATGGGCCACATATTAGCTTTGTGTAAGGTACAGATCAAAGTTGTTGTTTGAGTGGCATTTTTAAGTAGACCTTGAGTTCCTATAATAATCAAGAATTCCCACCGAAAAGTGTTTAACAGCTGAAAAAGGTAGCAAAACAAATGTCTTTCCGCCAGAGGCGAAACCCACTCTTCTGTCGTACACCACTATGTTTGCCTCATAAAATCCCAAGCTCATTAGCCAGACAAGTGCATCCGTGTCCATGTTAGTGAACAGAAGGTTCCATATAAATAGCAGGGTCTGCTTGAGTGGGAGACTGGAACTGTCCTCGGCAGCAGATTGCTTTGGGGTGGGGGGACGGGGGGGAGCTGGGGTGGAATGCAAGCAATTTCCCCCCACTGAGGGAAAGTATGGTGCTGATGGAATGTGGATTTTGATAAGACGGTATGCCTGTGTGAGTGGTACGTCTGGCTGGGCAGATATAGAAGGAACAGAAGGGTTTTAATCTGGGGTAGTGAGCTGCAGCATTAGCAGCTGGGGCGTGCTATAGCCCGCCGTATTTTGCCACACAACTTTGCGATTTGTTTCGAGGCATAGGAGATACACTGTTTGATTCGCTGAGTGGTCACAGATATTGGGAATGAATCTCTCGAGGTGTCGCTCGCCCACACGCTTGTCTCGTCCTCGTTTAATTACTCTACTGATGGGAAACTCTTTGAAAGTTAAAATCTAAAGCAGTGGTTCTTAACTTGACTGGTGCGGGTCGTTCTTATTATGCACAACCTTTCGAGCTCTGTAACTTGAACTGAAACTTAAAAGATGAACATGTCTTGAAGTTTCTTCTGAGTAGACTTTCAGAAATATGCTCAGACATTTAAACTTCAATTGCAACTTGATTTTTACACAGTGGAAAGGAAATGAATCAACTAAAATAAATAATTGAGAGTCAACTTACTTGAGAGTGTCAACTTAAAGGGGTAGTTCACCCAAAAATGAAAATGACCCTATGATTTGCTCATCCTCAAGCCATCTCAAGTGTATATGACTTTCTTCTTTCAGAATACAATCAGAGTTATATGAAAAATGTCCTTTAATGGCTGTTCATTTTTTGAAGTCCAATAAAGTGCATCCGTCCATCATAAAAAGTGTTCCACGCGGCTCCAGGTGGTTAATAAAGGCTTTCTGAAGTGAACTGATGCATTTGTGTGGGAAAATATCCATATTTAAAACTTTTTCAACCATAATCTCCAGGTTCTGCTAACTGTTTTATGAGAGAGCAGAGAGAGCAAAACAAAACACTGGTCACAAAAAAACGAGGATTTGTAAAAAAAAAAAAAAAAAAAAAAAAAAAATAAAAATATTGAAAAATGGATTTTGATATAAGCCAAGAGGAGACCGCTTTTCCTTTGCTGTAAACAAAGTTATTTTCTTACACAAATGCATTGATTCACTTCAGAAGGCCTTTATTAACCCCCTGCAGGCATATGGAGTACTTTTTATGATGGATGGATGCACTTTATTGGATTTCACAATCTCTTTAATATAGCATCAATAGTATTCTGAAAGAAGACAGTCATGTACACCTAGGATGGCTTGAGGGTGAGTAAAACATGGGGTAATTTTCATTTTTGGGTGAACTATCCCTGTAATATTGTGATAATACTATTTATTGTAAAGTTTTACAGTTATGGTTAACAAATAAAACCTTTTTGTGAAGTGTTGCCTGACAAATATATTTCCACAAATGAATTTAAATGAATGAATGAACTAAGGTGTCTCTGATGATAAATGCTAAATGTCTAAATGTGAATAAATAAATGAGCTAATATTAGATATTGCTCTCTTCAACCAGTGTAAATTTGAGTAAATGTAATTTTGATGCTGATATTCATTATGAGCAGAGTGAACTTGTGAAGGTTTTATGGTGTTTAGACAGATCTATATTTCTGGCAAGCCAGTTTCTTGAAGCTCTTTTCCTTTGTTACAGCATTTTAATACATCAAGCAATGTTGTGAAAATTGCATTTCGGGGGAAACTTTCTTTATAGCCTCCCAAATTGCTTAGTTATCATGGTTCGTAATGTTATACGGCTGTCAGCTTGAGTTTTTCTCATTTATAGAAACACAGAATTGCTTACAAAGAAACATCCCAGGTCACTTTCATTGACTTTCACAATTGTGGCAATTGCACAAATTCTGATCTTAAGTCCATTGCCTCCCAATATGACACAGACCTTTGAGAGAAGTGAGTTCAAAGTTATGAATGACTATCTGCAAGAGCCATCCTGACAAATGAAGATTTATGGACTGTTTTTCCCCACGAGAGGCATTACATCTTTTTGGGGGGAACCATGATATCATCCATTTTCATTTGCCTGAAAGCTTCCCTGAACCCTAAGCCCCCTTCAACAATATTGAGATTTAATAGTAATGTCTCGCATGATGGGATGTATAAAATGTCAAAAGGTAAAAGTAAATGTACGGTCAGTCGCTGACCGCAAAAAGTCACTGTTATAGGTTGTTTTTTATTTACATTGCTGCATATGTGATCGCTTCTTTCATATCTTTGATTCTTTTTGCCAGATAGCTAGCATATAAATGATGTTCTTGGAAATAATGTCCTTGTAATATAAATAGACTCATACCATCAGTATAGTAAAGGAAGCTGCCAGAACTTTTCAGCGTGTGGGTGTATATGTATATTCATACAAAATTGTGTCCATCTGCGTTGTGCCAGCTACGGCCAATTATACTGTACTTAGTGTTTTTCAAATGCAAGCATAATTTACTATCATATTTTGAGTTTGTGTTGTACCAACTTGGTATGAATTAATGCTTTATTTTTACATTACACAAAATCCTATTTGTCAGTAAAAAAAAAGCTATAGCGTAAAAAAAACAAAAACAAAACATTATTGGCTTTTTGAGATTGATGGTTATTATAATTTAAGGCTAATAATAATTAAGGCTGTACTATTATTGAGGTTATTTGAGACTCCTCTCACAGGAATCATAGTGTTTGTTTTGCAATGTGTCATAGTATCTATTCTTTTACCTTTGTAGAAGCCTCAAAATGACCTATCTATGTAATGCTACATAGCACCAAGTATTTTCTACCCACATCTGACATCAGATGGTATCCAGTTTAAATTGGTTGAACGCCCTCCAGATTCACAAAACCAAAAAATGGCCTTGTTGTTGGACTTCTAGTCTAGATTTCCAGTGAGAGAAATGAATTGTCTTGACATCTCCATCTTCATCAAGTTCATTTGTTTTGCGGCTGACGTCCCTGAGCAACGTACAAGACCTCATAAGCTTTAAATAACTTTATTAAACCCATTCGTCTTTACTCTCATCCTAACATGTTACTCTCTCAGACGTGATCATATGTAACTACGGCAAGATGAAAACAATCAAATAAGCAGAGGATCAGCACCTTTCCTGTGGAATCACATTATCCTTTAACACTCGAGGACTTTTAATGAGGAAAAAAAAAAATCAATTGACTTGAATCTATGACTTCGAACACTGCACTCCGATTAAGAAAAGTACTTAGAAAAGATAAATTTTCACTTACAGAGTAACATGATTTTATTGGCTCATAAGCTCACACTCTGACTGCATATAACAAATACCCTGAAACAGATGCTACTGGAGCAGATCAAACCCTCCAATCAAACCCTAAGCAGTGAAGACACCTCATTTTTTCCACGATTCCCCGCTGCACTACCTCTGTGACAACGTGGAGTGTTTTATTTATTCCTCCTCGGGTTGTGTAAGAAAGCTTTACCACTCTTTAAGTGCTTAATGAGACAGACAGACAGACAGACAGAAAGAGAAGCAAGAAGGGAGACTTACAGAGAGACAGAAACAGAGAAATCTCATCATAGAAATAAATGAGTATGAGTATAAATGAGCATATTTGGCTAAATGTAATTACCGGATTAAAAGGAGGGGAAATGCACATTAGGAATAAAGCAACATTAGAGGCAGGGGTGTAATGGCGTCTTTGTGGAAATGTTTCATGTTCTTCTAGCGGCAGATCAAAGTGTTTTTATTTCCTCATGGTAAAACGTGATCTTGGTAATTTTCTACCATGTTGGAAGCACTCATTTGACAAGAGAAATAAAAATGAAATATAGACTGCCCTCTCCATTCAAAATGAGAAAAGGCATTATGCTCATGAATCATTTACGATAGTGAATGTTCTTCCAAGACAAATACGTGTAGATGTCAAAAAATGCTTGAGAAAGTTTTCTGTTAAACTTTCCATTTAAGCTGGATATTAAATAGTGCCCTATGATTTCTGCAGAAAATGGAATTTACCATATAACGCATAATGTCACGGAATTTGCCAAATTATGGATGAATAAATCAAAACGCGATATGCACTAGTAAATATTAAGCAAAAAAGACTATTTATTCCTGCATGTCAATTAAATAAAGATGCTTTTTGATTATAACAATTAAAACTGAATTCATGGAAAAATAAAACCGAATTTTAGAGGGAAAAAAAAACAAACATGTTTCATGGGACCTTAAATATAATTTTTTAACTGTTAATAAATTGCTGTTATGTGTACAATTCATGATTTCAATTAATTAAACACGTTTTTAAATGTAAACGTTAAAAGAGAGTCAAAAATTAAAACTAAAAAGAGGTAAATTTATGTTTTACAAGCCCTAATTGAATGCTAATTGTTTTAATGTGGGCATGCAAGGAAATTCTATAATTTATAGGGGTTAGTCAGTGAATTTTACACTGAAAAAAAAAACAAAAAACAAAAAAAAAAAACACTTTTCTTACTTAGATTGTCTTGTTTCCAGACAAAATATCTAAAAATTCTAGGAATGATTAGGAACAAGCAAAATAATCTGCCAATGGGGTAAGCAAAATAATTTTATTTCGAACAGAAAACTAGATTATTTTGCTTACCCCACTGGCAGATTATTTTGCTTGTTTCAAGCAAAAACTCACTTAATTTTGACTTCTTTTGTCTGAAAACAAGACAATAATTTGTACTCTCTAGAAAATCCTTCTTGATTTAAGAAGTTGTTAATATTTTGGCTGGAAACTGGAAAGAGAGAAAAGCATTTTTTGCAGTGTATGTTTTATCATACAAACCTTTATAGCCTAATTGAAACTTTTTTTGAAATTTTTTTTTTTTTTATACAGTACAGTTGCCACATAAGCTTAGATCTTAAATCTGTCCATATTCAGACAATAGACAAAAACTACACAGTTTCCAATCTCATCAGAATCAATTTATGAAATCACAGAAGTCCTCTGTTAAATCAAACATTTTGTAACATCCTGTTAAAGTCCTGTCCAAACAGTACTTAAGTCTTTGCCGTCTCTGTATTGGCTTTGAAGATTTTCTGAAACACTTGAGGTCAAAGGTTTGATGCTGGAACACTATTGCCTACACAGGAATCTTTCATTTTCTGGACAGTTTTCGGTTAAACCGTCCTTTTAATCCTGACTCGTATGACAGGCTGGTTTTTGACCCTGTCAGTATGGTGCCTTTTAAAGTGTGCAGCGTGAGCTGATTGGTGGCTGGGAGCTTGAAGACAGAGGAGCTTGCTGCATGTTCTCGGGCCAAAAGCAGAATGTCCAAGCGATTTAAGCCCCGATGATCATCTAACGAGCAGCAGAGAGTCGAGGCTCCCGACTGTTTTGGCTGTGGGCAGAGTGAGGAGATAGATTTGTTCCAACTCGCGCGGTAGTCGAAAAAAGCAGTTAGCGAAGCCCTTGGGGATGGATGGACTCTGAACGGAGCTGCTGTTCCTTTTAAAGAACTCAAGCGCCACTGATCTCCAACAACCTTTAAAACCGGGTCCCGCAGACTGATGTGCAAGTAGCGTTTTGCATGCATGCTTTAACTCGCCCCCAAGACTGAATATCTATAACACTGTGTTGTAATATTAAGTACAAAGAAAGCGTTTTGTTGTTTCAGTGGTCTTTGATTTCAAAAGAGAACACAGTTTAGAGATTTGGAGTCTCACTTAAGATGACTGAATATCCTGAAGTCCACCAAAGCGGAAATATAACCATACGCCCACATTAAAGCAGTACTGGGGAGATTCTATTCCAGCCAGCCTCACAGATCAAATCGGTTCCTTTGTCCCGCCAGAATAATGATAAGGTATCTGCTAATGTGTGCAGCAATTCAGACAATAGTAGACTGTTGGCATTATTCAGGCAGGCTTTGCCAAGAGAGCACAAGCTGGTGATTTACTTAGTAGTTTATGCTTCACTTCCCATGATGCAGTTTGGCAGAGATGCACAGCACTTAGGGCTTTCTATAAAACATTTTTTGATCATGTAAACATTGTGTCCTAACCAGATGTAACAGGATACAGCAGCAAGTGAATTCAGATTTAAATCTGTAAATGTACACCTGAGATCTTCTGATCGACTGTTATTGGGTCAAATGTTAAATCTTCATTAGCCTAAATAGCTTTCCATAGTGCTGATATGATTCCCGTAGAAGGAAAACTTTATTAATATGTTTGGCTAAACATTTGAAAGAAAAAAACGAGATTATTCTTCGTTAGGAGGCAACTGGGTCATGTGTGAATTTACATAAGATTTAGGAACATAGGTCTTTTAATCCATTCTCTAACAGTCTTTGAAATTTCTGACAAGTTTAAAGGTTAACATTATTAAAGCAAAGCTGCAGTGTCCTAAGGACATTATTCATAGGCATTTATAATTATTTCACTGTGCGTTCATTAGCATAAACACAAGAAATTTTGTCCATGTGACACACGTTAGCTGACTCGCACATATTGGAGCAAACACCCACACGCATGTTTAAAATCATCTCTGTTGCTGACCTAATCGATTCTCTAAATGGAGATAACCGGCAGCTCCACTAACACGCGATTTCCTTATGCAGAGTGTGTGTTTCGTCAATGCCTCTAAATATATGTTTTCTGTAGCATGCTGGTGGCTTATAATGTTGCTGATGTCTGGATGCCCCCAAGGAGTGGTTTGACGAAATGACTTCTTTGCACGTACACATGAGCATTGGGGATTATTCTGGAGCTTAAATAAAGTGGAGAAGAAGCGCAGTGCTTTCACATCGAGAAATGATGTGCAATAATATGAGCCTTCTGAGAAGACAGGTACAAATTTAACTAAACATTGCCATATCCAATTAGTTTCACACTATGTTTTCTATATTTTAGCCATGTTGTCATAAGCACTGAGCTTTTTTAAGGTATCAGCCTACTGCCTTATGTTAAGTCAATTTGTGTCACTGAATTAAAAATGTAATCTTTGCACTGCATGAAAAAAAATATGTTTAAGGGTTCACATGGAGCATCCTGCCATTGTTTCTCCATGCTACAAAACAAATACACTACTGCAAATATAACAGTTTAGATTTTGTTTATTATAGTTTTGGAAACCAAGGCTGCATTTGTTTGATTAAAAATGAACAAAAATAGTAAAACTGTGAAATATTATTACAGAACAAAAAAACAAATCCTGATAATTTACTCACCCCTATGCAGTGTTGTGGAAAGTTACTTTTAAAAGTAATGCATTACTTTTGTAATAAGTAATGCAAAATTACACTACATTACTTTTTTATGGAAAGCAATTTTATGGAAATTTTAATGGAAAGTTACATTACTTTTGCATTACTTTTGTGTTACTTTTTAAAGCTGGGCATGGCTTGCTTGTTTGTTTTTAATATAAAAGCGTTCGATTATTAGCAAATGTTAAAGCCCTTTCACACCAAAATGAAATTAAGTGAATAAGCCTAAGGCTAAAAGAAAATTAGTAAACATTATTGTCTTGTTTTTTTCTGAAAACAAGTCAGAATTAAGTGTGTTTTTGCTTGAAACACTTTGTTTGAAAATAATCTTCCAATGGGGTAAGCAAAATAATCGTTTTCTGTGTGAAATAATATTTTTTTTTGCTTACCCCATTAGCAGATAATTTTTCTTGTTCTAAGCAAAAACTCACTTAATTTCAACTTGTTTTTTTTCAGAAAACAAGAAAATAATTATTTACTTGTCTAGAAAATCCTTCTTGATTTAAGAATTTTTTGATATTTTGGCTGGAAACAAGACAAAAAATCTAAGAAAAGTATTTTTGCAGTGTACGGTTGAATTGGATCAACAAAGGTCAGCAGCAAAGTCATTGGTTAATAAAATGGGATTAAATACATAAAGGAAACAAAAAGTAACCAGCGTTACTTTTTTGAAAAAGTAACTCAGATATTTTCTTGGAAATGAAAAAGGCTTGCGTTACTTTACTAATTCCGTGAAAAACTTGCGTTACTTGAAATGCGTTACCCCCAACACCCCTATGTCATCCAAGATGTTCATGTCTTTTTTTTTTCAGTCGAAAATAAATTATGGATTTTAAAGAGAACATTTTAGCATTTTTTTCCAAATACTGGACTTCAATGGGGATAATAGGGTTAAGGATCCAAATTGCTGTTTCAATGCAGCTTCAAAAGGCTCTACATGATCCCAGCCAAGGAATAATGTATGAATTTTATAAAAAAAAAAAAAAAAAAAAAGCAATGTATATACTTTTAACCACAAATGCTTGTCTTGCACTAGCTCAGCAATGTCCATCTATGACTTGGAAAGGTGATATGTGTATACGACCTTTTTTTTCTAACTTCTATTTCTCCTCTCTTTGCTCTCTTTAGGTTAACGGGTTTCCAAATCCCACCTCCCGTCACAAGCACTGGGTCTGTATTCTCCTTGAGACTCACCAGTGACTTCGCCGTGAGCGCGCACGGCTTTAAAATCTATTATGAAGGTAAAGATTCCAGTCCACTCTGTGTTGTGCTATGTGTTGTTACACTATATTGTCATTTATTGCGCATATCAGATGAAATCTGCGGCATTAATTAAGCGGCGCTCTGCTTGGCGAGTTAAAGGCTACCCTGCAATCTGTGCCAATCATAATTGTATTTATTAAACCTCAATGAAGAGGTGGTCTCTGACTACAGACCTCATCACTCCCTATTAAACTTCATCAAATTACTGTCTGGAGGCTTTGCCTAAAACATCCCCCCCCCCCCAACTCCCTCTTTTAAACACTTGCATCAAATTCCAGGAAGATGGCACAGAGTATTATATCACCTTCCATTTCATTCATTTTGCATGTTAACTAATGGATGGTGAAGGGTACATGACGTCTATCGCTTTAGTGCATTAGCCTCCGTTTCTTTTTCCAGTTGCTTGGCTGTGCTTTATAGCCTCCTAGTCTTATTTAAGAAGACGTACATGCTAAGTATTTATTTATTGGAATGAATACATTAATTAATAAATTAACAGTAAAACTAAAGTTATGTGAAATCCTAATGAATATTAATGTACAGCAGAATTGGGTTTTTAACTTTTTTTCTTATCAAAGCATTTGGCGGCCTGATAAATGGGAGGAAGTACATTCACTACACATATTAGCTTTTAGAGTGAGGTGGTAGGAGGGAGATGGATGAGTGTGGTCTTGTTCGTGTGTAGCAGAGTCGCTCTGCGTGTCTTTCATTGTCTGATCTGAGTCACTTGAAATAGTCTGCGTCAGCCTGAAGCATCATTTACTGTGTTGTTTCAGTGTCTCGGCCTGGTTGCCTCCCCTTCCTTTTAATTCTTTTTTTTTTTTTTTTTTTTTTGATCAAACAGTGCAGGGAAAGAGTGTCTCACTACTGCAACGTCAAACTTCTTTTGTCAGGAAGCTGTGGGCTTTAAAGGAGTAGTTCACTTCTGGAACAAAAATTTTCAGATAATGTACTAACCCCTTTGACATGTTGATAAGATGTTCATGTCTTTCTTTAGTCGTAAAGAAATTATGTTTTTAGAGGAAAACATTTCAGGAATGTTCTCCATATAGTGGACTTCTATGGTGCCTGCGAGTTTCCAACTTTCAAAATGCAGTTTAAATGCAGCTTCAAAGGGCTCTCAAAGAATAAGGGTCTTATCTAGCAAAACGATTGGTTATTATTATTTTTTTTTTAAAAATGACAGTTGTCTAACTCAGCGATGCATACTCCACTGTCAACTCTGGTTCAAGACAGTTAGAGTATGTCGAAAAACTTTTGGAAGTTCAAACTTGCGGACACCATAGAAGTCCACTATATGGAAACCATTCCTGAAATGTTTTCCTCAAAAAAATAATTATTAAAACTAATTATTAATTTCTTTGCAACTAAAGAAAGACACAAACATCTTGGATGACAATGGGGTGAGTATTATCTGTAAATATTTGTTCTGGAAGTGAACTACTCCTTCAATATGTTCTTGTACTCAGATTAAAGGGATAGTTCACCCCAAAGAAATGAAAATTCTGTCATTAATTACTCTTCCTTAAACTCATCTTCGGAAAACACATATTAATATATTGTTGATGAAATCGAGAGCTTTCCTAACCCTAGCCCTAACCGTAACTTTCTTCTGACACGGAAGAGAAGTTGTTGTTGAATAAAGCCATTATTTTGGTTTTCTTTACACAAAAACTATTCTCGTAGTTTCAGAAAATTACGAGTGAACCACTGATGTCACGTGGACTATTTGTGAACCGTGCTGGCAAAATGAGTCGTAATTATTTGTATGTTCACCTTTTTCTCTGCTCACTTCTGGATGACTGCTGCTGCTTCCTCTGACCACAAGTTGTAGGTCTGTTGTTGCGAAACGCTTTGTGAATATCGTGAATTCTCAGTGACATGAGTCCAAACCAGTGAAATATGATTTTTAAATCCATGCTGATGAAAACAAAACTGACATTTGCAAAGCGTGTGCATAAGGTGCACCTCTCTGAGAGTGTACGATCTCCCTGTAAAGTATTATTGTGAAAAATGTCTTGGCGAGATTCACACAAACATAATCTGTTATGTCTTACAAGAGCCATACATTACAGTAGGTCTTAATATAGATCTGTCTCAATGTTAATCAAACATTAAAATAAAAGACAGAATCACTTGTGCTCTTGATTAAACTACTGTTTATTTGCGTCTTTGCTCTTCATTTTAATAACAAAGATAAAATAATAAATGGCTATATTGTGATTTAATAATATTGTACTTATTAAGAACAGAACGGGAGGAAAATACAACGGAGCTTGTTGATTTTGCTTTAAAACTTTAACTCCATTTTTTTTTAAATCAAAATTAATTAAACAGCTGTAGCTTATTCATTTTTTGACCAATTCATATGTCAGTGACCAAGTCATAGATCATTTTGAACATATTTTAATGGAGGAATGGATGTTGAGAATTGCTCATTCTGACTCATTTTGCCAGCATGGGTCACATTTTAATGATGTCCTTACTAATTTTTTGGGTCTTGAATGTGGTAGTTCCATTGCTATCTATGCAGGGTCCGAAAGCTCTTGGATTTCATTAAGAAATATCTTAATTTGTGTTCTGAAGATCAAGAACAAAGGTCTTAGGGGTTTGGAATGAAACACGGGTGAGTAATTAATGACAGAATTTAAATTTTTGGGTGAACTATCCCATTAAATAGAAGTGTTTGTTAGTACACAAATAGTCAAATTTGTCTTAGTTAAAAAGATTTTTTTTTTAATCTCTGGCTAGTTCATTTAAAGCACTTCTGCATGGAAATTTAGAAACGTATTTAATTTCATTCATTTTTGAGAAACATCAATTTATGATGCTTTTATTCTTTTTAAGAATCTTGATGTGCAGTAGATGTACTTGAAAACATTATTGAAAATACAAAGAGAGTTTATTACTTGATTTTCTCAAAGTCATGGTGAAATGCACTCATGATTGTTATGGAGGCTTTTATCCATCGTTTTTATGAAGCGGTTTATTTTCTTTCCTCTTTTAAAAAATGCTTATAAAAGACCCAAGTTGTGTGCCTGACCTTCATGTCATGTTTCAGAGCAAACTGAGAATATAATCTTCACCTAGAGACAGCAGTCTTTACTTTCAATGAAAACAAATGAGGTCTTTGGCATGTTTTATGAAATGGTAGTAGTACTTGTGTACTGTATGTGCCTATTTCTCTAGTGTTGCACTGGTCTTATTGGTTTCAAAACTACACTCCACATAGCAATATCATTATCCATGTTAGATTTTCTGCAATTTTGTTATGTTATGCTGTATTTTTGTCCTCTGTGTGGACAGACAAATTACTGTCCTCTTGAAGCTTGTTGTATCACGCCTGGTTAGGACACATTGTTACACCAGTCTGTCTGATGGCATTGCAAACAACTAGAGCACTCATAACTTAGAATAATCTACTGTTTGTATTTGTGCTCCAAAATCAGGAGATATTCAAAATCAAGTGAAATTCAGCTCAAGTACGTGCTTTGGGCTTCCCGTATGTTTACGTAATCAAATGTTTCATAATGTGGACAGCAGTAGCCTCATCAAGCAGTCTGTCCCAGAAATGCTAGGTTGAATAAACTTTCACGCAGAGCAGAGTCCCTGGTTTGACTGGTAATGATCCTAATGATTCAACATGGGCAGACAGAGGCTGAGGTTGGGGAGGTGTAGCTGTATGTCAGTGACAATGGTATTGACGATAAACAAGCATGTTGTCATCCAAGATGTTCATGTCTTTCTTTCTTCAGTCATAAAGAAATTATGTTTTTTGAGGGAAACCTTTCAGGGTTTCTCTCCATATAATGGACTTCTATGGTGCTCCCGAGTTTGAACTTCCAAAATTCAGTGTAAGTGCAGCATCAAAGGGCTCTAAACAATCCCAGCCAAGGAAGAAGTGTCTTATTGTTAACCCCTTTTTGAAAATAATTGATGGTTTCGCTAGATAAGGCCCTTCTTCATCGGCTGGGATCCTCTTGAAGCTGCATTAAAACTGCATTTTGGAAGTTCAAACTTGGGGGCACCATAGAAGTTCATTATATGTAGAGAAATCCTGAGAAGTTTTCCTCAAAAAAACATAATTTCCTTACGAATGAAGAAAGAAAGACATGAACATCTTGGATGACAAGAGGGGTAAGTACATTATCTGTAACAAAATATTTTTGTTCTGAAAGTGAACTAATCCTTTAAGATCACTGAATGCATGCCAGCTCTTTTTCATCAAACATTTATGTAATTTTATATGACTTGCAGTAGCACTAGGTTCACTGGGTTCAACTAAAAACTAAAGAGTGTTCGCTTGTGTTGTGTACGGTCCCACTCGATCTCTCTTTCCCCTTTTCCTCGTGTGTTTCTGAATTAAAAATTGGCAAAGGCATGCTAAATGCTAGGCAGTCTTCCAAACAATTAATAGAGATTATTTTTTAAAGGCTCCTATAATAATTTTCCCCTGAAGTCCACTTATATTGAAGTGCCCTTATTATGTCATTTCAAATATTGCCTTTCATGCAGTGTGTAACGTAGCTGCAAAGTTATGCAAGTACACCAAAAATAAAGTTATTGTCTCCCAAAAGTAATCTGAATCCCTCCTCTGAGGCGGTCGCAAACTGCTTGACCCACCTTCAAGCATGTCATTTTACTGACGACTGCTTCTTTAATTGGCATTTTTGTTTTATTTATTTATTTATTTATTTATTTATTTTATCACCAACACTGTAAAAACAATTTGTCAAAAAAAAAAAAAAACACAATTTGTTGAGTCAACTTAAAATAATTTGTTACCTGGCTGCCATAAAATTTTAAGTTCAGTCAACTTGAAAAAAGTTTAGTCAACTTGAAATGTTATGTTTTACAAAGTGACAACTTAGATATTTGAGTTGATTCAACTTAGTAACAAAACACAGCTGTTAAGTTTAACAGACATTTTTTAGTTTAGTCAACTTGAATATCTAAGTTATTACTTAGTATAACTTAAGATTTCAATTTGAATAATCTTATTTGAGTTGACTATACACAAAATTTTATGACAGCAGGGTAACAAATTATTTTAAGTTGACTCAACTATTTTTTTATTTTTTTATTTTTTTTACAGTGAAGGAGGAAGTTTGGAGTTTTGAAAATCAGTAAAAAAAAAATAGCTGCTAATAAAATCTTTTTAAAAAATCATGGGATTTCTTTCTTTTTCTTTCTTTTAACTAGTAAAATGTCCTATATCATCTCATTGGTTCTTTTATTTTTTTATTTCCTGTTCCTTTTTGGGATTGCGTGTACAATGTTGTTGTTGTTGTTATTCTTCTCCAGCACTAAGATCTGAATGTTTTTATATGTTGCATCATTATTTTCGCTCCCCTGGTACTTAATGAGCACTTCCTGTCGACTAGTGAAACAGTGTTTTGAGATGACTTTCCATTCACTCTTTTATTTTGTTTCACACAACAAATGGATCCAGATATTCTTGTCTTCTTGCACCATGGACCACCAGCGATTGCGTGATTCTCTCCAGGTATCTCGTTCTAGCTCTCGCGTTCAGATGGGAAATGTTGAATGCGTTTAAAAACAGATGACGGAAGGAGAAAAACATGCACAAACAGCTAAAATAACTTAGGAATGTTTCCTGAAGGATTTTGGAATCATTCTTTTCAGACCGTGACAAATAGACAGTTATCTAAGGGCGGTGTGGGTGTAGAACATGTTGATTTCAAAGACACTACTCTGTCACCAGGGAAACTAGCTTCTCTGAGAGGAAGTCAGCAGTTCTACTCCTGCTCTTGTAAACACATGCCTGGAGCTATTGTTCTCATGAGGGCCGGCACAGGTAGAATATATCTTACAACATCCACATGGAGTCTGGTAACCTCCAGAAGGTCTCTTGAGCTCAGCCAAATCACTGTAATTCACTGCTTCGCTCCTGAAGGAGAACCTCTGGTACGTCTAAAGGACCTCCGAGACCCTCTGAACGTAGAGGTTTTCGTTCAGTATGTGAATATTAAAGTGTGCTTTATTATTAATGCTGCACACTAACTTTGCTAAACTCAACTAAAAGGCATATCTGAACAAGTATTTTGCATTCCCTGCGGCTCTCAGGTTTACGTTTCTTCGTTCATAACAGTATTTTTCATGTTAGATTCCAATTCCAGATTTGTGTTGATTGCAAGTGCTGCTTCCAGTTTTCACAGTTCATAATGAAAGAAAGAAAGAAAGAAAGATCTTATAATAAATTGTGAAATATAGGCTTTGATTATTTGATTGTTGGTCTGAATTTCAAAATATTGTTTAGCTGCTAGATTATTTATTTTATAAAAAAAAATATTTTGAGTTAGTGCTGTTGTGGTGTTTTAAATTTTTTTAAATAAATCTGTTAAGTCAATCACTAATAATGCTTAAAAAAATACTCAACCTACTGCACTCTTAAAAATAAAGTTTCTTTCTATTCCTTGGAAAAAGAAAAGAAAAGAAAAGAAAAGAAAAGAAAAGAAAAGAAAAGAAAAGAAAAGAAAAGAAAAGAAAAGAAAAGAGGTTATTTTTAAGAGTAGCCAAATCATGGAGCAGAAAAGTTTTTGAATGAATCAGTGATTCAAACTGAATGAATCATTTTGTTGAAGTGATTCAAAAGTTTTGATTCAGTTGGAGTAATCTCAGTCCCTTTATTCTGCTAGTTTATAAATCTATCCATCCGTCCATATGTGACCCAGTACCACAAAACCAGTCATAATGGTATATTTTTTGAGATTTATACATAAAATAAATCTAAATACTGAGAAAATCATCTTTAAAGTTGTCCAAATGAAGTTCTCAGCAATGCATATTACAAATCAAAAACTAATCAAATGTTTTGATATATTTGCGGTAGGAAATTGATAAAATCTCTTCATGGAACATGATCTTTACTTAATATTCTAATGATTTTTGGCATAAAAGATAAATTGATAATTTTGATCCATGCAATGTAGTTTTGGCTATTGCTACAAATATACCTGTGATACTTAAGATGTGTTTTGTGGTCCAGGGTCACATAAATACCTTACTATCATGAACACATGCTGTATAACCATCGCTAATTGTAATTATGCTCCCTCCCAATTCAGTGGACCTCATCGTGTATTCATTTATTTTACAAGTCTTGAAGTTGAAATTTTCATGAAGGTGTCATGAGATTATTGCGTAGTGCTGACAAGTAATGAAACAAGACACAGACCATTTAAAGCAAAAGCCTATACCTAATCTATTCAATATAGGATGAAGTAAGGTTTCTCTGCACAATGTGTAATGAATTTACAGATGTTTGTGAGCACATTCACTTAATCAGGAAGATCTGCGCTATTGTCAAAGGTCCCAGAAAGTCATTGCTTTTTTTCCCCCTCTCCAGATTGTATTTCCTTTTCAATTTGAAGCTTTCCTGTTTGCCTGGAATATTTAATATCCTTGCTAATGACTATCCACCGCTGGCCTAACATGCATGCCTCCTCCAAGCATATTTTCAGGTTGAAATTAATTGTATTAATTTATACTGGCGTCTAACTTCAGGCTTATTTGTGAAGATCATTTCCCAGCGGTAATGGGGGAGCTGCTGCTTTATTATGAGTGCTTCTGCTGACCTCTTTGGTCTCCTGTCACTTTATTTTGAGTGACAACAGACTGTCTCTCATACTTCATCATAATTAACAGTGAATTAATCAGAAGATGTTCAATAACCCAGAGTGTAACCCACCATCTGCAGCTAAAGTGTTTAGAGGAATGGACTATTTGGGCTTGTGGTAGTGCTCTGATGATGACTGACAATGGTTATGGGTATTTCTGGAGATATGATGACATTATTAAAGCGTTTGTGAATGATAGGTTGATGGGTCATATCAGTTATTACTGTGGCTAGACAGAAGCATAGTTGCATATATGTCAACCATGAAATAGATTGTGTTTCACTTTAGTTTAGGTTATGGGTGGTGGGGTGGTTGCAATATTTTTTTCTTTTGTTAAAGGTTTGCATTTGTTAATAAATAAATACATTTATTTACAATACCTATACCAATCTCTATACCATTTTTAACTAATTAATATTTTTATTAAACGAGAATTCATTAAACAGACAAAAGCAACAGACATTAATAATAAAATGAAATGTTTCTTGAGCACCAAATCAGGATGTTAGTATTATTTCTGAAGGATCATGTGACACTAAAGACTGGAATGATGGCTGCTGAACTTTTTTTTTTTTTTTTTTTTGCTTTGCTTTGCTTGGGTTTAACATTTAAGATTTTCAGTGTTAACTTAAGATCTAACTCATTTACCAAATGTTATATTATTCATGTTTCAATTTTGTTGGTAGAGTGAGAACGCAACATGGGAATGCAAAAAGCCAAATAGCTGTAATATTTTTCACACAATATAAAAGGGTCTTTATTAATGAAATTATAGCTGCCATTATATTTTTGTCAGGTGTAAAAACCCCTTGATTATTTGACCAGAGATACTAGAATATTTAATAATGTAGTTACGACATCTACTAGCAGGGGCCAACGGAGCCGCTCAAACCAGCTCGATTAGTTGATTTAAGATGGATGAAGCGATCTTGAGATGAACCCCAACAGCACCACTCAACCACTAAACGTTATTTACTCAATCCTTGATGATCCCTTTATTTTGTCTCGCGCTGAAAATATAAATCTGCCGCGCCTGGGACCGGCAAACTCAGACAGCGGGTGGGACTGGGAGCATCCGTCTCGTACAGCTCCGCAGCACAAAGGATCAGTTGTTTACTTTTAATTGAATCCGCAGGTGATAAAGAGCATCTAATCTTCGAGCGTGGGTAAAGACCAGTCCTGTCAATAATCAAGTCTCTCATCTGAGCGTCTGCTGAGGTATGTCTTAAACACTCTTTCAGAGGAAAGAAGAAGAGGAAAAGAATAAGAAAAACTGTCAAAGCACCCTCCTTTATTTTCAGATCGATGATTTCTCCAGAGTTCTTGCCTTCTAATCCATTAGTCGGCTTCCTGTTTCAAAGAACGCCGTCAAAGCTTGTCCATTAAAGCGTCTTGTTCTCATCTTAATAGCCAAGTTCTTGTCTTATTGACTGCACCTTTGTCATTTCCAAACTCAATTGTGTGACGTCTAGGCTGAAACTAAGACAAAATGAGAATGTTGGTGTCATGTAAATCTCATCTTTCACATTTGTAATTATAGATGAGCTCATTAATTGCTGGAAAATATTGAAAAAAATACCTCAAGGGACTTTTTTTTTCTTTATGCAGGTAATTAGCACTGTAGCAAAGTGCTTGATGTGAATTGGGCCTGAAGAAGAATCATAATGTAATTAAGAACTGAAGGTTTATCGGACAGATATAATAATTGCATAGTGCATATAGATAATTGCTACCAACCAAGATGTTTACATCTCAGATGTGACATTAACATATTAATGTTCTTAGATTACTTCAAACTTTGCAATGAGTATCAGAAAATGTGTCTTTCAGCAAATCTGTTTGTGACAAACTGTATAACTTCCACTTCTTCAAATCCTTTGTGACTATAAATCTTCCAGGTTTAGCTAGCATGTGGCTTGACATTCTGCAACAGTCCTTGAGATTTCAGACAAAGCCCATCTCAGTCCTTCAGATTTGAGGTGTTGTGCCGACACAAAAGCTTCTTACAGAATTAATTAAACATGTGCATGCTAATTGCTGCCATCCAATAAAGATCGTTTGCCCTCAGGGCGCAAAATGAGATGCACAGTTCAATTGAAAATCTTTACTTGTCTGACTTCGCCAATTTGAAAAGCTGCATGTTGCAGATTACCGGGTGGTTAAGAGAATCATTTGACCTCCAAAAAAACTGACACGCTACGTGACGAGATACTTAATCGATCTAGTCGAAGATGACAAAGATCTTGGCGCAGAGACGTGACAGAAGCCAGCCAATCTGATATACTTGGGATATCAGGACTGACATCTGTCACTTAGAAGTTGATCGCAAACGAAATCTGCTGCATTTCACAATATGCGCTTTAATTGTCTGCCTACCTTTATTTACCTGATGTCTGAGGTTATACAACTTTGTTTCATTTTTTATTAAATGTAAAAGATGATTTGATGTTTTTTTTTACACTACAAAGTACAAAGTTGATGTAGTATTGACAGCAACTAAACCATTTATATATGTATAGCTGTGAAAATGTGGGAAAAAAAAGTTGTTTAGCCTTTTGTTTGTTTTTGTTTTGCTTTGCTTGCTTTGCTCTGCTTTGTTTTGTTTTCATTTTTTTTTTTTTTTTGCTTTGCTTGTGCTTTGTGCTTTGTGCTTTGTTTGGATTTGCTCTGTTTTGCTTTGTTTTGTTTCTTTGTGTGTGTGTGTTGGTTTGGTTTTGCTTTGTTCTGGTTTGAATTGGCTTTTTTTTTTTGGTTTTTGCTTTGTTTCTGTTTTGTTTGTTTTGTTTGATTTGGTTTTGCTTTTTTGTTTGTTTGTTTTGTGTGTGCGTTTTGTGGTGTTTTCTTTTGCTTTTTTGTGCTGGTTTGGTTTGGTTTGCTTTGTGTTTTGTTGTGTTATGTTGGTTCGGATTTGCTTTGTTTTGCTATGCTTTGTTTTTTGTGTTTGTTTTCTTTTGTATTGTTTTGGTTTAGTTTCAGTTTGCTTTGTTTCTTTGTGTGTGCGTGTGCGTGTGCGTGTGTGTGTGTTTTGTGTTGTGTTGGTTTGGTTTTGCTTTGTTCTGTTTTGGTTTGACTTTGTTTTGCTTTGTTTTTATTTTTGTGTTGTTTTGTTTTTGCTTTGTATCCCTATGGTTTGTTTCTTTGTGTGTGTGTGTGTGTGTGTGTGTGCGTGTGCGTGTGTGTGTGTTTTGTGTTGTGTTGGTTTGGTTTTGCTTTGTTCTGTTTTGGTTTGACTTCGTTTTGCTTTGTTTTTACTTTTGTGTTGTTTTGTTTTTGCTTTGTATCCCTATGGTTTGTTTTTTGTGTGTGTCTTGTGTTGTTTTCTTGTGTGTATGTGTGTGTGTTGCATGGTTGATTTGGTTTTGCTTTTAGTTTTTGTTTATTTTTTTGTTTTCCTTTTTATTTTGTTTTTGTACTTACAATTGACTATTGAATAGATATTTTTAAGTTTATACTATAAAGATTATATTATAATTTTTACAATGTTATACAAATCATAATAAGCTAATTATAATATTATTTATAATAACAACAACAATAAATAAAGTGCCAGTATTATTATAATTAAGTATTTGTACACACATACGTACTGTATATAGAAATTATTAAAAATAATGCTTGCTTTAGATGCTCTCAATACTTAGATGTACATTTTAGTGTTTACTTTTATGAAAATAGATGTGCACTTTATGTACAAGTACCTACAATTACTAATAAGATCACATTGTTTATTCACTTATACTCTGTATGTATAGATGAAACACACATTCAGTTCTGCAGAGAACAAAAAAAGGGGGGGAAAAAAAGTAACTAGTAAACAAAAGACTATGCATTTCCCTATGAAGTCTCCAGGAGGTCTCTAACTCCCAGCCCACCTGATGTGTTGTAATTAGACTAAGGATATAGTCAGTGCATTGTTAAACATTCAGAGTCCCGAGAGCAAGTACTGATGTGCTTTTTGTACAGACTGTCTGGCCTTCCTTTTGTCGCCAGTTCAGCTACTCTCATTAGCATGAAAACAACTTCTCGACTAGCCTTGTAGTACTTCCGTGACCTACTTCTAACCCGGGCTTGTACTTCTGTCTTAACTCCACACGAGCCTCCTCGCTGGGACTTGTAGGTAGGGGAGGATGTCACCCTTCTCCTCACACATTGTATCCATCATTCTCCATCTGTTGGAGTGGGCCGAGCCAACACCTCAGAGCGCACCTGCTGATAAAAGCAGCCGAGCCTATTGAAGATTAGTGCCAACCGGTCACGGCCCTTTAGGGCTGCGCTTTCCCATGGTGCTCTGCTTTCTCAGCTCTCCTTCTGCTGTGCTCCGCTCTTATCAGGCCTTTCAGCCCCTCGTCTTGTGCCTGCTGTTACTATGGTCAATCCATCAATAAACAAACTTGCTGAACGGCAGAGGCTTTGGTGGACACTAGTGTTGCCTCTTTTGTTGTCTAATTAGACTCAAATTAGCGCCGTGGCTATAAATGTTTCCTGACTAAGCTTAATTATGCAATGACTGAGACTGTGTCACTTGGTTATTTTGATACTATTCAACTTAGAGGTGTTTTGGTTGAATGAGAGGGAGATTAAAGGAAGATTAGATTAATTAGCCACTTTATGGTTGGTGATATTTATTACAACTCTGTAATGATTTCTAGACTGGATGAAAACATTATGAAGTTGGAAGACCGTTTCTGCATCAATCAGTCAATACCCCTCAACTGTCATGTGTTTTAAAATAGTAGTCATAATTTTTTCTTTTCTTTCTTTTTTTTTTTTGTAAGTATGCCAGCTGATTCTGCCCCAGTCAGCGTACATTTGTGCTGTAGAAAATGCTTGACAGCTGGACAATTTTTCTGATACTTTATCCTATCTCATTACCATCCTGGCAAGATCTGGCAGGGTATACTATAACTTCCCACACGATTTACTTCTTGAATCTTGACTGCTTGCAGCAGGGAAGAGAATCTGCAGTGCTCAGTGTACACGAGTCATTTTGCATCCACCGCTGCTCTTCCCGCATTCAGACTAAGCTGTGGATTATACTCCAAGAGCCCTGACTGCAAGTTCTGCAGGGCCTCAGCTGAAGTTTTCTAAAATGAATGTGTCACATTCGCATGAGATTATTTCGGTGCAGATGCATCAAAGAGTTTGCGCCAAGTGTTCATAGACTCTCTCCATCCCCTTAGCTCAGGTCTTAAAAATGGAAGACAGTGTAGTTTTAATATTCCTGCAGCAGCTTGGCTTTGCCTCTGCTCTGACATTTTAATCGCTGGGAGGGAGTTAGAGCCGTGCGCGTATGTTTGTGCTGGATTTGGCTTGGCTTTCTTAAAGGAATAGTTCCCCCCTCCTAAAAAGATTTTTATTTCTATTTTTATTCAGTTTTATTCACATGCTGTTTTTAAATAATGTGACTTTAGGTTTTTGTAGAAAAGGAAAAGTAATGAAGAATTGTGAGCAGAAGGCCTTTAAAGGTTCGCTGAAGTGCTTTTGTGCCTCTGGACTAGAGCAGACTGCGTCAGATGGTGGTTTGTGTGACACAGGGTGAAATCAGACTTCTTTTGCCCCATACACTGTCTGAATCGAAATTTTGATATCATGGGGACTTTAAAGATTCAAAAAGGATACAAAAAAAGTGGTCCATACTATTTTATTCCTAGTTCCCAAAGCGACATGATAGGTTTGTGTGAATTAATAGATTGAATGAAAGTTATCAATAAATATAAATATTCATAAAAATTAAATTGACTGTATAACACGAAATGTTCTGGGATCTTGGATGGATAAATCAAAAGTAGGAAAATAAAAATAAAATAAAATGTTAAATCAATTAATTGGAGATGCTTTTAATTATTAACATTTAATTACACCATTAAAATGAAATCCAGAAAATTAATGGAAAGCTGACTTTTAAGGGGGAAAAAACATATTTCATAGGGCCTTAAAAATTTTTTTTTGTTAAACCTTTAATAAATAGTTTTTAAGTAAGTTGCATGATTTCAATTAATTGCACATGCTTTTGGATTAATAACATTTTATTTTACCAATAAAACCGAGTCTAGAAAATGACAGTAAAAAAAATGGCCCTAAAAATGTGACACTTTCATTACATTGTCTTCTTAAAATAATCTTGAGATGTGGAAGTTCACCCAAAAATAAAAATGTGGTCCTTATTTACTCACCGTTATGTTGTTACAAAGCCTTAAGACTCAGCAAACAGTAGATATTTTTAATGAACCCTGAGAGGTTTCTGTCAATCTTTTGAAAGTCTAAATACCTTAAAAGGTCATAAATGAATCCATATAAATTGAGTGGTTTAATCCAATTCTTGTGATGAGATATTATTGCTTTAAATGATGAACAGGTTTGGCATGACATTATTATCAGTGAATAATGACTTCAGTTCCTCGTACAGAGCTATTGAATGGCTTAGAATCTAGAGCACAGGTCATAGATTCAGGCTTTGTTATTTTTTTATGGTTTTTGTGTCCTTTTTGAAGCTTGAAAGTCACAATCCTTATTGAATGTAAGTGCAAGGAAAAGCAATTCTTCAAAATGTCATCTTGTGTGTCATACATGGTTACACTGACACAAGAGTGAGTAAATGATGACAGAATTTTCTTTTTTGTGTGAATTATCCTTTTAAATAGTGGTGGTATAGTGATGGTGGTTAAAAAAAAAAAAGGCAGCTCTGTTATATGTTGGAGGTGACACGTGATGTTGTGGGCGTCGCTTTGAGGAAGTGACTTCAAAGAGTTCTGTTCCATTTGCAGGCTGCTTGGCACCCGCTGTTAATGCAATGGATTGAAGGGATGACCTTGTTGGGGAACGTGGCGGAGTACAGGCTTCTTGGTGTGCAGACACATTGCAAAAAAAAAAAAAATAAATGGTAGCATTGCCACACCATCAGTAACAATTACAAAGCTGAGGGGCTGTCGGCTCCTGCAGGATATAATAACACAAAAGATGACATGCCTTGAGCATCAATGATACCCATTTTCTTTTTCAGTGTGGGAGAAGATGAGTGCATGAGGTTATCTAAGGTGTTCTTCCATAATGAATCTAACCATACTTTGTTTTAATAAATAAATGAGTTGATATTTCCCAAAACGCTTAAACTAGCTTGGAATAGTTGAGATTTTTGGATGTTTTTGAAAGAAATCTCTAATGCTCACCAAGGCCATTTAAAATGTTTTCAATTCTAATGTATTTTAAATGTAATTTATTCCTGTGATGAGTTAGGTTATTATGGCTTATTTGCTGCAGCCATTATGGTCTGAAGAGTTCTTCAATATCTTCTTTTATGTTTCACAGAAGATGGAACGTCCTGCTAGTTCAAAAAGGTATGAGGAGGGGTAAATACCTCCATGTAAATGTATACCTCTAAGGTGCATTCAAAACGCTGCAAAGCACCTGTTATTTGCACATTATTGTTCCTTGGCTGTTTGCCATAATGGGCAATCTGAATAAAATGAGGTTATTATCTGATTAACATTTGCTATCTGATCCACATTACCTGAAGATGACATCAAAGTATGATAGCAGTGATTTGCAGTTAATAATTGAAGAGCACCTGACTCTGGTTGTGTGCAGGTTTGCTTTATTTAGTTTTTATTTAGAACAGTCAGAGCGGTGCTGTGAGGCCCCATGCAGAGCTGCGCCACAGGGCTGCATATGTTGTGAGTCTGTGTCAGGTTAACATCTGTCCTAACTCTTGGGAAGACTGTGATGTGAATCCCACTCAGTCATAGTCTGAATGCGGTTGGTGTGTGTAAGCAGGTGTATGTGTGTGTGTCTCTGTCTGTCATTAGTGTGGTGTTATACCGTATGTTTTTCTAAACCCACAGAGAGGCTTTGTCAGCCATTGTGGTGGCAGCATGTTATTGTTCCACGACAGAATCCATTCAAGGATTTTGTGCACATGCAGACTAGGTCTCTGCGGTATACCAGTGCTAAAAATCGACTGCAGTACATAATAGATTTAAAAAAAAAAAAAGCACATTCACTGAGTTTGACGTTATTATTATTTGTGTAATTTATTTAAACATCACGTTTAGATTTTGAACAAAAGTCGATTCTTGAACTCATTGCTTGGTGGTATTTCTATCAAAGCTCAAAAAGTATGATTTTAAAGGATTAGTTCACTTTCAGAACAGAAATTTACAGATAATGCACTCACCCCCTTGTCATCCAAGATGTTTATGTCTTTCTTTCTTTAGTCATAAAGAAATTATGCTTTGTTGAGGAAAACATTTTAGGATTTCTCTCCATATAATGGATATGTATGGTGCCCCCAAGTTTGAACTTCCATAATGCAGTTTAAATGCAGCTTCAAAGGGCTCTAAATGATCCCAGCCGAGGAGAAGGGTCTTATCTAGCAAAACAATTGGCTATTTTTTATACAAATTGACAATTTATAACCTCAAAAGCTCATCTTGTGTCGTCTCTGTGATGCACATGCGTAGTCTGTGTGATTTGGGTCAATGTAGTTAGGGTATTTTGAAAAACTCTCATCTCGTTTTTGTCTTCAACTTAGAATTTGTCCTACATCGTTGCAGAAGTACCAACCCAGTGTTTACAAAGTGAACATACAAAGAAGATTAAATGCCATTTACAAAAAAAGGTAAAACAGCATAGTAGGACAATTTTGAAGTTGAAGATGAAAACGAGATGGGAGTTTTTCGACATACCCTAACTGTATTGACACGGAACACACAGACTGTGACAAGACGAGCATTTGAGGTTAAAAAGTATATAAATTGTCAAATTGTTTAGAAAATAAGCAATTGTTTTGCTAGATAAGACCCTTCTTCATCGGCTGGGATCGTTTAGAGCTCTTTGAAGCTGCATTTAAACTGCATAGAAGTCCGTTATATGGAGAGAAATCCTGAAATGTTTTCTTCAAAAACCAAA
Source organism: Cirrhinus molitorella (assembly GCA_033026305.1). Classification (NCBI taxonomy): domain Eukaryota; kingdom Metazoa; phylum Chordata; class Actinopteri; order Cypriniformes; family Cyprinidae; genus Cirrhinus; species Cirrhinus molitorella. The sequence goes on from CM065131.1 coordinate 2,658,578, forward strand.
ACTGAAGAAAGAAAGACTTGAACATCTTGTATGACAAGGGGGTGAGTACATTATACATTTTTGTTCTGAAAGTGAACTAATTCTTTAAGTAACACTTTTATGCAAACATTTTTTAGAAGACTGGCAAACAGCAAAAGCATCAGAGATGCATATGTGACTTTATTATTGTTATTATTATTACTACATAGTAGTTAATCAGCATTCATCATTTGCATTTCATGTAAGTTTTCTGTTTTAATTAATAAATAACCATTAATGTATTAAAATGAAATATTACTCTAATTAAAAAAAAAAAGATTAATCATAATTAATTACATCCAGAATAAAAGTTTGTGTACACATAGTTCACATGTATATTATGTGAACACAAACTTTTATTTTGGATGCAATTATTCATGATTAATCAAGTTGAAAGCACTAAAACAAGTAAGTAACTAAATAAATTAATATATTCAGGAGGTAGACTGAAAAAAATATTTTTTCTCTCTCAGTAATGGTTTTATTGAAGAACATACAGTTCTTTAAATATTAGGAATGACAAAATAAATTCATTAGTTTATTATCCCAGATTCTATTAATTAAAAAAGGTTGAAAACAAAGCAAATATAGACATGTATGTATGTGTGTGTATTTATATACACATATACACAGTTCTTATGTATATTATGTGAACACAAACTTTTATTTTGGATGCGATTAATTGCGATTAATTGATCTGACAGTACTAAAATAAATAAATAGGGGTTTGTGTATATGTGTACACATATTATATTATATTATATTATATTATATTATATTATATTATATTAGGGCTGCACGATTTGAGACAGTTTTCATATTGCGATTATTGAGGTCAAGTTTGCGATATGCGATTGTGATTTTAATAAATAATATAATATATAACATATAATATAATATAATAATATAATAATTTAATTTAATAATTTAATAAATGGTATTGTTAGTCAACTTGATGGATTTTTAAGGAAAATGCACAGGTTAGTAATAATGCTGAAATGTGTATTTGTAAAACTAAAAATTTCAAAATAAATAAATACATTTTTACAAAATTAAATAACATTTGCATTAATGTATACTTTTCAAAAGTATAGCTAAATTAAATAAAACAATAAATAAAAACTTACATATTTTCACAAAAATAAGATGTTTTGTCACAAGCAGAGACATTTATGCAGGATGTAACATACTCTCTATAAACTTAAAAAAAAAAAATGGATACAAAATTGTCATTCAAACTCAAACCAATAAATATTTTTTTTGTTTGTTTTTGTTTTGTTTGTTTTTGTTTTGTTTTGTTAGTGGAAAATTGGCAAACTGTTCTCAGAAAGCATGTGTTCTCAAGTCCACATACTTATCCATATACTGATTCATATTATACAGAAATATATATATATATATATATATATATATATATATATATACACAGTTCATGTATATTATGTGAACAAAAAGTTGTATTTTGAATGTGATTAATCATGATGAATCAATTCGACAGCACTAAATTAATAAATAAATCAATGAATAAATAATTAGAAACAAGTAAGGAATAACTGACGATGGGCCGTTGAATTCCTAGAAAATAATGCAACCCTGAGTAGTCTATATAGAGGAATGGGGGGTGTGCAGCTTCAAATATTGTGTTGGACGATAAAGGCCTTTGAATCAAAAGGGTTGAGAACCACTGGTAGAATCTCTCTCTCACTTTTTTTTTTCTTTTTTTATCTATCACTATTTCTCTCTGTCAGCTTTTACTGTTGCTGGCTATGATGCCTTTACAATTATCCTACAGAGACTTCTTGTGATACAGGCTGCTGTCTCACCTCCATCATGATATGATGTTTCCGTACTATACGTTTGGGGTTCCGGCTCCTATTTTCATGCTGTTGACTTCAGCGGAGACATTTTCTGTGCACCGTGCTGGAATGTTTAGCAGACATTGCCAGGCTACTGATGCATGCAGATGCGGGTCAGACAGGATTAATTAAAGCAGAGTAGCTGCCATGCAGAAAGCTGCCATAGTGTGCACACTTGCCACAACCAGGTCTGAACAAGGTGAGTCTGCAAATCTTGTGCTATCTGATGCCAATATGTTTCTAGTTCTCTCATATATTCAAATTCCAATCTCTCAGGCTTGGATGTCCCCGGCTCGCCACTCACCGCAGAAGACTTGCCAGCATCCACTTTAGTGGTGGGCATGCTCGACAATGCGATTGCAGTGGCTGTGGCAGAGGCATTGCTTTGATTGATGGCCCAGCTGAGGGAATGACCTTGAGAGTGGCGGAGTAGGTGTAGAGGGATGCATTCATAGTCTTTGTAATGAACATCCCAGCCACTTTCCCCATATGGTTGTGTTTGTGGGAGTTTGTGTCCACGTGTAGATGAAAGACGTGTAGACCAGGGACGTGATTTCTTTTAATAGTAGCTGCTCTCTGTTTCACTTTTCCTTCACTTTGAAGTAGGTTAGGGCTGTCAATTTGAATTCTGGGTAAATTAATATAATTATATGCTGATTAAGCAATCATAATCACTCCTAATAATCTATTATCAATAATTCAGTATGAATTAATAAAGAGTTAATATTTATCTAAAATTAATTTACTATTACTATATATGCCGTTCAAAAGTTTGGGATTAGAAAAAGATAATAAAAATAAATAAAAAGTAAAAAAGAACAACATGTATTCAAAATAGAAATCTCTTCTAACAATATAAGTCTTTATTATCACTTTTTATCAGCTTAACACATCCTTGCTGAATAAAATTATTATAATATATAATTTTTTTCAAACAAAAAAGAAAAAAAAAAGACTCAAAACTTTGAATGGCAGTGTATATTGTTACAAAATAGTAATATTTTAAGTAAATGCTTTTCTTTTTGCCGTTTTATTCATAAAAGAATCACAGGTTCCAAAATATATTAAGCAGCACAACTATTTCCAACACTGATAATAAATTAGCATATTAGAATGAGTTCTGAAGGATCATTTGACACTGAATATTGGAGTAATGATGCTGAAAATTCAGCTTTGCATCACTGGAATAAATTCTATTTTAAAGTAAATTAAAATAGAAAATTGCAATAATATTTCTCAATATTACTGTTTTCAAATAAATAAAAGACTTCTTAAAAAAAACAAAAAAAAACATTACAAATCTTACTGATCCCAAACTTTTGAACAGCAGTGTGTATATATATGAAATGTATAGAATATTAAAAGGTTAATTATTAAACTGATTTTCAAAGCCATTAAATCAAGCTGGGGTTTTCAAACTGGTTTCAAGACCCTCAGTGGGCCACAAGGGGGTGCTTGACTTATTTAGGCCCGTTAAAGTGTTAAATAAAAGTACGTATTAAATTTAAATCCATTTACCAAATTTCATATTATTCCTTGTTTTTGGTTTATAAGACTTTGTGTTTTGTGTACTTTGAATATATTTTTTTATTTTATTTTTTATTTTTTTATTATTATTATTGTATTGACTTTTTTAACAAAAATTAAACAACAAATATGTTAAAAAGTTCGAGGTCAGTAAAAAGCACAACTTTTTCAAAACTGATAAAAAATAAAATTAAAAATTAAAATAAAACGCTTTCTTGAGCACCAAATCCGCATCTTAGAATGATTTCTGAAGGATCATGTGACACTGAAGACTGGAGAAATGACTGCTGAAAATTCTGCTTTACCATCACAATACTAAATTACATTTTAAAATATGCTGAAATGCAAAGCAGTTATTTTAAAATGTAATAATATTTCACAATATTACTATTTTTAGCTTACTAATAAATACAGCCTTGGTGAGCAAAGGCCATAACATCTGTCATATAGCATTCTTATCTGTCTGTAAAAAAATGTCTCCAGCTATTATTATTTAATTATTATTTTATCTATAATGTTGTGTTACTGCGCATGCTTTTGCAATATAGTGTAACTGTACAGTATTTGTACAGAAACAATATAAAAGCCTGTGGTTTAATTTAATCTATGTTGGCCAATCAGAAGCTTGAAAAAAGCGCACACTCCGACGTGACAAAGAAAAATCTCCGGTTTCACAGACTACACAACAACACTGCAACCGGAGTTGCTGAAAATCTTCAGCCTGCAAGGATTTTTCAAAAAGGTTCAGTTTCAGTGACCTGATACTGTGTTTGCCTTGGACAAATGGTTAAACTGCCTAGAAAAAGCTGCAATTTTAAAAAAAGGCCTACCCGTGGACGTTTGAACTAGGCCTTAGAGTGCATTTCATTGGAGTATGTCCTTAGAAGAAGGTTTAGTCAGATACAGCTGTCATCGTGGGATTTTTTTCAGCTTTTTATGTTGGTAAAACTATAAGTGGGTTAGAAAGACACACACACTCACACTAAACATCCTCTTAGTGCACTTAAGGACTAACAAAAAAGCACATGTTCACAATCGCACCATTTGTATGGATCATTTAACATGCAAACGGTGAAAGAGAGTAGACGCATTCACACACACACACACGCTGCGCTGCTCCTGCGGGGTTATCAAAGCACGGGTATCTCGCGGGACAGCTTACACCCGTCTCCTCCGGTTCCATCTGACTGGCCGCTGACTGACGCCGCCTGCTTCCCCACAAGATTTGACATGCAGCTCCAGTGTGCGCACAAGGCACAGGAACTAGATCAAAGAAAGGAAGAAGTGCAAAAATCCCTCCTTTCCTCTTTTATGTCCTCTGGCGGTACGTTTTTTTTTTTTTCTTCTCTGTAGCAAGTTAGTCTAGAATACACACGAATGTGGGACACGTCAGTATGTATCATTTAAAATATCAGGTGACGCACAGTAGTGGATTGAATAATGTAAGGATGTGTATGACGAGATAACAACAATTCGTTTTTAGAAACTGTCATTGTTTACTTGCCCTCACATCATTCCAAACCTGTGTGACTTTCTTTCTTCCATGAAAAATATACATTATTTTTTTACGTTTACACTACCACTAAGAATAATAAAAATACAAGCTGAATTTTTAAATAATAGGAATCCTTGGGTTTAACAAGTGTTTTATAAATAGCAGATGCGCTGGAGGTTGTTGTCCTCACCCTCTTAAACCGAAATGTCAGTACATGCTTGCATTCCTAGATATGCTGAGAATCTGCATTGTTTCACAGTCTTTGAGATCCAGCCTCCAACTTCCTCCAACTGCTCCCTCAGTTTCCCACAGTGCATAAACCTTTTTTACGACTGTGCCTCCCCACGCCTTCTCCTTAATATATCTTCTTGTTTTATGACATGGAGAATGTATTATACATGCAACAAAATGAGAGAGTCAGTCATGCTTTTAGTCCATGTCCTCCTCAGGAGAACAAGTACTATCTCTGTGTTTCAGGCAGGGGCTGTTGGGAGACTTTCCATTCTCTACTGCTATCTGAGCACCACAGCATGGCCTTGTCCCTATGTTGTTCTCTTGTACCTAGTCTCATGCTGGCTGCCATTTTCCTCTGACATCGTATAGGTCCCTGGACCTCGTGACATAATCACGGGGAATCTGTAACCTCTTTAACACACAAACGATCTTAAGATGACAGGAACAAATGACACTGATGGGCTCATACTGATTAAAGCGGTTGGGATTTGCCATAAACCATCAAAGAGAAGGCCATACTGCCAAAAGATGGGGGAAAAAAATCAGTGGCCCTGGCAATAAATGGGTATTTGAACCTCCTCAAGGGGGTTCCTTTTGGGAAATTGTTTGATTACAATCTTTCAGGCTTTGACACATAGCAGTATCCTTCTTCACCTGGGACGCAGGCTAAGAGGCGATGATAAAGTGCCCTTTTCTTCTATTCCTTTTCTCTTTCTTTGTAAATGTATATATTTTTGGCCAGGCCCCATTTTATTTCCTCGTAGACACTGCCATTAATCTCTGCAGTCCATTGCCTGTAACCCCCCCAGAGCTGTAGGGCTGGGAATGGGAATCATTTTATCTGCCATCCTGAAGAAACAAGGGCTTTCTTGTACTAAGAGAGGTTGGGTGCTGTCCATGGTGCTGATCACCTTTTTCTGCTAGGATTCCTGTTGTTGTCACGTCAGTCTAGATTTTGTAAGTGATATTTTGAGAAAACAAGCATGATTTACCTTACTGTTCAAAAGTTTGGGGTCGGTAGGACATTTATTTATTTATTTTTTAATGTTTATGAAAGAAGTCTCATATCTATGGAAGCCTCTGAATAAAAAATAAAAGGGGTAATAGTGACTTTTTCACAATTGTGAAGTTTATATCTCTGTAAATTCTGGCTTTTTTCTCAGAGCTGTGATATAAACTCACAATTGCGAGTTATAAAGTCAGAATTGCAGAATGTTAAGTCGCAATTATGACCTTTTTTTCTCAGAGTTGTGAGATATAAACTTGCAGTTGCGAGTTATGAAGTCAGAATTGCAAGGTATAAACTCACAATTTGGACTTTTTTTCTCAGAATTGTGATATAAACTCACAATACGATAAAGTCAGAATTGCAGATATTAACTCTAAATATTAATTCTGAATTTTTTTTGTAACATATATATATATATATTTGTGAGCTAAAAAAAAAAGCTAAATTCATTATTAAAAAAAAAATATATATACATTTTATTTTATTTAAGATGACAAAATTACAGTAAAATTTGTATGGACTTATTATAACAGTTTAAGAAAAAGTTCATATATTTTAAAATGTATAATTGGAAAAACAAAATTTTCAGTACTCATTACTACTTCAGTATCATAGGATCCTTTAGAAATAATACTTTAACTAATTAACTAATATTGCCCATATATCATTTTTAATTTCTCCAATATGATATGTATAGGAAATGGAGTCTCTTTTGATGTAGCCCTATATTTCTAAAGCTTAATTTCACTTTCAAGGTAATGCTATTTCTAGAATGGAAAAAAGCTTCCGCTCTGCTCGCCCAAATGGATTTTTTTTTTTTACATATTGTTATCTATACCTTTACCGTAAAGCTTTGCTAGGAATAAATTCATGTCAATTTTATTTGACATGGAGATTTAAGGAATGCTTTAGTGGCCAACCTAATTGCATACGGAGATTTCCAATTTGGCATGAACCTTCTGAGTGCTGTAAGATGGACTCAACTCAAGCATGCCAGGAGAGGCAGACAGAGGATAATTGAGACGGTTCGCCTGCATTGGAGGCTCAAAATGACATTAGAAGGAGAGGAGGCAGGAGAATCGAGCACAGCTGTGGAGAGCTTCAGTGAAAGGAGAGAAAACCTCCCGAGAATGGCTGAGAATTCAAACAGGAAACAACAAAGAAACAAGCAGAGGTTGCCGTTGTAATACACAGGAGATAGTGAAAGGAAGTAGTAGACAGTGATAGCTGGGAAGATACAGAGGGATGAAAAATGTAAGAGGGCTAGCAGGGTGCTGATGTTTCTCTGACAACCAGCCACTTTTGGGAAGCCAAAACAGGCACACGAGAGGGAATTAATTGAGACAGAGCGAGATTATAATTGTGTGTTATTTTATTTACTTGTTTATTAATTTTAAAACCTACCAAGCAGCACATATGAATAGTGTATACTGTAAATAAGCATTACACATGGTTTACACTGAATTATAAGAATTCTAATCTAACCCTTGCTGATAGAATTCAATAACTCTTTATATATATATATATATATATCAAAGAGAAACTATTAAAGTTTGTATTAATATTTTGTAATAATTTTAATGCTGAATATCTACAGTTTACATTTTTCATAGTCATATACCCATCAGCATGTGCAGCCTCAGTCGATATCTTTATTGGTCCTTGTTGATGAAACAACCTCAACCAGATTTGTCAAACAGATTCAGATTTGTCAGTCTTTTTCACTAAAGCTGTTTATGTCCAGGCTAGTCATCAGTAATGTGACAGAGTCAGTAATTGTCAAACAATCACCGCTTCAGGCCAGCGCTTCAGTCATTATCTCAGTAAACACTTCACAGTTCACTTTCAGAACAAAAATTTACAGATAATGTACTCACCCCCTTGCCATCCAAGATGTTCATGTCTTTCTTTCTTCAGTCGTAAAGAAATTATATTTTTTGAGGAAAACATTTTATGGTGCCCCCAAAATGCAGTTTAAATCCAGCTTCAAAGGGCTCTAAACGATCACAGCCGATGAAGAAGGGTCTTATCTAGTGAAACAATCGGTTATTTTCAAAACAAATGGGCAATTTATATACTTTTTTTAACCTCAAAAGCTCATCTTGTCTCCTCTCTGTAATGCGCATGTGTAGTCTGTGTGATCCGGGTCAATACAGTTAGGGTATGTCCAAAAACTCCCATCTCGTTTTTGTCTTCAACTTCAAAATCATCCTACAGCGCTGTTTTACCTTTTTTTGTAAATGGCATTTAATCTAATTTGTATGTTCACTTTGTAAGCACTGAGTTGGTACTTCTGCGATGTAGGACGATTTTGAAGTTAGGGAAGAAAACGAGATGGGAGTTTTTCAACATACCCTTACTGTAAAGACCCGGATCACACAGACTATGCATCGCAGAGACGAGACAAGACAAGTATTTGAGGTTAAAAAATTTAGAAATTGTCAATTTGTTTAGAAAATAACCAATTGTTTCTTTATGTGAGACCCTTTTTTCTTGGCTGGGATCGTTTAGAGCCCTTTGAAGCTGGATTTAAACTGCATTATGGAAGTTCAAACTTGGGGGCATCATAGTATTCCATTATATGGAGAGAAATCCTGAAATGTTTTCCTTAAAAAACATTATTTCTTTACGACTGAAGAAAGAAAGACATGAACATCTTGGATGACAAGGGGTGAGTACATTATCTGTACATTTTTGTTCTGAAAGTGAACTAATCCTTTAAGAGAAGCAATGTTTGATTACCTCACTAACCTTCTCATGTATTTCTGTTTACCTATAGCCTATAAGTTCTTTCAAATATACTAAAAAGTGAACATGCAAGAGCCTCTAAATGCAGTTGTACATCATTAACATTTAAGCTGGTGCACATCATGGTATTCTTACAGGGCTCTCATACACTGCAATGAAAAATGTCATCCATGGAGTCCATGATCTGACTTGATATGCTTCATTTTCCCTCCCTTAGCCCATGCCTCATGACATTACCTCAGTGCTGGGATGTGGGATAGGCTCTGAATATTTCATAAAACGCACAGAACATCATGAACTATGCGTATGGAACTTAATATGAATCTTTGAACTGGCCAATTAAATATTATTAACCTTAACAGACCTACCTGGACCAGATTCCTCTCTGCACTCCTAGACCTTGATAGCAAGAATACAAATATTTGCATGAACACTTTTTTTCTAGTGTGGTTTCCTGGTCCGATGAGGTCAAATAGGGCCTGAGGTAGGTTAATACAGTTTCTTGTGCATCTGAAATGGTCTAATGTGGTCAATCTGTCCTCATCAGATTTTTTTTTTGTCAGTCGACAGAAAAAACTTTAAACATCAAGCTTTTAACACTATTGCAGGACAACAATTTTTATTTAAAACTCCTATTTTTGCATGTCTAAAACCTGCTGTCTCTGTTTTCACCCATCTCGGCATGGCAGCTATGTCTTTATGACTCTTTTGGGACGCTAATGTTGAATTATGGTCATTTTCGTATTTGAAACTGCCATTAGCTATTGCTTTCACATTTAAAAGGTTGTGGTAATTTGATAAATGGTGGTCAGATCAACCCACATTTGCTCAGGGGCTAATAAAGACCAAAAGACCACGTTTTTGCAATGCAAACAGTGAATCTAGATTAGCATTTATGGCGCTAAGACGAGCAGCATATCAATTTCCATTTTAGCACGGGTCAATCTGTGGATGATGATTTTATTTAATCATAAATGATACTCCATCCTCATAATTATCAAATAGAAAAATGTTTGCTGTTCCGACGCTCTCAGACCTGCAACAATAATTAATAACCAGAGTTAATTAATTACACCTACACAGAGCACAAAAAGCGTCCCTTAATTAGTAAGAGGAGGTAAGCAAGGGCATCCTCACCGAGGCCTGATCAAAAGGCAGCTGGAGTCCTTTTTGATGAGAATCAAAGGAAGTGGCACTGTGGTGAAGATGGGCCGCTGATGGTGGGACCCATTAGTTTGCAGTCTGTCTCCTTTAGCCCGCACCTGCGAGCACAGCCCTTCCATACCAGAGCAGGCCCGCGATCAATACGCAATCGAGCCGCGGCTGATCTTTAGGTTCCGCTGATGACATTAAAGTAGCAAGGTCAGATTTCCATCAAAGTTTATGAAAGCAGTCGCCGAGCTTATTGCCATACAACCGACGGCGGATTGCAAGGACGGGAGGTGGGGTTGGGGCCGAATAATGAACATATTCATAGTCTACAGTCCCCCCTTTCATCTTTTGTTCGGATTCATTTACAAGAGCAATCTTACCTTTGCTTTCTGTGATCTCACAAAGCAGATGATCAAAGTGTGTAAAGCTTTGGTTTAGCCATGATGGATTGGAATAGATGAGAGCGGCGTACTGTATGACGCATGTTCTCTATAATCCAACCGAGGTCTTGTGTAGATATAAGTCGCAAATGTGTTTTGACATACACCAACAATCAACCGCAATGGGCTTTCGTTTCTGTCCGTTATGCCCTTCCATTCGTAACCTTTGACATGCCGCATTGTCTATGGCTTTGCTTATCAAGCCAGCAACATTGATAGTACAGAGAAGTATATTTGCTCTAAATTAGGTCATTTTTGAAAGCGGTACGACCCGCAAAGACCGCCAAAATGATCAATTGTCAGGCCGGGCATCTGAGCGTGTATGTGAATTGGCTTTTTTCAAAATATTAGGTTGCTAGTGATATGAATCATCTTGTGGTGCTCTCGTCCAAAAGCCTTTACCAAGGCCTTGATGTTTTTGGTCAGGCTTTAAGTGACCCCCTCATTTATTTCTTTTTCCAGTTTGCTGTATCATCCATCTCAATAATAAAGTATGATTGAAAGTATGCCCCGTAGACCTCTTTTTCACGTTCGCTTGCTTAGTATAGAGCTACGCCTGTAATTTTTTATCTTGGGACAAATATGGAGAAAATACTGTCAGAGGGACACGCAGCCCAAAATGTACCCTCCATCTCAGCCGTGAACGCCATGCTGAGACTGAGAGTCCACGTCCAGCGGAAGACAAAGAAATCCATCCCTTCTAGCCATGCGGTCATAATTGTGATAATGAAAAGAGAATATCTCCATTTTACCTCTTCCAGAATTGAACGGTGAGGCCAACACGCTCATTGCTGCTTGCTGGCAGATGGAAATGGGTTTAAGGATCTTATTATTCCTGAGGGATTGTAAGTGGATCGGCGCCTTGCTTCTCTGCCCTGAAAGGAGAATAATTTATAAGCAAGAGAGCGTTGAGGCGAGGTCGCAACACATTGTAATAAAGTCGCCCCTTCGGCACCAGTCTTGGGCTGTATTGAAACCAAATTGGGATGCTAATGCGTCGGGCAGCGGCGGGGCCTCTTAGGTCGTATGCCTCTGGAAAACTTCAAGTTGTTTTCTGCTCGTCTTAAGCTGCCGGATGACAGACTCTTCCTCCGGAGGGATGAGATGTTGGCTTTTCTCACGTGGCGTCGTCATGTCGAAGTTGAGTCTTCTTGGACCTTGTCGCGCAAAGGGCTGGGGGATATCGTCAAGCTCTCTGCTGAACCTCCATGTGCTGATGGGAGAAGACAGCTGTTTGTGAAAATTGCCGTCTCACTTTTAGCATGCATGAGTAGTTCTTCAGAGGACACTTGGGTAATTATAAAAAAATAATAAAATCTGTGAAATCAGCTTTGCTTTTTTTCTTCTCTTTTTTTTTCATGCCATTGTCATCTACATGACATGATTTATTATGACTGTGATCTCTAAGAATCTTGTCTTGTTATTGTGTATATTTCCATGGATTTGTCATTTTGCTTGTATCATTTTAATTTAAAAGAAAAGAAAGCAGCAAAAAATTAGGTTGGCAGTGAGGCACTTAGAATGGAAGTAATTGCAAAATGTGGAGGTTTTGAAGCTTGTATAAAAGCACATTAATGCTGTTGATATTTGTGTTATTTCATCTGTGCAAGGTATCTAATCTCTTTTATGGACGTCTTAGGCATTACATGGCCATGCCAATGAAGCTGTAAAAGTAGATATAATTTCACACAGCCTTTTTTCATATTAAAATCATGTTGAAAGGTTCACCCAAAAATCTAAAACCTTATATCATTTCGAACTTTTCATAACATTTTCTTTTGTGGAACTCAAAGAAGTCTCATTGTTATTTTGTCCACCCAGTGCAAGTCAGTGGTGTCATTTGGACCCCAGCATTCTTCAAAATATCTTGTCTCAAAGGCTTATTTCACCCAAAAATTAAATCATTTGTTAAATGCTCACCCTCCTGTCGTTCCAAACCTGTAAGACCTTCATTCTTACATTAACTCAAACTGATGTCAGTTTACTCACTCTCATGCCATTCCAAACCTTTTAAGGGATAGTGCACCAAAAAAATAAATTACTCACCCTCATGTGTTTCCAATCCCGTAAGAACTTTGTTCATCTTCTGAACACAAATGAAGATATTTTTGATGAAATCTGAGAGCTTTCTGACCCAGAAAAGTAGTAAGGACATTGCTAAAATAGTCCTTGATATAACTGATAAAATAGCTGTCACATGGGCTATTTTAATGATATCCTTACTACCTTTCTGGGCCTTAAATGTGGTAGTACCATTGCTGTCTATGTGGGGTCAGAAAGCTCTCAGATTTCATCAAAAATATCTTAATCTGTGTTCCGAAGATGAATGAAGTTCTTACGGGATTGGAAAGACATGAGGGTGAGTAATTTATTTTTGGTAACCTATCCTTTTAAAGGTTTGGAACGACATGAGAGTGAGTAAACTGACATCATTTTAAGTTAATTGTCCTTTTAAACCATAAGCTTTTATCCCTTGTTGCTATACTACTGAAACAGTGAGTATTTTAACATTTATGGGACACCCCACTCACTTTTGAAACTCACTTTTGTTGGTAGTGACCAGAAAAATTCCTTTAAGATAACCACCATCCTAGCTTAATATGCAGAGACAGTGTAAAGTGTAAGCACTGCGGCACTAACAAAACATTTTTATAATACTAGCAGCCTGACACAGCAGCAGTGATTTAACCAATGGCATGTGTTTGGGGTGGGACATTAGTATTTCTTACCAATAGCATCTGGAGGGGTGTATTCAGGAAACCTTCTTGAAGTTCCTTTTAGTGACGCTATTGTAAATGACACACTTGGCCTTTAACTAAACATGAACAACAACAAAAACTTTGGAAGAAAGTGTACTAGTAGTTGTCACCTCATCTTAAAATGCCAGTAGTATTTATATGCACTAGCTTATGACCAGAAACATTGCACTTATTCTATAATGTAAGATTAAAGAGAATCAGACGCTTCCTGCTAGGGCTTTGCCGCTTACCCACCTAGATACTGGAGATTTTTGCTTTCCCTTTGGGACTCAACAAAAAAAAACATTCGAAAGTACATCCAGCTTTTTTACAAATGCAATCGATAGACCACATATTAACTGGTACAAAAGATGGAACATTGAGGGCAGGAAATGCCCTGTCACCCGAGAATCCAAGCTGCAAGGTCCAGCCCCAGCGCTACATGTCTAAGGCAGCGGGACGGTGATGAATGGCCAGCCCAAACAGAGGTCTGCTGATAAGAGAGCCAGCCAGTTCTACACTTTAAAACCCATTCCCCAACCTAAAGTTGAGTCTTCAAGCTTAGGTATGTGTAGTGATGTGAATCTTCAAACCAAGATGATACTGGCATAGCCTCAATTTGTTGTAAAACCTTGTCTTCTACATTTCAGGGTTTTAATTCTGTGAATTGTTTTTGCCTCCTCTACTGTTAATGAAAGATTAATAAAAATCAGTTCTCTAAAGAACTTTTGTCTTCAAAGTCACTAAGATTTTCTTTGTTGAATCCTCAAAGTGTTTAAGCAGTTCAAGCAAACTTGCAAGAAAAAATAAATGCCAGAGGGACTCCGCTGCCACAAATAATAAATCCTTGCGATGAATAACTTTGGCGTGATTTCTCGAAATTTGCAAGCCCTGTTTAATTTTACATGACTACACGCTTGCTGTTAGAGATGCCCCAAAATAATATGTCATTGCTAACATTTTTCATGCTTCGCATCTTCGGGAAGTTTCTTAATAAAACAGAAGAGAAGGAACCGATACGGCGCTGCGGTGTCTTTGTGAGATCACTAGAAAAGATGAAAGAATACTGTTCCTGGCACTTTCTCATTATAGCCCTTTTGAGCACTTCTTAGCCATTCAGAACTGAGAACTTGCCGTTCTTTCTATGAATATGGATTTGTACAGATTGCTTGAATGATACATTCAGTTGAATATGTGACCTGGTTTCGGTCGGAGAGCTCCGCGGGAAAACCAGGTGGCTCTGCGCGCTTCCTTAGAGGCGATTTCTAAGTGAACCTGACACTGAATCCGACGGTGGCGGCGGCGGTTTGAAGGGCAGTGGTGATCTTTTACAGAAACTCTTTAAGAGGGCTGAAGAGAGGATCGTGATGGGCCAGTGAAGGGCATTAACAAGCTTAGATGTTATCCCCCTGTCACTCTGTAGCCCACACTGCTCCTGAGAGGAGATCTCAGACCCCTGGAGAAGGCCAGACTCTCCCTGGGGCGTGTCTGTGTCACACTGACTTATCAGCAAGATTACTGGAAGATTTGTAACCTTTGCTAAATTATACTGGAATTCAGTCGGATGGCTTAGGCATTATGCAAATATGAAGCAGGGGAGACAATTTGCACTACTGTTAATAAGGAAGCATTTTTAAAATGTAATTGATTTTGGACAAAAGAAGCAGTAACTGATACGTTTGTGCCACTGGGGACAGTGCAGTTGTGTCCTGGACAGAGGTGTCCTGGCCATCACACATTTCTGTTTGCTGCTGGAGGTCCTGCCATTTTTTTCCTGTCATGGCTGCTTGTTTCATCACTCCAGCAAGCTGTACTTGTTTGGACCTTTTAATTTTTTTGATTCCTGCTCATTCTGTTTAGACTGGTGGATCTCTGATCCGTACTATCACTCCGGACTAGGGTTGGGTATCAAGAACCGGTACCATTTTAGAACCATTCCAACCATTTCAATAAGACACATGCATTTCGATTGCGTTCAACGATTCTAGTGTTTGCAATTAAATGTGATTTTCAAACTATTTAAGTGTAGGAAGGAAAAGAACTTGCGCACTGTTTGTGCATACATCTGAAGCACGAGCACAGAGAACAGTGGTCCCGATGTGGGTTCCCGATCTGTGTCCGTTCTTGTTCAGTTTCGTGCATTTCCACTGCAGAAATAGTTGTTCCGGGCCAGATCTGACTTCTCTTTCACATTTATTGACCAGTATGCACAAATATGTCAGTTTTTTGATGATATATTTTTTTTTATTTTTATTTATTTTTTTTGTATAAAGTGAATGTAAACAGATGAGAAAGAAAACGCATATGTAACAGTATTTTTAAATCTGTGTTCGATGTTAAAGTGACAGCAGTCTAATAAATGTGCTGCTTGTTAATCAAAGGACAAAAGAAAATCATTAACTGACTAAATATCTTTTGTACATTGAGTAAGGCTTATTCAATATTTTATTTATGAAAAGAAAACTATGCACTGTTTTTAAAGTTTTGATTTCAATTTCTGTACCTGACAATTGTTCAGTTTTTATTTATGCTATTTCTAATTGATTTGTTTGTTCCTATTTTATTACTTGTCTTTAAAAATGTATTGTTTGATATATATATATATATATATATATATATATAAGTGTAGTTTTTTTTCTGTAGTATTTTTTTGTAAAAACATAGTCAAAAGACAGAATAAATATATTTGACATCTAAATGTTTGACTTAAAAAAAAATGTAATGGATTTTTTTTTTTTTTTTTAATCTTATTGGAATCGGAATTAGGAATTGATATGAATCAGAATCGATAAAATTCAAATGATACCCAACCCTACTCCAGACTCTGGCTCCTTCATTCTTATGTTGTCTTTAAAGGGATAGTTCACCCAAAAATGAAAATTCTGTCATTTATTACTTACCCTCATGTCGTTCCAATCCTGTAAAACCTTCGTTCATCTTAAAAATACAAATTAAGATATTTTTGATGAAATGTGAGAGCTTTCTGACCCTGTGTAGACAGCAACACAACTGACACGTTCAAGTCCCAGAAATGTAGTAAGGAAATTGTCAAAGTAGTCCATGTGACATCAGTGGTTCAACTGTGATATTATGAAGCTATGAGAATACAAAAATAACAACTTCAGTAATGCGCCATGGACTAGTGCAAAAGAGAAGAAATTGTTGAAAAAAGTTGAATAAAGTTTTTTTTTTTGTAACAATGTCCTTACTACCTTTCTGGGACTTGAACATAATAGTTGCATTGCTGTCCATGAAGGGTCAGAAAGCTCTAGGATATTATCTTATTTATTATAAAAATACCTTGATTTGTGTTCCGAAGACAAATGAATGTCTTACGGGTTTGGAACTTTTAAAAATATTATGTACAGGCTTCTCATGTATTTTGACCAGTACAAAGACACTCACTTAAAATGACAAAGCATGGCATGGACCGTTGGCTGATTTTTGTTGTCTTTTGCGCTGATGTACTAGATCTCTCATTTTCGTTTCATTGATATTCCCGTCGGCCTCAATGACAAACGCGAGTGATCCATCACCACTCTAAATGGCAAAATTGACAGCCCTCAAGGGCTTTGAATGCCTGTTCTGCTGACACAAGATTATCACATTTATCCTTTTTTATTTAATCCTTCCAATGTGACGCTTTTTCACTTCCAACATGGTGTTGGCGGTTGGATGCTTGTTGCCGACACTTTCATTTTCTAAATGTGAATCGGCCGTCAGCAGGCTATAGTCAACACATAGAGATGTTCTAATACTTTTGTGCTTCTTAATGTGCAAAACACTCACCCTTAAGATCTTTAAATGATCCAGTCATAACATCCTGAGATCAGGGGGCACTGTTTTGACAAGGGAGAGGCATGTTCGGTTGATGTCCGTCGTTTACTCGCTCTGAGATGGAGGTAATTAGGGATATTAAATAAGGGGAGTTGCCAAGTGAATAAGTAAGGACACGGTATATGGCTTTGTCCAACCGCATGTCTTTTTCCAGGAGTCCACTGCATCGAAATCATAATGTAGCTCATTATTAGAGAAAAATAGAGGTCTAATGTGTTCATTTCAAGATGTATTGGCGTTTTATGTTATTTATGTCGGTCATTAAGAAACCCTAGCTGCTCTATGGATTATATTTTACATGTTTGAAACTCCAGAGATCATTACGAGCAAGACTTTTAGCTAGAAATCCATAATTTGCTGAGCATTTGTGATTACTTAATAAATAATTACAAAAGTGCTAAACAAAACCAAAGCCTCTGGGAAAACAGCTAAGTGGAGTATTACGGCGTAACATATTGTACAATGGAACAGTCTTTTGTAAAAGATTATTATGAGTATTTGTTCAAGTAAACAGGATTAGAACGTGGTTGTTGTGACATCTCAACCTAGTTCTCGGGCAGTTGTTTCTTATGCCTTTGTGTTTTTATGCGGCGGTTGCGTCAGAGCCTTTTTCGTGATTCATTTAGTTTTCCTTTGTGTGGTTAATGTTCTTGCTGTATTGTTTGACGTAATGAAGTAATTAATCTTGCTCGATAGATCCTCTGTTTGTTACTTTTCTTGGTATAATCAATAGTAATTCATAAGATCAGCAAGGGGGGAAAATGCCATTGTATATTTTATATTCGCTGTGGTCAGTACACTCTGCTTTCCTTTGCAATGCTTGTTGGGTCTTCAGAAATAAAGACACACTAAGAAGTCCAGTTAAAGGCCTATAAACAACAGTCTGAAAACTTAAATAGGCCTCTATTGTTAGAGTTGTCTGTCTAAACCTTCTAAAAGTCAGCAGTGAATTCATGGCCTCCCGCTAGCAAGATGGCTGACGCCAAGCCGTGTGTAACAGCGCAATCAATGTACCTCTCTCTTTATTTCCCAAACTAGTCCCTGGGCCACTTTAATTTCTAAGTGCTACCGCTCTGCCCTTGGTTTGGCTCCAACCAGAACATAAAGCATGAATTACCGATTAAATAACAAATAATTCAAACAAAATGTTGTGTTTTTGCTCCTGTAGCCCTTGGCTTGTCAGTGTGGCATGGTAATAGTGCCAAGAATTTTGTATACTATGAATTACAAGGGAAAACTTGTTTACATTCCTGAATGTATGGCAGATAATTGGTCTGAATCAACACTTATATATCTCACTATGTCAAAATATATCTATGATTGAATAAAATAAAATAAAATGTACAGTTTAGGGGGTCTATTAAAGCTGCCTATATGGCATTATCGACTGGTTATGATTGGCTGTGATTGGTTCATGCGATAAATCCCGATACAACAACTCACACACATAAATATAATCACTTTATTACATCAAAATAAGCAGTGGTGGACGAATTACACAAATCAAGTACTTGAGTAAAAGTACAGATATGTATAATAAAATATTACCCCAGTAAAAGTAAAAGTACTCCTTTTTCAATGTTACTTGAGTGAAAGTACAAAGGTACTCAATTTTTTTTACTATATATATATATATATATATATATATATATAGATAGATAGATAGATAGATAGATAGATATAATATAGGCTACTAAATTTAATTGTATATTAGCATATTTTTTTTTTTTATTATCGTACTGCTCAAAATACCTGGGATTTTCCCAAAATAACACAAAATATGGAGTCAAGGTATATTTTTGGGGATATGAACATGCATGGGTTATTTGATTTAATCTGTTATTTTAATGTTTTTTTTTTTTTTAAATTAATGTTTATTGTAATGCTTTTTTTTTACCTAAAAACATAGAGACACTGATATTGATGTGTCTGCTTTAAAGCATTTCAGTGGGCTTAAATAAATCACCCTTTACAGCAGATTTAGTTCACAAACAACTGACAGTTTTGACCTAAATATGACTTCTCAATAAGCTCAATAAATAATCCTAAAATTTGACATTAGTAACTTACTTTTTCGCAGCACCAGTCACACATCGGTTCTTACTTGTGAATTCAGTTCACTGGAGACTCGTTCTAAACGGATCATTTGAATCAGTGGGTTGTCAACTTGAGATCAGCTGCAATCGGTTCATTCCAGTTCGTGAATGAATCGTTTGGTGCAATATGTGAATCGTTTTATCAGGTTCATTGAAAAGAATCAGTTTGTTCATGAATCATACAATGCTTCTGCGTCTCGGAGCATGTGATATATTATAAGGAGTATATGTTTTATGAAATGTAGTGAAGTAAAAAGTACGATCTTATGCTTTGGTATGTAGTGAAGTAAAAGTTACCCAAAATAAAACTACTCCAGTAAAGTACAGATACATCAAAAATGTACGTGAGTAAAACCACTGAAAATAAGACTTGAAAAGGCATGAAAACTAAATCTGTGGGATTTTTTTTACAGAGTAAACAGCTTAGTGAAATTTTAAATAAATCTCTGTGTCTGTGACCAGTATTTACAGAGCTTTGATGACCGATGATCTAAAAAATTAAAAAAATTGTTCAAAGGTAATGTAAAATGCTTAAAAACACAAACTTTTTAAGAGATTTATACATGGCTTTAAAGAATTAGTTCACTTTCAGAACAAAAACTTACAGATAATGTACTCACCCCCTTGTCTTCCAAGATGTTCATGTCTTTGGAATTAAACTGCATTTTGGAAGTTCAAACTTGGGGGCACAATAGAAATCCATTATATAGAAAGAAATCCTGAAATGTTTTCGTCAAAAAACATTATTTCTTTACGACTGAAGAAAGAAAGACATGAGCATTTTTCCTCCTTTTCTTGTTCTGATAGTGTCTATATGTACAACATAATTTTCTTTATGAATAACACACTGATATTTGTCTTTTTAGAATTGCAGAGCAGTTCTTGCGGGAACCCCGGCGTCCCGCCTAAAGGCATCCTGTACGGGACGCGCTTTAATGTGGGCGACAAGATCCGCTACAGCTGTGTAACCGGCTACGTGCTGGACGGCCATCCACAGCTCACCTGTGTGACCAATGCAGGCAATGCTGCCATATGGGACTTCCCAGTGCCCATCTGCAGAGGTAAGCAGGCAAATATCTCTACATGTGACGTGCATGACCGATACACTGCAAGCGTGTGTGTGTTTGTGCCTATCCCTGCATGAGTCCTTGATGTTTTCCTGTGTTCTTTTGTCCTTGCGGATGCTTGTGCGCGCATGTATGGGTGAATATATCGACGAGTGGCTATAGTGGGATATAAGTACTAGTGTGTTTTGATTAGAAATGACGCAACGGATCGAGCCTTTCGTTTTGAGGCCTCTTGAACATTAGAACCACATCACATCTACGCTCTTGTCAGCTCTTCCATTTCCATGTTTATTTTCTCTCCATGAATTTCAATCTTCCATTCTTTCATTTAAAGCACCGTAAGGGTCCTTTTGCATTTATTTGACTCTTTCAATTCGTTTTTGATTCCCTTTCATAATTCAACTCACTTTCCTTGCCCACACTGTTGTTTTTCCCCTGAAAAGATGAGTCAGGACTCTGTGTGTTTGTTGCGAATGTATCAAGATTTATTGTCCTGTGTTCAGACCAATTATAATGTGCATTAGCCATGACCATTCTCAAATAAGAATCTCTCCATAGACAGCCTGCGCCGGTTTCTGCTCCACCGTGTTTAATAGAAAGGGGGAAATGACAGCGTCTGGATCATGCTAGCTTTGGTTGGACACAAATTGCAAAGCCAACTGTGCTTGAATAGAAAATAGCCTGAGGTACTAAAATGTGGAGCCTCAACCTGGCCCAGAATGCACTGGGGTATGGAGGAGCAGACCACCATGTTTCCTTTTTAAGAAAACTGTTATGTTGATCAACTCTGGAATTGCATACGGTACTATAGCACAGATGTGATTTTCATTCCACATTAGATTTACTTTAATATGCTTTATAATGCACGTCGGCTTTTGTGTCTCTATTAGTGCATTTAGTCACTGAATATTCATAAAAATATCACAGGAGATTCATAAGTTACCTTGACAAAAAGTGAATTTTGTGTTAGATGGTATCTGCCCTTTTCCCCTTTTATGAGCAAAGTAGATGGGAGATTTTTTACATAAAAGCAGCTCTGAAATTATTTTGCCCGGCAATTTACAGTTACCATTAATTTTAAATTAAGGGGGGAAAATCCATTTTAAACCTTAAGTCAGAGGACCTTTAGAAATACTGCTTTCGCAAATGTCAATGTTATGCTAAAATTCTCTAATGTATGCATCTCTGAATGCAGAAGAGGGGATATAAAAAGCTCTCAAGAATATTTGTGGCCCACTAGCACTTTTCATTTTACTTCTAATTGCATTATAGATACTCTGGGTTATTTTTATGTATCTATTTGTTTATTTATTTAGCGAACCATTCATCTAGTATTATTATTGTTATATTTAAATACAATTATATTTAAATGCTTATGCATATTCACTATGAATAATTTTCATGTCTTATTACTGTATATTTTTCTGAATAGTTTATATTTTATATGTATATATATATAAACAATTCTTACAGATATAATACTCAGCATTTTGGTATTTTAGAATTGACTGAAACAAACAGAGCTTTCTGTCAGCTGTTTCTAACTTCAGTTTCAAAAATGTTTCTCAAAATTGCTTGGTTGTGCATATCGCCGTTCTTGGATGCCTTTGGCTCAGTTGGTCAGTCTGTAGTATCAAGGCGTGAAATAGGCATGACAGCACTGCTGCACAGGTAGCCGAGCCGAAAGTCACTTTTATATACAGAGATTTTTATTTAGCCAGGGTGAAAACTCTTAGCCCACACATTGCCAAACAATGCGGTCAACATCCAATCCCATGCTGCACAGCGCGATGGGACTTGTTTATCGTAAAAATAATCTCATTAGGCAGCGTGAGACCCTGAGAGAATTGTCATTTTTTCATTTTCCTGAGCATTTTCTGTTTTGAAACTGAACAGCTGCCTCGATGAAAACAAAGCCCTTAATGCAGTCAGCAAAATCAATGCTGCTTTTTTAGACCGAGAAGCAAACCATTTTGTATCTGGAAATTGTCCAGACGAGCTCTCGGCATGTTTTATTAACATATTGAGTGGGCTAATTTGGTCCAGTAAATTTTGGCTGCTAATAAATGTTTGTGGATGGGCTCAGTCCTCTGCTGAGGTCAAGGATAACAAACTGGTAAAACCCAAGTGAAATGGGCCATCTTGTCACGGCTGAGGGAATGTAGCTCTGTTAATCAGACAGCTATAAAATGGCATCATTTGGGTCAGAGACTGAATTTCAGATTGGCTTCAAGCTTTGAATTAGCAGAACGAAGTTACCTCTTGTCATCGCATGCCTTCGCTGTAAACAAGTCCCAAAACCTCGGCTGGAAACCGGTGTCTTTAAAGGTCAAGCATGTAGCGAGATGAAAAAAAACAAAACAAATAACGTCACTCCGGTGCTGGAACTGTAATGCGGGTCAGTTAATTAACCAGATCGATCACTGTGTGTATGTATTTATGGCTTCCAATGATCTTTACCCTTCTCTGCTAGTGCTTATGCTCCTAAACCAATCCTACTTAGCAAGGCCAAGTGTGGAATAGCTAAAATTATCCTTTGTCGGATGGAATTCCTCAAGGAGCATTAAAACGCTGATAATTTGACGCTGAGGCTATGAGCCTTAATGACTGGCTTTTGATGTGCTAGACTTTAATTTTGACAGGGTCTTTTTTTATTAAAGAGTTCAGACTCACTGTGGGCTGCAGCAATCGTGCCTCTACTTTCCTCTTCCTGTCTGGCTTTGACAACCGTGGGGACCACCTGCTTAACGACGTAAATCCCTGATCAATCCCACACCACTTTGAGCAGCCCTGCCGAAATTGGAGCTGACACCCGCACCCTTCTTAAATGCGATGCTCTTGCCAGGGACTGCTTATGCACTGACTTGATTGGTTTAGAGAATCTGTCTCTAACTGCACAATTTAAGCCTGTCTGACCAAAAAAAATAAATAAATAAATAAAATTCAAGCCTGTTTTTCCCCAACATCGGTGATGTGACCAAGATTATAAAATGTTATTTTAGTATTATTTATGTGCTATTTATATACTATTTCAGTTTTTATTGTTATGATTTTTTTTTAGTAATTTTATGTGGTTTTGTCATAAGGGGCCATGCATTAGGCACCTATTGTATCCAACCTGATCTCATGACAAAAACCTGTGGGAAGTTTTTGGCAAAACACGAAATTCGTACCACCATGGGTGACATTATGGGAGGTGTTTAGTCATGGTATCCTTAGTCTTGTGTAGCCTTTAGACTGACGGCAGAAGGTCTGGGAACTTTGGCCGCTTCAGATGGCCAAGGTCCACCCAAGAGGCCATATGACTGACAGGTAAAGCAACCAATCAAGTTTTGTTTTGCATTGTGTCATGTTAATTGGCATGCAAATGTCGCCACAATAACAGACCGGTGTGTAAAACTCTCTGACATATTTTAAAGATTCTACTCTGCAAAATTTTCTTTTTTTTTTTACATACTTTTGAAAATCCATGTGTCTCACCTTTAGATACATTTCGAGTGAAACAGTCCAGTTTAGTAAATGTTGGCAACCTTTTTAAGTTATTCTTGACTGCGCTGTATATAGATGAATCTACATATGGTGCATTTTATGTGACACTGCTTTTGTACGTGTCATCGCAGTTCAGACTTGAAATGTCCGTCGAGTGGCGCTATAACTCTAATGCTCTGTGGCGTTTTAAAATAGTGTACATCTGCACTACACCGAAACCTAACGGAAAGTATGAACAAAAGCCAATGTGACGTGAAAATGCAAGCATGACAAGATGACAATAACAAGCATGCCGTTTTAGCTTGTTTTTCAATCTCTCATCTTTCAGCTTTTTCATTGTGAGTCATGTTTTTAATTCGATTCGTACCCAAGGATTCCGCATCCTAAGTCCAATTCCACGCAAGCTTGTTATGTCTGTAAAGCGTAACACATGGAGCTGTAATCATAACTGTGTACGAAAATGATTATAAGCGCTCACTGTTTTACCACCTCTAGTGTTCATTTCTGTTGGAAACTGTTGGGGAAAGTTACTTTTAAAAGTAATGCATTACAATATTGCGTTACTCCCTTAAAAATTAACTAATTATGTTACTTAGTTACTTTTTATGGAAAGTAATGCATTACATTACTTTTGCGTTACTTTTTAAATCTGGACAGGACTTGCTTGTTTGTTTTTAACATAAAAAAGTTTGATTCTTAGCAAATGTAAAATGAAATTAAGTGAGTAAGGCTAAGGAAAGGAAAATTAAATTGATGTCTGTACAGTAGAACTGTAGGAAAAGAAAGTTCAACACTCTTCAGCAATGAGAAAAAAAGCACAAATATTAGTTAATATAATCTAAAGTAAGTTTTGCTTATTAGTACACTGCAAAAAATGCTTTTCTTACTTAGATTTTTTCTTGTTTCCAGCCAAAATATCTAAACATTCTCAAAACAAGAAGGATTTTCTAGACAAGTAATTAGCTTGTTTTTTCTGAAAACAAGTCAGAATTAAGTGTGTGTTTTGCTTGAAACAAGCTAAATATTCTAAGCAAAAACTCACTTAATTTTAACTTGTTTTTTTTTCTGAAAATGAGAAAATATTTGTTTACTTGTCTAGAAAATCCTTCTTGATTTAAGATTTATATATATATATATATATATATATATATATATATATATATATATATATGTATATGTGTGTATGTGTATATATATATATATATATATAATTGTTTTTTTGTTTTTTTTGTCTGGAAACAAGACAAAAAACCTAAGTAAGAAACGTATTTCTGCAGTGTACGGTTGAATTGGATCAACAAAGGTCAGCAGCAAGTTCATTGGTATTAAATACATAAAGAAAACAAAAAAGTAACTCAGATATTTTCTTGGAAATTAAAAAGTAATGCGTTACTTTACTAGTTACTTGAATAAAGTAATATTATTACGTTACTTGCGTTACTTGTAATGCCTTATCCCAACACTGCTTATATGTACTTATTAATAAAATTCCCAAAGGTGTGTTTTCGCCATGAGATCAGGTAGATTGTAGCCAATAGTTTGCTTCTTATTCGTCTTCTTCTTCTTCTTCTTCTTCTTTTTCTACCCTGGCAATCTATGGCTGCACATAGAACTGCAATATCAATATTACTAACCATAGCAAATTTGGAGTCTCTATCTCAAACTCTCTAGCACCGCCAATAGGCCAAATTTGCATTCTTTTGTTAATAGCTTTGAAACATAAGGTCTAAAAGCTTTTTTCTTTTCTTTTTTCATCTAATTCCTTGGCTAATGCCAAGTTGAATGCATACCAAAATTAAAATTTCTATGAAATGGCAACATTGCTAATTTTCATTTAGTTTAGGTTTTCCTGTAATATTTGTTTTATTTTGTTTCAGCTTTCTTTCAATGAACAAACAATATTTTCATTGTATTAGTTTTAGATAACAGTAACAACCTATGATGCATGATTCTAAAGCATTCTCAAGTTTTTTTGACACATAATGAAGTGCTGTTGCTGGGTAAAACGGATTTGGCTCCTAGACTTATGGTGTGATGGAAGGCTATTTAATCTGTTGCAGCTTTTTTTTCGCTGCTGTTGCCACATTTTCTAGCCTCTTGACACTTTCATATGCTAATGCTATCTCAGTGTGTTTCCCTTATGTGCTGCCACTGTTGTCTTTAGCACAGATTATCTGATTAATGCAGTATAATATACTGAGTATTAAACTACTTCTCATTCATAAATCTAGAGATTGCAAATACAGTACTGCTGTTGTAATGAAAATATATTGTAGTTTATATTTGCACTACTGTTCAAAATTTGATGGTCAAAGTTTTTCTTTTTACACAATTTTACAATATTGCTAATTTTACTATAAATGCAAAACTTAAACAAAAATCGTGTTGATCTTAAATTTGTCAACTTTCACATATGCAGTTTTCCTAATAATTGTTTATATATTCAATTTGTATAATTTATAAATGTATTTATTTTGTTGCTGTTTTGTATAATGTTTATTGTTATTCCTGTCCTATAAATGCAATTTTGTACTTCAGAAAATCACAGTTATTACGATTTCATAAATCAAATTTTTGAGCCTAGTTATAAAATCACAAGTTTGACAGGTTGTTATATGCTTCTGTGCTGTGATAATAGAAATGAGAGACCAAAATAATAACATTTCCTGTTTTCATGAGAGTCTTTTAAGGCCAAAGAGAAAACGGCTCCCACAGTATAAGGCACTGTATTATAGAAATAGTGCTCCTTAGTAATCCCTTTCTCTCTCATGTCTTTGTTTGTGAATAAGAAGCGCAAATGTAGTTTGATGATTATACTGATTATTGTTGTCTATTTCACATACAGATGATAAGCCTAAGATATTCTAAGTCTTCTCTGACGCAAACGTGCGTCACTGTCTTTTGAAATTAAATACTGTTCACATAACTAACCATTTTCAGTGCAGAAAATTCATCTCTAGTAGCATCTTCCAGAGATATTTCGGAAAGGAAATGTTAACACAACATCTATAGCTTCAGATATTGCAACAGTGCTGCATCATATAACATATTTTTTTTTATTTCCAATTGGCCTTCAAACTAATTAATAGACTTATTTAAGATATATAGATAGATAGACAGACAGATAGATTTGCAGTATTTGATTGTCCAGAATTTTTGTTTTAACAAAGCCACTACCTTATATAAAACACAAACGCTCTGATTAATACAACAGTAAGGTACCATGCTGCAGATGCTATCTGTATTCCATTAGCTTAAATCATGCAGCCATAATGATGTTGATTTATGCTGTGGTTTGAAAGATCCTCGCCACAGTCTGTAGGACAGTATGTAATTCCCCTGAATTCAATTCCTATGTGCAACTGTCATTTAAATGATGAACGAACGCCATTTATTACATGAGTGCAGCAGTGACCGTATTGGATGATCTGAGATGGGAGCCCTGCCAGAAGAGGGAGGTGAATACCTGCATCAGAGGAGACTGCTGCAGTGAGCTCACTCTGGGTTCAAAAGTACAGCTATACCCAGAGAATTTGAACGTCCATGGTTTAAAGTTGAACTCTAGTGCAGATTCAGCCATTGCCGAGAAGTTGATACCAACTTTTTCCGGTTTCTCAGCATCCCTCGTAGAAAGACACAAAGTGAGATGTTTGTTTTTGAGTCAGCTCAGCAACATGTATTTGTGGAGTGTGTCATTTCTGTGCCAACAGCAGCACCAAACAGAACCGCAATTAGCCATATTCGAAGAACACAAACATTTCTGTAAAAAATATTTAGAAATTGGCTCGTAAGTTTCTCCGTTGAGTTGAAGCAGTCAATTTTGTAATGTATTTACTAGGGCTGGTAATTTAATGTGTTAATTAGATTAATTAATTACGGTGAAAAATAACGTGTTAAAATTATTAATGCAGTTAACGCACTTGCCCACGCCCCAGACCCATGTGGGTAATCTGACATTTCATACAGTTGATTGATGACATATATGAGGCAGGGCAACAATTCACTGCACCCAGAGCCTAGAGAACGTAGTTAGAAAGTCCCTAAAATTCAAAATATGGGGCAAAACATATCCCTGTTTGAGTTTTTGTCTCATACTTACCTCATAAAGTAAAGCAATATCACATGAGCAATAGGCTATAAGTGCAATATCACAGGAGGGCAAATGTTATACCGATCTTATACAACAGTTCAAGCCAAGTCACCTTTATTTATATAGTGCATTTTACAATTGTAAATTTTACAGATTGTTTCAAGGCAGCTTTACAGTATCAAATAGGAAGGTAGTGTGTCAATAATGCAAAAGGAAAAAGTAAACAATTTTCAGTTAAAGGCAGTTCATCATTGAGTTCAGTGATGTGATCATTCAGTTCAGTTCAGATAGTATACAATATCGCTGGAAATTAAGTGTCCCCAACTAAGCAAGCCAGAGGCGACAGTGGCAAGGAACCAAAACTCAGGGGTCAGTTCTCCTCTGACCAGATGAACAAGCAGTTAATTGTGTAGAGGGTTTATCAGGTTCCCTTGGTCTTGTGCCGATGGCCGTCTGGTTGACAAAGTGTTCACTGGGGATCTGTCTCTGATCTCATCTAGTAGACATGGTCTCCTTTGACATTCAGGGCTGTAGAGGTCATCTCTAGGTGCTGATCCACCATCTGGGCTGGATACGGACTGGATCCAGGGGACTGCAGTGATCATCTGATCTGGATACAGACTGGATCTGGTGGCTACGGATAAAAGACGATCTTATATCCAGGGTCACCGGAATAAGAAAGAGACAGACTAATATTAGCGTAGATGCCATTCTTCTTATGATGCAGTGAGTGCATCAGGTGTTATGGTGTTATAGGAAGTGTTCCCAGTTACGGTTGACCTAATTAATGCAGTCCAGTAAGTAAGAAGTTAATGTTGTGTTATTTTAGACACAATGTTGTCTGTTTAGCTCAATTTTGCCAACAAATATATAAAGACAAAGCAAAGCTGTTGTCTCCGAGCAGCACAGAGCGGCATTTCATTTTTGCAGTGCACGTTTTGAAGAATTGGGTGAATCATTTGAAGCAGCGCTGCACAGACCTTTCGGTGTATGACAAGTACCGCAAAAGTGATTCAAAAGCATAAGGAGCCGTCTGCTCTCTATAGCTCTTGCGGTACTTTGATGTCACACACTGATTGGTCTGATGGAGATGATCCACTTCAAGTCGAACAAGCCGAGTGATTCAATGGACCATTCATAAAGAACCATTTACTTCACTCCTGAATGAATCAGCCATTTGAATGAATCAAATGAATTTACCACCACCTACTGGCAGTTCATTTAATAAAAGAAATAATTTCATATTTCCATATTAATATTAATAAAATTAAATAGTTCACCCACCCAAAAATGACAGTTGTGTCATCATTTACTCAGCATCATTGTCCAAAAGAGCATATGTAATAAATTTGATCAAACTAAATATTTACTTTTTGTGATGTCTGTTTGATGCTTTACACAACAATGACTTTAAATGATCTTTTGGGAGTAATTTGTTGTGCGATTAAATTGTGCATTACCAGCCCTATACTGTAAAAGTCAACTTAAAATAATTTGTTACCTGGCTGCCTTAAAATTTTAAGTTCCGTCAACTTGAAAAAAGTTCAGACAACTTGAAATGTTTTACTAAGTGACAATTTAGATATTTGAGTTGATTCAACTTAAAATTTTAAGGCAGCCGAGTAACAAACACAGCTGGTAACTTTAACAAACATTTTTTTTGTTTAGTCAACTCGAATATCTAAGTTGTCACTTAGTACAACTTAACATTTGAACTTGAATAAAATTTTAAGGCAGCGGGGTAACAAACTATTTTAAGTTGACTCAACAAATTGTGTTTTTTGTTTTTTACAGTGTAGTATTTACACAGGAATACATTTGTTTGGTCAAATAGGTAGTCCTTCCACCAATGTCAAACCTCTATTTGAGACCACTTAAACAAACAAGCAAAGTTTTGAAAGTTTCACCAAGCCCCACAGTGTTTATGTTCTTCTGGGAAGCCAGTATACGAATGGCTTACTACTTGCCACCGTCATCCATTTGTTTTTGTGAGGGGCACCGGTGGCTGTCCTGGCTCACTTGGTGCCCTAGGCAAGATAAGACATGACTAAAGACACAACAATACTTTTTGACAAGTTTGTAGTTCTGAAAATATGGAACATGTGTTTGTTCAGCGATACCGCTTTTTTTTTTTCATTGTCTAAGGCGACGCACATTCCTGCGAGATGGATAGATAGCTGCCTCTGCATAGTATTTTTTTAAAAATATAGCAGTCTTGCTAACTAGCATGATCACACAGACCTCTTAAAGACCTCAGTGACTTATTACACAGGCTGCCGCGCCATATGCCACAGACGTTCACTGCCTTTGGTGTTTTTTCTTCACATCAGTGCAGGCAGCCTATGATACATCCATCATGATTTAAATAGTGAAGTGATAATTACTCCCTCTGTTTTTGCTCCCACTGCCATGTTTAGCAGTTGCGATAACAGTTTTATGCCAATTAAGGTATTACTGTACCCTCTTGCCCTCATAATTTCATTTCACCAAAGACATGCAACAAAGAGCTGCTTGGAGATTAGACATAAAACAGATTTTAGCTACCAAGTGTAAATACCCGATATCAGTGTTAATGAAAATAAAGTGTATGAAACAAATCTAAACCGTTTTTATTAATACCCCAGAAAGTCTGCAGTGGAAGCACAAGACAGGAAAGAAAGGCTGTTGTCAGGTCGTTAATGTGACTCGTTGTGGTTTTGTTTGGACAGAGCCATGAATTATTCACAGTCCCGCTCGAAAGGAAAGGAAAAAAGCCTCAACTCTTATTTGATCTATTTTTAAGTAAGACTTCAGTGACAGACAGACATTATATTTAGGAATGTTAATATTAGACACACGCAGTAGCCTGGCAGTTCTTTGATCGCTTCTCTAAGGTAATCTTCACACACCGAGCGCGTCTCCTGGACGAACACATTGTCTGCTCTTTCTCTCACTCTGCACAAGTCTTTTAGGTATTGAGATGTACAAATTTTGGTTGTGTTTTTTTTTTTTTTTTTTGTCGCACTGTCTCTTCTTGGACACCGGCCCCACTCTTGTGGTGGAACAATGCTGATGTAAGCGCTAGTCCTCTTAGATGCTAAATGGAAGTGGATGTCTAGGAAAAAGCCCTGAAATGTCACCTCTTTCCAAGGCTTAATGCCAAATGAGCTTCCCATTTGATAACTTGTGGTATGAATCAGCTAAAAGAGCAGTGCGGACATCTCCCTAGTGCTTACAGTTTGGAATAAAACACCAGTAAAAAGCAAAAAGCGCTTTATCCCGAGAGTACAAACATTGCTAGAAACTTCTATTACACTAAAAGTCTTGATGCATAAGTTAAATTATTTTTTAAACTAATAATTTGATGTTTAGTATGATTTTCATTTACATTGAATAGTAATATAATGTAATGCGTTTTAAAGTTTTGCATTGGTGTGTGCATGAAATGTTATTTTATACAACAGTTCTTTAAACAACATATTTTTTCATTTGAGTTAAAATGCAATACGCAAATATGTTTCTTAACAGTTAATCTTTTAACTTAAGTTTATAGTGTTTATTAATTACAATGTCTTACAAATATAGTTAATCATTATAAAAATACACACTGTGGCTTGAAGAACACACCTTGTTTGTATTTGGTTACAGCGACAGCGATGCCTTTATCTATATTAGAGATTTCCTGGCCGTAACAGAACGTCATCAGTGTTACTTCTTTCACGCAAATGTGGATTTTCTGCACAAGGGCGCCCTCTGGCATCCAATATGAATGAAACTCATCCTGTTTTGCATAAAAATGATACCTCTCTCAAAAGAAATATTAAGCAGACATCTAATTATTCCAGTGTACAGAGGTTTACAGGAGTATTTTGTTGTTAATTTGTTGCAAAAAAAAAAAAAAACACACTGATGTGGCAAGCTATCAGAACCGTAATAATAAGTCACAATTACTTTTTTATTTTTTAATTCAGTGGCGGAAACGGGCTTCCATAATATAAATGACACAAACACAATGGTCAAACACATCCGTCTAGCGTATTTTTACATAGAAAAATAAAAAACTGTGTAGTAGAATGCAAAAAAGAGTTCTGAAGCACCATCTGAGTGTGAACATTTAGTCCAACAGCACTGAGACTTTTGCATTACTTATGGACGGAGCACTTAGTTTCATGATAATGTTTAATGGTAAAATTCCAAGTGATGATAATGGGGAAATTATGTTGTCTTTGCTCTGTTTGTGAAGTGCGTTCCAAATGGCTTCATTTTAAAACATAAGTGCCCTGCTCCCTCCAAAATCACCACTTCAAGGGATGCTCACTTCTGATTGGAATTCACCCCTCTTTCATCTAATTATGAGAAGAATTAACTTCCTGTAGCTATCATGTTGTGACGAACTGTACAAAACATTCCTGCCCTTTACAAAGCAAACGATTTTAACCCTGTCTGTTGAACTGTGTTAAATTAAAAGACAGCCAAGCCCTTAATGCTAGATTCTATCTGATGGAGCCTTTGTGCTCCTATCCATTGAATGATAGTTTGGTACAGCAATGTTCTGACACTTTAATGCCTGGCTTGCCTGGGCTGTCTACTCCAGAAACGTTCACCTGTCAGAGTTTCACCTGCCCACTTTACTCAGCATGTGAAGCTCTTGAAAGGTTATTCTCAAGTTTTATTAATGGCTTTGCTCCTACTTGCTCGGTTTTAAGCACAGAGGGGAGTTTTTGTTAAGTTCTGAAGGTCAGATGCTATCGAACACTGTTGGGTTGATTACAGGTGTAGTTTGTTGCCTGTTGTTTCTGTATGTGTGCTTTGTTTCCTTAATTATACACAATGAGGAATTTCATGTGCTTGCTTTTTTTCGTGTGTAATTTCATATGGCAACTCCCGAACATAGTTCTTATGAATCCATCATTAAATATTTAAACGCTGCTTTTAGAGATTTAAAAAATTGCATACAATATTAAAATACACAAATATGTGTTGTGTGCTGCAGGCTAGAAGTAATCGTACAACATTTCTGCTCTTTTCTTTATTTGCTGTTTAAATGAGTCTTTAAATAAAATATGTCTTGAAAACAAATTGATAGCATGATTAGCTTGGTTCATTGTGTATATTATTCATGATAATGCGCCTGCATAGGTGTAATGCATTAAAATATGAAGCAAAACCATGAAAGGCATTGTATAATTGATGAAGCTCACTTTGAATTGAGGTAATAAAGAATAAATTAGTAAACACACATAATGAAATTCAGTCTGGTCTGGTCAATACGAAAACAGTCTTCTGTTCGCGCATAATGCAACTAATTATACATACATGTATGATGTTGAATTTTATTATTTGTTATCTCTTAAGTGACTTTGTATGGTTGAAGTAAGACGATCACAGCATCCGCCTTGATCGTCCCTTTACCCCAAGGGCCAGTTAATATGCTGTGCCTAATCCTATCCACAGAAACAACAAGCACAGTGATGAATATTTACTGAGCTGAATGGTGCTTATCTCCTGTTTGGCATGGAGGACAAAGAATTGCAGATCCTGTTTATAGAACTACATTTACATTTTTTCACCACACTCATGCATAATTGAAGCAACATATTGAGAGATGTCAGATATATAGCCTGTCCCTATAGGCACCGTTAATGTAGTCTTCTGTATTTAAAGAGGGAGGAAATCCTACGCTTTTCAGTCTCTAGCTCGTTCAAAATTCAGCATACCCTGCTTTATAGACCCTCGTTCTCACATCAAACACTTGTTTATGAGGTAGCTGAGAAATTAAGCACTCAAACACTTTGAGTTATGGTGTTTAACAAAATTCTCTCATTATCTGCATCTTATGGTAGAATGATTAATCGAATTCAGCTTCATTATTGCCTCTTTTAACATAATTGCATTGCAGCTTTGAGAGCCGATTTTGTTTCCAAAATCGGTTGATGAATGCAGAAAAATGAATTTTAGAAATCATACCTCAAATAGGATACAGTATAAAAGCCCCGTATCTTATATATATTAACATTTATCAACTCATTCAGACCCTACTTTTTAACCAAAGCTTTTCAACACCATCTGAATGGATTAAAATGGATTGCATGATTCCCCCCCCCCCCCCCCGTTCATACTCTTGAGACACCATCATCATTATTATAAAAACCTTGTCAGGAAAAAGGTGGAAAACGGATTAATTTACAGCTACATCTGTTCATATGGGGCTTTGACTGTTCACCATTAATACGTGATGATAACACTCAAAGGCTTTACTGGGACAAAAGCCATCAAAAATGTATTCACTGTTTTCTTTTATTTATTATTCCTGAGGAATTCCACCTCATCCATTTTTACGCAGAATACTATACATGGCTGCCATCCCAAAATGTCCATGTTCAATATTAATTTGACTCATCACTTTTAATTGTCATTTTGTCATTCAGCAAGGATGAGGGTCCTGGAATTCAATGCACGAACCGAGCCGATTCAGCACACCATTCATCTTTTTTATCCTGTGCCATTACCGGTTTAGGGAATTACTCGCAGCACCGGGTTTCATAACATCATTGCCATGGTAGATCATAAAAGTGAAGCATGTCATTTTTAAACACTTGAAATGTTAATAACCTTTCTAGTTAAATATGAAGAGACAATTGTAAGTTTGTGTTAATTCATCCGTGAAGTGTAAACAGTTGTGCTTCCAAAACATTTCTATGTTTGTTTGGGAATTCCGACCAACCTGACATAGCAACAGTGGCTTAGCCAATGGCGTAAATTTAGGGGCGGGACTACTTGTTCACTTGACCAATTGCAAATGGGGGGAGTTTAAGAAACATTAATAGTCATTAACTGACTATTCACTTGCATCTTGAAAAAAATTCAAAATGAAACTATGAGCTCTAACCAAGGTGGTGTCTGAGTTGAAATGTAGATTGTAATATTTTAAGGACTTGTTTATTACTATTTTGAGTAAGGTAAGAGAAAGTTGAGTTTTGGGGTTGCATTGTGATAGACACATTTCGTTATTGAAACGCACCCGGCTTTCGCATGTCAACTTATCACCGAGACATGCTACAGTGTCACAACATGTCAGAAAACAAAATGACTCTTTAAGGATAAGATCCTTGAATGGAATTGGGAAAAATAGTGTATAAAGTTTTATGTTGGCTTGTCACAGAGTAGCCTAGTTTCTGCTCAGTATTCAGACAATGCTTGTTTGACCGTGCCTGAGTTACTTTGACTGTCTGAAAGTTTCATGTGAGCTTACAGAGCTATCGAGTAAGGTGAATTAGACATTTTGACTGGTTTGTATTTATGTAGGTCACAAAATGTCTGAGGGAATTCTGTCTTAAACCCAGTGATTTGATGAAAACTTTTTTTATTCTTTTTGAAACGGGCTTGATATCAGGGATGGGCAACATCCAGAATAAGGTAAAATTTGAATAAAAATTGGCCAATCCCATGTGATGCTAAATTGGCGAATTAAATGACTGCAATTCTAGAAATTTATCACACATTAACAAGATAACAAAATCATTAAATTATTTCAACACAATGTCTGTGTTATGTTTGCATCTTGTAGTCAGCTTCATGTTATTTTGAAGACTTAAAGGGTCAATTAGAGTATTTTGGGTATTTATGTATTTTTCTACTTCCATAAAATGAAAGGTAATTATTTAGTAAAATTAAATGTTTATAAATCATGGAAAGACTGTGTACATTATATACAGAAATATGTATAAGTTATATTAATACATTGTTAACTATATGAACAAACAAAGAACAAATATTGCACAGCATTCATTAATGTTGGTTCACTTTTTAAAATTTTTACATAATCGATTGTTAACCTTTTAAGTTTAAACTTGAATTTTAAAAGCATTTTAAATTAAATTTGCAAATGTCCTGTGGACAATAGTATTTTTATTAATTAACATTACAATAATCCATAAACACTGGATAAAATAAAGTTATGAAACTTAACGTGGTAACTAACATTAACAAGTTGAACTGTATTGTTCAGTATATTTCTTTTGGTGTCATTGCAGGCCTTAATTAATAATATTATTCAGTGTTTCTTGAAAGAACTGAATGATTTTTTTTTTTTGGTAATTTGTTCTGAGAATAACAGTATATGCAGTATAATTTTTTTTTAAATATTGTTGGAAATACTGTACAATTGTGCATACTGTTTGTCACCTCCATGCAAAATCATTTCGAATTAGAGTTTAAAAGGCATTCTTAATTCAATTTTGAATGCTGCGCAATCCTTCTTGATATGAAAATGCTCATTAAAGCCTATAGTATTATAAAGAAAAAAATGTATCCCTTGGGCCTTTTGCTTTTTGATGAAGAATTAACTGTTTTTGATTTCAAGGGCAGAGAGTCATGGAAATAAAATTTCATGCCACAACACATCAAAAGGGAATCTGGCACCCGAAAACATAAGCACATCAACCCAGTGAAAAGCGAAGCACTAATAAGGCACTGATGTAAATGAGGGTTTTGTAAAACGATCGATCTAGCAGCTCAGAGAACAATAGCAGGTGCCCAGCCTGTGCCAGAGGCTTTTTTCTTTCCTTCCTTCCTTCTTTCCTTTCTTTCTTTTTTTTCCCCTGCTGCATGTTTCTAATCCTGTAGTTGTAGTTTGGGGGGTTTGATTCTGCTCAAGGGTCCTCCTATAGAGCCTGTATGATAATCACTTCAAACCCATCAGCCAGTTATCACATCGAGATATTGACACTTGAATGTGGGAACCATCTCAAATTAAAGGTCTCGCCAGCAAATTAACACATTTAGAGGAAAACACACATTGGACAAACAAGCTTTTTCTAGGGTTCCACATTGTGCTTTGACAGTAATTGCCTCATGGCATGTTATACTTTTATTTCTTGCACCATTTGACAGTTTATTTGAACGCCTATCAGACTCTGGACATGTCAGGCAAGCCAAGCTTGATTTTGGTAGAGCAGAAATGGATGAGTAAGAGAAGAGATAGGAAATGTAAGGAGGAAAGACGTAATGAAAGTAAGAGCTGGAGAGGCATGTTCTCCAATCTGAGGCCTGTGATGGCTGTGACAGCTATGTGAGAAGTAATAATAGCAGTGGAGAGGCACAGTCAACAGAGCCGAGGGGTTTCTGAGAGCGGTTTCATGGAAGATATATATATATATATATAGAACAACAACAACAGATTTTTCTAGTGTTATTTCTAGTTTTCTATGACCTCCTCATGTTGAAATTCTCTGAAGTGTAGTCCACACACTATCGCTGTTTCTCACAGTATCGCTGACGTTTTTAAAATGGCTGTAAATGCTATTTTCGACACGTTTTTTCTTGGCTTATTTGCAGTGTTTATTAAATGCATTCTCAGAAAAGCACAAAAGCTGCCACTAGGGAGGTACTTATTCAACTGGTACACTTTTGAACCTTATTTACCCCTAAAAGGTGGATAATAGTAGCTTAAAGGTACATATGAGTAGCCTTTGAAACAGTACCGCTCCAGTAACAGCTTTTGTACCTGAGAGCTTTGGCTGATAGCTATGATTTTCAGCAATGGAATTTTGAGAAAAACGGGTTTAAAGTGAGACGGCTTTTATTTTCACTTTACAGGTTTAATGAGAGCTGTCAGGAGCGCTATACAGCATCATTACACAAACAGACTAATGTCTAATATCCATTGTTTATCATGGGTATAGTCTCCGAAATTTTGATCACCCCTTGTATGTTTAAATAGCATGAATAATGTACCTTGTAATTGTAGTTTACATTTAGTAAAGCAAGCACAGCACAACTGTTCACTGTTTATATAACAGACTGTCATCGGAGTCCATGATAATATCGTTTAGGGCACTGACGTCACCAGGATTGTGCAGATTTAGACGAGTAAGATCTTTGAGTGAGCAGCTTTTTCCGACTGCGTTGATCTCTTGCGCTCCGCCATCTCACAGTATTAAAAAATAAATAAAGAAATAAAAAAAACATTGCTTGCCGTAGTTTACACAGGACTGGTGGGGAATGTGCATTGATATGCCTTTATTAAATATGTTACATGATTTATTTTGATAGGTTAACTGTTTTTATGGTGTTAAGAAAAGGCACCCCAGCAGCGTTCTTAACATAAACGAAAGAGTCATTTCTGTTTGCTGAAATCAATTGCAATTTTTCTGCACTAAACAAGTGAATTGTGCCAATATATTTTTAGAGATGATAGGCAAGATGTTATAGAATAATAATTTAGTGAAAACCTCATTTTGACCAAAAAAAAAAAAAAAAATGGCATTTGACCTATTTTTCAAATTTCCTGAAAACGCCCCAGCCTGACATCCGACGAGTTTTCCCAGATCGAATCACATATTTTAAATGAATGCCAAATTGTAGAATTATACATTCTGGCACGTTAGTGCTAGTGGGACGGATTATAGTTTGATGAAACTTGGCTTTTTCTTATCAGTTGTATTGGTGCCACCTACGTCTCACCTCTCCCATCAAAAGATTTGCACAGGCATTCGGCACCGACCATGTGGTTTCCCAGGAGTGATTGTCACATGCCTTCACTTTGTGCTGCCAGCCAATAGTAGACAATGAGGTTCATCCTCAAAAGTGACAGGAGGCAACAGCTTGCTTATTCTTCACTAGGGCGAGCTGGAGGATGTAGACAGCTGGAGGATGTCTCTATAAGCCAAAGAAGACAAAAGAAGAAGGGAACTGCCTCAGCTCTAGAGGACAAACTTGCAGGATGTAGACAAAATGGAAGGGGATTGCAAAGAGTGAAATCGGGGAATACTTGGTTGCTCTTGTGGACATTTTGTTTCAAGTCTGTAAAGGTGTACACTGTAAAAAACAATCTGTTGAGTGAACTTGAAATGATTTGTTACCTGGCTGCCTTAAAATTGTAAGTTCAGTCAACTCGAAAAAAAAAGTTTAGTCAATTTTTACATTCAGTTGCGTTTTACTAAGTGACAACTTAGATATTTGAGTTGATTCAACTTAAAATTTTAAGGCAGCCGTGTAACAAACACAGCTGCTAAGTTTAACAAACCTTTTTTTAGTTTAGTCAACTCTGATATCTAAGTCGTCACTTAGTACAACTTGACATTTCAAATTGAATAAACTTATTTGAGTTGACTGAAATTAAAATTTTAAAGCAGCAGGGTAACAAATTATTTTAAGTTGACTCAACAAATTGTGTTTTTTACAGTGTATGTGAATTTAGTGAGTGTAAAATGAATAGCATAGATTTATTGTATTTTATTTTATGGTCCCACTTTGCATTCAGTGGCCTTAACTACTATGTACAGTTGAGGTCGTAAGTTTTCACACTCCCCTTTCAGAATCATTAAAAATGACCTGAATAAGACATTTCACATAAAAGATGTTTACATATAGTCCACAAGAGAAAATAATATTTGAATTTATACAAATGACCTGGTTCAAAAGTTTACATCCCCTTGATTCTTAGTACTGTGTTCTTACCTGAATGATCCACAGTTTTGTTTTGTTTTTTGTTTAGTGATAATTGTTCATGAGTCCCTTGTTTGCCCCGCTGTTCTTTAGAAAAATCCTTGTGAATTGCATGTTTTGCAGTATGGACCTACCACTTGTCAAAACATTATGGGTAGAGCTACTGTATCTGTTATGAAGTGTACAGGTGTGAGTAAGAAGCCAGAAAAAGATGATTAGGCTGCTAATTGACAGGGGAGAGAGCGGTTTTAGCTGGGCGTAGTTAGTTATCACTCAGTTATATTCCTTCTGGCTTGAGCTGCCAGTGTGGAAATGAAATGGCTGGGACTATTAGCACAACTTCCAGTTATATTATGGAACAGAAATGCACCAAACCATCGAATATTTGGAGTGAAGTCCAAAAATGTTGACCTGTCCATCACTTAAATTGCCTTATATACTGTTGTTCCAAATTGTGCATTTAAAAATTCACTGCAGGGGTTTTCCCTCAAACCAGTGTTACCTTGAAAGACAATAAGAGCCATCTTGTTTCTGAAGCAGAAGCACATCTCCTTTTTGCAATTAAATTGCGCTGTTTACAGAACTTGACCCGTATGATCTCTAGCTACTGATTTATTGAAAATACAGCTAATTGGATGCATGCTTCTGTAGGGTAATGACAGATGTTACTTCAGTAAGCCGCCAGCTTTCACTTGCCCACGTACACTTCCTCCTCACCTCACACACGTGCAGAAACTGGAATAAATTAATTTGCAGACAGACCGAACAGTCACGAGGCAAAAGTTCTAGGTATAAAAGACAATGAAATTACCTCGCAGATGCACCTATACATGGAATTTCATTTAGCTGTCAAAGTCTTTAGAGTCTGTTTTCAGTTAGGTATTCTGAGATTAGATAAATACAATCAATGAAAAGCCTCTCCGTGTGTCACTTTGTGGGGAAATTGCAGAACACTGCAGTGAGAACATTAGAGCAAAAGCTCCTCACACATTTAAATGGTATCACATTTTTGTTTTGACATGATTATCATAAAAATCTGCCTCTCACTTAAGGGCAATTTTCTTTTTTTTTCTTTTTTCTTTTTGTAAGTTTGTGATGAAACAGCACTTTAGAGAGAAGTGTTATAATTCACAATCACTGCCTCTCAGGAGAAACCCGGTTTAGCACAGTATGTTGAAAAAGGCTGATTACACATCTGAAAGCATTAATTACCACAATGTCTCTGTTCGCTCTGTGCATGTGTGTGCATTTTGAAATGTGTCCCGAAGTAAATTACTGCTGAAAAGACTTTAAAGAGATGCATCAAAGAATGGACAGAAGGCAGACTGCAAGACAAAAGAAAATGACAAAATAAATTTAAATAACTAAATAAATGGCAACAGGACTAAAAGTAATGAATATGTAGATATGTGTGCACTCTGCTTTCAGGGAAATTTAATAGATTAAGAGCATGATGGACCATCCAATTACATTGTTTTTACACTGGCCTAATGATACTAATGACCTGACAATTTAACCTGAAATAACCTAATTAAGATTTAATAGAACTGATTTAATTTTTTATCTTGTATAACGTTTAAAAAAAGTGACTTGATTGAATGTATTGTTCAAATTTAGTTCAGAGCAGCAGAATGTCTTGAGGGTAAAATTAAA
Source organism: Cirrhinus molitorella (assembly GCA_033026305.1). Lineage (NCBI taxonomy): Eukaryota > Metazoa > Chordata > Actinopteri > Cypriniformes > Cyprinidae > Cirrhinus > Cirrhinus molitorella. Next base: position 2,699,454 of record CM065131.1, read on the forward strand.
CAAATATTCAAAGAAATGTATAAGATTAAAAAAATATGTATTATGCAATTTATTTGTAGTTTTATTATTTTAATAAATTACAATTATTTTATTTAATGTTGCTTTTTAATATTACATTTTTCCAAAACTAGGATATCCCAAATATACTCCAAAAAAAAAAAAAAAAAAAAGGTATTGTCTGTCTTGGCTCACTTCTCTGGGCGAATTTGACCCGAAAGTAAATCGGCACACACACATAAAGAGCCGTTTGCATTCTGACAACACCACGCTCTGATCAAGAGCTCGCGTTCTCTCTAACTTATCTACACCATTAATCTAATGCATATTTGGACTGATACACCGGCTGTAATGACTGCTGGCACAAACAAAGATTGGAGTTCGATAAATCTCCTAAAAGTCTCAAATTTATTTTACAAGGTTGCATTCCGGGATTCACCAAGGAAACGAGTCTAAATACAAACAAAGAATCGCAGGTGGAACGAGAGGGAATGAAAGAGGAAGAGAAAAAATAAATCTGAAATCCAATAACAAGCTTTACACATTGTCAATACCCTCACATCAAGGGCACTCAAATAACAGGATTAGCAAGCAGCGGTACAGAATCAACAGCATGCATATATAATTTGCACTGATTCATAGTGCTTGGAGAAGACTGAGAGGCTGAAGGTGACTCTCCGTGGCAGCTGGGAGCAAGAGTAGTGATAAGGTAGTTTGTGGCCACATTTGAAGGAATGCACTTTACTGTTTGATTCACTTTTAATAACTCTGTCATGTCCTCTGTGGTCAGTGAGTGAGTGTATATATCAGCGGTGCTCTGAAATGAGGCAAAGTCTTTTTTCTTTTTTTTTTTTTAAGTAATGTCCCATTCACATTTTTGTGGTTAAATAAACATTAATTAGACTATCAGAACATAAAAAAGAAGAATTTATTTTGTAATTTAACAATAACAATTGAATTCATATTCTGTTTATTTAAGCCATGACTCTCATCAAGTTAGAGTTTTTAAGCATTTTACATTTATTACAAAATAATAACTCAAGGCAGTAACAATTTAAATAATATATTTTGTTTGTGAACTTATTTTCAGCAATTCTTTTTAATACTTAACTATTTTTACATTTTTCAGATCATCAGTTTTCAAAGCTTGGTACATACTGGTCAAAGACACAGAGATTTACTTTAACTCCTTCACCGTTATTTTCCCAAAATTTGCCATTATTTTTAAGACAACGCTTCCCTGTCAAACACAGGCAGGGTTCCCAAATGAGTCCAGAATCTCCCAATTAAAAAAACACAGGCCAGGAAGATGCAGAAATAAGCAAACTCATATGTATGCAGATGCATTAATGCAATAAACACCATGATGAAACTTGGATCACGTGTCTCTTAATAATCAATCACAATTACAGTCTTGATGTCGTTGAATTTAAGTCAGAGTTGTGTGACACTCAATTGCCATTCATGGATACCATAGGAATGAATGAGAAGTGCCATAAACTGAATCCTACCTAACCCTACCTACTTTTCTTATAAAACAGCATTTTTTAGTGGTAAACTCTAAAAATACTTTAATCCAAAAGGATTGTTTTATGTAAAACATGTTGAAGATTAGCAGATAGGCTGTTGAATCATTAAATGATAAGCCGTTTCCTCTAAAAATCTGTTTATTCAGCATAGTAAAGCCTCTCCTCCATAGACATACTTTAAAAAAAAAAAAAAAAAAATACATACTGAAGCTTTAATCCTTACACTTTTCCGGCTAATGGTTGCAGGCTTGCCTTCCAGTGGCTTTGGTTAAATAGTGAAATGTCTATCCAGGAAGTGATAAAGGACTGTGCAAGCTTTTGTAGTGTTGATGGAAGTAATCTACTGCATTTATGCTTATCATTATACTGAATATGATCAAGATGTAGACTTCAGTGTAATTTTCTCAGCTTTTAGCTCCAATATGTTGTTGAGTCATATCGCCATTCAAGTGTTGATTTAAAAAAGAATGCTTGAAGCTAGAATAAAACTGCTTTTTTTTAAGTAGTGGCTCTGTTCTTTATTTGGTGCATTGCAAGTTCAGATATTTATACAATTAAATATTCTGGGGGCCATGAAATTTTAGTAAAATAAATGACCAAAATGCTGTCAGTGGCTGGCAATGTTTTTTTCAAGTAAGAGTTGAATTTCACCAAGCTGATTATTCACAAAAAAATGTTTTGATGTCATTTTAAGTCTTATTTTGATGTAACAAAGTGGTTATATCTAAGTGTGTGAGTGAGAAAACAAGAGGTGGTATTTATCAGATGAACCAATCACAGCCAAACATAACCAGTCATATCCAATCATATCGTGATGAAAGCATTGCCTTCTCACGTGATTCATTCTCAATTACCCCCCACCAAACCCACCGCATGCTTTAGGGGGTCTGTTAAAACTCAATGGGCTCAGGGTAGGCGAGAGAGATGCAGACTCCCACTGTAACTTTACCTGCTGGTGTCGCTGTTGGACAATGTTTCTTTAGAAAAACAAGTAATTGAAATACTTTTTAATGTTATATTTTGTAATACTAGCATTGTTTTATATTTGCACTACAGTTTTTTTTTTTCTCATCTAGTATTTTGAGAAAGGCACTGCCTCCCTTGTATATATATAGAAACGCCCCTTATATATATAGAGAGAGAGAGAGAGAGAGAGAGAGAGAGAGAGAATAAATCCTTTCCCATCCCCAACAGCTGGCCAAATGTTCAGCCTTCCAATGGCTTGTGGCCTTGTGCTGTGCACTCTTCCTTATGTGATTGCTTAAGTATAATCTCATGTTTGTAGCCATTATGTGTGTTTATGTCTGTGCGTGTGCGATGGCTGATGATTAACACGTAGTGATCTAATGGGGTCAAAGAATCCTCGTGTCAAACTCAAGGTCCTGTGTGTGGTGCATCCACATGTAACTATCTATCATGTGTCTTTTGGGGAATGAAAACTCCTGGCTGCCCCCATTTCCTTGTGCCTCATTACCCTCCGAGTCAGTGCAGTGACCTTTCAATGGTCCAACCTGCATCCGCCCCACTTCTGCGCATATCAGGCGATGTGCAGGATCGTGGCAGGATAAATGGCTGGCTAGGCACGATTAGATTATGACACCATATTTGTGGGATTTTCCAGTAAGTAATTTCACGAAAAGCCACTTATGCAGAAACAGATTTAAGAGCACAGAGAGATTTTCTAATTTTTCCCTTCTATTGTCATCAAAAATGTATATTAGATTTCTGCGACTCTTTTCAACCATTCATTCTCAACTCTCGCTTGCGGAAATGAAGAACACTATTTTGGAGATCTATTGACTAAAGACCATTGGATCTGCAGTCATAATGAGCGAATGTGGCCAGTTAGCTGTTAAATGGGCCGTGATGGATTACCCAACAATCAATTTAGTTTCCAATCTTAGATGGCTGTGGCTTAGTGTCCATTTTGTGTCTCGTTGCGAAATAGACTTATGAAGTGGTCTCGTCTGGATGGCGATGATATTAGATACTCAGTCCATTGTTATAGACATCAAAAGCCGTCATATAATTTTATAGACTGACCTTAACAGTAGCAGGCAATTTAATAGCTGGACGGTTTGAAGTACTTCACAAAAGGGTCTGCGTATTAGAAGTGTTTCGCTATTAGAATGATGCAGCATTTTCCATGCCGTATTATTTAAACCGAAATTTTTCCAAACATGTCATTCCTTCACTGCTCTGTGAGAGAATAATGAACAGACTAAATGCAAAGCTTCCGGATAGGGAAGCTTTTTAACATTGGCTTCTCTCCACAGTCCAGGAGGCACCAGTGAATCGTTGCTGTATCGTTTAATTACTTTAGCGCGGGATGGATCACATTCCTGTCAGACAGGGCTAAGCTTGTAATTAAGTGTGCTAATTAACAGCTGTTGTAGCAGGATCAGGATTTCCAGTGTTTTTGGATTGAAGATGGGTTAAAGCTTTCCAGCACCAAACCACTATTTTCTAGTTAGGAGAAGCGAACAGTGAGGGATGTGCTTTGTGGAATAGTTCACACAGAAATGAAGAATGTCAAACCTGACAACCTTCTTCTGTGGAATGCAAAAATATTTTTTGAAAAGGATGCAAAAGCACCACTGAAGAATCATACGTGGTATCAAAGATTATTGAAATGTTTAGAAAATACTATTTCAGTCTTTCTATATCAAAATGTCATGTTTAATTCAATGTTACTTGCCATTTCCCTGTAATTAATTGTGAAATTTACTAGCAATTTAGTGAAAAATATTTCAACACAGTATTTTTTAAGTCTTCAGAACTTATGTGCTTCGTTTTGTTTGAGCAACAAACTTGAAATGTAACTCATTGTTCATTAAAGTGAGCTATTAACCACTGCAAATAGAGTTGAATGAATCATTTAGGCTAGTTTTATGAACTTTATCCACTGATTCATTGAAAAAACCTTTAAAATATTTATTCATTGATGCATTCATTTATACAGATGCATTCATCAATGAAAACATTTCACATTAATTCAGACATCTGACTCCGCCATGTTCATGAGAGAAGTAATGATGCCTGTTTCATGAATGAACCTGTCTTTTGAGTTGAATCAGTTGAACAAATTTGTTGATCCAGTTCATAAAACCGGTCTGAATGATAGAGCTAAGGCAGACGTTTTATATTTTGGTCTGTTTTTCAAACAAAACTGCTGTATGGCCTTAAAAGTCTTTGAAAATAATTTGTATTGTCCATTTTTAATGATACTTCTCTGCATTTGAAACCCTTTGAAGGGTGGAAAGACTTGAAAGGCTCAGTCCTCAGTCATTGTGATTGCTTGAACAGTGCAGTTTTTCAATTATTGTGCTCAACAGGAGAAAGAAAGTCATAATGCTTTGGAACAACATGAGTAAATCAAAGCATAATTTCTTTTCAGATCAAATATTCCTTAAATTTACCCTTTGCGCAGACAGATGCAGCTCAAGCATGACATTTCTTGTCATGAGTTTAATTTGCGCAAATTATCTATTAGTTTGCAATACAAAAACATCTTGAATTGGGAGGGTACTTATGAGTTATCAGATACACTGTCCTGATGTGTGTAGGACACCTTTGCGCTAAAAGGTCTCTTCTCACAGTCGTTCCTTCCTGAGAGTAAATTTGCACACCACTGCAAGCTCTAATTGCTCTGAATGCTTAGCTCAGTCGCACATTAAGTGCAGTGAATTAATACAAGCCTGAGAACGGAGCTCCCCGCAGGGCCGAATGACATGTCTGTGTGGGTGTGAGGAGCAGAGATGGCGAGTGACGTCCTCTTCTTCGTCCTTGCAGGTACTCTGAAGCACCACTTTTTGCAGAGCGCACGGGGATTATGCTCAAATTGATCATACGATTACAGTTTTACATGAGCGTGCGCTGATGATTAGCACAAGGCCATTTCAGCACCTTCTCAACGGTGTGATTGAAGTGTCAATGATCTTTTGTAAAGCCAGCCAGCCATCCGGTGACTGGCCCGAAACCCACAGCTGCTCTGCTGAGCTAAGTCATTTCTCTATTTAGGAATTATTCTACGATGATGAGTCAGCTGTTTCCTCTGACACGGCACAGCAGAAGCTGCTCTCCAGAATATATTTTGCTAATTTGGTTTTCTCATATATCCAGAGACAAACTGTACGTTTTGACCCCAGTCGTTGGCTTACAAAACCCAGAAGGCTGATTTAAATTCAGGCTAAAGAATAGACTCTGGATGCCTTTGTAACCAGCATGAGCAGAGTTACAAAAAATATTATATACACAATAAGAGAAACAATACACCAGCATATATTGTACCAGTGAGTATAGCGGTTGCATAAATAGCTTGTGTTTGTGTATTTTGGTGACAAATTTGGACCCAGAAACCTAAAGGACCCAGAGATCTAAATCTGACTTTTTAACAATATCTTGTTCATTTGTAAAAGCTTTATTGTCTGGTAAGAACTGGGTGTGACTTATAGTATTATAATAGTATTTGCTATTGAACTAGTTCCAGTACAACATAAAACAGAAGTCTGTAAAATGTACACATCTAGTAAACTTGTGTACGTGGTTATTGCTTTAGCTGTCTGCATTGGTTAACCTGTGGATTTTCATGCTCTCACTACTTTTTTTTTTTTTTTTTTTTTACTTTGTCTGCTAACAATGTAAAATATTCAGTACATTCATTTTGTTCAGTTTTAGAAAAACTCTATTAATGACAAAGTTGTTGGTGTGGTGAAAGCGAGGCTAAATGTGTAAAAATTGCTATTAACAGTGCTGGGCAGTAACAGAGTACATGTAATCGGATTCCAGAAATGAAGTACTTGTAATTTAGATTATATGTGACACTGGACCACAAAACAAGTTGTAAGTAGCACGGTATATTTGTAGCAGTAGCTCTAGATCACATCATTTATTTTATGCCGAAAATCATTAGGATATTAAGTAAAGATCATGTTCCATGAAAATATTTAGTAAATTTCCTACCATAAATATATACAAACTTAATTTTTGATATGTAATATGCATTGGTAAGAAGAACTTCATTTGGAAAACTTTAAAGGCGTTTTTTTTTTTTTTTTTTTTGCACCCTCAGATTCCAGATTTTATTTTAAAAATTTAGATTTTAAAGACTGACTTTTTTGTCAGTCAAACTCTTTTACTTAAAATATTTACTTGAATTCCCCCTGAGAAAGCACATTTGCTTGTTCACTGTTTTTGATGTCAGTTAATGGTCTCATTAGCATGCAGATAAACAAAATATTTCTAAAGTAAAAATGTTGGTCATAAGTAATCTAAAAGTAATCAAACAGTAGTCAGAATACAGGACCTAAAATGAGTAATCTAAATTGCATTGAGTACAGTCAAGTCACCTTTATTTATAGAACGCATTTTACAATACAGATTGTGTCAAAGCAGCTGTAGAGTATTAAATAGGAAAGTAGTGTGTCAATAATGCAAAAGGACAACAGTAAACACACAATTTCTTTCCCAGTTTTTTACCTTCACAGACATAACCAACTGTTTTTGTAACTCAAAAACAGTAAACATGCCGTTTGACAGCCACTTTTTGTGACATTTATAATATTATGAGCTGTAATGGCACAGCCCTATTCTAGAAAAGGGGGCGGGGAGCAGCAACTCATTTGCATTTAAAGAAACATGCAACATGCAAACAGCATGTTTCTGCTTCCACTCAAAATAGGCTTTTCAAAATTATATAATAAATGATCTGTGGATATTTTGAGATGAACCATCACAGACACATTCTGGGGACGCCTGAGACTTATAGTACATATTGTAAAAAGGGCATAATAGCTGTCCTTTAATACATTTTCATATGTTTTTTCTCTTTCTTTCTTTTGACTCTGTAAGGTCAAAATGGTAAAAATTTGACTTTCAAATTACAAAGAAAAAAGTTGACGTATGTTAGATTGAATAAAATTCTGTAGTTGAAGAAACAGCTATATATGTGCTTGTGCCCACAAGTCTGTGGGCTCTGATATCATAACACTTCATGGTTTCTTGATGTCTTAGGCTTTGTTTTGACATGGCCTGTTGGTGCGAGCAGAGTCCACATCCCCCAAGCAGAGCAGTGATGAATCAAACAGCTCCAGAGCAGATGATTTAGCCACTGCAGTTGCATCAGTGCCCTCAGTAGCTTTTCTCTTGTAAGGCTGATTGTGATTTGAAGGGACATTCTGGATGGCCATATTTAATGTTGCTTGTGAGTATCATATGCAGAATAGAAAAGAGTAGATTTAACCAGGAAAAAAACATATATAATTTGTCTCAAAAATGTGATCGGGGGTGGTCATACTTTGTGAAAAATGTATGATTATTTTCACAAAGTCATTTTTGAATCTGTTAATTTTAATAATAATCAAGTGCCTGAAGTTAAAGGAGAAGTTCACTTCCAGAACAAAAATGTACAGATAATTTACTCACCCCACTGTCATCTTTCTTTCTTCACTTGTAAAAATAAAAAATGTGTTTTTTGAGGAAAACATTTTAGAATATCTCTGGACTTCTATGGTGCCCCCAAGTTTGAACTTCCAAAATGCAGTTTAAATGCAGCTTCAGAGGTCTCTAAACTATCCCAGCCGAGGAAGAAGGGTCTTATCTAGCAAAGATTGGTTTATCTAGCAAAGATTTTTTGTAGAAAATTGGTTATTTTCTACAAAAAAATGTACTTTTTTAATCTCAAATGCTCATCTTGTCTAGCTCTGCATGTACTCAGTGTATTCTGGTTCAAGACAGTTAGGGCATGTTGAAAAACTCCCATCTCATTTCCTCCTCCAACTTCAAAATCATCCTACATCAGTGTTTACAGAGTAAACGTGTGAAGAAGATCAAACGCCCTTTACAAAAAAGGCAAAACAGCAATGTAGGACGATTTTGAAGTTGGAGGAGAAAATGAGAAGGGAGTTTTTTGACATACCCTAACCGTATTGAACCGGAAGAGTTGACGCAGAGCTGGACAAGACAAGCATTTGAGGTTAAAAAGAATAAATTGTCAGTTTCTTTTTAGAAAATAACTGATCGTTTGGCTAGATAAGACCTTCTTCCTCGGCTGGGATCGTTTAGAGCCCTTTGAAGCCACATTTAAGCTGCAACTCAGGGGCACCATTGAAGTCCACTGTACGGAGAGAAATCCTGAAATTTTTTCCTCAAAAAAAACATAGTTTCTTTACAACTAAAGAAAGAAAGACATAAACATCTTGGATGACAAGGGGGTGAGTCAATTATCTGTACATTTTTGTTCTGGAAGTGAACTTCTCCTTTAAAGAAACAGGGTTCCCACAGGTCATGGGATTTCTGGAATATCATGAAATTTTAAAAGGTCTATTCCAGCCATTGAAAGTCAGGGAATTTTAAATTTATTTTGTCCAAGTCATGGAATATCAGGGATTTTTGTTTGTTGCTTTCAATTTTGTTTCCAAAATGTAATTTTTCTATACTGTATTTTGTTTCATTATGTTGTTTCATGCATTTTGCCTATTGTTATGGTTATATAAGCCTAAAAAATAATTTCAAATAAATTAATTTCTCTAGAAATACAGAATACAGAAAAATATCAAAGCGTATTTAACGGGTAAAAGACAAACAAAACAAAAAAGTAGTGTATATCTGTGTCTTGCACTAAAAAACATCTGTGATCAAGTAAATAAAGCTTGTAAATGGATGGATCTGTTCATTATAGGTCATGGAAATTCATCTTTTTAGTCAGGGAAAGTCAGGGAAAAGTCAGGGAATTTGACATTTGGCTTAGAGTGGGAACCCTGAAGAAACACCCCTATAGATCACTTTAAAAATTATATACAAAATGATATTCCTGGAAATCATAGCTATCTGCCAACTTCAGATAGCCATAACTTTGTTACGTTCAAGCTACGCAAAAATTAAAAATAGTTTTGGAAAGGGCTTGATTTTGTATCAAAATCTAAAAAAGGTAAAACTTCACCATGTGTTGGGTTTTCCTAGATCGCATCACATATAGTTGAAGAAACACCCAAGTATAGAGAAAAAGTGTGTTATTAGGTACATGGATTTAAATTCAGATGCTTTTATATTCCCAAAGCTCTACACAGGTATCATTTATTATTACATCGCGGTCATTTCAAAGTCTCCTCACAGCAGTTGAGATCAAAAAGTTGAAATGGGTTTGTGCCTCCAGGGGGCTCCGAAGCATGAAAATATGTTTGTATGCCCACATTTGTTGAGGTTGTCAGGACTGACATTTCAGAAATCTCTTAAGAGACCGCATACGGAGGGACCGGCGCGGTCCCGCAGACGAGAGCTCACCTGAATCCACACCAGGCTGAGCGTTTTCTCATTTCTCTTCAGAGCTTCGAGATATCTTTCAGTGCATTGGCTTCATTTCTTTTGCCCTCCCACAAACATACTTACTACATTTACGGCGGCAGCTCGTTTCTCATGTCACTCGCCCTCAGGAAGAAGTGTCAACAACACAAATATGAATATTTGTGAAAACAAAATATGACACTATCACCACAGAAGGCTCCGGAGGACTGCGGAGATGTCAGTAAGGATGCTGTATAACTGATTGATTTTAGGGCGAGGAGCCCGTAATGCAGCACAGATGTGATTTTAGAACTGAGTGACCAGATGTGACTGTTTGTCAGCAACAGTGTTGTTGAGGCTCAGTGGTCACACTGTCTATTTTTTTCAGAATAGAGTAGTTACAATCTTTTAAATAACTGTCAGATATATATAATAACATAAAATGTCAATTATAATAATCCTTAATGTTTTTTTTTTTGTTTTTTTTTAATGTTTTAATATGCAGAAATAGTAAATAAAAGTATTTATTTTATTTATATTATATATTTTTTATTTTATTATTGTATTATATTAAGTTTATTTTAAGTTTATTTAACTTTACACAACAATTATATGACTTGTTTATTTGTTTTGTGCAGATATATCATCCTATGATAATAGTAATAATAATAATAATAATTATTATTATTATTATTATTATATATATATATATATATATATATATAATATTATTATTATTATTATTATTATTATTATTATTATTTATTTTTAGCAATGTAATTATTTATTAATTCCAAATACTTCCATTGTATTATTATTTAGTAGATTATTTGGAATATTATTATTTTTATTCTATAATAATAATAATAATAATAATACACAAACAAATACATATAATTTTTAACTTACTTATTTTTATTTATTTATTCATTCCCAATAATAATAGACTAACAAACAAATAAATACTATTTATTTATTTATGTGTGTATTTGTTTGTTTGTTTGTTTGTTTGTTTAATAATATAAATAATACACAAATAAACAGATGCATATCAAATTAATATTTATTTATTTATTTGTTCTAAATGCTTCTATTGTATTATTTAATAGATAATTTGGGATATTATTAATATTCTATAATACATATAAAATGGATTTTATTTATACATTTAATTATTTGTTAGTTTGTTTATTTATTTATTCCAGATACTCATATTTGTATTATTATTTAGTAGATTATTTGGAAAAGTATTATTGATATTCTATAATAATAATAATAATAATAATAATAATAATACAAATTATTATTATTATTATTATTATTATTATTATAGACAAATCAGCAGATGCATATCAAATTCATATTTATTTATTTGTTCTAAATGCTTCCATTTTATTATTTGATAGATTATGTGGGATATTATTAATATTCTATAATAATAATAATAATAATAATAATAATACACAGAGAAATAAAGAAATGCATACACAATTTTGTTTACTTTTTTTTAATTATTTTTTTTATTCATTCCAAATACTTACATTGTAGTATTATTATTATTATTATTATTATTATATTAATAAAATTAATAATTAAAAAGAACTAGGTATGTTCAATCGTGTTCTATACCTTTACATTCTTTCCTATTCCAGACTGGACTAGTGAATATCAGTTGTAATCCTGCCCCCTTTATATGTTGCATATTATTCATTTGCCATTAGCCTTGTATAATATACCCATACCTATGAATAGAGTACGTGTCCATTTGAATTGATTTGCATTTGACATTGAGTGTGTATGAATAATACACATACAAATGCACTCTTCAGCTTAGCGCTCTGCAGTTTGGACGCGTTCATTTCTCCTGCTCTTCGATGACTGGATTAGACCAAAGCCCCCAGTGTAGCTCAGTGCAGTTCAATCACCATATTCCACCCCTCTCAACTGTCACATCACATGGATTATACACAGACTCCATCAAGCTCAGATTCCACCTCCAGTCGCTGACAGGTGCCTTCCCCCCCGAGAACACAATATGTGGGTAGAAAGGCCATGGAAACAGAAAATGAAATAAATAGGCTTTGTGACAGAATGTGATTTAATGGATCTGGCCAGGTGATGGACTCAGGACATATTGCAAACAAAGAATGGCTTTTTCAATCCAAAGTCAAAGGCAAAAAAAAAAAAAAAGATAAAACTTAAAATATGTGCAAAAACAACATAGCCCAGATTTTCAGTGGTCTCAGACTTTTAGAACCCACTGTATATTTTAAAGGCCCATTGCAGAGTGTACATAAATAGTCTAGTCAGGCTGGCTTTTAGCTGATGGACAGGAGAGTGTCAGGTTCCTGACACCACATCTCATCCCATGGGCCTCTGAACGATCATTTGCTAACATGTTTGTGTCTGTGTCTGCCATCATAGCATCAGCCTTTATACCAGTCCTGCATTTCAATCCATAGTCCTGTCCCAGAGCCCTGTCTGGAGTCTAGCTGATGGGCTGAGCGGAAAACATGCACAGGGGAGTCAGCAACTCAATGTTTAGCATATCTGAAAAAAACAACAATCATTTCACAGCTTATTCACACAGGAATTTTCAGCATGATTTTAGTTTTGTTTTTAAATGAAACCTTTGCTTTTTATATTTGTTGGTCAAATGTTGAATAATTAATTTAGGTATCTGAGCTTTTTCAAAAATGTGTTTTTATTTGATATTCTTTATTTTATATTTATGCACTGTAAAAAAAAAATAAGTCATGGCAACTTGTGTTTTTACATTATTTGAGCTCATCAGAATAAGTTGAACTTTTTTTTTTAGTTGGTTTAAGGTAATTTAAGATGAAATGACTTGGGCTTATAAGTTGATTACACAGTACATAAAAATGTAAGGCAGCAGTTGAACTTAAGTTTTTAAGTTGAAATAGATGGGAATCTTTTACAGTGTGCATTTTTTTATTTTCTTTTTAATATATAGTTAATAATTTATGTATGTATAATAGACAAACAAACATGTAAAATATTATTATTGTTCTATAATAGTAGTAATAATAATAATAATATGCAAGCAAACAAACAAACAAACAAACAAATACAAATAAAATTCATTTTATTTCTATGTTTATGTTTATTCATTCAAAATATTTTAATTGCATTATTTCATGGATTATTTGGGAAATATAATAATAATAATAATAATAATAATAATACAAAAAATACATATAAACTTAATTTTATTTACAGATATATATACACACACACACACATACATTGTATAAATGTATAGAGCATTTGGGGTATTATTATTAAATGATAACAACAACAATAATAGACAAACAAACAAACACAATTACAATTTATTTATTTATTTAAAACATTTCCAGTGTATTATTTAATAAATTATTTGGGATTATTATTATTATTATTATTATACAGTGTTATACATATGTATTTATTATACATTTAATTTATTTAAATGTATTTGTGTCATTTCGTAATTAAATATTCTTAAATACAACACACTTTGTACTTGAGCACTCCTAAACCTATCGACCGTGGCTATCGGCAAACAGCAGACAAAGAAGAGAGTTATTTCTGTTTATGCTGGTGATACACAACCAGCTATGCATAGATCACGACTGTACTGTTGACCCCATATTTTGACATATTTATAACTATATTCAAGGTGCCTTTAACAGCGCAGTATGGATTGGAGGTCATGTTGGCTATTTGCCAAAGAACAACTGTAGAATGAGAAAATGTTTTTTTTTTTCTTTTTGACCCTATATGTACTTGCGTTATTATTCCAGTTTGTATGAAACGCAGTGTTAGCTCATCCACATTTGACACTGAAAGATGCATAAAAAATGCGGAATTGATTTATAAATGACCGACACAAATATTTCCCTGAGGGAATCTTTCATAGCCTGCAGTCCGTCGCTCCACATTATAATGCAAATGTCAAGGCCGAGCTGCTTTAGTATTTATTGAAACGCACACCATCAATTTTCTTTTTTATCATTTAAGTTGATTTCTCTGAATTGCAAGATTTTTTTGTTGGTGTATAAGTGTTTACATATTCTGCAACACACCAATATGCCACCTCAACATTGACTTTGGTGAGGATAAATTTAAACATGCCCACAGGCACTAAGTCACACTGCATTTGCATGCATTTTACAAAATGTCTATAAGCTATGCTTATAAAAAAAAAAAAAAAAAAAACGTATTTGTATTCTTGTTACATATCTAAGTGAGATGCAGCCACATTCAGTGTAAACAAAAGAGAGAAATACACACACTCTCTCACACTTGCCCAAAAACACCTTTGTCCATTTTGTCTCCTGAGTTCCTTTTATGTAATGGAATTTTTATGAGGCTGTCAATCACATGCTCAGTGACATTAATAGTTGTGCGTGTGTACGTGTGTGTGCGTGCTTTTTACTGACATTAGCATTGATATTACTGTAGTTCAGGTTTTATATCTCATGACTTTCTCTAGCCATCAGAGTGTGGAAGTGTTTTAGAACAAGCTTGCATTTAAAACACAAAACATGCATTTGAGACTCCCTTTCTCTCACTCCATTGAACCATATCATACATTTTCTTTTGTATTATAAGTTATTCATTTCATTTATTATGGTGTTAATGTTCAATGATAGTTTGTTTACCTCACTTCTTTTATTATTTACAAACTCACTTCCAGAATAAAAAATTCTTGATCATTTATTCATGCCCATGTCATACTAGATGTCCATGTCTTTCTTTCTTCAGTCGAAAAGAAATTAAGGTTTTTTGAGGAAAACATTCCAGGATTTTTCTCCATATAGTGGACATCAGTGGTGGGCAACAGGTTGAAGGTCCAAAGTGAAGTTTCAATGCAGCTTCAAAGACCTCTACACGATCCCAGCTGAGGAATAAGGGTCTTATCTAGCAAAACAATTAGTCATTTTCAAAAAAAAAAAAAAAAAAATGTATACACATTTTAACCACAAATGCTCATCTTGCGCTAGTTCTACAATTCAATGAAAAGTCACATGTGGTTAGTTCTTTGTCTATGTACTTAAAAATAATAATAATAATAAATAAATAAAAAATAAATAAATAATGTAGGGTAGGGTGAAAAACTCTCATTTTAAAATGGCCCAGCATCATTTTACCTTTTTTTGTAGGGGGCATTTTTTTTTTTTTTTTTTTTACAGGTTTTTTACAATTTCTAATTAAAATTACAGAAAAAGAAGTGGAAGAACATAAAAGTGGCTTGAAAGTGTAATTTAATTTTTAATGAGGCTCGGAGGTGGCATGAGTGCAATCAAATGAATAAATTAATGTTGAGATTAATGTTTTAAGTATAAAATTTTTAATATAGAAATATTAAATGATGTAAATAACTGAAAATATACTTTAAAAATGAAACTACTGAAGACATGCCGCCATCCACTGATTTAATTACTGAATCATATCATCATATCATATATTGATTCGTTCAAACGGCTGATTCATTCAGGAATAAAGCAAATGACTGTCTTTATGAATGGGAAATAGAATCATTGACTCACTAGATTCATTTAAAAATGCATGTTCCTTCATAAACTAAACACTGCTGTGTTTGAATGGAAATGCGCAGTGACTCAGTTGTGATTTTGATGACGATGACCATTTTGATGACGAAATAGAGCAAAATCAGCCACTAGTGTTATAGTCAGACAATGTCACTTAATACTAACTTCTTGTTTATTTAACTGTTGTATTAAATCAATATCTCATTTATAAACTCCTTTAAAAAACTGCCACTCATTTAAGCTCATTGCAATCTCACAAAGTTCCATTATAATCAATCGATCGCTTGTTTACTTCTTATTTATTTCACACACAGTGTTGGGGGTACATTACAAGTAATACGAGTTACGTAATAACACATTACTTTTTAATTTACGAGAAAATATCCCAGTTCCTTTTTGTGTTTTCCTTATGTATTTAATCCCATTTTCTTAACCAATGCCTTTGATGCTGCCCTTTGTTGATCCAATTCAACCGTACTAATAAGCAAAACTTACTTTAGATGAACTAATATTTGTGCTTCATTTTGCTCATTGCTGAAGAGTGTTGAACTTCATTTTCCTACAGTTTTACTGTACAGACATGAATTTACTTTTCCTTCAGCCTTAGGCTTGTTCATTTCACTTTTTGGTGTGAAAGGGCTTTTACATTTGCCAAAAATGTAACTTTTTATATTAAAAACAAACAAGCCCCGCCCAGATTTAAAAAGTAACGCAAAAGTAATGTAACACAAAGTACAAAGTAACGTAATTAGTTACTTTTTTAGGGAGTAACGCAATATTGTATTGCATTAATTTTAAAAGTAACTTTCCCCAACACTGGTCACACATGGTGCTCCTAAATATTTTTCAGTCGCACGCAGTAGTTTTCAGTCGCATGGTCGCTCTATCAAGCATTTGTGATTAAAAAGTGTCCCCTTTTTTTATGTAGAGCTCTTTGAAGCTGCATTGAAAGTGTAGTTTGGACTTTCAACCTGTTGGCTCCCATTGAAGTCCACTATATGGAGAAAAATCCTGGAATGTTTTCCTCAAAAACCTTAATTTATTTTTGACTGATAAAAAGAAAGGCATGAACATTTTAGATGACACGGGGGTGAACAAATTCAACAGGAATTTTTTGTTGTGGAAGTGAGCTAATGCTTTTTTACTACAATTGATAATTGAGGTGCAAAGCAATCGAGTTAAATCCGTTACCACAGATGACAGCAAATATTAAGAAAATATCTGACTGCTGAATTCCATGATTGTCCAATTATTGCAGAGAGCCGTGTTCCAGGGGTGGTTAACTGACAAATAGTAGCCTTAACATCAAGCTTTCCATCAGTCTTCCTGAGTGCATGTGCTCTTGCGTATTTCTGCCTGTGAATGCATGTGGCGTATGTACGTCCTCCCCGTTTAATGTATGCAAATGTATGCGTGTGTGCACATCGACATGGCTTCCGTCCCGGACATGTCAATGTGTCTCTCGTAATTGTTTTCAATGTAACTCTTCTCGTCGCCAAGAACTTTCTGCACCTTTACTATGTGTCGATCCCAGGGTAAAAGTGATTCTCCACATCGGAGCATCGCTTTCTACATATTTATGTACGCACTATATGTACGTTCACATGGCTCTGTGCCATGACTGTACGCACATATGAGTGGATGCTTGTTTGTATAAATTATTCTACATAATTTATCATGTTTGCACAGACTAGTCCATGTGTCTTTATCTGTACATAGTTCTATTTGCAAGTCGATTTGAAAAAAGGCAAAATTACAATTCGCAATTGGTAAAAAGATTCAAAAAGCTCGCGCTCAAATTTAATTGGACATCTACTAGCAGACGGGACCAGAGATGAGCTCTGAGTCTATTTGGAAATGCAGCTGGGACCTTGTTTTTCTGAAACCATGCAACTTAAACGAGAGAGGGCCAAAGCTTCAAAAGCAGCCGGAAGAGCCACTGCCTCACTAAAACATGATAAAAGGAATCACGGGACAGTGTGCCGGATTAATGAACGGCACCGGCAGATCTCTCTCATACGCTTAATATCGAACAAACTCGCCATTAAGCTATTTTTTTAAGCTCCCAACATTGGGCTGGAACAATCCCTCCGTGCGAATTGGCGCAACAATTTGGTGTACACATGTGAAAAGTGGCCTCGATTTAGTCCAAAAGGTTCAGCTGTCATTTTCTACTGTATAAGTATGTCTAGAAATTAAAGGCCGATTCCTAACACAAGTCTTTTCGTGTTTGGTTGACAGCTGAGGACACATGTGGTGATACTCTGAGGGGTTCAAGTGGCATCATTACGAGTCCCAATTTCCCGAGTGAATATTACAATAGTGCGGACTGTACGTGGACCATACTTGCTGATCCCGGAGACACCATCTCCATCATTTTTACAGACTTCCAGACGGAGGAAAAGTACGATTACTTGGAGGTGGAGGGGTCCGAGCCGCCAACAATATGGTGAGTCCACAAATGCCTTGCCCACCGGTGTTTCTTCCCATGCTCATCCGTCTTGTGGTGCAAACGGTAGCAGCTTCCTGTCAAATCTTTGCCTAATCCCATGGACATCTTAAATGAGCCGTCGCCCCCATCTGTGATCTCACCTTTGTAACTGTGTGTTATCCGGCGAGTTGTGATTTAGATGTAATCGTGCATGTTTTAACAGCGCTGTTGTTGCCTGTGCATCATGTGTCGTTTCCTGCTGTACCTTATGGATGTAATCGTTAGTCATAATGGAAGCGTCTAATGTTTATATCATCGCAATATTTCACCTCTGCTGCTTATCGATTGGGCTCAAATTGGGCTATTGATTCACTCCCCTCTAGCCTTGTCTACCCTGGTGATGATGGGTAAAAGACGGCTAATTATTACCACCATTTTTTGTTTTCTTCTTCGCACATTTGTTAAAAGGAAAAAAAAAAATCCACTGCGTGCTCGTGCTGCGTGCAGCTCTTAGAGGAAATGATTGTATTGATCGACCGAAATGCCCTTCCTCTTCACTTTAACATTATAAATGGAACTCAAACCAAGTTTTTAATTACATCTCATTTGGAAAGTATAGTTTTGATATCAGTCAGTGTCATTTAGGGCTGCATGGAGCGCTAAAATGTTGCTGTGCCCCGTGTGATACTGAATCATTACATATTTAAGGGGACAATACATGAATCAAAGCACAGTTTGTCCCGTCTTTTAGCATTTTCCACCTAGACAGCTACACAACTCTTTTTAAATGATCTGTAAACTCTCTGTCAGCTTTTTTTGGTAAGCCTCAGAGTGAAAAACAGAAAAGGTAACTGTGAGTCAAATTTAGGAGTATAAAATCAGTGTTATTTTATAATTTATAGTTTAGTATAAACGTTTAATTAATAAATTGCATAGACAGTTACTGTCACATTTCATAGAATTATTATTAGCATTAATATGAAGGGTTTTATTCTCCATTGTAATCTTTGTAAGTAACAGCAAAAATAAATAAATTAAAATTCTGACATATTAACATATAGTTCTTGCTCATTGTAGCTCAAGGTTTGCTTTTTTTTAGATCTTTAAACATTTGTTTCATTTCCTAATTTTTTGTTATTTTATATTTTATTTTATTTCTAGTTTAGTGTAGTATTTAATACTATTATCTTTTATCTGTATATTTCAGTTTTCATTTTAATTTTAGATTTAGGAATTTTATTGTGTGCTTTATTTGTTGTTGTTAATATTTCTATTTAGCGTTCATAAATTGTAATTTTAGTTTCAGTGATTTAGTACTTCAATTCAAACTTATTATACAGTTTTTGTTTTTTTATTTGTTCTCCATTTTAATCTTTGCAAGTAATAACAAAGAAAAAAGTTATGAATTTAATAAATTGTCACGTGTGATTTTGTCATTTTTGTTGTTGTTTTTAATATTTTCTATTTATCATTCATACATTTTTATTTTAGTTCTAGTGATTTCTAGTACTTCAGTTTAAGCTTGAATTAGTTTCCAATGCAAATGTTAATTTAACATTTAAATTAAATATTTATATTTTATTTCAGCCTCATTTCAGTCACCGAAAACTATTTTTTAAAGTTTTACTTTTAGCTGACAATAACAACATTGAGTCACATTGTCAGACATAAAATCTTATCAAGGCACAATTGTGGAATACAAAGTATCAATTTAAAAATAAAACTAAATAATAAATTGAGATTAAGATTTTTACTCTGATATGAAAATGATCTTCCATGGTTTTTATGCATATAACTGGGTTTAATTTTTCATTGGGTTTGTTCATTAAAAAGCACTTTTAAATGTAAGTCTTTTCATCTTAACCCTCTGGGGTCGAAGACCGCGCCGGCGCGTTTTGGTGCGTTTTTTTTAAAAGTTTATCTGGATTACTGTTCATTTCTGAAAGAAGACGTGCTGAGAGGAATAAATCTTATATTTACCTCATCAGAAGAAGAACGCGATGTGGCGCTACATTATTGTAGCCCAGTTTGTGCTGATTACAATGTAATCTGACTTTAGCCATGAATATGTTTTTAAGATACTGAAAAATGCACAAATGTCAGGGCATGTCAAAACTTCTTCAGGGCCCAAAAACACCCTCAGACCCCAGAGGGTAAAATATATGTGCAATCTTTTTTTTTCCTAGGGTTATAATTGATCTAGTTAAAAGCTTATGTAACTGATGTGCATGTGATGGCATGTGACACTTTATTATGACAGTAAAATTCTTTGTTTTTCAACTGATGTATGTCAGTAAACCAAAGTGAAGCATCTCAAATGCATTTAGCACTTAATTCAGTCATCCAGTGACTATTTTTGCCGCAGACCCTGTGACTGTGTAGCATTTTGTTTCAGCAGACAATGTGCTCATTTGTTATCGGTTATCAAGAGTTCACCTAAAACTCAAGCAGGGTGTCCCATATCGTCCTAAAAAAGAAAGCAAGAGTGTCCCTTACTCTCCTCTGCAGAAGTTGGCAACCCTAGCAGCTCCGTTAAGTGCTCGTAAGATTTCCTGTGATGCGAAGCAAGCGGTCGAGGGGGTACGTAATGGTTTCAGGCACGCAGCGGCGACGTGTTAACACATTGTTTACAGTGATTTATTCAAGGCAGTCTCTTAGCGGCAAGCGAGGGGATGTCAAAGAGGATTTTTAAAGCGAGCCAGAGAGCCTGATTTGAATATGCATGCTATGCAGATGAGCCGGTCCTTCTCCAATGCTGATTGCTGCATAAACAAAGCGCAGCGGACATCTGAGGGAGCTGCTGATACATGTAGATGTGAACGCAACAAGCTTCACTGCCCCGTGTTTGCGCTGCTCATTCATCCGAGACTAGATCAACAGATAAACCTGCCTCATCACTTAATCATATCTGGCATTAGTTTTGCTGCGCATTAATCTGTCTCGTGTATAATTAATTTGTTTTGCAAACTTGTGCGCACCTGACCTTTTTTTTGTGAATTGGGATTAGGCGACGCCACCCCTCACCTCACCGCAGATCTAGTCTGTCGTTTACAGAGTGTCCTGACATCTCTCACGCACGCTTCTGGGTCACCGCCTTTCAATGATTACCTCTTATTGGATTAGTCAAAGCCAGGAGACGTTGGAATCTCCTGAAAAAAAGCACCACAGGTAGTTTAGTGCGCTCCAGTGACGCGTAATTGATGTCTTTAATAAAGGATGAGCTTCATTCTCTCTGCACAAGTTATTTACTGAAGTGTTTTCTGGTCAAAGTATCACTGCATTTCGGGCAGGTCACCCTGCCAGAGCTCCTGATGCAACCGGAGCGCAGAGTTCAAGCAGGCTAAGGGCAGGTGTGCTGGAAATTGAAATGATAATGTAGATATAATAACATGATAATTTATTGGCTATTTTGCACCTGTTTTCTGTTTCAAAGGCAATTTAGAAAAACAAAGTGTGCTTGTTTTTTAAAGCATGTACTGTATCCTATATGAGGTTACATGTAAAATGCTTAATTTTTAGTCTTGATTGTGCAAACATTTAATTAGTAAATTACACAGACAGTTACTGTCGCATTTCATGGAACTATTTGCAGCTAATTGTCGATTAATGATGTTGTAAATGGTGTGTGATAACTAGAAAGGAAGGCATTTGCTATTAGAATTAATATGAAAGGTTTTATTCTCCAGTTTAATCTTTGCACATAACAGCAAAGTAAAAAATGTTATGTTGATTTGATAAATTGCTGGGTTGTTATTAATATAAAATAAGCAAGACATGTTAATATAATAAGTTAATATGTCAGTTATTCAACTGAATTTGCTGTTTTAGATTTTTAAACATTCATTTTTCAATCATTTTGGGTCATGACATTTGTTTTTAAACTTAAAATATTTTGTTTATTTCCTGGTTTAAATTATATTTTGAATTCCAGATTATTTTTTAGATAATTTTTTAACATTTAGTTTATTTCTAATAATAATAATTGTTATTGTTGTTGTTAATAGCATTCAGAATTGTAAATAGTTAATAATAACAATAATATAATATTAAATATTAGGATTTATATTAGGAATATTAGGAAATATAAAAAAACTCTGCACACTTGTGAATGTTCTTTTTTCCTAATTTTCCAATTCACCTTTTCACTGAAATTGTAATAATAATAATAAAAATAATAATAATAAAAAAAAAAAAAAAAAAAAAAAAAAATAATAATAATAATAATAATAATAATAATAATAATAGCAATAGTTAGGTCATAATATTTATTTGTTTTAATTATTTTAAAATTAAATTAAACATTTCCTGGTTTAAATTAGCTTTTAAATTCAACATTATTATTGTGTAAATTAAAACATTTCTAATAATAATAATTGTTGTTGTTGTTGTTGTTGTTGTTCTTGTTTATAGCGTTCAAAATTGTAAATAGTTTTAATTTATATTAGGCCATAATATTAATATTTAATATTTAATTTAATAATTATTTTTAAGTTAAATAAAACATTTAGTTTATTTTGGTTATTATCTGGTTTATCTGGTTTAAATTACCTTTTAAATTCAACATTATTATTGTGAAAATAATAATAATAATAATAATAATAATAATAATAACAATAATAATAATAATAATAATTATTATTATTATTATTATTATTGTTGTTGTTATTATTATTATTATTATTATTATTATTATTATTATTATTACCATTTCGGTGAAAAGGTGAATTGGAAAATTATATTTAAAAAAAAGAGCATTTATAATTGTTATAATGAAAAGTTTTTTTTTGTTTTTTATTATTATTATTATTATTATTATTATTATTATTATTATTATTATTGTTGTTGTTGTTGTTGTTGTTGTTGTTGTTTATTATATTTAATATTATATTATTGTTATTATTATTATTACCATTCAGAAATGCGCATAGTTTTCATTTATTATAGGTCATAGCATTTAATTGTTTGAATTATTTTTACATTTATGAAAACATTTCTTTTATTTTCTGATTTAAATTAGAATTTAAATTTCCTTATTATTATTGTGGAAATAATAATAATAATAATAATAATAATAATAATAAATATGTCCATAAAGCATTTGTATTGTATTGTATGGGGTTTTATTTAAATCTTTGCAACATCAAAAAAAAAGTTATATGAATTTAATAAATTGTCAGATGTGATATTATTATTGTTATTTGCATAATAATAATAATAATAATAATCAAAATATCACAGCAAAAAAGTTATAAATTGATCAATTTAATTTCAAAATTACATTTTTTTTATATTATTTTATTTTTAGTTTGTTGTTGTATTTAATAATATTTTAAATTATCTTTTATTTTTATATTTTCAGTTTTACTTTTAATTTTAGATTTAAAATTATTATTATTATTATTATTATTTCAGTGAAACTGTGAATTGGAAAAATAACAAATTTCTTTAGCATTCAGAATTGTGCATAGTTTTCATTTATTTTTGGTCATAACATTTATTTGTTTGAATTTTTATATATATAACAAAAAATATATAGTTTATTTTATAACTGATGGCTTACAATTGCTCATCCATCCCTTTGGGGTGTTCAACCATTGCAGGCATTAAGGTGTGTGCTGCTCGCTTTACCAGTCTACCTCTCCGCTCTCAATTCATTTCCCTCTGATTTAAGTTCCCCTGAGCTTTCACTGATAGCTGCGTCGTCATTCCTCCTTTGGATCCATCACCCGGCTCTTTAAGAGGGCCACAGTCTGCTGCGTGGCTTATGATGCTGCTCTGACAGCTTCAATGCGGCTGGAGTACAGCTATCTCCAGGAGCTCTTGGTCTGTGAGCTTGTCCGGCCTGTCAGCATTTCAGAAAGTCGTCACTTCAGCCCGCACCCGCTGTGCGAGTCAGAATGCAACGAGAGTGATTAGATCCAGTGTTGTTGTGAGAGCAGCCGTGATTGAAGCCGGAATGCGACAGCCTGGATGCCATAAACGTGTTGCAGCGTCGTATCCTTTCCCTTAAAGTTTTATCCGCTGTATCTGCCAAAGTACAATTTTAGAAGTGCTACATCTCAGGGCTTAAAGTCAAAAAAGTGGTGGCCCAAACAAATGACTCCCGTCCGGAAATAGATAGCTCACACAGCCTTTCAAATCAAGGCCTGAAATGTCTCAGTTCTGCTCGGGACGGAAGAGGAATGAGCCATTTCTCACCGGGGAGACAGCGGGATTAACTCCAGACAACTGCTCATTACCTCCCATCACAATTTATCCTCTACTTTTATTGGAGATGATTGGATTAGATCACTTTTGTCCCTCTCCATCACTCACAGGAAGGCAGTGTATTGACCATGTTTAAAAGGGCAAGGCAACCTCACTTACTGTTTACTGCACTGTGGGAGTCCAGTGCATTGTAGTCATAGATAATTCAATGCCGCAGACGTTTCCTTTTCATTCTCCGGGTTGTGGAGCGCCTGCGATAACTCGTGCTTTGTTTATCTGAAGCGCAGGATATTTGAGCAATGGAAGATTGTGTTTGCCAGGTGAAGGCTAGTTTGCCTTAACGTGTTTGTACCAAGATGATGTTGTTTGTTGAATATCATACAGTAGCCTACCTTGACGGATGAGTATGCAGAGAATACTAAAAAACAGCCTTCAAGATATGACCTGGTTGTTTAGCTTATGGCAGAGCACTCTACTGAGAAGTGCAACATGGTTATAGAAAGCTAAATGTTAGCATTGCCATACATTTCAAATGGTAAACAGGTTTGAAGCAATGTATAGATAGCATTGTGAATTGAGAGGGGATCCCTGTTAACCGCATATGAAGAGTTCAAAAACCAGCTATAAGCCATCTCTGTCAAAAATGAGAAAATGATACTGAATGAATGCTCTTGACACACATTATACGTCCATCAAATACTTTTACTACAAACTCGCTAAAATCCCACCCTCAGACCAATCAGAAGTACCAGTGCTTACATAGAAACCTATACATTGGAGCTTGATAAAAATGCATTTTTTAAAGAAAGATGTCAGATGGATTTTTGGGCTTTGCATCTGAACTCTTCATACACTTCTCACTAATGGCTAGAGAACTATTAATAACACACAACTAATTCTTTAACTGGGCAAATAAACCAACTGTAAACAGCTGTTAACAGAAGCCAGAGATGCTGAAGATGAACACTGTATCAGGCAGAGAAAACTCACTTCACTGTGCAAAATATAGAGGGTTTGCACTTACTTCACAATTTGGTCAGTTACCCAGATGTGCGGACATATTGGCCATTCTTGGATGTAAACAGCATGGATTGCACGGCTAAAGTACTACTTAATATGTTGTTAACTACTTACTACTTAATAAGGCCAATTTATGCTGTCTAAACCACTGGAAAATGTGTGGAAGCTGCTAAATCATATAGAGAAGGACTTAGTAAGCAGGAAAGGGCACAATATGTTGACAAACTAAATTTAATACATGGTAAAGATACGTACGAGGGGTATTTATTAAGATATTAGCCTAATATTTCACCTGCCTGACCGGGATAAGATAAGGATAAGAACAAATACAAATGTTGTCAAGATTCTTGACAACAAACGCCTTCTAAGACAGTTTTTTGCACTCTTCTCCTTGATTTGTTATAACTTTTGTCAGTCTATACTCCATATGTTTTTCCCAGGCAGACCAATTAGTACAGTCCAAAACATGGCATTAATTGATCATTTCCAGCAGCAATAATCAGCAAAATATGCAAGTTTCGTTCAGTTTAGTGGCATTGTTTTCATTCAGTGCCGCCAGCATCTCCATTTGATAACGCATTGTGAAAACACTCTATTGAAGAAAATCCTAAATATTGTATTTGGTGTGGGGGTTCACGTGAATGCATTTCTGAGGAGAGCTGACTGTCTTCAGAAAAGTTTAGATGGTAATTTCTGCTCATCTTACCTACTTATAATGCATTTTAATATAGTATTCAAAAGTGTAGCTGCTTTGTTTACAGCAGCAGCCAAGGAAGTACTGTATTGCTATTGTTCCATAAGCACCACCTGCTGTCAGAGAGTGAATTTGCGCCTCATTCAGAATGTCTGCTATTTTAGTTTCGTTCAGATGTTTTATGTAGCATAATTTCACAAAGCTAATGTCAAACCATTCTGTTTTTGCTTATTAAGTTTCTAAGTTTTGAAATTATACAATCGAATTTACTTCAAAAACTGCACATACTACACGTAGCATGTTGTTTGGATCGTGCTTAAAATGCAGTGGTTATGCAATTGTTTCATGCAGTCTGATTCATATAAAGGCAAAGTCAGGGGGAAAAAATGTGATAAACAGTGAAACCATCAGAATTCAAAAGCCATCTCACAGCAGGCCTGTGTAGTTTAGTGATTCATAGAGGAAAAAAACAAAAACAAAACAAAACATTTATTTATATATATATATATATATATATATATATATATATATATATATATATATATGGTGGAAGTCAAAAACCTAGCACTATATATGCACATTTTATCTTAATGTAAAACATAAAAGTTTTAAGTTAAGTTTAAACTTAAATGTAAGTTTAACGCTGTATTTATTTGATCAAAAAATATAGTATAAATAACACAATTTAAATTATATAAACTAAATTCTACAATAATATTAATAGTTTAATCTTTAAAAATCAAATGTAATTTTGTAATATTATAAACGTCTTCACTGTGTGTAGTGTATCTTTGCTGAATAACCGTATTAATTTCTTCTCACCATTTTATTTTACTTATTTTTTATGTAGATTTTTATTTTTTGTTCCCCAAGTGCAAAAGAAATGTGTTTAGCAAAGCTTACAGAATGCAGCTCTCAGTTTAACACATTTTACCACGCTGAAATCGGAGAGACAGGTTTTTCCCCAAAATCTGAGCAGAAAATGCAAAAACAACTGCAGATTGTGTCTAGCCATGACACACACCCAGACTGTGTGCTTGAATGCCAGCAGAGGACCCCTCCAGCTCACTCTGTGTTTGGATGAGAGGAAGAAGCGGGAGGATAATTAACAGTGCCCTTTTAATTCTGTGAACATGTAAAGCAACCTGGCATCTAAAGGCTACAAATACAAAGTTACCTAACCATGATGAAAAATGATACAGACTATCAACCCAGTCTCCTCATGCTGTCAGGATGAAATCTATTTAAGAAAGCTTTTAAGAAACACGATACAGTTCCTAAGGCTTATTTCAAGTGCTTGAGGCGTGTTTTTAATAAACGTACATGATCTGAAGCTATATAGATATCGTGTAGTTGCTTTATCTCTGGATATGAGCTTGAAAAGAAGATTATTTTCATTTTAATCCATCATGCCTGTGTCATTGAAAAGCCCTTCCTTTTGTAATAGACTGGCACACAAAGGTGCTTTTCATATAATTTGTGCTTTTCTTCATTTCTTTGCCAAAAGCTTAAATAACAGCTAGGGGGGCGGGGGAGACTAAAGTGAATTGAACATCAATTGAGAGTAATGTTATGCATTCCACGTTCCAATCAATTTTGTTGGCACACTAACCGACGTTCACTTCTGGGAAATCTACAGCACCCGGACGGAAGCAGCATTCTGAGCAGGAAGTGCCTTCGGTGTGACCTTGAGATACATGGACTTTACGTTCCCTCAGCATGTACACACAACAGACTTAATTGTATCCATAAGCACATGCGTAATACACATTATCATGCCATTGTTTACTTGAAAAATGTAAAACCAAAATTATATGCACATATACAATACCTTTGAAAAGTTTGAGGTCGATAAGACTTTTAATGTAAAGACGTCTTTAATTGAAAGACTCAGTGAATGCTCACCAAGACAGCATTTAATTTATTAAAATAAAACTGTATTATTGTGTAATATTATTATCATTTTAAATGAAATTGTAATTTATTACTGTGATGACAAAGCTGAATTGTCAGCATCATTACTCCAGACTTCAGTCACATGGTCCTTCATTTGGTGATTTGGTGCTCGACATTTATTATTATAAGTGCTTTTTAATATTTTTGTGGAAACCATGATTTCATTTTTATTTTATTTATTTATTTATTTATTTTTTCAGGACTCTTTGATGAATACAAAGTTCAAAAGTTGCAAAGACGTTCTTAGTGTAGATCAAAGGATTCTTGTTCTTGCTGAATGTAATTATTAAATATCAAGCTAGCTAGCTAATGACCACAAAAATGTGATTGTTAGTTTCTGCATTTATTTTATTATTACTAATATTTTTTAGGTTACAGGACAAAATATGATGTTTCTTATTCAGGGTTTCGCAGTGTCCAGAAGTGACTTGAGAATGCCTTTAATAAAAAGAATAATAATAATAATATACATGCAAATACTCAGAATTTCATTCCATTTTAAATCTTAAAATGTTTATTTAGATTCAGAACCCTGGATGCCAAATAAATGCAATTCAAATTCTGGTAATTCAATGATTTTAAGAGTATATGCATGCATATTCTTATTCTTATAGGGCTGTCATGATTCCTCGATTCAGCTCAAGTACTCAATTTAAGAATATCCTGAACTGCACTTTGCCCATGTCGAGTAACCGACAAAATGAATGGGAATTCATATTAGAATTGCATTTTAAGGCTGCATGATGTGTTAAACCCATTTAAACATCATAATACAGCATAATACTTTTGTGAATTCATAAACGCTGCAATACATGCATCTCAGAGCGGCTCTAGTCATGGTAAATGCTGCTCCACACAAACTTTTATCATTTACCTGTATGGAGCATCTCAAACACCATTTCTGCACATTGCTGTGATTATGGGTTTATTACAGCTTTTATCTGGGAACGCAACATAAACCATTTATAAACCTAAGCCAAGCACAGGAGAATACATTAATATCTATCTTAATATGCTAACTGTTTATCGCAATGTCAAAATAAAAGCTTAAACCCTCACTCTGAGTTTACACGTTTTGATGTCCACATATGTAAGAAATTACAGTGGCTGTAGCATTTCTGTTGTAAACAAATGCCTAAATGTTAAAGATTAAGTGGACATTTGAATTAAATGTTGTTTAGTCAATATTAAACGAGGATTAGATCACGCTGTAAAGTGTAAAAACACTATGAATATGATGCATCATATAATGCATAATGTACGTTAGTTCTATTGTTTACAATGCATGATGTATTTGTTCAATAAAACCATATGATTACTTGTTTTTGATACTTTATTTGCACTAATTATTATTGCCTCATTGCTATTATATATGTATTTTAAGTAATTTTTAAAGGATGTTGTTTGTTTAGGTCTATTTTAATTCCCTTAAAATATATAGATATATAATTATCCAATTACTTGATTATTCTTTCAAATAATCGACTGATTACTCAATTACCAAAATAATCATTAGTGACAGCCCTATTTATTATTATTATTGTTATTAAAAGGCATTTTCAAGTCACTTCTGAGCACTTAAAAACACTTCCTACACTCTTGGTGTCCTTCAAAAGCCTTCAGTAGCTTAAAACAAAACTCAGGGTCTCTTCAGAAAAAAAATATAACCCATTAAAGTTGGCCTTCTGCTAAAGTGCTTTCAGAAAGTGAGGAGAGTTTGGAGCTCAGAGTTCAGTGACATTCAGCGGGTCGGGATGGGCAGCGTTAGGGCATTTATCAGCGGCTCCACAGACCTCAGGCAGCTCAGAGAGCAGCCGGCCTAAAGTGGAGGTGGCAGGCAACCAGAGGCTGTCAGCTTTGCCAAGTGAGAGATAAGAAGCTCGGACAGCAGTGCCTGGCAGGAGCTGCAGTGTTCTGGAGCGTCACAGTCCTTCAGAATGGGTCTTCCAGAGCAATTCCTGCCAAGTCCCCATCACGCTTAGTCACTGTAGTCAGGTGGGATCCTTGCTAATCCGGCTAGTGATCCCACTCGTTCTGTACCTCGGACCCCCCTCGAGGGCTTAGTGGTCCGAGGCCTGTTTGCAGGTGCATTTGTACAGGAGCCGAGACAATTAGTGTGAAGCTAACGGCTCTCTGAGAGGGCTTTGTACTGAACAAACCTTCCCTGTGTGCTTTATTTTATCCCTCTTTCAAAAGAAAGCTCATTTTTAGACCTGTACTTCTCTACCCAGATTTTACTTTGGACCAACACTTTTAGAAAAAAAAAGGTACAAAAGCTGTCACTGAGGCAGTACCTTTTCAAAAGGCACAAATAAGTACACTTTAGGTACTAATATGTATACACTTTTGTTCCTTTTTATCTGAGAGTAAACACAGTAGAAAGATATAAACACAACTATATAATGAGGATAGTAACACTTTACAATAAAGTCTCATTTGCATTAACTAACATGAACTAATAATGAACAATGTATTTTTACTATATACATATATACATACAAATATGTTCATGTTTATTCACAGTACATGCTAACGTAACAGATAAAACTTAACATTTTAATATCGTATTAGTAAGATTTGCATTTAATATTGACTAACAAGAATAAATGCTATATAATAGTTACTTAACTTTAACAAATGAAACCTTATTGTAAAATGTTACTGGATATTAGAGTATAATAATAATTTCCAGTATACCATAATAAAATATTTTATGAAATAAATGTTTAATACATTATTGTGCAATAATGTTGTTTGGGGATATTAAAGAACAAATGTTCTTCAATATTTAGTTTATATAGATATTTTTTAATTCTTACATTTAAAATGTAAATAAATGTATGAATTTATTAAATGTTACATGATTGTTTCTGTCTTCCACATGTCAAATTCTACAGGTATAAATATTAAATATTTATATGTAAAAAAAAAAAAATGCATGTTAAATACATAAATTGCTTTAATTATGTTGTTAGAGTTAATTTTATATTTTGTTTATTTTTAAATGATCTAGTTTTTTTACATTTATTGTGTCATTACAAGATTAAGTGATGGCTAAAAGTTAATTATTTAAAGTTTAATTACCTTGAGCTGGATGGTACCTTGACATGTTATTGTTAGTCCTGCTTTGATTATTATACAGCCAAGCACAAAGTCTTTGCTGATATCAGTGGAAATCCTTTCTACTTCTTATCCTGTACATGTATGCAAGCAGTTTTGCCTCAGAGATTAACTTTATTTTCATATGTGCAGCATAGCCATAAGCAGAAATCTGTAAAATCCTAAAATCAGCACATTGACTGTCTCTTTACTTAAAGGCAGCGGCTCGTGAATTTCATTCAGAGCTTTATGATAGAGCCAAAATGGCTGCCAGTCAGAAAAGGCCAGTTAAACGCAAAAGTAGTCAACTGATCAGATATCACAGTTGCTCTGTTTTACATTTATGTCCAATGCGAAGTGAAGATCTGAGTTTGATTAGTCTTCTGTGTCTAACGCTTCTCGCTCAAGGACAGAGAACATCTTTCCATTGTAGATCTCTGTCCCCAGGGAACTTTAAATACCGTGTTTTTGAATATCGCCTCAGCCGGTGACTGTAAGGGCAAGGGAAGCCATTAGTGCGGAGATGTTACGAGGGTGTCGTGAAGGAGCAGAGTTGGAAGGAAAGCGTTCAGCTTAAAGTCGCCATGAACTTGCATTTTAATCATACTCCCAGATGGTGGTTCGTAAGGTGGAGATGTGTGATAAATTCCTCATGAACATATTGGGCAGCTGCTCTGCCAACCTGCTACATATCAATTGAGCCTGTGAATGAGGAGGAAAAAGCCAATTACATGGAAATTTGTCAAAATATGCAGCATCATGTGTTGTTTTTTGTGTGTATTGGCTTAACTCTGTTCTTGGAGGTATCCATCTGTTTTATTTGCGTGACTGTTTGTATTTGCGCACTGTCAAAAAGCAATTACGTTTTATTCAGCATGCAGAGCGTTTTGAGTCACACACTGGAAATGTGAATTATTTTGAATCTACATTAAAAGGAAAATCACATATTAGACCAACAATATTCCCACAGATGTTGTTCCAACTAGACAGTGGTGCCTGAACAAACAGTTTCATATTGAACAATTTGTCAAGGGTTTTTGAGTTTCCAATATGCTTTGCGTCATGAATAAATATGCACATATTGTTATAGGAATATTGTTTTGCAATTTGCTGTTGTTTTGTTGTTTTTTGTCACTTTTAGTTATTTCTTGAGTGGTTATATTAAGAGTTCATCTTTTAAATTAGTTGAATGTCATTAGTTGATTGATATATATTGATATATATATATACACTACCAGTCAAAAGTTTGGACAAACCCTCTCATTTAATGTTTTTTTAAAGAAGTCTTTTATGCTCATCAAGGCTACATTTATTTGATCAAAAATACAGAAAAAAACTGTAATATTGCAAAATGTTATTACAATATAAAATAATGTTTTTTATTTTAATATACTTTACAATATAATTTATTCCTGTCATGCAAAGATGAATTTTCATCAGCTGTTACTCCAGTCTTTAGTGTCACGTGATCCTTCAGAAATCATGCTGATTTATTATTAGAATTATCAATGTTGGAAACAGTTGTGCTTATTTTTTCAGGATTCTTTGATGAATAACAAGTTAAAAAGAACAGCATTTATTCAAAATATAAATCTTATCTAACAATGTAAATCTATGCTATCACTTTTTTTAATTTAACACATCCGTGCTGAATAAAAGTATTAATTTATTTAAACAAAAGGAAGAATAAAAATGTACTGGCCCCAAACTTTTGAACAGTAGTGCATATTTTTTTAGGAAACCTTTCTATTTTAAATAAATGCTGTTCTTTTTTAATCGTTTATTGGTCAAAAAATCATGAAAAAAAAGTATCACAGGTTCCAAAACAAATATTAAGCAGCGCAACTGTTTCCAGCACTGATAATAAATCAGCATATTAGAATTATTTTTGAAGGATCATGTGACATTGAAGACTGGAGTAATGATTCTGGAAATTCAACTTTAGTTACAGATATAAATACAATTTTTGTGTATATTAATATAGAAAAACATTGATTTATATCGAAAGAATATTTCACAATATTATATTTTTTTCTGTATTTTTGATCAAGTGAAAACAGCCTTGATAAGCATAAGAAACTTCTTTAAAAAACATTAAATGAGAGGGTGTGTCCAAACTTTTGACTGGTTATATATATATATATATATATATACACACACTGTTATCCAGCAAGGATGCATTAGAGAGTTTTGGCATGAAGAATGCAGAATGCAGTCCAATGGATCTAACTCAATCTGACAACATGACATCATAATCACGTCACACACATGTCATACGACTAGTGCTAGATGTAGCAGTTTGCAGCATGCTTCAGAAACCCTTCACCTTCCCCAGCTCCACCTGTATAGATCTGCTATGAGGTGATTCATATATACAATGGGGGTTATTCATATGTGCAGCAGTATTTCTTACATGCTTACAGCAGCATGTTGTGGATGTATTGGCAGTAGCAAGTCTCGGTACTTGCTCTGCCGCAGCAGCAGCATAGCAGATCTATTCCACCAAGACCAAATACATTAACATTGTCATGTACATTATCATGCCAATCCCTCCTAGAGTTGTCATGACAGAACTGAAGTTTTTGTGAACTTTCTATTCATCAAATATTGCATTGCATTTTAATGTCAGTCAGCAAAACTGTTTTCAACTGTTATAATAATAAAACTAAATCTTTCTATAGCACCAAATCAGCATATTAGACTTCAGAATGACTTCTAAAGAATCATGTGACACTGAAGACTGGATTAATGACTGCTGTTTTTTTAAGTGCAATATATTACTGTATTTTAGAGGCCTAAGATATAAAAACTCACAAACTGTAAACTTTTAAATTGTAGTGTGTTTTTGCATTGTTTTTTTTAATTTGTGATTGTATATATGCGGTTGTGTGTGTGTGTGTGTGTGTGTGTGTGTGTGTGTGAGTGTGTGTGTGTGTGTGTGTGTGTGTGTGTGTGTGTGTGTGTGTGTGTGTGTGTGTTTGCAGCCAGGGCTTTGTGAGC
This sequence comes from Cirrhinus molitorella, assembly GCA_033026305.1. Taxonomy (NCBI): domain Eukaryota; kingdom Metazoa; phylum Chordata; class Actinopteri; order Cypriniformes; family Cyprinidae; genus Cirrhinus; species Cirrhinus molitorella. The sequence continues at coordinate 2,733,225 of CM065131.1, forward strand.
CGGTTGCCTGAATTCTTCAGTGATGAATTAAACATTCTGAGAGTCCCGGTAAAGATTAAACATGGCTCCATGTACCCTGTTTTCCTTTGTGTTGTGGAGGTTGTAACTCTCTGCTGTTCTCCAGCAGTGTAATAGTTCATGTTTTGGCTGCACTCTTTGCATCCGTAATAATGTCCACTGCCTTGGCTAAAGCCTTTTCCATTGTGGACACTGGGCACGCTTCCTAGAAAGGGGCGTTCTATGGCAATGCATTACCATTTTGTCAGAGTTTTATCCTATTAAAAAGCCACTTTCATTTGAAGAGGACTATTTGCAGCATTTCAAATCTTCCCTCTTTTTATATTATTACAACACAGAAAAAAAAGTCAAAGTTTGCTTTATGTTGTGTGCGCAGTGAGCTGAAATACTTATGTTTGGTACAACTAGATGCAAAAGCACACATATGGAAAGAATTGCGAATATAAGTGCCTCTGTAGCTTTAGTGATATATGTTTGCCATCATATGTAATATATATCATACGATTTTTCAGAATAGAGTGTTTTTACAACACGTCATTATATTGGCGGCACTGGACATAAACAATTGCACTAAACCAAATGGAACTCGCTAATTTTGCTGATCATTGCTGCTGAAAATGGTCTATTGTTGTCATGTTTTGAGCTGTAATAATCAGTCCAGGAAGAACATTTGGAGTAATATAGACTGACAAAAGTAACAAATCAAGGAGAAAAAAACAGCATTAAAATACAGTACTGTAGTAGCTCTAACTGTTCAACTACAGTTCAAAAATGAGGTTTAATTTCTAATAAGAATATATTGCTGTCAGCCACTTTAACACTGTAAATACACAGTTTGAACATTAACACTGCACAGTGCTTACAAACACGTAAATAAACGTAATAATATATAATAAAATATTAAAACGTTAGTCAAATAAAGATTAAATTAAATTGTATTGTATTTTAACATTCATTTATATTTAATTTAATGATTCATCTGCATACCACTAGAGGGAGCCTGAGTACTACTACACTTTGAGAACCACTGCTCTATAACATATATGGTAAGTGAAATTTAATGTAGCTACTGTAATGTAATAGGCTAACGCTAGCAAGCGGCTAACCATGTCCCTTTAGTGGCTCTGTAAAAGACATTATTTGTTTCCCATGCCTTTCCTTCCCTATTACCTACTGTACATACATTTGCAACATTTTAAAAATGACTAATTCATAGTTCATCACAAATTTATTATATTACTGTATCATGCAGTAATATCAAAGATCAGAAAAATTAGGTTTGTGTGCATGTGTGTGTGTTGTGGGAGAAACAAAAATCCAGCCTTTAGCCCCCATTGTCTCCTATATTGTTTGTATCAATGATCAATGATACTTTCTTGCATTACAGTTGATTAGTCTAGAGACATTAGCATGTTATTTTGTGCTGATTGTGTTGATAGTATTCAGGATAATTAACATATTGAGTAATGTCTGTTGTGAATTAATTTATGGTGGAATTAGATTAACAGAATTTGATGCAAATGTTTCTTCAGCCTGAAGTGTAATTATGTCATGATAATGAGACTCTCCTAAGCAACAGACTCATTAAAATGTTTCTACAATATAACTATAAACATAACAATAATAATGAAACTCATAGTTATTAATAAATTACTCTGGAAACAGCTAGTAAGTATTATAAAAATTGTGTGAACAAGTCTTAGAGAAAACTATATATATATATATATATATATATACAGGCAGTATATATACCACAAAACCAGTCATAAATAGCCTGGGTATATTTGTAGCAACAGCTAACAATACATTGTATGGGTCAAAACTATAGATTTTGTCCTCTTTTTTTTTTTTTTTTTTTTGCACCCTCAGATTCCAGATTTTCAAATAGTTGTACCTCAGCCAAACATTGTTCTATCCTAACAAACCATACATCAATGGAAAGCTTATTAATTCAAAATTGACCCTTAATTTGTGGTCCTGGGTCACACACAGACATACATATATATAAATATAAAGGAATGCATTAACTAAAAAAAGAAAACAAATATAAAAACTATTTCCAAGACTTTTGGCTGATACTTTGGAACAAGCAGCTCCCATTGCAAGCTGCCAGTGAGAGACGGCAGCATCTCTTGCTCTGAGTGCGGCGTCTGACAGCTCGAGATGAACAAAACGTTACAAATGAGCGGATGCTGCCACCAGCGCCCTCATCTCTTAAATCTGTAGCGTGCCGAGGCAAGGTGACGAACAAAAGAGAAACCTCTCTCAGTCATCTATCCAACAACAGGCCCTTCTGAATGAAGAGGCAGCGCTCTATTGTTATTGATTGTTAGGGAAGGTGTCCTAGATCTCAATGTGAAACTATGATTCAGGGGCCGACAATGAAGGGTCCAGGCTTTTCAATTATGTACCTGCGCTGGGAAAAGATAATTTAGAAATGCCCATCTGCGGCCTTGCCACACAAAACAGACCCTTTAGAAAGAAAACAGAAGTTTCCAGAAACTGACGTTACCACAATTCTCTACGTGACAGCTCACATTTATTTCTATTTTATTTTATCAGTTTTATAATTTTATACAGAGATAAAATGTTACAATTTTATTTAATTTGTATTTTACATTTTTTTCTTCATTTTATTTATTTATTTTCATTTTATTTTATTTATTTTTTTCATGCTTTAGAGACAAAGTTATGTTGGTCCACTTTATATTCACAAATATATTCACATTTGGCCGAGTTCACTAAACACTTGAATAAATAATTATTTTATGTTTTTGTAATTTCATTTATTTTATTTTATTTTTAAAAAGAAAATGATTTTATAATTTTATTTAATGTGTATTTTACTATTTTTATTCTGTTTATGTATTTATTTATTTATTGTGCTTGTAAGCACAGTTATGTTAGTCCACTTTAAGGATGGAATGTTATGCATACCATGTTATATTCACAAAACATTATTTTTATTACATTTTTTTAAAGTTGTTTTACAAATATTGCTGCAATAAAATATTATTTTATTGCATTGTATTGTAGTTTATTTTATTTTAAAAAGATATGTATAAGTGTCGACATTTGTTGCAGAATATAAAAAATGATCATAATTTCAACAGTAAAGGCTGCATTTGAAAATTGTAAAATATTGTTATAAGTTCAGTTCTTAATTTACATCATATAATTTAAAGTGAACAATCATAAATTCACATTATCACAATTCTCTATGTGACATCTCACATTTTAATTTATAATGGAAAAAATATTTTTTCATATGTTGCTGTTTAACAGCAGCAGTTTTTTTTTGTTTGTTTGTTTTTTAACTATAAATACTATAAATGTCTTTTTTACAGTGTATGTATAAATGAAAATAGAAATATTCCATTAACAAATGTCAGTTTATTTCACTGTAGGTAATATTTCATCTCTACACTTCAATTATACTTCAATTCTCTCATAAAAGATTATAAATGATGAAATTAAACTACTTTTTTTTTAATGTCCATTTTAAAGATATTGATGCTAATGCTAAATGACATCCAGTATGATTTCAGTGAAATGAAACAAATTCTGGTGTTGAAAAGCCATATTGATGAGGCTTTAGGAGTCCATGTGATTAAAAGTCTCTTTCACAGTTTTATAATTTTTTCCTCCAATTTTTGCATTGTTGTCTTTTCTGTGCTCAAAAGTCACTTCTCCTGTTGTAAAGGAGTTCAACGCAACACTTTTGCCCTCCTACAGTACGTACTGAGTGACAGGTCTGGATACTGTGATCAACAGAGTGTAGAGAATTGATCTGTTCCTACAAGATCCTGTAAACCTGTTTACAATCCTCTCAGCGCCCTACACATCAAGACTCGCGCTGAAGCCTGTACAACAGCAAAAACAAACAGCCACACCAGAGGATGGAACAGTCCAAGTGATTAAAGTTGAATGTGTTGTGATAGTGATGGGCTTTTTAGGATTCAGAACAGGTTCGTGGTGGAAAAGGATGAGGGAGATGAGCAGGTGGGCCGCCACACAGAACACAGCTGCTGCGTAGCGACAGAGAACAGAGCGAAAACACCAGAGCGCCACTCTACAGACGTGACTACAGACACGCTTAAGACTCTATCTGCTTGTCTCTTCCTAAAATATTCATTAGGGCTGTTCATTAGGGGTGAAATGAGGTTGGCAAATCGCATTTTGATGCGTCTAGACTGGATGTCAGAAGCAGCATGACGATGGCTTATGTGCTTTGGATTTTCTAGATCCTCTGATCATGGTTACATTTAAATTACTTTCAGTTCAGGATGGAATGTTGCTCATATGCTTATATTCACAAAACAGTTCAGATTTGTACAAGTATCACTCAAGTATATGTGACCCTGGATCGCAAAACAGTTGGAAGTAGCACTGGTATGTTTGTAGCAATTGACAAAAATACATTGTATAAGTCAAAATGAAAAAATAAAAAATGTATGCCACATATTATTAGGATATTAAGTAAAAATCATGATCATGAAGATATGTTGTACATTTCCTGCCATCAATATATCAAAACGTACATTTTGATTAGTAATATGCATTGCTAAGAACTTCATTTGGACAACTTTAAATCCTAACAAACCATACATCAGTGGGAAACTTATTTTTTCAGCCCTCAGATGATTTATAAAAAAAAGATCCTTATGACTAGTTTTGTGGTCCAGGGTCACATTTATGTATTTTATTTTATTATTTAGTTTTTAAATGTATTAATAATAATATTATTTTATTATGCTTTAAAGACAGAGTTATGTTGGTCCATTTAATTTTATTTTATTACCAAATTGAAAACATTCAGTTTATATGCATTTTTAGGCAAGGCAAGTTTATTTCATACACAATGGTAATTCAAAGTACTTTACATGAAATGAAGTACAATAATCACAAATCAGTATTTGCAACAGTAAAACAAGGAATTTAAATACTTTTACAACTATTTAAAAACTGATTAGGGTTAGGGTTAAACTGTTAAAAATAGAAAAGAATTATACATAGTGCAATCAGTTTGGATGTAGCACAGTGCTCATTCAGTAAATGCACAGCTAAACAGATGAGTTTTGAATCTAGATTTAAATGTAGCTAATGTTTTAGCACTTTTGATCTCTTCTGGAAGCATTTTTTAGGCTTCCAGATTCTCCTCTGGAATCAACTTTAGGCATTTTTACATTGCTTCAACGAAGAATAATTTTGTTTATCTATTTTTATTCACACCACAAACTGTTATACAGCTGTTATTAATAATAGTCACCTTTTTTCAGATCATTAGTCAACAAATCCTCTGTAAACACCGTAAGTGCAGTGGAGGTTGCAGTCACACAGATGGATCTTTAATTTATCTGAGCCGAGTGCTCGCTAAAAACCAGCTTGCTCGTAGATCATTCTGTGGATTAAGTCACCACAAGTTCATTTTTATTCTGACTTGTTGCTTTTTAATTAGTCGATTAATTATCACCAGCCAAGCCATTTTGTGGAGTTACATTATAGGTGGGAACTATCACACTTACAGAGCAATCAGCCAGTCACAATGATGCAGAGGCACTTCCTCCTCTCACTTTACATGTTTCTTTTATGTTTATAACCCAGAGACACTAAAATCGCACATTTTAATTATGTATTAGTGTAATACAAGTGTCCTCTTACTGTATCTAACTGTATACAGTAACAATCTTGTTTTTTTTTATGTCTCTGCCATATATCTTTAATTTATGCTCCCTGATCTCATGACAAAAACGTACCCGTGGGAAATACGTACCAGTAAGTACATATCACTGCAGTTTCCAACAGAAATCAACACTAGACACAGCAAAACAGCACTTGTAATCGTTTTTGTACACAATTATGATTACAGCTCCATATGTTTTTTTTCCAGATGTAGCAAACTTGCTCGGTAGCTCAGTGGCAAAGAATTAGACTTAGGATTCGGAATCCTTGGGTACGAATCCTGTCAAAAACATGACTCATGATGAAAGAGCTGAAAGACTGAATAAGAACAAGCTGAAACGGCATGCATGTAATTGCGTTTTTACATCACATTTGCTTTTGTTCATACTATCTGGTAGGTTTTTGTACAGTGACACGTACAAAACCAACATCACATTAAATGTACTATATTTGTGACCCAGGACCACAAAACCAGTCATAAGTCACTGGGATATTTTTGTAGCAATAGCCAAAAATATATTGTATGGTTCAAAATGATAGATTTTTATTTTATGCCTAAAATCATTAGAACATTAAGTAAAGATCATGTTCCATGAAGATATTTTGTAAATTTCCTACCTTAAATATGTAAAAAAAAAAAATAATAATAAAAAAATTTGAAGAGTAATTGCATTGTTGTGTATAGAACTAGTAACAAAGGAATGTTGAGTTTCATTAAAAGCTTATTGTATCACTGCATTACAAGCTTACTGTATTATGTAGAGTATTGTGAGAGAGAAATGGATTGGGCGAGAGTGATTGCCTGCATCTAACTTTCTTCAGATCAGTCTCACAATAGTTTAAATATCTGCTGAGGAAAGCATTATCTTTGTCGTAACAATAATATCCTTTCATCTGTTAAGGGTGATTTTAATGCTCAGTGCATTTGTTCGCTGCGTCAAGCTGTTGTTGAAACTAAAAATATAAAAGTTGTAAAAGTTTTTACTGCTGACTCATAAAAACAGTCTCTTGTCACCATCTAATGGCTGAACAGTGCAACTAAAATCACCATCATGAACACGCACCATTTCTCAATACTGAACACTAGTATTAAATACTATTGTTTAAAATATTACTTATGGAATCATAATATTAATAAACAACAACAAGAGCAGCCATCATAAAAATTGCTAGGCCATTCAGTCAAAAGTACAAAGGCAGCGCTCTAATATACAGCATTGAATTTACATAAACATGAGATTTTGCCAAATCTATCTTTTTTTATGACTGGTTTTGTGGTCCAGGGTCACATTTATGTTGATCTGTTCCAGGGAAAATCATCAAACTCTCTTTTAGTGCCACTCAGTGGACATTTCACATCGAATATGTCACCAAACGTACATGGTGGAACGTAATCTGTGTTTTACGAAAAAGTTTCCACACTTACGTTTTCGTAATGCAATCAGGTTGTATTTATAATTTTTAGCTTCTAATGCACATTTAATGTCTGTTAAAGTCACTTAAGAGTTACCATTGTAATCTTGTTACCTAAACACGTGAGGTGCTGAGCTGGTAGTGTGTGTCCATTGCCTGGGCTACGGTGCAGAGTTTTGTTTATTATTCATAGAGTTATAATACTTAATCATACATTCTGTCATGCTGCATGATTAGAGAAGCCCTCTAGCTGAGAAACCTTTGGGAAATATGAAGAACTGAGAGAGAGAGAGCTGTGTAATCCATTACAATCCGTTCCTCTTTGGGGAATTAGCCCTCTTATATGACAAACGAATGGCACTTATGATGGGATTTATTACTGTCACCTTCCCAAAATACTGTGTGTGTGTCTGTTTTTTCTAATATGTGAATCCAATATGTCTACAAAGCTAATGACAAGCTAATTGACGCCTGACTGTGATTGATTATTTGATTGAGTGATTGATGTTTAGTATATGCAACAAAATCGATTTAGGGTTATGGTACATAGGATTTATTAGGGATAATGTTACCCAGACACATTTCATCACACTGTGCAGCTGAAAGTCCAAATTCCCATTTCAATAAAAAAAGCTCTTTTCTGTGATTAAAGACACTAAACCGTCATTTCAGTCTGGGCGCACATAATCACATTCACTCCGGTATCACAGCTTTGCTTTGTGCTCTCGGAAGTCAAGCTTCATACCCAAAATAGCACGTATGCACAAAACAAGTACAAAGACCTCTGTGAATCATGTGGCAGAAGAGGAATCAGCCAGCCGAACTCAAATGACATTTGCCATCACGCATTGTTCACTGTAAATACAGGCTTTATTGAAATGGCTTTTGGGGGTGTTGGATACGAAGCCAGCGGTGAAATATGCTCCTGAGTAAAAGCATTGCGAGGTCATTAGCTGGCGCACGAGGTTCATTTATTCTTCAGTGTGCCACGCCGCCTTCCTTCCTCCCTCCCAATCTGATCCGCAAAATGGAGGTTCTGGTCACGGGCCAAACAAGATATTCATGTGGAAATGTGACCAGCGTGCAAGATGTCTCAATGTGGTGGTCTCTGATTTACATAAGCTCCACAGAGTCACTCACACAGAATTCTTCCAAGTAACTTAGTTATTGCCACTGTACTGAGACAGCAGTAGTGACAAAGTATGTAGCATCCACACAACATACGAAAGCACAGCTTGTGCGTGTGTAGAATTCCGGTCCTCAAATCTGATTGGCTAAAAGGAGTGAGACATTCTAGTGATATCGGAACTCCAAACGTTTCACTGGTTTGCATCACTCTGCTTGCAGTATTTTTATCACAGTGAGTACCATGGCGGACACACAAATCCACTATTATTTTACAAATAATACTGTTTTTGTGTCACGTAATGTAGTTGTATAATAAATACTTTAAATACTTTGTCTCTATAGTGGTTAAACAAGACATATAATTTGTTTTTGTTTGTTTTTTTTTTTCTTTTTTGTTGTTGCTTGTAGATTAGAATGTGTCCTATTTTTTTTTTCTGAGTAAAAAATATTAACTATTTAAAGTATTTGCGACTGTCCTCCAATCAACTAAGTTTTACCCATTTGTCAGCAAGTTTTGAATCATTTAAAATATAACATTTAGTATGATCACTTATTCTTATATATATATATATATATATATATATTAAATACAGGTCAGAATCAGTATGTTGTTTCATTTTTTACATAAATATATGTTACGGAATTTCTATGGAACATTATTTCACCTAAATTTTGCCAATTTATTTTTTACAAAAGTAGTTTTAAACATTAAAGTACACACTAATAGCTATTATTATTCTAATAGTAAAGAATATAAACTATGCACTGTATATGTGTATACACAAACACACATACACACACACACACACACACACACACACACACATACGCATACACACATATTAATTAGTAAAAACTGATTTTAAATAATTTTTTCTGTGTTCTTCATTTATTACTCTAAGCGTACGATAAAAAAAGTATTCAGCCAAAACTATTTAAATTGGAACAAATAATAGATTAACGAGACCAAAGACTTCCCATTAGATTTACCCAAAACAAATTATATCTCATATTTAACCAGTATAGAGCCGTCAGAGCCAGAGGCAAATTCCAGAAGATCTGGCCGAGGTAAGGCTGCTCTCGGCGGATTCATGAGTGCTGAACAGCCACTGGCGTCCTGGAGCTCACATCTCCCAAAACATCAAAGCAAATTTGTAAACAGACATTATCTTTATTAACAAACAGCATATTTGAAGTTTAAATATCACCTAAAAACAAAGCAAAAAAACAAAAAAAACTAAATTATTTTAAAAACTCTAGCGGATTTGGGCATTGGCCAATTGGACACTCACTGTGAGAAATACAAACTGTGAAATGGTTGGAGTTCTGATATTACAAATATATCGCACTCCTCTCAGCCAGTCAGATTCGAGGATCTGAAAGAACTGTTGTGTATAGAACTAAAATTTGTTTATTACGTAGAGTATTGTAAGAGAGAGATGGACTGGGCGAGTGTGATTACCTGCATCTCATATTCACAATAAACATTAAATAGTTTAAATATCTGCTGAGGAAAGCGTTATCTTTGTCGTAACAATAATATCCTTTCATCTGTTAAGGGTGATTTTAATGCATTTGTTTGTTTTGTCAAGCTGTTGTTGAAACTAAAAATATAAAAGTCGTAAAAGTTTTTGTCTCTTTTTGCCATCTAATGGCAGAACAATGTAACTAAAATCACCATCACTAACATACTCTGTTTCTCAATACTGAACACTATTATTAAATACTATTATAATATAGTATATGATAATAATAATAATAATAATAATATATAATAATATTTAATAAACAACAACAACAGCCATCATAAAAGTTGCTAGGCAATTCAGTCAAAAGTACAAAGGCAGCACTCTGATATACATCATTGAATTTACATAAACTAGAGATTTTGCCAAGTCTGAATAAATAAAGCCTCGTTCAGACTGTCAGCCCGAATCTGATTTTGTGCATATCCGAATGGAATCTGATTTGAATAACTGTCCACACTGTGTATCACAACTATTCATATCCAATTTGTGCATCCTTAAGCACTCTTTCGTTTTACGGAATGTGCGTTGGTTTCTATGGCAATGCTGTTGCGTTGTTATGCCAACGCTAAAAACAGCAATAACAGCAGTACAGTTTGCAATACAGATGATATCTTGTGATATAACGTTGTGGTCATGCTGGATGATAATATCCATTAAAATATTATAATTATATAATCGTCTCCTGAGGCAGCGATATAGATGCAGGTAGCGAAATGAGCGACTTTACTTTGTGCTGCCGTCTCTGCTGGTTTCAAAACTCAAAGAGGTGTGTACACTATGTTTTCCCGCTTGACTTGCAGATAGCAACAACACAAGTGTGTTTCTGTAAATACATATATTATGTTTTCCACAAAAAGCGTATGACGTGTTTACGTTTTATGTGACGTGAAAAAGCTACGCTAAATCCGATCTGACCGGTCAGACTGAACATTTCCAGGAATCTGATTTGAATAGGATTCCAAACCACATATGAAATGTAGCTCAAAACGGATTTGCACAAATCGGATTTCATGTAGTTAGTTGCTGTTTAGACTACCTAAATATGATTGGATTTCAATCAGATTTGCATTAAAATCGGATTTGGGCTGACAGTCTGAACGGCGCTTAATAGATTAATGAGAAAAAGACTACCGTTAGATTTGCCCATAACAAATTATATCTCATGTTTAACCACCACAGAGACATCAGAGCCAGCTTTAAATTCCAAAAGATCTGCCAAGGTGAGGCGCTCTCGGGCGGGTTCATAAGCGCAGAACGACCACTGCAAATTTTCTAATATATATATGTTTGTGTGTGTGTGTGTGTGTCCCAGAGTGGTCCAGCAAGTCAACCACAGAAATAATGAACATGGCAACCACTTTTTCCTGCATCGTCTGTATTTTCTCCCCCATCTGTTGAGCATGATTGTTCAAAAAAAGCACTGTGCAGTTTGGATAGTGTTGGGTCCTTCCCACTGTGCTGAGATGGATAAAGTATGGCTCCCACAATGCCACGGGGGTGGAGAGGCCTTGACTCCATGTAGCGGAGAACAAGGGGAGAGTGCATCACGAATGGGAGGAGGGAGGGAGGATGGGAGGAGTGTAGGGAAGGAGGGGTGCTCTGCCACAGAAGGAGTGCCCGTGGAGAACACTGATTACTTACTTTCAAAACATCAGTTTGATGGAGAGACGCGAGCGGCTTCCCAGCGGCCTCTCATTCGTCTGGGCCACGGCGGCCCGTGATTGATGAGGCGACCGCCGGTGTGAGACCCATGCTGTAGAGCCCGCTTTCATCTCGCTCCCTCTCTCTCTCTCCGTTGCATGCTCTTCTCTCTCCCTTTTTCTTTTTTCATGTCTTGCCCCCCTCTCTCTCCATGGGAGCCCAGGTATACAGGATGCTGATGAAGTTTCAGAAAGAGTATGAGTTCATTGTGTTCATGTGTGGCAGTAACGATTGGTGTGCTATTTATAAAAGCTGCTTCTCTAGCTACTAAACAAGAAAGCAAGATCAATGTATGACCCTTAAATGAAAATGTTTATGAATAGATTTTGATATACTCTCATTCAAAAGATAGCTATATATGGTCTATATGGTAAGTTATTTTGCTTTTGTGTGCCAAACAGAAGAGGGTCTCTATATTAGTGCTGCCACCTGTCTTAATTAGCGGCTAGGCAATTAAGACAGATACCCTGATTAAGGAACATGCTAACGGCTGTCATTTGCTAATAATGAATCGCTCCTAATTTTGCACAGAACCACTGAGAGCTATTGATCTGAGAAAGGGATGTGACTCGCATGGCAAAAGCTTAAAAGCTCGCCGAGTCCATTATGGTCAATGACGATACGCTCTTATTTTTCTTTGCCTCGTGAGAAGGCTTTCTCCCTTTTGTCTCAATCCCCCTTTTTGAAGTTTTTTTTATAGGAGTCGATGTGTTTTGAAGCCACATTTCAATGTCTGGAGTCTGAACATGCTCTGTAGTGCAGTGTGTCTTTTGCTGCATTTATTGATTTCACTGGGTCATTCACATCATTCACATGCATCTCAGCCCTAGACCAGCATCTGAAATCTCACACACCCACACTACATTAAAGCTGCTGTATAATCTTGTCCGATTTGTGGGACAAGTTGGAGTGTAATTAGTGTTTACCTGAAGGACCTTTCCTTGCTAGATGTCTGAGGCATGTTTAAATGATTTCTGTTAGAGTTTGTAATACCATTTCCTAACGGGACAAGCAAGATTTCTGTCCACACTGAAGGCAAAAATTCTGCATCACTCAACAAAAGCAATTACTAACTGTTACTGTTGTCTAGTATTGAGTGATATTTATCTCACACTCATTGAGGGGCTTTCTGAATGCAGTTCTTTGAAAGAGTATTGTGAATGCAGCCTCTGCCTCTTTCTCCTCTTATTAAATCTTTATCTAGAGCTCTCTTTCTGTTAGTTTTGTCCACTCCTACACATCTCAAACTCTCTCCTCTGTTCCTCCTCCATTTCTCATCCATTCTGCTTTACTCATTCATTTTTCTCTTGCCATTATGCTGGCTTTGACAGAGTGCAGATCCTTCTGCAGTGATATGTTCTTAATGGTACGTATTTCAAGTCTTGCAAAAAAGTTCACACAGATATGTTTTTTTGTCATGAGATCAGGTAGAACTGACTGTCTGGCACAAGAATCAAACACATAATTACTAGAGGCAATAATCAAATCAGCAATGTAAACATGTATTAATAAGCAGTTAAAAATATGTGTTTTATTGAACATATAAAAAAAATTCCAACCAATTCTGGGTTCATTTTAAACAAGAAATATAGTCATTTTTAAGCAATAGTTAAGTTAAATAAAACTACCCAAAAGACAACCCAGTTACTGAGTTTGCCATATTTCACCTAACCCTGCGTTGTTTTTAACCCAGCAATTTTTAGTTTTTTGAGTGTACCTTGCAACAGTTGCTGTTTGTTCCAAATTATAGAATGCACATGTTTTGAGCAAAATTCATTTCCTTGCAGCACCACATCAGCTAGTCCTATTTATAAACCGTTTCTACATCCCATGTGGATTAACTGCACTGACATGGTAGGATTTGCTCATATACCACTCTTTGCTCATCCATGTGTTTGATAACCTCCTCTTCCTTTTCCTGACCTTGCCTTCCAACAAACATCCGCACACACATTCACACACAGTGTGTGAGAGAGAGAGCAGACACCTTGGAATGAGCTATGTTGATTAAATTACATTTATCCATGTGAAAGGGTTTATTGGCTTGCATGGTTATTTATTTAGGGGTAGATATAGGCAGTGCGGAGGAATCTGAGTTCTGGTGTTGTGCTTGGTTTCAAACACTGCCAGCCTCTCCAGCTCCCGAGAAATTATGTTACTGCAAAATTCACACTTATTTAATTAAACTGTCAGGCAATTACAAATGTGGAAACATGTACTATTCAGGAGGGTGACTCGCAGCCGAGACGATCACATCAATAAGCTAAAGCAAATACGCCGGTGCACTGAAATTCACTTTGCGATTAAAGAACAAAGCTGTATTTCTGTTCTGAAGTAAGCTGATATACAGCAAGGGCATTACTGAAACGCTACATTCCAGTGGGTTTCTTAGCCATCTAAAGACATACCTGAGGGAGCTGCATTTTGTCCCATGGCACCTATAAGTTTTAGCTGACATCTAGCTGAGGTTTCAGTACTTTCAATGAAGCAAATGAGGGCCCACCTGCAAGGACGTGGGTGGGCTGTTTTTCGAATTAATTTGCATGGTGCACAAGAATACACAAGGTTTTTTTGTGACCTTCTCCATCAGTTTGACTCATTTTAATGTTAAAACACATTTTGCATTTCTCTGCTTTTTTAATTATATTATTACATGCCAACAGTGGCAACAGTATTAATTATTAGAGTTTTTAAAGTATGGCCTTTAAGGATTCTAAACAATTTCAAGACATTTTGACAAAACTAGGATTTATATTTTATCAGTAGCAGGCTTAAGAAAGGTTAAAAGAAAAGGTAATGCAATTATATAATATAGTTCGTATATCAAAAGAAGTCTCTTCTGCTCACCAAGCCTGCATTTATTTGATCAAAAGTATAGTAAAAACAGTAACATTTGTGAAATTTAAAATAACTATTTGAATATATTTTAAAATGTAATTTATTCCTGTGATCAAAGCAAAATTTTTGGCATACTCCAGTCTTTAGTGTCACATGATCCATCAGAAATCATTCTAATATGCTGATTTGCTGTTCAAGAAACATTTTTATTATTATGATTATCATCAACATTTATTACTTTTATGAATAGAATTGTATTTATCTAAAATAAAAAGCTTTTCCAATGTTACATTACATTACATTTTAACAATATTCAAATAGAAGTTAATGTAAATAGTAATAATATTTCACATTTTTATTTCAGTAAGTAAGTATTCTGTACTATCTTTCAACAGACTCTCTGGTGGTGTTTTTTCATGCTAGAAGAGATGATTGATTCACTTACATTCTGTTCTGATCTGTCATACCACATTAAAGAGTGTAAAAAATACATTTAATGTAATGCATTTTGGGGGGAAATTACAAAACTTGAAAGCTGAGACTTTGAGCAACAACATTTCATTAAATTAAATTAAAGTGGCCACATTGAGACTCAATGACAAAGCAGAGTTTATGATTTCGCTGGCCTGTAAAGTCTGTAATAGTTGCCATACATAGAGCATTGATAGAATGAAAGAAGTACACTGTGTGTCCGTCCTTAAAACCTTAGCACACATGCTGTATTTTAACCACCAAGAAAAGTATGAAATGTATTTTGGCATGGACTGCTTTGTGAGTATAGGTTATTGGCAGCAAAAGGGATAAAGCTAAAACTTTTAATGTAATGTCTTTAAATTTAAGGGGGTTTTGCCATACTTCATTTACTAAAGTAGATTATGCCATAAAATGGAAGAGGGGAAAAAAAACGTTTTGACTTATAATTAATTTATGATCTTAATAGGAGCAGATGTTTAATTTATGGGACTCCATTTTGGATTTAAATTTGAACTCACAGAGACATGTAATGTCACGGACATGGAAAGGTTTATGTGTGTGTGTGTGCGTGTGCCGTTCTTTTGTGATTGTGCCACTGCACGACAAGAATGTGACAAACATATTCATGCAAGTTTTATAAAGTTCCTGAATACATATTTCAAGGACACATTATTCAAATGTCAGGAAATCAGTTGTCCCTTGGGGAGGCTATGAAGCTGTGTGAAATATTATATCAAACCAAGCAAAAGGTGTGTGTGACTATACTACAAATTGTAAGATTTTGAACAAGAAATGTATGGTTTATTTTAGCCATTAAATTAAGACAAACAACTGAAAACAATGGAGGACCCTGTGCGTCAAAATGCGACGTCAAAGGGGACCTGACCAAGCGTCAATATGTGACGACTTTGGAGTGAGAACGTGTTGTTCATGGACAAAACACTGAAAACAGCGTCCCAGCCCAGTGTTGCCAACTTAGCAATTTTGTGGCTAAATTGAGCAACTTTTCAGACTATCCTAGCAATGTTTTCTTCCAAAAGCACTTTGCTACACGTTTAGCTGTTTAAAAATGTATTTGGCAACTTTTAGCACCTTTTGATAAGTGATTCAAACATCTAGATTACACAAAAAGTGGAATTTATAGATGCCTAGCAGTATACACATCACATGATGCAAGTTAGCTGCTATTTAGAATTGTTTAGAATTTAATCATCATAATAATCGTTCATTTATGATAGCTACACCTTGTTATAGCTTCTACCTCCACTTATAGTTTAGTTAGTACACTGTATGAAAAACATCTAGAAAAGTGGAAAATACAATGTGTAATTTAAAATGCAGGTAGAAAACCAGTAAAAAATCAATACAGAAAATTCTTTAATATTAACATAGTACATTGTGCCCTCATTACAGACTTTTCTACTAACTACTAATACAAACATATAGCCTATGCTTCAAACATATAACCTATAATTGTTCTGAATGTGTAGTTTTAGTTTACTAGCTACTAAAAAAATAAAACCTAAATTGTGATCATTCAAGTTTAATTCATTGAATTATTGGACAATAATTTAATTTTGTATTTAAAAATAGTCATTTTTATTTAAAAATTATATTAGCATGATTATATGTTTATGAACAAATCTTAATTAACATATATAAAATATGTTTTTAAATGAGATTTATTGTAGCAACAGTTCTGCATAAAGTCATCGCACAATGACATAACATCATTTAGCAACTTTCCCTGAAAATTAGTTTTTCAACACAGTTAAGTCGCCAGTTGTTTGACTTCGTTTGGAAATATTTTGGACCAGAAATCATACAAAATAACTGGAAATACTGTGTCTGCAATGTAAGTTACCCAATATTAACATGTTGATTGTTGAACTGGAAACTGTCACACTTAATCAAAACATTTTACAAACAATCATTATATTTATATTTCTGTGTGGTGACACTAGTGGCGCAGAAATGACAGACTTTACCTTTAAGTTTAAGCAAAAAGAACGTATACTGCCTGTGTGTGTGTGTGTGTGTGTGTGTGTGTGTGTGTGTGTGTGTGTGTGTGGGAGCGAAAGAGAGAGAGACAGAAAGATAACAGTAATGATATGGCTCCGCTCCAGCCTGTGAAGGCCATTAAAGTGTGATTCATGTGGCCATGTCCTTTAATGACGTCTCCAGTTAGTCATCAATAAAGTGAGACAGATGTAGGATGAAGATGGAGCATTTTGATGGGTGGAGGGTCGGGGTTACAATGACCTCTGTCCTGATTCACGACACGCTGCGTGCGCGCACACATACACGTACAATGATGTTTGTTACTTGTCAAAATGTGCAGTTTGTGCGCACCGC
Organism: Cirrhinus molitorella; assembly: GCA_033026305.1. Lineage (NCBI taxonomy): Eukaryota > Metazoa > Chordata > Actinopteri > Cypriniformes > Cyprinidae > Cirrhinus > Cirrhinus molitorella. The sequence continues at coordinate 2,750,363 of CM065131.1, forward strand.
CCCTCAAAGCATCCAGGGAGCGTGCTGACCGTATCTAGCCCGGCTTGCACTTCATGAGTAATGGTGGACTAAGTGTTAAGGTGCTTGTACTCCGTTAAACGTCCCAAGCGCCATGCCTCAAAATGTCAGAGTATTAGATCAGTGACCTTGGTAGTATATTACGAGCTCTCAGAAAGTTTTATACTTCAGAAGATAAAATATTGACTATCCAAACATCTACTTTCACGGACTTAAACAGACAGATCATTTAAACTGGTTTTGACAGTGCTATCTATCGTTGTTCATCTGGAAACGTGAGTTTTACAGCCCCTCTAGGCAGATGCCATGTTGTTATAAATGTTTTTTTTTTTTGTCGTCGCTGTTAATGGGTGACGTTCCGTAACAAATGTAAAGAGCTTTCCTTCATGTTTTCGCAGGCTATCCGGAATGAATGTCCCATCTCCTATTGTTAGCAACAAGAACTGGCTGAGGTTACACTTTGTTACTGACAGCAACCATCGATACAAAGGCTTCAGCGCCCATTATCAAGGTAAACTGCTCGCTTTGTCATTGCAAATGCATGGTTTCCATGGCTAGTATTGCTCTTGCGAACACTGTAGTGAAAGTCTATTCGATTGTCCTCTCTTGATAATTAATTACACAATTAATTATCTTTGATTTGAGTATTTTTGGTGCACAAAAAAAAGTGTATTGGAGTTAAACACATTTTGATATCAATTATCATTTTGTTCCAGATGTCTAATTAATGCAAGCATGAGAAAGATAATTCCAAACTGTGTTGATTGTCATTGACTTTAGCTCACATGGCTCTTTTTGCAATAACTTTCAGCATTCAGAGTCAGAAAAGTGTTGTTTTTGTTTTTTTGCCAATGCTTGAATGCCTCTTTCCTTTTTCGGTTGATTTGTTTTGTTTTGTGCCGTTTCTCCAAACTAACTCATATTTCAACAACAAATCATGTTTTGTCATTTTCGGAAGTAGCTTCTTTCATAAAAAAAAGGAAGCTCAAATGTAATAAAATAGTGGGGGTTGAAAAAACAGAACGTCGAAAAGCAAGTCGCTTTTAAGTTTTTTGCTTTGACAGGTCATCCATAGCCATAATTTTTCTCATGTGCTTGGCTGCGTACTGTGTTTGTGAACTACTTACACACATTTACCATAAACCCGATTCCAGTGTCTATACAACCGTTCACTGGAAGCTGTTCTGTAGAGATCTGAGTGAAATATGAAATTGTTTGCCAACCCTTACATATCTATGCTGTTATCTTACTGAAGTGTTGCGTAATGTTGTTTTATATGGAAATGCATATACGTCTTTACTGGGACTTTTGGATTCTTTTCTGAGCCTGTAGTAAAAACAAACCTCATTTGCATGGATATATGATTTTTGTATGAAAGCTAGTTTCTGCCACGGGAATAAAAAAGGAAATTACAAATTATTATTATTATTATTTCACAATTCTGACCTTCTTTCTAGCAGTTCAGGAAAAAAAAAAGTATTTTAACTTACAATTGCGATATAAACTTGCCATTCTGAGAAAAGAAATCAGAATTGTGAGATATTGTGGTTACTGCTTATATATTTTTTTTAATTCTGTGGCAGAAACAACAACAACTAAAGAATTGCGAGATCTAAACTCAGTTCTGAGAAAAAATAGTGTCAGAATTCTGATTTTATATCTTGCAATTATGAATTCAGAGTTTACATCTTCTCCGGCTTTCACAATTACCACATTTACCTTTTGTATCCCTTGCTGGAAATGCACTTCCGAGGCTGTGAGTAACTTTAGAGACTTTTGTCAAGTCAATCTGCCTCTGTGTTCATTCCTCTAAATAGACATGCAGTCATCTTGGATAATTGAAAATGTGAGCAGACGTTTGGCTATAGGATTGGATTTGTTTGATTTGTGTAACATCCAAGAGTGCTGATTAGAAACTCGCTGCATTGAATCGAGCTGGCATGAGTTTTGACTGTGAAATAGCAGGTACTCACTGCATCACCGGGACAAGTGATCGGGTTCAAAAAGCAACATCTGCACTGCGCTTCAGGACACAGCCCAGCAAAATCCAATTTAGCCCACTGATTCATCTGAAAGAGATGCCATCAGAATGGAAGCCCATTCCATTTCGGCCCGCTCCACTCTTATTCACATTAACCAGCTGTTGCTGGTTCAAGATGCCAGTTGATGGAAACGCTCATCTGCAGAAAATAAAGCTGTTATTGGCAGGGGCTGTTTGTTTCAATATACACAGACTCCACAGGGTCTCCTTCTGAGAAACTGAGAGTCCAGGAGCAAGAGTATGAGGTAGACATGTTCTTTTTCTGATTATTGATTCTAAAACGCTACAAAAATCACCATCAAATTTTTTTTTTTTTTTTATGTATTCAAGTCCTTTAATTTAATTTTATTTTAGGCTCATTAGTTAGTGAAATGCTCCCAGGAAAAGTGTCTCCAGCGAATTTCGGAAGATTGGAATTTATTCATCTAATCAGGGGCATAGATTACACGAGGGATGCCCACTTTTAATATCGTGTAAATTCGTCCCCCTGCACTTTTTCGAGTTTCAAGCGTGTTTGTATAGAGGCTTTCAGTGGACGGTGTGAATAAATATAGATTTTAATTCAAAGAGACAGGATAGTCTATGTACGACCTGTTGTTTTATTCATACCCAGAAAGACGCGATATGAACATTACAGAGCGCTAAACACTCCATGCAGTGTGTGCTTCATTCATACTCAAAGCCAGAGGGCGCTCTCGCGCAGGAAGTCGTACAAGGAAATCCCTAATATGGTCAAAAGAGTCATGAAAACTGAAATGAAATTGTTTTCACAGAAAAACAGAAACGTTTGGAAACATGAAGACATTAACACACAATTGCGACAATACATGGTTTATTTGTGTTTTTCAATCCATCTTCAGGTAATAAACTATATAAACAATGCAGTGCTAATTGACATGGCATTTATTACAGTATAGAAAATATTCTGCCTTATTATGTGATAAAAATGAAAAAAAAATAAATAAATAAATAAAATGTGTTTGTAGTATATAAACAAATCATTATTATTGGTTATTTTCCAGCAGTGTATCTGATTTCTTAGCCAATTAAAAGCTAGAAATAAGAGAAAAAATAAAGTTGCCTATATATACACTACCAGGCAAAAGATGTTTAAGTATCTTCTGCTCACCAAGCCAGCATTTCTGTGATCTAAAATACAGCAAAAGCAGTAATATTGTGAAATGTATTTACTATTTAAAATAAGAGTTTTCTGTTTGAATATCCTATTTCAAAATATAATTTATTCCTGTGATTTCAAAGCCTCATTGAGTGTAGAAATCATTCTAATATTCTGATTTCTGCTAAAAAAAAATCTATTATTATTATTAGCTGTTATTAGAATTGTTTTCAAGTTTCTTTGATGAATAAAAAGTTCAGAAGAACAGCATTTAAATCCTTTTGTAACATTACCAATGTATTTATTATCACTTGCTAAACATCCTTGCTAAATAAAAGTATTACTTTCTATAAATTTGCTGTATTTTGGATCAAATAAATGCAGGCTTGGTGAACAGTAGAGAATTTTTTTTTTTTTTTTTTTTAACTTTTGACTGGTAGAGTATATATTACAGAAATTATATATATATATATATTTATATGAAGAGTTCAGATGCAAGACTAGCTAAAAGCCATCTCGGTCAAAAATGAGATAATGATACTAAATGAATGCTCTTGACACATATTATACATCCATCAAATACTTTTACTTCAAACTCGCTAAAATCTCACCCTCAGCCCAATCAGAAGTGCCAGTACTTACATAAAAAACCTATACATCAGAGCCTGATAAAAGTACATTTTTTTAAAGAAAGATGTCAGATGGATTTAGAGGCTTTTGCAACTAAACTCTTCATATATAGATTTATCTATATAATTTATTCTGAAATAATGGCTATGACACTGCATCTAATGAAGGCTGGTAGTCACAGTGAGTGTGAAGTTTCTGAAAGTGACCTTGTGCCGCATTGTGATGGTTCCACCGGGCATTGTTGATTCACTGACCACGGGGAACGAGAGGGAATGTGAATTCTTTATGCTGGAATCAAATCTTTGAGAATTCGATGCTAGCGGCAATGGGCAGAGAGTGGAAAGTGTATGACATGGCCCTTCTTTGGCTGATTGAAGTCCAGACGTGCTGCTGTTTTCTGGATCCCCAGTAAAGGCTTGGCCGTGCTAGCTGGAAGGCCTGCTAGTAAAGGTCTTGCATTCATAAAGTGTAATCATACTTCTCAATATGGCACTGCAGCTCTGACCAGGAGCTGAACTGATGAAATTATTATATCTGAAATAATGAGTCAGAGTACAGTAACTCTGCAAAATGGAGTGAGTGGGAGGTCTATAGTATCTTCAAACATTCATCAGTAACAGAAACAAAAAAAAAAAATGTTGAAGTTAGTTATTTTATTAACTAACTGCCTGCTGTAAAATCAACAAAGATATAGTGTAATAAATGTATAGTTTATTGTTCATTCATGTTAGTTAATACATTAACTAATGTTAACAAATGACACCTTATTCCATGGAATGTATGTATGGATATTAGATTCTGGCAGGCAGGTATGCAGTAAAACCGTTTAATGCACAAGTCAGTTTAATCACCGTTCTATATTAATGTGCTGCTTTAATTGAGAGAGAGAGAGAGCACATACATTGATTATCAAACCGTTGATTATCCCTTACTTATTGTAAAATGTTACCAAAAAAAATTAAACTACTATAAGGCCAATTTACACTGCCCTGACAGACACCGACCAAAGGCAACAGACACATCCATCAGTTTTTGTCGCATCAATGTATTACCCCCGTCTGCCTTTGTTGGCATTGGTTGCACTTGTTTTTGCTGAATGAGCATCTTAGCATTTGTCATGTCTGGAATGTCTGAAAACATACTGGCCAGTGTCTGTCAGTGCATTGTGAATAGCCTTCAAGGAAATGGTTACAATGGAAAGTGTATTATCACCTTTTTTTTGCAACCTGCTCCTGGTACTCAGGAAGGAGCAGCATGTTTCTCTGTGCATCAAGAACGTGAGTGCATCTTGCACAAATGAAATGCCTTATTGTGTTAAGAGTAAGACATCATTCAGCCCCCCAAAGCAACTAAATAAACACAGTCGTTTGCATGTACAGATGGTAGTGGTGTCAAATTCGCACAGCAAACTTCTCCTTCAAGCCGGAGTCATTTAGAGGTGAGCATGGTAATGAAGAATAATCCAAGATAAGTCATGTAAACTAGGGCAAAGATGTTGGCAAAGGGCCAAGGGAGCCAGCTTTCATAACGCCAATAAGAATTGCAAATGTGCAAATGGAGTTCTTCTACCAAACTTGGTCTTGCAGCTTTTGATGACACAGCAAGCACTTTGCAACACTTCTTGCTCACTTCTCAGAGTAGGTCAGTTAGAAATAGAACTCGAAATATCCGTATGTGGCCACAGGTCCTCTGTCATGCCTTCCCTGGAGTGGATGCCACATTTAATAAAGTCCTCCTTTGATGGTCACTCCTGCCACCGTCCATTTAAACTGGATGCAGGATTGTGAAAGCGTGTTCCTACTGGATTCACAGTTCGCCTGAGGGAGTAATTATTTGGCTGGACTCTACGAGGTCTGTGTCAAACACGATTCCTCAGGAATTTCCTTAACTTAATGCCATTAGTGCTACAGAATCTCTAGCAAAGGCTGTAATGAAGACAATACTCCACTGTACTGCTTGCTGTGCTTGAGTTGGGCACTTTAAATGTCCTTCTAAATGTCAAACAAATGGAACAATACGTTATGGTCTTTTCAGCAATGTAGCCTTTGAATTGGCAAATTGGAAATGTGAAATGAATCTAATATGGAGATCAAAGTTGTTGACATTGCCTATTGGCGTGACTACCAAAATCACATTGTTAGTATTTTATAAACTGTAGTTTCGTCTCAGTTTTGACAGAACAACGCTAAGTCTGAAAAAATTGATTTCAGACTCTAACTCTGGCTTGAGTGTCTTTTGGATCTGTGCCTGAGCATTAAGCTTTAGGGAAAAACAAGTTGAAATGTAGTAGAATGTAGTACCATTGTCTCAATTTTAGGCAGCAGAGCGGAATCCCAGAACCTTTTGCTAAATATTTCAGTTCTGAACTGCCCATCACCATCTGTACAGGGCAAGCAAGACACCACTGTGTTGATATTCCTTAATGGTTTTCTATAGTCAGCACTGGAAAAATATATATTTTTTCCTTTTGAAAAAAAGAAAAAATAAATAAATATATATTGGCAACATATTTTTATTCTTTTTTATGTATAAATGTTGTTTAATTCATTCTTAAAACAAGGGGGAAAACTATGTTAAAATGATTAAGTCAAACAGTTATTAAACATCTTTAATGACTTAATGTGAGAATTTTTTAGGTGTGCTATCTATTAAAATTTTTGGCAAACATACTTTTTTCCAAATTTAAGATTTGAAAAAAAAAAAACCTTTTGTTCATAAAATGTTTCGAAACAATTTGGCTTGACGTTGCAAATTAGTATTTGTTATTATATATTTTATTTTATTGTTAACAGAATTATAAATACACAGGTTGTTGTGCAAAATTGTTTTACTGTTTACTTCACTTTGTTATTCTTTTATTTGTTTACCTACAGCTAAACCTAATGAATTTTAATCCCTTAATTGTCACCCGTCCCCTCAGTGGGATGCCCAACTTCACCATTTTACAAAAAAATCCTAATGTATTTATAAGGAACTATAAATCATTGGAAAGATCTAAGACTCCTAAATAAATAATTTACCATTTTTTGTGTAATAAATTATGTAGGAAAAGTAATAGATTAATTTATGACAAGAGTGCACCTCAAAAATCTACTTCATAGCAGGAGTTCTGTCACAAAAAGACTTTCTTCTTTGCCTTTTTTAGGCTTCAGAAACGCTTTAGAAATCATATGAAAATATATATCACTTGAAAACCATTTTTAAATCAGACATTGCATTATCGTGGAAAATGTACATCAAAATCATGTTACAAATGTTTTCTTTCAATTATAATGAAGTAAGTTTGAATACTGCATTTGTACGCCTATGTTCAAAAATGTGACAGTTAAAGGGTTCAGTCATGAACATTCACAGGAAAAATTGTACTTCTGCATGGAAATATACGGTGAATAAAACCAGTGCAAACAGTCCATGCAAATAAACGTCAGAATCAGTATTTTTAGAGCAGAATTTCCCTTCACTTCTGCTCTAAAAATGGGTGAGCTGTTGCTAAGTGGAAAAAAATGTCCTGAAATTAATCTTTTTTTTTTTATCTTGTTATTTTGGATACAGGAACATTGCAGTCTAATTGATAACCAAGCTAAATAAGCGTGAAGAGGTTCTCTTTACAAGAACAGCAGGAAATCTGTGATGATATGAATGATTTTAAAGAGAGAGAGAGAAAAAAAAACATGCTTTGACTATAGAGTGGTTAATAATTTATATTTATGCCATAATGATATAATCTGCACCTAGTCATGGATCATCTTACAGACATATTTCTCTGGACAGAGTGATCATAGCCAACATGTTATTATCAGAAGCATAAGCTTCTTTACTGGTCGGCTGTGGTTATTAATGTTTACTCATATATACGCAACCTAAGGGCACACAGAAGGTTCTTTTTCTTGTATGGATTATTCACAGAAGCAGAAATAACAACCAAAGTTACCCTTGAGCAACAGTGGCTCATCAAACTGCTCGATTTAAGAACATAAGCAGTATTTATCTCACCTCATAGGTCATCTACAGATTTCTTCTCGCTTTTTTGAATGACTTTAGTAACAGTAAATACATAAACTAAAATATACATTTTATCGTGATTGAGTTTGGTGCTCGCAAGGGTCAATGCCATCCACTATTCACTGACAGTGCACAGATTTGGTGAGTCCTTAGGGGTATATAAGTCTTTAAAGGGTAAACATCCCCAGGAGAGAAATATATCCATAACTCTAATGGCTCTCAGTGTTGCCATTACTTCTAGACAAGAGTAGCGCACTTGGTCTCAGCAGATTTGTCCAAGAATTATGTCAGAATTCACTCAGTGGCAATATATTCCACAAGCATTATTATACTTTATCATTTATCCTAACAGTTTTATTAGAGACAGTTGTTTAATGAAAAGCACAATCAAGCGGGTTGACGAGCTGTAATTTGCATTTAACCATATGAATACTAATCAGATGTGAAACCTGTGTGGCCCTGTTTCTGGTGTAGCCATAAGTGAGATGTTATGTAATGATGCCCTCACATGCCTGACAGTAAGAAGGTGAAGGTCAGGTTTATGGCAGGGAAATATGATAGTATCACTATTTCCTTTCCGATAACAAGTGGTGCGCAAGATCCACGCTTGACTTTGGTCCAGCTAATAATCTGACATCCAGGGCGGAAAACAATTACTGTAATCTATCCTTGACTAGATGGACATGGGGATAGGTTGCCAAGGGACTCGGCAGAGAGATAAGGTGGCAATGCAAGGACATGTCTGAGATCACATCAAAGATACCTGGAAGGGCCAATGTACATATAAAATGAAAGGGAGGGCGGATTGGATCCACTTTCTGATGCTGTAGTTTGTTGATTGGGTAACACTTTTAAATTCTCGATTCATCATTTATAAAGCATTTCCCCCACATTAATAGACTGTAGTAAGCAGTTTATAAATGCAGCTATAAATGTTTTGTTCCTGATTTGTAAGCATGTCTATAATGTTTTTAATAATTGTATTTTTATAATTTAATAATTATCAATTAATCATTTCTAAATTAAGTATTATATTATTAACAAACCAGTTATTTAATATGCTTGTACACCTCCAGAAAACCTTCTTACTACTCCTTAATATTTTGCTAATTTTCTTCATTTTTTTTTTGCTTATTTTATTAATTCTTTTTTATTTTCTTGCTTATTTTGTTGACATATATTCTGTTTTCTTTTTTTGTTTTTTTTTGTTGTTGTTGTTGTTGTTGCATATTTTGTATTTATATGTACTTTCTTGCTTATTTTTTTTATTTTTTGTACATTTTGTTGCTTATTTACAATAGTTTATTTATTTATTTATTTTTTTTTATTTATATTATATTGCAGATAGGATATTGTTTCTATTTTTTTTTTTTTTTTTTTGCATCTTCATATGTGGCCCTGGACCACAAAACCAGTCTTAAGTCGCTGGGGTATATTTGTAGCAATAGCCAAAAATATATTGTATGGGTCATAATTATTGATCTTTCTTTATATTAAGTATATTAAGTGAAGATCATGTTCCATGAAGATATTTTGAACATTTCCTACTGTAAATGTATCAAAACTTATTTTTTTGTAAGTAATATGCATTGCTAGAACTTAATTTGGACAACTTTAAATGCAATATTTTTATTATTATTATTTGGCACCCTCAGATTCCAGATTTTCAGTTGTATCTTGGCCAAATATTGTCTTATCTTAACAACCATACATCAATGGAAAGCATATTTATTCAGCTTTCAGATGCTATATAAATCTCAATTTCCAAAAAATTGACCCTTATGACTGGTTTTGTGGTCCAGGGTTACATATATATGCATATATATGAAGAGTTCAGATGCAAAAGCCTCTAAATCCATCTGACATATTACTTAAAAAACAAAAAAACAAATATATATATATATATATATATATATATATATATATATAATATGTATGTGTAGATGAGCTCACAAAAAAACAGTTAACTGACAGCTAGTAAATGTAATAAGTACCTGAATTAATCATGAATTATAGTAGGAATATGTGTTAATAAAGCATTTATTAACACGCTATTACTATATTCCTAAATAATATGTATAAGTGTACATTTAAATATTTTATTAATCATTTACTAACACTTTCTAGATGATCTTATGAACCTCTGATGACCGCTAAATAACTGGTTTGTAAATCATGTAACTGATCATTAATTAAAGTATGAAAATACAATTATTAAACACATTACCTGTGTTTGTTACCTATTTGTCTATTATGTAGAGATAATTATTTATAAATGATAACTTCACTATTTACTAATGCTGAACTGATGGTTCATAGTGTGTAGTTATTATATATAAAGTGTTACCATTAATTGTGTTTTGAAATCTTCGCTTAACTTTAATGGAACAAACAGGTGAAGGTGTGAGTCTGGAGCAGTACGTCAACAAGAAAAACAAATGTTTGTGATAGCAAACCTTCAAACCCATCACAAGTAGTTGAGTTCCTTGCAATGGGGATTTGAAGATTTGATTTGTACCCATCACATCCTGTGCAGCTCAGTGGAGCAGTCATTTCCAAGAAACCATGAATATGTTGACCTTGGTTAGCTGCTGACAGCTGCTCGATTTTTAAATTAATTAGTGTTTGAAAAGCGCTCTTAGCCCGAATAGGTGTTGAAATGCCTTTGTCACACATGTGGAGGCTCAGGAAAATGTTAAATGACTAATTATAGATGTAAAATGTCAGTTCGGTGCCATAAAGAATTTGAGGAAAGTTTGGTTTGACAGGTAATAGACAGTAATTGTGGAAAGCCTGGTCTTTATTGCCCGTATAGATGCATATTTGGGGTAGATGGAATGCAGAACAGCTTCTTTTACAGTGCATTAGAATATACAGTGTGTTTAGCATACACATGTGCGTTTGCCAATACAGATTGCTGATGTTGCATCCAGGCTGTTGGTTGGAAATTGTAATGAATGAGTTTGTGTTTTAATGTGTTGTCTGGTGTGCTTATAGTCTGATCTTGGTTTTTATTGATGGCGTACAATGTTTTTCACCATTTGCGATGCTCAAAAAGCGATAAGCAAATTACTTTAGTTGTCTGAAGTGATTGAAAGACATGCTGAAACATCATTTAGCATAATAACCGGTGAAAAATGGCTTTCGCTTTTGAAACCCGAAATGTCTCGGCATCATTCTGGTGTGTAGCCATTTCTGCCAAAATTTCACATTAATCACGTGTATTATGACTTTATGTCAGTGTTTTCTACTCAAGTTGATAATGATAGAACATCCCGGCGCTCTTAATGGGATGATGTGCCACATCTTAAAAGAGTTGTGATTATGACTGAAGTTTGAGGTAAGGTAGAAAAAAAGGATGTATTATGGCAATTAGCATTATGTGTAATTTCAGTGTGTTTTAATGTACCTTTAAAAGTGGTTTAATGTCGTGTCATTGACTAAGGTCAACTCGGTTTTAATACGTTGTCACTTGCAGAGCATCTCATTTGCAGGCCTCGTGTCAAATGATTTATTCAGCATAAACCTTTTAAGTAGAAACAGGTGCCAGAGCAAATTTCCATCTACAGAATAATTGACTAAACCTTTGGATCTGGGTGTGTCTGTGTCAATAGCATATTCAAATGAATGCTAAATAGGATCATGTTGAAGGCTTTTCAAAATCAGTTTTTCATTGGGTTTTATTTATTTATGGTGATAGGCTGATCCAGTGGGTGGTTAATGGATGCTCAGTAATGAAAGTGAGGTTCCATTAGTAGTTGATAGAATGATTCAATGTTCAACTGGATACTGTAGGTGTGCTATAATCATTTTTAAACGGCTTCCTCCAGATAGAGGTGCATTCAGTACAAAAAAAAAAAAAAAAAAAAAATATATATATATATATATATAGATAGATATAGATATAGATATATATAGAGATAGATTGTGTCTAAATGTATTGTATCCAAACCATTTCTTTCATTTATATTTTTGGTGAGTGCAAATAATGCTACATCTCAGGAAGCAAGAGAAATTTGACATTTTAAATCCAGGGGACATTAATGGATCAGCATCGGCTGTATAATAACTAGCTGTAATGCAGTTTTGCTTCAGAGTGGTTATAATACATGGTTTGGATCCGCTTCTTCTGACTTTTTACACTTTTTACACTTACACCCTGTTTCAAATATTCTTTAGTAGGTAATCAATTTATGTATCTATTTGTTTGTTTGTTTGTTTTGGAGGATTTGATTGCCATTGGATTTATGATGTAGATGATGTATTTTTGAAGATCAAATCACTGCTTTTAGCTTTTCTATCCGTGGAAGTGATTTTTGGGAATCGTATAGACCTATAAAAGGGTTTTGAGGAAAGAAGTTATAAATGTTGGAACAGTGTTTGGTAAAAGATTATGTAAGGGTGGGCAAACATCATATTTCATTCATATTCATAGGCTGCCTGAAATGTCACATTTAGGCCACTCTTTAACAAAAATTGAATATTTCTTTTGTATCTCTATAGGAAGTGGAGCCATTGTTGAATGTGCATTTGCATGGCTCTGGACAGTAATACTACATCTCAGATTTACAAGTTTAGAGCCCCAAAATGTTCTCTATTCCCTGTGTCATCCATTTCAGTTGAAGAGACACATTTACAGATCTATTCTGGAGGAAATCTATTGTTTTTTCTATGAAAATGTATAAATCCCATTGGCAATAATATTACACATGTGGTTTTAAACTCTAAAACGAAGGCTATTGTTTGCTTAAAGCTTGATGTGCTCAAATGATTACATGTTTAACTGACAAAACACTAATTTAGTTTAATTACACTAATGTCATACATTCGTTCATCAGAGTTCTAGTAACTGTCACTCCATCTGATGGCTAATGTTGATGAACAGGAATTGTTTGCATTGCTTTGCACTCATTATGCATTTCTTAGTTAGCTGGTTTAATGACATGCACCATTTACAAAGGGGAAAAAAATCAAGCTTTTTCCACAATGTTTTCAAATATTCAAAGTGGACTAGTTATTATCTTCATCATCATCATTATAATCATTATTATTATTATTATGAGCTTTTGCATTCCCAACAAGACTTCTGTTTGACCTTTGACATGCTGGGCTACATGCTTGTCTGGATTAGCCCTGAGGACCGTGCCATTTGTCTGCATGCATGTCAAACAGCCACTTTTCCCCCCGTAGGAATACCTTGGCAGACGTTTGTGGCCCAAAATACTTCACAGAGGCATTAGACAAAGTCTGCTTCACATCGAATGGTGTAGACATGCAGCGCAAGCTGAAATCTTTTCCTTGTCAAGGTTGACAACTGAACAGAAGTCCTGTCCCTCCACTCCTTTATTAATCTTTTTTTTCCTCACTTTTTCATTTGATGCCCTTGCCTTCGATTCAACACATGCCCATATTTTCTGTTTGCAGAGCACTTTGGAAATTGTCAACACTGCTATACTTTTCTGCTCTTCTCTCTCATGCGCTTGATGATGGTTTCTTTTTCAGTGCTTACAAGTTTATTTAAAACCTGTTTCACCTGATTTCATGTTTTTTTTTTGTTTAATTTCTTCCCCTTGAACTAGTGAAAAGGTCTGTAGATTTCAAATCTAGAGGAGTAAAATTATTCCCTGGCAAAGACAACAGCAACAAGTTTTCTATCTGTGAGTCTACCCTTTGTTACTATTTTATGGTAAATCTGTGTTACTCGTTCGGAGTCGATTACAGCAAACAGTGACTGTGAGATCATTGCAAGATCATCTTGTGCTGATAAGCATTTATCGGCGAAATCACAGATGGATTTCTGTTCCCACGAATATCTCACAAGCGGAAGTTTCCAGCCGATTTAATTTAACCCCCCACTGAGAGTTATTTCCTCAAAAAGCATGAATGGCAGTTTACCGTAAAATTGTGATTTGTACACCGTAATGAGGGAGTGACCTTGTATCTGCGCTCGTTTTATGCGTCATAAAATCCTATCATTTTTATATCAACGCTTAGTTTGCCTTAGCTGATCTTCATTTTTGTTTCAGTGGCCTTTGGTCTAAGAGGTTAGTTTTATAAATTATAGATGTGTTTAAGTACAGAAAAATGTTTGACCCTGCGATATGAGCATAGTTCACAAGACACTGAAATGAAACTATAAATGCATGTTTCTTCACATAACATTTTATTTTAAGGGCTGCTTAGTTAATTCATCATAATTACAACAGCTGCACTAAGATGGATTTAAATAGCTCTTTCGATTCCTTAAAACAGAGGTTTTAATGCTAAATACTATTGTATGAAATAAATAAAATAAAAAGGCTGATATGTTTTAACATATAAAGACTCATTCGCACAGTGTGAGAAAATAGTTAGCATGATATTATAAAATATATATATTTTTTGTTTGTTTGTTTGTTTGTTTACTTTATATTGCAAATATGGAAGGTAATGGAAATTATAATTAATTTATTTACATTTCTGAAGCCCTTTGGGGGTCCCTGGACAATCCGGGGTCCGCATTGCAAATTAGCTATAGATATGCAGCAACCGTCACTTCAGCTTGAGATAAACTACAACAGCATGTCTCCCATTGACCAAATATTTAAAAACCTGCAATGATCTTCAACACCGTCATGTTTGTTTTAATTGACTCTTTTAGTTTTTGGTTTGCTTGTGCTCTTCTTATTTTCCTTTGAATGTATTTGTGTTGTCAGAGTGTGCCATGTTTTTTCGATTTGGGTTCATTTTTTTTTATTATTGCTTTATTTGGGGATCGTTATCTGCTGATATTGCTTGCATGACCAATCTCCCTTGCCATTTCCAAACCAGCAGTCTCTCGGTCCGTCAACAACACAACACAGTGAGCAATGTTTGCACCATGCGGTTCTGATCTAGTGCCTATTGTGAAAGTTATCAAGCTAGATTGCAGCTGTCAAACACGGGAAATATCCACTATTACAATATTTTTCTTGTAACTTGCATATTGTTGTGAATAATGCACTGTAAGCAACCCTTCCATAATTTCAGGCCTTTTCCATTCTGTGTGTGAAATTAGCTTTTACTTTTGTAGCTACTGAGGGAATTTAAAGTGTGTGGCCTTTTAGATGTAGCGTACGGCTAGCGGAAATGTGATTTAGCACTTTTCAAAGTGCTACATTTTCTTAGACTCATAAGACAGGTAAGGAATATGCAAAAACAAGTGCGTAAAATTGCTTTCGGTACAGTTTAGCTTTGAATATATTGCTATGGAATTGTTACACTAAAGATACCCGCACATATACTCTATATTTACAGCGTGTTGTCAAAAACACCTGCAGGTGGAGGGTCTTTTGTTAGACTTTATAGAGCTGGGTGTAATGGTTTAAAGTGCTTCTGGCACTTGTCGTTCATAGATCCCCATTAAAATGACCTTGAATTGAACCCTGTACTTTAGTTGTACTGCTTACATGTCAAGTGGAGACAAGAGAAGCCAAATAGGACAGCTCTAATGCTTTCGGAATATGTTTTAAATATATGCTTCTGAAAAGAACCCATCTTGTTTCATTGTTAATGCAACTTGCCTTGTTGCATTTTAAAATCCGGTGTTAGAGCCTGAAGCATAAAGAATTTTCTGTTAGGAACAAAATGTGTTCGTAAATGCTGGTGTTCCATGACATCATGCAGTTAATAGAATTAAGATTGAATGTTTACAGTCGACTGAGCGATCATTGACCTTTTATGCTTTTTTTTTTAGTTATGTAGCAATATTTCAAGTTAGTTCTGTGTACTGTGATTATGGAAACACATAAATGATCAAATGCGTAATACAAATGTAAAAAGAAATCTGTGATATAAAACACATAGTTGCTCAAAATGTGTGCCTGATTCGCTGTTTAGGGTCCTGTCCTAAAAATTATAGTTTTAAATAAACCAACTCAAAACAACATTATTGAACAACATATTGGTTATTTAAAATCTTCTATTAGTACTATTTTACTATTAAAATAAATTGTATTTTGTATTGTACACACACACACACACACACACACACACACACACACACACACACACACAACACACACTATATTGCCAAAAGTGTATATTGCCTATATTGCCTTCTAATGAACAGGTTTGACTACTTTAGTAATTTCCATGAGTACTAATATTAATGTTTAAGCATATAATGATATCCTAGGAAATTCTCTAGTGTCCTTCTAATTTTACAGAAAAAGTTGGAGAGGACCCTTTTTTATTCTAACATGACAATGCCTCTGAATATAAGGCAAGGTTCATAGTTAAATGTTTGATTTAGTCAGTGTTGAAGAACTTGACTGGTCTGCATAAAGCCAAATCCTAATCGCAACTGAACACCTCTGATGTGACTTTAAATGCAGACCTTAAGCCAAAAACCCCAATGACTTGTGCATACAGTCATTTAGACACTTCCAAAACTGAAGCAACAGAGATGGAAATACAATTTTTAAATACATGAATTATGCTTTCATTTTTGTTGCTACAGTTTTGGAAGTACTAGTACTTTTGTCCATATAGTGTATTCACAAGTCATTGGTGTTTGGTGATGAGTTTTTGGCTCAAGGTCTGCATTTAAAGTCACACCAGAGGTGTTCAGCTGGGATTTCCCTATGAACCTTGCCTTATACACAGTTAGAATAAAAAAGGGTCCCGTCCAAACCTTTGCTATAAAATTAGAAGGATGCAATTCCCTAGAATATCATTATATGCTTAAACATTAAGATTAGTACTCATGGAAATTACTAAAGTAGTCAAACCTGTTCATTAGAAGGGGGTGTCCCAATACTTTTGGCAATATAGTGTGTAATATACACACACAAAATTTGGGATCAGTAAGATTTTTAATGTGTTTTTTTTTTTTTTTTTTTTTTTAAAGACGTATTTTCTGCTTTTTACTATTTTTTGTTATCAATATTGGGAATATTTTTTTTTCAGGATTCTTTGATTAATAAGACGTTAAAAAAGAACAGCATTTATTGCAAATAGAAACCTTTTGTAACAATGTACACTATTAAAGTTTGTGGTCAGTATTTTTTTCTTTCTTTCTTTCTTTCTTTAAAAGAAATTAATACTTTTATTCATCAAGGATGTGTTAAATTGATACAAAGTGATAGTAAAGATTTTTTTTGCATTAAAAAAAAGATTACCTGTCCTATAAACAGCTCAGCTTAACTGTATTGTATCTTTATTTAAATTCAGATATGTCAGATATTAGTCATCCATTTTCAATAGCACACTAAAAAGGCAAAACTCCATGGAGGGTTTTATTTTTTAAATATTTATTTTTAGATTTATTTATTTAAGGTGCCTAGATGTGCCTAAGGCTGACTTTTATAGTGTTTTAATAATTGATTATGAAGGCCCATGTTGATTTTACAGTCAAACTAGCTGGTATATTACTTTATTGGCTATATGGAAACATATTTTGTCAATAATTTGGCATGACACCATGGATGCCCATGTCTACATTGATCATGCAGAAGTGAATGCATGAGACTGCATGTTTAATAGCTTGTTCGCTTGCTCGCCCTGTTTATGTGTTCACCTGAACGCCCCATTTTTTCCTGACGCATGTTGGCGAGGTCCAAGAAAGGGCATGAAGCATTGAGTATTTATATAAAGCTATGTTTTATTTGTGATTTGTTTGTGCATTGGCCACACATGAATAAATTGACAAGTATTTGATCAGAAATACACCTCCTTATTCATAAGGTTGTGTAAAATCCACTTTATCCTGTGCAAGGTAATGGATGTGATTCTGGGAATGTCATTTTTCTATTTACCAGTCAGTTTCTATCACAGAGTAAAGACAGTTTAGCTAGGGATGTGTGTGTTTTGAATCTATGAATGTTTTTGCGCTTGAATGTGTGAGATACAGCGTCAAGAGAGTGTGTGCATGCGGGTATGTATTTGTCTGTGTGAATTAAAGGGATGCAGAGAAAGAAAGGCAGAGGGTAAGTTTGAGGGAATGAGAATAACAGGTCTCACAGAGAGTTCTGCTTCTCTGACTGTTGATTGAGCTCTAAAAGCCCTGTGGGTTTCATACTCCACTGGCCTTGAATGTGAGAAAAAAGGCAACTTTTCTAAACATAGCAGAGGGATAATTCTAAAGGAGGACCTGGGAAAAAAAAAAGAAGTGCACTAAAATAACCCCCAACTTCCAGCAGAAAGGCCTAAATTCTCCCAGGCTGATGGATGGTGAAAACTGCAACATGATGCTCCAGCTCAGAGCCCATTAGAAGAGAACAGCAAGTTAAATGCCAAGAACAGTCCCCTTACCTCAACATGTTTTTGTTTTTTCACACGGCCAGTTGGGGCCTATTAGCTTTCTTCATTTTCAAACAAAATGCTGCTGTTTCAAGCGAATGCGTTTTGATATTAGAGAATGTTTCTTAGCAACAGCAGCGTATGGAAAAGAGAATAATGATGGGATGTGACTAGTTTAGTTAATCCTGACACTGTTGTGAGTTAAAATTACTAGTACAATTAAAAAGTAAAGGTGCTTCACAATGCCAATTGAAGAACCTTTTTTTGTCCAAATGCTTCCATAAAGAACCTTTAACATCTGAAGAACCTTTCTGTTTCACAAAAGGATCTTTGTGGTGAAAGAAGGTTATTCAGATTATAAGGTAAGAGATGGTTCTATAAAAAACCTTTGACTGAATGGTTCTTTGTGGAAGCAAAAATGGTTCTTCTATGGCATCGCTTGAAGAACCTTGTAAAGCACCTTTATTTTTAAGAGTGTACTTCAGTACACTTTTATCTGCAGATAAGCTCATGTGCTGTAGCTTTAAAAGTACAAAAAGGTTTTATTATAGGCTATATTTGAAGACTTCAGTTGCAAAAACCTCTACGATTTTTTTCATTGAAATTAGCATTTTTATCATGTTACCTATGTTTAGGGTCAGTGATTTCACTTAATCGCAAAGAAAAGGTTATTAGTCAGTTGTTGAATGCCTTATTAGTGTCCTGATTAAAAAAAAAAGTTAATTTGAAAGAAAAATCTCGTGTTCGTGTTCGTTTTTTCTTCTGAGAGGCTTAATCACAAAGGTCAGCTAAAAAGTACAACTTAACAAGATCAAATTTGACTATTTTAAATGTGCTTTTACTAACTTTTGGCACTTTTCATTTCCCAAAAGTTCATTATGTTCAGTTATAGCTACAGTTTCAGCGCATTTCATCACTGAAGGTGGAGGAATTACATCAGACTATAACCGGTCACACAATTCAATCAGAAGAATAAACGGTTCTGCAGAAATCATGACTAATTGACATTGAAAATAAAAGAAAATTGAGGAAATCACAAGGCATTTCTTTGAGGGAGGAGAGATTGGAGAGAGAATTGTCTTGCTACAAAGACTTGTGAGTCATTTTGGGCATTTTAATCAGATTTTAGTGACTTTTTTTATCAGGACTGGCTCACATCCAAAAGCAGGGCCAAATTTGATCAAGCTTTCTCCAAAAGGCATGCGGTCAAGATATTGGTCAACCCTTTAAAATGCAATCTGTTCTGCGTCACTGAATGCCTCATTACACAGTAAAATGTGGTCTAAAGTTGAAGCACAAAATTAGTAAAAACTTTTCCCAAAAGTTAACTAAATCTACAAATGTGACCCTAGTGTAGGTATATTTGCATGCATTGTATGGGTCAAAAATGATTGATTTTTCTTTTATGCCAAAACTCATCAGGATATTATGTAGAAATCATGTGCCATGAAGATATTTGGTAAATGCACTACCGTAACTATATATAAACTTAATTTTTGATTCGTAATATGCATTGCTAAAAACTTCATTCAGACAACTTTAAAGGCGATTTTCTCAGTATTTAGATTTTTTTTGCACCCTCAGATTCCAGATTTTCAAAAAGTGTCCTATCCTAACAAACCATACATCAATGGAAAGCTTATTTTTTCAGCTTTTATATGATGTATAAATCTCAATTTAAATCTCATGAGTGGTTTTGTGGTCCAGGGTCGCAAATGTGTTGTTCTGGGCATTTTTATTCCCAAACAAATGACTGAAGATGCTAAATAATGTCTTTGTTTCTTAGGGTAAGAGTTAAGATTTGTGTTGTGTTATATTAATTATAATTATTGTCAGCCCCACACATGTAATGGCCATATGATGATGCATTGTTTTAAGCACTATTGTACATTATTTTACTTGCATTAGTGGCATAAACTGAATTTTATTATGTTCAGTAAAATGAATTGTCAGCTCAGCTGACTAGGATTCAACAAAACGCTGAAGGCTTTTATGCAGTTGTTCTTTCAGAATAAAAGGAAAATCAAATTTTGTGTCAGTTTTCATATACAGGCAGAGTAAAATCCAGTGCACTAGAAGGCTCAAGGTATCAGCTTGTTTGTTAGCTTCACAAGCAAGAAAATGTAACCTAAATCCCACGCATGTCTGTAAATACACCTTGCACATGTGTGCAGATATAACAATGCCTGTTTTAACACATTCACACTACTCCCACACTCAGTGATGTTACTGAATGTTTCACGACTGATTTTGAATCAAACGTGCTAACTTTTTTTTTTTTTTTTTTTTCTCGACATTCAGGGTTGATTTGTTTGTTTGTGGCCATTTTCAGAAACAAATCATTCTTTGGATGTTTGGACTGACAAGTTGACTGGTGCATGTGGAAATGAACGGACGGACAGAGAGATAGATAGATAGAGTGATAATATTATCCCGATCTTACATATTAGAGACATTCATCAGAAACTGTCTGTTTTCGCCAGTCTTAAATCACAACATGTTAATTTCTTCATGTGTAGTTTTTGTTATTTGCTGTTGTCGCCACCAATATGAGTCCACATTCATCACACCCTGGAGTTTTCCATTCAGTTTAAACTCTGGCAAGTCAAGCTGTTTTTCCTGATTCCTGAGTTAAATAAACAATTTTGGTGCAGGCAGTTGGAAATTATAGGCACCATGTTTTATTAGTTCTTTAGCAGTATGAAATAATTTGAAAGCATCAAGAGATCAATTTTGCCTCAGGAGACATTGTGTAAGTTTGGACTTTATGGAGAGACATTGAAGTGTTAAGGTAGCTGATAGGAAGTCTCATTATATAACATCTGAAACTACATAAAGAAACTCCATGTACATTAATTTGCATACTAACATAAAATCTCGATAAAAGTCCGTGAACTTACATGTCAATTGCCAGGTAAAGTGGGAGTTGATTTGAAATAGTAAGCATGGATTAATAGCATGAATATAAATGGTAATTAACTTAGTCACAGTGTGGGCTGAGTATCTCAGTGTTCAAAGCTCTGCAAAATACAGGAAAATCACATTTTGACAATCTGTTGCTTTTGATGTTAGTCACAGTTTCACGCATGCTTTGACAAAATCAACCTTTGTATTGGTTTGACATTTGCATATGCTCTATTTTCCCATTGCACCTTTCTAGAACTATTAATAGTTAATAAAGAAGCCAGATTGAATCTGTAAAAAGCATGAAAATGGATTCTTGGAGGAAAAGCAGGGTGAGGTGACTAACAATCATTGCAGAAAAGTACTAAGAAGTTTCATAATGTTTAAATTAACATTCTAACAGCATCAATGTGAATTGCCGCTTCAAATAGGGCTAATTTTTAAATTGCTCAGTGAGATAAAGAACAATCTATCTGTTTTTCTTCCCCTACTTGTTTTCCCCTGTCTTTTCTTGCCCTTATTCCTCAGAGTCACTTAATGATCCTGTTTAAAACTATAAAACTCATGAATAATGTTTCCACATTAAACGTAAAATTACCCGCCATTTTTGCTCACAAAGGTAAAAGTAATACATCATTCGGAACAGTAAAGAGTCTACTTTTACTTGTGTGCACTCTCAATATCAACAAAATGTTTCGAACAGTGCTTTTATAAAATAAAGAAAACAACCATAATCTGCTTTCTGCCATCTCGTTTTTGAACAGGAGTGCTTCTCAAAAATTAACAGAAACTCAGCGAACACATGCCTCACAGACATGATAAATATATATATAGAAAGCTTTAAAATATTACTTGACAAAATAAAATAAATCGAAAACAAAAACTCTTAGTAATGCATCTGTAAAGAAGCATTTCTCTCTAAAAGCATGTTCAAAGAGGAGATTGCGGGTCAGGATCTTTGCGACAGTGACTCAGAATACACTAGTTTATTAATAAGTAATTGAAATATCTCCTTACTATTTCCTCCGACACATTCATTGTTTTGCGGCAAATTTTAGCATATTGCGTACGCTGCTGGCTGAAACACTAAATGCTGTTGAGCTGGTCTCAAAAGTGAAAGAGAATTGTGTGTTTCTACCAGTGCCAAATTTTTTCCTTAAAATAATTGATAGATGGAAAAAATATAAAAAATAAGAATAAGCCTAAAACGGGCCGGGCGAGTCTGAACTATGACGTGAACATTGGCCTGAAGCCCGACCTTAGGGGCGTAAAAAAGTCGGGCTGAAATGCAGGACACTACATTGGAGTTATAGCGCCACCCAATGGACATTTAAAGTCAGAACTGCAGTGAAACGTACAAAACCAGTGTCACATAAAACGTACCATGTGTACATTCATCTCCTTCCGGGGACTCTTTTAGCACCACTCAGTGGATGTTTCACATCAAATATGTCATGAAACGTACGTGGTGGTACGCATCTTGCGAAAAAGTTCCCATCATTTTCATCATGAGATCAGGTTGCTTCCCCCCCAACATTTGTGTAATTTAGTAAATTGTCACTAAAACAACAGGAACGGTGTGTTCAAATAAATTACACCTCTTTCAGTCTTAAAGAATTCCTCATGCTGTGTCATGACCGCACATCTATTATTCAATCACAAGCCATTTCAGGAGAGACAGGAACATCTTGAGCCACACTTAAAGGAATTTATGATCGGCAGGTGTTTACAAGTCTGAATCAGTAAACAGAACTTAGTGGAAGCCACTGTTCCTCATTAGATTTTCTTAAGAATCAAAAGTGTTGGGAACAGTTGAACAAATGCAAACTCATCCACTTAAGTACAACTACTAAGAGTGGTACAGACTGGCATTAAAGACAGGCATTAAAGTTTCTTTAATAGTTCAAGATGCATAAAAAAGTGAGTGGGAGTCATTTTGATTTTACAGTGCTGTGCTTGTGTGCATGCTGATGACAGTGAGCATTTCTGCATTATGTTGAGACCTCTCTTTGTACTAATCAGCATATTTTAACTGCATGGTTAAATGCAATATTAATTGTGCATTAATTCCATCACCCTGTACCCCTACAAGTGTGTATGTGTGTGTGTGTAAAGGGCTGCGTTTAAAGTCACATTCACTCGGTCGGAAAATGAGAGGTGACGTGGTCCTCTCGGCCCCAGATAGATTGTTATTAAAATCACTCATCTTCAGACTAGTCACATGGTCCATTCCAACCACTCTAACCTTCAGCCTTAGAAATGTTAAAATAGTTCACACATCATTAATAAATATATACACACATATTCTCTTTTTCTAATGTCCACTCACTATAATCCACTATAGTGATAATAAAGTGCGGCCTCAATTTAGCATGAAAAGCTGTTAATACGGCCTTGGATTTAGCAGATAGACCACTTTTGATGATGTAGTCACACTCTTTGAGATCATTTGAGAATGTTCGCGTTGTGTGTCTTTGTTTGTGTTTTCACGTGAGTTCCACCTCCTCTTCCAATCGTAACGCTGGTGTTATGTATATTGTCAGCAGTTCTGTGAAGCCGTTTGCATGAAGCTTGCATGAGGAATGTGATGTTTATCCGTATGTATGTGTCTAATGACAAACTGTGCTCTGAATTCGCAGTAAACGAAGGAGGAATCAAACAGGCCTCTAACTCCTGTCCAGACCCGGGGGAACCTGAAAACGGCAAGCGCGTTGGCAACGACTTTAGGTAATCACCCTTAGGTACTGTGTGTCCCGATAATGGCTTCGCAAAAAGGTATCTGGTGACTGTTATTTCCGCATTCTCCACCAAGACAGCTAGCATTAAATGCTAATGGACAATACACAATATAGGTACAATACTTAGGGCGCTATATAGTTTTTATTTATTTATTTTATTATTATTATTATTTTTTTTTTTCAGTTTACATTTTTGTGGATTCCATTTATTTTTTGTAGACTCTGTTTTACTGGTTAAATTAAAAACATATTAATTAATAAGCATGTTTAATTAAATGAAATCATAAAACCTAGATAATTTAACAGCAATTTATTAAAAACTTAACAAAACTGCCCTATGAAATACTTACTATTTTTGTTCTCAAATTCAGTTTTATTTTTACCATTAATTTTCTGGATTCCATTTTAATGGTTCCATTAAATTTTAATAATCAAAAGCATCTCTAATAGATTATATATATATATATATAGATTCTGGTAAATACTCCTTAAAAATTGTTTTAATAATGATTTTATTATTAGTAGTAGTACTATCATTGCATTAAGTACTATATTTCTGTCATAGTTTCTTCAAGTTAAACCAAGCTTTTATTTTGATGGTTTGCTGCAAAGACCTTTAAGTTTCTGTTTATATACTGTATGATATGACAATCGTTTTTCCCAAAAGAAACAATACAATACTCAGAGCAGTTCTAGAGATCATGTTCATATGTTCGTCAGAGGCTGAAAACACCACAAGCGTCACACGTGATTCAGTATGTGTGTAGTAAACAAAACTGTGCATCTGCACCATTCATTCACACAGAGACACGCAGAATACTTAAATAGACTTTAGTGGCTTAATATTCACAGACACAGTCTTGATTTAAATGTACTGACCTAGTTTTTATTTATTCATCCAAAAAATGGCAAAATTGGCTGTGACATTCTGTTTTATGCACTAAATTCCATTTATATGAATGGATTCTGTCTGCGTTTCCTGCATCACAGAAATGATAGGGCCCTAAATACTGTAATACTATTGCAGTATTCGTCTTCTTGCTGTACTGATTGTTTTGTACATTGCAGCTTAAAGATTATGTGCAGACAAGATAAAATCATTTCAACTCAAGTCAATATTTAATGTCCACATTTGTATTTATTGGAAGAGTAGTTGTGTAATAACAGGGATAATGTACTGGTAGGCCTTACATATTCAATTTTCCAGAGAGAAAAGAAACCTGTAGCATGGATACAGCGCTTCCACACTGAAACTTGTCATTAATATTGTAACATCTGAATACCTTATAGTGGTGTCCTCTGTTTAGCACTCCCAGAGCATATAAATCATGTTCTCCAGACCAGGCTCTTCCAAGACTCTTCCAATGTCATGCTAATACCAGCTCCACAGGGAAGCTGACAATATGAGCATGGCTTTACCGCTAATTAGGGCTAGTCGATTCAAATTGTGACGCTGATGTTATTTCAGGTTTTTGTGTAACGTGGCTTTAGAATTGCAGAAAACCCCAGCGAATTCTGCGGGAGCGTTTGATGTTTGTTAGCAGAGGGCTTTACACATAAGATTGCCCAACGTGCTGCAAAAGAACTGTTTGCGGTTTCCTCAAATGAAGGTGTGTGAGTGTCAAACTGTGAAAGCGTCGGGGCTTGCTGAGTGGATTTGTTGAGTTCTGCTCAACCTCAGATGGAAGGAAGTATTGAAGGAGTGGAAGAAGCTTCAAACTAGACCTTTATAACAAATCAAGACGCACCGCAGTATTGATTGTAAGCTAGCACGGAGGATAAGACGCTCTTTTGATATCCTTTCATTTATTTATCCCCCTCTTGTGCATGCTGCAATACTTTTCTCCCAGACTTCTTTGTGTATGTGTGTTGCGTGCTTTGCGTAGAACGGAGAGCAGACGGCATATTAAATTTAAAATTTTACATTTTTCTATTTTTCTGTGCCCTCTTGCATGAATGACTGCTACCGTGGTACACAACGTTATAACCCACTGAACTGTGCTTTTAGCTATAAAAGCCTCATTTTCATGTGCATCAAATTAACCCTGATTATTCAGTCATGCTAATGGATTTGTGTTGGATCTGATTTGTTTGTCATCCTGTGTGTGTGCACGCGCACATATGGGTCTGATCCCTACAGTATTGGTGCCACAGCCCAGTTCACATGTGATGAAGACCACGTTCTCCAGGGCTCCAAGAGCATCACGTGTCAGAGAGTGGCGGAGGTGTTCGCGGCATGGACTGATCATAGACCTGTTTGCAGAGGTGAGTCTGTTAGCTGCAAACCACACTGAAATTATTTCTGATTAAATTCAAGTCTAAATCAGATTCTTGTTAGACAGTTTTATTGGTCTAGTCCTGCAGGTTAAAGGGATAGTTCTCCCAGAGCACTTCTGTCACCATTTAATCACCCTCATGCTCCAAACTTAAACGATTAGTTCACTTTCAGAACAAAAATTTACAGATAATGTACTCACCCCCTTGTCATCCAAGATGTTCATGTCTTTCTTTCTTCAGTCGTAAAGAAATTATATTTTTTTTAGGAAAAGAAATCTGGATTTTGCTCCATATAATGGACTTTTATGGTGCCCCCAAGTTTGAACTTCCAAAATGGAGATTAAATCCAGCTTCAAATGGCTCTAAACGATCCCAGGGTCTTATCTAGCGAAACAGTCGATTATATTTTAAAAAATGTACCATTTATATACTTTTTAACCTCAAATGCTCATCTTGTCTCGTCACACAGACTACGCATGCGCATCGCAGAGACGAGTATTTAATTTTAAAAAGCATGTACATTTGTTTAAAAAAGGACAAATTGTATTGCTAGATAAGACCCTTCTTCATCAGCTGGGATCATTTAGAGCCCTTTGAAGCTGCATTTAAACTGCATTATGGAAGTTCAAACTTGGGGACACCATACATATCCATTATATGGAGAGAAATCCTGAAAAAACATAATTTCTTTACAACTGAAGAAAGACATGAGCATCTTAGTTCTGAAAGTGAACTAATCCTTTA
This sequence comes from Cirrhinus molitorella, assembly GCA_033026305.1. Classification (NCBI taxonomy): domain Eukaryota; kingdom Metazoa; phylum Chordata; class Actinopteri; order Cypriniformes; family Cyprinidae; genus Cirrhinus; species Cirrhinus molitorella. The sequence continues at coordinate 2,777,094 of CM065131.1, forward strand.
AGTGCTGTAAAATGAGATGTTTAGAAGAATGGATGAGTATCTGAGGCTGTCAAAAAAGGATTTAAAAAACACCATAAAATTGGTGTATGTGACTTGTGCAGTATATTCCAACTTTTATGAAGCCACACAATAGAAATTGTACCTTTAGATAGCTAGTCACATACTAACTTATTTACCCTATAAAAGGTTCAAATCAGTGTCTTAAAGGGACAGTTCACCCAAAAATGAAAAATTATCTCATGATTTACTCACCCTCAGGTTATCCAAGGTGTATGTGACTTTCTTCTTTCTTACATTCACAATTAGAAAATGTCCTGGCTCTTCTGAGCTTTATAATGGCATTAAATGGCTGTTGAGATTTTGAAGAAAAATAAAGTCCAACCATCCATCATAAAAAGTGCACCACACAGGTCTGGGGAGTTAAGAAAAATATCCATATTTAAAACCAAATAAATTGTCATGTATAGCTACCGCTAACAGAGGATGATGTAGGCATAGGCGAATGCTGTGACGAACGCTGAAGTGACAAACACTGATGTGCAGAGAGAGCAAAACAAAAAAAACACGGTCACAAATTAGAAGCACAACATTTGTAAAGAAAAATGTTGGAGGAGCGGAAGCTAGAGATTACGGTTTATAAAGTTTTAAATATGGATATTTTTCTCACACAAACGCATCAGTTCACTTCAGAAGGCCTCTCTGGAGCAGTGTGGAGCACTTTTTATGATGGATGGATGCACTTTATTGGACTTCAAAATCTCAAAACCCATTCACTGCCATTATAAAGCTTGAAAGAGCCAGGACATTTTTAATATAACTCAGATTGTGTCGGTCTGGAAGAAGTAACTCATATACACCTAGGATGACTTGAGGGTGAGTAAAACATAGGGTAATTTAGATTTTTGGGTGAACTGGCCCTTTAAGGGTAGATATTAATATTCTAAGGTATTAATATTCACCTTTAATGGATAGATAAGGTACACGGCTGTCCTTTTAGTTGCCACACAATATTTAAATATGCACTTATGCACGTTAGATTTTAAGCAGCATAACCTGGTCACAATTTAGTTGTATTACTTGAATATTCATCCTCTTCCAGTGAAGAAACTAAGCCATACAGGTTTAAGGGTGAGAAAATCATTTTTGGGTGAACTATCCTTTTAAGATGAAACCTACACAGTCTTTATATAGGTTGTCAGCCTCTCTTATATCAGCGTTATGAATGTGGGTCAGCCATCGTGAAGAGATATTTGCTCTGAATACTTAGCAGGATTAATTATTGCTAGAAGGGGTAGGTTAGAAGGGGTAATATTAATTAATTTCGGGAGTGTTTGCAGTTGTCTTGTGACAAGCTTACTAATCAACTCGTTTCCGCTGGATCTGATAGTATTGCCATGGCAACTAGTAAAATTCGGAGCAGAATTTGCATGCCAGCAGTGACTTCTAGCTTTTCACAGCCCTAATGGCTTTAAGTGTCAGTTGGCTGCCCTGGGCAAACAAACAAGAATTGGACTGTCTCCATCATTCAGGAGGACACTTTAATTATAGCTCAAAATGAAGTGGAGTGACACAGACACTTTCATCAGCATTTCGGGATCACAGGATGTTCTGTTTTTTTGGTCTATTGCTTGTTAATTTTAAACACTTATCATTAATTAAACAAGCACAATGGTCATGAATGCATTAGCTGTGGCATTAAGTTAATTCTCATCTGTTTTTAGTGTTTATTTAAAACAAGGGCATCTTGCTATCGTTGTAGTCTCCAATCTGTTAGTTAGCAGCTTGCGTCATCTAGCAGAAGTGACTAGCCAGCTTTAAATCCCAGTTGCGCAGGGGTGGGAACGTTGTAAAACTGCACCGCTATTAGCACAAATGATGCGTTTCTGTGCAGTGTAATTTGCATAATTTCCTTTTATGAGTATTATCGTGTATTCGCCTGCATTGTTTTGACCTGTGCAGTGGCTTTGTTGAGCTACAGAATTACTGTGCATGTAAAATAATTATAATTATTTTAAACTGCTTTTATTGACGTTTTAGTTTATCTTGCATGTTTGTTATTTTTTAATTAGATTAGATGAAATATCAAACTGGCTATAATAACATGGGATATTAATGTGTCATATGGTCACGTTACTATGTGCCCCGCCTTTGTATTTAATTATATTCCCAATGACCAGTCTCTCTTAAAAGTGAAATGGGTCTTCTTCCTTTTCAGTCACAGCTGTGGATAGCCACTAATGAAAGGGCTTGCATGTTCCTGTGCTGCCATCAGCCAGTCAGGCCGACATTTTTCTTCAGTTCCAATGTAGTCGCATTGGCATTTACTACTCAGGCTACTGGCTCAAAAACTTCTGTCTGGAACAGAGAGTGCCTGTGAGCAAAGATGGCAGATTTCAACCTTCCAGAGAGCTCTGCACTGGCCAAGCAACTGCCATTGATCTGAAAGTGAATGCTAACATACTCTGCAGGTGTTATGGACTTCTATGAGCAGAACCTAGACAGTGCGACCCCAAGTGGTCACCTAGGGAAACGCAGGTGATAAATTACACTGTATATATGTTTTATCAGCAGATAGAAAAAGAAAGAAATGTGTTTGGCTCAAATGTCTCTTTAAGAGTGTGTGTTGAGTCAAGTGTGGTAATTCTTATCTTTTGAAATAAGAAAAGGCAATTGTGCTAGATGTAGAAGGACGAGTACTCTTTAATAGGTGGTATTGTTTCTGAGATGGACTATTAATGTTTGTGATTGTTTGGATGAGTGTAGTGAGTTTTGTGGCTCGAAGGCTGCAGCATGCAGGAAAATGAAGGTGTGGAACTGTGTTGGAGGTTTAATGATGTAATTGATCATTCTGGGTGGCAATTGTTTTTTAGTTCAGCCTGTTCCAATGTCTTGGAGTCTCCTAATCTTTATGTTGGGTGCTGACTTGGCCCATTTTCCCTGCAGAGGTCGGATTCAATGTCAGGAAGTGTAAAACGGCAAATATGGCTGGATATACAAGGGATACATAAAGGAGGTTGTTTTATCTGGTGCAGTGGGTAATTATCTTGATTCTTAGAACTAAAGGCTGAATGATACGCTTTTTCCCCTCGGAAAAACAGCAGTGTTCTCGATTTAAAAGATTTGGTAATGGTAGAATCACAGTAGGTAGTCAGGCTAATGTGCTTTTAAACCAAAGAGGTGGAAAAATAGGAAAAAATAGGAAATTGGTCAAGTTTTTATCTAGTCATTGACTAAGTCTTTCTGTGATTACACTGTTACACGATTAGGTGGCAAAATATGACTTTTCTTTGTAAACGAAGCACTAGGTAATTTGTTCAACTGATTCATTCATTAACAGGCAGAGCTGGGTAAATTACTTACAAATTATAGTCCGTACTGATTCCAAATTAAATGACGTAAATTGTGGTTAGAAACATAATCCATTGCATTAAACATTTTAGGTAACATAATCAGACTACTTTTAGATTATCTTTGCCCTAACTCGTTTATCACATTGATGTAATTAGGATAATCTTGTAGCATATTGATTTAAATATACAGAGAGTAGTAAAATATATCCAGTGCATTAAACATTACATTAAGTCAAGGATTCCCAAACTGAGGTTTATAATGTGATAATTAAAATAAAAGTTAATGAGTTTATCAGTAGTATGCAATATTGAAACACTTCTTAAACTTGAAATGATTTTTGTAAATCTAGTGGTCAAACAATATTGCCTAAAATGTAATAGTACTTCAAATTTAGAGAGAGTTCACCCCAAAATAAAAATGCTGTCATTATTACTCACCTTTATGTCGTTCCAAACCCATAAGACCTTTGCTAATCTTTGGAACACGAATTAAGATATTTTTGATGAAATACGAGCGCTTTCTGACCCTGCATAGACAGCAACACAACTGACACATTCAAGGCCCAGAAAGGTAGTAAAGACATTGATAAACAGTCCATGTGACATCAGTGGTTCAACTGTAACGTTATGAAGCTAGAATACCTTTTGTGAGCAAAGAAACATGTTTTTTCTTAAATGTACCTTTTTATAAAGCGTATAGTGTGGACTTTCATATATAAACAGTCTGTATCCTTAGTTTAGTTTTTTCTTTCTTCTTCTGTTTACATTCAGCTTCGATTGTAGCAAACGTCAGTCTTACGCAAACAAGAGTTCTTGTCATTGTTTTGTGAAGGTGGAATAAAAAGTGGCAGGTTATCGTTGGCCAAGTAATGAATTGTTTGCTCATCCTGTCCTTTAATTTTATAGATAATTTCTCTCTGGCTGCTTTGCTACAGGCGAGAGAGCCAAGCCAAGGCCGTTCATTTAGCAGGCCGTAATTGAGCTGTCAGGGAAGGCACAAGCATGCGCAGATATACGTCACTGTGAGAACTGATGTAGCTTGCTGGACCGCTTCCCCAAGCTCTTAAATCGCAAGCTTGTCCATAAGTTGTTGTTGCTAGTATGTAAGAACAGTACAATAATACTGAGACGCAGCGACAGGAATAACAGCAGGAATGGACTTGTGAATTGTTTATGGACACCCTGTGTACACCGCATCAGTGCTGTAGCTCTTAGTATCGCACGTCTAGAGAAAAGTGGGAAGAACTAAGAGACATTATGAGATGAGATAACATGATGGAGAGAGAGATACAGAAGGTAAAACAAACCGTAGAAGCGTGTACTGTTGTTTGTTGTCCAATAAAAAGAACAAGAAGGCAGAAAGAACAGGTTGGAGTGCAGTGTTTACCTTGTCAGCTAAATCGTTTGTTGACAGAATGTTTGGCGTTAATGTGAGATTGCATTTTAATCAAAAATCATCACATGATTTAAAATGATTGGTAACACTTTACAATAAGGTTCATTAGTTAAGCATTAATGTATTAACTAACATGAACTAACCATGAGCAATACATTTGTTACTGTATTTGCTAATCTTAATTAACGTTAGTTAATGAAAATACACTTGTTCACGGTTTATTCATGTTAGTTCACAGTGCATTAACTAATGTTAACAAGATTTGAATAATGTATTAGTAAATGTTAAATTTGCATTAACAAAGATCAATAAATGTTGTATAAGTGCATTTTTATTATTAGTTCATGTTAACTAATGTAGTTAACTAATGAACCTTATTGTAAAGTGTTATCAAATTATTGATTTAAAAATATTATATACATTACCGTTTACAAGCATTTAATTGATTAAAAATGTAACTTTAAAACAACTATTCTAATCTAACAGTTGTAATGTAATGTATTTTAAAATGTAATTTATTCCTGTGAAGACAAAGCTGAATTACTCCAGTCTTCAGTGTCACATGAACCTTTCAGAAATTATTTTAATATCCTAAATTGGTGCTCAAGAAATGTTTATTATTACTGATGTTGAAAATCATTGTGCATTTTACCCTCATTTATGTACAGTTGAGGTCAAAAGTTTACACCCCCTTTCAAAATCTGCAAGATGTTTATTATTTTACCACAATAAGAGGGATCATACAAATTGCATGTTATTGTTTATTTTGTACTGACCTGAATAAGATATTTCACTTAAAAGATGTTTACATATAGTCCACAAGAGAAAATAATAGTTGATTTTATAAAAATGGCCCAGCTCAAAAGTTTACATCCCCTGGATTCCTGATACTCCACATACCCTCTTCTTGCTCTCGAACTGAAAAATACAGACAACATTTTGTCAAAATACCCGTCTTGGAGAGTATCCTCAAAAAAAACTGTAAGATTGGTCTTAAGTGAATGTAAACAGTTCACAGAAACAGAAAACTGAGTTTTATCATTATGGATGCATTGTCTCTTAAAGTGACCGTGCCGAATTTACTATCTGCTGCTGGTGTCCTTAATGTTAATCCAAGAAAATGAAAGAGAGAAAATCACTCATTGCTCTTGACTCAATTGCTTTGTAGTGTTAACAACAATTAATCTACATTTAATTTATACAGTAAAGACTACAATGCTATTTTACATTTGATTATGTACCTGGACACCTACAAACTTGAAAAAAAAAAACCTTAAATGGCACAAATAAATAAATATGATAAACATACTATTTAAACAATTTCAAACAGGGCCCACGAGTACAAAACTGCCTGCTGTTCTTCAGAAAAATCCTTCAGCTCCCACAACTTATTTGGTTTTCCAGCATTTTTGTGTATTTAAACCCTTTCTAAAAATGACTGTATGATTTTGAGATCCATCTTTTCACACGGAGGAGGGACTCATATGCAACTATTACAGAAGGTTCAAACACTCACTGATGCTCCAGAAGGAAAAAACATGCATTAAGAGCTGGGGATGAAAACTTTTGAATGGAATGTAGATGTGTAGTGTTCATTTTTCTTATTTTGCCTGAAAAAAAAAAACATATATATATATATATATATATATTTCTTTTTTTTTCTCATTTAGTACTGAAGCTACAGAATAATTTGCAGTTACATGTTTCTCAGAAGACAAAATAAGTTACATTTACCCTGATCTTCAAATTCAAGAAGTTTTCACCCAACGGCTCTGAATGCGTCATTTTTCCTTCTGGAGCATAATTTTCTCTTGTGGATTATATGTAAACCATCACCAAATGAATTATCTTATTCAGTGCTAAATCCAATACTAAATAAACAACAACATGCATTTTGTATGATCCCTCTTATTTTGATAAAATAATTAACATTTTGCAGATTCTGAAAAGGGTATGTAAAATTTTGACCTCAACTGTATTCTGATTTCATGTAGCATCATCTTAGCTGTTTACGCTGTCTAAAGCCATAAAAAACAAACAGGCACTCAAGTGACAGGAAGGCAGTAATTTAGTAGAGAGCTAAATATTTATATTATATTATTAAAACAAAAACTTTCAAGAAACATTTTGTATTTTATGTTGATATATCTATTACGTACTTGATTTTTTAATACATTTTGCACATTTATTGTCAGCTAAAATGTTGAATGAACATGAAATTACGTGCTGAACAATAAGCTATTCTTAAATCAGTGCTGTGTGAGAGAAAGAGGGAAGGGTGTTGCATTTGTTTAACCATGAATATCTTGTAGCCAGGGGTAGAAATCTTCCTGTGATACACAAGAAACTTGCTAGCTGTGTCAGATTTGTGTTAAGGAGTGCCTGCAGCTATCTGGACAGCTGCCTTCTTCGTTGGGGGTCTACACGCTCAGAGAACATGACCACCTACTGCGAAGGCTTACAAAAAAACCCATCCCCCTGCAATGTTACCCACTCCAGAAGCGCACTCAGTATGGATGAAAAGTGTGTTTCTGCGCGTGTTCACGCCCCCATCTTTGTCTCTCTCACACACATGTGAAGTTTGTGCGACTATCTCTCAGCAGGTCCCTAACCTTTAGCTCTCGACTAAATCACTACCTTCATGTCACTTGGGTGCCTGTTTGTTCCTGCAGCTACAGGCTGCACAAACTAATTGAGAAGATGCTACATGAAATCATGCAGAAAATTGCCTGGATCTATGTTTTTTTTTTTTTTTTTTTTTTTTTTTTTACATCCCAGGGGTACGCTGAGTTAATCATAAATTTTAGTTCCTCCATTTATTGGACCTGACACCTGACATCCTTCCTTTGCATTTCCTTCCTTTTTTTGGGGTTGTTAAAAAGTATATTGTGATTAAACAGGGGAATTTGTTGTATTATGTGCAATTGAAGCCTTACTAAGGCAGACATCTTAAAGGAATAGTTCCCAAAAATGAAAATTCTGTCATTAATTACTCAGCCTCATGTCGTTACAAACCTGTGAGACCTTTGTTCATCTTTGTAACACAAATTAAGATATTTTTGTATATGAAATCTGAGAGCTTTCTGACTGAAATGTAGTAAGGACATTGTTAAAGTAGTCCATGTGACATCAGTGGTTCAACCGTAATTTGATGAAGCTATGACAGTACTTTTTGGGCACAGAGAAAAAAAAATATGACTTCATTCAACAATTTCTTAGTCCCTGCCATGCATTTACGACTGTACAACGTCGCATACTTAGGATGACTACATACTGTAAATGCTGTTTATAAAGTATGTGAGATATTAGTTATTTACAGATATATGATATTATTTCTTCATCATTTTCTAAAGACTGGATGGAAATCAGGAGATTAATCACAGTAATTTCAATTATTAGGTCAGTTATTATTTGCTGTTGGCAGCCCTAGATTTTAAATACAAAAAATAATGTTTTTAAAAATTAAAAAGGTTTTAATTTCTCAGGGTTTTTTAAAAATAATTTGCTTAATTTATTAGCCAATTATTTAATCTAGGGAAAAATGTTTTTAGAATATCATGCATTGTTTTCCTTTAACACTTTAAAAATATGAGAAAATGTGACTACATTAAACAAGAGATTGCTTTCAACAGGGATAAATATGATTTGTGCCAACCACAATGTTTTAAGCGTAGTGAAATATTGGCTGTCGAGAGCATGAGGCCACTGAGATTCAATTTGGTATGATGAACACTTTTGGTACTTGCTGTACCACTTGCTGTCCAAAGTGAAATAGATTTTGTGGGTTTTTTGTTGTTGTTGTTTTTCTCCTCATAGTTGATGTAATGCATATTAGTCACAAGATACATCTGTAACATGAGGTACTACTTTACAGATTGCCAAGCTTTCTAATATGTTGTTATTATTAATAAACACACACACATGCCCTCACTGGCTGCACATAGGTTTATTGGTATTCCTCCCTTATGACTGTTGATAGGTGATTCACGCAAACATCTCATCAGTTCAAGCTAAAGTTTATTACGGATGCCAGACTGGAGAGGGCTTGTCACAGGATACTTCTCTAATTAGGAGCCCCTTGACGAGCGAATGACTTTCAGAGGAAAAAGAACGCTTTCGGGCCTGAAGGAGCCTCACGGTTCCCCTGCGCTTGCCTGAGATAATGAGTTATTCATTTTCAAAAGCAATCAAGATGTCAGGAGCCGATAGTGAAACCTGCTGCCGTTGGAGATAATGCCTCCTTGTCTTTTCATCAAAGCCCTGTCACTTTGACATCAACCATGATAAATGCGGCAAAAATACAAGAGGCTGGATTTGAGAAGGCGTAAACCCGCAGTCGTCAATTTTAAGATATCACTGTCACTGGCTTTGGGAGAGAAACACCAGAGCGTGTCTACTTAGCAAATTATAACTGACGTTTCTATATTAAGATGACGAATCAGGCCCAAGTGTGTTTGGCTAAGCCTGCTTCGAATTAACTCGTTTAGCCGGCATGAAGTTAGTCATCGGAGGATTTGATTGGATTGCTAATCGTTGACAAATTAAGACGGTCATGGATGACTGGTGGAAGCTTGTGGCTTATATTCCAATATGAGCCGTGCAAATCCCGCAAAAACATTACGAGCGGTAAGTGAAACTCAATCCCTCGAGGATGGTGGGGTCGCAGACTTTTTTCCTTCCTAATTATCAAATCAATAGTAGAAAACATTAAGTGGCCGCTGACCGCAGCTGAAACCAATTAGCTGAGACTTTGACATGTTTTTGAAGAGAAAAGGCACTTTCTTGATTTTTCTCATTCTCTTTTATATCTCTCTCTTTCTCTATGCAGTGAAAACCTGTGGATCTAATCTTCAAGGTCCATCGGGGACGTTCACATCACCGAATTTCCCCATTCAGTACGAGAGCAACTCCCAATGTGTGTGGATCATCACAGCCAGCAACCTAAACAAGGTAAGAGCAAAAATGTCTGTTTGATAATGCTGGAATGCCCTTTGGGTCATTCTATAATTGTGGATACATCTCATATATTTTTAATGTATTTTCATCAGTATAAAGCCCCAATGCTTAATTTTCTAGTACACAGTTATATTTTTCCCAATCACACCACTATATGTTGAAACTGACTACACTGAACAGTCTTTCAGATTTTAATTTTGAAGCCGAAAGAGATTCAAGAGATTCTCTAACTAGTTTAACTGGGTCAACCAATTTGATTTGACTTCAGTTGATAATTGAGAATCAGCTAAATTTGCAAATGATTTTGAAAAGATGAACTGAATTTGCAAATCAGACATATCGAAGCAAGAGTGAAATTAAAGATGAAAGATTTTCGTTGTCAGGCTTTTCTTACAAAGTTGTTAAAAATTAAAAAAAAAAAAGTGACAGCTTGCATGTTTTCTGACTCCACACCCACCAGAATCATCATGTCCAACATATTAACATATTTTTAAGTGTATTTTAAATGAAACTTCCAAAATTGTGGTACATATTAGAATTCATTTGCTTAATTATTATAGGCAAAAAGTAAAAGATACTGTGAAGAAATCACCCATTCATATTTAACATGTTTAATACAGTTCAAAGCACTTTCCACATAATACTAATTTCATTTGCTAGACAATTGGTTAATAAACAGTACCATTTAAAGGTTTGGGGTCAGGTTTTTATTTATTGTTGTTTTATTTATTTATTTATTTATTTATTCAACAAAGACACATTCAATTGATCAAAAGTGAGTGTAAAGACTTACATTACTACAGACGATTTCTATTCTTCAAAGAATTCTGAGGGGAAAAAAAACTACCACACTTCATTAAGCAGCACAAACATTTTCAACCGATAATAAATGGAGGAAGTGTTTTTTGAGTACATTAATCTGCATACTTGACACTAAAAACTACAGTAATGAATCCTAAAAATGTAGCTTTGCCATCACAGGAATAAATGGCATTTTAAAATGTAGTACAAAAAAATTATATTTCATAATATAACTGTGTTTATTGCTCTGATTTTGATGAAACTGGTGAAAATAAGAGATTTCAGTAACACTTTACAATAAAGTTCTATTAGTTAATCTTAATGAACAATACATTTATTAAAGTATTTTTAAATCTTTGTTAATGTTAATAAAAATACAGTTATTTCATGTTAGTTCACAGAGCATTAACTGATGTTAACAAGCACAACTTTTAATTTTAATAATGCATTAGTAAATGTTGCAATTAACTAAAAGCTCTTAGTTCATACAAATGTTAAATAATGAACCTTATTGTAAATTGTGACTGAGATTTCTTTTAAAAACATAAAAAAACGTACTGACACCAAATTTTTGAGATTATGATATAGATTTTTAAACTTGAGCAATTTGAATCAGGTGTCTGAGGTTCTTCTGCCGCTCTACCACCCCTAGTGGTGCCTCTGTAGTAACACTGCTCCACAGGTTGTCATTAGTATTCTGGTCTGACTCTGCTCAGCTTCTTGTACAGGGCCTGTGGTGATGCTGTCGCTGTTTCAGAGAGAGAGAGATAGAGAGAAGGAGAGTATGGGCGTCTGCTCCTTTGACTGCTCTGCCTCTCCTGGCCTTCAGTGTGATTGCTCCTGGCCTCCTCCCTTGTCCTTTTTTGCGTGTTATTGTGGCCTTGCCCCCTACAAACAGCTCCCAATCCGTCCCTTCTTCCTCACAAAGCCCTTACACTTTTATAGGGAACTGCATGATAGGCGTTGTTAGTTATGTGTGTGTAAAGGTGAACAGTGTCTGTTTTATTGCTCTTGTGGATTTTATAGCCACACTTCAGTTTAATTCCAACATTTTGAGATGCACCCCCACAACGGCTACATGGAGGGGATATGAGATATGAGAGTGTGAATGTGTGCAGGGTGATAATCAGTGTATAAATATGCGAATGTATGAGGGAGAAAAAGAGAGATGATACTTTTGTAGGGTGGAGAGGAGAATTCTAGTGACTAGGTTGGTAATCATAAGAAATTGTAAGGAAATAAGTCATTTTGATTTGTCTTTAAGGATTAGTTCACTTCTAGAATAAAAACTGACTGATTATTTACTCACCCCATGTCATCCTAGATGTTTATGTCATTGTTTCTTGAGTCGCAAAGAAGTTAGGATTAGAAAAACATTCCAGGATTTTTCTCCATAGAGTGGACTTCAATGGTGGCCAACTAAATTTGTATAGTTTTTGACCACAAATGCTCATCTTGCACTAGCTCAGCCTCACAACACGATGTGCATGTACATTGCAGAGCTAGTGCAAGATGAGCATTTGTGTCTAAAAAATATGTAAATTGTAATTTAAACAAAAAAATGACTGATCGTTTTGCAAGACAAGACCCTTATTCCTCGGCTGGGATTGTGTAGAGTCCTTTGAAGCTGCATTGAAACTACAATTTGGACCTTCAAACAATTGGCCACCATTGAAGTCCACTATATGGAGAAAAATCATGGAATGTTTTCCTCAAAAACCTTAATTTCGTCGTGACTGAAGAAAGAAAGACATGAACGTCTTGGAACTGGAACTGAACTGATCCTTTAACAATTCCAGTTCAATTAATTGTTCTTTTGAGTTTAAAAAAAGAAATGTGTAGAAATGTGGATAATTTCAATTTAAAATATTAAGCATAGAACAAAAAAACTTGTGACGAGGAATTTAGTAACTTCAAAATTTGTTTTGAATTCAGTAAAAAGAAGTCTTTTGCTTGGGAATCATATTTTGGCATATTTTTGATCGACTAATATCAACTCAAATGAGTCATTTACACAATAATCAGATTTTACTGGTACAAAACAGACTGGTACAAAGTCATGAGCTCAAGAAGATTCACCTGTAAGTTTTTGATTCACTTTTTCACAAAAAAATTCAGCTCATTTGACAACACCACTTTCGCTGTGTTTTTGGTTCATTTAAATGGACCAGTTTGTAAGAATTATTATCTTGAGAATCACACTTTACTATTAAAAGAACCAGTTCATATGAGTCATTAGGTCAAGAATTAGAGTTTTTGATTCACTTCAAATCAAATCTGAGTCATTCAGTCAGAAATTGAAGTTCACTGGCCTCACATTTTTATTTTTTGTGTTGTTGTTTCTCAACCCTACTCATGACATGTGGATTGATATCTGTCCCTTACATTTGTAATGACAGCAAGACAGCACTTCAGCCATATCTGTATTGTAATAGCAAGACCTTGCAATTGATTCCAAGCGATGTGACTCACTAACACCGCAATTCATCTTGAAACAGCAGATCTATTGAGTGCAAACAAAAAACGATGAAAATTCTTCCTAACCTCAAGTCAAGGCCTCTGCGATCAACTCTTGCTGTGGTGGAATGATATACACAGGCAGTAAATGAAAGTGAACAAACCATTTTCTAAGTTTACAAAGTTTACTTACAGGTCTATAAAGAGGTTTTGTACTTATCCAGTTTGTAAAAGTTCAGGGTCCCGATCATGCTGACATTCACGCCTACTTTGACTGTTTGTTCATACACTTTCGCAAACTTCTGCAGGGCCGAAATCATCTAAGGCTTTAGCTGGAAAGCTATGTTTTACAACCTAACTTTCTCAGGACCATTTAAATGTTCAGAAGGCCGTGATGAAATCGTCTGGACGTTTTCCCATCGCATGATGGATGGAGGGTAGCATGAAAGCCTTGTGGGCCATAGAGAATTTTTTTTTTTCCTGTTCCTACTTTTTTCACTTCGCATTTGACCACTTTGAAAGGTCTGGAACTCTGCCAGCATGAATAGAGACGCTTGTGTTTTCCTGCAGCCTTGGCTTTGGCGTGTTGTTTTCAATAAATCAAAGAATTGGTAGACACTACCCTAAGAAAAAAGTGTTTTTTTTTTTTCTTCTTACACCCCAACTCCCCTATTTTGTAAAGGCTGGATGGTAAGAGTCATTAGCTCAAAAATCTTTTTTTTTTAATTCATAAAATTGTACATTTTTTCTCAGTTAATACTTATCAGTTTTCATTCTGAAGGTCAGTTTCTATATACATACCTTAATAGTGCTGACTGTAACCTATTTTTAAATATCGCCAGATTCGCTGACAAAATTCATGACAAAGTTCATTAAACACACCTTTGTTCTAAAGGGGCATGTTGTAACACTACATGGGAGAACTTGCCATTATTATAGGCTTTTCAGCAAATTTAAACAGCAAGATAAAAAAAAAAAACAATAAATATATTTAGGTAAAATATATTAAACCATTGTCTTACCCATAATTAATACCTTAATTATGAACACACTGGTTTGAAATGCAAACAGCATTACCGTTTCCTGCACATTGCTATTTTATTATTTCCCTATAGTGGATAAAGAAACAAAAATCTCACCCATAGGCTTACTTCCGCGTTGAAGAAAAAGTTGGATAATTGAGCCTTCGCAGGGAGTTTGATTGACAGGTGATATGACCAGTCATAACACAGAATCTGCTATTTTGGTCAAACAAACAAAACAGACAGGAAAGTGGATCAACCTTTGTGGACGTCACCTTGAAACGTGGTGTCTATTGATGTTCATTGATGTTTATTTCATGCTATAACTAGTAAAGAGGAAGAGATTATCGGTTCACATACCACTTGAACTGAGGTGCTACAGCGATCTGTCATCACATTAAAGAGCCACAAAATGTTTTTATTGTTTTATTTATTTTTTTTTTTTTATGACAACATTTCAAAGCTGAGACTTTGTTTTATACTTAAAGTAAACTGCTCTTTCTTCTCTGTTGGCACGTTGACAGTTTCAAATGTATTTTTCACTGTGTGAGAACATGATGTTTTGAACAGGTAAAAAGTTGTTTAGTATATTAGGCTTAGCACCTGTGGGATAACTAGCCTTTGTTTCCCCTGCCTTTTTCTTTTTAAAAAATCCCATATTCAACCTTTACGGTACCATGCCTAATGTATCCGTCCCTATTTTAGCTGGTTCAAAAAAGCAATTGCCATTTGCTGCAATTATAACCTTGTACTAATTGTAAAACATTTTTCAGAAAGTGCAGTTAATTGGTGGGTTTCACTAAATTGCAGAAAAAGCCATTCATCTACAGAAGAGAAATGCATTTGGAGCACAAAGGTGCGATTCAGGACATCAGATTGGAGATTTAAATAGAGCTTGGTCAACCAGCAGGCCACCCTGTTTCAAGTGAGCAATTGCTAATTGTCTCTTACAGCTTGGGAATGTTATTGCTCACTTATTTTTGGCAGACAATTTTAGGGTGGCGATTTATTTATATTGCACTCTGTGCTTTAACCTTGGTGAGAGTGACTTGGATTGTGTCGGGGCTTAATTCAATTTCAGAGTCCATTGTGACGCCTTTAGATTGTGAGAAAGTGGGATACAATGTCAGTTTGTTGTATTTGTTTGTTTGGAGATAGTGGAAATAAAGGGATCAGTGGTTTAAGAAGGGATTTGTTAACTCTGGATTCACCTTGCATATAGAATCAAGGCCGTTGCATAACACATTGGACCTTATTCACAAGTAGAACAAATTTCTGTGTAATTTGTTCAGAAATGCAGTATTGAATGGGACAAATTACAAAGTAATGCTTTTATGTTTTTAGTATTCACATTTACTGTTGAGTTGCATCCATTAAACGTCACATATTTGTGTAGATGGTTGTTTTTCAGGGTTCAGTTATCCATTCTGAATGGAGCATGACCTGGTTTATCAAGCAGAAACTAAAATGCTGTCGCCCCATTGGTTTTTCGTTGGAGACTGATGCCCAGATTGGGCATTAACCTCAGAGGAAGCATCAAAGGTCAGATCACGATGGGCAGAAACAAATGTCCCCTCATCCATGTTGAGACTGTTCAGTTCAAGTTTTCTTCCATTTTATTTATTCATTCATGTTTTGAGGTTAAAATTACAAAAGAAGCAGCTAATATGATTAGTATAAGAAACAATGAAAAAACAAGAAAAGCTACAGTAAAAAAATGATAATTAAAAAAAAGATGCATAGGGAGTGCATTGTCGTTCAGGAAGGTACGTAGCTGTTTGTAATCTTTGCGATCGTGCCTTTTATCTGTGTCAATAATGGGATACCCAGAAGCACATTTTTCAGGACGTATTCTCTCCTCACATCACGCTTGCATCAGGAGCTTTAAAAACTTTTTCAAGGGTTACTAATAGCTTTTCACTATCAGCGATGAAAGGAAAATGTATCATTCTTCATAGCGTGTTCCCGTCCTTCTGGGAGCCAAAACAAAAACAGACCCATTTTGATGTTTTGAAGAGAAACTGAAAATTTAATCTGGGATTTTAAAGCCCCCTGTTGTCACTGCTTGTGATCATGTAAATAGTCAAATCATTATTTTCATCAAACAGCTCACAGTTTTAGCCAGTGTTGAGTTTGTTGGTTTTAACACAGACTAACGGAGGAAGTTTAGTTTTTTTTTTTTTGAACTACATTTTCTTGCTGGATGACTTTTTGTTAGAACAAACTGGATTTCTTACCTGTCATTTTGAGGCTATAACGTTTGTTCATCAGTACTGTCGTTTGACATGGTCCTAACTTGACAGCTCGCCATGTGCTGGAGGGCTGACATGATAGTACTGAAATTCTGCTCCAGGTGAAACTACTGAAATAGTCTCATTTGAGTGACATGATTGAAAATTCATTGAACAGAAGAAAGTGAACACGATGGTAATAAAAATTCTTTATATAAAGCTTCTAGGATAGAGAAAAATAAGGAGCACAATGTACAACTAAAGTAACAAGCCATGACACATGACACTGATTTACAGTGGTTTTATTTTATTTTAGGGTTGTTTTTAACCATGACACAAACGTAGATGTAGAATAAATATGACACAGCCTCAAGTGGCTTATTGCATTTAATAAACAGCAGCATTCACAATATGATTGAAGTATGATCATTAAATTATATATATTAGTGGTAATAATGACAGTAAGCATATTGTCTTCAAAACGGTATGGATTATGGATTTATTATAATCTGAAGTGTTTATATGTTCCTGAAAGTTCTTTCTTGGGTTGACCTGAACAGTCAGAGTTTGAAGTATAAGACTCAGCGTTTTTGCTTTGCAGTACACTTGTAATTTTCTGACCGGTGGTCAAATGATGGCTTGTTCTTGTTTCTAAAACGCATCTGTGAAATGCTTGGGTGATACTACAGTCGTGAGTCCACGCTGGCAGTAAATCCCAGCAGGATTGTGTGACAGTTGAAATAGTCTGGCTTAGAGAAACCAGAGATCCCATCTTCTGTGAACTTAATCGGAGGAAATGACACTATGAACAGCCCTATGGGAGCTTGACATCCTGGCAGAGTGTTTTCTGTTTTCACCTTGAACAAGCATCAGATACCCTTGTGTATGTGTGTGTTGTTACTTGTTTGTGTGTTAGGAGGACTTGTTTATGCATTCTTTGTGATTAGATATGAATGTTGAACTGACGATATTATATATGTACATTGAACAAAATTGTAAACGCAACTCTTTTGTTTTTGCCCCCATTTCTCATGAGCTGAACTCAAAGATCTAAGACTTTTTCTATGTACTCAAAAGGCCTATTTCTCTCAAATATTGTTCACAAATCTGTCTGAATCTGTGTTACTAAGCTCTTCTTCTTTGCCGAGATAATCCATCCACCTCACAGGTGTGGCATATCAAGATGCTGATTAGACAGGATGATTATTGCACAGGTGTGCCTTAGACTGACCACAATAAAATGCCACTCTAAAATGTGTAAGATTTCACCTGAGCCTGTTTATTTGGTCAAAAATAGTTAAAAACATTAATACTAGGGCTGGGTCAAAAATATTGATTTCTTGATTTTAATCAATTATCATATTTATGAAACAATACTATTCCTAATTCCCAAGAATCGATTAGTCTAGCCTGTTTTTTGCATTTTGTTACTTTCGATATAAAACAAAATCTCAGATTTCAAATTCTGTTCATTTTATTACAATATTCAAACAAAAAAATGTTTTGTAATCAATATATCATGTAACGTCACATTTACCTCAGAAAAAAACTAATTCAGTGACCATAAACTTGTTAGTAAGCAATAGAGAGAGAGTGCTTTGCTAAATAGATACACCATGTAACATATTCATTATGCATTTTTTCATTGTTTCATTTATGTTTGAATAAATCCATCAAGTTTTTATGACAGCCACAATTTATGTTTATATTAAAAATGAATTAGAGTAGAAATAATTGTGCAACTTTAAAATTTTAGAAACTTCATTATGTGTAATTTAACCCTTTAACTGTCACTCCCTTTTTGAACATACATTTTTATAATTCATGAACGAAAATATTTTGTTATATGATTTTGTTGTACATTTTTCATGGTAATACAATGTCTGATTTTAAAATAGTTTTCAAAGGTTGAATTTTGAGATTTTAAGTTTTCTTCTGATATATAATATCTTATGATTTCTAAAGCGTGACAGGGAAAAAGGCAACGAAGAAAGTCTTTTTTTGACAAAGGTCAGAACTCCTGTTATGAAGTCGATTATTTTTTTTATGGGTGCACTCTTGTCATAAATTAATCTGTTACTTTTCCTACGTAATTTGTAACACAAAACAGTGGTCAAATATCTGTTTAGGAGTCCAACGATATATAGTTTGTCATGATTAGATTACGATTTATTTGTAATATGGGGAAGTAAACTGAGTCCAACTGAGGGAACGCTGACAGTTAAAGGGTTAAGCATTTTTATACAAATCAGTTCATTTTAACCTTCAATATTATAGTAATGTAGCACCAGCTACATCAATATCAAATCGAATCGCAAATCGAATTGTAAACTTGTAAATCAGAATTGAATCGTGAAATTTGTCTCCAATCCCAGCCCTACATAATACTGTAAAAGATCTATTAAAATTAAATGAAATATGACAGGATTTAGGATGAAAGAATGATATATATATTTTTTTAATTAATACAATAATTTAATGTATGGATGAAAAATAAGATCTTCTTCCCAAGCTATTTTATGCAGTAAAATATATGGTTTGATGCAATTTGAGTGTGTATATGCATGTGCGCTTCAGTTGGTTTGTGTTTTTGTGTGTCTGTGCTGCTGTCTCTTACACTTGTTTGAACAGCGTCAGGCCAAACCAGATTCATTTTCCGAATGCTGTTTGAATAGTCTTTCTGGATTCGTTTTAAAAACAATCACCCGTCAGAACGACGCCTTTTTCATGTTTGATGGAATAGACCTGCCTGCACTGTATATCAGTAAATGCGCTGGAGCGTTTTCTCCGGCCTCTTTGCTCCATTGTTAAGTCATAATTCTGCTCTATTACCTTATTTCTTCACAATTCAATACTCTGGCCTCAGCACCTCACTCGCTCTCCAACAAAAGCATTAGCTTAGGACTCCCATCGCCATGACAACCGCAGGTAGACAGGCAGGCAGGGCAAGTCACCGAATACAAGTTCCTGTGTTGCTGATGTGTTGTGTGGCTGATATGGGATCAGGTTTATGGATTCTTCTACGCTGGTATCTTTAACATTAGATATCCAGAGAACCTCAAGTCTCATTCCCAACTATTTCATCCCGTTAAATCCTGCATCTCTGCCGTGGCGCCGCATTTGTTATTTGGTGACCTTTAGTGAGACAGGGACTCTGGAGTATTTTGTATTCAGTTACATGGGAAAAACAACTTTATTATCTGTGCCGAGATGCCGTCTGAGCATCAATCATCAGTCCTAAGTAGCTCTCATACATCTATACCTGCTAAGCCCCAGCTATGGTGAAGAGCTCATCGCCATGGCAACTAATTCCACCCAGTACCTCTCAATGGGTTAATCAATATAGAAAGTTCAGTCCTCTCCATATGCCTGTGGCTCTTCCACACCTCTAATCCCTGTTTCTAAAGCCTTGATCCTCCTTTCCGAACTCCCAGTTATCCAAGAGATGCTCTAGTGTTCAAATTACTACATTTGAATGAATCAGTTGATTGTGCTGTGTGTAATGGGTATAATTAGTCAGACTTTTCCTATTGATTCTTTTCTTTCATAAGGATCAGTTCCCAAAGGGGGGGAAAGCTGGAAGCACAAAGGCGGAAAATAAATGTAAAAATGTCCCATTTAATCAATAATTGCTACTAATAATAGTAATAACCTTGACTGGTTGGGTTGTGATTATATTCTTCTGTTAAACACTGTAAAAACTGGTGTATATCAAAACAAACAAACTAAATTCTGCTTTTTCTTTATTATTAATGTTTGCTTCGTAGAGCCGAGTCATGCTTGAACACTCAAAGTAAACTTGCGTACAGTTTTTTTTCTGGAAACTTCTACCTACTCCAATAAAGGTTTCTTTATCCTCTTTCTGAAATTCAGTAAAGAGGGTTTTGGCTGTCTTTCCTCTCTCTGTGTTTCAGTCAGCTGACAGGATTCAATTATGCAAGAGCCATAAAGTTTAATTCAGTTCATTTGACACATCACTAAGCATTATGCCTCATTTCTGCCGACAGGTGATTCAGATTAACTTTGAGGAGTTTGACCTAGAACTGGGCTATGACACACTAACCATCGGTGATGGAGGGGAAGTGGGAGACCCGAAAACCATTTTGCAAGTGTGAGTTTCTTATCCTCAGTCTGGTGGTAAGGTGATACATAATTTACACAAGTAGGACATTCTGTGCTGCTTCTGAAACAGTGTTCCTATCAACCAGTCTCATTGCTCTGGGCGGTGTTTGTTTGATAGGAATGATATTCCAGGAACAAAAATGAATGTTGAATATCCTACTAGTGTAAATAAGCATGTTATGTTTTCAGAAATTATTCAAATGTTTGTTGTCCCCTTGCTCACCCCGTGTCATCCAAGATGTTCATGTCTCTCTTTCTTCGAAAAGAAATTTTTGAGGAAAACATTCCAGGATTTTTCTCCATATAATGGACTTTAATTTGAGCCAGCGGGTTGAAGCTCCAAATTTCAGTTTCATTGCAGCTTCAAAACCTCTATCAGCCATTTTCTAAAATAAAATACAATTTACTTTTTAAAATATACTTTTTAACCACAAATGCTCGGCTTGCACTAGGTAAATCTGTGAATTCACACATTACGTAATCACGTTGTAAAAGTCACGTGTGGTTAGTTCTTCATCTGTGTACTCCGGTTCAAAAAGGTAGGGTAGGGCGAAAAACTCCATCTCTTTTTCTCCTCCAACGAGATTGTCTAACATTGCTGTTTTACCTTTTTTTTTGTAAATGGCGTTTGACTTTCTTTGCACGTTCGCTAAACACTTGGGCAAGGCAAGGCAAGTTTATTTATATAGCACATTTCATACACAATGGTAATACAAAGTGCTTTACATAAAAGGAAGTAAAATAATCCTAAAACAATAATCACAACAATAAAACAAGCAATTTAAAAACTTTTAAAATGACTTAAAAATTGATTTAAATAAACTTCAAATGGTTAAAAATAGAAAAAGGATTACATATAGTGCAATCAGTTCGGGCGTAGCACAGTACTTACCCCTACGTCACTCACTGAGCTAGTGCAAATCAGGCTTTTGTGATAAAAAGTATATCATTTTATTTATTTATTTTTTTAGAAAATGACCGATCATATAGCTAGATAAGACCCTTATTTCTCAGCTTGGATCGTGTCCTTTGAAGCTGCACTGAAACTGCAATTTGGATCTTTAACCCATTGACTTGAAGTCCACTATGTGGAGAAAAATCCTGGAATGTTTTCCTCAAAAACCTTAATTTCTTTTTGACTGAAGAAAGAAAGACATGAACATCTTGGATGACAAGGGGTGAGTAAATGATCAGAACATTTTTATTCATTTTATTTTAGACAATTAAAAATTGTGCTTATGAATGCATTTCTTTACAAAACAATTTTATGAAAGAAATGACTGCTAAAGCATTGAAATTTATGATGCATTTTAATAAATTATATTGAAAGTGATTCTTAGTTTCATCAACTATGCAAAATAGCAAAAAGTAATATGAGTAGGTGCGCTCAAACTTTTGTCTGCTATTGTATATTCAGTATGATGTGCTTCTGTTTTGTTTATGTGTGTCTAATCTCTCTCTTCTCATCAGTCTGACAGGAAGCTTTGTTCCCGACCTCATCGTTAGCATGACCCATCAGATGTGGCTTCACCTCCAGTCTGATGAAAGCGTGGGATCTATAGGCTTCAAGATCAACTACAAAGGTACATGAAAGGATGTGAATAATGTATAGTTACTTTGGGAATGGTCTAGGAAAAACTAAAAAGCAAACAAAGAGAAAAAATATATCTATGTATTATTAATACAGGATTGTGGTTTAGATGATTTTGGTTGTTGGTAATAACAACACGTGTGTAAATGTAAGTTAGACTTAACGTTCATTGCGAACACAAAATGCTTTGGGTTATTTTTATTTTTTTTTTATTTTTGTATTAATTATTTTTTTTTTCACATGTAAGATTAAATAACTATTCTTAATCAAAATTATCTATACAATATGGAAGCCTGTTCCTGCCACTGAATAAAGAATTTAAAAATCACCTCTTTTCTCTCAATTGAAAGTTTACACCAGGGGTGCCCAATCCTGTTCCTGAAGATCTACCTACCTGCAGACTTTAGTTCCAGCCCTGCTCCAACACAGCTGTCTGTAATTATCAAACGCTACCTAAGAGATTAATTAGCTGGTTCAGGTGTGTTTGATCAGGGTTGGAGCTGAACTTTATAGGATGGTAGATCTCCAGGAACAGGATTGGGCACCCCTGGTTTACACCATGCATTTTGACTTTTTGTCTCATTCAAACGTGATACAAACATGCAATTCTGACTTTTCCCTCAGAAATTTGAGATTTAAACTCACAATTCTGAGAAATCAAGCCTGAATTGTGATATAAACCCGCAATTCTGGCTTTTTTTTCTCAAAATTGTATGATATAAACTTGCAATTGCAATTTATAAAGTCAGAATTGAGAGATATAAACTCACAATTGTTAAAAATGAAGTCAGAATTATGTAATATAAACTTGTAATAAAGTGAGAAATGCAGGATATAAATATTATTCACAATTGCAAGTTTGTATCTCACAATTCTCACAAAGTTTAATTGTCACAATTCTTTTTTTTTTTTTTTTTGTTCATAGAATTGTGAGCTGTAAACTTGCAATTGCGAGTTATAATGTCCAATTCTGAGGGGGGAAATTATTATATGTTCTCAGAATTGTGAGTTTATATCTTGAGCTTAACAGGCTTCCATAGGATAACAAATAATTAATTGTTAGGCAACATTTTGTGACTGTGGCAGCCCTGTTGTCAAGGTTAAATGGAGGAAGTGTGGCAGAGTGATAAAAAAGGACCAAAACAGCTTCATTTGCAACTGCAAACAAACAGAAAGGGAAAACAAGGTAGACCGAAATTGTACAAACAACCTGTCTGGCATAAGCCCAGATTCAATCAAACATCCAACCTTCATCCTTGTTTTCTGATGGAGTGAGAAAGTGTTTTTCACATCCACTGCAAAGCAGTTTAGACATCAAAAGGCCAGACATTATTTACCTGGACATGTCCACTATTTCCTGCATGAGTATTCAGCATACATTCTTAGTAGTCAGTGTGCATAAAAGCCAAGCAGTTCCCACAAATCACTTCAGTGGTCTCTGCTGAATGCATTGCAACTAACTTTCATCCCGAACACATGAGCTACATTCACTTGATAGAAGCAGCAATCCCTACAAAACCCATATCTTTGATTATCTCTCCTCCCTCAAGGTTTTGTAATAAATTAGTGTCGGGGTGATGAACAGCGTGCCATTCAGTATAATGAGAGAGACTGACTGAGGTAGACAGAGAAAGAGACAGAGAGAGCAAATGAATCCCCTTAAGTGCAAGACCAAAGATAAAAAAAAAAAAAAAAAAAAAAAAACAACAGATTACTGTATGATATCCCTGGGAGAGACCGGCAAAATATTACAGATTGTATTAGATTTGTCTTTTTTTCGTTTTTCTTCTCTACACCTATTATAATTTATCGTATGGACGCCACAGACAAGCACAGTGTCTTTGTTTCTTAATTTTCAATTTCTATAGATCTAATTGGAGCTGTCAATATGTGATGGTCATACACGATGGGAAAAAAATTCTAGCTTGGACATACATAATGTAGCACGAATGAGCTTGGTAGCTATTATGGGACGCCACAAATAAAATTGTTTGGTGTGAAAGGATGAATTGTGAGAAAATGATTTAAATTATTTTGAGCTATTTATATTTTTACTTGTTTTATTTATTTTTTTATATGGATCGTTTCATATAATATTCTTCATATATTCACCATTATAATGTCATAGTCTAGAACAGTATTATCAGAATTATTCTAATAATATAGAGCTGTTCTAATTGAAAAAATACCATGGGTTTAACATTTGAATGAGATTTTGATTTATGCAGATTACGTTCTAAAGCACGGATAAAACCCAATGAGAACCCATATGATATATGATGTAAGTATTATATGTGATATATAATATAAATCAAGGGCCCTTTGAGAGATCCAGCACCAAAATTGACACATTAATGGTTTACAGCACTCATTCATTCAATGGAAGAAATATTGAGGATTTCATTGTCTTGTTCCCCATTTACCTGTCAGGTCACGTTTTTGCACAAAAGGCTCAAATGACATATTTAAAATGATTATTTGAATGTAAAAGTTATTTATAGAGCTTTTGAACAGGCCATAATGTGAATCTATAAGGAGAACAGCCAAAGAATAATGTTTCAAAAGCATTCATGTGTCTTTGAAATAGATTTTAAAGTGTTTACCCAGTTTTATATCTGGCACATAAAATATGAATTGCCAATACATCGGAATAATAAAGAATAAAGAATAGACAGGCCTACGGCTCGTTTTTGGGTTGCGACTCTCTATTTGAGAAGCACTGCCCTAGAGCGCCGAAGAGATATCGTTTATCCCATCTAGGAGTGTACACTTACAATTCAAATGCACTCCATTATGCTGCCGCCTGTGACAAATGCATCATTTACATGGGTCATTAATTGTGTTTATGTGACTGAAGTTTGATGGCTACATTTCGCTTATTAATACAGCTACATTTTTCATTGATGAATTTGTACCCCTATGTTTTACCTCTGAGGGGTGCGCTGTGTTTTTGCTTCTTGTGACAAACTTAATGACATAAAAACATAACACATTTACTTGATCCCAAAGGTTCAAATTAACATAATAAAAGTGTAGACAGGCACTACTGATTTGTATTCATTACCATGCAAATCGGCCTATTATTCTTAACTCTGGCGGTCTCATTGTTATTTATATGTGTTTTGGCATATAGTTATATATATATATATATATATATATAAACATCAGGAGTTTATGGAGTGTTTTTGAACTGATTTTAGATTTCTAGATTTTAGATTTTCCTGAAGCACATTTTTTTATGCAGTAGAGATTTATTTTGGTGTCTGTAATATCTCCGAACAGTATGCCTTTGATAACTTAGTGAAGGTGGCTGTAGGTGCTAGTTTTATATGTATAGCCATATGCTCAGTTTAGTTATCCTCCGTTTGATGTTGGGAGCCTTGAACCTCTGCTGCTAACTTAAAGACTCCAAGTTTGACTTTGTAGGAAGCACAGGTGTTATGAAAACTAGTGGTGAATTTGAAAGTAGACCGAATGCCTGATTACCAGTTACAAAAGTTTTAAAATTACATTTTTTAAACTTTTGTTTAATTATTTGAAAGAGGAACAGCAACAGCGTTTTGTTATTATTATGTTATTATTAAGTAAAAGTGGACCCCTTACAGATTCAAATGTTTTGCTCTTATCTGTATGATCAAAAATGAGAAATTTAAGCTCTTTTCTGTGTTATTAGGAAAATCTGCCACAAAACCCGTCGCAGCAGGCGTCGATCCTTCCAAAATGGAAGTTTTTTGGCTTTTAGTATGAATATGTCTTAAACCTCATACACACCAGGACGATTATCGTGCACGCTTATCGCCAGCATTTTTGTGACGTTTTCCGATTTTTGTGTTCATACCCAAACAATTTTCACTGGCGATGAGCCAAATGAAAGTGCAAATTCACTTCCTGACATTGGATGGTGCTTAATGAGAAACTGCAGTACCCCATTACACAAGGTGGAATTCCTCTCCATAACAACTCTTGATTTTTGTAGTCGCTGACGCATTTGTCATAAAGCTCTTTGTGTTCAGACACCAACGAGACCACAGCTCTACATTCATCTAACCTCAATCGTTGCATCTTTTTCGATGCAACTTTCTTCCTCTTCATCGTTAGGTATCAGTGTGTGCTCGGCAGGGTCGGCGCCAGTGGTGGGCTAAGGGGGTGAAGCCATGAATGTTTTCAGTAAATGTTTTGTCTTGTGCGCATCAAAAGTTTCCATGTGCATTAAAGTGATTTCTGTTAAACCAGCACTTAGGCTAAACAGCAAAATGCAGCTGCTTCAGGTATCTGACTGTATAACTTAATAATACCGATCTCATCGCCTGTCAAAATTAGGTTATTGTTACTGTAGCAACAAATCGCAGACTTTCTAGAGGCCTACACACGCACGCATTTAGAGCGATTATATGCATGGTTAGTATATTCACTATTTTTTGTCAGGGCAACAATTTAATAAAAAATAAGTTATTATTAAGTGATTTAAATCTTAGAGAATTTTTTTTTTTTTTGCTCTAGTAAGCAAAAGCCAATGTTGTGCCCCTCTGCACACTGCTGCACACTGTGTTTTTTACGCATTTTTGAATCACTTATTTATTTCTTCTGTTTTGAATGAATCAGCCCTTTTTGATTAAACGACTCAACAACAATTGTAGCCTCTCATTTAAAGGTGTCATTCTATGTTTTTCTATCACTTCATGTTTCTGTGTTCTAAATTTTATATTTAAAACATTAATCTCATAATATTATTTACACAATTTGTAGATGCAGTGTAAATGCATGCAGGAGCTCCTTAAAAATATAGGCTATAGAGCGTGTTTAATTATGCTTGTTCTAAAAAAAAAAAAAAAATAAGCCACTTACCTATATAACTCTTAAACATTTTATTTAAAGGACTTCTGGGTTAAGCCCTGGATCTCTACTCACCCCAGAACCGCCCCTGGTGCTCGGAAAGACCGTTTTGTGTTTGAGCACCGCCAAGTTGTGTTTACTGAACTTCTGCAGCTCTAGGCACGTGAACAAAAGCACCAATCTTATTGGTCGGCCAGTTTTTAACACAATGCGTCAAACCAAAAGAATAAACCTGAGGCATTTTTTTTTTTTTAATGACACTTTTACACCTGCCATTTTGCATATGGTGTGCACACTTACATTGGCGCCCTTTATTTAGTCACGAGGCATTAAACGTTGACGATAATGCGCAATATCCGTCCCTTTGTCTATAAGCTAGTGTGCTCCAATGACAAAACAAAACAAATTACAAAATTTGCATTTACCATATTCAAAACTTACAGTCTTTAACTTCTGCCAATATGGATAAACGGTTTTGATGACATCACCCTGTACTTTCTGTGCAATAAAATGCTTTCGAAGCGTCCCGCCCCCTGCTCTATAAATAGATGCTGAAGCTGTAGCTGAAATCAGTTTGCATTTTGAGTTTGCATTTTCTGTACAGTAAATTGCACGTAGTGCAGTATATAGGGGATAGGGAATGATTTAGACAGTGTAAATATGCTTTCCATTGGGGTGAAAGAAGATTGTGGCTGTCATATGCTGTCAAATGCGGCTGAAATTACATAGAATAATGCTGTGTGTTTCAAAGCACATCAGTGGACCTATGCACTGCTTATGCATTACTTTTGTAATGGACCTTTAGTTTTTTTTTTTTTTGTTTTTTTGTGCAGTTCACCATTGATTATCCATATCCATTTCAACACACCAGCATATGGCCACGCTTATTAACATCCCTTCTTTTAAAGCTAATTTTGTTTGTATTACGTATGGCCAGACAGCTTCAATATCTTCAACGTGGTCTAAAACCTAATTGAATGGAATGCTTTAAAGAAATAAAACCAGAGATCCGTCTGGGAGTTAGTCTGCGTGTACTTGACTCATGTGACTCGTGTTTTAGAAGTGCCTCGTTTTGTGTCTCGACTCCACATAAAACTCGACTTTGCGATAATGAGCACTTTCTTGAGAGAGATAAAGTCAGCATTATTGAAATGAAACAATATCCATGGGATACACAAAGGGAGAGATAAATTACTTGCCATTTTCCAATGAATAAGAAATGGTTTTGAGATTAAATTTATTTATAGGCTTTTATGTGAAGGCTGGCTTAATGAGTCCTGCTATATGGTAAATGCTCAGAATGCCTTT
Source organism: Cirrhinus molitorella (assembly GCA_033026305.1). Lineage (NCBI taxonomy): Eukaryota > Metazoa > Chordata > Actinopteri > Cypriniformes > Cyprinidae > Cirrhinus > Cirrhinus molitorella. Next base: position 2,805,161 of record CM065131.1, read on the forward strand.
TGATGTATTACATGCCAAAGTTCACTGATACTTTGTAATTCCCTGGCTATTTCAGAAAGAAAAACACAGGTTCCAAACTTCCCCTGTGTGGGCCGTCTGTGCTTACATATACAGAATCAAGCTTTAGCCTTTGATTGGCTAACTTGTTAGCACAATTGATCTTCACAGTGAGGTCCTCAGGTTAACAAGCGCACAGAACCCCATCACATTAAGCGCTGTGAGAGAAGCGTAGGGGTTCGCATCTGACACGCTGACCTCACGCCGGAGTGTAGCGCTGTCCCAGATTTTTCACACACGGACAATTTGTACTCTATTTTTTGCCTCATCATAAATACAAAGCAGTAAATATGGCCTAACCTTCCCCTAGCCACCCCTCACCATTGACCAATGGAGTAAAGCATTGTGGTAGTCATAAAGAGACTGTCATGTCGGAAATTAATGCCATACATCAAGCATTGGCCAAAGACCTCCATTATACCTCAGGAGAAATCCCCATCCTACATGTTCAAACTTTGATTTGGTTTTAAATGAAATTTAGTGGACGTTTTTTCTACCGTCCATCCTTTGGCAAACCCTCAAGCATCCTTATTCGGAACAGAGTTCATAGTTCAATTGTGCGTGGCCGTGCAAAGTGTCTGGGAAGATGTATAGCCCATTCCAACAGCCTGCCTCCCACTGAGTCCATGCTATGCAGATGGAAGGTGTTATCTAGGTATAGTGACCCCAGAGTAGTTTTTTGTACTCATAGTGGAAACGTCCTGGTTGGCCGGCTCTACCATCAAATGGTCCAGTTGCTGGAGCTTATCTAGGCTGAACAGAGAGTTTTGGTGGCATACTGTTCCGGTCAACTTGCCGTGAGGTGCAGGACATCTGATGAAATCAGTCCATCATTGGATTTTGCTGTGTAATTCAGCACCAATTTCAAAGCTACAAATTAGTAATTTTGCTAGAAGTCTGTAGATTTATCTTGCACTTTAACATGGAGAGAAATTGACAGTTCATTTCTCTTAACCATCTCAGCCAACAAGACTTCCTTGGGCCACCAGCTGCACCAGAAAATACATGCTGTCTTAGCTTTTCTTGAGCAAAATAGCAAAGCAACCAGGATAATGGAAAATAATACTGAATTATTGAAGTTACTTATTTTAGTTTACCTTTCAGTTTACTTTTGTTTTTGTTCATTGTTTAACTACCAGAAGAAAAAAAATGCTTTGTGAAATGAGTAGTTTTTAATTACATTACATTGTTTAGAACATAAGAGGGGGAAAAAAAATATTTTATTATATTTATTATGCTATATCCTCTGTAGAGGACACTAGGGCTCTGTTTGTTTGTTATTTTTATTTATTTATTTTAATAAAAAGGGGTAAGACTTTACAATAAGTTGTCATTTGTTAACATTAGTTAATGTATTAACTAACATGAATGAACAATGAACAATACATTTATTACACTGTTTATAATTCCTTGTTAATGCTAGTTAATAAAATACAGTTGCTCATTGTTTGTTCATGTTAGTTCACAGTGCATTAATGTTAACAAACAATACTAATGTTATAGTTTCTTTCAAATGCGAACAAGCATTGATTCAAAACTGTTCACGCATTCAGTGAAACAGAAGTCTATGCTAAACAAACTGAATCATTTTGTCATTGCTTTCAGACAAAATGCATTCAATGACCACATTTCTTAAAATCCATAAACACTTTTGTCATTTATACTCCAGTCCACGACCTGCAAAACACTATACATTTTCAGCACATTATTCAAATGCTAACACACTGCTTTCAAAACTGATATAATAATAATAATAATTCAAATAATGATGGCAAATTGTCAATTTCTGCAGAAATTATATTGAAATCTGAGCAGAATATTTACTATGCAGTTACAGTTTTTTCATTTGCTAACAAGCATTGTTCAACAATGAAGCCACATTTTCAAAACTGTTCACATATTCAGGGAAAACAGAAGTCTATGCTAAACAAACTGAATCATTTTGTCATTGCTTTCAGACAAAATGCATTCAATGACCACATTTCTTAAAATCCATAAACACATTTGCTATTATACTCCAGTCCACAACCTGCAAAACACTATACATTTTCAGCACATTATTCAAATGCTAACACACTGCTTTCAAAACTGATATAATAATCATTTCAATAATAATGGCAAATTGTCCATTTCTGCAGGAATTATATTGAAATCTTAGCAGAATATTTACTATGTAGTTAAATAATAATTATTCCAAACACAACTAACAGCAATTTCAGCTGAAAGCCAGGCCATATGTCCTATTTTTGGCCAGTTATAGTGAAACAAGCTTATTTTGAGACCTATATACATTTTTTGTTGGTCTGAGTGAGTTTTGGAGGTGAGGTCAACTGTACCTAATGAACTTCATTGTAAAGTGTTAACATAAAAAGATTGAATAGGCATTAAAAAGGCAAAAACAGTGGAAATCTGGTTAATCACCAATCAATTATTTTTTTTATACCAAACTTTGTATAAAGATGTTTCTTATCCTTGTTAGGACAAAATGAAATTTGATTTATGCAACATGTGTAAAATGGCCATAAACTAGGTTTCCTATTAAATACAATGTATCTGTGAACTGTATCGAATTTGCATATTAATTTGTTTTTGTGGCAACATGTTATGAAAAAAAAGAGTGGTAATGGGAATAATAACTGGCAAGATTTTCATAATAATATCTAATATTTCATAGGAATATTGATATATAATTTATTTTAAGTCCTGAAGTCCTCTACAGTGGACATGTGATAAATCGATGTCCTGTTTAGTAACAGAAACACTTTCCTAAGATCTTGGTTTATGACAAACAATTTGAAAATTAGCCAGATTTAAATAATCATTCCGAAACATTATCATATTTTCCATGAGGGTGTCAAATTTGATCACTAAATTAATGTCAAAGACCAAGGAGAGGGAGTGATCATGGTGAAACTTCTAAACATTTGGTATCTCTGAAAAGCCCTGAATGTGCTCTTTACAGGACATCCAGACATGTAAGGTCACAGAGAATATTAGCTAAAATATAATGTCCTCCACAGAGGACAAAACTCCATAGCTGGTTGTCAGGAGGCTATATATACTGTATATAAAGCTTAAGGTATTCTGCAGCAGTGGAAAGTGGACATGCGATGTTTAGCGATCACTATTATTTACATCCTTTCTCTGTAGAAATCGACAAGGAGAGCTGTGGGGACCCAGGCACACCTCTGTATGGGATGAGAGAAGGAGATGGATTCTCTAATGGCGACGTGCTGCGCTTTGAGTGCCAGTTCGGATTTGAGCTCATTGGAGAGAAGACAATATCCTGTCAGAACAACAACCAGTGGTCTGCCAACATCCCCATCTGCATTTGTGAGTACTGTCAATGCTACTGTATGTTGCAAACTGATTAATTGCTTTGGAAATGTTTTTCCTGTCCTACTTTGGTGCTATAACAACAGTGTAATCGGAAAATAATGATACATTTAAAGTAGTGTTTGTTTTTATGTCCTCAAATCTGTTATGTTTCAAGCAGTACCATCATGAAGTTGAAATTAGTTCTCCAAGGTGCTATAACAATGATGCAACAAATAAAGGGGTGGGACTATATGAAGAGTTCAGATGAAAAAGCTTCTAAATCCATCTGACATCTTTCTTTAAAAAATGCATTTATATCAGGCTCCGATATTTCTATGTAAGTACTGGTACTTCTGATTGAGTTGAGTTTGAAGTAAAAGTATTTGATGGATGGATATGTATCATTATCTCATTTTTGATCAAGATGGCTTTTAGCTGGTTTCGCATCTGAACTCTTCATATGTTAGCTGACCAGTGGCAGAAATTGTAAGTTTGAAAACGCTATGGCACAGAAATCACACTTCATTTTTTTTCACTCAGATGTTTCATGTTCCATAAGAATTTCCATATAACTGGATTTTATTAACTTTCCTGTCTTTTCTTCAAAATGAATGCAGAGATCTCTGAGGGAGCTGAAATAATTGGCTTATATATACAGCCAACCTGGAGTCTCCTTCAGCTGCAGTGACATCTGCTATATTTTGATATTTCACCTGTAGGCTCTTTACTTAAAAAATGCATAGCTGAAATCAGCTCTATTTATAGCCCGAAGTCCATCTATGTCATAAACGCAGTTTGTCAGAAAGCGCAAAACCTAATCAACAGCGGAGTGACAGTTTCCATATGGCATATTTAACGCAAACACATGGCTAAGTGCTGTATTATTACACTGATGTATGATGTGGCATGTTTTTATATGTTGCCGGCTGTCGGGGTGTTTTTTTATCTCTCAGTCGAGAACATTATAATATTACATTACATTAATCTTAAATTAAAATGAGTAGCTGTTCCTTTTTTATTTTTTCAGTTCCCTGTCTTTCAAACTTCACTGCACCTATGGGCACAGTCCTCTCTCCGGATTACCCAGAGGGCTACGGGAACAACCTTAACTGTGTGTGGCTGATCCTATCAGAGCCCGGCAGCCGTATCCACTTGGCCTTCAATGACTTTGACCTGGAGGCTCCGTACGACATCTTGACCGTGAAGGATGGAGAGATGCTTGACTCGTCTGTGCTTGGCCGTTTCACGGGGGCGGAGGTGCCGTCCCACCTCACCAGCAACAACAACATTCTCCGGCTGGAGTTCCAGGCTGACCACTCCATGTCAGGCAGAGGATTCAACATCACCTACACCAGTGCGTAAACCGCCTTTGAATGGGTTTCTAATCTGCATTGTGTCTGCATGGAGCATTTGTTTAAACATATGTGAAGCAATTCTGCATGAGATGAGATAATGTTCATTTTAAGCATGTGTTGTGCATCAAAGTTTACAGATTTTTATTTTCTTGGTAGTGAATATTCAGATAATCTTATCTTTGAATAATTGGCTTTTGCAGCTATAATTTGGCATATTGAGAGCAGTTTTTAACATTCTTTCACTGTAAAAAAATGGTTTTCTTACTTAGATTTTTTGTCTCGTTTCCAGACAAAATATCTAAAAATTCTTAAATCAAGAGGGATTTTCTGGACAAGTAAAAATTATTGTCTTGTTTTCAGAAAAAAGAAGTCAAAATTAAGTGAGTTTTTGCTTGAAACAAGCAAAATAATCTGCCAGTGGGGTAAGCAAAATAATCTAGTTTCAAGAAGAAAACTAGATTATTTTGCTTACCTCATTGGCAGATGATTTTGCTTGTTTCATTCACTTAATTTTCACTTATTTTTCCTGAAAGCAAGACAATAATTTTTACTTGTCTAGAAAATCCTTCTTGATTTAAGAATTTTTCGATATTTTGGCTGGAAACAAAACAAACAATCTAAGTAAGAAAAGCATTTTTTTGTCAGTGTTTACAGTGCTATTAATAGTTTATGTCTTTTAATGAAAATACCCTTCATACTGTGCCAATTCTTTTTAGGAAATGTCTCTTGTATTTAGTTGAAATATTGTAAGCATTCAGCTGCTTTCAATAATTAGTCAAAAAAGTCAATGCAGTACTTTTTGATTGACATGTTATGGTCATATTTATATCTCAATCACCAACAGGATATTTAAAAATATATTTGAAATGTATTTAAATATATAATTAAATTAAATTAAAATTTAAATGTATATTAAATAGCATATTTAAAATGCTCATTAAGACTGCATTTATTTGATCTTAAATACAAAACAAAAATGTTTTGTGAAATATTATTGCAATTTAAAATAACAATGTTCTATTTTAATTTACTTTAAAATATAATTAATAGCTGTGAAGCAAAGCTGAATTTTTAGTATCTTTACTCCAGACATTGTAATCAATGTTGGAAACAGTTGTGCTGCTTAATATTTTTGGAGACAAGTGATACTTTTTTCAGGATACTTTGATGACTAAAAAGAATCAAAAAATAACAAAGAATCCTTTAAAAAGCATCATAGTTTTTAACGCTGATAATAAATTAGCATATTAGAATGATTTCTGAAGGATCATGTGACACAGAAGAAAGTTCAGCACTCCATCACAGAAATAAATTATATTTTAAAGTATAAAGTAAAGTTTTTCTGTATTTTTGAATAAATAATTGCAGTCTTTATGAGCAAAAAAGACTTTAAAAACATTTAAAAAATATACTGATCCCAAACTTTTGAATGCCAGTGTATATGATCAACATTCCAATTATTTTTTTTAATTATAATTCACATTTTTATCCCATTTCATTAGCCTTAATAAAACGTTAATAAGCACCTTCAGTAGTTTTGTTGACTAAATTAACACCTACTGAGAGAAAGAAATAATGTTCTGTAAAATATAAATTCATTGAGTTTGTGATAGAACAAACAAACAGAAATAAAAGAGTGACGTCCAGGCGATGTCAAATGCTTCGTTTTTCCACCAGCGCACCAAATCTCCCCTCCGCCCCTCATTAACACATACCTGACTTTAATCTACACAATGACTTCTTGATGGTCCTTCTTAAAGGAGATGTGAAATGTCACGATAATCCATCAAAGTCCTTAAAGATGACATCAGTTTGCATGCATATTAGGGGCGCCACGGCAGTCGTTAAGGCCGAACGCTAATATCGAGTTCTTTAACAGACTGACACCTAACTGTTGTCTGTTAAGAGCTGTCAGCGCCCTGATGGAGCACGTTAAATCTGTATTCATTCTGACAAACGTCATGTCCTTCTTGTAGGCCTTTCCTGTCACTAGACATCCATCAGACACTCGGGGTGTTGTGGGGACAGCAGCTTTCTTGGCCAATCGCCTTGGGCCTCTATATATGCTTCATGGAGTTATGATAAAAACAGCTGGAAGGTCAATAACACTAAGACTAATAAACAAAGCCTTGGGTGGAAACCTGTCCTACAAACCACCACAAATCCTCATTCTTTGAGTGCAGGGTAAATTGAAGTGCACCCCCCGAGATGGAGTGTCTTTCAAACTTCTCAACTTTCTAACAACCTCGTTTTTAACTCATCCACTTGTTAAAGTGATTTTTTTTTTTGGTTAGTGACATTGTGGTGTCATAAATACTTTTGACTACCCAGAAAATCTATGGCAAGAGCCTGTTCATGACACTTCCAATCCCAGATTACTATCTTGTGTCATTCATCCTTACAGCATTTGGCCATAATGAGTGTCCGGATCCAGGAGTCCCCCTGAACGCCAGACGTTTTGGTGACAGTTTCCAGCTAGGCAGCTCCATCTCGATCATCTGCGAGGATGGCTTCATTAAGACCCAGGGAGCAGAAACCATCACTTGTGAGCTGAACGGTGGCAAGGTGATGTGGAGCGGCCCCATCCCAAAGTGTGAAGGTATTTATTAAGGCCAGTTACCACTAGAAGTAGACAGGAGTCCCCAATAAGTGGACAGTTGTGTCTAGTTTTCTGTGTGAGTCTAAATGGAATAGACAGTCACCTGTGGGTCACAGAGACAGGGGTTAATAGGGCATGTAAACCGGAGGGCATGTGGTGGTGAGCAGCCTGTCATCTGTCGTTAAAATCCTTGTCAATTCTTTGAATTTGGCTCAGCATGTTTCTAATTATGCAGTAACACTATTCATATGGTCAGAGGAGCAGAGTGACAGACTAACAGTGTCACCCACCAGCACTTTTAACACCTTACTGTAGGTTTCATGGGATTGTAAACATGTAATATACAGTCAACTGCTTTTATTATTTAACTGGTCATCTGTCTTAAGTACACATGCCTGCTACCTGATCTCATGACAAAAACGTACCTGCATACAGACGCAAAATACATATCAATATTGCGGTTTCCACATTAAAACAGCAAGCATTTGTAATCGTTTTCGTAGACGGTTATGATTACAGCTCCATATGTTTTGCACTGAATGTAACAAGCTTGCTGGGTGCACTGTAAAAAACAAAAAACACAAATTGTTGAGTCAACTTAAAATAATTTGTTACCCTGTTGTTCAGTCAACTCAAGTTTTTCAAGTTGAAATGTAAAAGTTGTACTAAGTGACAACTTGGATATTCAAGCTGAATAAACTAAAAATGTGTGTTAAATTTAACAGCTGTGTTTGTTACTTGGCTCCCTAAAATCGTAAGTTGAATCAACTCAAATATCTAAGTTGTCACTTAGTAAAATGTAACATTTCAAGTTGACTAAACTTTTTTCGAGTTGACTGAACTTAAAATATTAAGGCAGCCAGGTAACAAATTATTTTAAGTTGACTCAACAAATAGTTTTTTACAGAAAAAAGTGTAAAATATTTGGTGTGAAGTGTAGAGAGCTTTATTAATTAATGCAAGTTTGTGAGATTGCGATGAACTAAGACTTTTTAGACAGCTTTTTAATGATTATAAAAAAGTAATTGAACAACAGATTTGTACATTTTTGATTGGATACAAAAAGTTAAGTGACTTACATTTTAGGAACACTGTTGTCTCGCTGCATGAAAAGAGGTGTATTTCAGATCTGAATTTCGGTCAAATCTGGGAGTGTTAATGACTAGACAAGGAAATTCCACGTTCTTGTCCATACTGTGCTCTATTTCATCAACAAAAATAGTTGATCCGCTGCGCATCTACAGTCTTTGACACAGTGCTGTTTCATTTATGAACGCATTGATTTAATGAATTATTTAGTTGACTTACTGCCACCTACTGGCGGTTTCAGTTTAATTTTTTTAAGTATTTTTTTTTTTTTTAAGTATAATAAGTCAATAAATTATTAAAAACTTTATATTTAAAACATTAATCTCATGACATAGTCATTTATGAAATGCATTAATTCCACCTCTGAGTCATGTCAAAAATGTTGTAAATATTCCTCAGTGGCACAATTAAGATTTTCTGTGCCATACAAAGATGAATTTTTGATGCTGATTTCATTTGACCGGTAACTTGTTTAAATTTTTATTTTATTTTTTTATAAAAGTTTACAAATCTAATTTTTTTTTGGAAAAAATGATGATATGCATTTAACAAAGAATTTATTTATTTATTTTTTTTTTTTTTGGTTTAAGTAGGAGCACTAGTGCTCCTGAAAAGAAATGTAATCGTACGGTCCTTAAGAATGTAATCTTACCTTTTAAAAATGAAATGCAATTGTTTTTGCATAGTGCGAACTATTTAATATAATCTACAAATCATTCAATACTGTACCAGTAAATAAGAAGTGTTTTGAAGGCTTAGCTAAATAGACCAATTCGAGACATTTTTGGAGACTTTTTAATTTATGATTAATGATGCTTACATGCAAATTCTTACACGACTTTAATTTGGCCAGAATTGCAGGTGCCTGTCGTATTATATAAAAGAAGGTTTAAAGAAAATATGAAATAAGTTGTTAAGAAATGTTATTAGAAGATTATAAAGGGTTTTTATAAATAAATACATCCGAAAGGTCATCTAAAATTACCATTATTAAACCTACAGTCCCCCCAGTGAATTTTGGCCATTTCCACTGCTTACTATGAGAACTGCAGTGAAACCTACAAAATCACAAAAAAACATACCATATGTACATTCATCTGTTCCGGCGAAGAAAACGAACACGGTTTTAGTGCCACACAGTGGACATTTCAGTTGGAAACTGCAGTGATGTGTACTTATTAAGGCTGGTAATTTAACACAGTCATTTGATTATTAATTACGGAGAAAAATAACGCATCCAGTAATTTATCAGCCAAATTTGATGTGCAATTAATTACAGTCATCAGTACTTACTGATACGTATTTCACGTCTCACGAAAAAGTTCCTCAGGTACATTTTTTATCATGAGACCAGGTTGGGTAAATGTGATTATAGGCGAAATAAAAACAAAAACAGTGGGTTTTTAGTGTCAACTAAAATGCATCTCTTTTAACCTACAGCTCCCTGTGGAGGCCACTTCTCAGCTCCTAGTGGAGTCATTTTATCTCCTGGGTGGCCTGGTTACTACAAAGATTCACTCAACTGTGAGTGGGTCATAGAGGCTGAACCGGGACGCTCCATCAAGATCACATTTGAGAAGTATGCTTTTTTCATTTAATAGATATTGTTGCCTTGGTATGTCTATCTAATTAAATGGTTCAGTGAAAATGTGAACTTTGAATTTTCCAGCAACAAAGAAATCTGGATAGTATAAATACACTACCATTAAAATGTTTAGGGTCAGTAAGATTTTTTGTTTGTTTGTTTTTTAAATAGTACTTTTATTCAGCAGGGATGCATTACATTATAAAAAGTGACAGTGAAGACATTCACAATGTTACACAAAGTTTATTTTTCAAATAAATTCTGTTTGTGCAAACTTTATTAATTAAAAAATCCTGAAAAAAAAGTATCACAGTTTCCACAAAAATAGTAATCAGCACAACTATTTTGAGCATTGATAGATGTGAAACTGAAGAGGGGATCATGAACTGCCTTTTTTATTATTCTGTACTGTTCTCTAAGGTCCACTTATAATGTTATCAATATTTTTAGATCAAAAACATCATCATTTAGAAGTAATAGGCTATTTTCTGTCCTACATATAAAACGATCTGTAAAAACAGACAAAGCAATAGTGTCCACATAATAAACACAGTTACTCACACTTGTGTTGTGCGACCTTACTGTCAGATCCAATATAGCCAGCACAGCATCGTCTGCCTGTGACAATATAAGCTGTTTTTTAGACTAACAAGTCAAAAGATCAAGGGGATTATGATTTCTCAGTTTATGACAACTTTTTTTATGATTTTGAATAAAAAATAGTTGTTTTACTGATCAAATAAATGCATCCGATGCATCTCGATAAACACACTGTAAAAAAAAAAAAAAAGTTGAGTCATCAATTTGTTGAGTCAACTTAAAATTATTTGTTACCCTGCTGCCTTTTTAAGTTTTAAAATTTTAAGTTCAGTCAACTCAAATAAGTCTATTCAAGTTGAAATGTTAAGTTGTAATAAGTGACTAAACTGTTTGTTAAACTTAACAGCTGTGTTGGCTGCCTTAAAATTTTAAGTTGAATCAACTTGAATCACTTGAGTCACTTAGTGAAACATAACATTTCAAGTTGACTAAACTTTTTATCAAGTTGACTGAACTTAAAATTTGAAGGCAGCCAGGTACCAAATTATTTTAGGTTGACTCAACAAGTTTGTTTTCAAAAACATTAAAAAATCTTACCAACCCCAAACTTATGAACAGTAGTGTATAATAATTGCAAAGTCGTATCACTGCCGGCAAGGACGTTTAATTATTCTCTGTTTTTCCAACCAGATTTCAGACCGAGTTGAATTGTGATTTCCTGGAGCTTCACGATGGGCCCAATCTTCTCTCTCCTCTAATTGGCTCGTTCAACGGCACCCAGGTGCCTCAGTTCCTATTCAGCAGCGGCAACCACCTGTACATGCTTTTCACCACTGACAACAGCCGCTCCAACAGTGGCTTCAAGATCCTGTATGAAAGTAAGTGTACAGTAAACTTTCCACAGTTTCGAAACTTGCCATTTGAAAGCAGCTTTTGTTAATATGGAGCACCAGCAGGCAGTAAATACAGTAATTGGAACGTTCTCAAAATGCTTTTTTCTAAGCTTCATCTGTCTCACTATTCCTAGGCGTAACGGTAGATGCCTACTCCTGCCTGGATCCAGGGATTCCAGTCAACGGTCTCCGTTACGGTCAGGACTTTTCCATCGGCTCCACTGTGTCTTTCGGATGCGACTCGGGCTACCGTCTTAGCCACGAAGAGCCGCTGGTCTGTGAAAAGAACCACTGGTGGAGCCACCCACTACCCACCTGTGACGGTTGGTCTCCTGAGACATTCGTAGTAAAAAACGAGCTGTGAATGAAACTGTGATGTGTTGATTTACATCTGGGGTCAGTGACAAAAAGGGCTTAATAGAGCGTATTACTAAAGCAAGACAGCGCTAAATAGCAGACTTCTGCTCAACATTGGATGAAAGACGCTACCTATGTCTTACCCCGTCAGAGCTCCTTAGGCTGCCTGTCCTTTGGCTATTTGATTACATTCTTGCGCTTTGCCTTCTCGAAAGCAGCTAAACTGAAACAATGTGATTCAATGCGAGGCCATTAGCCCATCGCTGAGGAGGACTCTGAGAGGCAATTTGCTGTGAAGGCTGCTTCAGCTGATAGGAACTGATGCGCTCACCAGATTAGACATCCAGGGGCACTTTTTACTGCGTGCAGTCATCTTACTTCCATGGGCTCTAAATGCAGCATATATTAGAGACATGCACCTTCCTGTACTGCCGTCTCAGGTAGCAGAGGTCTGTGCGATACTCTAGATCCTTCTTCCACTGAGCACCATGGAGTGCTTAATAAAAAAGCGCATGGTTACTGAAACAAATATAGCACTCATATTTCAACCAATATGAGTGTTTTCCTATTCCAAGAAATAGCTCAAACTCTTATAGAAGTTACACTGTTTTGTTTATACTTCTGATTCAAGCAGAACCAATTTTTTTCTTTTATTACGCTCTATTTTACGCAAGTATTTTTTATTTGAATAAAAGCTCCAGGATCCCTGCATAGAAAAAGTGGTTTTGAAAATGGTTAGATGAATTATACAAAGCTTTTTTATAAATATGAAAACCATACAGTGAATGCTGTTGGATCCAAAAGGGGCATCTTTTTTTATTTGTTGCTTCTTTTCACCCAGGTCCAATTTTAAGATTTTGATCCATTTGCAGCTTATTAACAACTTTATCACTCAAATCCTGATAACATTGCTGGTAATTGAAAGCTTTGAATGGTAATAAAGTGGAAAAGTGCTTTTCCATTAGTGGTCTCAGATTTTTGGATGACACTTGATTGTAAGGAACACATATGTATTATGGATCAAACTTTTTGGCTTGGTACAGTTTTTTAAATGTTTTTAAGAGTCTTGTATGCTCACCAGGGCAGGAGTTATTGATTAAAAATACAGTCAAAGCAGTATTAAAGTAGTGGAAAAATTCTGAAATAATATTTACAAATGTAAAAAAGCATTACAAAGCTGAATTTCGCCAGAAATCATTCTATGAAATGTTGTGTTGGTATTGTGCTGTTAATACTTTTGTGGACTCCTAATACGTTCTTTTTTTCAGAATTTATTCATGAATAGAAAGTTCAAAAGAAATGCCAAGTTTGGTCTAGATGGCGCAGACTAATGGTTTAAAGGATTAGTTCACTTTTAAAAGAAACATTTGCTGAAAATGTATCCCCATGTCATCCAAGATGTTCATGTCTGTCCTTCTTCAGTCAATAAGAAATTAAGGTTTTTGAGGAAAACATTCCAGGACTTCTCTCCATATAGTGGACTCCTGTGGGGATCAACAGGTCAAATGTCCAAATGGCAGTGTCAATTAAGCTTCAATGGCAGGGTGCGAATTACGGAGGGGGGTAAGGGGGATTTGACCCCCCTAAAGAAGGCTTGATCACCCCTGATGGACATCAAAACTAGATGTAGGGGGGGTCGGATAGAAAGTAGCCTATGCATAATATGGAGATTTACTTGTAAATATTAAGATGCATTTCTATAGCTCTGACTTATTTTAAAATGTAATTTTGGCAGCCCCTGAAATGAATTGTACTGAAATGACTTGAGTGGTTGAAGACTATTATAGCTCTCATTCAAAGACGCGCATTTATTGCTTGGACTGACTACGGAGCAAGAACGCCTTCTTAAATGCATGAGCAGATTCAGTCGAGAGATAAAGTTTACCCTCTTCAAGTTAATGCTGTTGAACTGAATTTACGAAGCCAAATATTTGCTAAAATAACCATGACCATAACCAAGTGCAGTTCTGTCAGTCAGATGAAAGCTGCTAAAGTTGAATGTGTTACTATAACAAACACTGCATTTTTTCATTCAGAATCAACATTGACAGATAGGAACAAAATAGGTTACATACAAGTTTTGTTAAAAATGAAGATAACGTAAAGGTGTGAAGAATTACATCTTAGATGTAATTTAATTAATTATTTAAAACATATATATATATATATATATAGATAGATAGATAGATAGATAGATAGATATAGATATATAGATATAGAAAATGACCAATTGTTTTGTTACAAAAGACCATTATTCCTCAACAGGGATTTTGTAGAGCCCTTTGAAACTGCATTGAAACTGCAATTTGGACCTTCAACCTGTTGGCTCCCACTGAAGTCCACTATATAGAGAAAAAAAAAAAAAATTCTCAAAAAACTTTGACAATTTTTCGACTGAGGAAAGAAAGTGAACTAATCCTTTAACTCACCTTTGACATGTTAACTGATAATCCCAGTATATGGGCTGACAGAAGAGTGAAATCCTTTGTGGTTGTGTAGTTTAATTTACATATATTGAATTTAAGTAAAAGGTCTGTTTCAGTAAGTACCATACTCCCTCTGCCCTTTAGCACTCTGCGGTGGTGATGTTCGAGGACCAGGAGGCACCATCCTGTCCCCGGGATACCCTGAGGTCTACCCCAGCTCCCTTAACTGCACCTGGACCGTGGAGGTCAGCCATGGCAAAGGTAAAGCAGCAATTGATATACTTACATATAATGAAAGTCATATAAGCAGTCATTTTGACAGGCCAAATGCTCAAGACTAATATACAAATTGAAAACTGAAAGAAAAGCAAGCTTCAAGAGTCTATCACATAGTCTAGCTAAAGCCAGCCGTAGGTACAAACTGTCATGAATACAGATTTAGGTACTTGTCCATGCCCTACTCTGAAATATCATTATACAACCTTTGAGGTCAGAATAATGAAAGTTCCTCTGAATTTTAATTTCCCATGGCTGCTAATGCATATCAATTGTGAAGGCCATTATGTTTAGTGGACAGATCAGTTGGACCTAAAAATACATTTTTCTCTTTCTGACAAAAAGGCAAAAAAGGGTCAGTATCAAATTTTTCTTTGTTCTACGGGACCTCAGCCAAGGGCCGTTGCTTAAATTCACAGGGTTTCAGAAAAAAGTTCTAATGAACAGGCCTCCGTTCTCCTGGGCCTAATGAGTAGGCTATACCCTTAGTGGGGCCCACAAGTCCCTCCTGCCTCATATAATGAAGTTGACCCTAAATGCTTGATCATTCCTTTTAGTCTTTTTTTGTCTGTTCTTTCTTCCTTCTCCAAGCTCCGCCAGACAGTCGTGTCAGAGGTTGACCAAAAACTTGAACCATATTATTAGTTGGTTCATTTGTACATTGGTCTTGTTTTCCCAATAGGCGTTCAGTTCAACTTTAACACCTTCCACCTGGAGGATCATCACGACTATCTGCTCATCACTGAAAATGGGAGTTTTGTTCAGCCGCTTGCTCGCCTCACAGGCGCAGAACTGCCCTCGCCCATCAACGCAGGGCTCTATGGCAACTTCAAGGCCCAGCTCCGCTTCATATCTGATTTCTCCATCTCATATGAAGGTTTCAACATCACATTTTCAGGTAAGGGATTTTCTGAGAATAGCCTCTCTGAAGGACACAGAGACAGTAGTTAAGTCCTATTACAGTGTATCTGGGTCAAAGACTAAAGGATCAAACATCAAAGTATCAAAACTTTAATA
Organism: Cirrhinus molitorella; assembly: GCA_033026305.1. Lineage (NCBI taxonomy): Eukaryota > Metazoa > Chordata > Actinopteri > Cypriniformes > Cyprinidae > Cirrhinus > Cirrhinus molitorella. Next base: position 2,820,673 of record CM065131.1, read on the forward strand.
CAGCTTTAACTTTAGTTTTGTTTTTGTTTTTGTTTTTTTGTTTGTTTTTTGGTACATTAGAATGTACCCTGTTTTTAATTTTAGTTTTTTTTTTTTCTGAGCAAAAGCAATGACTATCATACATTTGTATCATGATTTACAGAAGATTCACACTAATTCAGTGTAACAATTGTTCATCTTGTCAGACATATTTAGAAAAAAACATTAAAAGATTCTATTTTAAGATCATATTGCAGCTCCCAAAAACTAATTAATTGTCATTTTAAATCTTTCAGATTTTTGCCACTATGTTTTAAACCACTAGTTTTACCCATTTGTCAGCAATAAGTTTCTAATCAATCAAAATAATCACTTCTTTTATAATATTTTATTAAGTACAGGTCAGAATAAGTATGGTTATTTTTTACATAAATATATATGTTACACTGACTGATGATGTACATTATTTCACCCATATTTTGACATTTTATTTTCAAAAACGTTTTTTGAAATGGTGTAAATTGAATTTGATGTGGACACCAAAATTCTGAACATTTTAATATTTTTGTAAAATCTGAATGATTAGTAAAAGAAATGCCAATGGAGAAAAAAAGTTTTATATTTAAAAACATTAAATATATATATATATATTTAAAAAAAAAAAAAAAAAAAAAAACCTTTTTAAAAATTAGAGCCATGCATAATTTATGAAAGCCTGTTTCTGCCACTGAATAAAAACCTTAAAAAAGGTCACTTTCTATCTCATGTTTCTGACTTTTTTTGTCTTAGAATTGCTTGATATAAACTCACAATTCTGACTTCTTTTTCTCAGAATTGTGTGTTTAAAAACTCGCAATTATGAGTAATAAAGTCAAAATGGGGGGATATAAATTCACAATTGTGAAAAATATAGTTATAATTCTGAGAAATAAAGTCCAATTGTGAGGGAAAAAAATGTTTTCTCAGAATCATGAGATGACAGCACATTCTTGACTTCTTAGAAAAGAATACAATTGTGAGTTATATCTTGCAATTCTGACTTTATTTCTCAGAGTTCTCCCAAGTAGCAGTTTATATTCAGCTGTTTTGACTTAATAAAAAGAGTCAGAATACCTTTAATTTAATTGCATTTTTTTTTTCAGTGGCAGAAATGGGTTTCCATAATATTTTAAATCTAAACAAGAAAAGAAAAACATTACATTACATTTAGGCATTTGGCAGACGCTTTTGTCCAAAGCGACATACAGTTGGGAGAACATAGAGCGATTCTTCTTAAGGAGACAAACAGACACAGGCAGTGCTATAATACCAGATTTCAAGTGGTGCTTCAGACAAGTACAAGCTAGAAAGGGAAGGAATAAAGAGATTAATTTTTTTTTTTTTTTTTTTTTTTTTTTTTTTATGGTAACAGCAAATAGAGTTGAAAGAGATGAGTTTTAAGCTGTCGCTTGAAGCTTGTCAGGGAATCAGCATTCCGGATAGGGGTAGGAAGATCGTTCCACCAGCCCGGAACAGTAAAAGAGAATGTTCTGGATAGTGATTTAGCACCTCTCTGTGATGGTACCACAAGGCGTCGCTCACTAGCAGATCTCAGAGTTCTGGAGGGGGTGTAGATTTGCAATAGCGAGTGCAGATAAGCAGGTGCGGTAGCTGTGGTTGTCCTATATGCAAGCATCAGAGTCTTGAACTTGATACGAGCCGCAATTGGGAGCCAGTGCAAGGAGATAAAGAGAGGTGTAACATGGGCTCTTTTGGGCTCGTTGAAGACCAGCCGTGCTGCTGCATTCTGAATCATTTGTAGAGGTTTGATTGTGCATGATGGAAGACCAGTCAAAAGAGCATTGCAGTAGTCCAGTCTGGTGATGACAAGGGCCTGGACAAGAAGTTGTGTAGCCTGCACTGTTAGAAAAGGCCTGATCTTTCTGATGTTGTGCAAAGCAAACCTGCAAGTTCGAGTAGTCTTTGCAATATGATCTTTGAAAGAAATTTAAATATGTGGCCCTGGATCACAAAAACAATCATAAGAGTATTTTTTTTACATCATCTGAAAGCTAAATATATAAAATGGAATCTGAGGGTGCAAAATAACATTTTGAGAAAATCACCTTAAAAATTGTCCAAAAGAAGTTCTTAGCAATGCATATTACTAATCAAAAATTAAATTTTGATATATTTGCGTTAGGAACTTTACTAAATATCTTCACGGAACATGATCTTTACTTCATTTCCTAATGATTTTTGGCATAAAATTATTTTGACCCATACAATGTATTTTTGTCTGTTGCTACAGATCCAGGTCCAGGGTCACATATTTTCAAGTGCATTATGTTTACCCCTAAACCCCTAATAAATATTGCTGATGTGATATCTTTCAAATTTTGTTTCCCCCTAGAATACAACCTGGAGCCATGTGAGGATCCTGGAGTGCCACATTTTGGGCGCCGTAACGGTTACAGCTTTGGCATCGGAGATACACTTACCTTCTCCTGCAATATGGGATACCGCCTGGAGGGAGCACCAGAAATCATTTGCCTGGGAGGGGGTCGGCGCATGTGGAGCGCACCTCTGCCAAGGTGTGTTGGTACGTTGTCAGCTGTTTTCATTCATTTAAACTTTTATTCTCTTGATTCATTACCAAATGGCACACCACATGGACATATTGCTGATTCTAAAGAAAGATAATGCTGACGTGGTCACTTTGATTGTCAGCCCGATGACAGAAATGCCTTTAATGATAAACGTGTTTTTATGGGGAATGCTGTAAATCAGAGGTGTTCAAACTGTGAAAGGTTTAAAGGGACACATCACCTTAAAATGAAGTCCCTCCCTCACATCTTTTCATCTATTTAGGCTTGAAAAATATCCTGGCCGTTCTTTTTAATGTAATGCATATGAATGAAGACTAAGGCTGTCACAATAATAATATAGTTAAAAAATATGATAATTATTTTAATAATGCACAGTATGTAATTAGTAACACAATTTTTTGTTGAAATGAGGGTGAGTGAATGAAGACATGAGCTTCCGTTTACTCCAACGCGGCCATGGTCACTTCTTTGGTTGGCCTGATTACGATAGAGTAATTGGTTCCTGCTGTTTCCCTGGAAACACACAAAGAGTCATCGTGTTTCTGTGCAGAGAGGTCACGTTTCCATTTTGGTTCCTAGAGCTAATAAACTCCAGGACAGGGGCGGTTTGCCACGCCAAACTTCCTTCACAGTTGCTTTCACAATTCAGCTTGGCTGGCTCCTGCCGAGAGCGTTTGGAGTGATTTAGTGCTGCTATTGTCATGTTTCAGTGTTTCTTGATTGTATCTCTCAGTGTATCTTGCTCACCGGCGTCAGTAAGTGACTCCTCGGCAATAAAGCATTCATCAGACGTAGACGGAGTGGGCTGAAGCGGCATCAATTGGAAGTTAGCCATGCATGTCACAAGACAGGGGCATAAACAAAATGGCAATTATAATAATGGAGAACTTTCGAAGGTTTGCTAGTGACTCTACACTTTTCTCTGGTCATGAGGGGTCACCGGCCATTTTTCACATTAATTGAAAAAAATAATAACTGCATTTATCATGGCTGTTTGTGTTCAAGTTTATTTATTTATATTGTTCCACCCTCAACCAGGAGGTTGCGCCCCCAAAATATTCTCTTTCTGCATTGTCCAGTGCTAGAAAACTAATCAGTTCTGGAGATCAAGGAGCAAGTCCAAACAAAGTTACTACATCTAGTCGCGGATTTATGCTTCTTGCCGAAGGCGGCATAGGGCACCTACACAAAAAAAACAAAAAAAAACAAGTAATCTTTTTCACTCATTTGTGTATTACATCGATTAGGGCTGATATGATATCAAATTTTCAATACACAATTATAATGGACTAAAGTATTTACAATAGCAATATAGTTGGGAAAAACAATACTGTCAGCCAGATTCATATTTAATTGTGTGTTTTCTCTTTTTTTAGCCAATGAATCACACTGAAATACGAGTGTAGGTAGACGGAGATAAAGCTTGTAACCATACCAATGCAAAAGTGCACAAAAGAATCTGCACTTCCTGCAGACTGGCGTCTAACACATTTATCTATTTACAAAATCCCCCAAAAACTCCCACACTGGCGAGCGTGTATAGAGTCTCTCGCTTTTGTCTGTCATCTCTGACATGGTTTTATACAGCAATAGTAGCTACAAACTGCATTGTAGTCTTCTGTGACAGGTGGCAAACATCATTAAAGGGATGGTTCAACCAGAAATGAAAATTCTGTCATTAATTACTCACCCTTTGTTCATCTTCAGAACACAAATCAAGATGTTTTTGATGAAATCCGAGACAGCAATGCAACTGACACGTTCAAGACCCAGAAAAGTAGTAAGGATGTTGTTAAAATGTGATGAGATCTAGGAAAATGCAACACATGGTGAAATTTGACCTTTTTTAGATTTTGATAGAAAATCAAGCCCTTTCCAAAACTATTTTTATTTTTAAGGCTATCTGAAGTTGGCTGATAGCTATGATTTTCAGGAATAGAATTTTGAGAAAAACGGGTTTAAAGTGAGACGGCTTTCACTTTCACTTCACAGGTTTAACAAGAGCTGTCAGAAGCGCTATACAGCATCATTACACAAACAGACTAACGTCTGTTTTTTGTTATTTATCATGGGTATATTCTCTGAACTTTTGATCACACCATGTATATTTAAATGGCACAAATAATGTACCTTGTAGCTGTAGTTTAAATTTAGAAAAGTGAGCGCAGCACAACTGTTTGTGCAATGTTTATATAACAGACTGTCATCGGACTCCTCCTCTTTAGTAACTTCATCGCCCGATCCTTCATCTCTGGATGTGAAATAGTCCATTATAACATTGTTTAGGGCACTGACATCACTGGGATTGTGCAGATTGAGACAAGTACGATCATTTGAGAGTGCTCCACCATCTCACGGTATTAATAAAAAAATAAATAAAAACGTTGCTTGCCATAGTTTGCACAGGACTGGCGGGGAATGTGCATTGATATGCCTTTGTTAAATATGTTACGTGGTTTATTTTGATAGGTTAACTGTTTTTGTGATGTTAAGAGAAAGCACCTCAGCAGCATTCTTGACATAAGAGAAAGAGAGTTATTTCTGTTTGCTGCAATAAATCACAGTTTTTCTGCACTAAACAAGTGAATTTTGCCAAGGTGTTTTCAGAGATGATAGCCAAGATGTTATAGAATAATAATTTAATGAAAACCTAATTTTGACTAAAAAAATTGACATTCGACCTATTTTTCGGATTTCCTGAAAAAGTCCCAGCGCGACATCAAAATAGTCCATGTGACATCAGTGCTTCAGCCGTAATATTATGGACGTTCTATGTCAGAACGCTGGCTCCTACGTCAACAACACCACACATCGTGGTACCCTTGTAAACACAAGGTGACGACTGATATGAAATCAGTGTTAATTTCGTTGATGAATAATTTTCATATTTTTTCACCGTTGAAAACGAGACAATAATGTGAAAAAAAATTAGATGAAAATGTTAGGCTTGGAGGTTAGATGTGTACATTTGAACTGACTTTGCTGTATCACATCCTATTGATCTATCCGGCGGGACATAAGCGGGCATACATTTGCTGCATGTCTCATAAAACGTTCGAAACTGTCAATATCTGGGAGTAAGAGAAGAGCAGACATATGGATAAATTCCAGTTCCGGTTTATGAGCACAGAAACAGAAGCAGCGCCTCTCACACAGGGCACGAGTAGGCTACTATCTTGCGTCTCGAATTGTCCATTTTGATGAATATTCACGTTAACACACTCGGTTACTGAGCATAAAGAGCTGAGAGAATAGCGGACATGTATCAGTACATTGCATCCGTACTTTCGGTTTTAAAGGGACAGCATTGATGTTAATCAAGCAACAAAAGAGAGAAAACCACTCACTGCTCTTGACTAGGTCTTTTTAGTAGCCCTAATAAAGATGAATTCAAATGTATTTCTATAAATATGTCTGCTTGAAAGAATATGAATGTTGTAAACAAGTTCTTATAAAGAATGCATAATTAGCCTATATAACCATTGCTACTAAGCTTTGAAAAGAAGACTGTTTTTCTTTCTCTATGAGAGTTTTTTTTTTTTTCAGTTAAGTCTATCATATCAATCTTATACAATAAGTTTGGTAATTTTAGAGAAATAAATGCATTAGACTGTAACTGTAGATTTAGTCGACTAAAACTAGACTAAAACTAAAACACATTTAGGTGACTAAAATATGACTAAATGGCATTTTAGTCAAAAGACTCTGAGACTAAATCAGAATTTGCTGTGAAAATTAACACTGCATGAAATAGCAGAAATTGTTGAATAAAGTAGTTTTTTTCTTTGCGTACAAAAAGTATTCTCTTAGCCTCATAACATAACGGTTGAACCACTGATGTCACACAAACTATTTTAACAATGTCCTTACTGCCTTTCTGGGCCTTGAACGTGTCAGTTGTGTTGCTGTCTATGCAGGCTCAGAAAGCTCTCGGATTTCATCAAAAATAATTGAATTTGTGTTTTGAAAATGAACAGAGGTGAGTCTGAGTAATTAATGACAGAATTTTAATTTTGGGTGAACTATTATTTTAGTCTCTGCCACCTTTTCCACCCGATGAGTTTGCATCTGTGAACTGTAGCACCTGGAGGAGCTGAGAGTATTTTTAGTTTTGGATTAAAAGCATACCTTCCACTTGAGGGGAGGTAGACAAAGGCGATGTATTAATCAAAATCACTTGACAGTAACACAGGCCTTAGCTTTCCCTCCCATCCATCACAACTATCGATTTTACATTGCAAAAGAAAAAAACAAATGTCCTTTTTTAAAATAAGGACAAATGGACCTTCTAGGCAACAATTAGGGCCAGGGGTTAGAATAAACAAGTGTGTTAGACACGACATAGACATAATAGCACGACTTGAACTTCCTCTGACCCTCTGTTTGGCTTGACCAATGACCGACGAGAGTTTATTTATTTTTTTCAATTGCATTTGTTGAAACCAGTGGTACCGCAATTACAAAGCGGCTTAAAACTTTTAAAGTTCTTCCAATATGTTTGCTTTAAACAGTAACCTCACAGATCTGTTCAAGGAGAAATATGTTAAAGCCAATGCAAAACCACTGAAAACGAGCCAGCTATTTTCCACCTTGCTTTCTTTAATCTATTCCTTAAGATGAATCTTTCCGCTGGTAAAGTCTCCTGCAGCATCCGGTCTTTCTCTTATAGTGCTATTAATCATATGCGGGTGACGTTTATGAGTTGAGTCAAGCCTGTTCAATGGGTTGCATTAAGAATTACATTATCTGATCACACATTACGCCTTTTCTCAGACAGGGACCACAGGGCATCTTCCTGACACATACTTACTGGTAACGTGAAGTTAATCGCTTAACTTGAGTGCTAACACATATTATGCCAAAAAAGGTATTGCTTTTGTATGGTTGAGATTATGCTGTGATAAATCAGTATTACATCTCCATTTTAGCAGGCATGACGTTTGAGATGTTAAGCACCTTGGGATTTGCCGGTAAAGCACTCCCACAGATGGTTTGTTTCATAGACAAGATTTGAATAGATTAAGAATGTCTATTTGTACCGTGGTAATCACATTGTAAGTAGTGACTTGGTGTTTGGACGGAATTTGCCAGAGGTCCAGATGTTGTGAAACATGAGGATATATCAGTATCTTTATATATCCTCAGGCAGTGGTCTAAAGAATGGGAAGCTGCCCACAAAGGCCACATTTCAATTAAAGTCAAATTGCAAATGCAGAGCTGTATAATGCATTCAGTGGTAATCATGCGCTTTGAAACAAATATCCAAGGCTAAAGTCCTCAGATGTATTCAGTTTAGTTTAACTGATTTGTATAGAGCTTGTCACAGTACAATTTGTTTCAAAGAAGCTGTACAAAGATTGCGGTCTTATAAACCCTGCAGTATGCAAGCAGAAGGCAGCAGTGACAACTTACGTAAGAACTCTTGAGTACATGAGGAAAAAATCTTGAGTAGGTTATATTGCTGCAAAATATTGTAACTTCACCATTTGGAACCAAAAAGCATCCTGCTTCAACTTCTGTGATTCAAAAGCTGTGTAGGCTACTCTGTAAAAAATTTATTTATTTATTCAAAAACAAATACATGGCTGTTGTATGAAAGTGTAACGAGGGATGAGTCAGTTTGGATCCAAACGCAACTTTATTTAAATTATAAATAATTTAAATAATAATAATTGTGAGTTATTAATCAGAATTGTGACAAACTTGCAATTTCAACTTTTTTCTCAAAATTGCAAGTTAAGTCAGAATTGTGAGATATAAACTTTTAATTCCAACGTTTTTATCAAAATTGCAAGTTGAGTCAGAATTGTGAGATATAAACCTGCAATTTCAACTTTTTTCTCAGAATTGCGAGTCCGAATTTTGATATAAACTTGTAATTCTGAGAACATATCAGTCTTTTTATCACCCTCAGAGTTTGACTTTATAACTCTCAATTGCGAGTTTATATCTCACAATTCTGAGAAAAAAGTTTGAATTACAAGTTTATATCACAATTCTAACTTAATTCGCAATTCTAAGAAAAAAAGTAGGAATTGTGAGTTTATAATAACTCGCACTTTGAGAAGAAAGTTGGAATTTTGAGTTTTTATCTCACAATTCTGACTTAACTTATAATTTTGTGAAAAAAGTTGGAATTGTGAGTTTATAAGTTAAATCAGAATTGAGATAACTCACAATTCCTACTTTTTTCACAAAATTATGTCAGAATTGTGAGATAAAAACTCACAATTCCAACTTTTTTCTCAAATTGCAAGTTATTGCAAGTTAAATCAGAATTGTGAGATATAAACTCACTGCAGATTCTGAGAGCATAGTCTTTCTCCCCTTCAGAATTTGACTTTATAGCTCTGGATAGTAAAGAGCTAGAACTAGTGAAGAGCTTGGGACAGAAGTAACCCAGACATATTGTATTCATTTTAACATGTACTAAATTGTTGTTTTAAAGTATTATAATGATTATAATGTCTAATATCAAATTAGTACTCTTTGACATATAAAATAAGTGGAGTTTGGTGTGATGACTGAATATGACAGGATGAGATTTTGTGTTAATTATTATTATTATTATTAATAGCATTATTTTACTAGAGCTGATTCATTCGTTTCACAATTACATAGATTTTTGTTTATTTCTAAAAAAAAAAATTTAAAAAAAGTATTTATTTTTTATATTTTAATTACATTCATTTTATTAAAAAAAAAAAAAAACGGTGCAGAGTAACTCAATCTAAGCATGTTGCTTACCTCATAAAAATTATGCTTTTGAATGTATCAGATTGCTGATTTGCATGCTAGTACATATTCATCATAGCCATAGGCACAGATTGATAAATCATCTTTCTGAAGGGAGTTGCAGCCCAGTCACATGACTCCCAGTATATGATGACATGCTTTATGAATGTATAATCGCCTTATCAATTATTCATGCGAAACCATCGCTCATATCATTCGTAATTCATAATGTATTCTAAACTTTAATTGCGGCTGTGAAAAACTGTTCAATATGTTGATCCCCGTCGATCTAGCTGGCAAAACTTTCACGACCGTCTCGTTTTCCACCATTTGTTCATTTCGCTTTTCACTGTAGAGGAAGGCTTTGTCATTAGCATAGATATTAAAACTGTATTTTTAAGGTCTCTTTGTTGCAAGCTATATCTTACAGGGCATGTCTTGTACATTTTTAATGTATTCGGCTTCAGTGCTTCCATTGCAAATGCCAGGGAGAGACATTAACTGAATCCTCGTGATTAAAGCACTGCTTGAGCTTCTCATTTGGAAATGAACTTCAACATCTTGTTCTTACTTGTAAAAAAAAGTTTGTGCCAATGATGCGGTGCTACGAGATATTAATATATATTTATTTCCCGAATGGATGATTGAAGATGCTCTTTCATATCCAAGCTCAAAATTCCTAATGTTCTATCTGTAATTCATGTCTATGTATTTTCCGAAGGTGTGTTTTAAGGCACAGTTCTCACAAGAGAGTCAAAAGACAATTTGTGCAGTAAAAGAGATAAAAGCAGCTGCATTCTGTTTGGAGAAAGACCTGTAGGCCTGTATATTGCTGATGGAAAAAACCTCCTCAAACTTTCACAAACAAATTGCAAGACACAGTGCTACAGTCGTGCATCCGTCTAGCACAAGTTCACATAGAAATACAATTAAAAGCATCACTGATTACTGTGAACATCTCTGGCAGAACATTATGATTGGTTAGTGCATCCAGACTATGTACCTGCTCATACCAGTAATCCTAATCTTTCTTCACACATAGCATCACGCCGGTAATTTTTCTGGTAATGATACAACTTCTCTCACCGGAAAACTGCCAGAACTGATTTACTGGTATTTTTGAAAAGGTCCTTCTCACACATGATTTCTGAACACTAAAATTTACCAGTAATTTAGCAGTAATGACTATGTGTAAAAGGGGCTAATGGCTATGGAAGCTCCTTTGTGCAAAGGTCAGATTTCTTTGCTCTACAGAAGAATGAATTATTTTCACTAGAGGCTTCAGAGTTTCTGACCCCACTGAACTCGTAAGCAAAAAGGCCATCGTATAGTCCTCTAAACGGGCAGCTCATTATGGAGCAATGCATTTTGATTAAAAATGGTTCTCATGTCAACATCTTGTTACGGAGAACATAAACTATGTTCATATGTTCATATGCTGTTGACACTGAGAACTGCAAGTCTTTCAAGGCAACCAAAAGGACTATTCAGCAAGAAAACAATCAATGAGCGTTTAGGGAATGATGTGTTGGAGAAGATATTGTACGTGGTTTTGTTCTGAGCATTAAACAAACTTTGCAGTCAATCCGTTTTGTATTGATGTCTTTCAGATGCTTCACCCAGCAGGGTTTTTAAATTTCTTGCAATGTCTTTCAATGTCAGTTGCTTGTCTCCCCCTCCTCTCTTTTGCTTTTTCAATACAATAGCCTCTTCCTTGGACTCTTCCTCTCCTCTCCCCATGCAGTCCACAGAGAGAAGTGCACAGCTCGTCTCTAATCAGTATAATTGGGTTACAATGCCGTTAGAGTTGAACTTTAGGCCTATCAAGCTTATGGAAAATGTCAATATTGCTCCCTTTAATTTTCTGTCATCTGACAACGGGCTTGGGTAGCTGTGACTTCACTTTTGTGTCGGGTTCCCTGAGGGGTTTAGAATGGTGAAATCTCATCTCGTGCCGCATTAAGCAGTTTGCTTTTAATTTAGGAGTAAAAGGATAACAAAAGGATTTCCACTGATTATCGTCAGGCAAAAAATGTCTCTGCCAGCTTAATCCATCCTAGTGCTCTGTAAGGACAGGAAAAGGAATTGTGAGGAAAACATGGATGGCAAGATCTGTCTGTCATGTCTGTCTCTGTTCTAGTCTAATCTGGTCCATCCGTCTGTCTGTTAATTTTTCTATGTTCTGTTCTGTTCTGTTCCGTCTGTCTGTCTGTCTGTCTGTCTGTCTGTCTGTCTGTCTCTGTTCTGTTCTATCTGTCCGTCTGTCTTTGGTCTGGTCTGGTCTGGTCTGATCTGATCTAGTCTGGTCTGGTCTGTCTGTACTGTTCTGTTCTATCCATCTGTCTCTGGACTGGTCTGGTCTGGTCTGTCTGTTCCGTTCTGTTCTGTTCTGTTCTGTTCGTCAGTCAGTCAGTCAGTCAGTCAGTCAGTCAGTCTGTCTGTCTGTCTGTCTGTCTGTCTGTCTGTCTGTCTGTCTGTCTGTCTGTCTGTTTTTTTTGTGTTCTGGTCTGTTCTGTCCGTCCGTCCATCTGTCTCTGTTCTGTTCTGTTCTGTTCTGTTCTGTCTGTCCATTCTGTCTGTCTGTCTGTCTGTCTGTCTGTCTGTCTCTGGTCTGGTCTGATCTGATCTGATCTAGTCTGGTCTGGTCTGTCTGTACTGTTCTGTTCTATCCGTCTGTCTCTGGACTGGTCTGGTCTGGTCTGTCCGTTCCGTTCCGTTCCGTTCCGTTCCGTTCTGTTCCGTTCTGTTCGTCAGTCTGTCTGTTTTTTTGTGTTCTGGTCTGTTCTGTCCGTCCGTCCGTCCGTCCATCTGTCTCTGTTCTGTTGTGTTCTGTTCTGTTCTGTCTGTCCATTCTGTCTTTCTGTCTGTCTCTGGTCTGGTCTGTCTGTTCCGTTCTGTCTGTCTTTCTCTGGTCTGGTCTGGTCTGGTCTGGTCTGTCTGTTCCGTTCCGTTCCGTTCTGTCTGTCTTTCTCTGGTCTGGTCTGGTCTGGTCTCTCTCTGTTCTGTTCCGTTCTGTTCTGTCTGTTAATTTTTCTATGTTCTGTTCTGTTCTGTTCCGTCTGTCTGTCTGTCTGTCTGTCTGTCTGTCTGTCTGTCTGTCTGTCTGTCTGTCTCTGTTCTGTTCTATCTGTCCGTCTGTCTTTGGTCTGGTCTGGTCTGGTCTGGTCTGATCTGATCTAGTCTGGTCTGGTCTGGTCTGTCTGTACTGTTCTGTTCTATCCGTCTGTCTCTGGACTGCTCTGGTCTGGTCTGGTCTGGTCTGGTCAGGTCTGGTCTGTCCTTTCCGTTCCGTTCCGTTCCGTTCCGTTCCGTTCGTCAGTCAGTCTGTCTGTCTGTCTGTCTGTCTGTTTTTTTGTGTTCTGGTCTGTTCTGTCCGTCCGTCCGTCCGTCCATCTGTCTCTGTTCTGTTCTGTCTGTCCATTCTGTCTGTCTGTCTCTGGTCTGGTCTGGTCTGGTCTGGTCTGTCTGTTCCGTTCTGTCTGTCTTTCTCTGGTCTGGTCTGGTCTGTCTGTTCCGTTCTGTCTGTCTTTCTCTGGTCTGGTCTGGTCTGGTCTCTCTCTGTTCTGTTCCGTTCTGTTCTGTTCTGTCTATTTGTCTGTGTGTCTGTTCTGTTCATCTCTCCGTCCATCCATCCATCCATTGATTTATCTGTCTGTCTGTCTTCTGTTAAATTCTGTTCTGTTTGGTTCTATCTATCTATCTATCTATCTATCTATCTATCTATCTATCTATCTATCTATCTATCTATCTATCTATCTCTCTGTCTGTCTGTCTGTCTGTCTGTCTGTCTATGTCATGTCATGTCATGTCGTGTCATGTCTCTGGTCTTGTCTGTTCTGTCTGTCTCTTTGTTTGTCTGTTATCTGTTGTCTGTTATTTGTCCTGGTGTTGCCAAGTCTGCTGTTTTTCTGCAGAATTGGGCTACTTTTATACTGCTGCAATGGGCTGTTTTTTTAGTCTGTGGGTTGAAGGGAAATCCCCCATCCCCCAGAACGCGGGAAGTTGGGACCTCATGAAAAACGAGATTTTGATAGCAGCCATTCCTGTTTGTGCTATCTGTTGACTTTGCTACATAATGTCTCGACAAATATGAAAAACATTAATTTTTTTGTGTGTGTGTGTGTGTGTGTGATGATGTAAGCTCTTTCAACTTGCTCACACACAGAGGCACACCTCCTAACTGGTGTGTGAACAGGTGTGATGTGTTTGGAATTTAAATTGTGTTTCAGAATTCAGTTTACCTGATTATCTGTCAGGGAGGTTCGAGCTTCTGACCCACACAAACACTGCATTGCAGATTCATCAGTTTTGGTTTCCCTTCAGTTTTGTTTCCTGTGGTTCAGAAGGTCATATTCCATCATAAAGCAATTTCAGCAATGTTTCGCCTGCGTTGCTACTGCATTTCAAATTGATTTGTTTTTTCCAAACACCCCAATTTCAAATGTGCTTGTTTCCCGTGTTTACAAGAGGCCTGGTAAATATCGAAGTCCCCTGATGAAACGTCTAGTCATACCATCAAGACTCGCCACCGCTTTTTTTTTTTTTTTTTTTTTTTTTACTGTTTACTCCAAGGATTAGGCTAGATTAACACAGACCAACCCTGTCTTATGGGAGAAAAGTGAAAAGTGAAACATGGCTTCCCTGAACCCTGTACCAATGGATCATTTGCTGTGAAAACCATTTCTTAAGCTGGCCGCCGGAGTTGTCTGGCAACTGCACAGCCAAATTACAAGGGAATTAAGCAATGTGCACCCCATGATGCTTCGATGATGATAAATGCATAGATGAGTTAGAATACAGTCTTGCACTTGAGGCAGTCCGCTCACCTCTATCTTATAAAAGAAATGGTGGCAAAATTGCCTCTCAGTAGGCACTGAGCTGTATCAATGAGTTCGTTATGTTATTGTGCCAGAAGACATGCTGGATGGAAATACAGGTTATGATATACAGTACAAGAGCTTTCATGTTGTCTTTCATCACATCAGCCTTGTATTGAGGTTTGTGTGAGATGTTGTGTAACTCATAATGGTTTGGTAATGGCATGTTCTGTTCAAGAGGGTTGCTTTGAGGGTTATTTGTGGGTTTGTCAAACATATGAATTGTACAGCTTAGTGGCTCCAGATATAAGAACATTCTCAGTTCGCACTTCTTTACTAACCTGCATTTTAGCACTTGTAAAAATTGTCTATTTTTCTTTGTGCTTTATCTAAAGTGCATACATATATTTTAGAACTTTTTTTCCTTACTAAAAGTTTTTTTCTGAAAATATACTTAGATATATAACATAACAACATTTTGCCTACAGTTAAATAATTTATATTTAATTCCATTTAAAAGTATAAAATATTGTTTTTGTTTATTTTTATTTTATTTTTAATTTATTTTATTATTATTTTATTTAATTTTTTTGCTTTCAAATGACATGGCTGAAAACCATTTGTATCATTTTTTAAGTCTTGTTGTCAATCTACAATTTATTTGCAGTAATATGAAGATATGTTCTATGATAAGATCCATCTCAAAAGTTATTTAGCCAAGATAGTTAATATGAAATTCAGGTTCAGGTCACAATATAATTATTTTGCTTTAAAAAAAAGGTTTTTGTGATGCCTATATTTTTGATACCATAGACATTTCATAATTATTGTCACAAGAGTCAATATTACAAAAAATGAATACTAGCCTAAATTAAAAAAAAAAAAAAACTCAAGCTCAAGTAAACAGTCAGTGATTAAATAAGAAATAATTTCTTATTATTACAGTTGCACAAGTGATTTTGTCAAGATTTTGTTGATTGATTAACATAATTGACAGACAGCAGGAATATTAGATTGCTGTCACTTTAAGAGCTGCCCAGATCCAATATATTGTTACGCACGTGTTTTCTTTCTCAGCTGTTTGCCTTCACTTAAGACCTAAATTACTGTGTTTACGAGGTTACTTGCAAAGTCGGGCATTTTGACACATACAAGTGTGTATTTAACCATTTAATGCCTATAAAGCACCAAAAATACCTCCCTCAATACTTAGTACTTCCTCGCTCTATGAAGACCATCTTCACATGTGCACTCAGACATACAGCATAAAGCGAAATGAGTTCATTTTCGCTACTAATTGTGTTTCAATGGCTTAAAATGACTTGTTTTTAAACCGCAATGCTTAAAAACGTGTGCAAACAATATGTTTTCTTGACCGCGTAGCACAGCAGTGTCACATGTGAGCGTGTAACCGGGATAGAGACTATAATCCGAAATCTACTGATATATTAGCCACCCCTAATTCAAGTTGCTCGTTTACCCCTGTGTTCTGCCATTTCTGCACATTTGCACAACAGCGGTTTCTTAATACTTGAGCTCGTAGCAGTCTTTGCTCATGCAGCCATGGGCTGAAACATCCACTCCTGTCTAAATGAGCCTTCTGGACATTCTTTGTCTGTTTCCAAGCAAACCAAACAAGAGTCAGGCGCGACAACACAGAACGACAGTAAATGCGAGCCAAATGGCAACATCTGATAGAGGCGGACATTTGTGCCTGGTGACTGTTGTCTGAACTCTCATCCACCGATTGAGCAGAGCCTTAACGTTCGAAGAAACAGACTGAAACGGCTTCAGTGGCTTTCATGAGCACACCGAATCCTTTCTGTATACTCTACAAATGATGTTGTCACCAAAGGAAGGAAAACCTCCTGTCTCTTTACCAGAAGCTGATCTTATCAGATTGGCCTTTCATGGTGCCAAGCGACTGGCTTAAAAACATCAGACACAAAGATTCAACAGGAAAGAATCCTTTTCCACTGGATTAGCAACAAGACAGTTGTTTGCAGCGGCCATTTGGTATGCATGCATTTAAACACTGCGTATAAACCATTTGTTTGATTGATGCATGTTTTGTTTATAGTCTGCAACAGAATAGGGATTAGTGTTAGGCTCCACAATGCACTTCATTCATCGTTTAATTGTTTCAAATGAGACCATTTTTCGAAATGACCACATTTATCTTTTTTTTTTTTTTTTTCGAAAGGATTACATTCACTCCATCCAGTTGATTGTTGCTTGTTGTGGTTTCCTGTGAAAGATAATAATACTTGCAGATGCTAGAGTTAGTTGTGTACTATCTTTACACACACAAAAAGTATTCTCATAGCTTCATAAAATGACGGTTGAACCACTGATATCACATGGACTATTTTAAGTCCTTACTACTTTTCTGGGCCTTGAACGTGTAAGTTATGTTGCTGTCTATGCAGGGTCAGGGTTTATTTTTTATCAATTTATTTTTATTTTTACAATATAAATCCATGACATCACATGGCTTGGTGGTCAAATTGACAACTGCATGTCTGTGTATATCTCACTACAAATTTTGAAGGCGGCACACGTTTTATTTTGTGATTTGATTAAGCTGACGTGTCCTGTAAGACAATATCATCGCTTCATTACCAGCAAAATTGGAGTGCTCGTCTGATGTGTGCAGGAGTGGCACGCAAGGGACACTGCTGCCCAAGGCAACTGCCAATATCGCCTGTGCCAAAATCCGCCACTGAGTATACTTCATTTCTTCCACAGATGTGTGTAATGATAGTTAAGTATGCATAAAACTTGTGCTGTGTTTCTGTAAGTTCCACAATGACCAAAGGTCTGTGCCTGGGGCGATTCTAGGTTTTTAGTCTTAGGGGGGCCTCAGTCCCTGACCTGTGCATGAGCTTGTGAGGTTCAAAGGAATAATTATTGCCTTAGTGTGAGAGGTCACAAGTTTGAATCTCACTTAACTTTTTTTTTACTTTTTGGTTAAAGTACAATTTCATTTATTTGAGAAGACGGATATGAGTAACAGTGGTTTTTGGTTGTATTTTAAATTTGTGACTTTACTGGAATGGAGAATGGAGGGTTTCCATTAGGGATGCAACAATACAGTTAGTATACGGTTCAATACGTACCTCGGTTTTCCACGGATTTCTGTGTTTTTTGCAACAAATTAACAACAAAATACTACTGTAAACTTCTGTACACTGGAAAAGGTGTGGATTATGATGTCTGCTTAAAATTTCTTTTGAGAGAGGTATTATTTGTTTGATTTTTAAACAAAATAGGATGTGTTTCATTCATACTGGACGCCAGCGGGCGCCCTCGTGCAGAAAATCCACATTTGAGTCAGAAGTAACACTGATGATGCTCTGTTCCAGGCACAAGATATAACATTTAAATGTTTTGAATAATGAAATGTAAGGACGATAAACACTCGTCTGCAATTATATATGGTTTATCTGTGTTCTTCAAGCCAGTTTGTGTATTTTCATAATGATTAAGTATGTTTATAAGACATTACTAATCGACATACATAGAAAATGAGTATAGAATATATTGTCTGCCTCATTCTGTGATACAAAGCCACATCAGATCACATAAGGAAGTTATTTCAAACACTCAACTGATGTTGTGAATTAAAAACAAGTTATAATGTTTTTTATAACATTTGTTTTTATAACTCTTTTGTTGGAGAACAGGTTTAAAAAGGCCTATCATTGCATGTCATTAGAAGGGAAGATGCTCTGCGTGTGTTGCTTTTTCAAATATAAGCGGGGAAGTGTTTCCTCATCTCAGCACGTGAAATCACGGGCACACACACACAGCAAATTCCGAGATTAATAAAACAAGAAAATTATTTAAATGCAAAACTGAAAAAAAAAAAAATGCAATTTACAAGCACGTATTGAACCGTGGATGTTTTACCAAACAGTTCAATATTATATTGAGAATTGTGGCATCCCTAGTTTCCATCCAAAGTTGTGAATTTAACTCCAAAAAAAAAAGCAAAATTGGAATATAGCAGAAAACATTTGCACATAAGCACCGTTTCCATCCAACGAATCAAAAAGAACAAAATCGCCATTGCAAAATGCATTTACATCTCCCATTATTCACATTAACCGTTTTTTGCACAATCCAAAAACCATTTCAAGTGAGCATGACAAAACTTTTTTGAGGATTTTTTGAAATTTGCCATCTCCATCACTCGTTTACTTAAAAATGCGCATAAAAACAGGGTGATGGAAGCATAGCTTGTGACATCTTTGCACAGCTCTGTGTCAAACATTACCATTGACTTATGATCAGGTCCACCATTGACTAGAGGGTTAGTTCATCCAAAAATGAAACTTCTGACATTTATTTACCCTCATGTTGGTCCAAACCTGACTTGTTTACTTCTGTGGAGTCAACACATTCTCACTCCCAACTCGTCACTCACATATTGATACTTGGTCGTGACCCCTTGGCATCACTTTTTGGTGCACAGTGTACCCCTTTAGCATCATTTTTCAACGTGCAGGGTCCTCGATTACTTTAAAAACCTTTGGCATCAATATGCTGATGCGATTTTTTTTTTTTTTTTTTTTTTACATTACATTACAGCTCGTAACCCAACCCCTGCCCCTAAACATAACCATTTGTCAATATAAAACACAGGATATAACAGGCAGATACAGCTACAGTCACAATTTATTTAAAAAGTATTAATATCACAAGTCTTCCGAGGCAAAACGATTGATTTCTGAGAGGAAATCCTGTGTGCAGTCTGTGCACAAATTAAAAAATTGCCACCAGAAGAAGCATTACACCATCTTTGGTTGTGAAATGCCATTGGCTCTTGTGTGTCTCGTGACCGATTGTGTCATGCTGAACAAGTCCGGGAGTATCCTTAGTAATTAAAACCTAAAAGATATCGAAGGACTCGGAATGAAATGCGACTTGTTTGTAATACTTTAATACTGCTTTTTATGGTCAGTTTTTGCAATAAACACCTGTGACTGTACTTTTATTTGCCTGCTGTGTGTTTTATATTGTTCAGAAGTGGGTAGGTTTAGGGTAGAGGTGGGGTGCTCCAAAATATCTATGAAAGTATACATTAATATAAAATTATTTCTATTTTTGCAAATGCTTGGAAACTATTAAATGTGATGCACAATGCAAACAACTAAAAGCAATGAAGGACCCTGAATGTCAAAAAATGATGCCAAGGTGTTCTGACCAAGCGTCAATATGTGACGAGTTGGGAGTTGAGAACATGTGGGTGGTACAAAAGAACAAAAGTACAAAAGAAGATATTTTAATAAATGTTAGTATCCAAACTGTTTATATTACCTTTGACTTATTGTATGGAACACATACACACACACTGAGAAATCTTCTGTCATGTTACACAGAAGAAAGAGAGTCATGCAGGTTTGCAACAACATGAGGTTGAGTAAACGATTACAGGATTTTCCTTTTTGGGTGAACTATCAATTTAATATAACAAATCTTTTGTTTTTGCTAAAGATATGAGGCATAGAATAACCTCAGATAGCTTACTAATAGTCACTTTTGAGGATTTTTAAGTTAATCACAGACACTAAATATGTTCTAGAAACATCTGTGTTCTGGGCAGGTATCAAACCTCTCAACGTCTTTCAGTTTTGATATTCTGCTTCCCCCAAGCTCATCTCTGACTTCCTTCTCTGTCAGATTAAACATCACTTTATAAGCTCTGACTTGATTCTCAAACTCCCAGAAACTCCCATCATTTTTAAAAAATACTGCCTTCCTCACTAGGGAAGGTAGCATTCTGAAGTACCACGTTTTTCCGAACACAAGGGTCAAGTTTCAGTTGCCTGTCAGACTGCATCATGTTGTGTGAATGAAGCAGGAGTCCAAACTACCATTCGCAAACATTACTTTTGACAGGAGCGCTTGCAATCCCAGCCCAAGCCACATTCCCCCGGCCACTTCAAAATTGCACTTAGGTATTTTTTCATTGCTATGCTCTGAGCAAAACACATGTGAGCATGAGGCAGCCCTGCGCTGAAGAACTCATTCTGCACTATCATTTTTGGGACAGCCTCACTTATTTAGATTGCAGGTCAGTTGTTAACCTCATGGGATCTGTCACATTGCTCCTAACTACTATGAAAGTGAGACGAAGGGCATATGGGAAAAGATAAGTCTTGCCCAATGCAAATTCACATCATGTCCCGGGCTGACTCACCGAGGAGGGGGTGTATGTAGGTAATTTACTAAATGGAGGCAGTAACAGTGGTGATTTATTCAAAATATGACACTGGTAATATCGTCATAACATGGAGCGGCATGGAGAGAAACGGCGAGGGGATGTTAAATAAATCAGCCAGGCTGTGTTGCTTTATGTTGGTCTTTCTCCTGCACCAGAATACATGATGGATATTAATACACCTGTTTTTACTGTCTGTTGTTCCATTAAATCTCCATTTGATGGTTATTGTTCAGTCCAACTTATATCCCCTAACAATGTGGGATTTTGAATTAAAGATACAATGGCACGACTCGGCTCTGTCGATTTCGGTTTCCAAAGCCTCCGTCACACGAGCACCGCAGACTTGTGCTGTCCAGACCAATCATTTTGAAAATGCCAGATCTGTATTAACGCACGGTGAGCTTTTACAGCGGCAATATGTCCGTGTGGTGTGTTTGTGTATAGCAAAATGTTAACTGAATATCTTTATATAATAATAGTAGGTGACGTTTTGATTACTAGCTTTGTGCCCACGTTACTCTGTTTTTCCCCAATGTTCCATGGTTTTATTTCCCATCTCTAGCTGAGTGCGGCTCATCTGTCATCAACAATGAAGGGATTCTGCTGTCGCCGAATTACCCCATGAACTACGAGAACAACCACGAGTGCATTTACAGCATACAGGTGCAGGCTGGGAAGGGAATCAACATTTCTGCCAGAACCTTTCATCTGGCCCAGGGTGACATTCTAAAGGTATTGCTACTCTTAAACCAAATTTACACTGCAAAGGTGGCACAGAAGCACTTCTAAAGTGGCATTTAGGTGCCTTTACATAGATTGTTTAATGCTGCTCAGAAGTTGCTTAAATGCATTTACACAGTAATTACAACTGTAGCCTTTGATATAAGAGGCTGATGTGGATCTGGGTAGGCATAATTTAATTTGCCGTTTAGTCTTGGCTTTGTGCCTTTACACTAAATTTTAAGCTGGCACAGAGCAGCCTTAACTTGGCTTTATAAAGATGCATCTAGTTACAGGACTGCAAAAGAACAGTAATGTCATGCAACCTTTTTTTTTTTTTTTTCTTTTTTTTTTTTTTTTTGAGAAATAACAAAAGAAAGAAGATTTTTTCTTTATTTACTCACTCGTTTACTTATGATAATGAGACTATCTGGGCAATTGTTTTGCAGCATAATTAAAGTGAATGTGGACAGGGCTTGTCAAGCTTGAAAAATGATGCCAGATCACTATAAATTGTTGTAAAGGTTATATGTAGAAATCATGTGCTATAGTTCACGTATTCTAAAGTCATTTGATAGCTTTG
The DNA here is from genome assembly GCA_033026305.1 of Cirrhinus molitorella. NCBI lineage: Eukaryota > Metazoa > Chordata > Actinopteri > Cypriniformes > Cyprinidae > Cirrhinus > Cirrhinus molitorella. The sequence continues at coordinate 2,842,324 of CM065131.1, forward strand.
TGTGTGAAACAGACCAAAAGTTTATTTATTTATTTCGAACTATTAAAAAATATATACACCAGAACAGAAAAAAATCCATAAAAATCCAAATTTAATAATAAATTAAAACCAAATCAATAAATATAAAATTTTAACATATATTCAACCCGTTCGAAAAAAAAAGGGTAAGTAAGCCCTAGGCTTATTAGATCCTACCCTCAGTAATTACCAATACCAAATCACAAAAAAACCATAATAAATCAGACATACCATTTTAAATAATACAAAAAAACAACTTCATTTACATTCTACTTTATCTGTCTATTAAGGTAAGGAAGACAAACAGAAACAAAAACAAGCAGCATTAACAACAATGTTGAAATTCTCACCCCCCTTTTCTGTATTTATCAAAAATAAGTCTTCTTTTAAATTGCATCATTCCACAATATCACCCCACAAATTGAAATACACATACTTTTGAGTTATGTCTGTACATTTTGTTGTCTCATATTTAAAGCCCCCCTCAAATTATAACACCCCTGTCTATCTATGAATAATTGTTGTATATTTTAGCTTAAATGTCTATGATTTTAAAAACAATTAATTGGTATGCTCATAATATCCTACATTATTACCTATCCTAATTGCTCTTTTTTCATTATACTTAATGTTTGTAGGTGTTGCCTCATACTTCAACACAATCATTTAAATATGGCAAGACAAGTGAACTATACAAAATATAAAGTGCTTTCTCATTCAGTACATGCCTTGCTGTCCGCATTACTCCAATACTGCTACTTTTGCTCTCACATATTTTCATCCAATCAAGTACAGCCCCTCAGATACCATTATTTTCTAATATGCTAATTAATAATAAGTTATCAATTGTATCAAAAAGCTTTTTTTCAAATCTATAAATACTCCCACTGTATATTTCTTATTATCTATAGAACTAGTAATGTCTTCAATTAACTCCATTATTCCCATGTAAGTTGCTAAATTAATGCCAGCTGTTAAATGTAAGTTGTTAAATAGATAGTTCACCCAAAAAAGAAAATATCCCATGATTTACTCATCCTCAAGCCATCCTAAGTGTATAGCTTTCTTCTTTTATACGAATACAATCTAAAAAAAAAAAAAAAATGTGGCAGAGAATGTTGAGGTTTTGAAGTCTAATAAAGTGCATCCAGCTATCCATCCATTGTAAAAGTACTCCACATGGCTCTTCTGAAGTGAATTGATGCATTTGTTTAAGAATAGACCCTTTTTCTGTTAGCAAACATTGTGACATTTTTAGTGGGCAGAGCTTAACGTTTTGTTAGCTTGTTTTAGAACAATAACTAGATAAAATCCAATTGTACCTGCATATGTAAGGTCACTCACTGTCCGGGACCTATTTGAAGAAGTTAACTTTAACGGACAAAACCCGACTGGCGACCCATACACGCGCTTACTCAAAGGATGGACGATCTGACAGGATTACCTCGATTGAGTGATTCACATCTATAGAGAACATATACATATACATATATACATATATATATTTATATTTCAGTAGGCAACGATCTTTACAGCTAACTTACATAAGAGTGAACTGGGTCAAAATACAAGAAAATGTTAAACATGGATATATTATTTGAAGACGTATGTATCATGTAGGCCTAATGACCAAAATAAGTATATACCTCCTGTAAATGATGTAAGTTTACAATGACATTTCAGTACTTTTACATTACTTACATACAATACATTTAATGTAAGATGTATATTTTCTAGAAATAAAAATAATGCTAATTTTGAACTTTCTGTATTTGATTATTCTTGCTTACCAAGTTCTTAAAAATGAAAGCGCCAATCAACCACAACAATTTATATACAATTACAGATGATTAAGCATATAAATCATCAGTTTGTTGTTTTGCACAAATGTATCAGTTTACTTCAGAAGTCCTTTATTAACCCCCCAGAGTCATGTGGAGTTCTTTGTATGATGGATAGATGAACTTTATTTTGCTTCAAAATTCAAAACTCTATTCGTCTGAAAGAAGGAAGCCATATACACCTAGGATGGCTTGAGGGTTACTAAATCATGGGGTAATTTTCATTTTTGGGTGAACTATCCCTTTAATCACTGATAATCTTCCACTCCAGTGAGCTTTTAACTGTAGCGACTGGATCATTGAGTCAATGGATTGAACTCTGGATCATTATGAGTTGTGAACGAATCATTTACATAATTAAATGTAATCATTCGGCAGACTCTTTTATCAGAAGCGAATTACAATGAACGCTATATAAGGCTAGGTATCACACATTTTTAGTGAAAAAACTATCATTTCAGTTTCTTCCACACACAAATGCTGTGTACAAGCCATATGGACCTCTTTTTTGAGGTCTTTTTGTGATTTTTGTCTAAAATCCACAACAAGAAACTAAGAGATAAACATTTTGTTTTGTGTGAAAAGGGATTTAAATCATGTTCATGAACATCAGATACATTTTTTTTGTTATCTTAGACATACAGTATGTGACTGAGAGGGTCCTGCAGATGTTGCTGTACACATCTAGATAAACAAAGAGCAAGAATAATATGACTACCTTGGAAAGGCTGTTCAAACTAAATCTTTCTTCATTTTGCCTTTATATAGAACAAACATCAGGCAGCATTTTCTTTTTATCTTGCTGTTGTTTGTGATCTACATTTGATCTTACTGCCTTCCAGATCTATGATGGTAAAGACAACGCGGCTCACATGCTGGGGGCCTTCACCGGTTCATCTATGCTGGGTCTGACCCTCATCAGCACCTCCAATCACCTTTGGCTCGAGTTCTACAGCGATGCAGAGGCCACTGGAGAAGGCTTCAAACTGGTTTATTCCAGTAAGTTATTACACTGGCTCTATACACTATTACTAAGGTCAAGCCCTCGTGTGCAAAGAAGCGCTATTCACACCAAATAAAGTGCCCATCTTAATAAAGAGTACCTCTCTCGTAAGAGTCGTTCACATTGCAGAAGACTGATGTGAAGAAGGCAGCAGATGGAATGTTATTGCTTTATTTTGACCAACTGAGGCAGGTGATAGTTAATGATGGCTTCCACCGTTTATTATCAATATATCTTGCATATTGCCACATATATGAATTTTTCTTGACGATAGTATGAGTAAAACATATAAGACGTAAGGAAACATTATTCTACATGTTATTTCTACATAGTTTTGTGATATCAGGCCGTAAATTGCTGATAATATTGCATCAGTTGGATGAATTCATAAGATTTTCTATGAATGTTCTGTGGTAGGCTGTAAGCAATGTGTGGTATTTTAATGTTTGACCTTGTCCTAACACTCTTCTTCTCTTGAAGGCATTTGGTTCTGTGTATTGCCTGATGCATTACCTTGCAGTTCTCATATCTGTGGTACAGAAGGTCATAGATTTGGTTTTAAATATCCATTTTAAAATCAGTTAAACTACAGCATATAGATAAATAATATCTGATATAGCTGATCAGTTGTTTATGTATAGAAATATTTAAATAAATGTGACCCTGGACCATAAATCCAATAAGTAGCATGGGTATATTTGTAGCAATAGCCAAAAATACATTGTATGGGTCAAAATTATTTTATATTTTTCTTTTATGCCAAACTCATTAAGATATTAAGTAAAGATCATGTTCTATGACGATATTTTGTATATTTTCTACTATAAATATATCAAAACGTAATTTTTGATTAGTAATATGTATTGCCAAGGACTTTGTTTGGACAACTTTAAAGGCGATTTTCTCAATATTTAGAAAGCTTATTTATTCAGATTTCAGATGATGCATAAATCTCAATTTTAAAAATGTTACCACCCTTTTGTCGTCCAGGGTCACAAATGTAAATTGTACAAATGTACACACATTACACTAATTAAAAAAAAAAAAAAAGCTAAAAATGTTTTATATGCAGTGGCAAAATGGATTGGTTTTAACATGTTTAAATACAGTTTGATATCAGATGATGTTTTTAAACTAAACGCAATCAGTGGTTTAAAATGTTAGCTATTAAAATGTTAATGTTTACAGCCAGAAACACACAACAATGTCAGGAAATATAAAGTTCTCTTCTGCTACTTCTCAGTGTTGCTTCTTGCTGGTGCAGCTGGCGTTTCTGTCATTGTGAAGCATATGGCTTTAAAATGAGTAACATAACTATCTATGATTCATAAACTGAAATAAAATGTTCATTCAACAAATGAAAAGATGCATGAAATCCTATGATACTTGTATTGCATTTAGTAACATCTGCAATCTCTAGAAACATTAGGAGAGATTATTTACCAAATGTAATTGCATCACTTCATACTCTTGCTCAATTCCAAAAGATTTGATTTCCTTAGAACTCAACAACCAATAGATAGCAAAAGCTTCTTTTTTTTTACACAGGAAGCATGAGAACACCTGAAACAATCAGCTTTTGGTCAGCTCAAAGGGATTATCAGGAAGTGAACCCGGAGAAACATGACTGTGTCTCTACTGACCTTGGCTTTGTTGGCCCAGAGCCAGAGTTGTGCAGGCACTTGGTCTGAATTCGGTGCGCTTTAATGCTATTGTGCTCGCAGTGTGGGATTCAACAAGGTTTTAGTTCCAGTGGGGGGTAAAGTATTAACCTGCTGGTGGGCTATCTCATTTGAAATCGACTAAATCCCTGTCTGTCTACGATTCCATTCCCCCTGAAGGATTAGCCATTTGAGTGTATAATAAAGGTCAGAGCGAGCCAGAGAAGCCGGGCCACCTCCAGTATCTAGATGTTGTAATTTAGAGACCTGATCCAGGACAGGGGGGTGAATGTAGCTGATTAAAATAGCATTGTTTATTTGGTTCTAATCTCAACCCAAGCGTGCTGTGAAACTACGACCTGTAATCAACTAGCAATCAAAGCCGGTGTCAGATTTTAGTGAAGTTTTTCCCTCCACTTGCAGTTGATTCTAAATACTGTTGTGTTTATCTGTACTTAACAACTTGCAGCTTAATGGTGGACCGCTGATAAGCTATACAAGTCCCCATGTGGTCATTTTAAGAGACCTATTATTTTTTGAGAGAGTGAGCTCTGAGATAAGAGGATTTTGCTAAACCAACACACCCTCACAGTCTTTGTAACACTTTAATAACTTTGTCACAGTAAGTTGATCGTCATTTGAAATTTGGTACAAAGCTGAAATGTGGTACTTAAAGAGATAGTTCATCCAAAAATGAAAATTCTGTCAATAATTACTCAGCATGGCGCATGTGTGTTCTGACGTAGAACGTCCATCTCTTAGTTCAGTGGTTCTCGACTCTAGTCCTCAGGGCCCACTGCTCTGCGCATTTTGTATGTATTTCTCATTTAAATTTCAAATAATTAAGGCTGGGCTTTTTGCAAGTCACTTCAGACATGTTTACAAAGACACAGCATGCATTTTCTTCTGCTTGTAAACAAGGCTCAGTTCATCCGGGTTCTATGCCAAAACACTGGCTCCTGCATTAGCAGCGCAACACTTATGCGTCGTTATACTCTTGTGAACACACAGCAGAGACTGACATGTAAGAGAAGAAATAAAGTCGTTATTAGGGGTTAAATTGTGTGGCCAAGGGTCAGCAATCTCCGTGTAAAATTGATTGTGCAGACCAAACCGTAAGTCGTGGAGACTTGAAACTTGGAGTGATGGTAGTACTCACACCAGTGCTACAGTGATCAAAAGTATGAAATTGCTCATAACTCCTAAACCGTTCGTTGCAGGCTGAAGTGTCTTATGTCGTTGGAATTCTTGGCTCACGCCAGACAAAACACCTCGTCACCCTGACGACATTTTTGGATATTTTACTTTTTTTTTAAACCTACTTTTGTGAACTAATTCTAGGTTTTTCATCTGATCGGAACAAAGCCAGTTGAGGAAGATTCTCTGGATAGTGAATATGAATACATTTTTTTTTTTAAGTTGAACTTTCGACTCTACTTCACAAAGGTATGCCAAAACGTCTGAAAGGGGCAGGGCTGCTTTTACTAAAATGGCTATAACTTTTAAACAGAATAAGATATCTTTACCAAACTCACAACACTTATGTAAGAGCTGAATCTGTAGCTTGAACACTTGGTGGCGCTGTAGAGGAAAAGAGGGAAAAACCATAAAAATGGCCATAACTTCACAACCATTTGTCCTAAGCCCCTTTCACACTACGCGTTTATTCTAGAAAATTGCCGGAGTGCCTTCTGTGTGAACGCAATGTCATAAAGGCATTTTACCGGATGTTTCGAAGGCAAATCTTCTCACTAACCGTGCTGAAGCAGAGGTCGTTCACCAGTTTAGTGGAACGGTACGCGTCACATTAAAGCCTAATGTCCTAATGTCACGTGTCTTATGGGATCTTTACAGGTTGTGTGTGAATGCATTCTGGAAAATCACTGTCAGTGTGAATGAACCAAAATGAAACGATCCCAGGACAATTCCCTGAACATATTACCAGTGCATTTTCCAGAATCTCTGTATGAAAAAGGCTCTATTGAAATGGAAATTGGTACAAAGTGCAACAAGTGCCTATAAGGACATTTGCGTATCTCAAAAAACGTGGCCGCTATAGACTTTGAGCACCTATTAGACGTTAACGTTAGAAGGTTAATGGAAGTCGATCGGAACGAAACTCGTTGGGCCTGTTTGACTCCTTAACGGTTTTAAAGATCTAAAAGAAATCGGCCACTGGGGGTCGATATCGCATTTTTCAAGGGCGTAAATGATTGTATATTGCGTGGTTGTTAACACATGCGCGTAATATTTGTATCATACAATCTTATTCTGAACAACTTTGCCTCTAGAACCAGTGCTGTCAATCAAACGGTTTATTACACTTTTGTAAACTAGTCCTAGGTTTTTCGCTTAATCTGGAAAAAAAAAACACTGCAGTGCAATTCTCTGGACTCTCTAGGTCAATAATTATTGAAGAAAAAAAATCTATTTACCGTTTGGGAAGCTATAACGGGGTCATTTTGGAAAAGGGGCATGTCCAAATATACCCAAAAGCCTAAACAAAAACTCAAAACTTCACAGAACCTGGTGAGCATGTCCGACAGGTGATTTTAAACAAGCATGCAAAGATTTAGGGAGAACAGACCACAGCTGCAGCTATACAGTCATAAACATTAAAAACATCATATTCCTATAGCACATTACCTGTATTTGCCATTGATTGCTAAATAATATTTAATTTCTTTTTTCATATGTGCTTAAATGCCTTAAAGTGCTATAATCCTGGTAATTGCTGCTTGCAGCTATATTTTTTGTTTTCTTTGCGCAAAAAAAATTTTGCTCGAAGTTTCATAACATTACGGTTGAACCATTGATGCCACATGGACTATTTAAACAATGTCCTTACTATCTTTCTGGGCTTTGAACATGGTAGTTGCATTGCTGTCTCTGCAGGGTCAGAAAGTATCAAAATACTTTCTCGGAACAGCTTCTGTATATATTAATATGTGCATGTATCTGAAATCATAAAATGCTAGTGTTTGTTAATAACTTATTAATGAAGGTTACTATAAAAGGAAAGTTTGAAAAATTAGTGCTTAATTAAAATTCTGTGATATACTGAGCGAGCTGCCATGTGTTTTGGGCTATTTCTGAGTACTGGCTGTTTAATGATAATGAGTCATAGCTACACAATTAATAACAGGATGTGTCGCACAGTGAGAGGGTCTGTGCTTTGGTTCTGATTATGGCTCCAAATTAACCAAGCACTTAATCTTAATTGTTCTGCCTGCTTAGCAAGGGACCGTCTCTGCCTACCAGCCCAGTAGGATCTTAACTTCAAATTGTTGCCGTTAATGATCACATTAATGGCAAACTTTTACAGCTTTGCCACAGAGCAGCATGAAAATATCAGGCGAAGGCAAATTTCAGCAATCATCGCTGTAATGACCTCATAAAGCTGAACGCGGTTCGGTTTGTTCTCAGTCATATTCTGAATCTAGTCTTGCTGAACTTATCATAGTGCTCCATCTTTGTTGTTTTTGACAGGTTTATGCAGGGATGTTTCAATAAATGCCTTAAGTACTCTTGTTAAGAAAATATTGGCACTGTCTTGAGTCAAACAGCCATCAGTTATCTAACACCCATAATGTCTTTCAGGTTTTGAGCTCTCTCACTGTGAGGACCCTGGGGTGCCCCAGTTTGGCTTCAAGGTCAACGACCAGGGCCACTTCTCTGGCAGCACCATCACCTACAAGTGCGACCCTGGATACACGCTGCACGGCAGCGGCGTGCTCAAATGCATGACGGGAGAGAGGCGGGCCTGGGATAATCCTCTTCCTTCCTGCATCGGTAAGACTTCTGCGGCTCAAACTCTGCATAAAGGATGTGCAGTAAATTATTAGCATACTTTGAAGCAGGGTCAAAGTCACAGATGAGTATATTAAGAATAAGTACAGTCTTTAAATTCTTTCAGCTTTCACTATTGTGTGACAATACAAAGTCATTATTTTATGAATCTTGGATGATGAAAGCCTTTCCACATCAATAAATTTCAGGGCCTTATGATTCTACTGAAAGAATGCAAGTGATTTCTTTGTAACAGCACTACTATTTGCATCATGGTAGTCTGGTAAAGCAAGAAAAGCCGAAGCAAAATGGATATTTGATGATGTACAATGGACGTGGCTTGCAGGGTAATGCATGTTATGATATTTTGCAGGTAACCCGAGTTCAAATCTGACTTGTGACATTAAATAATGACTTGAAAGACTTCAGATGGAGAAAATAAAAGGGCTGTTAAATCAGACTGTGAAGCTCTTCCCAAATACATGTTCATTAATATCCAATATCAGTGTTCCAGTACAAATATAGACTAAATGTACCCGCTATCACCACCATGTATGTGGCTATGTGTGTGCTAGGACTCTAAGTGTTGTACATACAAAATGAAAGTACATAGAAGTTACAAAGGACCATTACCGTTAACGGTGACTCAGTACAATATTTTGGTCCATTCGTTCGCAACCAGAGCCTAATGTAGCGGTAGGAATCGTGGGTGATTTAAAAGTTTCAAGGTTGTGCTGTATACTGACTTTTCTGATGTTGTACCTGAAGGAAAAGGTGTCAAAAAGCAAAAAAGTGCAAATATATGAATGTTGTAGGTTAAAGAAACAACATAATATGTATCTAAATGAACATTAAAAAAAATACAATTAATGGTAACACTTTATTTGAATGACCAGTTCTCACTATTAAAGGAAAAGATCACCTAAAAATGAAAATTATGTCTTTAATTACTCACCCTCATGTCGTTCCAAACACGTAAGACCTTCATTCATCTTCGGAAAACACAAATTTAGATATTTTTGGTGAAATCCGGGGGCTTTCTAACTCACTGTGGACAGCAACGCAACTGACATGTTTTAGAGAATACTTCTTGTGTGCAAAGAATTGTTCTGTGTCTATGACTGACACAGAAATTGTGAAATAAATTATTTTGGGGTTTTTTGGACAATGTCTTTACTAGCTTTCTTGGCCTTGAACGTGTCAGTTGTGTTGATGTCTATGGATGGTCAGAAAGCTCTTGGATTTCATCAAACATATCGGTAACACTTTATAATAACTACACACTATGAACTGTTAGGTAAGCATTAGTAAACAGTCCATTCATAAATGTATAAATCATTATAAATGCTTTGTACTTGATTTTCAAACATATCATGTATTTTCATACTTCATTAACGATCAATTTATCATTTCTAAATTAAGTATTACATTATTTACAAATCAGTTATTTATTTGTCATCAGTGGTTCATAAGATCATTTAGAAACTGTAAGTAAATGATTAATGAACTATTTAAATGAACATTTATACATATTATTTAGAAATATAGTAATAGTATTATCTGCTTTGTAAAAGTTTTACGAGGCATAAATAGTCTTCCTGTTAGATGAGCTCACAAAAATAGATAACTGACAACTACTAAATGTTTTATACTAATCTGAATTAATCATGAATTACAGTATGTGTTAATAAAGCTGGGTAATTATTGCATGTCTAAATAATATGTATAAATGTGCATTTAAAGTATATTAATCATTTAGTTACACTTTCCAAATGATCTTATGAACCTCTGACAACTCCTAAAAAACTAGCCTGTTAATAATATAATACTTAATTTAGAAATGATTAATTGATCATTCATACATTATGAGAATACAATTATTAAAAACATTATGGATATGCTAATAAATCAGGAACCAATTTATAGCTGTATTGATAAACTGCTTACTACTGTCTACTAATGTGGGGATAATGATGTATAAATAATGAATTGACTATTTACTAATGCTTAACTAATGGTTCATACTGTGTAGTTATTATAAAGTGCTACCAAAATATCTTAATTTGTGTTCTGAAGATGAAAGAAGGTCTTACAGGTATGGAAAAACATGAGGGTGTGTAAATAATGACAGAATTTTCATTTAGGGGTAAACTATTCAACTAGCATGCAAATCACTAGCATATTACTGCTTATTAAGAATATAATGCTTAATGCTTGCATATATTGGATTGGATCCCTTAATCACATCCCATACCTAAATTAGGAGTTTACTGAGGCAAAAGTCATAGTTAATATTTAATTAATAGTGAGAACTGGACCTTAAAAAAAGTGTAAGCCAATTAATCTATGTAAAATGTACAAGATGACATTATAAAATCAATCATGCTTACTTTTGACATTTGAAAAATTCAAGAAATATTACTTAATGCAAGCAGGTACATTCATGGACTACAGAACGGCATGTATTCTTATTTTAAATAATGATCACTTTATCTCTTTAACATCCTTTTAGTGCATGGAGATCGTTTTTTGTCATAGAAACAACATTTAAGCTTCGGTATTGGCGAGTATGCATCATTCCAGCCTGATCTCTCCTTGTGGTTATCATAACTGAGCTCAGTGTTGCTCTCAGCCATTTGTCATAATTATCAAAGGCTGCAGTATAAGCCCCTCCCCATTTCTGTCGCTAGTAAAGCTGCAATATTGCTTTTATTTTGCATGAGAAAAAGCACATTAGAGCTCTTAGTAGAACTTTAACCTTTTGAAGTACTATAAATCCTTCTTAAATGAATACAAACGGCAAATGTTTCTTCACAAAATTAGCAGTGGTGGAAGCCCCTCGCACCATCTGTGATTAATGGTGCAGGTTGTTAATATTGTAGCTGATGCAGGGGGTCCCAGCTGAGCTATGGAGATGATTCTTCATCAAGCGTAGCACATGAGGGCTTGAGATAGGACTGTGTGCCGCTATTACTTCCTTCATTTTCCTGATGAATGGTGATTATGGGGATTTAGCCTCCAATGAGTTGGATATTGGTATGTCTGCTGACCCCAGATCAGATTTGCTCACTATTAGATTTAGTCTTAATGAGGTCTGATTAGACTCAAAGCGCTCGTCCAAATTGCTTCCGTGCGGCAGACGTAGATAAAACACAATGTTAAACACAGAGCATGTTTTTACTCGTTTCTACGTCAAAACCGATGGTAGGCTTGCAAAATACTAATCAGCCTCGACGTTTCAGGCTGATATTTTTCAGGCTTATCTGCCAGCATTAATAATACATACTTAATAATGTGGAGGATATTTCACTTTCTTTGACAGGCGAAATGTGCGGGTCATTTGATGTGACCTTTAGCAAAAGTGAGATATATCAAAATAGTGAGAAGGCGTATACCTTTCGCCATTCCTTTTTTTTTTTTATTACAGATGAAATATTTAACTATTTTTGTATTTTTTCATTCAAGTCTACAGGTAAAAGGTGTGAGGAATGAGACATTGGAATTGCACCCGTTTCTGCAGAGGAAGCTACACCACCGCAATGCTAAATCAGCATTCCTCTCAGCAGCAGTGCCATAATCTGCGGGCCGAAACGCGCAGTCATAAACACACCTAGCGTGAGACGGCTCGACATGTCATGTTGCCATAATTGCGCTAAGTCGAATTTTCAGCCTCAAACCAGAGGCCCCTTCAACTCCCAATCTCCCTGCATTGATTTTCGACGCGTGAGCAGCCAATCAACGGTGATTGAGCGCTCCTAACTGTCCAACGACACGTGATTGAGCCGCTGCCCTGATGAGCGATGAACGTGGCAGGATGTTGGTTTAGCGAGAGACTGGGGAGGAATACGTTTGGAAGATGCCTCTATTCCGGATGTCTAAAAAACACTTTAATGTTCAGATTAATCAAGTCGCAATCTGAACCCTGTTATTCAGGCTTCATTGAGCTGTGCGTCCATTGTTTGTCATGTAGATGGTTTATGCAAATGAGGCTCGGTGACAGGAATTGCTGAAAAGGGAATCATTAAGAAACGGTGCATGTCTCTCTCGAAAGTGTTCCTCCCGGCCCCTGCAGTTTTTTTTTACAAGAGGGAGAATGGGAAAGACAGCATAGGGGAAGATAGAAAAGGGGTCTGAGGGGAAAAGCGAGTGCCTGCAATTAAAGTTTCCTAATAAAGTGCTTGTGAAAGCCAACTAATAATGAACCGAGTGCAGAGGGCTAAAGTGGCAAGTCTGAATGCCATCAGGAGGCATCAAAATGGACGTCAGGCTCATTTGTTCATTTGATTGATGCTCTGACTTGAAGGTGACAAATCACCTTGGCTGCTTATAGGGAATTTGAGGAGTGAAACAGACGAAGTGAAACAGTTCCAATCATAGCCACTATTGTTGCGTGTATACTCAACTATGGGTACTTTTGACCCTGTGGAGTTTTAGATATTAAGCTTGGTATAAGACAAAATACTGCTCAAACTTAGTAGATGAATTCTGTCTTTTTTTTCTCCCCCTTAGAACTGTTATTAACATTTCCACCAGATCTCAAATCGTCATTTATTCTGCTATAGAAATTATGTTGATGAAAATGATATTCTAATGTAATAGCTAGAATTGGAATAATACTAAATATACACATTTTATATATAAGGTGACTTTAGGTGCAATGTGAATTGGCCTTAACATATACTGTATATTTAAAGGGACAGTTCACCCAAAAATGAAAAATACCCCATGATTTACTCACCCTCAAGCCATCTTAGGTGTATATGAATTTCTTCCTTCAGAGTAATACAATTAGAGTTATATTAAAAATAAATGTCCTGACTCATCCAGGCTTTATGATGGCAGTGAATGGGGGTTGCTTTTTTGAATGGGGGTGCTTTTTTGTAGGAAACATATCCATATAAAAACAATTTTTAACCATAATCTCTAGCTGCTAACTGATGTACGCACGTTCATAATAGATTGGCGTTCCTGTTCTGTTAATTAGAGGGATCCTACAAAATGCATGTTGTTTTTATCATTTAGTACTGACCTGAAAAAGATATTTCACATAAAAGACGTTTACATATAGTCCACAAGAGAAAATAATAGTGGAATTTATAAAAATTACCACATTCAGAGGTTTACATACGCTTGATTCTTAATACTGTATTGTTACCTGAATGATCCACAGCTGTTCTTTTTGTTTTGTTTTGTTTTGTTTTGTTTTGTTTTTTAGTGATAGTTCTTCATGAGTCCCTTGTTCACCTTCCTCAGGGGGTGAAAACTTTTTTTAATTTGAAGATCAGGGTGAATTTAACTTATTTTGTCCTGTGGTAAACATGCAAGTATTTACTATACCTTCTGAAGGGTAGTACTAAATGAATATATATATATATATATATATATATATATATATATATTTAGGCAAAATAAGAACAATTTTCTTCATTCTGTTCAAAAGTTTTCACCCTCTTGCTCTTAATGCATATTTTTTTCTTTTGAGGCATCAGTGAGCGTTTGAACCTTCTGTAATAGTTGCAATAGTGCCTCAGTTGTCCTCAGTATGAAAAGATGGATCTCAAAATCATACAGTCATTGTTGGAAAGGGTTTGAATACACAAAAATGCTGAAAAACTAATGAATTTTTCTGAAGGATTTTTCTGAAAAACAACAGGCAGTTTAACTGTTCAGGACAAACAAGGGACTCAACAACTATCACTAAACAAAAAAAAAAAAAAAAAAAAACACAGCTGTGGGTCATTCAGGTAACAACATAGTATTAAGAATCAAAGGTATGTGAACTTTTGAACGGGGCCATTTTATTTTCTCTAGTGGACTATATGTAAATGTCTTTTATGTAAACTCAAATCATATTCAGGTCAGTACTAAAAAAAATAATAACATGCATTTTGTACGATCCCTCTTATTTTGGTAAATTAACATTTTGCAGATTTTCCAAGGTGTATGTAAACTTTTGACCTCAACTGTAGGTGTAGCGTAAGCTCTGGTGAGAAAATGCTAGTCTCACGAGAACCAAGTTTTGTTTAAAACAAAGGAAAACCAGTTTCCTCTTGAAATCCTTCAACGTTTTTCATTACAAATCCTCATTTCGTACTTCTAATTCATGACCGGTGTTTTGTTTTGCTCCCTCCTCTGCGCTTCCACATTAGCCACTTTGCGTTTATCGCCACTTTTACCTACGTCCAACATCATCCGCTGGAATGCCACTCTCTCGTGAACACGTATATGACAGTTAGCAGAAACTAGAAATTACAAAAACACATCGATTCACTTTAGAAGGCCTTTATTAACGCCCTGGAGCCATGTGGAGTACATTTTATAATGGATGGATGCATTGTGATGTTGATTAATGATGATTGGAAATTAAATAAATATACATTCAGTTATAATTAAAATTAAAATTACCATTTACAGTAATTTCCAACACTGATATTGTCAGAAATGTGTCAAAATGAAGAGAAACCTTTGAGTATTTTAGTTTTCTTAAAATAAGCGTTAAGAAGCCTGCACACCATATATTGAAGATGACTGAGATGGAATCACACATCTAAATGTGTATGTTTACAGCAGATTTTATTGTTCGGATTTTACTAGAGGTAAAATAAATATGTTTAGTCTAATGGGACTGAATCCCATCATGGTAAAACAAAGCCTCAATACATTAAATGTTGCAGACTTAGTTACAGACTTTATCAATATATATTGATCATATAAAATAAAATACGAGCTGTACTTGAATGCTGGAGATGCTGAAAGAGGTAACTGGTTCAGTGCAGATTAAAAGCTAAAGCTGAATTATTCAGCTTCAGTGGTTCAGTTCCCCTCTTTGTTTTTACATGCATTTTTTTTTTGTACTTTTTTGATATGAAAAAATAAATAAATGTTACTGTATTCGATCCAGAAACTTTTTGCACTGTGTGTAGATGTCTGAAAACCTCACAGTGCTTTATTGATCTAGCCGTGCGTTTTACACTGCTTTTTATTCTCGGACTGCCCCGCTCGTGTTGTGCTTGTTTGCCAGGCACCCCTAATTATTTCAGCGCTCGCCTGCAAATCTTCAGGGGCCATGATGTGTTTGTACAAGTGTGAGAGTATGCATAAACTCACCACTGTTTAATTCTTCTTCTCAATTCTCTTTCTGTCTCTTCCTCCCACCCTTTTGCCCTTTCTTTTTCCCCCAGCTGAATGCGGTGGACGTTTTAAAGGGGAGACGTCAGGACGCATTTTGTCACCAGGTTATCCGTTCCCCTATGACAACAATCTGCGCTGTACCTGGGTCGTCGAGGTGGATTCGGGCAACATCATCAGGTGCTGATAAGTATTCACTTCCAACTGTCCATCTGCTGTCCGTCTTCCTCTAGAATTAGCGATCGGAGCATTACCGAGCCCATAAGAATGCAGCCAGCGAATTCAGCTGAGACTAGAGGTCTTTATCTATTAATAAACCTCTAATGGCAGACCTGGCCATCGATGTACAGAGAGAAAAGGAGACATCCGATGAGCTGATGGTACCTCGTAAATCTCTTTGTTTACCACCAGCACGGCCAAACTCATTATAAAGCTTAAAATGCTGTTGCACTTTTAATGTCGCACAACAACCTAATAATTTGTCCTCTTTCCAATTCTCTCAGCGGCAAAAGCTTTTTGAAATGGCATACTCGTTCATTATGTGTTCATCTGTGGCTGATGTCTCGATCAGACCAGATTGCTAAATTGTTATCAAGGACTGCCGCTCAGAAAGGAGATGCGATTGTTCTTCTCAATTATTGAACCGTGGAGCATAATATTTTCGGTATGATTGTCTGACGCTACCTTTGTGTCATTCGTCACGGCTCTGCGAAGATTTTTGAACATTCATTTCTGCCAAATCAAACTGTCTTATCTACTGTATTCCAAGTAAATATGGAATAATCTGCTGAGCGATGTAAATATGTGACCCTGGACCACAAAACAAGTCTTAAGTCGCTGGGGTATATTTGTAGCAATAGCCAAAAATACATTGTATGGGTCAAAATTATTGATTTTTCTTTTATGCCAAAAATCATTAGGATATTAAGTAAAGATCATGTCCCTTTAAGATATTTTGTAAATTTCCTACTGTAAATATATCCAAAACTAATTTTAAAAAGTAATATGCATTGCTAAGAACTTAATTTGGACAACTTTAAAGGCAATTTTCTCAGTATTTTTATTTTTTTTGCACTCTGAGATTCCAGATTTTTAAATAGTTGCATCTCGGCCAAATATTGTCCTACCATAACAGACCATACATCAATGAAAAGCTTATTTATTCAACTTTCAGATGATATATAAATCTCAGTTTTGAAAAAATTACACTTGTGACTGTTTTGTGGTCCATGGTCACATAATGATATTTTAGTATTATTTAGATAATATTATAGTATTTATCAATGTTTGAATTAAGTTTTATATTTAAATGCTGTCTATTTTAACTAAAGTTGTGGTAATGTTGTTGTGTGCTTATGTCTTTTGTCTTTCCTGTGTTTTTGTGTCTTTATTTTTCTTCTATTTCAGTAGAAGTTTCTTATTTTAGTACATCAAGTTAAACTGAGCAAGTTGAAATTATGTATTTCAGTTAACATTTATTTAATATGGTTTTAGTTTTAGTTAACTATAATAACCCTTGCACGCTTTTTGTTTTATGCCTTGGAATATGCTGTTGTATGTCAGACAGTCACTCTACATTGTGCATCTAATGAAGCATGTCTTGTATGACCGGATACATGTACCTGTGTTTATTTTTATTTTAACAGCCTGCAGTTTCTAGCCTTCGACACTGAAGCGTCCCACGACATCCTGAGGGTATGGGACGGGCCTCCGGAGAATGAGATGTCTTTGAGGGAGGTGAGCGGCTCTCTGCTGCCTGAGAACATCCATAGCACCCTCAACATGGTTACCATTCAGTTCGAGACCGACTTCTACATCAGCAAGTCTGGATTTGCCATAGAGTTCTCAAGTGAGTTCTGATTGGAGCGCTGTATTTTCCTGTATTTTGATTGACGGCATACAGTATCTGCTCATATGATGTTAATTGACTGCTAATTGGGCTGAATGTGATTATAGGTTCAGTGGCCACTGCCTGCAGGGATCCAGGAGTGCCTATGAACGGCAGTCGTAATGGAGATGGTCGGGAGCCTGGAGACACTGTGACCTTTCAGTGTGATCCTGGATATGAGCTGCAGGGAGATGTCAAGATTACCTGCATACAAGTGGAGAACCGCTACTATTGGCAACCAAGCCCTCCTGTCTGTATAGGTAAGGGTTTGTATTGGAGTTTAATTAAATTAATCAATCTGATAGAGTGAGTATTGGGATTTACAATTATACAAGCTTTACCAAAGTTACACGATGGTAACCCTGCATGTAACTTTTGTGTGATTTTTTTTTTTTTTTTTTTTTTTTTTATTTAATTTTTTTCCCCCCAAGCAATAATATTACATAAACATTACAATTAAATAAAATGTACTTAAAAAAAAACGAATAGGTAACTTAACTGCTAGCTAGTTTGGGACCAAATGTTGGTATGGATTATGTTTAATTACATATAGTTCCTGTGTTTGTTTGTTTGTTTGTTTGTTTGTTTTAGATTAGTTTGAGGAAAAAGTGTTGAAGTGTTGTTGGAGTTTAAAGAATGTTGTCCATATAACAATATAAAAAAGAAGGGAGAGAAAGAAAATTATTATTCGTTTCTTAGATTTATTTATTAAAAGACGTGTGACACAAATAACAGTCACATTTTAGTCATTTAAATTAGTTCAATTCTATATATTGTTTTAACAATTCAACAAGTTATCGACAAATTATGACTTCAATTATTGTATGATTTTAATTGTTAGATGCTGGTAAAAAGATCTCTGATACATGTGTGTAAAAAATGGTAATTGTGACTTACCTCAGTCCTGAGTTACCTCAGTAACCTGAGTTTTTTGTCTTAGAATTGCGTGATATAAAATCACCATTGTGAGTTCTAAAGTTAGAATAGCGAAAAATAAAGAGACTTAAACTTGCAATTCAGACTTTTTTCTCGAAAATATGAGTTTATATCTTGCAATTCTGCCCTTTTTTCTTTGAATGGTGGGATCACAATTGCAAGTTATAAAGTCAGAACAGCAAAAAAAAAATAAGGTCAGAATTGTGAGAGATATGAGAGTGCGAGTTTTTATCTTGCAAATCAGATTTTTTTCCTGCAATTCTTATTTTTTTTCTTCCAAATGTGAGAGATAAACTCACAACTGCGCATTATAAAGTCCAATTCTAAGGAGAAAAAAGGAAAAAAGTTTAGATCTTGAAATTGCAAGTTATATCTCGCATTTCTGAGAAAAAAAACTCACATTTAGGAGAAAAAAGTTCGAATTGTGAGTCTGTATCACACAATTCTGAGAAAAAAAAAGTGTGAAATAAAACATTGCAATTACCTTTTTTATTTTTTATTCAGTTGCTGAGATGGGCTTCTATAAAAGCTAGCTACATATAGGAAATATACAGTATCCATAACAGCTCACTCATCAAAACGTGGGATTTTTGTTTCCTGATGCTTTAAAAGGATATGATACAGCAAAGTGTGCTTTTTTTGTTACACTGTAGATATGCTGATCTGTAAACATTAGACAAAGCCTCATACATAATAAGTATTGTTTTACTAATTTTCATAATGCATATTCATGATTTCGAGACATCTAAGAGGCTGAGTTAATTGGTACATATTGCTTTAGATGTTGACAACAGAACTTGCATCTAAAAAGTGCTCTAAAATTAGGCGTTTTTTATCAGCCCATTCTCGAGAGTTGCACGCAAACTGAGGGACCCAACACCATTGGGATTCCTTATCATCTCAGTGACATGAAAGTGTGCCTGAATGAATATCAAGTTGCGAGATACGGATTGTCTGTTTCTTTCAAAAGATACTTGATTTGGGAAGCAGGAAAGTGAGGGTACAGGATTTTCATCTTATCCTTTCATATTCTAAATAACCTTTCTCTCTTGCTGTAGTTCTTATTCTCATATATAAGATATGAGCGCTTTACATGGCCCGGTTCCTCGGAGGAGCTTGAAATTTTCTCAATATCTCTGTCTCTGCATGTTCACTCCGACACTCTTTCTCTAGGCTCCTGGTTCGCACAGATGTTCAAGCCGCATGTTTTAATAAGAGATTCTCCTCATGTGTTACTAATGCCCATATGCCACTGATATGAGTCCTCTGTGTTTTCCCAGCTCCGTGTGGGGGCAATCTCACCGGTTCCTCTGGGTTTATTCTGTCGCCCAACTTCCCTCATCCATACCCGCACAGCAAGGACTGCGACTGGCTCATAGCCGTCAACTCTGATTACGTACTATCTCTTGCATTCATCAGGTAAAGAAATCTATAAGCTATTCTGTATAGCTGTGCTATTGCTTTAGATTGTTGAATATTGTGATCTTTGTTTATTTATTTATTTCATTGGTGCACAGAAACACACACACACACACATATATAAATATATATATACATATATATGAAATTGGTTTTGTGATATACCGATTACAACAGTATATGGTTATCTTAGAGCCATCTCAGGTATTTTGATGTGGATAATGTATATTTATATCGCAATTCTAATCAACATATCCTTTATCACTATATAGAATACTATAAACTAAAAATCATTTTAGAGATGGATGTTAATTCAACACTCCACTGACACTATAACGCAAGTTTGGAGTAAAAGTATAGTTATTCTCATAAATTGTCTTACTTTGACACTGTGCTAAACTAAAAACAGTTAGCATAGCATAGTGATTCATTGGTCTGAAAAAAATAAATAAATAAATGTGACCAATAGGCAAAAATACACTGTATGGGTTAAAATCATTTTGTAAATATATATTTTTTTAATGCCAAAAATCAATGAAGATCATGTTCCTGGAAGATATTTTGTAAATTTAATACCGTAAATATATCATTATATGTCATTTTTGATTAGTAATATGCCTTGCTAAGAATTTCATTTGGACAACTTTAAAGGCGATTTTCTCAATATTTCGATTTTTTTGTACCCTCATATTCTAGATATTCAAATAGTTGTATCTCACCCAAATACTGTCCTATTCTAACAAACCATAAGCATGATTTAATTATTATAATTATTTAAAATATCAAAATTCAAGATATCTATGGATTTTTGAGACCACAATAATCATCAAAATTCAAAATTCGTCAAAATTCAGCCCTAATATGAATTGTGAAAATAGTAAACGGCTAAATAAAAGAAAAATACAAAATAATTTATCATTTATAAATTATACATTTATTTATCAGTGGTGCACAGAAACAAAAAAAATAAATAAGAGATGGAGATGCACAAACGAAATTGAAAGAGAAGAGAATACAGCAATACAAAATACATAAACAGCAAGATGCAGGACTATACAATTTTAAAGTTAATGTGTCTACATATGAAGAGTTCAGATCCAAAAGTCTCTCTTTAAAAAATGCATTTTTATCAGGCTCTGATGTATAGGTTTCTATGTAAGTACTGGTGCTTCTGATTGGGCTGAGGGTTTGATTTTAGCGAGTTTGAAGTAAAACTATTTGATGGATGTATAATATGTGTCAAGAGCATTCACTCAGTATGATTATCTAATTTTTGACCGAGATGGCTTATAGCTGGTTTTGCATCTGAACTCTTCATATGTATAATGCATGTAATAGTTAATTCAAATACATAATTAATTGTTTATTCATATACTGTATAGTGTGCTGTGTATTGTTGAATGAAGTGAAGGAACAAAACAAAAAAAAAGAAAAATAATTGAATATTACTGTGCAGATATGCATGTGTTTATAAAGGAGATGCATTTATGTTTATATATAAATATATATATATATATATTTTTTTTTTTTTCTTTCTTTATGTAGTTATAAAAATGAATATATGATATACTAGATTTTTTTTCTGAATGCCATGTATTTGAAAGTTTTTAGGCACTATTTGTGGCAGAATGTAGAGGAATGCTTGTATACTTACCATAGATGTCCAGGAAGTTTTGTGAATGCAGACAGTGCGATTCTCAGTCGCAAGGTTAATATCATCTGAACCCTCTGTTGTGTTGGGGTCAGCGAGTTTTAAATTGTGGCCGATGAGACAGTAAGACGCGCTATCGGAAATAATCTCGCAGTGCGCATATTCCTGGCCTTTCGTTTATGCCCTCGCTTGAGCTATAATATCTCAAACTGATAAGTTCACGAGTTCATTTAGAGGCTGCTGTGTCATAACGCTGAATTCGAAATGAGCGCCCACGGTGTCCTTCGACATGGCCGCAGTCGACGTGTTGAGTAATTATGTAGCGGCGACTGCTATCACTGTCTGAATTAAAATGCATTTCATGTCTGGGAGAGATAATGAGCCCAGCTGGAATTCTTTGCTCATTTTGTCTGTAATGAACCTGACGGTGGTCTTTCTGTTTTTTGTTTTTTTTAAAGCTTCCCCTCGTCTTGCCTTAAAGGTGTAGAGCGGTGTCTCTGCCTTGAGTGATGTGACCAATTAGTATAAAAGCAGGGTTGATAAATTTCCTTCACAGTCCAATCATGTTGCTAATTATGTCCATTTTTCATTTAGCCGACACGTAGCGCCGCTCAAGCCGCGAGCAGGATTCTCCGTCCAGCCGGGGTCAGCGTGGGGTTAAGTTTGAGTGCTGTAGGAGTTTGTTGTATTTGACAGTCGCCGTAGTCCTCCCTCCGACGTTAATGCTAATAGCACCGCTAGCATGCGATTCCCTTCCACCTGGATCAAAGGGTGTCGTGAGGGTCTAGTCCAGGCGTGAGGCCGTGGAATATTAATCAGGATTCGCACGCAGTCAGCGAAAGAAGAAGTGCTTAGGTTTCAGGATTTCTCCTTCTGTAGATCGGTTTCTCACGCTCGCACTAGCGCGGGCTTTGAAATATCGTTTAAACTTTGCCTCTTCTTCTCTTTGACTCATCATCTAAAGAGCAGTTGCTTTAATGACAGCAATAACTCAAAAACAATCTCCCGCTCTGCCTATGTGTCGCAATTTACAACATTTATCACAACAGGAGCTGCCATTTGAGGCTGTTTTGTGAGTTTTCTGCACCTAATATTTTTCAAAACCTTCACAGCTGCTAGTTAAAGCCATACATCAGCCCCAAAACAGATGATTTAGAACTTTTTCGGGGGGGGGGGGGTTGTTTTTTCACCCAGCCCAGCAGGTAGTGTCTTTCTCGTGGTTGGCGTTACATTTGAAGTAGCCTCTTTCTCATTTGAATTTTGTCCTCTCCGAGTAAATAAGCATGTTGGAGTTCTGCCAGAAGGGCAATGTCTCAAACAGGTTTCTAATAAATAGCTCTCGTTCGGTTCCATCTCAAAGACTTTCATTACACAGTCCATTACTGACTTCTTTCTCCTTAAAAAATCCACAATATGAAATATGTCCACAATGAAATTGGAAATGAACAATACACGCGCACTACCCCTCCGAAAAAAGTGACCTCTTTTAGCGACACTACAAATGTAATCCCAGCCGGGTGTCTCTCTCTATTTAGCAACAGTACAGTTTGTGCTATCAACCTGATTACCGCAGAAATAATTGTTTTCTGATTGACAGCTACAGAGGGTATGGAGTGGGGGAAAGAACCCAATGCATCTGTTTATCAGAAATTAATGGCTTTTTTAATGTGGTGTAAAGGATCTTATCCTGTGTATGAATTATCCTATAATAACCCCTAAGCAGTGGATTCTGACGCAGTGAAGTGTGGAAGGCATGCTTAGCATTCTCTCTCTGCATAATGGGAGGAAAAAGGGGGTGTAAATCTGATTCGGTCACAATCCATCTCATGCAAATGACTCCACTGATGGGTGAGACCTTATCGTTGCACCTTACTGCAAATGAAAAGGTGCAAGTGTTTATATGTGGGGCTGTCTGTCTTGGGAATCTCAGAGCATCACTGAGTTGCTGATACTGCGCTGGGAGTTTTTACATCTGGGAGTTTTAGAAGTACCGTATGACTCTGATTATAAGACAACCCCCCTTTTTCTAGATGTACCTTTTGGAAAAAGCCTTTTTGAAAACGAAACCAAGAAATAAGCTTTTTTTCTTAAATAATTTTTGATATACCTAGGGCGCTATGATTTCCGCAATGTGGAAAACGCAGATGGAATCGCAGAAACCAAAAACGGAATTTACCATTTACCGCGGAATGTCATGGAATTTGTCAAAGTTGGAAAGAATTAATCAAAAGTAAGTCATCAAATTAAATCAAGTCACGAAATGGACTAGTAGATGTAAATATTAAGCCGCAAAAGACTATTTAAATATGAATCCTGGATGTTCCGCATGTCTCTGTGTTTATGAATGGCGCAGACATGCAGTTTTGTTTACTAGTTACACATACTGAAGCTTGCGTGACGCTTGTGGTGATTTCAGTATCTGCCGTCTCAATAAATGAGGACATAAATACATAATCAACATCTCCAGAACTGCCCTGAGAGTCACTTCATTCACATTTGACAGTTCCATCTGAGTAAAATTTATTGTTAGCTTCCGGCCACAGCTATATCCAATCTAGCCACAACCAGCATCAAAATAAAAGTTTGGTTTAATTTGAAGATGACAATATTTCAGTTAGAGTAAACATGCCATTTTTATTAAACCTTTAATAAATTGATGCTAAATTGTATACGTTTCATGATTTTAATTCATTAGACATGCTTTTTTGATTAATACAATTTTATTTAACCATCAAAAAGGAGTCCAGAAAAATTAAAACAGAAAAAAACAGAAATTTGAAAAATATTAAACGGAATTTGGGGAAAAATAAAATGGATTTCATAGGGCCCTATATACCATAAAAATGTCACACAACGATTAGGCTATCACTCTCATAGTAGCCTACCAAATTTAGTTAACAGAAGAAGTGAAGTCTTATTGTAGTCTTCAAATCTGGGTACTGTCCTATGCTTTAGAAGCACCTACAGAGGAAGTTTGGTCCCATCAGGCTAAGATGACAGTCACAACTCAAGCCGCTATAAGCTTTCCTTTTGTTTTCTTTTCTTTAGCGATCTTCTAATGTTACAATGCACATTACATTACGTATTTCTTTCTTCATAGTCGTTTTACGCATAGTTGTCGCCACCTATTTTTGTGGGTGAATTATAGACGTTAAAGTCCAGACCCTGAATGTAAGACGACCACATTTTTTCAGATGCATTTCCAAGAAAAAGCATTGTCTTATATTTATATGAACGCATTTAATGCCTGAATATTTATATGTTGAATCTTAATGTTCAGCTGCCAATCAGGCCATATAGACGATGGCCAAACCACCATATAATTAGGTGGATTTCTATTCACAAGCTTGTGATTTGATTCAATTACGATTACGGTTCGATTCAATATTGATTAATTTGAATATATTTCTGGTACAGTACATGGCAATTTTTCTCAAAGGAAAAATGTCTCTCAACTAATGCTGTAAAATATACATGGGAGTCAGCTGGTATTGCATTATTATAATATTGAAGTTTAAAATGACTTGATTTGTATACAAACATAATTACTTGCATTACATTTCACTCAATGAAGTTCTTATAATAATAAGTTACAAACATTCAAATTACATAATTATATTTCTACTCCAATTTATTTTTTGAAATATAAACATTATAATGATGGCTGTCATAAAAATGTAAATTCAATATTAAAAAACAGTAAAAATTATAATGAATATGTTATATGGGCTCTTCTCCAAAGTATTTCACCAAATATATTTTTTTCTAAACTTGAATTTTATGTAAAGTTTACAAGCTGTTATATTGACGTTTTCCACAGTTGAAACACGGAAATATGAATTTCGGTAAGGTGTATGATCTTCGGACGTTTATTCATGTTTCTTGTTTTTTTTGGTGCTGTAACTTTTATTTAAGCGGAGGGTGCTGCCACTTCTATTGAACTGAGGTGCTACAGCGATCTGTCACTCCACATTAAACAGCACCAAAACATTGTTTGAATATTAATAAAATCAACAGAATTTGAAAAATCGTTGTTTAAAATCAGAAGTAACGACAGGCAAAGCTTATTTCAATTTATTGAATGGGATGTGCACTACAATGTTCCGCTCATTACCTGAAAACAAGCTAGACTAATCGATTCTTGGGATTTAAGAATCAATATTGTTTCTTAAAAATGAGAAATATATATATATATATATATATATATATATATATATATATATATATATTTTTTTTTTTTTTTTTTTTTTTTTTACCCAGCCCTATATCAAATATTATTTTTGCTGTTGTTGTTTGGTCTCCCCTATCACTCTAAAAACAGGCTCCACTTGCTTTGTACATATTTCACTTTATACTGCCGCCTGCAAAGTTGATCTCAGGACTCGAATATCCAGATCACAGCCTAGCTTTTGATCCCTCTATTCAGAAAACTTCTCTTTGATCATCTATCCTAGCTTCAGCATAGAGCCCAACTACGACTTCTTGTATATCTACGATGGACCGGACAGCAACAGCCCGCTGATCGGGAGCTTTCAGGACAGCAAGCTTCCAGAACGAATAGAGAGCAGCTCCAACACCATGTACCTGGCCTTTCGCAGTGATGGCTCTGTCAGCTACACCGGCTTCCACCTGGAGTACAAAGGTAGACCCTGACATTCCGAGAGCCTAAATGTCTAAGCCCTTAATTAAATACAGTATATTACACATAAATCGGACAGCAGAGTGAAGTCAGGCTGTGAAAAAAGTGAATTTAATTGTGACTAGCATTCAGCTGGCAGTTTAAAGAAATAGTTGACCCAAAAATAAACATTCTGTCATTGTTTAGTCACTCTTGTCCATTTCTTCTTTGCCTCGGAACACAAAATAGATTTTTTAAGCATTACAGTTCATAGTTCATCGTTTCTAGACGAGCTTCAAAACCCCCAAGTGTCTTTTTCTTTGAAGAAAAATGTGTTTATGTTGTAAAGTAATCTTAGTGCCAACCAATAACTGTTCATTCTGCAAGCTAAGATATGCCTAAAGTGATTTTCAACCCTTGCTTTTCCTGCACCTTCTCTCCATCTCACACAGCTAAGCTGAGGGAGTCATGCTTTGATCCCGGTAATGTGATGAATGGCACTCGGTTGGGCAGTGACTACAAGCTGGGCTCCACTGTGACCTTCTACTGTGAGGCAGGCTACGTCCTCCAGGGCTATTCCACGCTTACCTGCATTATGGGTGATGATGGCAGGCCTGGCTGGAACAGGGGGCTGCCCAGCTGTCAAGGTAGAGTCTGCAAGTAAAGATGGATGTATAAGAAAATCTCTGAGAATAAACAGTTCGGGCCTGCTGCCGCAGAGCAAACAAAATTAATCAAACTCGTAAAATGACTTGTGCATGCTTCGCTAGCCAAGATCAGTTCTATCGAGGCTAGTGTCTCAAAAATAGCAGTTCATCATGAATGTTGAAGCACAAAGTAATGAGTGATCTGGGTGTTTGTGTGAACAGCACCATGTGGAAGTCGCTCTACTGGGACAGAAGGAACCGTGCTGTCACCGAATTTCCCAAGGAACTACACAATGGGACAGAGCTGTGTGTACTCTATCTCTGTACCTAGGGAGTTTGGTGAGTAACTGAAAATACGAAGCAAAATTGCATTTTCGCCACATTTAGCAAAACGCAGCAAAGCCAAAACATATTGGAGTTATGCAGTTCGTGTTTTGGTGTATCTATCATGCAAATTCTTTTTGTGAATTTTGGGCAATTTAGGCATATCTCTTTATTTTCTGAACATGTTTAACCCTTTAGGACGTAAGGGCAAAATAGGTCATTTTCACATGTAAAATTTTAACAGAGAATTATTTTTGTAATTTTACAAAATCTCAGTACCAACCAATAACTGTTCAAAAATAAAAATATTGTTGTGTATATTTTCTGATTTTTATTTAGAAAAAAAGAGAAATATCATGATCAAAATAATTCAACACTTCTTACTTCAAAATTCAACTATATTACGTATATACAAGTCATTTTTGTGACACTGGGTTGCACAGTTTTGGTGAATTTTAGACAATTTAGGCATATCTCTTTATTTTCTGAACATGTTTAACCCTTTAAGACCTAAGGGCAAAATAGGCAATTTTGAACATATTTTGTTTATTAGACTGTTAAGTTTTAACAGAATATGCTATTTTCAAGTGGAAGGTTTCTTTTTTTTTCAGAAAACAACTGGCTTTCAAAAAAGTACAGTTATTGACCATTAATATTGTCTGGTGAATTTGTAAAGAGAATTTAAATAGACAAAAATACAAATAATTTTTGTATTTTCTGATTTTTATTTAGAAAAAAAGAGAGAAATCATGATCGAAATAATCCAACACTTCTTACTTCAAAATTCAACTATGCTACGTATATACAAGTAATTTTGTGACACTGGGTTGCAGAGTTTTCATTCAGGAGGCTTTTTTGTTCATACATGCACACATTTACACATGCAAACACCCATACATTTACATGCACGGACTTATGCACATACCACATGTGAAAAAGTTTCACTCAGCCTGCTCCCAAGTCTCATCAAAAATCATCCCAATTGCCTCTTGTGTTGTTTACTCTTCCTTCTCCCTGTTTTCGTTCATTTCGTTTATTATTTTATGCAATCCAAATCTCCACACTCCCTATCTCTCCATTCAAATTCATCCTTCCCGCTCTCCCGGCAATCTGCTGGCATTTGCTGACGGAGCACAAGAAATTACAGTAATAAGCCATATTTTGCCAAAAAGCACATGCTGTTTGCTGTCAGGAGCATGAATTATGTCTATAGTGCAAACATTTTAAGAGTTATGGTAACATGAATACAGCTTGGTTTGATGTGTCGGCGCTGACACAGCCGGCTTAAAAGAGTTAACTATGTTAACATATTAAAGGGATAGTTCACCCCCAAAAAAAAAAAAAATTCTCACCCTCCTACATCCTACGTCATTATTTTGTGAATGTGCGTACAACACTTAGCGGAGGCTAGAGATTATGGTTTATAAAGTTTTAAATATGGATATTTTCCACGTATAAACTCCTCAAATCACTTCAGAAGGCCATGTGGAGCACTTTTTATGATGGATATATGCACTTTATTAGACCTCAACAGCCATTTATTGCCATTATAAAACTTGGAAGAGACAGGACATTTTTAACATAACTCTGATTGTATTTGTGTGAAAGAATAAAGTCATATACAGTTATATGACTTTCATATAGGTTGGCTTTAGGGTGAGTAAATGGGGTAATTTGCAATTTTGAGTGAACTATTCCATTAAAAATGAATGTTCACAGTCATTTTGAGTGTGTAAAATCATATTTAATATTGTACTGTTGAATTACTAGTAAGTGTGCTTAAATGAATGTACACTTGTAGTGTACTTCAAATAGTTTAAGTATATTTTAAGACTGTACTTGTAGATAATATAATATTAATGAAATAAAAAAACTGTTAAATGTACTTAGAGCAGATTTTCATGACTGTTTATGACGTTTTGTATTTTGATCAAAAAGGCACTCTAAAGTCTGTCAAATGGCATTTAATATATATTTAAACTAAAAAAAAAAATTTAGCAGATGCACTTTAAATGCAATGTTAATACTTCAGCTTGCTCTTACAGCAGTATATAGTTTTTAAATATATTATGTCCATAATAGCTACTCTTTTTAAAAGTTTTCTATAGGGTACTTCTTTTTCCACAAGGGTGAGTCTCATCTGAACTATGTTAAGGTATGCTCTTCTCCTGTATTCTGTATTTCTATACATTTGATTTGCTAGACAGGAGATGTGTAGCTTAGCAACTAGCTTCCTTGTCTTTCTTTCATACTTGAAAGCCATCTTGAAGCAAGGTGTTGCACAGTAAGAATGTTTCATAGTCTGAGAGCGTAGTCAGTCTGGTGTCAGCGTTCCTGTGTCACTGCACAAAGACCGGACCTTCCAAACCAACAGATGAAAAAGAGATGAGGGTGTGAAATGAAATTAATTTTGGTACCATATGCAGCTCTAATTCAGAGCATCTGTGAATAACAGCAGTTTCAGAGAAGCTGCTTTGGAACTGTGGCTTGTTAAGATAAAAAGCGACTAAAAATTTAAATGAGTCGAAGTACTTTTTGTACTAAACAGAACTAGATTTAAGCTACCTAAAGGAATAGTTCACTCAAGCCCATATGACTTTCTTTCTCAGGAGAACGCGAAAGAAGATGTCTTCTTTTGTGTTCCACAGAGGAAAGAAAGTCATTCAGGTTTGGGTGAAAAAATGACCGAATTTTCATTTTTGAGTGAACTGTCCCTTTAAAAGTATAGAAGCAAATGCAGAATTTGTCAGTGGTTATATGCCACCCAGAATCCTTGACCTGCTGTATTCCAGGGAGACTTGAAATGTTTGCAGTCAGCCTATGATTGTAATATCCAGACGCCAGTTGGAAAATAATACAGAGATGAAAGTGTGAAATGAGAAAGCACTTCAAACCTCCCAGTCCCAGTCTCTTGTCTTAGGGTTCATTTTCGTGCTAAAAGAAAGCCACTTTGCTATCTCAGTCCTGTACCAAGAAGTCTGTGGTGTTATGAGATATGTGGTGTTGAAAGGATAGAAACCATAGCAAAAAAAAAACTCTCCTCTGTAAATGCTGCTGTCAGTTTAACTGTTATGGGGATTTTGGAGCTCCCTCACAAGCATCGTTTGGCATTATGTGAGCTGTATGTGATGTCTCCCTCGAGGCCCGTCTTTGGTCATTGGACTGCTCGCACTCTGATGGAAGGTCCTAAACGAGATAGATGTCATATGAAATGAAGCCTTCATAAAAAGCAAACGAAAAGTGAAAAACATGATAGCTTTGCAAATGAAAAGGTGTGAAAATGAATAGTCAGCAGCCAAGGTGTTTTAGCCCCTGAAATGCATACATCACACCATTGAACTCGGCATGCCATTTTAAACATTGGCATATGTACACGTAGTACTAAACATACTGTGAATTATTGCCTGCCTGTTCAGTTCTCGACATAAATATTGACATATTCAAATTTCTCTACTGTACTCTAAAGTATTTCTGTCAAATGCGTGGGATACAGATTGTGGCAATGCTTTTTTTTTCTTACTAGAACCAACAGCAATAAAACATCAGTACCAGCAGGTAAATGCAAGGGAAACAACCATATTTGCATTGGTTTCCAAATGAATTACTCCAGAATATAAATTTCCTGATAGTTTCCTTTCAGTTTGCTAGGATATATGGATTTAAAGAAATTATGTTTTTTGAATGAATGAATATGTATGGTGCCCCCAAGTTTGAACTTTCCGAAATGCAGTTTAAATGCAGCTTCAAAAGACTCTAAACGACACCAGCTGAGGAAGAAGGGTCTTATTTAGCATAACGATCAGTCAGTTTCGAAACAAATTGACAATTCATATACTTTTTAACCTTAAATGCTCGTCTCTGTGATGCGCATGCATAGTCTGTGTAATCCAGGTCAGTACAGTTAGGGTATGTCTAAAAACTCCCATCTCGTTTTCTTCCCTAACTTCAAAATCATCCTACATCGCTGCAGAAATACCAACCCAGTGTTATAGTGAAAATATAAAGAAGATCAAAAGCCCTTTACAAAAAATGTTAAAACAGCATTGTAGGACAATTTTGAAGTTGAAGACGAAAACGAGATTGGAGTTTTTGGACATACCCTAACTGTATTGACCCGGAACAGACAGACTACGCATGCGCATCGGAAGATTGAGACAAGACCAGCATTTAAGGTTAAAACGTATATAAATTGTCAATTTGTTTAGAAAGTAACCAATCGTTTTGCAAGATAAGACCCTTCTTAATCGGCTGGGATAGTTTAGAGCCCTTTGAAGCTGGATTTAAACTGCATAGAAGTCCATTATATGGAGAGAAATCCTGAAATGTTTTCTTCAAAAAACATAATTTTTTTACGACTAAAGATAGAAAGAAAGACATGAACATCTTGGATAACAAGGGGGTTCCTAAAATGTAAGTCACTTAATATTAGCTTTTGTATAAAATCAAAAATGTATAAAACTGTTGCATAAATTCAGTTTCACATTTGCAAACTTTCTTTATCATTAAAATGCTGTCTAAAAAGTTCAACGCAATTTCAAAAGCTTTTAACTATTAAAGCTCTCTACACTGCACACTGAATCTATTATTTACATTCTCTCTACATTTTGTTTGTTATAATGAATGGCAAAAACATAATCTGTGCTGTGAGGAGCAGGACGCGCAGTGATAGAGAAGCATTTCTATTAGGCTGTAGTCTATTATGGCAAAAGACAGCATTGCGTAGACACAAATATCCCGCTGCGCTTTTAGTTTATATTGCGCTCTTTATATGCAGAACTGGGATCGCTTTCGCAGTCTTTTGAATGGGTAAATATAGAAATCACTTTAATTTCCAAAAAAGCCTAACCAGTTAGAAGTGAAACACTGCGTTTGCTCTGCAGCACTGTGTGTCTTTGTCTCTTGAATTGCATCCAGGAGGGCTGAATTACAGTCTTGCGCTACGGTGCATTATTGCAGGCTTTTTACATTTCGTCATATGCAACAACAAAAACATTTAATAGAAACAGCTCACCCAAAAATAAAAATTCCTTCATTATTCACTCACCTTTATATTGTTCCAGTCTTGTATGACATTTGTTCTTTATTTCTTATGTGGACCAAAAACAAGATATATTTTAAAATAAAAAAAAGTAAATAAAATATAAAAGTGTGAAAGCCTTTTCAAACAACATGAGGGTGAGTAAACTGTGACAGAATAGTTTGAGGATTTTATTTTTTGAGTGAACTATCCATTTAAGAATTGCCTTTAAAAAGCATTCTGAATTCAATTCCGGATTGTGCGCAAACCTTTTGCTACAGGGGACAAAGTAATTGTTCAGGTATTTAGATGGATTTTAACCCCAGGTAAATAGTACCTGAAACCAAGACATAAACTATCGCAGCAATTTGTCTTGTTCCCCAGAGCTGCGGTTCAAGCCATTAGTAAAGATTGGAATTGCAAAAGGGCTGAGGTTCTTTTACATTAACGAATAATTAGTAAACCATGCCTATCTTTCAAAGTGATATCCGCTTAGCATTATCTGCAAAGGTACATCCATTATGCTCAATTAACAGGCAAATGTCACATAGTGTGTTTAAAAAAAGAAAATGAATAAATGCAGTCTTGCACTTAACCGAGTACTGCTTTAATTAGTCCTGTTTGAGTTCAGTGTACATTGGTCATCAACAGATCTGTTAGTTCAAATCACTCAATGTGGAAGTTAAACAAGTTAATGTAATAAAGCAGTAGAAAGAAAAACGAACAAATAGAGGGTGGAAAAAAAGAGAGAGAGGGAAGAAATCCAGGACGGGAGATCCATAAGTCTAGTTTGTGCTGATGCTGCTGAGCGTCTACATGGTGGACACCTGCTGGGAGGGGGAGCGTTCCATTATCATGCACCTGAAGTATCGTCAAACATCCAGGCCAAGAGAGGGAATGATTAAAAGCTTAAAGTGCCTTGTAGAACAAAGCCTGGGCTGAGCGTCTGTGTTGGAGTCGAGATAAATATCTTACGGTTGTCATAAAAGCTTTTGTTTTGTCAGATTCAAAAACGGCATGGAGGCAGATCATATAAGCCAGAGAAGTTCAGCTGTGTGTATTGATTCCTAAAATATCGTGAAACCGGTCTGCTGGTTTTATTGGTGGCTGTGGATTGGGCATAGAATGGCATGCACAATCCTTCGAGACTGAGAAAGAATCATAAAAACTGGCATTGCCATTGCTATAAGTAGTTTTTTGGCACACAAGACCTATATGGGCTATTAAATGAGAGAGAAGAGTGCCCAATATAGTGCTGATATGTGTACATTTATATAAACATTTATTCATTTGGCAGGTGCTATTATCCAAACTGATCTACAAATGAGGAGGAATACAAAGTCATTCAAACTTGAGATATAAAACTGTGATAAAAAAAAGTTCCACAGTTGCTGGGAAAAGTATAAAAACAGTATCCTGCAAGACAGGAGAAACAAAGGGAGGAAAGAAAGAATAGTACTGTACGAAGTACTGTAAGTGCATTTATAGTTTTGAGTGGAGTTTTCTTGAAGGGTGTTCCAATGCCGCTGGGAAGATCTTTCCACCGTCGAGGTTCACTGACTGTGTGGAAACGGAAAGGAATTTTGTGCCTCTTTTTGGTGGTGCCATGAAGCACAGCTCTTGCACTGACTGCAGATTTCTGAAGGCAATGTACATTTGCAGAAGTAAGTGTGGATAGAACCGCAGAGATCAAGTGAGAACAATGTAGAAATGGCAAATAAGATGTACACAAAAAAAAATTCTTTAAAAATTCACTAAACTATAAAAAATGACAAAACGTATTTCTATAGACCAATGATCAGTTTGTAAACATTCAGGATGCGTGCGCAGCATGGTTGCAGAAAACCAGGCAGAGATAACCTTTACAGTTAGAGAATTAAACAGATACGGTACAAAATACTTTGATTTAAAGAAGATTATAGATTATATTGATTAGATGTCATTTTCAAAATGTTCTCCGCATATTACAATAGCTTGTCACCCAGCGATAAGCACTTGTACAGATCTGAAACAAGGATGCCATTTTTTGTGGGCGGTTCAAGTGGCAGTCTATGGAGCCATGCAATAAATTAATTTAAAAAAAAGTAAATTTGAATTTATATTTAAAAATTCTGACTTTATTTTCACAATTCCGAGATTATATCTCACAACTTTAATAAGGAAAAACAACTTGTCATTTTCTACTTTTCTCTCGGTTCAGAGTTTATATCCCACACAGAACCCTCAGAATTAACAAACTCACTAGTTCTGTTAAATCTAGTTATGAAAGTCTGAATTAGGAGATACAAACTTGCGTTTGTGAGAAAAAAAAGTCAGAATTGTGTGATAAAATAAATAATGTAATGTAAAAATGTTAATAGTAATAGGTTTAAATAATATTTCATGCTGTAACTGTAGGGCTAATACAATACATCCCCTGTAAACAGCATATGTGAATATTATGTGGACCAGTTGTTTAAATCAAATGTATGATTTAAAAGTAGAGTAATCATAGCAGTTTTCATCAATAGTTTGTCCATTTAAACGTCTGCGTTTAGCTTCAAATGGTGTCTTTGACTGCAGTATTCTGTAATAATAATTTGCATTCCGATTTTGACATCTAAAGGCACAACAAAAAAAATTCTCTTATTCCATGTAATATTCAATATTTTACCATTAACTCCACTTGTTACCAGTGTTTTTCTGCAACCACTGTGCGCACACAGCTGCAATTGATGTCTACTGAAAATTGGTCTAAACACTGCCATTTAAAAGTTTAGGCTCTGTAAGATTGTTATGCTCCTGAAAGAAATGCTTATCAAAGGTGTATTCATTTGATCAAAAATACAGTAAAAACAGTAATATTATTCAAATTTAAAATGTTTTCTGATTTAGTATTGTAAAATGTATTCCTGTGATGGCAAAGCTAAATTTCTCCAGTCATGTCAGTGTCACATGGTCCTATAGAAGTTATTCAAAAATGCTGATTTGCTGCTGAAGAAACATTTCATATAATTACCACTATTGAAAAATGGCTGTGCTGCTTAATATTTGAATGGAAACCAAGATTCTGATTAATTGAAACTGTCACTTGTGATCCATTTAATGCATCCTTGCTGAGTAAAGGTATTCATTTTTTAAGAATAATCTAGAAGAAATTATAGTCTTTCACTGCTCTAAATATTTTTTTTATCAGTATTTTTGTCTTTTTAAAAAGATGAAAAGATCCGCTGTCAGATTTTACTTATATTATGTATAAACTGTACAATATCTTCTTAGCTGTTAAATTGATGCATACTTTAAGACAAAACTGTTTTCCGATGGTGCAGGAAAGTTCCATTTATTTGATCAAAAATACAGACAAAAGGTAATATTATAAAATATTATTACAATTTACAATAACACTTTTCTATTTTAATATACATTAAAATTTAATTTATTTCTTTGATGCAAAGCTAAATTTTCATCAGCCAATTCTTCAGTCTTCAGTGTCACACGATCCTTCAGAAATCATTCTAAGATTCTTTGATGAATTAAAAGTTAAAAAGAACAGCATTCATTCAAAACAGAAATCTTTAATAACAATATAAGTCTTTACTATCACTTTTTATCGATTTAACACATCCTTGCTGAATAAAAGTATTAATTTCTTTCAAAGAAAAATTAAAGAAAGAAAATTAACTGAGCCCAAACTTTGAACGGTAGTGTATATTATTACAAACAAACAAAATCTGCATATTAGAATGATTTCTGAAGAATCATTTGACACTGAAGACAGGAGTAATGATGCTAAAAAATCAGCTTTGCATCACTGGAATAAATTCAGTTTTAAAGTGTATTAAAATAGAAAACCACTATTTTAAACTGCAATAATATTTCACAACATTAGTGTTTTTTATCAAATAAACACAACCTTGATGAGCAGAAAAGATGATTTTAAGAAGCATTAATAATCTTTTGAACGGCAGTGTATGTTCTAATATCAGTTTTGCAGTAAATGTGTGGTAAATAGTCATTAAGGAAAGATTTTCTTGCAGTGTTGAAAAAACATTACATTACAGAGTGAGCAAACACTTCAGATTTTCCGAATACACACACACACACACACACACACACACACAAACGTGCACATATATGCGCAGACGTACCTTCCTCCATCGGC
Source organism: Cirrhinus molitorella (assembly GCA_033026305.1). NCBI lineage: Eukaryota > Metazoa > Chordata > Actinopteri > Cypriniformes > Cyprinidae > Cirrhinus > Cirrhinus molitorella. Next base: position 2,878,405 of record CM065131.1, read on the forward strand.
TCAGATCTGTAGGGCAGAGCTCTGGAGCCCTCTGTTAAAAATGCAGCACTCCACTGCCTTTTTTTAATGTTTCATTATTCTGTCACAAAGAATGATGCCGGCAATATTTCAGACAATGACAGGTTTGGTCTGAGAGATGCATTATTCAGAGCATGCACCCCCACCCCATGTTCCCGTCGGCTCCCACCACCCCCGCTGGCCCCGGGCAGGCAATACAAGTATGTAGGGGAATCCTTGCTTGCAAATGGTTGGGGGTCAGGGGGGGAAAAAAAATCAAAATTGATGATCTCTCTCTGTTAAATATTCTACGCCGAAGCCAAAACCTTCAATTACGGCTTCATTACTGCCTGGGTGTTTTGGAAACAGTTTTCTGCGAGCTGTACAAGTGGGCATAATGTGTTTTTAACTGTTGATCAGAGCACTGCATGAGTGAGCGTGGTTTTCACAGCTTAAGATAGTAAACATTTATGTTGCCAAACAGCACTAAGCCTTGGGTGTTGGAGCTGCAGAGTGGCATGTTGAAGAAGTAATCAGGGCTGCCTCTCAGTGAGATGTTAGTTTTGCTTTAGAGCATTAATTATCTGGTAGCTTGTCTTGCAGATTTCAATTTAGCGTTGGATCTTTAATCAGAGGAGAGCCTTACGTTGAGCTTAAATATATGCTGTGCGCCGTGCATTAGTCAAACGCTCCTGCGTCCGTTGTTATTATGTGAGAAGCTCGGTCTGCTCGCCTCAGGCATTGTTAATAGGCACTTCGTAGGTGTTACATTAGAAGCCGTGTCGCCTTCTCGCTGTAACGTTATTAATATGTTTTCTGAAGTTTTGAAGCATCTGCTGGATCTGCAAGGCCCAAGATAAGGTCATTTGTATTTCAGAAATCATATTTCATCCAAAACTGATTTAGACAAATATAAGCTTCAAAATAAAGATTTACAATGGCATCTGGTTTCACCATTAGGCCTGTACTGTAACAGTGAGTGTTGGCAAAATATTGCAAGCATTATCTACATTTTTAGCTGTAGTATAAAGATAATTGCTTTTTTTCTGTCATTCAGATTGAAATATTAATATGGTGCCTTTGTGTGTGTGTGTGTGTGTGTGCGCGCGCACAAGAACACTCTTAAAAGGTTCTTCACAGCGATGCCATAGAAGAACCATTTTTGTCAATCAAAGGTTCTTCAAAGAACCATCTCTTTCTTACCTTTTTATAATCTGAAGAACCTTCTTTCACCACAAAGAACCTTTTGTGAAACAGAAAGGTTCTTTAGCTGTTAAAGGTTCTTTATGGAACCATTTAGACACAAAAGGTTCTTCTATGGCACTGTGAAGCACCTTTATTTTTAAGAGTGTATATTTATGGTATCAGGGTAATTATAGTTTTTTTAAAAATAAATACATTTGTGACCATAAAAAAATCATTACTTGAAATGAAATAAATGTTAATTAAAACAAAATAAAATATTTCATTTAAAAAATATATATTTTTAGTTAGTTGCCAAGGCAAGTTGCCAACATTGTTGACATTTTAATTTATTTGAACGTAAACTAAAAATAGTTAAGCTAGTTAAGTAAAATTAAATGAAAGTTAATAAAAGCTATAAATATATTGAAAAGCTATATATATATATATATATATATATATATATATATATATATATATATATATATATATATATATATATATATATATATATGTATATGTGTGTGTGTGTGTGTGTAAGCAATAAGGTACGAGAGGCCGCTTCGCGTCGTGCCTAACAACGCCCTTCAGCCGTGATTTATTCACGATACAGCACGGCCTCGAGTACCTTATTGCTTTTATAAAACGGTTACCACACAATGCAAATATTAAAAATATGTATTCATGTTTTCATTAAGTAAAATCATTAAGCCTTCCGCTGTAAAAAATAGTCTCTAACTGCGACCGAATGTTCTTATATGCGTCATTTCATGGAACTCAAATACAAACAGGCTAGGAACAGTTCAAAAACATTTAACTGACACTGTAAAGTAAAAAAAACAAGCACAAATTATAGTGGCGTTCACTATAAACATTTATTATAAACGCCCAGCCAAATTATTTAAAAGAGAAACTGAACGTTGCTGGTAAATGCGCAATGCAAACTCACTTGCCTTTTCATATTCGTCACCAATCTGTTTTGCACTTGTCCAACAAATGAACACTTTCACATTTTTAAAAACAGCAACATTTTACAAATGTGCCAGTTTTACACAGGGTGTATATTTTGATTTTTATTTTGTATCTGAGCTGTGCGGTTTGGATGCCGTCAAGAATGACTAGGCGCTTATGTTTAACGAAGCGTAAAAAGCGAAAGCCGCTATATACCACACCAAATGCGACATCTATTGGACTTTACTGATATTGCATCAAATTAGCCAGTTTATTCCAATTGCCTCACGGGCCGGATGAAAAAGCCTGGCGGGCCGTAGTTTGCCCACCTCTGGTTTAAGGTATTGTTTTCGTTATTATAAAATGATTTAAATCAGTAATCAATAATAAGTAGTACTTTTTCCACTCGCTCTCCTTCCCTGGCGTGCTCTCGCGTATGAACAGCAGCATCCCAGATGCGGGACACAGAGCGGGCGCTGGCGCATCAGCCTCAATCATCAAACATATTTCAAAGACAGTCATGATTTTGGCTAATGCAGGACACTGAATGATGCGCATCGGAGGGTATTAGAAGCGGATATACGCAAAACCGCCTGATAAACAAGTTAAAGCTCATTGTGCCATACTTGAGACCATTTTCTTCGGTTCAAATGTTGAATGAGTCTGGCATGAGTTCTCGGTTCCCCTCTTTTTCTATAAGTCCGTGTGTAACTGCACATCAAACCAGACTTTGTTTACGAGTACTTCAGGTGTGTTGGATTAAGCATGTCAGACAGTTTAATGGTGCTGTCCTTAGCAGAAATCGGTGTGTATTTCCAAATTGTTAATCAAACCACTCATCTAACGTCATATAAATCAAAATTTACTTGAAACATTTAGCCTGTTAGCTCTTATTGCTTTCTAATAAGAACTAATAAGAACTAATATATGTTTATGTTGCTAAGGGTGGTTGCTAAGGGTGCTGCGCAGTGATACTAAGAACCATTGGGTGGAACGGTCATAGCCGTGCTGTATCGTGAATAAAACACAGCTGCTGACCAATCAGAATCCAGGAATGGAACTAACCGTTTTATAAATATATATAATATATTGCGTATACACTCACACATACACCATTTTTATATATTAATTACTAATATATTTTATATATATATACTAATTATTTATTTATGTTTTTTTTATATGTATATATATATGATTTGACGACAAGTATGAATGTATTGAAACAGCATATTAATATTTCAGTTGATCATTAGGAATTTGCTTTGGGGTACCTTCATATGGTGTTGAAAATAAGAAACACTTGCAGCAACGTAGTAATTCAAAATGAATGCACATAGAGATATTAAATAAACTCGCTTTTTGAATGCCCGAGGCGACCATTAGGCCAGTTACACTTTCTATATTTTCTGTCATGGCTGTCAGTTAGAAATAGTCAACTAAATAGCTTTTCCCCTGGCTGACTCTGACCTCCATATAAACACAAACACACACTCAAAACAGTCACAGTTTCGTGTCTTTGACATAGACGCTCTCTTGGAAAGGGATCACTCTTTTCACTCTACAAAGCTATTCTAAAGCCTGTGAGAATTGGGAATTGCAAGCCCCTGAGCCAAAACATCAAAACAGAACAGAAGTCAAGGCAAAGTTCATTTACCAGGGAAGACAGAGAAAGCAGGAGAACACCAGGGCTCTGTACAATGCTTTTGTTGTGTTTCCTGACTCCAGTCAGACCAAAGGTGCTAAAGTTCTCTCCTCTGGTAAATCACAGTCAAGCAGGCAAAAAAAGGGGCCATTTCTTGACTTTGCCGTTGGGTAAAGGCAGTTAAGCACTGTTTTCCTAAAGTAATTCTCAAATTAATATTTCAGCGGTAGGGTGCTTGTGGTGCTTCACTTTTAGTCTTAGTGTTTCCTTTTCAAGATTGTTGACAGCTGTGAGATTAGTTTGTACAAATGTTTTAACAGACCGAACAAAAATGGATCAAAACATTAGTTCTTCTTGTGAATATAAATGTATTTGCGAAACAAAATGTGATCTGTATATATAATACTGTTTAAAAGTTTAGATTCAGATTTTTTTTTTTTTTTTTTTGAAGAAATTGATTTTATTCAGCAATGAATAAAAAAAAATGAACTAGAATGACAGTAAATACATTTTTGATGTTGCAAAATATTTCTATTTCAAATAAACACATTTTTTTAACTTGGACCCTGAAAAAATATGGTTGTCCAAAAATATTAAGCAGCACAACTTTTTTCAACATTTATAATATTAAGAAGTGTTCACCAAATCAACTTATTAGAATGATTTCTGAAGAATTATGTGACACTGAAGACTAAAGTAATGACTGTAATTTTTTAGGAAATTGATTTTATTCAGCGATGAATGAAAAAATTAACAAGAATGACAGTAAATACATTTATGGTGTTGCAAAATATTTCTATTTCAAATAAATGCAGTTCTTTTGAACTTGGACCCTGAAAAAAAAATGTTTGTTCACCAAATCAACTTATTAGAATGATTTCTGAAGAATTATGTGACACTAAAGACTGAAGTAATGACTGTAATGAAGGAATAAATGACATTTTACAGTATATTAAAATTTAAAACACTTATATTGAATTGTAGTATTTCACAATATTGCTGTACATTTTTAAAGAGATGTGAGAATTACAAAACTTTTTTTATTTAATCATTACTTTTTTATTTATGCATGTACATATTTATTTATTTATTTATTTTTGTTGCCGTTTGCTTGTTTTTTCGTTTGTATACATGATCTGAAAACAGACCTCAAGGTCTTTTAGCCTTGTTAACTAGTCAAGTCATCAAGGTTACTGTCAGCTGATTGTCAGGGTCATCGCACCTGTAAACATACGCAATTTTGATGCCTTCATGGCTATTGTCCAGGTAATTAGCAAGGAAGCAGATGTTATTCTGTCAGAAAACAGTGAAGGTTATACGTCCATACCACTTGAAGGAAATAGGCATATATCTAATTGACCATGCAGGGTGACAAGGTCCATTATAATTATCTAAGTGCTTACACCGCTAGAATAGCGCTCTGACGCACTATAAGAGACAGTAAGACAGCACCATCCTGTCTTCAGTGATAATTGCAAGCTTACGTATGCAGTTCACAAGGCTTGCTGGTCATGTACAGTAATGTGATTTACTCTGCTAAAAGCTGTTTTGTACCAATGATGGTAAAAATGAAACATGTTGATGTCAGCCTCTGCTATTTGACTATAGATAGAATCATAGGACGGTATAGCAGTGGTAACAAACACAGCTGTACTTGAGTCATCAGTAGATGCTTTTATCTAAGGTAATCTAGAGTACACCTATTAGAGAGACAATAGTACAAGGCACTTAACCTCTGGAGCAACCTAGTGTTAAGTGCCTTGCTCAAGGGTACGGTGATTATGGTTCTTGTTTTGAAGAATTGGCTACCATCTTACCAAGACTGATGATAATGAACTTTCTTGTATCTACCTTGAAAGCAAGTACATCAAGAGTGTTTCTTCTGAGGAAGCAAGAGAGGAAGTGAAAAAAAATAATTGTATGAAAATATCATAGCACTATTTTATTTTATTTTATTTTTTTCAGAAATATCACGATTTTATCACGATTCTTTGTCATGTTGGTTTACTATTTTGCAAGTTGTCTGAGCAGAGCTAATTTCCATATTTTAAAACCAAAGCATTACAAGGTAACAAAATATAAAATAAAAAGAATGGCAGATGTTTAGGTCAAATTGGGCGAAGATAAAATCTTCGTCAATTTTTAATCTTTGTTGTTAAAAAATAAGAACAAAGATGGACTACATGTTACAAATACACATAATATACAAATAAAACAGACTTTAATTTTCAGGTACAGTAGGTGTATTTAGCAGTAGTATTCAAGAAATTAAATTAACAGATCTAAGTAAAAAATAAAACACTATATACACAAATTATACATTGACTCTTATTAAAGCAACTGAATTAAAGTTCTTCAGTCCAGAGCAGTGAGGTATTTTTCTTTCTGTTTTGTTTTATTAGCCTACCATCAGCCAAAAATGACAATTCTCTCATCATTTACTCACTCTTGATTTATTTATTTATTTATTTATTTATTTATTTATTTTTTACATAAAACATGTTGAACATAAAGCTTATTTTGAAGAAGGTGTGGTAACCAAAATACATTGTATGGGTCAAAATTATTGATTTTTCTTTTATGCCAAAAATCATTAGGATTTTAAGTAAAAAATAATGTTCCATTAAGATATTTTGTAAATTTTCTACTGTAAATATATAAAAACTTAATTTCTGTTAAGTAATATGCATTGCCAAGAACTTCATTTGGACAACAAGGCGATTTTCTCAATATGATTCCAGATTTTCAAATAGTTGTATCTTGACCAAATATTATCCTATCCTAACAAACCAAACATCAATGGAAAGCTTATTTATTCAACTTTCAGATGGTGTATAAATCTCAATTTCTGAAAATGTACACTTATGAGTAGTTTTGAGGTCCAGGGTCACATTTTATTTATTTTTGGTCAGTGTGGACCAGCTACTGTACTGTAATCCACATTCTTCAAAAATTATTTTGTGTTTAGCACAAGAAAAAAAAATAGGTTTGGGACAACAAATGGATACGGATTACATTAATGGATAAGGAAACATTATTGGATACGGACTGGACAAAAATAACGTTTACCAGCAAGACTTTAATGCACATGCAAATCATATACTTTTTGTGGTTGCGAATAATTGCAGTGTCCCATGAGTGAATGTATGTTGTGTTGTACAGTATATTAAGACGGAGGCATCCTGTAGCACAATACTACAATATTTTTTTAAAAACAGATCGTCCACAATCAAAAATCGTCATATCACACACCCCTATGTGAAAATAAAACAATGCCAATATGTCAAAATCTAACATTAAAAAGTGTATAAATCACTTGTTTTTTTTTTAAAGAAACATTGTCCAACAGCAACACCAGCAGGTAAAGTTACATCTCTTTCACCTCCCCTGAGCCCACTGAGTTTTAACAGACCACCCAAATCATGCGGTGGGTTTGGTGGGGGGTAATTGAGAATGAATGGGGGAAAGTCACATGAGAGAAGGCAATGCCTCCATCGCGATATGATTGGTTATTTTCAGCTGTGATTGGTTCATGTGATAAATCCCGCCTCTTGTGTTGCCAAATAGTTGAATGAACAATATAATGGCATTAATGGGAAGACTAATTTTAAAAAAAGTAAGTGAACCACTTTGTTCCGTAAAAATAATCTTAAAATGGCATGAAAACATGATCTGTAGGAGTTTTTAGTGATATTTAAATGTGTGTCTGTGACCAGTATTTAACAAGCTTTGATGACTGATGATCCAAAAAGCTGAAACTGAATATAAGTTCACAAATAAAACATATTGTTATTAATTGTTACTGCCTTGAGTTATTACTTTGGAGTAAATGTAAAATGCTTAAGAACACTAACTTGAAGAGATTCATACTTGGCTTTAATAAACCGAATATTGATAACATTGTCATTTTTTTTCAGCTTTTTTACTGATAGTGTAAATAATGTTTATTTAACTAAAAAAAAATGTGACTGAGACATGAATTTACATTTGATTTTCCAATCTTTTTTTCCCCCCTAAAAATATTGAGATTGAAGATTCACAGTGTAATTTCTAAAAATGTATGCAAGTTTATTTAAATTATTGTTAGAAGACATTTCAGAGATTGGGTTGCTCTTGCATATTTTTAACCCTTGTTTAGTAAATGTATAAAACATTGGGTCTGTAAGTGTTGACCACTACACCATACACCAATAGCTTGCTTAAATAACCAGCCAATGTTCAGAGCTGCCTCAAGTGTTTGTTTCTCCCTCAATTTAATGTAATGACAAACGCAATGTCTATGTTTAGATATAAACAGACTTTTAGAGCTACTCTCCTCCATTTTCTCATTCTCTACATGCGCGTGCAGCATGTGTTGATTGCTCTGTCCCCACCATGTGGCGAGCGGGGAAGGTGCTATCTATCCTCGGCACACGGCACTGCAGATAGAACATCCTTCACTGATAACAGGCGCACAGGTGGCAGTGCTTTTTTGCTACCTTGCTGCATTTTCATTCCTGTCTGGATATTTGTGTGTGTGTGTGTGTGTGTGTGTGTGTGTGTGTGTGTGTGTGTGTGTGTGTGTGTGTGTGCGTGTGTGGATGAGGTGTGTGTTGCATATTGGACCTGGGGTTCTGGGTTCATACGTGTTATCTATCAATTATTCATATGCAGGGGAAATAGCTTGTGGGTCATGTTTGCAGGATGGTATTTCGTGTGTGCAGTGAGAAAGAACAAACCCTGAACCTTTGTGCCATTCTTGGATACAGCTGAAAGAATAGTTTTTGGAGAAACTCGAGATTGAGGTTTGAACGCTTCTGCTGATTTGTCAATCTACAGTGAAGGTTGCGCACATGTGCGTGTCTCATCCCCGCTAGCTTTTCGTCTGCACATCCAATGAGCCCTGCGGAATCTCCCACCTCAAAGAGATCCTGGCAGATCGTGCAAAGCATCTCTGTCCCTGCGGGACCAGGCATTGATGTGTGAGGCGGATGTCCAGCCCATGCCTGCAAATCCAGACAGGTGTGCTAGGAATCAGAGCAAAGACCTCTGCCATCTAGCCCCGAGCTAGAAGATGGCCCTGGGGTATAAATCTCTGCTTGAGTGACCTCTCTCCTCTGAGTCTAACTGAAAGCCCCTCGATGTAAGGAGTGAGTCTAATAAGAGAACAAAGACACAGAGAGGCTCGGACAGCATACTGAACAGTGATATGTGCCATATGAGCGGTATGGCGTGGCTGCGCGCACGTGTCTGGATCGGCGCGCTCTCTCATTAACTCTGTCATGTATAGGCTACCCATGCATCTATTGCAACGATGATCTGACCATTCATTTCCATGGAAACAGCACATGTCTGATAAAGCAGTGTTTGCCTGTCTATGAAAAGACCTCCGAACAAATGCACCATTTTGATGCGGTCGTCTTGACAGCCGTCTAACGGCGCCAGCTCTACTCCTCAGCCAGGTTACTGTAGTTGTGAATTGTGGTTAGACTTTAGTTTAGGGAGCATTTCTCACTGCTAAGAAGTTGCTTATTAGCAGCGCTGCCCTCAACTAAAGATTTTTATGGTCACCTGGTAGTCGTTCATTTTAAACATTAGTTGCACGTTTATTAATAAACCATATAAATCATAATGAGCCTTTAATTGCCTGCATAGCCTAATAAGCACTCAAGCGCACACAAATATAACAATTATGAATGTGTAAGGGAAACAGCAAGGAGACGGCATTAATGTTTGAATAATTTATTGATAAACTAGTGCTTTTTGTTTCCGGCTTCTCCACAGTAGTGATGCTCCTGTATGCGATTTGTGATGCGATCTGGGAAGACCCAACACATGGTGAAATTTTACCTTTTTTATGGTTTGATACCATATAAAAGCTGAGTTCAAAACCTTTCCAAACTGTTTTTATTTTGTCCATAGGTTGACCGTAACAAAAGTCTGAAGTTGGCTGATAGCTATGATTTTCAGGAATGGAATTTTGAGAAAAACGGTTTTAAAGTGAGACGTGTTTTACTTTCACTTTACGGTTTAAAGAGAGCTGTCATGAGCGATATACTGCATTTTTACACAAACAGACTAACGTCTGTTTTCCGTTGTTTATCATGGGTATAGTCTCTGAACTTTTGATCACCCCTTGTATGTTTAAATAGCATGAATAATGTACCTTTTAGTTGTAGTTTACATGTAGAAACACGAGCGCAGCACAAGTGTTCGCGCACTGTTTATATAACAGACTGTCATCAGACTCCTCCTCTTTAGTAACTTCATCATCCGATCCTTCATCTCTGGATATGAAATAGTCCATTATAATATCGTTTAGGGCACTGACATCACTAGGATTGAGCAGATTGAGACAAGTTAAATCGTTTGAGTGAGCAGCTGCTTCCGGTTGATCTCTAGCGCTCCGCCATCTCACGATATCAAAAATAAATAAATACATACAACTTTGCGTGCCATAGTTTACACAAGACTAGTGGGAAATGTGCATTGAGACACCTTTATTAAATATGTTACGTGGTATATTTTGATAGGTTAACTGTTTTTGTGGTGTTTAGAGAAAGCGGAAGAAATGCGGAGGGCCGCACGTTCTTAACATTAGAGAAGGACAATTTCATTTCAGCTTGCTGCAATAAATTGCAATTTTATTGAATTAAACAAGTGAATTTTGCCAAGATATTTTCAGAGATGATAGACAAGATGTTATAGAATAATAATTCAATTGACAAAAAATTTACATTTGACTTATTTTTCGCAATTCCTGAAAACGTCCCAGTGCGACATCCGACGGGTTTTCCCTGATCGCATCACATTTGTTTTCTGTTTACATTGGTTGATTTAAAAGTCGACATTTCACTTTGTATAGATATATTTTTCATGTCTATAATCCAGGTATACACAGAGTTTCACGCTCAAGTTTACGGATAACGCGTCCTGTTTGCTTTCATTATTTTACAAAAGCGCAACATTTCATTGTTATTCTGAGTGCAGAGAGTAGAGCCTTTACAGATTAAAAAGATTTATTACTTTTATCTGTATGACCAAAAATGATATTTTAGGAGCAAGTAACCACATTGGTGCCTCCATCTGTCATGCAGTGAGCGCGCTACTATTCAGCTTCCACACTCCGCACACTTGAATAGGCGACATTTTTCTAAAGCCCTGTTCACACGGGATTAGTATTACCTTGTGACCTCTAGTCATTTGTAATAATTGCGGAGGTTGTCTGTAATCTTAATCTTACTTAAATGACCAACCATATTTCACAGAGGTCCTGTGATAATATTAGTCCCATGCAAATCGGCATCTCTGTGATTTGGCCAACATTTGGCGTGGTCGTATATCATTTCTTCAAGGCTTTTGTTTCCTGTGCGCCTTTTTATCTATCTTTCATAAAGAATGGAGGCTGTGAAGTGTTTTGAAAGTATTTTGGGTGCTGGGTCATAACATTATACACCATAAATACAGTTTATACTTTTGCACAAAGAGAAAGCTGAAAACCATCAGAAGAGCGAAAACAAATTATTAGCTGGAGATATAGAGATGGTATAGCAGCATGCGATATTCTGTTTATGATATATAATGTTACTTAAAGCCTTGACATCAAATCCGGGAGATGGGTCTGTTAATTCGAGTAAAATCACAAACTTTGTTTATCCTGTGCGAATGCGTCACATGAAATTCAGGAGTTGGGGGTAATTTCTAAATCACACAAAGTCCCCAGATAAAACTAATCACGTGCAAATAGGGCTTAAGTTAACATTAGATTGAGTTGACATGTAAAGTTGCTACTGTGCTACATGCATCTTTCAAATAAAAAGCCATATTTGAGGTTGATAAATAATATGAGCGTTTGGATATCCTGCCCGTCATGGGACTTCGTGACTTTGCCACTTCCTGTGGAATTTTTTTCTGCAACTGCATGTGTATTACTAGCATATTGGCTGTTTATTAGTACTTGTAAGGCACATTTTAATGCCTTATTATGCATGACCATATTTTAGATCCATTAGTCCTACCCCAATACTAAATTTAGCATCTACTTTACTAACTATTCATAAGCAGCAAACTTACTGAGGCAAATGTTAATGATTCGTTAATAGTGAGAATTGGACTAAGCATTAGTGCTCTTTTTTTTTATTAATTTATTTTTTTTCTGTTCACGTTGTTCTAAATGTGGCCAATATTAGGTTTCCAGTGTGACGGAACATGGTTCTGAACTGATACGCATGCCTCAAAAAAAAACAATATGAACAGGGTTGCCAGGTTTTCGCAACAAAATCCACCAAATCAGTTCTCAAATAATAAGAATAATAACAATAAAACTACATAATCATTTTTATTTTAGTTAGTTGAATAGGTGTTTTTCCATTATTTCATTTTTATTTTCATTTTGAAAGTTTTACGTAACACTTTATTTTAAGGTGCCCTTGTTACACGTTACATATCTTTACTGTTATAATTACTTTACAATAAGGTTCATTAGTTAACATTAGTTACAATATTTCTACAGTATATATTCATCTTAGTTAATGTTAATTTAAGCATTTACTAATGCATTATTAAAATCACAAGTTGTGTTTGTTAACATTAGTTAATGCACTGTGAACTAACATAAACAAACCAGGAATGACTGCATTTTAAGTAACTAACATTAACAAAGATTAATAAATAGTGTAATAAATGTATTGCTTATTGTTTGTTCATGTTAGATAATGCATTAACTAGTGTTATCAAAATGACACTTTATTGTAAAGTGTAACCCTTGAATTATAGAATTATTTCTGCTGCCTTTTTTAAGCATCCCCACCAGATTAACCCAACAACCTTGACTTAACCAATGGTGTGAGTTTGGGGACGGAGCTGTCTGTTTGACTGTCCACAGAGCATTTGAAATTATTTTAGCAATTCTGTTTGTTGATGCTAGTGGAGCTGAAATTACACACCTCACTCTTCAACCTCAATCCACCTGAGACACAGGTACACATTCCGTTCTGTCCTCATAAGTTGTTTTTGCTGCTTGTAAACTCTTATCACATCAAAGATGGACGGCTGCAGACTAATGGAGAGGCGCTGATACACATGTCTCCAGAGGGGAGACGCAAATCAGCAGACTTGTCCACCCCTGTCTCCTGCGTTGACCCCATTGCAGACTTGACTGAGGAGGTTATCTAATCCAGGGCCTTTTGAACTTGAAAAAACACCTGAACTGAGATGGAAATGCAGGCTTGAGGTCCATGGTGCGGTGTTGGTGTTCTGTGCTTGGATTTCAGTAGCAGCCAAGCTTATTGTACCCTCGACATTTAATTAAGCAGCAAAGGAAACATCTCCGCCTAACATCATGCGCATTTCAAATGCAAAGAGTGTTAGCTGAGGTCTTTATTAGTTCTCCAGGAACTTAAGACTTGAATAAGCAGGTCATTTATGCCTTATACTCCATATATTTTCCATGTTGAAATCCTTTGTGGAGCTCTTAGCATGTTGGGAAACGTTTTAGCTGGAGCACTCACATTTTAATTGCATTTTTTATGGAACCCCAGGTCATTGCATATTATCATCTGTGCAATATGACTGGACATCCCAGTTTCATTGTAATTTCATGTATTAGACATTTTCACAGTCCTACTGAAGGTTTTATTGCACGTAATATGAGCTGATGACTTGATCAGCCATCTCTAATCCAATCTTAACCTAACCTCGAGTCACGCTTCAGGCACAAAACATTTAACATATGACTTTACGATATGAATTCTTTTTTTTCCCCTCTCTCTTTGCTATGAAACATCCATATTCTATTCAATTCCTAAAGGAATAGTTCATCCAAAAATGAGAAGTCTGTCATCTTTTATTTACCCTCATTCTGTTTCAAACTTTCATTCTTCTGTGGAACTCAAAAGAAGATATTTTAAAGAATTTATGAACTGTTGTTTTCCACACAATGATGGACCGACTGGCTTTCATGGTAGGGAAAAAAGACATTCATTAAAATATTACCTGTTTCTCGCAAGAAAGAAAGTCGTACAAGTTTGGAATGACATGAGAGTGAGTAAACTATGACAAAATATTAATTTTGGGTTAAACTATTACCCCTTAGCATTAGTCTAAATATTAAACTTGCTTGTGAGGTATTTGGTTGCTGCAACAACAGGGGTGATTCTATCAAGGGTTATTTTTATTTTGCTCTAACTGCAAGAACACTGCAGGACCGGTATCCCAGCATGCTTTGCAGATTATGCTAATGAAAGTAAATTGAAATCATGCCTCTCTCCACCTGAGTTGTCTCGGGGAGAAGGAAAGGTGTGTCCCCTCCCCATTCACTTCTGTTTCTTTCAGAGAGCAAATTGAATTGGTGATCCAGTCCAGCTCTAGCGATGGAGAGACAGGGGGAGATGCAGGGAACCACAGAGCTATTTTTTATTTCGGAATTGTGTAAGTCATGAGAAAAGAGGGAAAAGGTGTGAATTAATCACAGGCCTCATTTCCATAGCAGCCGGTAAGCATCTGTCAGAGTGCGTTAAGCGTAAGAGGATGTATGGAAAAGGCCAATCTTCTGCAGTGGTTGGGAGCTGTGCGGTGGAGAAAGAAACGGTGAATTAAAGCCAAAGCCCTTTCTGAGAGCGCTAGCATGATGAAAACAATCTGCATATGAGTGATACTTATCATACATACTCTCATAACATACGGATGCTTCTGCCCTACGTGAGTGCATGAAGACATTGTAAAAAGGCACTTTCTGGCAATATGGTACAAAATGAAACCGCTTTAAAAATGATTCAAACAAAAACAACATTCTACAGTGGTTAATATCGTAATTAAACTAAGTACAATATCTTAATTAAGCTATCAGCTGGTTTGAGAGTTCATTAATCTAACATCTACTACCAGTGAAAAGTTTAAAGTACGTTTTTGTTTTTGTTTTGAAGTCTATTACGAATAGAAAAAAAATGTAAAAAGGTAATTGCGACTTCATCTCACAGTTCTCACGCTTGTTGTCAGAATTGCAAGATAGAAACTCGCAAATCTGACTTTTATTCTCAGAATTGCGTGATATAAACTTACAATTGTGATTTTTAGAATTGCGAGTTTATATGTTAATTGCAATTCTGAAGAAAAGGTCGCAATTCAGAGAAGTAGCAATTCTGAGAAATAAAGTTATAAAATAAAGATATAAACTCACAATTCTGACCTTTTTCCCTCTGAGAACTTGCAATAGTTTATATCACCCATTTCTGAGGATAAATGTCAGATTTGTGATTTACAACTCAATTCTGACTAAACAGACTTAATTTATGTCAGAATTGTGAGGGTTTTTTTCCCCCTCAAAACTGTATTTTACAAAAAAGTCAGAATTGTGACACATAAACTCACAAATCAGACTTTCTTTCTCAGAATTGCATGATATAAACTCGCAGTTGCAAGTTATAAAGTTCTCAGAATTGCGAGATATAAACTCACAACTCACAAAGTTGCGAGTTCATATCTCACAATTTTTATTTTATTTCTCAGAATTGGGAGTTTATATCTCACAATTCTAAATTTAAGACACAACTGCAAGTTAAGTCAGAATTGTGAGATATAAACTTGCAATTCAGAGAACTTTTCAAAACTGGACTTTATAACTCGCAATTGCGAGTTTGTATCTCACAATTCTGAAAAAAATCTGAATTGCAAGATACGAACTCGCATTTGCAAGAAAAGTTTTGTAATTCTGACTTTATAACTTGCAGTTGCATGTATATATCATGCAATTCTGAGAAAAATAGTTAGAATTGCAAGTTTATATCTTGCAATTCTCACTCTATAACTCGCAGTGAAAACAGTTCTATTGTGAAATATACTTAATATTTATGCATTCTTTAAATAGAAAGTTCGAAAGAACAGCATTTACTAGAATTCTTTTTTGTAATAGTCTAAATATCTTTGCTGTCACCTTTGATACATCTTTACCTAATAAAAACATTAATTTCTTTCCAAAATCCAAAAAGTCCTCACCCCAAGCTTTTGACTGGTTGTGTATCTAATAGTTTCCACAACACAAAATGGGGTTTGTGCATCTAATGCGTTAGAGTGCTTTTAAATGCTTCTTAAAATGATGGGACACAAAGTGTACCCTATTAGTGGAAAGTGCCGATACTATAAATAGAAATCTGCCCAATTAGTATTCTGTTTGTGAGCTGCTGGAGGAGTGTGCAAACTATCAGAGCTGTGAATATTGATTCGTGCATCCACTCGTTTTATCTACTTTTTCAGTTTGTTTTTTTATTTCATTTCCTGTCAGAGTGTCACAGAGATGCACAGACCATTGCTTCATCTCGAAGCACTGCTCACATGTCATGCACACATCTAGCTTCAAATGGCACTTCTCAAAAAAGAACTACAGGAAAAGCAAAAGGAAGTGTAAGGAATGGCATCAAGAGGCTGAGGATGAGCTGTGTATCAGGAATTACTGAACTGTTAACTCTTACTGAACTTTTAACTCCTCAGTGCTATGTGGAAAGAACTTTCTTAGTTGTCTGTAAATGTAGTCTGAGATTCCCTCCAGTGACACCTAGACTTTTTTGTTGTTGTTGTAAAGAATATTTTAATAAGTAATCTTTTCAACAGTCCCTTAATACTTGAAAACAGACTCTACTTAATGTGTTATTCATGTATTTAATGATATATTATTTGGAAATTTTGGACTGAATTTAGTAGCACTTAAAGTATGTCATTTTTATATACTTATTTTGAGCTGTACTTCAAGTAAAATACACATTTTGCACTTGACATGTATTTTATTGTAAAATATATCTAAAATATATATATACTTATATACTTGAGTTCTGCTACTTTTTGACATTGCATTTTAATGTCATATGAATATTGCATAAATACATTTAGTCTTTGTCCCAGAACAGTGCATTTTAAGCACAATTTCTCTCAGCTTCACTATACAAACGCAGTCCCTGACGCTCGTCTTCATCTTTAAAACTTTCCCAGAGTAGCAAAGCGATGCATTAGTGACCCCTGGCCTAATGTAATTATAATGGGTTGAGTATGATTGCAACCATGTACTACTTAAGGCTTGTGCATTTTTAATAGGTGCGTAAAAGGGATCCATCTTTAGTTGAAATTCAACTTATAAAATAAATGAATAAATAAACTGAAAACTGGCACAATATCATTGCACTTTTCCCCTTCCAAATTGGTTTGTTTCTTCTTAAGGAGTATGCGAGCGAAACTTTAAGGGCACAATTGTTTTCTGACATGAAGTGGTAATTGTCTTGACATCGCTAAAGCCTTGGAGATGGGGCAACTCAATAATAATGCATCGAGGACCGCTGCTATCTTCCCTTCTATTGTTTTTATCAAAGGCATGGGGGACAAGTGTACTCCCGGCACGCACGCTGGCAACCGACTTGATGAGCCATGATTCATTTTCCAGAGTTTGCAGCCACCTTCAATAACAGCCTAATTTTATAATGCACACTCTATAGCTCAATTTCAAATGTAGAAATCTGCCTACTGCCTACTTACATAGACAGCTGCCTTCTGTGATAGAATCCTAATTGAAATTAAACCCCATACGAGATTTGGAACACTCTGCATAAGCAGGAACTCTTGTGAACATCAAATGTGACACTATACTCACACTACACTCTACTCTTAACTCTTTTCAGTAGAGTTTGGCATTAGCATGTTGCTAAGCTAACACAACAATACTTTTAAGCTGCATTCTGTAACTTTTCTTTTAGTTAAAAATGCAAAATAAATTATTGAGCAAGTAAAAAAACAGTCGATGTTAATCTCCCTAAAGGGATGAATAAAGTATTATCCATCCTTACCTTAGCCCGATTCAAAATGGTAAGCTTGTAATAACCAGTGGTGGAAATGGCCAAAATTCATTCTCTAGGTTTTCATTTACAAAAAAGCCTAATCAGTTGGAAGTGAAACCCTGTCCCCCTTGAAATTCACTTCCCACACACCATTTATTGTAAAACTTTTTTTTTTTTTTTTTTTTCAGTTGGTCAGAACAAAACTGGCAGACCTGTTACTTGTTCAGATGACATTTTCCAGTCTTAAACTTCTTATTTTGGACACACTTTTAAGACGTACACTGCAAAAAATGCTTTTCTTGCTTAGATTTTTTTGTCTTGTTTTCAGCCAAAATATCTAAAAATTCTTAAATCAAGAAGTAAAAATTGTTGTGTTGTTTTCAGAAAAAAAGAAGTTAAAGTTAAGTGAGTTTTTGCTTGAAACAAGCTAAATAATCTGCCAATGGGGTAAGCAAAATATTCTAGTTTTCTGCTTGAAATTATATTATTTTGCTTACCCCATTGGCAGATTATTTTGCTTGTTACTTGCTCAATAATTTATTTAGCATTTTTAAATCCTTCTTGATTTAAGAATTTCTATATATTTTGGCTGAGATCAAGACAAAAAATTATTTGCGGAATGTTTTGTGTGTAATTAAAGCAAATAAAATCATTGCATATTGTTTTCCTCCATTTTCTGAAACAGCCAAACATGTCAAACTGGATGTGTCAATAAGTTGTATTAATTGGCATGTGCGACATCACGTAATGTGAATTTTTCGCTTTCGTTGACATTTTTCAACTTGTGTGAAAGACGCAATATTGTGCATATGTGGCAATCACCCAGCTAGAATTTGCGTCTATTCACATCTTTGCATTGACTTTGCATGTTATCGCACAAATAATTAAATTCGCTTAGATGTTGCGGCACGGCGACAACTGCCCCTTCCAGTCTAGACACGTGTAGGTCCGTAGTACAGTAAATATCCACACTGGTGTGTTGACTGAGAGCCAACACATCCACCTCAATCCATTAGATTAATCCGCACTGAGGAGCTGTGCCGATGCCCATCCCACGTAAAGAAGATAATACCACAAATAACTGCAATTGCAGGTTTCAAACAGAGATGGCGATAAAGAGACAAAACTTATGGACTGCAGCTTTAAATCAGCATAGAAATACATAGCACAAAAATATTTTTTTATATTATTTGAACTACTTTTACTCGTACTGTTTTTAGTTCTTATTTGGGAGGGGGGGTTGTTTTGATGTTTGGTCTAGATTTGTGCGTCATCCTAAATGTTTTCCAGTGATTTCAGTTTGTGATTTCACTGACCAATATCACTTTGTTTTTAATATTAATCAGTGAAATCAGACCGGTAAAAAATGCCATTTGTTGTCCAGAACTGCACAGCAGGTGCCACTGTATGCAATGCTGATAAAGCCAATCATGTCCAGGTAATCAAGCTCTTTGTTTACCTCGAATAACAAATAAACCTTTTTTTTTTTTTTTTTCAAAATTGTTTCCTGCAAGAGTTTGATTACACGCTTGTATTGCCA
Source organism: Cirrhinus molitorella (assembly GCA_033026305.1). Classification (NCBI taxonomy): domain Eukaryota; kingdom Metazoa; phylum Chordata; class Actinopteri; order Cypriniformes; family Cyprinidae; genus Cirrhinus; species Cirrhinus molitorella. The sequence goes on from CM065131.1 coordinate 2,897,513, forward strand.
AGCAGAGAACTGTTTAATCACACAGTAGCTATGCTGAGCATATGAGGCGCTCTATCGATCCTCAGAGCCCTGGTGAATCACTGGAATCTGTGCCAGATTTCTAAGGCACTGTTAAGGATGTAGTCTGAGACAGCAGTGGTCCTGAAATCTCTTTTCATTCACTTCATTTACATCATGGCTTAACAACTGTATCTGCTCCCAGAACTAATTTCTGCATTTTGATGCTTGAGGTTTCTTCATTTCTATTAATTTCACCATGGCAACTAGAATCCACATGCAACTTTTTTCCAAAGTTTTTGCCGTCATGCAATGTTTTGTTGAATCTTTTACTAATCCTTAAGATGTACTGTAGAGTAGGGATTTCATATAATGATGATGAGTAGCATACTAATGATTTTCTCCTAATGGTGCAAACATCAAAGCACTGGACGGCAAAAGAGACTGTAACAAGTGCACCCAGTGGAGGACAAAACCAATGCACAGTAGCACTCAGCATGGTACCAACACATAATAGGGAGATGTTACAGCATGATGGCCAATTTAAAAGATTTAAATAAACATACAGCCTTATTACCTTCGAGAGCTCTCGCTGGTTGAAAACGCACAGACCTATTGAAGAAAAATGATTCTGCGTAATGTAAAGTACTTAGTGGCATCTAATTGGGAATCTGAATATGTGTGATGTAAATGAAGAATACAGGCAGAGAGCCTTTTAAGACACATTTGCTGCTTATACGCTTCCAGCTGGGACTTTAACAGCTGAGAGGCTACTTGGGTTGCGGCGCATAATTATTGTCATGTTGTGGTCAATGTTTTATGATTTTTTTTTTTTCCCCCTTTAGTTCTATTTGGACAGTTTGTCCTGTTCCAGACGTCGCTGAATGATGTTGTGGACATTTACGATGGGCCAACACAACAGTCCTCTCTGCTGTCTTCTCTCTCTGGGTCTCACTCAGGTAAAGCTCAAACCTTATGTCCTGCACTTCCCATTCTTAAAACTGAATGCATTACCATTCATCACAAGCCGTTGTTCAGATGCGATATTGTTATTGCAAAACATAAAAGAGCTGCAGAGAGGTATTGTGTTGCATTTTCTTTCTGCATTAAGTCATTTGATATCTATTCCATAGCTATAATATATTCAGCACATTATAAAACAAATCCTGGTAACACAGACATGGTCAATTTAAGAAGAAAGGAATGCCACGGACGAAGAAAAAATAACTTGTATGAGAGTGATGAGGCAGAGCAAACTGTGCGTTTATCTCATAATCTGTGTTCATCACATCTGTAGTAAATAGAGGCATCCTTCAGTGGCTTCTTAGCTGAAAGGCGGTTATTGCCATTTGATAGAACAGCCACATGGGAGTTCAAAGTAAAAAGAGGCCCTTCTATTCAGGCTTTTCCCCTCTGCAAACATACATTACTATCAGAAGTCTTTTGAAGTCAAAAGAAGCAAAAATGATGCTCAGTGCAGTGATTTTTCGATGTGTACAGATCGCTCTGAAATGCAATTTTAAGATTTATTTACTCCCTGTCTGTTTTCCAGGCGAGTCGTTGCCCTTGAGTACAGGAAATCAAATAACTATCAAGTTTACTACAGTTGGACCGGAAACTGCCAAAGGCTTTCATTTTGTCTACCAAGGTCAGTTTTCAGCTCTATCGCAAACATATATATATTTTTATATTATTCTATTTATACAGACTATAGAGAATATTTTTGGTACTTCCTGTAATACTAGTATGTGTCATATTTGTTTTTCAAAACATTTAATTATTGAAAACATTTGTTTTAGTGCAGTTAAGTGTATCATAAATGTTTCCTGTTACAACCAGATATTATTTTTTTGGTCGCTGTGCTTTCTGTTTTATGTACATATGTGACCCTGGACCACAAAACCAGTCATAAGTGTCAATTTTTTGAAACTGAGATTTATATGTCATCCAAATACTGAATAAATAAGCTGTCCATTGGTGTATGGTTTGTTAGTATAGAACAATATTTGGCTAAGATACAAACATTTGAATGTCTGGAATCAGAGGGTGCAAAAAAAAAATAATAATATTGAGAAAATCACTTTTAAAGTTGTAGAGCAATGCATATTACTAATCAAAAGTTACGTTTTTATGTTTACGGTTGGAAATGTACAAAATATCTTTACTTAATATCCTAATGATTTTTAGCATAAAAGAAAAATCTATATTTTTGACCCATGCAATGTATTTTTGGCCTTTGCTACAAACATACCCATGCCACTTAAGGCTGATTTCGTGGTCCAGGGTCACATATCAGTATTTATAATTAATGTCAACACCTTACTTTCTGACTACACATTGTTTTCAAATCTTTAATTTGGACCTTGAAATCTACTGCCCTGTATTCTAAAGCATTTCAAATGTCCACTGATTCATCCTTTCAGTGTCTAAATAGGTATGAACTATAGTCGGTTCCAGTTTAATTATATTCTCCACCTTAAAATTGATGAGTATTTTTTAACCTTAAAGATGTACAGTTATATCTGTGTTTGATTTGGCTTAGCGGTGATTTAAATTGCCATTTAGAATGAAATCTGCGATGTTACGAGCAAAGGAAACTGGCTGAGCCCAGAATTTGTTAGCAGGTCAAAGCCTGACATTTTCAAGTTGTGTTTGTTCCACTTACTGTACAAGATAGTTTTCAAACCAGCCCTTTTTTTTAAAGAAAGATGTGTACATTGAATAAAGGTCTTACTCTAACAGATGCCGGAGCTATTTATTTATTTTTTATTAAAAAAAAATTCTGCCGCCTTTCTACCGCAAAAGCCTTGAGCTACAGTCAAGGCCATTTCATTATTAATAGAAGCACAAAAAACACTCCTTTATGAGGTAAAACTCTCTAAGCTGGCACATGTCTCTTGTACGATCTTGTCACAGCTGTACCGAGGACCAGCGCCACGCAGTGCAGCTCTGTTCCAGAGCCTCGTTTCGGCAAACGCATTGGCAACAACTTCGCCGTGGGCGCGTCGGTGATGTTCGAGTGTAACCCGGGCTACACGCTCCACGGCTCCACTGCCATTCACTGTGAAACCGTCCCTGATGCTCTGGCTCAGTGGAACGACACGTTGCCCACTTGCGTCGGTAAGTTCAAACCTCGCCAGCCCCCGAGAGCGATGCATAATTGATCTGGCCTTTTGTCTTAACAGATTTGGTTGTGTAACTAAGCCTAGTTAGCTGAATGATACATCACGGCGAAACAAAATGCAAGCTGAAGTAAAACTGCAGAATGTGACAGGGAGTGTCTTTTAGGTGAGCAGAGTTAATTAAGCAGATTTTCGTGGAGTTAGCAAAGAGAAACAGGCTGTGGCTGACAGAGGATCCCTGCGAAAGCCAAACATCATGATACAAACAGACACCTCTTCAGCTGTTTGCTCAAGTTTCAGAGAGGTGTTTAGTATTATAAAAGGTCTGATTTTAACAAGGCACCACTCTTTGTTTTGCTTGATAGTCTGTCTTACTATGGATTTTGGATTGCTAAACAGTTGATTAGTTACTTTTTTAGGAAGTAACTCAATATTGTAGTGCGTTAATGTTAAAAGTAACTTTCCCCAACACTGGTCACATGATTGTTCAGAAATAATTTTAATATGCTGATTTGGTGTTTAAGAAGTATTTTGTCTTATTATCAACGTTGAAAACAGCTGTGACCCCAAACTTTTGAACAGTAGTATATGTTATCCTATTATCTGTTTAAATCTAATTTAAATGCAATTGCACTGAAAATGCTTGTCCTCTGGTGTTTCAGTACAATAACATGACAACTAGCATGTTTTTATTAGTTGCCTCCTGATCTGTCATAGTTTTTTTTTTTTTTTCAGAAGTCACACCTATGTTATGTTCAATCATGTTGCTTATGTCAGGCATCTGCTTTATCATGTCACACCTTGTTTTATTTCTCTGCTCATCTCTGTGTATTCTGTCTGAAATGTCAGCAAATATCTGTAATATTTCACGATTACCTGAGCACATGATGCATTCTATATATCACTGGTTAAAAATGAATGACCCCAAAATTGCAAGGAAGTGAATTTGGTTAATAATTTAAGAATCTGACACAGATATATTGAGCCCTGCTCCATATCTGGCCTCCCTGTTTTTCCTCGCTCTCTGTCCCGCTCTCTTTCTGCTTTTTTTTTTTTTTTTTTTCAGCAACGGGGGACATCAATCAGGATGTCTCTACCCGCTCGTAGCTGTTTAAACAAAGTGATTGGCTTTGACCTCTAGATTATCCCCTTGTCCTTGACAGATAGCATCTTACCTAAGCATAGGATAACAAAGACAGTTCTGCCCTGCCAGAGTCAGATAGCAGCCTGTGCTTTGTTATTGACAGATCCACTCGGTGGTTTCTAGTGCTGCTGTAGACAATAGTTGGCAGGACTTCAGCAAGCAGGAGAAAATTGCTAAATCAGGCTTCTCCTGCGGGAGAGAGGCGACACATTACACATTTTAAAAGTTCTGTCATAATTTTCTTGGCCTCAAGTTGCTCCAAATAAGTTTATTTCCTCTGTTGAAGACAAAAGAAACATTTTTGAAGTATGTTGGTAGCCAAACTGTTGGTTACAGTAGCCATTGACTTGAAAAAAATGAAAAAAACTTGAGGGTGAATAAATGATGACAGAATTTGCCATTTTTGGGTGAACATTCCCTTTAAATACAGCACAAATGAAAAAGTGTGATTTAGTGTGGACATTAATTTTTAGCAGTTAGGAAAACAAAAAAGGGATAATTCACCCAAAAATGAAAATGCTGTCATTATTTACTCACTCTCAGCAGAGCAGAATGTTTCAGCTGTTTTTGTCTTTTCAATAAAAGTCAATGGGGTCCAAAAGTAAAAGGGACCCTGAAGTTGTTTAGACAGGTTTGGATCGAAATAAGGGTAAATAAATGATGACATTTTTCATTTTTTGGTGAGCTGTCCCTTTAAAAGGTATACTATACAAAAGGTTGGAATTAGTAAGATTTTTGTTTTAAAGTTAAGATGTTGTTTTTTTTTTTTTTTAAGAATTCCCTTATGCTCATCATAACTGCTTTTCTTGATCAAAAATACAAAAAACAGTAATATTGTGAAAAAATATTACAGTTTTAAGTAATGGTTTTCTATTTTAATATATTTTCAAATATAATTTATTCATGTGATCATGTCATCAGCAATTGCTCTTCAGAGTCACATGATCCTTCAGAAATCATTCTAATATGCTGATATATTACTTTTATGATCAATGTTGGAAACAGATGTGCTGCTTTATTTTTATTTATTTATTTATTTTTATTTATTTATTTTTTGGAACATGCAATTATTTTTTCAGGATTCTTTGATGAATACAAAGTTAAAAATAACAGCATTTATTATTTTTTTTTTCTAATAATATAAGTCTTTGCCATCACTTTTTATCAATTTAGTACATCCTTGGTGAATAAAAGTATACATTTCTTAAAAAAAGAAAGAAAGAAAGAATAAAAATTTACTAACCACAAATTTTCAAATGCTAGTTTATATTGTTAAAAAGGTTTACTTATTTATTAAAGAATCCTGAAAAAACTATCACAAGTTCCAACAAAATATTAAGCAGCACAACCATTTACAGCATTGATAATAAATCAGCATACTGGAATGATTTCTGAAGGATCATGTGACACTAAAGACACTGAAGCTTTGCATCACAGGAATAAATTGGTTATTTTTACATTGAAATAATAGTTTATGAATTTTTGATCAAATGCAGCCTCAATGAGCAAACTTTTGAACGGCAGTGTATATCTTGTATATCATTGTGCTATAGTACAATGACTTTTATAATTTCTTTATTTTTATTTATTTTTTCATTTAGTTTACTTAACTGAAAACCGAGTTGGAAGCTTGATTACAGGAGCATAGCAACACCTACTCAGTATCGGTTTAAAAAAAACACAAGTATATTTTTAAAGGCAGGAAAGCATCAAGGCCTAGTCGTGAGTAATTATACGGCAAAGTTAGCTTTGATTATTCATCAAAAGTTGCTTTTCTTTTGTACCTAGACTGATGAATTCCTTCCATTTAATTGAAAGTTAATGCTTATTGTAACACACTTTCCTCTCTTTTGATTCGTCTTCGCAGTGCCTTGTGGAGGGATACTGTCGATGCGTAAGGGGACCATTTTGTCCCCGGGTTACCCGGAACCCTACGATAACAACCTCAACTGTGTGTGGAAGGTGTCTGTTCCTGAGGGAGCTGGAATCCAAGTGAGTGGAGGAGCTTGTTTGAAGTTCCTCAAATTAAATGTTTCAGACAAGAAGCGTCAGTGATGGAAAAGTTTAAACTACAATAAAGGGAATTCTTAATGTCTAATTAATTATGCATACGGCAATGTTTAATTTAGAAATGATGGGGAGTACAGTTCTACAAACTTCACTGCCAGTCTGTTTCTTCACCTTGCCCGTTTGTTTTTTTTAATTTTCTGGTAGTAGTAATTTTGTTGATGGCGCATTAAGAGTGTTTATTGAATTCTCACACTGTGTTTACACTGGACTCGAACAACATGTTGCAACATCCAAATACAAAAAAAAAATAAAAATCACTCTCATTATACATTATAATCAGGGAAGCTGTTTGCACTAGAAGCATATGTTGCAGTGTACCTTGGCTTCTGTTGACAGTTACCCAGTTTCTATTTTTAATGCTGCATAAAAATAATATCCTAAGCATAAATTTTGCTATTAATATTCTTCAATATATATTTAAATGACCTTTCACAATTATATCAAAGCTGTTTGAAGTCTTTGCCCTTCTAATTCTAACCGAATGTGTTTCTAGCAATTGTAGCAACCATTGTATCAAAACAGTGGGGTCAGTAAATTTTGGGTTCAGTAAAAGTAACAGTAAAATTGTGAAATATTATTACAGTTTAAAATAATTGTCTAATTTATTATCTATTTATTTAACTTATCCCTGTGTTTTAGTGTCATTGGTTCATGTTAATAAGCATTCTGATATATTGTTGCTTTCAGCTGCATCCAGTGTAGATACAGTATCTCACAAAAGTGAGTACACCCCTCACATTTCAGCAACCATTTTAGTATATCTTCTTAAGGGACAATACTATAGAAATGAAACGTGGATATATTTTAGAGTAGTCAATGTGCAGCTTGTATAGAAGTATAGATTTACTATCCCCTGAAAATTACTCAACATACAGCCATTATTGTCAGAATAGCTGCCAACAAAAGTAATACACCCTAAGTGAACTTGTCCAAAGAGTTCAATATTTTGTGTTAGCAACATTGTTATCTGGCACTGCCTTAATCATCCCAGACACAGAATTGACCAGAGCTGCACAGGTTGTTGCTGAGATCCTCTTCCAGTCCTCTATAATGACATCATGGAGCTGCTGGATGTTAGACACATAGTGCTTCTTCACCTTCCACTTGAGGATGCCCCACAGGTGCTTAATAAGTTTCAGGTCTGGAAACACACTTGGTCACCTCATCACCTTCAGCTTCCTCAGCAAGGCAGTTGTCATCTTGGTGGTGTGTTTGGGGTCATTGGAAAACTGCCGTTCTTCCTTGTTTCTGGAGGGAAGGCATGATGTTCTGCTTCAAAATGTACAGTACATAATGGAATCCATGTTTCTCTCAATGAACTGCAGCTCCACAGTACCAGCAGCACTCGTGCAGCCCCAGACCATCATGCTGCCAGCACTATGCTTGAGTGTAGGCAAGACACAATTTTCTTGGTACTTCTCACCAGGGCATGAGCACACATGCTGGACACCATCTGAGCCAAACCAGTTTATCTTAGTCTCATCAGACTGCCGGACATGGTTCTAGTAATTCATGCTCTTGGACAAGTTGTCTTCAGCAAACTGTTTGTGGGCTTTCTTGTGAGCTAGCTTCAGAAAAGAAACTCAGTACATAAAAAACACTGTCTGTGTTCTTTTGTTCTACCACTTACTCATTTACTTACTTTCTTTATCAATCAGATCCAGGTTGTGAGTTTTGCCACGGAACATAACTGGGATTCTCTGGATTTCTATGATGGCGCAGACAACAATGCACCCAGACTAGGCAGCTATTCAGGTGAGAGTTCAACTACCGGAAAGTACATACGTTTTCCTGTTTTGGGATTGAAATCTCTTGCCTGAACATATTTCCTTTCACTATGTAGCAGGGATTCTCAAACTTTTTTTCCCAACTGTTACCCCATGAGATTTGAATACTAGAACAAATATTTGATCTTTTCAGTAAGTCATTTGTTTATTTATTTATTTATTTATATTTTATAAAATTATATTTTAATTAATTAGCTGTTCATAAAAATATTTACAAATATGGAATAGAAATAGACTAAGGACTGGACTAGTGTTGCTTTGGATATACTTCGTTTTTGTAATTATCATGGGGAATGAGGTTGATTACACAGTGTTCCCCTGGACAACATCATTATTCAGAAATATCTCACTGCTGAATGCCACTGTTGACCAATTACAATCAAGTATTCCAGAGCACTATATAATAAGCTTGTGTTATTCAAATCTTAATTAACATTACAGGAATATTACATTAGGAGTAGTGGAATGCCTCTATTCAAACAAATGATCTTTGTTCTTAGTCTTTTCAAATGAAAACATCAGAGATTCCTTGCCACAACTTGATATCATTAATTGAGTCACACCTTGAAGAAAGTCAATCGTTTGTAATTTCTGGAGCCAGGAAACTTGGAGGAGGTGCATCATGCTGCTTTTGGCTAGCTAATTAATTGCTATGTCTGGCAGCACATCTAATGGGCACTGCACCTCACCACTCAGCACTTTATTTGTTTGTAAACAGAGCGGCCAGAGAAAGTGTACCGATGCTAACAGCTTGTCATTGCTGAGCCTTGATGGCTCAGTGGCCTTCTTGTCATCAAGAGACGGTGTACAATGTTTGGAACAGTGTTTCTGGGCTGTTCCCTGAAGGATGGGAAATACTGCTTTATAGTGCCTTGTTGGGAACAGTGACTTTGTCTTGCTTTCAGGGACAGTCAAGGTTTTTATGGCTGCGCTGTGGGGGCAGTAATTGAGATGGTTCCAGCAGCTCAGAAGTTGACCTCAGAGTTGAACTGTACCGCAGGAAGTATTTAAAACAGTGAGGGTGTGGTGTCACAAGACAAATGTTAACAGGTGTACCAAAACTTCTCATCACAGCGTGGACATTTAAGATGTTCCCATTAATAAAAGTCTGATGTGATTTTATGCTCGAAACGTCTTTGCTAGGTAATCCACTTTATCTATTTCTTATTTCAACCCCAGCTAATATGATTTTGACTGTGGGGTAGTAAAGAATTGCAGCTTTTTATAATCTTCTGCAGTCCATTGCATAAATAACACAGTGTCTCCTTTATCAGGAACCACCATTCCTCAGCTCCTGAATAGCACATCTAACAACCTCTACCTGAACTTTGTGTCAGACATCAGTGTGTCAGCAGCAGGCTTCCATCTGGAATACACAGGTACGACACAACAGCAGAGTGTAACAACATTACTCTATTGATTTCTTTCAAATGACCGGGTCCAACAAGACACTCCGTGTTAAATAAAGCCTGCATGTACAGCGCCACCCTAGACCTTGACCTCTTAGGAAAGTCTGTTATTTTCAATTTTCTGTAAAAGTAATAAGTATTGGGCTCACAGATTGATGATGGATGGACAAATTAACATGGACAGATAGACAGGTACAATAGATAGACACAATAGAAATACAGATTAATTAATGGATGGACATATGGACAGATGAATAGACAAATGGCAGATAGATGGGTACATTACATAGACAATAGAAGGACAGACTAATGGATAGATGGACAAATGAACATATGAACAGATTATTGGATAAATGGCAGATATACAGGTACAATAGATAGACACAATAAAAAGACAGACTTGCATATTGATGGATGGACAAATGGACAATGGATGGACAATGAGATAGAGAGATACTGTAGATAGACACAATAGAAAGACAGATTAATCGATGGATGGACATATGGACAGATGAATGGACAAATGGCAGATATACAGGCACAATAGATAGACAATAAAAAGACAGACTTGCAGATGGATAAATGGACATATGGACAGAAGAATGGACAAATGGCAGATATACAGGTACAATAGATGGACACAATAGAAAAACAGACCTGCAGGGGATGGACAAATTAACAAATGGACGGATGGATGGGCAAATCGGAGATAGATAGATACTATAGATAGACACAATAGAAAGACAGATGGACGGATGGATGGACAAATGGACGGATGGATGGACAAATGGACAGATGGAATAGGCAGACACAATAGAAAGACAGACTCACAGATGGATGGATGATGGATGGACAAATGGCAGATAGACAGGTACAATAGATAGACACAATAGAAAGACAGACCTGCAGGGGATGGACAAATTAACAAATGGATGGATGGATGGATGGATGGATGGATGGATGGATGGATGGACAAATCGGAGATAGATAGGTACTATAGATAGACACAATAGAAAGACAGATGGACGGATGGATGGACAAATGGACGGATGGATGGACAAATGGACAGATGGAATAGACAGACACAATAGAAAGACAGACTCACAGATGGATGGATGATGGATGGACAAATGGCAGATAGACAGGTACAATAGATAGACACAATAGAAAGACAGACCTGCAGGGGATGGACAAATTAACAAATGGACGGATGGATGGACAAATCGGAGATAGATAGATACTATAGATAGACACAATAGAAAGACAGATTAATTGATGGATGGATATATAGACAGATTAATGGAAAAATGGCATATAGACAGGTACATTAGACACAATAGAAAGACAGACCCGCAGATGGATGGACAAATTAACAGATGGACGGACAAATGGAAGATAGACAGATACAATAGACAGACAATAGAAAGACAGATTAATTGATGGATGAACATATAGACAGATTAATGGACAAATGGCATATAGACAGGTACATTAGATAGACACAACAGAAGGACAGACTCATGGATAGATGGACAAATGAACATATGGGCAGATTATTGGATACATGGCAGATAGACAGGCACAATAGATAGACAATAAAAGGACATACTCGCAGATGGATGAATGTACAGATGGAATAGATAGACACAATAGAAATACAGACTCGTGGATGGATGGATGATGAATGGACAAATGACAGATAGACAGGTACAATAGATAGACACAATAGAAAGACAGACCCGCAGATGGATGGACAAATTAACAGATGGACGGTGAATAGACAGGTATGAGATATACAAGCACAATAGACAATAAAAATACACACTTATGGATAGGCAGAGATGGATGGATAGATAGATACATACTATAGATAGTAAGCAAAGGGGAAGTGGCAATGGAAAAAAGAGGTGGTCCCAGCCAATAGACACATTTTCATACCAGAATTTGGCCAAATTATCTGTATGTCTGCAGGTGCTGAGCCAGAAAGTAACACCTGTTCCACACAGAACAGAGCCAGGTGTCCGCATTTACATCCATAAAATAATTAGCCATAAAACAGTCCTTCTAAACACATGTTTTCGATACCAGCACACAAAATCCTCACAGGCTTGCTTTTAAGAGTTCAGCAACCTGAAATCTTTTCCACACAGTAGCTGTCAGTGCTATTCTGTGAAGATTTTTTTTTATATATCAGATGATTGCAGCAGTTTTGAACTCTGTGTTTACAGCTATTGGCCTAGATACATGTCCAGAGCCTCAGACTCCAACCTATGGGATTAAAGTGGGGGATCGATACATGGTGGGAGATGTTGTCATGTTCCAGTGTGAGCAAGGATATTCTTTACAGGTGAGGCCAATGTGTTGTTTAAAACACACAGTGCATCTGACGTCTTTTGTGCATTGATCACTTCTTGGCAAAGAGTTTTGTCATATATTCCTGGGAGCACAGTGCTTTATTTGTGATTTGAAAATAATGATCTGTTTTGTTTTTGTCTAGGGAAATGCTCATATCACATGCATGCCTGGACCAGTGAGAAGGTGGAATTATCCGGTACCTCTTTGCCTCGGTAAGGTCTCATGAAATAGATTGTGTAAGATTGTGTTTCTCCGTTTCATATTCCCTTTCATCAGCAATTGAGTGAGAGGCTCCATGATGGGTTATGTGAGTTTAGACTGAGTTTGATTCATCGTCTCCTCCCAAATTCTTCTCATGTCCCGGCAGATTTTATTTAATTCCAGACCTAAAATGCGGAGTGCGGCAGAATTTTCGATCACACTATAGAATATTGTGATGGATTATCTGGTGTTTATTTATAGGGCCGTTTTTAAAGTGAAAGCCAACTAAAGCCTTTATGTTTCAATGTTTGGCTTCATTTTTCAACTGTTTTAGCCTCAGCCAAGCTGAAAATCCTGAAATACTCGGCTCAATAATTTACCACCCAGCTGCTCGTACACATTTTGAATGCAAGCGCTCCCACAACTATGACTTTTTTAACACTTCTTTCTGGATGCTTTCTGCTCAACTCAGAGGGCAAAGATATCTCTAAGCTTGAGTTTACATGGGTACTGCTGTTTCGACCCTGTCAAATCCTTTTTTCCAAATGAATGTCAAGCCTATTTAACATAGACATGACCAGTGAACCATTTAGTTGTTTTTCAACACACTTAAAGGGATAGTTTACACAAAAATGAAAATTACCCCATGATTTAGAATTACAAAACAAGGATTTGTAAAGGAAAATGTGGGAGTATTTTGATATAAGCCAAGAGGAGACTGGTTTTCCTTTGCTGTAAACAAAACTTGGTTCTCGTGAGACTAGCATATTCTCACCGGAGAATATGGAATGCCACTCTTTAATGAACATAGGTTCAACAGCCATTCATTGCCATTATAAAACTTGGAAGAGCAAGGACATTTTTTAATGTAACTCTGACTGTATTCGTCTGAAAGAAGTCATATACACATGGCTTGAGGGTAAGTAAATCATGGGGTAATTTTCATTTTGCGGTAAACTATCCATAATATGTGATTTTTTTTTTCTTTCTGTTATTTCAGGGAAGTTAAAGTCATAAAATTGTGAAGAAAAAAAAATGCATAAAACCCCACCTCTGAAAAGCTGAATTTTAATTTTTTTAACAGTAACTTGTTGGATACAAACACTTGGATATATGTCACGTGATCTTTTGGTATTCCATTTCATTGCAATTTTTTATGTGAAGTTATTTTAAGTGCCGGAAAGTGGAATTGCAAAAAGAATGATTTTTATTACTTTTTATTATCATTTTTGTTGATTAGCTTTCAAACTGGCTCCTAAGCACACATTATTAATAAGCCGCGGGATTATCCCAAGTGATTCAAAGTTTACTTCAGGATGTCAGTAAACTTTGATGCTTTGCAAGCATTACTGGAGCCACATATTATAAAAAAGACCTCTAATTTCTGTGAACTCAGTGTACAAGGACCTTACAGTGCTTTGTGCTGCGAGACAAAGTAGATGAACTTGTTAGACGCGATTCTGGATTTTGCCGTTCGCTTGTACGGTGGCTCTGAACTGTCAAAACACCTCTCAAAATGCTTGCTACGGGTGCAAAAAATGCAAAAAAAAAGCTAACCCGATCAGAATTTTTTTATGAGAGACGAAAAATTCGGAGGCAGTGTGCAAATGTGATTGACATAACATGAGGTCGTATTTATTTTTTAACGTGCGAAAAATTTGGATGATAATTTCTAACTCAGTGTGCAATGGCCTTTACAGCCATCAAAAAAAAAAAACTTTTTGGGTAAGCAAGGTGGCCAGACCAGTGGTGGCATTTCACAGAACCATAGGGTATGGCAGTGGAGTAAATCGCCAGGGTGGAGGGGGCAAGGGGTTGGTGTACAGTTTTGATAAATAAAAAATACCATGGCACACCACTAAGCACTGAAATATAGGAAAAAAGAAAAATTTCAATAATTAAACACTGCATCGTCTGAGTTTGTTTGTGGATTTATCAGACACATGAACTTAACATTATATGAAAATCAAGTTTAAATGAAGTTGGTGTTTGACCAACTCTGAAGGTCTGAAGGTGTTCTGACTGTCATTTGAACGTCTGTGTCTGAGCAGCAAGTGCAGCACATTAGTCAAGTCAAGTCAAGTCAGGAATTAATCAATAGTTCCAAATTAATTAATTGTTTGTCCCCAGTTTAGTTTTCCCCAATTTAGTTGTTGTCCCCAACTGAGCAAGCCATAGGCGACAGTGGCAAGGAACCAAAACTCCATCTGTGACACTGATGGAGAAAAAAAAACCTTGGGAGAAACCAGGCTCAGTCGGGGGGTCAGTTCTCTTCTGACCAATAAACAAGTAGTTTGTACTCCCATACAGACCTGTAGAGGTGGTCTATATGTACTGACCCACCATCTGGATACAAACTGGATCAAGGGAAACTGCAGTGGCCAACTCTTCAGGATTCAAACTGGATCTGACCTCGGAATAAGCAGGAGACAGACATAGATTCCATTTTTCTTGCATCAGGTGTTATGGGAAGTGTTCCCAGTTCCGGGTGACCTAATTAATGCAGCCTAACAATCCTTTAACAGATTTGAATATTAGAAATATTTAAATGTGTTAAGTGTAGGCCAGGTTAAAGAGATGGGTCTTTAGTCTAGATTTAAACTGACTGAGTGTGTCTGCCTCCCGAACAGAATTAGGTAGATTTTTCCATAGTTTCGGTGCCAAGTAAGAAAATGATCTGCCACCCGCAGCTGATTTTGATATTCTGGGTATTATCAGATTGCCAGAGTTTTGAGAACACAGCGGGCGTGAGGGACTATAATGTGATAAGAGCTCCCTCAAGTACTGAGGAGCTAAACCATGGAGGGCTTTATAAGTAACTAGCAAGATTTTAAAATCAATACCATGATCAATACGATAAAATCAAGAGTCATTAGACTCTTTCATCAACATACAGGTTATAACGTTTATTGTAGCTATATGGGCACTTTGTTTTTCTTATCGTTTAATGCACTTGGCCAAAATCTATACATCCAAAAGCTATATGCACAGGATATTTAAAACGTACAAAATTAGCTAAAACTAGACGGCAGAAGCTCTTCACCGCTCTGCAAACACACAAAAATAACATCAGCCTTTACAGGTACAGTGTTTGAGTAAAGAAAATGCTGTACTTATTCAAACATCAGTTATTTATTTACCCTTACATTGCGAACAAGCGGAGGTCTGTCTCTGAATGGAAGCGGGTGAAGTTACGAGGTTTCGCCGACAGTTTGAGGATCCAGTTGCGTTACAAGATTTAGTGACAAGCTCTTTTCAATGCTTTTCATTGGTTACATTTTTGTAAAACCCTCAAACAGACATAAGGAAGACCAGTAGCACTGATTTTAAATAATAATAATGAAATTTAATAGAGATCATTGTTGCAAACCTAAAATATAGTGACTCAATGGCAGAATTGATCGGTTTGGTCAATGATTTGTATGTCTTTGCGGGGGACGCACTCTTCTCCATCTGCTCCTTGTGAAGCGCAAGATGGAGATTCTCTTTGACTGCCAAGCTGATGCGCCAGACGTCCCTCTCCCTTTCACTGCATCAGCCCATCTTGTTTCTAGCATATCCTATGTGGCCAGCACAAGACCAAGTTTGTGTCTCTTTCGTCAGATCAGTCCATCATCGATCAAGGGCACCTTGTTTATCTTTTATATTGCTTTGGCTCATGTTTGAGTTGGCTGTCCCTTGACCTGCCTAATTCCCTTTGCCTCCTGTTTTCAAAGAAGTTGGAAGGAAGTTTCTACTACTGATATATGCAGCAACATTGTCCAGCCTGTCCTGTGCCAAAACTAGACCTCCCATCCATGACTATTAGCTATGATCTAGATAAAGCTGTTGGAATCACGACTGTTGGTGCATGTTCCTCATTCCTCTAAAAGAGAAAATAGCTTTTGCTTTTTGTGCCAAGCAAATAGACTGCAGATCTGAATTTATTTTATTCCAATGCGTTTATAGCTTTTATTTCTGTTTAGTGCTTTTCTGCTCCTCTATTTCACTTCTTCTCGAGCAACAGTTTAATCTAAGAGTAAGTGAAACGTAAAGGACTGAACACAAGGGAATTGACGGAATAAATGGAATTTCTGAATGTTACCAAATGTTCAAAAGACTATTTTAATGTAAGTCAGAGTTTCATATTTGTCTAAAAGTGCTGTTTGTTTCTTATGGGGGTAAAAAATTAAAGGGTTTGAGAAAGAAGTGCATGATGTGCAACACTTTTGGCTCTATATAAACTAAATCTTTATCTGCGTATTCACAGCTCAGTGTGGTGGAGCCATGACGGAGGTAAGCGGAGTGATTCTGAGCCCTGGTTTTCCTGGCAACTACCCAAGTGGTCTGGATTGCACCTGGACGGTCACCCTTCCCATTGGCTTTGGTATGAGCATGTCATTAAACTGTCATCATTGTTGTGATGACCAAAGCCTTTAATCAGTGGCTCATACTGCTGTCAACATGTTGTTTAAGGAATCCACGTGCAGTTCCTAAACTTCTCCACCGAGGCAATCCACGACTATCTGGAGATCCGCAGCGGGCCTAGTGAGACCGGTACAGTGATTGACAGGTTCAGCGGGCCGCAGGTTCCTGAGCCGCTCTTCAGCACCACCCATGAAACCAGCTTCTTCTTCCACAGCGACTATTCCCAGAATAAACCTGGATTTCACATTACATACCAAGGTAAGACTATTTGCCAAGAGCCATAGGGACATCTTATTATCGAGTTATTTACGACGGCCTTTTGCATTCATCCTTCTCATTTGTTTGTTTATCTTCAGCCTATCAGCTGCAGAGCTGTCCTGACCCCCGACCTTTCAGGAATGGCATCGTAATAGGCAGTGACTTTAGCGTGGGCATGACGGTGTCCTTCGAGTGCTTACCCGGTTACTCGCTCATCGGCGAGACGTCTCTAACATGCCTCCATGGAATCAGCAGGAACTGGAATAACCCTATACCACGCTGTGAAGGTGGGTTTTTACTCTTCCCCTCAGTATAAACTCTTTATACACCACCTTTATACGCTGTTGAAATTGGATGACCTCAGTGTTTCATGCATGCAGCTGCTCGCTGCAAGTTATTATGAAAGTGTCATCACTTGCTTACAGCTGATAACGTTATACGCAAGCTCACGACTGGGATTTATTGCCTTATCTCAACAATATTACTAGATAATGCGTGATGTTAAACAGCGCCACGCATCTTTATGGTGAGAACAAATTCTCAATGGCTCAATGATCAACATTATTTCCTGGAGCACAATGAGGTGATATCCTAGCGGAGCGTTCATGGCTAAGAGATTAACTTTAAGAGATAAAACCTGTAAAGATGCACTAGGTCATTTTGTTCTTGTTTCGCCAGCTTCTTTTCATCCTCAAAAGTCAATATGAAACAGCCTTGGACTATATACTGCCATCTATTGGCTGAGATTGGAACTGGCTGATTTGCTCTGAAACATCTGAATTAAAAAATTTAAAATAAAGCCAAGCAGATTCCAAATGTTTATAAAATAGAGTAAAACTCGAGTTAATAATCTAGGCATTTTGAATGAAGATGTTTATATGCACCAGTAAATATATTTTTAAACAAAAAATGTCACACAGAGACAACACTGAATTATAATGAATCCGAGGCCACTATTGTAGGGTTGTGTATAATCTCTTGTTTACATTAAAGGGAACAATTCTGTCATTATTACTCACCCTCATGTCATTCCAAACCCAAAAGACCTTCATTCATCTTCAAGACACAAATTAAGATATTTTTGATTAAATCTGTGAACTTTCTGACCCTACATAGACAGCAACACAATTGACATGTTCAAGGCCATCAATAAAATAGTCCATGTGACATCAGTGGTTCAATTTTATGAAGCTACAAGAATGCTTTTTTGTGTGCAAAAAAAACCTAAAATAACAACTTTATTGAACAATTTCTTCTCTTCTGTAGACTATTTGGATGTCCTTACTACCTTTCTGGGCCTTGAATGTGTCAGTTGCGTTGCTGTCTATGCAGGGTCAGAAAGCTTTTGGATTTCATCAAAAATATCTTAATTTGTGTTTCCAAAGATGAACAAAGGTCTTATGGGTTTAATTAACGACAGCATTTTCATTTTGGCTGATCTATCCCAAACTCTCTGCTGTCTTCTGCAGGAATCAGTTAATATTCAACAAGATATTAAGATATTTTTTATTAAATCAATTAACTTTCTGACCCTACATAGACAGCAACACAATTAACATGTTCAAGGCCCAGTAACGACATTGATAAGATCAGGGCTCTGCAAAAGAGCCATTTTGGCCCCTTTTTTGGCCACGTAGAGCCACAAAATATTTGATCCCCAAATAAAGATAACACGGCGTATAGCTATATATATGTTTTATATTCAGGTATGTTACAGGGCAGGGGAGTAGCAATCATTTCAGAAGTGTGGGGGACAGAAATGTCAAATGTAATATAATAATAATAATAATAATATTTATTTATGTATGTCTAATTGACAAAAAATATAAAAATTATAATAAAAAACAAAATATATAAAAAAAATCTTTCTTTTAATTGGCTAAGAAATATAATAAACTACTGGACAATAACCGATAATTTGTTTCCTATAATATATATATATATATATATATATATATATATATATATATAACTAATGACAATTTTATGGCTATAAACAGTTTATACTAAAACACTTTTTCCATTTTAATCACAGAATAAGGCAGAAAAATGGATGCCTTTGTCCATATTAGGGGTTTTCCTGGCACTTCAAAAGTTACTACTTCTATCATATTAGTCCGTTTTGGATTTTCTGTGCAAGAGCGCCCTCCGGCTTTGAGTATGAATGAAACACACTGCATGAGAGTGTTCAGTGCTCCGACATCGTTTTGGATAAGAATAAAACGTATTCCAAAACTATGTGACTATCTTGTCTCTTTTAATTTGAATTGAGATTTATTCACATTGGCCCTTGAAAATCACTATGTGAACACACTTACCTGAGAAAAAGTGCAGGGGATGAGTTTAGGCTTTATTAAAAGTCGGGGTATACCCAAGCTACAGAGACCCACCGCAGAGGGGTGAAGAGCCTCATGCAGCGGGTTGCCGACCCCTGGATAAGATAGTCCATGTGACATTAGTGGTTAAAGCTATGAGAATACTTTTTGTGTGCAGAGAAAACAAAAATAACAACTTTATTCAAGAATTTCTTCTCTTCTGTAGACTATTTTATTGATGTCCTTACTACCTTTCTGAGCCTTGAACGCATCAGTTTCATTTCTGTCTATGAAGGGTCAGAAAGCTTTTGGATTTCATAAAAAATATATTAATTTGTATTTCCGAAGGTCTTACGGGTTTAATTAATGATCTCATATGTTTTTGTATGTTCTTTTCAGAAATTTAGGTTCAGGTTTTGTTAACATTACAGTTTTTTTCTTGTCTTCACAAAAGCTCTCTGTGGTGGAAACATCACCTCCATGAACGGCACCATCTTCTCACCCGGTCACCCAGCTGAATACCCCAACTTCCAGGACTGCGTGTGGAGTGTCCGTGTGCCGCCTGGAAACGGCATCTACATCAACTTCACTGTCCTCAGCACTGAACCCATCTATGACTACATCACTGTGTGGTAAACTCTCAAAGGAATCTTTTATAAATGTCATGATATCCTAGTTAGGATTTGGTTAATATTCAACAGCGTATGATAAATAATAATAGCACTAAAGATAAGAGAGATGGGACTGCATATGCAGATAAATGAGCCACAAGAACTGAGAGTCTTTTGTGACCACACTCCAAACGTCCTTGAACATAAGACACTCACTCTTGTGTGCAAAACAGCCTGCGGTCCTCTGAAAAGCCTCAAAGCACACTTGCTCTTGTCTGTAGAAGGAAATCATCCCTTTAAATCTCCCCAAAACACTTTTAGGACTAGCTGCCACCTCATTTGCTTGGTTAGGCATCTTAGTATCTCTCCATTTGAAAAGTAGTTATATAAATTGCCTTTGCACAGTTCCTCAAGTCAGGAGACAATTTTCAGGATTAAATTCCGTTTCGCTCCTGGGTTTCCTAATGTGGTGTCTTGTTACTAAAAGGGAAACTTCACACTTGTTTTGTTTGACTTTGTCTGGTGTTGGATGACACTACCCACAGGTGACACCAAATTGCACATTAGCTAAATATTTACTTCTGTGTTTAGATGCAAAGATAATGTTTCAATGTCAGTGTTGGGGTTTCGGGAGTAAGGTGTTACTTTAGTTCTAGAATAAATGTGAACATGCATTAATTCATCTCACTCACACAAAAAAAAAAAAAAAACTGATTCAGTATTCCTCAGAATGAATAAAAGCAGTGAAATTCAGCTCAGAATATAACACAAACTGCAATAATTAAATATGTAAAATAATACAAACATCCTTTATGTATTTAATCCCATTTTATTAACCACCGTCTTTGCTACAGACCTTCAATGATTTTTTTTTTTTTAATTGCCAAAGAGTTGCACTTTTATCTTCTGCAGTCTACTGTACGGATGTGAATTTACTTTTCTCTAAGTCTGGGGCTTTCGGTGTGAAAAAGCTTTTGCATTTGCCAAAAATAGAACTTTTTATATTTTTAAAAACAAACAAGCAAGCCCTGCCCCTGGAAGTAACTCAATATTGCAATGCATTACTTTTACAAGTAACTTTCCCCAACAGTGTTCAATGTAGATTTAAAAAAAAAAAGGGTTTTAGTTCTGTTTTCCCTTAAAATGCGTTTACAATATTATACATTATACTTAATTATCACGTTCAAAAGTTTGCATATGCTTGCTTTGGGCATAAATGACTTTTTGCAGCTTTTTCTAATAGTTCTGCATAATTTCCCTTTTGAGCTTTGTGTCTTTAACCTTTCAGGAAAGATTTTTTGCTAATTGGGTATACTTCATTTTATTTGCTTTCTGTAGCTACTTTCCTCATGGAAATTAAGCCCATTTGCTTTGGTGTTTTAGACTCCAAAGGGAGTGTGTCTTCAAACAAGAAGAAACCTCTCTAGAGGTTTGCCAGTCTTAATATACGGAATAATTAAACAACAATACAGATTTTATACTTCAAGTTCTTTGAGGGGAAAGTTGCTAAGTGCAACTTCCAGGCTCTCGAATTGAAGCTATTTTTGTAACACAGCATGCAGCTTTTGAAGTTATTGGCATATTTCTCATTGATAGATTTTGAAAGACGGAGTCACAGATAACAGCAGGCTTTAGTCAGAGTTTATGTCCTTATAGAGTCAATTTAGGCCGTTTGGCTGTTTGAAAGCGCAGAGACTTTTGACTAATTGTTGTGACACACAGTTGCGAGGGAGATGGAGTAATGCATCGAATCAAACCCAGTAATTAATGTCAGATGTTCACTTTTCATATCAGAAGTCCCTCTTGTTTAAGAAAAATTCCAGAGGGTACTTTTCTTTATTAATGGATTTTGCATACCCCACACTCACCGTTGTTTTAAATAATGTATTTTTACCACAGATAGAGGTTACATTATTATTGCATTTTTCTTACTTTTTTTGGTTTGCATTTGAGATTGCATTTATGTTGCAGTGCTTCAGTCAGTCCCAAAACCTGTTTGACAACGTGCTCTACTAAAATTCATTAACGAACTCGCAAACGCGCTTATGTATTTGCCTCTCCATCGGTTCCTCGGTGTACTGCTCCTAGTGACCATCTCATGCATCATAGGTGACCTAGATAAAACAGTGTCTTCTGGTTCATTAGTCCAGCTCTATCGTTCATGTACAGAACGAAGACTTTATGCATTTCTGCTGGGCTGGCCTGATGTAAAAACAGCAGCAGATAAGGCAGGAAGATAGCTTAATAAACTATAAGACACAGAGAAATGACTGCCTGTTTTGGAGATGCGCTACTCGCTTTTTCTTACAGTCAATAATAGGGTATATATTGCTGTCTCCGCTTAAAGTCCCATTTCAGACAATATGGCTCATAAAAGCAGCCTTCAGCAATGTACTGCAGCAGAGATCAGTCTTAATCCATGAAGCACACAGTTTATTTACTCTCAGCGTAATTTTAGAGTCGTTATTTCTGCTGGGCCACTAGGTTAAAGTCATGTTTCAGTGACTTAAGGTTCATAAAAGCAACTTTAAGTGATAAAGTGCAGAGAAGATGAGTCTTAAAATGTTTAATTTATTTACCCTGTGTGTAACTGCAAATTCTTTACTGGGATTTTCAGAGCACAAAAAATTGCTGTATGCGTTGTTTTAGCAGCATACATTAAACGCAGAAAGTATATTTGATTTTATGCCAACTTATAAAGCTTTTCCTATCCT
This sequence comes from Cirrhinus molitorella, assembly GCA_033026305.1. Lineage (NCBI taxonomy): Eukaryota > Metazoa > Chordata > Actinopteri > Cypriniformes > Cyprinidae > Cirrhinus > Cirrhinus molitorella. The sequence goes on from CM065131.1 coordinate 2,919,903, forward strand.
TTGTTCATCATTTAATGAATTACTGCATGCTGTGATGCTCAATAGAGACTTTTAACAAATTCTCTTTACCACCCACAATAATGGTCCAACATTATCTGCGGCAGGTAAACCATTTTGTAAACTAGGCGGAATGTATAATAAGCTTATTTTTCCTAGAATAGAGGTGTATTTGCATTTAAAAGAGTGACAGTGATTTAATTTAAATAGTCAGGTTCTATTTAGTGTGAATTCCAGGTGGTAAAATATTTTTAGAAGCCCTTTTCTTTGTGTAAGTTGACTTAGGCCTGTATAATAACCAATAACTGTAGCTGTGGATAAATTGTAGATCTCAATCGCTCCGTTTCTGTTTTTTTTGCAGGGATGGTCCTGACCAGAGTTCGCCCCAGATCGGTCAGTTCAGTGGTAACACAGCCCTGGAGTCTGTCTACAGCACGTCCAATCAGATCCTCATCAAGTTCCACAGCGACTTCAGTGGAAGTGGTTTCTTTGTGCTTAGTTACCATGGTAAGATGCTCCACAAACTTCAAATCCTATTCATAGACATGTTTTACTAGTTTGTCTAATCACTGACTCACTGCTATGGTATTTAACAACCAAAATTGCAATTAAGCAGTTGACTGAATTGAATGATTTACACTTTTATGCATTCTAAGAAATTTTAATTGAAGGCAAATTATATATTCAGACTTTAGCCTCAGCGTATATGTAAGCCACCTGAACATAATCACACTTACGTATGAATAATTTCTTAGGGTTTCATTTTAAGCTTGGAACTAAATAGTGTAAGATACTTCATGTTTCAGTCTATAAACAGGAACTGGAAAAATTGATTCTGTAAATATCTGTCATTACTATGTCTTTTCAGTCCCCATCAGGCATTTAAAGTGGCGTGCATATACACTGATCATATTGACTTGGGTCAGGCTGCTGACTAGTATTTATAGTTTGTTACACGCTTTCATATTGATCCTCGGCCCATGTCAGCTGTCACTCGGGGCTTAATGATCCTGAGATGCATTGAAAGAAAATGACCATTTCAGGCTGTGAGTCACGCCAACAATTACAAGGTTATGTATAGAGTTCTCTGATTAGTCTGGTTTGTATATTTCCATTCAGTTTCTCAAAATCCTTTATTAAATGGGAAGTCTTAAAAATGAAAATTTCATGTCAAAAAAACTTTCTGTTGTAATAATATGTAATAAATAGTGTAACTATTTCAATTACCTTATTAAAGTAATGTAACTGATTACATTTGATTACTTTTTGATAACTTATCTAAAAAATCTAACAAATGTTTTTTGTTTGTTTTTTAACTGTTAATCATTTTCAAATATTTAAAGCAGTCATGGTTAACCTTACAGTAGGGGTTGCGTTGACTAGCCATGACGCTTTATGCTTGACGTTGACTAGTTGCTGGTCCTATAGAGGGCGCAACAGGATAAGAAGTCTTTGAAGTCCACATTTACGCTCTGTTTCAAAACAGCTAAAATTATAAATAAATGCATAGCGCTCCACAGGACGTGGTATTATACCAACTGGATGCTTGAAATTAAACAGGAGAATGCACGTTTTAAACAGCTTATTGTAATTTGCTTGTAATGCACACACTTAGGCTATAGACATTAGCTCATACATCAAGTGCAGATCACACAAACACAATCATTCAAAAGCACGAAATGAATTGTCAACACTGTTCCATGATTTCCCAGTAATATAGCTTAGAAACTGAAAAGTTGTAGCATATATTTCTTAGTAATTAAAACCCACAGCTTTATTATTAGGCTGGTAAAGAGACGCTGCCTGGTAGAATTAATTCACACACGCAATTGCGCTCTCGCTAATGACTTTATATAAATGTAATCTTTACAGTGCAATTTAATCGGCATCTGATTTAGAACGAGCAGAAATCTATGAGAAATATAATGACCCAAAGACAAAAGAACTGATAAAAGCAAGCTATTATAGGAGCAATAGCCATGCAGGCAGCGCTGTGTCATATGCCTTAGGTGTGCACAAGGTGTTTGTGTCTAAAGGTGCATTTGTGCCATATCGGAATTCCCGTAATTACGAGATTTCAACTTGTAAAAAGTCATTTGTAATTCCAACTTGTGAGCTAGGAGTATTCTGAGAGCTACAACTTGTACCACATGACTGCTGCACCGCCTGATAGTGTTGCCACAGAAAAGCATAATTCCGAGTCCAAGTCACGTGTTGTCATGTCGAAATCACAGTAATTATATGGCGTGAATGCCATATTTGTTCATTAATGACATCATAAGCGGCTAGTCAACGTCAGCTCGACTTTTATCACATAAATGTCGACTTAAAAAAATATGAAGTCTTACACTGATTACTGTCAGACTTTCAAATGTCCTTCATCACTTGAATTAACATTTGAATAATTTAATTTTAATGTACAGCCACCACAAACTCAACAAGAAATTGTTTAATAGCTTTGATGCTGTTTTTGAAATCTAATTTTTGCAAACTATGACAGGAACACTGGCATCTAACAATCCCTTGGATAAAAACCAACCTGGTCTCATGACAAAAACTTTTTCGCAAGACGTGAAATACGTGCCATGTACATTTTGTGATGTATTCGATGTGAAATGTCAAGTCAAGTTTATTTGTATAGCGCTTTTCACAAAACATCATTTCAAAGCAGCTTTACAGCAAATTAAAGTTACAATAATTAAATGTCTACTGGGTTGTGCTAAAAGAGTGTTTTCCACGAAACAGATCAATGCACATGTGGTGCGTTTTATGTGACGTTGGTTTTGTAGGTGTCACCGCAGCTCTGACTTCAAATGTCCATTGAGTGGCATTTTAAAATAACGTACATCTGCACTACACCGAAACCTACCCGACAGTGTTTAATCAAAAAAAGCTAAACATATGGAGCTGTAATCACAACTGTGTACGAAAAACAAGTGCTCGCTCTTTTACCACCTCTAGTCTTTATTTCGGTTGGAAACTGCAGTGATATGTACTTATTGGTACATATTTCACATCTTGCACATCTTGCTGTCCTGAAAGCTTTATCTGAGGAATAGTGTGACATTTAAATTGTTAATCACTGGTCACCATTTACTGTCATTGTATGGCGAAGAGCAGCAACACGTTCTTCTTCAAATAAAATCTTTTAGTTGAGAAAATGATCCCAGAATTTTGGTTCTGCTATTCTTTTACCACTTTATAAATATTTAATGTTGTGTGTTCACAGATGTGAATTAGAAAGCACTTTTGTTGTGAGATTTTATGCTTCAGACCATATTGTTTTTATCACTGTGAGTTCAGTTTCTTCACCCGTCTTTCGTGGATTGCATTGCTGATGACAATTTTTCCATCTGCAGATATTTTCGACTGTGATGCGCATACATAACAAAGAGAAAGGATTGTCTATATTTACTCAGATTCGCCCTGGGAATACCCTGTTCCATCATAATGAGTTTAGCTTTGATTCCGTTTGATTCTGAGTAAATGGGACACCGAGCCTGAAAGACAACTTTATTTCCACCAATTGCTTTGATATGAATTAGTAAAAATTACCATCCATTAAACTGAAATATTCATCCAGTATTTAGTATGTTATCTAATCATATTAGGGCTCTGTCGGGTCTGCCAATCTGCTCTCTGATGTCGCGTCCTCTAGTGTTTTAAAGCCAATCTGGCCAAAGCAGCTTAGACAGGAATCTATGGAATATGATTATGAGCTCGGAATGGGCTCTCAAATGCAGAGATCATGCCCTCCAAATTCACTCAGGTTTATTAGCGAGGCTTTACTCAATATTCTGTCCAGACACCAAGGACATCAAAGAGGCATCTCTGAGTTAGAGAAGCGCCAAGTAGCCCATTTTAACGACTTAATTCCGAAGTCTCATTCTAATGGCTCTCAGAAGCTCACAAACTATCCGTTTCCGCCTCCCCGGTCCATGATTCATCAAAGAAAAACTCCAGACCACAACAAAGCAGGTTTGTAATTGCATAAATTTAGTGTGTGTGGGCTTTTTTTTTAAATCACAGCCCTCTGTTGTCTTTTCACACCCACTTGAAAAGCCTCTTGTAGGGAAGTATAGTGTCTTCAGCCACATGGCTGCTGATCAGAGCGTCCACCCTCATCTCTCCGGGCTGCCCCTTTTGTTGCTGTTCCATTTTGGCCACGCACCCCAAAACACAACAGGGAACCCATCAGGAAGCAAACTGAGAAGGAGCCACATGCTAAGTGGGCTTCAATAGTTAATTAGTGTGCCTCCAACTCAGCCTTTTGAAACCTCAACTTGGCAAGAGAAGACAAAGCCGAAGTCTTCCATCTCATGATGGAAGGCTCAGCTCATGATGTCCTCAAAGCGAAGAGCTCAAAGGTTTCTGATATCCATCTTAATCAGTGTGAAGTTTCTACAATTACAGCTTCATGTCAAACTTCGAATCAGCTCGACTGTTTCGAGGTCCTGTCGCGTTCGCGGTTTTCATTAACACCAGAATAATTAACTCGCCAATTACGCTGCGCTAGGCTACTCGGTAATTATCATCAACACTCGTGGATATCTATACGTTGCAGAGGAAAGAGCCACGGCGCTGTTATAGTCTCACAACAAATGCATTACTCATGCAATCCGTTGCCAGATGAATGTTCAGTTAATTCCTTCTCTTCTTAAGTGATTCGCTCATTATGCAAGTCGTTTTGTTCTTGGCGTTTGCAACCACTGTGACACGCTCACTTGCTAGCACGTGTATCCGCTGTCAGTGATGTAAGCGATTGATAAGGCCCTGTGCTAAGGTCGCAGAGCGGCCCGTGGTGCAGTGATAGTCACCCTTCCATGCGCCTCAGTGTCACCCTACTTAATCACGTCATTATTTGTCACGGCAGGTTCCTCTGTCATTAGTACTGACTAGATGCCAACGCAACTGTGCCGAACGTCACACTGCGCCGGGGCGTTTTATCAGAGGAGACAAAAGAATTCAATGAGAAAATAATGGGCTGTGCGAAAATTAAACGAGAAGGATTACAAAATATGACGTTGTTTATTATTTTCAGCAATATTTGTCTGTTCAAACGTGGTGCCAGGAGGCAGCAACTACTTCGCCTTCAAAAAACAATGGTGTGGATATAAGGGTTAAAAAGTCACATGAGGAGGCAGTGCTTTCATGTCACTGTGATTGGCTGGTGACAATGTGTTGAAACTTATGAAAATAAGTTTGGCCACAAACATGAGGTGCAGAATTATGGTGAAATTTCATTCAGTGTACTGATGTGTGATGGTTCAGAAAGATATCACTTCAAAACCGACCATCTTTCTGTTGATCAATGTGTTTAATCTGCATGATAAGCTTGAACCCGTTGCGAAATCCAAGTGGGAAAATTGCCCTCACATTTCACCATTTTAGAAATAACTTTGTACAGATGAATACACTGATAAAAAATGCTTATTAAAAACATTCTTTGCTTTTATTTATTTATATATATATATATATATATATATACTTTTCATTAATTTTTTTAGAGTTTTACATTTCTTAATACTCCTCAAATCTGTTATCACATCTTTCGTTCTCTTCTTTTGCAGCCTACCAGTTACGAGTCTGCCAGCCTCCACCAGAAGTGGCAAACGCAGATATCCTGATGGAGGATAATGAGTTGGAAATAGGTATGAAAACATGCAATTGCCATTGTTTATAAAAGTGGTTCAGATTCTGTTCAGATGGGTCTTTATTTAAAGGTGAAGTGCGTGTGTTGTTGTTTTTTTCCAATGTTCTCCTTCCCTTTTTTTGTAGATTGGCTCCTGAAGAGCATAAAAACCAGGGCTGGATAAAAAGATTTTTCAATTTTAATCGATTCTCATTTTTACAAATCAATACTGATTCTTAAATCCCCAAAATCTGTTAGCCTAGCCTGTTTTTATTTAAAGAACAGACCATTGTAGCGCACCTCCCATCCCATCTTTTGATATAAAACAGTATCAGATTTCAAATTCTGTCTATTTTATTACAATATTTAAACAATAAATGCCATTTTGCCACTGTTAAATGAGCAGTGACCGAAGTGCATGCAAACTGATCATCTCCTCCGCTATAATACATAATAAGGTATGTTAAAAGAAAGAGTACAACTTGTATCCTGTACAACTGTATCCTGTCTCAGGTAAGCCCTCAACCAGTGTTTTAACCGTGGAAAGATGTCAGTATCATGTAACGACAACTGGTTGCTCTAGAGAGGCCACCATTTAAATGTCTATATTTCAAAAAACAAATTGGAGTAGAAATATCATTATGTAATTGTAACTTAATGTTTATACAAACCAGTTATTTTTAACCTTCAGTATGACAGTAATATAGTACCAACTGACTCTCATGTATGTTTTACACCATTAGTTGAGAGATTTTTTTTCCTTGAGAAAGTTTAGCATGTACTATACCTGATATATATCCAAAATAATTGATACTGAATCGAATCAAACCGAATCGCAAGCTTGTGAATCAGAATCAAATCAGGAAAATTTATATCAAAACCCAGCCCTGATAAATACCGTGGCACTTTAATTACATTGCTCTGTTTGTTTGCTTGTCTCCAATACCTGGAGAGAGCTACCTGTTACCATTCTCGTTGGGCATTGTTCCCCCAAAAATAAAAAATCGGTCTTGATTTATGTACCCTCTTGTTGTTCCAAACTTGTGTGACTTACTTTCTTCAGTCAAACACAAAAGAAGCCATTTGAAAAGTGTCTCTGTGTTTTTATGTCTGTACAAAAAAGTGAATAGGGGCCAGTGTTGTTTTGGACCCTGTTGACTTTCTTTGTACAGACAAAAATGTCTTCTTCTGTGCTTCAAAGAAGAAAATCAAACAGGTTTGAAGCAACATGAGAGTGCATCCTGCCAAATTTTGATTTTGAGGGGAAATTCTTTATTAAAGGAACACTCCACTTTTTTTGAAAATAGGCTCATTTTCCAACTTTCCTAGAGTTAAACAGATGAGTTTTACCGTTTTCAAATCCATTCAGTCGATCTCTGGGTCTGCACTGCAAAAAATACTTTTCTTACTTAGATTTTTTGTCTTGTTTCTAGCCAAAATATCTATAAAATCTTAAATCAAGAAGTATTTTCTAGACAAATAAAAATTATTGTCTTGTTTTCAGAAAAAATAAGTCAACATTAAGTGAGTTTTTGCTTAAAACAAGCAAAATAATGTGCCAATGGGGTAAGCAAAATCATATTTCAAGATGAGAACTAGACTATTTTGCTTACCCTATTGGCAGATTATTTTGTTGATTTAATGTTGACTTATTTTTTTTTTTTTCTAAAAAAAAAGAAGACAATAATTTTGACTTGTCTAGAAAATCCTTCTTGATTTAAGAATTTTTAGATATTTTGGCTGGAAACAGGGCAAAAAAAATCTAAGTAAGAAAAGCATTTTTTGCAGTGTGGCAGTAGCACTTTTAGCATAGCTTAGCATAAATCATTGAATCTAAATAGACTGTTAGCATCTCACTCAAAACAGTTACATTGTGTAGTAAGACTGACAGAAAAATGAAAAGTTGTGATTTTCTATGCTGATATAGATAGGAACTATACTCTCGTTTCAGCGTAATAATCAAGGAACTTTGCTGTTGTACCGTGGGTGCAGCAGGTGCAATGATATTACGCAGCGCCTGAATATAGCACCCAGATATTTTACTGTTAGCTTAGTGCTGGTCATGTTGGACGTTACCTAGCTAGGGATTATTTTCAGGTGCTGCTTAATATCATTGCACCTGCTGCACCCATGGTACGGCAGCAAAGTTCCCTGATTATTACTTCAGAATAAGAATATAGTTCCTATGCATATCAGCCTAGAAAATCCAACAATTTTTCCTTTTCTGTCATTCTGAGTACACAATGTAACTACAGAAGAGTAAAGTTGTAAATAGGAAAAATATCGAACTCTTTGGTCATTTTTGAGCGAGATGCTACCGATCTAATCAGATTCAATTATTTATGTTAAGCTATGCTAAAAGTGCTACCGCCAGACCCGGAGATCAACTGAATGGATTCGAAAACCTCATCTGTTTAACTCTGGGGAGTTGGAAAATGAGGCTATTTTCAAAAAAAAAAAAAGCGGAGTGTTCCTTTAAGAGTTTTTGAAAACCAATCAGGCAGTACTAAGACATCCACTATAATATAATCACATATTTGCCAAAAATGCCTTGTGCTTCGCATGCATTTCCGCTCCACCTGTTACAGGAGTCTCGACTCGTTCCAGCCAACTGTCATCTGCCCTCAGATCCAAAGCGACTACTAAAATAGTTCCCTAGATAAGAGCCGTTTGTAGCACAAACGCTTCGCCCACAGGCATGTTGGCATGAATGATCAAGCCTGGCTTTTGTGGTGCTACAGAAATTAGGCCAATACTGTAAACGCGACAGATTCACCTAGCCCTGTTGCCTAGACACTGTGGCAGCGCATAGGAATGCTTCTCCGCATAGGAACGCTTCAATGCGTCATGCGTTTGATGTTTTCCAGGTGCTTACGCGTGATTATTTTTAGATAGGCGACGGTGGCGGGGTTGTCACGCAAAGCCAATACAAGCGATTCATTAGACAGGGCTGCAAACGCTGCTGTTTTACAGCTCAATTATCAACCTCTTCAAGTTTAACATTAAAATATATACATCACGCCCATATCTCTGGCATCTGTCTCCATTAAAACCAAGGAGGTTCGCTGTCCCACCTAATTAAACGGACGCTTAATCATTGCGACTCTCTTTCTCTCTTTGCATCTCAGGTGATATTATCCGCTATCGCTGTCACCCTGGATTCACCCTGGTGGGAAGCGAGATTTTGACGTGCAGGCTGGGAGAACGGCTACAGATGGACGGGCACCCTCCATCCTGCCAAGGTGGGCATGCTCTTCAAGAACAAAGCCTTTTAGATGACACAGACCCACCAGCTTCCATTTACCAGGATTACGTGCCTAATGCATCCCCTTTTAGACACCGGAACCAGTGCAGAACGGGGGTTAAAGGTTTCAGCGTGTTAGAGCGTGTTGCCGTGGAAACGTCCAGCGAGTAAATCGCAGGATATTGGGACCGCTAGACTATAAGCTCAAATCACTCAGACGAGCATCATACATGTAATGGAGGGTAAAATGTGATCAGAGGCGGTATTGCTGATAGCCCATGAAGAGCTCAGTCATTCCCTGTCACTGCTCCTTCCCTCACATTCGCTGTTGATGAGTGATGCGGCTCTTGGAGTTTAGTGGCTCAAACAGCTGCTGCCATTAATCTTTCATGGCTCCATCCTTCTCCCTGCAGCCCCACGAGAGGGGACTCACTTTGTTAGAATTTGTCCTGTGCTTAGATTCAGGAAAGTGCCTGGAAACGGTAGTTCAATCATTTGTCATGCACATTAAAGCAGTTTCGGAGCGGGATAAACAAAGTGAGCCATGGAGCAGGAGAGCTCATGAAGTGTTTTGCAGAGTATGTAACATTTCAGGCTGACTTGATGAAAAATTGTGGCTTCTTTATTTTTTTTCCGAGGTGACAGACGATGGCCACCACCTACAGTTTCTGAGGAAATATGGTACCAGGCAAATGATTTGCTGCTTTGAAACGAATAAATTATTGAGATCAATAGATGCCAGACCTGATTTCTTTAAAGGGATAGTTCACCAAAAAATGAAAATTCTGTCATGAATTATCATGTTGTTCCAAACCCGTAAGACTTTCGTTCATCTTTGGAACACAAAGTAAGATATTTTATAAACTCTGAGAGCTTTTTGACCTTTAATAGACAGCAATGTAACTGACATGTTCAAGGCCCAGAAAAGTAGTAAGGACAATGTTAAAATTGTCCATGAGAAATCAGGTTCAAACTTAATTTTTTTAAGCTACTAGAATACTTTTTGTGCACAGAGAAAACTAAAACAACAACTTTATGCAACAAGCTCTCAGATTTCATCAAAAATATCTTAATTTGTGTTCTGAAGATGAACAGAGGTCTTATGGGTTTGGAACAACATTTTCAGAACAAAAATTTACAGATAATGTACTCACCCCCTTGACATCCAAGATGTTCATGTCTTTCTTTCTTCAGTCCTAAAGAAGTTATGTATTTTGATGTATGTATCTTTCCATATAATGGACTTTTATGGTGCCCCCAAGTTTGAACTTCCAAAATGCAGTTTAAATCTAGCATCAAAGGGCTCTAAACCATCCCAGCCAATAAAGAAGGGTCTCATCTAGCAAAAGAACGGTTATTTTCTAAACAAATTGACAATTTATATACTTTTTAACCTCAAATGCTCATCTTGTCGCATGCGTAGTCTGTGTGATCTAGGTCAATACAGTTAGGGTATGTCCAAAAACTCCATCTTGTTTTCTTCCCCAACTTCAAAATCATCCTACATTACTTTACAAAAAAAGGTAAAACAGCATTATAGGATGACACAAGATGAGCATTTGAGGTTAAAAAGTATATAAATTGTCAATTTGTTTTGAAAATAACCGATCATTTCGCTAGATAAGACACGTCTTCATCGGCTGGGGTCGTTAAGAGCTCTTTGAAGCTGGATTTAAACTGCATTTTGGAAGTTCAAATTTGGGGGCACTATAGAAGTCCATTATACAGAGAGAAATCCTAAAACGTTTTCCTCAAAAAAAAAAATTTCTTTACGACTGAAGAAAGAAAGACATGAATATCCTGGATAACAAGGGGTGAAAGTAAACTAATCTAAACTAATAGAGTTTTGCTGAGTACCATATGAAACATAAAGACTTCAGTAGAGTAGTACCACATGAAATATGCCAATCTTATTGAAACATAAACCCTATAATTATCTGCTGTGCACAAAATGAATAATTAATACAGTTTACATTTTCTTTCCCTCACAGTGCAATGTCCTGCTCATGATGTTCGATTTGACTCATCTGGGGTGGTTTTGAGCCCTGGGTATCCAGACAGTTACCCCAACCTGCAGATGTGTTCATGGAGCATCAACGTGGAGAAGGGCTACAATATCACACTCTTTTTTGAGTTTTTCCAGACGGAGAAGGAATACGACATTCTGGAAGTCTTTGATGGTACACTGTTTTTGTTGTTCACTTAAACTTGGCTGCTTATTTTATAGAGAATTCTGCAACACATGATCAACAAAGTGAAAAAATTGCTTTTCATTTCACTTTTTTTTTTAAATACAACATGAAAAGTGAATCTTGAACGGATATTAGTCTAATAAGAGTGGATATGCCTTTCACAGGGTAGTCACCATTTGTGGCCAAGGCTGTTATTATCTACACTTCTTTTCAAAAAGTAATTTCAAAAGCCTAAGTCAAATTGTGTTCCACCTAAGCATTAGGATCTTTTATGAGTTTCGTCTTTTTCGACAGGTGTAATTTGGTATAACAGTCCTCCTGCAAATTGTCTTTGTCTTTCTGTTTCTTTTGAAGGACCCACAATTCATAGTCAAACCCTGGCCACACTGAGTGGTGACCTCCCCACACCCTTCAACATCACCACCACCGGCCACCAGCTTCTTCTGCGCTGGTCAGCTGACCACGGCACCAATAAGAGGGGGTTCCGCATCCGCTATGTCGGTGAGTATCAAAGTATGTATCCATTTAAATCTCTTTATTGCTTGCACGTTTTCCGTCTCTGGTCTTGAATCTGAATAAGCATGTATACTTTGAGCTGAGGAAGTGTGTTTGAGTAGTTGACATCAAATAGAAATAATTCATAATGTCCCCTATTTTTGCATTTAGATTACCTCAGCAAAACTTTAAAAACACAAATAATTTATTAACACTGTTGATATTAATCTTTAAAAAAAGATTCATATGAAAAGGTTAAAGGGAAAAGGTTTATTGGATGTAATGAGTCAACTACCAGTGTCTGACAGAATCGTGTGAGTGCATGTGCATGCATTTGTTTGTGTATATAACATTTCTGTGTGGAAGTGACTTTGTCTGTTAGGTACTTTGATGGGTTTGTCCTCTTTGCCCAAGAGAGGGGTACATGCTACCTTACTTCAGCTCCTATATGTTTGACAAATGTCCTTTGCAGCTTAGGTCGTGCACTTTACAGTCTCTCGGAAAACATAATACTGACAGAACAAGAAAGGTCTGAGACCCATTGGCCCAACAGTGCTCTGTGGTTAAGTGAATGCTACACTTGCCGTTGTGGATGTCAACCAAAGACCTGGGGACTCCAAATACACATATTGCACTCTTTTTTTTAACATACCATACCTTCAATTCCTCAACCTTGAGTGTGTGTTCTCAAATGTAGTAGAGCGGACTAAATAGGGACAGACAAATCTACAGTGTGAGGGCTTTCTGTGGTCACTTAAAGTAGATAGTTTCCCTTGTGTCTCAGTGGGTTTTCTCTGGGAAAAAGACTTTACAGACATGGGAAATGCATCATTCTCATGTCCACGACCGACTCTTAAGTCATTTTTAGTCTTAGTCCTGTTCCATATGTACTTTTTAGTTACTAGCATATTTAGTCAACCTTGTCCTGTTTTTGTTTAGTCAAGTTTTAGTCGACTAAATGTCTGAGCATTTTAGCCTAGTTATAGTCATCAAGTTTTCATTATAACTGATAAAATAAATGCTCAAAATTATAATCACAATCATTTGAGAAATTTATTTTCGCCAATAAGCACAAACAAGAATGTGAACTCATACACATGGTTTATTTTACCTCATCTAATCAAGGCTAATCAATCTAATATAGGCTATAATATATAAATTAATATCAAATGACTTAGATATGCACTCTGTCTAAAATAGTGTGACAGATTTGGGGATTTGAACTCTTGATATCTGGCAACCGTGCACATAAAAGCTTGCACAGTAGAACTCGTACAAATATAAAAAAATAAAAATAGATTTTTTGTATCGTTTTTTTATTTTTTAGGATACATTTTAGTCTTGTCTTATGCATGTTTATATAATCACAGTTGTCATTTATTGATCTTATTGTCATCTCATCATTGTCTCATTTTTTCATGGGAAAAAAGCTTGTCAGCAAAAAAATTTGATTAATGTACTTATTGAAGTACAGACAGTGCTCTGTAAGTAATGCTAAATCCTAAATATTTCTTATTATTTTATTTTTTATTATATCATAACATGTATTCTTTTTTTCATAGAGACTCTACTGTATATAAATTGCAATTCAATTTTTGATGATGAAAAATGAACTATATATTTTTTTTACATCTTAAATCATTGTTTATTACCAGATTTAAATTAGATTTTGAATGTGGTCACATACTTTTAGACACCACTGTTTATAAACTCTGAAAAATCAATGTTATTTTAATTTGCATTATTGTATTCAAGCATTGCTTTAAAAAAAAATCTTCACATTTTATCCTCAGCTTTTTAAATATGGTCTCATAATTTTAGACCCCACTCTATATAAATTGTCATGTAAAATGTTGCATCTGTCCTTGTTTCTGTTGACGTATAGATATAAGTGCAATTTTAAAGAAATGAAATACTGAGACCTTCACTATATAACATCACTATTCATTTTGTAATCTGGGCTGGTAACCAAAAGGTTCAAACCCGAACAAGGGGCGATCCCAGGGCAGTCCCTGAGCTATGACCATTGTGCCCTTGAGCAAGGCACTTAACCTCGGGTTGCTCCAGGCACTGTTCCTATAACTCTATTAATTCCACACGGTCATATGGCAAATAAAGACTTTATTGTGTACTTTATTGACTGGCAATGTGCATATCACATTACTGCAGTGGCAGGTGCTGAAATTTATTCTTGTAGCAACACTGCATGTGCAGGTTTTAGTTTCAAAGAGCTTTGGAGTCTTATAAAATCCACTCTACTTCACGAGTCAATAGCTTTCTTTTACTTCAACATATTTTCACTTTGCAATGTTTCCTCACTGACTTTCCATCAAAAAGACTTGAATTCCTTTCAGGAAGGCCAATTCTGCTGGAGGGTGCTAGCACTCCTCACCTCACTTTTGTTTTCCATCACAGCCGGACGTCCTGAACTCAGATTTAACTGTTGTTCGGGCCGCACATCCTGGCTGAACTTCCGTTCAACTCGAGCCTGGAGTGAATTTAACCGAATGATGTGCCTGTGAGAGTGGAGGTCAGATGCTTACGCTTCCTCTTGCCCGTTTGAGACCTAAATGGGCTTCGTAGCCACATCCTCTTCACAATTGTGTGATTGGTGCAGGTGCAGAAAGAAGTCATGTTAGGCCGCGCGTTTCAGTATCTTTGAACTGAGATGAAATGCAAACTGACATCCCACGTTCTAAGTGCTTTTCAGGCTTTAGCCTCCTGTCAGTTGGTTTCGTCTTGTGAAATCAATGATGAATGGCTCGTTCGTTTCCGTCGTTAGGATATGAAAATTTCCACATCAACATGTTAATACTTTGTTTCAGTTCAAAGGCTGAGAATCAGTTTGAATTCACTCACAGACTGTTGTGAAACTTGGGTAGAACCAAGTCTAGCGTTATGAAAGCTGCTTTCTGTCTGTGGAGCTCTCTGTTGCTGTCAAGATCTCTCGCTGAGTTTGATTGACATGGTTATTGATGTGCTTATGTTTGGTTTCAAGCTGAGTGTGTGACTACAGTGCCTTCAGAAAGTATTCACCCCCTTGAATCTTCTCACATTCTGATCCCCTTGACACCATCAGATTGTAAAACATATTTTAAAGTACAACATTTTTTATCTCTGCTCCAACCATTCAATACATGTATCAATTTGTAGAATACACAGAGCGATACACTCTAGAAAGGCCATTCCAGGACTCTAAGTTTCTGTACAAAACCTTATTTTTTTGTATTTGCCACATCCTTTCGGTTCATTTGTCCTGCTAAATGGTCTTAGCCCCACATGCAGATCTCTAACTAAAGTAGATTTTCTTCTGAGTCCATTATTGTTTTGTTTATAGCAATTTTTGTATTTTTTAGCAATTATTTTATCACTCTGCCAGAAAGATTTCCATTAATTTGGGCACATCTTTTATTTACAGCAATTTTTATTTTAGAAAACTGTGGGGAAGTGAGAAGAAATATAGTCCTATTTAAAATCAGTTCATTTGACTTGCCACATAATAGCAGAAGTAATACTTTCATACATTCTGAATGCGCTGTTTATGCATGGTATGCTTATGTGTGACTGAGCTTAAAACAATAGACATAATACTTAGCAAAGAATTTTTCAAAAATGAGTTAAACCATTAAATTATGTCTGATTGTCTTTTTTGTTTTTTTTAAATAATAAAAGGTTTCAAAATTCAAGGTCCTCGTTTTTCAGATTTTAGATGCATATTTAAAATTACTCAAAATGCTTTTGTTTACCGCATAAGTATTGATAATTATGGGTATATTATTTTACATTTTTATACAGTGACTCCAAAAAGCATTTATACACGTATGCCACACTCTCTGGATTTTATTACATTAGATAAATCAAACCATTTGTTTTTAAATAAATATAGCTAATACAGTCAAACCAAAAATTATTCAGACACCAAATTATTTTTGATATTTTTTATTAGTAGGTGCAGGACACTATAGTTATGTAAGTGAGGATGGCAAAATAAAGTAAACTGTGCCATACTATACCCAAAATTTTAAAATTAAAAAAAAAATCTGGGACCAAATATTATTTAGACACTTTGACCTGACCATGTTTTGCTAAAGTGTTTTTTCTTTAATAGCTAATGCAACCTTTTTACACCACAGACTAAACAAAATTAAGCATTGCTTGGTAATTGGTCAACAAAGTATTGATAGTTGTGTAAATACTGTCATACAAAAAATTTTTGGTTGATTGTAATCCATTACATACCTTTCTGTCAAAGATATCTGACATTATCAAGATTCATTTGTTCAGTTTAACTCTGAGTTCTTGTCATAATTTTTTACTAAACTATAGTGAATAAACTGTGATAATGTGAGAAATGTTGAATGTGAATAAATTTCGATTTGACCTGTATATACAAATATTAATGAATGTAGCTTTTCATATGAAACATGAATACAGTCTACTGTTTTATAATAAAGACAAAAGATATGATGAACTGCACCTGTGGTAAGTTCTAGGACACTGAGAATTGATTTCATCCATTTCGTCCATCCACTAAAAACTGGTTAAATTGCATAATTGAATGAAACATTTTATCAGTTTGAGAAAAGGTCATTATTTTGGCAGATGCAAATAAATTCATGCATTTTTAAACTGTTGTAAGTGCTCAAATAATTTGTGTAGGTGTTGTAAAAGTTAAAAGATGAAGAAGAGTTCAGCAGAGGGTAAAGAATTCTTTCTGTAATATAAATTCAACTGCTAAATTTCAGTGGGCGAAAAGAGTAATAAACCAGATAATGTGACCTATTCACAAATGATAAAATATTCATCTGCAGCCTGTCTCTCCAAATGTCTCCAAAACACCAGGCTGACGCATGTTGAATGAGGCACATAGGAGTTTTACAGTATGTTATTAAAGCCGAAAGGCTTTATTATAAGTGCCTTCCGAAAGTATTCAACCCTGTGAAGCTTTTATAAGTAGAACTTCTATGTGCTTGAATGAGTGAATGAGACCCATGTCATAGGGCTGTGCTCTGGGTGGTGATTAAGGAACTGATGGGGTCTGGTTTCTGTCTGTCTGTCTGAACAGCTCTATACTGCAGCACCCCAGACTCTCCCCTCCATGGATCCATAAGCAGCCAGACCGGAGGACACCTTAACAGCCTGGTGCGCTGGGCCTGTGATCGTGGATACCGGCTTATTGGAAAAAGCACTGCCGTTTGCAAGAAAACCCCCTTCGGCTACTATGCCTGGGACGCCCCGGTTCCTGCATGTCAAGGTAGGACCAGCAAATGGGTTGGCAACCCAAGTACGTTGTAAAGTTACTCTATTTAAAATGTAATAAGTACTGTAACCATTTTAATTACTTTATTAATGAAACTGATTACATTTGATTACTTTGCAAAATTTCTAACAAATGTTTTTTAATTGTTAATCATTCCAAACATTCACCTTACAGCAGTACTCAACACTGATTGCTGTCAGAAAATCTTTACAAATCCTTCATCACATGAATTAAGATTTAGCACAGCCATTACAAAATCACACTTTAGCATATTTGTTTTTACTTTGAGGTCATTCTGAGGATAAATGCAGATTTTAAATCATACCAAGAAATAGTTTAATAGCTAAGATACTGTTTTTGAAATCAAATTTGCATAGCTATGACAGGAAACACTGGCATCTTAAAAAATAAAGTATACAGTATCTTTCAGGAACCATTTTAGTAAGTATCTAGTAGTATCTTCTCAAGGGATAATAGTATAGAAATGAAACGTAGATATATTTTAGAATAGTCAATGTGCAGCTTAATAGCAGTATAGATTTACTGTCCTCTGAAAATTACTCCACATTCAGCCATTATTGTCAAAATAGCTGGCAACACTAAGTGATAACATCAGTATGTTGTTTAACCATGCAAAGCCACATTTTTTTTGTCTGCTTGACAGGACTATACAACAGGACTATAAATTAAGTACAATTCTCTCATACTGAACACCGGATGTTCAACATGGCACCTTATGGCAAATAACTCTCAGAGGATTTGAGAATTAGAATTGTTGCTGTCTACAAAGATATTTTAGAGGTTCAGTAACACCCTGAAATTTAGTTACACTACAGTGGTCAGGGTCATACAGAGGATTTCCAAGATGGGTTCCATTCAGAACAGGCCTTGCAAGGGTCGAGCAAAAAAGTTGAGTACTCGTTCTGTGCGTCAGGTGCAGAATCTTGCTTCAAAAAACAGATGCATGAAGGCTGCGAGCATTGCTTTAGGGTTGCAGAAGTAGAAGGTCAGCTTGTCAGTGCTCAGACCATACGCCACACACTGCAACAAGATGGTTTGCATGGGCATCGTCCCTGAAGGAAGCCTCTTCTGAAGCTGGCTCACAAGAAAGCCCGCAAACGGTTTACTGAAGACAACCTGTCCAAGAGCATGAATTACTGGAACCATGTGGTCTGATGAGACTAAGTTAAACTTGTTTGGCTCAGATGGTGTCTAGCATGTGTGGCGATGCCCTGGTGAGGATTACCGAGAAAACTGTGTCTTGCCTACAGTCAAGCATGGTGGTGGCAGCATGATGGTCTGGGGCTGCATGAGTGCTGCTGGTACTGTGGAGCTGCAGTTCATTGAGAGAAACATGGATTCCATTATGTACTGTACATTTTGAAGCAGAACATGATGCCTTCCCTCCAGAAACAAGGCAGAACAGTGGTTTTCCAACATGATAATGACCCCAAACACACCACCAAGATGACTACTGCCTTGCTGAGTAAGCTGAAGCTGAAGGTGATGGGGTGGCCAAGTGTGTCTCCAGACCTGAACCCTATTAAGCACCTGTGGGGCATCCTCAAGTAGAAGGTAGAGAAGTGTGTGTCTAACATCCAGCAGCTCCATGATGTTATTATAGAGGAGTGGAAGAGGATCTCAGCAACAACCTGTGCAGCTCTGGTCAATTCCATGCCCAGGATGATTAAAGCAGTGCCAGATAACATTGGTGCTAACACAAAATATTGAACTCTTTGGACAAGTTCACTTAGGGTGTACTCACTATTGTTGGCAGCTGTTCTGACAATAATGGCTGTATGTTGAGTAATTTTCAGGGGACAGTAAATGTATACTTCTATACAAGCTGCACATTGACTACTCTTAAATATATCCAAGTTTCATTTCTATAGTATTGTCCCTTGAGAAGATATACTAAAATGGTTGCTGAAATGTGAGATACTGTATATATAAACCAGAATAGTAAATAACCAGTGACTGAATGAGATTGTGTCTTATTCTGTGTCCTAAACTCCTAAAACATTGGTGTCTCATATATTCATAGTCAATGCAATTTTAGAAAGAAATAAATTAAATCTGTTACATTACATTACGTAACTCTGTTACATGTAACTAGTTACTCCCCAACACTGCAATCATCATTATGCCACAAAAGCTTTGTTGATTTTTAAGTCAATTTTTAGTCCATTTAGGTACTAAACTTGCTTTGAACACGTATTCTTTTCACACCTGTATTTTGTTGACTAAAACACCCAACAGGCCCTTTTTGAAGTCAGCAGGTAGTAATTCAGTGCTTGCAGATATGATCAGTAATTTTCCTGACGCATCTCTAACAAGCTTTTACGGTCAGTGATGGAGACGCAGTAATTACTGTCGCCGCTCCTCTCACTGATACTGTTTATTCATGATCTGTTTCATTTGTCACATTAATGACTAATCTTCAGAGCTCTCTTTATCCATCTGTGTCGTTTATCCTGCTCCACCTATCCTCTCAGATGCGGCTTCACAGTAGGGTAGATGAGCCTGACTAAATAGTTTCTGAGGCGGCGCATTCATGCGGGGGCCCTTACTCTTGCGCTAATGTGACAGAATGGGCCCCTATTCCCTCTAAGGGCCACAGGCTGTGGTGCCACTAACATCAAGTGACACTTAAATGACTTCCGAAAGCATTCTGGGCACTTTTTTTGTTATCCTGAAGCAAAGAAACAAGAGTTCGTCTTGCATCACTGTCAAAGGCCACTCTTGATGAGAAACGGCTTTTTGCTTGATATGTGCTCTTTAATTACTGGGAGGTTATTGTTTGACCTCTAATGGCTGAGCACTGACAGTTGGATGGTTAGGGCTGTAGCTATGTTTCTCAAATGTACCAGCGGTTTTGCTGCGCAGTAAATCTAGAGGGCTTGTGCACAGCAATGATTCATACTTAGTGTCATCTGAAAGTACTGTGCGTTGATAAATAATATGTTCCAGTGCTGCTTGCATAAGGGAGAAGGAGAACAAGAAGCGAGATGGAATGTTCCATTGGCTGGTTTGCCACGCTGATGACAAGCATACTTATAGTGGAATAGTTCTACTCTTTGAGTGCTATTTCATTGTTTATGAAAAAGATTTGCCATTCAGGCGAACCTAGACTTTGAACGTCTGAAGTCGTGGAGTCATTTTTCTTTTACCCTTCTCTGTTTGACTTTTCAATTAATACTTTTAATACAATATTGATCTGAAAGTTTTCAGTCTAAACTTGAGTGACTTTACACTATAGTTAATGAATTGACTAGGTTCCGTAAAGGGATAGTTCACCCAAAAATGTAAAATTCTGTCATGAATTACTCACCCTCATGTTATTTTAAACCCATAAGACCTTCATTCATCTTCAGAACAAAAATTAAGAGCTTTCTGACCCTGCATTGACAGCAATGCAACTGACACATTCAAGGCCTAGAAAGGTAGTAAGGACATCGTTAAAATAATCCATGTGATATCAGTGGGTCAACCGCAGTGTATGAAGCTTCGAGAATAGTGTTTGTTGGCAAAGATAGAAAAAAATAGAAAAAATAGCGACTTAATTCAACAATTTCTTAGCTTTCGTGTCAGAAATCTCCCAGATTTCGTCAAAAATATCTTTATTTGTGTTCCGAAGATGAACAAAGGTCTTGTGCGTTTGAAACGACATGAGGGTGAGCAATTAATTACATGATTTTCATTTTTAGGTGAACTATCCCTATAATTCCAGTTCTTACTATAAAACCATACAGTGACATTGTAAAGTATTATTGTGCTTTCAACTTAGTGGGCAGCTTTAGTTTGGGGGTGGTCATTGTTATAATTATTATATATGGTGATATTAAAATTCAGGCTAACACCAACAAGCAGATATTTTCTTGTTATGAATATTCAATTTTGTCTACGTAAATTAAAAAAAAAATGTGTTTGAATCTAGGCATCACAACATTATATTGCACAGCATAGAAAAAGGATATTCATTTGAGATTTGCCACAAAATTACATTTCACAGTGCTATTAAATTAGTGTTTATAAAGATACATTTAAACATTTATATCTCTTCGCTCTCAGCCAGTAGCCGATATGGTACAAATATATCATGTGTCCATAAAAGACCACAGGAGACCACCAATATATTTATAATGACTTTTTTACTCATAAACGTAGTATTGACCTTTAATAAAGCCGCTACGTGTTCATAAGCACCTGAAATGCAGGTCCAATTACATCTTGTAAAACCAGCCAATCGAATAACCAATTTTCAATGCTCTGATGGTGAAATGGGGTAATAAGCAATGATGAGAGGTTTTTTTTAATTATCTTGTCATAATTATATTTTCAACTTATTACTTAACACTCCATATGTCTATCTCATTTTCACACCCATAAGCTGTCTCCTGTGGGGTGCCCAAGGCTCCTGTGAACGGAGGAGTGCTTGCCATGGACTACTCAGTGGGTACACGTGTGACCTACTTCTGCAACGATGGCTACCGGCTGTCCTCCAAAGAGTTGACCAGTGCTGTGTGCCAGCCTGACGGCACCTGGAGCAACCACAACAAAGTCCCTCGCTGCTCAGGTACAGGCTCGCTCATAGAGATGCAGAAGCCCTTCGGCATGAATTTTACAGCAGATAAAGAGATCAAAAGAGGGTATAAAGGGAAGGAGATGGACCTGTACACAGAAATAACCGGCTTTTAATTGAGTATGTTTACTCTAGGTTGTGCATTAATTGTTCCAGCCTGGAAAATCTATTTTTTTAGGATATTTTAAGCAAGAGAAGCAAATGTTATGATACTGTTGTTGTCAGAGTTTATTGCTGATTTGGAATGTGTTATTAAAACATAATTTAGACAAACAGCTTTGGAGATTTCAGTCTTTTTCCCATTCAAGTAGGCTTGTATAGAAAATAGATGCCTGGGGCATAACAAGATGGCCGCTGAGTGAATCAGCTTGCCTTAAAGGGACTTTGAGAGTTCTCTTTGCTTCGGCTTTAATCGTAATTTATTTATGAGCCAATTATATATGCCAAAATGATGCCTCTGTTTTAAAAACGTGAACTGCCTACTTAGGCCACATTTTAAGGCATCACAAAGCCTGTTATTAAAGGCAGGGATCAGAACTGTTGCCTATTAAGACACATATGTGACCCAGGACCACAAAACCAGTCATGAGGGTCAGTTTTTCGAAATCATCTGAAAGCTAAATAAATAAGCTTTTTTTACTGATGCATGGTTTGTTATGATATTATGATAGGACAATATTTGGCCGAGATACAACTATAAAAAATTCTGGAATCTGAGGGTGCAAAAAAATGTTAATATTGAGAAAATCGCCTTTTAAAGTTGTCCAAATGAAGTTCTTACCAATGCAATGACCAATTACTTATCAAAAATTAAGTTTTGATATATTTACAGTTGGAAATTTACTAAATATCTTCATGGAACATGATCTTTACTTAATATACTAATTATTTTTGGCATAAAAGAAAAAAATATTTTTGGCTATTACTACAAATATACCCCAGCATCTTATGACAGGTTTTGTGGTTCAGGGTAACATATATTAAGGAAAATTCTAAAGCAGTGTTGCAATTATACTTTGTAGTAAATAATAATAATACATTAATACAGAGAGAGAAAAAAAAGATATAGCATTAAAATTAAAAATATATTATAAATATGATTTACTAACTTTCAAGCCATCCTAGGTGTATATGACTTTCTTCTTTAGACGAATATAGTCAAAGTTTTAGAAACAAATACAAGCTTTATAATTGCAGTGAATGGCTGTTGAGATTTGAGAAGTCCAATCAAGTAACTAGGTTAGTTATCATGCTGCCTTAGAAAGCAGCTACCTATGAAAATAGCATTGCAACTCAATAAATGTTGAAACAGAACTATAAAAAAAATGGCATTTAATTTTGAATATAGTTTTTGGTGTATTTGCTGCTCAGTTGTCGTTTGCCCAAGTATCGGATCTTTCTCTCTGGAACACGGAAGATGGCGGATCGTTAATGGTTCACATTATGAGTACAGGACCAAAATCATCTTCACCTGCGATCCTGGCTATTACCGCTTAGGCCCCGCCCACATTCAGTGCATGGCCAATGGTGTGTGGAGCTGGAAAAACGAAAGGCCTCACTGCCAAAGTAAGTGTGTAATTCAACTCTTATCCAACAGCTGTTTGGCTCTGTTAGTCAAATGTTTAAACCTTGCAGATTGTCCTTGTTTGTTTTACCCTTTCTCTTCTCTCCGCAGTCATCTCATGTGGGGATCTGGCCACGTCTCCCAGTGGCAAGAAGATTGGAACTCAGACCTCCTTTGGGGCCACAGCCATATTTACATGTGACAATGGATATATGCTAGTGGGATCAACTGTGAGAGAGTGTCTATCTTCTGGTCTGTGGAGTGGAACAGAGACGCGCTGCTTGGGTAATGTGGTGTACATTCACTGCTGCTGTTCACATCTGTTGTTTCGGGCATGTTTGCCTGGCAGTGGTCCAACTTGATTTTTAAACCTTGTTAAGTGTGACAGAATCATCAACATCCTAGTTATAATATATATATAAAAAAAAGTTGTTTAAACAATATCCGATTTCATATTAACAAGCATATCGCAAAAAAACAAACAAAAACACACTTATCTTATTCAGGTCAGTATTAAATAAAGGATTGACAAGTTTGTTTAATTTTTTCTTATCTCTTACCTCTTATCTCTGTAAATAAAAAAAAAAATGTTAAGAAATACAATACGCTGATGACGTTTTGTATTCTGTACTTTTTTTCATATATTTCCTTAATGGCAATTTTGTGATTTGTTTAACTAATACACATTTTATTTAACATCTTTATCACAGACTAAGGCAGAAAATATTTGTACAGTTTCTATAGGACTGCATCATCCAGATACTTTATTTATTACCTGGAGATGATTTGAAAAACATATATTATTATTAATTTTAGTCACAGTATTCCTGGCACATCCTACTTCTAGGAGTCTGTTTTGGACTTTCTGCATGACTGCGCTCTCCGTCTTCGAGTATGATAATCAAATACGCCCAGTCGGATTTTTTTATAGAAAGATTAAAAATACGGGACAAATAAGGGAAAATATTTAAACAAGATGATAGCAGGATAGAATGGTAAAAATTTTAATGAATCGGTTGAATGAATGACACAATGACTCATTAATGCATTGATTTGCCGCCATCTACTGGCAATTTTAGGTTTATATTTAAAGCATAGGTTTTTTTTTATCTTTTTTCCAAATAATTTTAAATATCAGTATTTTTTTCTTAAAACATCAAAACATTATTTATGCATTTGTAGCTGCATTAAACAGTCTGTGTAAATGAATCTAAATGCCACTTCAAATGCAGATTCTGTGCCACCTCTGCATTGCAAACTCAAATTTTGTTGATAATGATTTTATTTGATTGGTAACATCCTTATAGTGTCTTACAATTTGAATTTATTGATAAATTAAAGAATTTGACACAAAAGATGATGCATGCATTTATTTAGATTTGAAAAAAGGCCTAATAAAGGTAAAAATCTGCAAACTAACCACTGTATATATTATAGCACACCCCTAATTTACAAGTTTGTGCTTAAGTTTTATGTTTATTTTTACTTGACCACATTTTGTAATTAATGTCTTCACTATGGAATAATATAAATGGAAGTGTGAATGTTTGTGTGTGTGTATACATTTTTCTTTTACAAATAGAAGGTTCAAAAGATCAGCAAACGTTGCTGAATAACAGTATTAATTTCTTATATAATAAACCATACCGACCCCAGACGTTTGAACGGCAGTTCAGAATACACACACATAGTATCTAAGTGCTTGAAGTGCGTTTGACCTCAATCATGTTTCTTTCTCCTGCTCCACTGAAGGTCTCACTTTTTTGAATTTACATGCACTCCACTAAACACTTAATTACATGAAGCAGTTCGTCTCTCTAAAAGCATTGGATGTTAATATTTTACAGTGTAATGTAGCTGCTGCTCAGACCTCTCACTTTAATCACTCTCTCTTCTCTTTCCTCTCCTTTCAGCCGGCCACTGCGGTTTACCCGAGCAGATCATCAACGGTCAGGTGATCGGGGAGAACTTCGGCTACCGAGACACGGTAGTGTACCAGTGCGTCTCCGGCTTCCGCCTCATCGGCTCCTCTGTGCGCATCTGCCAACAAGACCACAACTGGTCCGGACAGCTGCCCATCTGCGTCCGTGAGTTTGGGACTCGTGCTTTTCTCTCTCAGACAAGCTGTGGAAAATTACTGAATCCATGAGCAGATTCATTCAGACAGAGGGGCTAAAGCACCACATGCTGAGTGAAAAAATAGACACAATCATTTATAGTTTAGCTAGAGCTGTTCATTTCACACAGTAAGTTAGTAAAATACTCATGCATGCAATTAATTCTGATTAATCAATACATGCATGATGTCATTAATTCAGTTAAAGCTTTGAATCAATCGACAGCCCTAATTTTAGCACATTACTGTTGCAGTTTTTAACTACTACTATATCTAGGACACAGAGAGTAACTCTATTGCAGACAAGCATAAGGGGACATGACATCATGACACAGACACTCCTCAGAGCTCTGTTTCTCCTTCTTAAATGGCACTGGCATTTAAAGTATCCACCTTAAGAGCCCTCTGAATTTAGGGAGCTATTTATATTAAAAAAATGTGCCGTCACTGTCATCTCCCACTGCACAGTGACACACTGGGTCCACGCTCACAGCCTACATTTATCAGACACGCACTGCAGCAAGTCTGCCTCACTTCAATGGGGGCGTTTATTTGTTTGAAGAACATTTAGACGAAATGAGCTGATAAAAAGGAGCTGCAGGGAAAGGGGTGAAGTAACTCTCACCAAACGCTGCAGTATTTGAGGCCACAGGATTTATCCACATCATCTCCCAGTTTATTAAAGAAATAGTTCACCCAAAAGGGCAAATTCTGGCATTTTTTGGATGAACTATCACTTTCAGGGACATAGGTGAGGGTGAATTGTCGGGGCTGATCCTAGGTTTTTATATTGTGAAAGCTGTGAAACACAGTAGCGTTATCTACTTGTAGAAAATCAGCAAATAGTTTAAAGTTGGTCGTTTTCAAGCGATGGGTTGTGACCTAAAGTGGGTTGTATGCCTAGCTCGCTTGAGATAAAAATCCTCGGGAAAACAGTTTGAGAACCACTTTGGTAATATTTGACTGTCATTTGATTTGATTCAACTTTCATTCATGTGGCATCTCCTGCATGATCTTTTAGAGAATAGCAGTCAATTACGATGAAAACAGGGCTATTGAGACGTCTCTTTTGATAATGGTGATCGTTGCTTCTCCAATACATTACTTTAACATGGCGTCTGAAACAATCACAGAGCTGTTTTGCATCTACAAACCATCTCTCACTTTCTGAAGTGGAATCAAGCAAAAGGGAAGAAAGCTCATTTTAATGCCAGACAAATTGCACTATGCTTTGTGAGTCCTCAATGGATCTAACCAACAGCAGCTGACACACTTGATGTATTAATCGTTTACTCGATTTAAAGACCCCCATGAAATGAATAAATATGGGAGTTTTTTGCAGTTCTTTAAGTTTCGGGGGCTATTTGTTTGTATCAGTTTTCACAAAACACATTTTTAGTATATGAAGAGTTCAGATGCAAAAGCCTTTAAATCCATCTGCATTAAAAAATGCATTTTTATCAGGCTCTGATGTATAGGTTTCTAGGTAAGTACTGGTACTTCTGATTGGGCTGAGGGTGGGATTTTAGCGAGTTTGAAGTAAAAGTATTTGATGGATATATGTGTCAAGAGCATTCATTCAGTCATTCAATCATTATCTCATGACCGAGATGGCTTTTAGCTGGTTTTGCATCTGAACTATATATATATATATATAATATAATATAGTATTTTTCTTTTCTAAAAGAAACATCCACAATTTTGTCCAATCAGATGCTTTCTAGAATTAAAAGGTCCCCTTTAACCTACCTTTGATTAACAATTTACAAGTAGTATGTCTTTTTTTTGACTGTGATGTAAATTAAAGGCTGTTTAAAAGCCCTTACTTCCTATTTTAGTGGGAAATATGTCAACACAGGAAAGCAAACCATGGTCATCAAGCGATTTCAGGGGTTTTGTCACATGTATGCTATCTACATTTCACAAGCTTTGCACTACAAGCTAAAATCACAGCTTGTGGGATACAAAAAAAGAGGGAAATGTGTGGGTACATTTCCAGCTATTTTAGTATACAGTGATTTGGTTGGAAATTTAGGCGACGGAGAGTCTTTAAATGAAAGGGAAATTGCCTCCGTGCAAAGAGAAACAAATTACAACTGTGATTATGCAAATGAACTGTGGCTTTTTATGAGTGCAGAAAAGACGCATGGTGAGGAACAAAATATACTGTAGCCTGGAAGAGCTATTACAAAAGCAAATATACCTCTAAATGTGACATATCAGCAAGAGAAATTTCACTTTAATTAAATAAGGGCCCTTCAGGAGCTCGGTATATGAATTAGGAGTTAATCAGCACACATTGTGGAGGCCCATGGCGAGACACGTGAGGATTGGCCTGTCGTTTTCAGCTTACAAGTGTATTCACAATACACAGTAGATGATAACAACTTGCACTGCTAACGTCAGCTCTGTATCTGATACTGATTGACAGTTTAGGTCTAATACTTTCCCCATGTAAATGAAGTAAACTCAACCTGGCGTGTAATTAAAAGGCAGTATGTTGTTGTTAGATTGATTTACATTGCTGTCTGTATGTACTCTGATAAACGATAGGATTTGAGCATCTAAACTGAACATCAGAGTGACAGCTCTCACCCGAAGGCATTGAGTGTGAATCTTCTGTTTACAGCATGCACCGCTTCATTCAGCCAGCAAATGCCTGCAATTGAACACAAATGGTACAGTGTTGCCCATTGCTATTAGAACAGCGGGACTTCATTGGGCTAATGTTCCCTTCACACATAGACTGTTACAGAGCTACTAAATGAGACACCTTCAGGCAAAATGTCTTGATGTGCAATACATACAAGTGTGTTTTTATGGATTTTCTTTATGCCATGTATAATCTACCTAGTCTAATGTTTGGTCTTTGTAAGATTTTTTCATGCATTGGAAATGATTCCAGTGTCACATGGCTCTTGAGAAATCATTCCAATATGTTGATTTGGCACTGAGAAATATTTATTGTTATTATCATTAAAGGATTAGTTCACTTCCAGAATAAAAAAATCCTGATAATTTATTCATCCCCATGTCATCCAAGATGTCCATGTCTTTCTTTCTTCAGTCCAAAAGTAATGAAGGTTTTTAAGGAAAATATTCCAGGATTTTTTTCTGTATAGTGCACTTCAGTGAGGTTCAACGGGTTGCAGTTTCAATACAGCTTCAAATGATCCCAGTTGAGGAATAAGGGTCTTATATAGCGAAAGGATTGGTCATTTTATTAAAAAAAAAAAAAAATGTATGTACCTTTTAACCACAAATGCTCAACTTGCACTAGCTTTGTAATGCTCATCTACATCTTCACACATTACATAATGAAGTTGGAAAGGTCATGTGTGGTTAGGTCTTTGTCTGTGTACTCTGGTTCAAAAAAGTAGGGTAGGGTGAAAATTTCATTTTCTCCTCCAACTTCAAAATCATCTGACATTGTTTTACCTTTTTTTGTAAAGGGTGTTTGACTGTCTTTACAAAGGGCCGGTACTTCCACCTATGTCACACGTGACCTTTCCAACTTGACTATGTAATGCATGAAGTTGTCGATACAGAGCTAGTCTAAGACAAGTATTTGTGGTTAAAAGTATATTCATTTTTATATAAAAAAAAAAAATGACAGATTGTTTCACTAGATAAGACTTTTATTCCTAAGCTAGGATCATGTAGAGCCCTTTGAACCTTTATTATTGAAACTGCCTTCAACTACTTGATCCCCATTGAAGTTTACTACATGTAAAAAAAAATCCTGGCATGTTTTCCTCAAAAACCTCACTTCCTTGTCGACTGAAGAAAGACAGACATTTAAATAGTAAATTTTCAGGAAATATTCAGGGAATGAGCTAATCCTTTAATGTTGAAGACAGCTGTGCTCTTAATACTTGATATAGTATTCTTTATTACTAAATATAAAGGTAAAATAACAGTATTTATTTAAAATAGATATTTGTGTAACTATGTAAGTTTTCACTGTCGCTTTTAAGTTAATGCATTCTTAATAAATGTATTCATTTCTTTAAAAAAAAAAAAAAACAATGAGACCAATGCATTTTATACTGTTTGCATTTTTTTGATTTTCTGTACATATTCTGTAATTTTTTTTCCTGTAAATTTTTAAGTCCATAAATTCAAAAAACGTTTGTTGCACAATTATAAGGTGAAATACAATGAAAAACATTAATGCGTTTTATTTTATCCTTAGATTCTTACTGATTCCAAACAGGCATTTCCAGGCATTAAAAATAAATATACATTGACCATTATATGTACAATTTTCAGTAACTGGCCCAAAACTCTCGCACTAACTGTTCCATCTTTATCATTGAGCCCTGCCTTTAAAGGATTACTCCATTCCAAAATGAACATTTTGTCATTAATCACTTACCTCAATGCCATTCCAAACCCGTAAAAACTTTGTCTGTTTTTCTGAATAAAATTTAAGATATTTTGGATGAAAACCGGGAGCTTTTTGGCTGTCCCATTGACTGCCAGGTAAATAACACTGTCAAGGCCCAGAAAAGTATTAAAGACGTTGTCAAAATAGTCCATCTACCATCAGCGGTTCAAGCTTACTTTTACGAAGTTACAAGAATACTTTGGAAAGTATCCACTGGACGCAAACAGCTGTTCTGTGTCAGCCGCAACACACGGATATGTTTTCTACGTTTATTTACGCTGTTTGCGTCCAGGGTATACTTTCCAAAAGTGGCCAAAAGTGTGCCAAACTACTGATGGTAGATGGACTATTTTGACGACGTCTTTCATACTTTTCTGGGCCTTGATAGTGTTATTTACATGGCAGTCAATGGGACAGTCACAATGCTCCCGGTTTTCATCCAAAATATTTTAAATTGTGTTCCAAAGACGAACAAAGCTGTTACAGGTTTGAAACAATATGGGGGTAAGTGATTAATGACACAATTTGAATTAATTGGAGAGTCCTTATAAATGCCTACATGTGATAGTGTCAGTGAATAAAACCTGCCTTCGTTTCTATTCATTGAAATTTAGACTGTAGTGCCAGTTTTGAATTGCCTTTTTATCAAGGAGAACCCGAATCTGATTTATTGCTTTTGAGCTGGCAACTTACCAAATAAATGATTAGAAATTACAGAGGGAAAATGAACTAATTTCCCGCAGTGACCAATCAATATAAAGGGCACATCTATTTTCTCCCGTAATTTAATCACGCTCTAAAAATGTTTCCGTCATCTAATGCGTACCTGTTGTGAGAACTCATCCCACAGTGCTTCACACAATTTATTTTTTAACATGGTGCTTATATGCCATATTAAAACGTCTCACTCTTGTCATCTCTAGCTATCAGCTGCGGACACCCGGGGAGCCCCATCTATGGGCGAACCGTAGGCAACGGCTTCAACCTGAATGATGTGGTGAGCTTCTCCTGCAACATGGGATACGTGATGGAGGGCCCTTCTCGGGCCCAGTGTCAGGCCAACCGACAGTGGAGCCAGCCACCACCAACATGTAAAGGTGGGGAGAAAAGTTAAGTCTTTTATTCACACGGAGCTTTGCCTGATCCACCGCCTGATAAAATGAAAGCACCGCAGTGCACTCTGTGGGTAAGGAAGGGAGTAGCGGCTGTTGCGATGTTGCTAAGTGGCTGCCAGTTGCGGGGTTTGGTGGCTGAAAGTACACTTACAAAAATGTCATTGATGATGCCTAGTAAGGAAACACAGTGTTATACAGTTGTTATACTAAAATGTTGTGCCAATAGACTATAGACTGCATGTTCTGTGATGATTCATTCTGCATGGGTGCAATCACTTGTTATGGCATGATACATGATACTAACAGTTTGCGTGAAATTATATTTAAAAAACTATATTATAAAACTAAATGGAATTATTTATTTTTATTATTTTAATAATACAAATTAAATGTATAATATTAAATCATATTTGTATGATATATATGGGTCATTCTATAATTAGGGGTACATTTAGCATTTGACAATGTGAAGTAAAATGTTTTCCATTATCCCAAAAACCCAAACATGACCTTACATAGCTTCTTTGAAACTATCTATGTTGTATAAAGTGCTGTATAAATGAAGGTGATGTGTAGGAATATGTGCATCATCTATGTTTGCCTTTACTGGGTAACATAGTTGACAGTAACTTAGTTGACATTTTAGGGTTTTGGGCCTAGAACTCAACATGGAAGCCTAGAACAACTGAGCATATGCTATGTTTAGAAATATATTTTCATAAACAAAACATTAGTTTTAGTTCAATTGTCTTGTTAAAATTTGCAGCAGTAACACTTGGGTGACACTATTGACATTGAATTAATCTACTCTTGACACAGGTTTGCTAGTTTAACCAATATTAGGGGAAAGAGAGAGAATATAACTTCTAGTGTTTCATCCATGTGCTTGTAGAGGAAATATTATCATACTAAAAATATAATTGTGTACTAGAAAATTAAGCATCGGGGCTTTATATTGATGAAAATATACTTCACGGACATGAGATGTACCCACAATTATAGAATGACCCATATATATATATATACAGGGGTTGGACAATGAAACTGAAACACTTGGTTTTAGACCACATTTAGTACAGTGTTGGGCCTCCTTTTGTGGCCAATACAGCATCATTTCGTTTTGGGATTGACAAATACATGTCATGCACAGTAGCCAGAGGGATTTTGAGCCATTCCTTTTCTAGAACAGTGGCCAGGTCACTATGTGATTCTGGTGTAGGAAAACGTTTCCTGACTCGGTCCTCCAAAACATCCCAAAGTGCCTCAGTAATATTCAGATCTGGTGACTGTGCAGGCCATGGGAGATGTTCAACTTTACTTTCATGTTCATCAAACCTCTCTGTCACCAGTCTTGCTGTGTGTATTAGTACATTATCATCCTTATACATGGCACCACCTTTAGGGTACAATGTCTGAACCATTGGGTGCACATAGTCAACCTTCACACTTTGCTCTTACTGGTGGAATGTGAAATAAGTGAAGATTGGCCACCAGGCTGTGCAAATATAGCCATGAAACCTCCAACACTATATTGGCCAGTGTTTCAGTTTCATTGTCCAACTCCTGTATATATATATATATATATATATATATATATATATATTTCAATTATATGTATAAAAAAAATTGAATTATTACAGTCTTGATTGGTCCTTTTTCTAAGATTCAGATATTTTTATCGTCTCTTAACAGTATTTTTGGATGTGGATGACTGTGACACATACTAAAAATGGCAAATTCTCATTCTGCATGCACTGCATGCGTGGAGCATCTGACCTACTTGTTTCCACCGAAGTCACTTGCTTAGTGCTTCTGCCAAATAACACATGTCTCCGTTTCTGTCCTCTTCCTTTCTTCTCTTTATTTAGTTGTCAATTGCTCTGATCCTGGGATTCCAGCCAACTCTATCAGGCAGAGTAAGATCGAGCATGGAAACTTCACCTTCGGCACGGTGGTATTCTACGACTGCAACCCCGGCTATTACCTGTTTGGCTCACCTGTCCTCACCTGCCAGCCCACGGGTCAGTGGGATAAACCGCTGCCCGAGTGTATCGGTACGTTTCTGGCATCTTTCAATGAAAACTTGGCAGTGGCATTGTGGTGCTAATTACTATTCATTCCTGTAATTGAGGGGAATTAGTTGCACGACCCTCTTCCTGCTGCTTAAGATCAGTGGTTGTAATTGAGGGACAGGTGGAACACAGATTTTCGTGGCAGATTAATTAGCGATGTCAGGTTTTAATTTTTTTTATCTAAACCCTGCTTTATTACGTAAAAGTTGAAACACAGCACCTCCTCAGGCCGCGTACAGCTCAGTAAGACACGTTCGGCAGCAGCTGCGAAGTCGACGGGACCTGAGCTTACATTTTGCCCTGACAAGACTCCCTGCTGTCAGAGATGCCCTTTCGCCCAGTCGCCACTTCTGCTTTGTGCGTCTGCATAATCTTCCCTGTAGTTTTACATGCTTGATTCTAACACCAGTTGCTAGGCTCTATGAATACCAAAGTGACCCTACAATAAAAATGCTGACGTTTGCTTGAAGTCTAGGTCTATATGAAAGGTGTTTATTGTTTCTCAACTGGATATGAGATTGGTACTCTTTACTCAATGCTTTATTTATATTCATGTGTGCTCACACCTGTCTGTGAACATTTCTGCTGACATACAAACACATAAATATACAACTGACAGTAGATGAGACTTTTTTTTACCTTTATTGTTTTGACTATTATGTTGTATGTTGTTATACATCTAAACATAAAGACTGTATCCATTCAAATTACATTACATAAGTTTTTTATAGTGCTTTCAAATCAATTAATCGTGATTAATCACATCCAAAATAAGTAAGTTTGTGTTTACATAATACACGTGTGTGCTGTATTTATATGTACATGCATAGTATTATTATTATTATTATTATTATCAAAATTTATTTGAAATAGGACCATGTACAATTTTAACATAAATGTTTTCATTTCATGCATTGTACCGAATTTAGTCGACGGCTAGTCAACAACAACATGAAACAACAAACACATACATTAGTACTTATACACATCCTATCAGAGCCACAAAGAACGGCAAAAATAATGTCCAATTAAAACACTGCCATCTCAGAGTTGAGTAGTACACATATACATATATTACATAAACACAAACTTTTATTTTGGATGTGATTAATCAATTTGACAGTACTCGTTTTATATATATACTTTTAATATTTAACTTTTAATAACATTTTAATGAAATATACATATATTATAAACCCAAACTTTAATTTTTTGGATTAATTGATTTAATAGCACTATTTTTTATGTTAGCTTGATGATGTTTCTGTGCTCTTGGAAGGGCCATAATTCTTAATACCATTTTAATTAAATGAAGATTAAATTATATTAAATTATATATTTTTTATAACTATAAATTACATTCATTATTTCATACAGATTATTATTCATTTATATTAATTTTAAATAAATGAATATCAATGAATGTAATATGTTCTCATTTTCATTATAGTGTGCACAAGCAGTGAGGTCTGGGCAAACTTTTTAGAAAGTGCTGATTATAGTGCTCCTACAGGACGCTGAATTAGTACCGTAATCATTGAGATTAACTGGAGCAATCATATAATTAAAAGTAAAGAGCAGCTTTGTTTCAAATCCTTTTTTGTTTTAGTATAATCATATGCAACTTGTTAATGCATACCGAAGGAGTGTTTGCCAATCCAGTAACCGTTTGTCGCATTTTTCTTTGCCTGCATGTGTATCGGATAGTGGTGGACTGTGGACATCCTGGATCTCCTCCTAATGGAGTGCTGAGCGGGGACAAATTCACCTTTGGCGCCACGGTGCGCTACAGCTGCACGGGTGGCCGGCAACTGAAGGGCGAGTCCTCAAGAACCTGCCAGCTCAACGGCCATTGGAGCGCACCCATGCCCTTTTGCTCAGGTAGGACGGACGCACACATCCATCAACGCTCTCTGCACAATTAAAGATGCTAAGAGCCATTGCATGCTGCCTTAGAAGAGATTTAGGAAATTGTTAGCTTCATGAAGTGTATCGTTTTTGTCATAGTCATTGTATTTGCAAAGATGATTAGTTGGGTTCAATTGTACCACTGCATAAACATCTCTGCTGTTAACATCACAGATTCAGAAGCTGTTTGTGTTTGTGCACACATACAAGGGCTCTGTTAACCCTAATTGACCTATCGCTAGGCCCCCGTCCCACTTAGTTACTGTTGCTACCTCTGATAAACAAACAGATTTTCCCACTGTTTTATAGTGACAGCTGTCAGTGTGAAACCTCTTGTCCAAAGATGTTTTTGATCAATTTTGAACACAGAAGGCCCACCTCTCATTGAGGAGCATTCAAGTAGGGCTTTAATAAGCCATGGAGAGATATATAAATCATTTTAAAATAAATATGGTGTGTAACAATTAATTTGGAAGCGAGGGTTTACAGATCGTAATGCAAACGGAAGAAATCTCATGTTACCGTCGTCATGATCGCAGATGACAACATCCAGGATCAACACTGTTCATGTACCGCAGTATAAGATTAATTATTTAATATTTAACTAGTTTAATATGGAGAGGCACTGAAATGTAGACCTTCGTTTATGCGTTTTTGACTTACACTGTACATGACGTGAGAATAGTTAGCTGAGGTTTGTACGTCAACATGGGCTCACTAACTTTAACGTTAGCTAATTTTAGCCAGAGATATTAACGATATTTACAGACATTACCTGCTTGAGCAGATGAAAAAGGCCACTTAATGAGAGTATGACAACCAGAAAATAAACATTAAATAATCAAATAAATTCCAAATTCCATTGCCAATCTTCTCAGGGTACCTGAAATCAGTGTTACAGATACCTCAGGCACATTGTTTTATTATTTTTGTAGCATAAACACCATTAAAACGATGAGAGCTTCAGGTCTACCAATGTTTCTCTATGGTGCTGCAACCTACAGGTGTCCGAGTTCCATCTCAGTGCAGCTGATACTCAGCTGCCATTGGCTCATCTGCGTTCTATGGGCGGGGCTTACCGATAGGTCAATTGGGCCCAATACCTATAGCAATGACATCATCAATCAACTCTGTCTAGCATGTGCTGACAAACTTAGCTGCTTCCACAAGGCAATCTTGTTTTTCCTTTCCTTTGTAGGTTGCAAAAAAAAAATATGAGACTATGTAACAGTTATTTGCAGTGCAACTAATTTGATTGGGCAGGCGGTATTCCAAGACAATATTTTGCAAAACAGTTTTGGATCAGTCCGTTGCCTGTGTGCGCAACAGTTCCTGCTTTGGCTTCTTTTGTAAATATTTTCTCTGGCAGAATGAGCAAAATAGTTGTCAATGTTGTGTTTGGAATGTAGTTTACTTGATATTTTACGACAGTTATTTCTAGTCGTCTTTTAGTCCTCAGCCAATTTGATTGGCTGAGCTGCGTTCCAAGAGACTTGATATACAATCCAACTCTGGGTGTTGTTACTGTTTGTATCACTCTGCTTTTGTATGTGTTCCAACTGAATTTCAGTCTGTGTATTAGTGGTGGACTTTTTTCAGTAAGTCTTTCTGTACATTATACAATACTATTTGTATTTTCAACAACAACAAAATGGCTTTTATTGCAAGGTGTCAGTAGGAGATATTAGGTTTACCTTTTCAAACATTCCTTTTGCCATTACTTGTAATAATCAACATAGGCTCATTGGAAATACATGCCTCTATGTTACATTTTTGGGGTAAGCAAAAAAAATTATTTCAAACAGGAAACAAGATTATTTTGCTTACCCCATTTAAGAATTTTAAATAAGAAAAGCATTTTTTGCAGTGTATAACTCTACCCTAAAAATTACCCTGGCATTTCCAAGCTTTAGAATGGCATAGGCGGGCGTTTCTCTTCATCAGTCCAAAACAAGTCCAATAAAGTGCATCCATCCATAATAAAAAGTGCTTCACACGGCTCCGGGGGTGAATAAAGGCCTCCTGTAGTGAATCGATGTGTTTTTTAAGAAAAATATCTATATTAAAAATGTAAGAATCACTGGTCTTACTCCAGGCGGATGACATAGGATGTCGACGTTGCGCATGAGCCGGTGAGTCTCGTGAAAACCAATGTTTGTTTACAGGAGCAAAAGAAGCAAAGTTTCCTTATTTTAGCAAAGGAAAACCAGTCTTCTCTTGGTTTATATCAAAATCCTCCATCATTTTCCTTTACAAATCATTTTGAACTTCTAATTTGTGACCGTTGTTTTGTTTAAATCTCTCCACGGCACGTATGGATATATATGGATATTTTTCTTACAAAAGCGCATCGATTTGCTACATGAGGCCTTTATTCACCCCCCAGAGCCATGTGATGCTTTTTTTTATGGATGGATGCACTTTATTGGACTTGCTTTGGATTGATGAAGAAAAAAACACCCGCCCATATCATTCTAAAGCTTAGAAAGTGGCAGGACAATTTTTAATATATCTCCGATTGGATTCATCTGCAAGAAGGAAGTGAACTAACCCTTTAAATTTATGCTTCACTTATTGACTTCTGCATGAAGTGATTCCAACCATATCGTTCCTAGCTGTTGTTATCATTATAGTTGTGATGTGGACTTACCTATTCTTATAGAATCAGAATGATTTTTAAAACTTTAGTTATAGTAATCGTCTTTGGTGTCAGTAGACAATTACACAGTATTAAAGGGATAGTTCACCCAAAAATTAAAACTCGGTCATTAATTACTCACGCTCATGTCGTTCTAAACCCATAAGACCTTTGTTCATCTTCGGAACATAAATTAAGATATTTTGAAATCCAAGAGCTTTCTGAAAATCGTCTGTGTGACATCCAACCGTAATTTTAGGAAGCTACAAGAATACTTTTTTGTGCTCATAGAAAATAAAATAAAAAAATAACAACTTCATTCAATAATTTCTTCTCTTCTGTGTCAATCTTCAGCAAGTCGATTGTGGTCTAAGATGTTAAACCTACTGACTGTTTTTGCTAAAATCTGGCTGGTCACTGGTTCAAAATGGAAGATGGGTCACAGACTAAAGTCTCTGACATTTCTTACCAGTTGCAGCAAATTTATTCTTGAGGATAAACCCCTATTCCAATTCCCCATCATGTGTAGCTTGCTAAACAGGAATACCACACATGCAGACTTGTAATAGACTGAATTAGCATGCAATTTGTTTAGTATCTTTCCTCTCTGAATGCATGGGTGTATTTATTCCTTCAGGGCTTATGTTTATGCACAGCTTGAGTTAGAAATACATTTACCTTCTATAAACAGTCTGTTCTGCCTCTGCTTTTTTATTTAATTAGTCATTTTATTAGTCGTTTAAGTGCTGGAGATTCTCAGAAAATAGCTTGGTTGTACAATCACAGTTAACAATTGCTGGGATATAAGTTTGGATGACTTCCAAGCAGCAAAATGTCTTCAAATAAGGCTTGTGTGAGAAGAAACTCATTGAACGCCCAGCAAGGCCGTGAGAATCCGCCCCAGTGGCAGAACCATTAACTCAGCAGAGGTTTGAGACGCCGGGGCTGTTAACACTCACCTGCTGAGAGACATGGCCAGGACTCCCTGTGATTGTCCGATGACTATGTAAATGAAGTTTACGGCTGAAAAATCGGCTTGTGGGGCGCCGCCTTAAGCCTGCGTCTGACATCTGTGAGGTGTATAATTAATCTGTGGGTTTGCTGTGCTGGTTTTTTTATACATTTCCCGTGCTTCTTATTGAGATTTCATGCACACAGACACAGCTGCAGGTGGCCATGTCTGTTTATGTTGTGTAGTCCTTACAACAGGAACAGGGGACTTTTGAGCTGCGGAGGCCAGACCGAACATGCACATTTCACAATACCCCACCGTCTCACTTCCATTGTTCATTCCGTAAATGGAAAGGAAAGGCTTGTACTAACTGGGAAAAATCCAGAGGGGAACCTCAAAGGGCTCCACATGTGGGTTCGTACACCCACACGTAGCACGAGTTTTGTTGAGCACCAAATATGGCTTAGAGAGATTTTACATAAGCCATACGCCATCCGTGCACAAAACGCTCTGCAAGGCCACTTCAAACAGTTCTGAACTCGGTGTGCTAGCGGCAGCTGAGCCTTTGTCACATAGTATTATTGCGAATCAAGGACCCCTGTGTCCAAAGCCTCACCTAACTCTTATTCTCCAACACTGTCACATTGTCCTTGGGGACCTTAAAAGGAATTAAATATAAACACGCAGGAAAGGCACGGAGTGAGAGAACGGCTCAGTCACTGGCATTTTGAATGGTTTTATGCCATATACTCTGGTTCAGTGAGCTCAACAAGTCCTTCCCGCTGCGTGGAATTGTCTGCGTATGATTGTGCCCTTTAAAAAAAGATTTTGTGCACCAAAGCGCTGACTTGGTAGAGGAGGACTCGACTCTCTCCCTCTTACAAAATACTCCATGTTTGTATGCTCTGTATTGAGATGGAGCTGTTGAATTATTAGAAATTGTCCTGAAGGTTGTGCTGCTTTTTGTATAAGCCTGTAGAATGAACTTTGATTGGTTCGGTTGATTGTAGTGTCCTTGTGTTTTTAATCTAGCCATCAGAATCATTGTTCATGATAAACACTTGATGTGCAATTTTGTTTTTCAAGATATAAATTAGTCCATTGTATTTAAGATTGTATAAGAAGGGGTCCAAATGACCACAGATGGCATTTGTTGATGTGTGTGTGTAAGAGGACTATGAATTGGTCTAAAATACTGTCTGTGACCGTTCAGCTCTACTTTTGTAATCAGCAATGTCACTGCTGTGACCGTTAGTAAGATGTGCTTACTGTACGGACTTAAGTTGTTAAAATGAAAAATATATTACTACATTATGTTGCTACTATAGTACCTTTTGATTTGTACTAAAGATTGTCTATTGGCGTGTTTCTTTTTAGCATACACATCGAAATAACCATGATGTAATTTAGTAGAGCACTAAGTGAATTAAAGAACAACTTGAAAAAACAATGTTCACAGTAATGCCCAACATGCCTCATCTAGTCCCAACACAAATGGATTAAGTCAACTTCCGTTTGACAATTTTAAATTGATGGCACGCAATGAAATTACGCTGTGACAAAATGTTCAAGAATTGTGTTGCATTAGCTCATTTTAATTAACCAAATTGCACAAGCAGGAAAAATCCATTTTTGAGTGCATGTTGCCTCTGATCTCCAACTCTCGTTGAAAACAAATCACTTCTGCTCACTTTGTCATTACAAATCACCATCAGTGTGAATGTACCTAGATAGATGACATGTTGCTGGAAACTTTCAGACGGCCTTTGCATAAATGTGACTCTCAGATGCACTTTGCATAATTTTTAAACACCCACTGTTTATCCATTAAACCTGCGTTAAGTGTCTGTGACCCATAAAGCATGAATACAGACATTGTCTCTTTCCAATTCCACTGTATATGCTCCAATCCTCTACAGAGATCCATGACCCAGAAAGGAGGAGGCAGAGAGAGAACAACAGCTAGACAGAAAGAGAAATCTCTCTTCCTCTTGGTCCTAGGAGGCTTTATTCTCCTTCCTGGTACTGTTCATCTGCCTCCAGGGTTTTCTGGGTTTCATGGCAGAAAATCATAGCAGCGCAACTTCATCCTTTTTCCTGTGTGCTGTGCTGAAGGCGTTTGTACACACAAACATGCGCTCACGCAGGGGACTGCAGACTGTTAGAAAGGACTGAGTTGATATTTTTGTGTGTGCATCTGTTGCACGAGCAGCTCTTGAGATCAGTTAGCGATGTCCCGTGCTGTTTTACAACCTTTTGTTTTAATAAGTGCCCAAACGGTAGCTATTACAAGCCTTTGACCTGGTTGTCGGCCTCTTCTAATTGCCTGCTTCCAGAGCGCAGCCTCCAAGGTAAAGCCTGCCGAAGTTATGAAATGATCCGACCCTCTTAAAATCAACAAACAACCATTTACACTTTGCCCCCTGAAACAGCCTGATACCCAATTAGCACATATACTGGGCTGCATCAGTGAGGGCTTTAGTGTCCACCTGGTGGGAAGATCTTCTGTTCTCTGCCTGCTCACACCTGAACTTCCTGTGGTCCAATTAGAGCGGCTGTAAGTATGTGAGGGCTGCAGCTAAAGGAGCAGCCTCTAGCAGAGAGCCTCTCTCAAGACTTAACTTCCCAGCTCTGCTTGAGCTTTCTGGCACTGCTTGACTGCAGATAGAGCGAGCTGACTGCACACTGATTGAGACAGAGCAGCTGCTAGCTCAGACCGCAGGGATTCTGTTTTTCTTAAAGGTGAAGTGTGTCACTCCTATGTCCCTGAAGGAACTCAAACTGAATTGCAAAAAACTAAAATAGCTTCCGATCAGTTCTTCTACATCTCCTCCTGCTTGTGGTTTTGACAAGCAGCCAGCCCTGGCCTATAAATGTTTTGAAAATGAAATTTTATAGAATTGAATTTGAAAATAAATACACTTAAGTAACAGATGGGCTGCCTCATGCCAACGTTGAGATCACATGACCAGCCAAATACTACTTTTATGCTGATATCCCCTCTATAAGATCTTTGTTCATGTTCGGAATACAAATTAAGCTATTTTTGATGAAATCCAAAAGAGTTTTTTGACCCTGCATAGACAACAACACAGCTGTCATTTTAATACACTCCTTCCACACCTACACTGTAAAA
Source organism: Cirrhinus molitorella (assembly GCA_033026305.1). Lineage (NCBI taxonomy): Eukaryota > Metazoa > Chordata > Actinopteri > Cypriniformes > Cyprinidae > Cirrhinus > Cirrhinus molitorella. The sequence goes on from CM065131.1 coordinate 2,961,196, forward strand.
AACTATTTGTTGAGTCAACTTAAAATAATTTAACTAGCTGCCTTAAAATTTTAAGTTAAGTCAACTCAAAAAAAAAGTTTAGTCAACTTGAGATGTTTCGTTTTACTAAGTGACAACTTAGATATTTGAGCTGATTCAATTTAAAATTTTAAAGCAGCCGAGTAACAAACACAGCTGTCCAGTTTAATAAACAATTTTATAGAATTGAATTATACAATTGAAAATAAATACAGTCAATATTATTTATAAGCAACAGATGCTGAGATCACATGACCAGCCAAATACTACTTTTATGCTGATAACTCCTCTATAAGATCTCTGTTCGTGTTCAGAACACAAATTAAGCTAATTTTGATGAAAGTTTTTTGACTCTGGATAAACAGCAACACAACTGTCAACATGTCATATGAGGAGAGGTATCCCTTTAATTAAATTTTTTGGGTGAACTATCCCTTTAAGAGTAGATGTGACTTAAGTTGACATTAGTGTGGATGCCAATATGAAATTGTAGAATGAGGGCAGGGAATTACGTGAGGAATGGAAAGTTGGATCTGTGTGTCCTGCATGAGTGTGGAGCATGTGTGCTTAAAGGGATTGTTCACAAAAAATTGGGCCAGTTTTTCTAAACAGGGAAAATTAGCGTTAGAGCGCAATTCCATGAAAGTGCCGGTGGGAGGTAAATTTCTGTGTGTGATTTGCTAACAATACGCACATTAAAGATCACAGACGCAGCCAGATCATTTCCATTATAACCAGTGCAATCTACCAGAAGCAGCGCAAATTACCGCATGCTTTAAGGCATGCTTTTTTGAGCGTTAATAGCGCATTAAACACGTTGCGTGATTAATTTGAAAACTCTCCTTCCATAAATTTTGTGTCTGAAACGGAAACACCTACACTGTAAAAAACTGTTTGTTGAGTCAACTTAAAATAATTTACCTGGCTGCTCAAAAAAAAAGTTAGTTAACTTGAAATGTTAAGGTTTACTAAGTGACAACAAATTTTAAGGCAGATGTGTAACAAACACAGCTGTTTAACAAACAATTATTTTGCTTTGTCAACTCAGATATCTAAGTTGTCACTTTAATGAACTTATTTGAGTTGACTGAACTTAAAATTTTAAGGCAGCAGGGTAACAAAATATTTTAAGTTGACCCAACAAATTGTGTTTTTTGTTTTTTACAGTGTGCAAATGCATATTCAACCAGGTCAGGCTCAGAAATCACTGTGTCCATGCCTTTTCAGCACTAATAATTCTACTGCGTGTCTTTGGTAAATCCTAAAAGTACTATTTTAACGGCAAAAGATGGTTTGCGCTGGCGCAAGCTGATAGTAAAACTGTCCCTTTGTCTTCATTGACTCACCCTCATGTCTTTCTGAACCTGTATGACTTTCATTCTTTTGCAGAACACAAAAGACTTGTGAAGGCCGTTTCAGCTGTTGTCTATACAGTGAAGGTCAAAAACATTGGACCACATTGACTTTCACTGTATTGACAGAAAAACACATTTCTAAGAATGGTCCACAGAAGAAAGAAAGTCATGCATGTTTGGAATGACATGTTAGTGACTAAATAATGAGTGTCATTGTTAAGTGATCTTTAAATGCTAGGCCTGCAGTTCCCTCAGTTTGGTGTTTTTGTATCTGACCCATATATTTCCCAAAAGCACATTTGACCTGAAGTGCAAAATCAACCCTGACTGCTAAAAGCCACTAAAGATGCCACTGATCAATAATCTATCTTTAGCGCCCCACTTCTCCTCCACTCAAGTTTCGTGTGGCTGAAGAAAGATGACATTTTATATTGCGTCAGTTTTCATCTGACGTAATCCTGTCAGCAGTCTTGCCTCAAAGTGTGAACTGCATGTTTGCAAGACTGTTTTGATCAGAAGTGGCTGTACATCAATCTCTAACACGCAAATGGACATATACCCTCTCCTCCCACGTCTACGGTGGTCTCAGGGCTGCCACTGCAGATAAGTGGAAGAGTTCCAGCGGGACGGCTAATACAGCAGTCCCCTCCGTCTGCCCTTGAAGTGCTATGCTTGGTCAGCACTCTCTCCCTGACAGAACACGCTCTTGGGAGTCCAAACACCCACACCTCCCGGCTCTCGCTCCTCTCGTCCTCTGCCACCAGCAAGAAAGACAAAGATGGAACATGACATAAAAACACGCACCTTGTTCCGCAGTGACATACAAACACGCATGGACCACCCAGGAAATGTACTACTCGCTCTGCCCCGGAAAGAGTTTACCAATACCAGGCACCCTGCTGTAACACGCCCCAAGAAAAGTACATGTAGCTGTCACAATGCATCTCTGCACGTGGCGGAAGTCTAAGAAATGTTCACTTCTTCATCTGAGCGTGACCGGTGGGGTGCCCGTTCCTTCATCACACCACACCCTGAGAAACAGACCCCTCTGTGAGCTTGTTCTCTGAGAGGAAATCCATCCTCCTCACTTAGCTTCAAGTTCTTGTCAGCATGCATCTTGTCCGTCCGGCGTGCGAGTCCCCGCCGTGTGATGTATGGCACATGTGTGCGATTTACAACAAAGTCTGCGGGATAAAAACCTGCCAGTCATGCAAGGGTCAACAACTGGCCCTTCAGCAGAAGAGCCTGTTCAGGCAGTCCGCTGACGTATTAATAAGTAAGAAGAACAGCCTGCAGTCCTTTAATAACAGCCATTTTAATCTGTCCCTTGGGCTGGACGCCACTAGCACTGCCTACCGGACTCTCCAGCCACACTGATATATTAGATCGGGAGATGTTTTCTTTTTTTTTTTTAGTACAGCTGCCTGTTCTTTAATAAATCATTACTTGTTTATGGAGCTGGCTGGTTTTGTTGACATAGGCTGGTTTTGGATGTTGGCTGGCCTGATACGAGACGGCAGTTTTTTACCTTTAGGGTGCTGGGTAGGGTTGCAATTGCACCAAATGTTCATAAGGTCTTTGGGACATGAAGTTCACATGTAGTGAATGCTAGTTAGTTTGTAGCAAAGTCCGTACATAATTTAGTAGCACAATATTGTCCTAAGGCAAAAGTTCACCCAGGTTCAGAAAAGTTTGCTTTCTATAAAGTATTGTGTATATGATGTGTACGATTATTGATCCAATAAGCTGTGAAATATTCCCACAATTTAGCTGTGTTCTATTTTAATACACTTTAAAGTGTTATTTATTACTTTTTCACTTTTTACTTTTTTTTGGGGTAAGCACATTTTTTTATTTCAAACAGAAAACAAGATTTTTTTGGTTACCCCATTGGCAGATTATTTTGCTTGTTTCAAGCAAAAACACACTTAATTTTGACTTGTTTTCAGAAAAAAAAAAGACAATAATTTTTCCTTGTCTAGAAAGTCCTTCTTGATTTAAGAATTTTTAGATATTTTGGCTAGAAACAAGACTAAAAATCTAAGAAACGCATTTTTTGCAGTAAGCAAAACTTACTTTAGATTAATTAACATTTGTGCTTTTTTTTCCTCATTTCTGAAGAGTGTTGAACTTTCTTTTCCTACAGTTCTACTGTACAGACATCAATTTAATTTTCCTTTAGCCTTAGCCTTTTGGTGTAAAAGTGCTTTTACATTTGCTAAGAATCAAACTTTTTTATGTTAAAAACAAGCAACAAACTTTTTTACGGGGTAACGCAATATTGTAATGCATTACTTGTAAAAGTAACTTTCCCCAACACTGGTGATAGCAAAATAGAATTAAGTCATTACTCCAGTCTTCAGTGTCACATGATCCTTCAGAAATCATTCTAATATGCTGATTCGGTGCTCATAACATGCCATTTTTCATTTTTCCACTTAACCACTGTGCCAGTAACACCCCCCACCCCCTGTGCATGCGGTATTTATACAGTACATACTAGGGGTTGCACCGACTAGTCGACTTTAATGCCCTGCCATGACGCTTTATGCTTGACATCAACTAGTTGCTGGTCCTATAGAGGGCGCAACAGGATAAGAAGTCTTCGAAGTCCACATTTACGCTCTGTTTCAAGACAGCTAAAATGATAAATAAATGCATACTCCGAAAGCGCTCCACAGAACATGGGATTATACCAACTGGATGCTTGAAATTGAACAGGAGAATGCACGTTTTAAACAGCTTATTGTAATTTCGGTTCTAATCTAATGCACTGCTGCGTAGGCTATAGACAGTAGCTGGTACAGCACATGCAGATTGTCAACACTGTTCTATGATTTCTCAGCTTCATAGCTTAGAAACTGAAAAGTTATAGCATACATTTCTTAGTAATTAAAACCCACAGCTTTATTATTAGGCTAGTGGAGAGACGCTGCCAGGTAGAATTAACTCACACGCGCTCTCACTAATGACTTTATATAAATGAAATCTTTACAGTGCTACTTTATCTGTATCTGTGAGAAATATAATGACCCAAACACAACAGAACTGATAAAAGCAAGCTATTATAGGAGCAATAGCCATGCAGGCAACGCTGTGTCATATGCCATAGCTGTGCACAAGGTGTTCAAATCTCAGCTGAAGGTTTAGCAGGGTTGCCAGGTTTTCACAACAAAACCCGTCCAATTGCTAATCACATTTCAAGGGGGATCCCCTGTTAAAAATCACATTCCGGGGTGTAAAATACATGTTTTTTTCGGGGTTCCTCCAGTAAATTTGAATTCCAGGGGCTAAATATGACATTACTGGAGATACTTCCATACATATCTATGGTTGCTTCAACAAAAATCATGAGTGTTAAAGTAGCCCATTTCGGCAACACTGAGGTTTAGGCATATTTGTTCATTAATGACGTCATACGCAACATTCAGCACATAAATGTCAACTTAAAAAAATGAAGTCGTTCAACCCGTAGTACATACGCATTTTTTAATGATGAGATAAATAACTATATTTGATTTTCATTTAAATGGTTTGTGTATTTTTTCATTCATTGTTTTTTAAACTTTTCAAAAGTTTATTTAACAACAGATATACAATGTGACCGTACTGAACACCACTGTGTGTGTGTGTGTGTGTGTGTGTGTGTGTGTGTGACGAGACCAATGCATTAAAACCATTCACATTAGCCTAATCACTGTTCTATATTAATGTGCTTCTTTAATTGACGCATGCACACACCTGCAACTTTTATTATTCAATACTGAATAGCTACATTATATTTCTCAGCAATGAGGTGAGTAAAATTGCTGTTTTTTTAAGTTACTAAACTGATTGTTTGTAAATAATGCAGACAATTCACACATCTGTCTCTCTTTCTCTCTCTCTCTCTCAAAATGAACATGTTTGAGAAAAAAGTTGAGTAATTTGCATCACTAGATATAGCTGTTGGTTATTTAACATTTCTATCGTAAAACAGTTGGCTAATAGTAAATGATTAAACGTTTTCAACGGTGTGCTTCGAGCTGGAAATTGGAGTTGGCTCTCTGCTTCTGTGAACAATAAACCCTCCCTACTTCGATTTCATTGGCCATCTCAGTCAACTTGATCTAAAGCACCTAGTATGCGTGCATCTGTAGACTAGCGCAAGTTAATTTACACATGTTAATAGTATTTATAGCTCATAACAGGCTGTGCGTCTTCTGTTTTTCGCCCGCAATGTTTTTTTTATTGGTATGTATGAGCTTTCAACTAAGTATAATTATGCAACGCCTAAAAATTCAGTAGATCAAAAAATTGCATAAATTGCAACTTGTAAGCCTATAGTTCTAGTGCAAATCAGTGCTGAGTTATAACTTGTGCACAGCTGCTACAGGACCCTGATCTATTTTAGCTCTCTTGTCCAGGGTTTCAGCAGTAAGTCACGGTTTCTAACACTGTGTCCTAACAAGGTTTCCAGCGGCAGGCGATTTGTCTGTGCACGCTGAACGTGAAACTTCTGTGCGACGTGACACAATCACAACCGATCACTTTCTGTATTTTTTGGTGTGTCGAGATTATTCATAAGCCCTGTGTGAGCACAAATGTGCGTGTGCAGATGTGTGTCTCCGTGTGATTGTGTGCGTTTGTGTGCTGATGATGAATGGAGCTCAGGTTCAGGTGAGGTGCAAGGCTGCAGGGCCCTGAGCTCAGATATATGGAAGCAGCAGGAATCAATCAGGAATATCAATTTCCAGAGAGCTGTAGCAAAGCCTTGAGTGCATGGAAAAAAATAAAGATGTCCTCCTCCAAGATTACACCCTGAGAGGGGCTGGAAAACAGGCACGGGACTAGTCATCCTTTTTTATTCGTTTGACAGTAGAATAGGCTAAAATTACACCTTTTCTACCTCATATTTTAACATTTCTACTGTCAAATGAATATGCTTGTGTGTTTAAGAACGTAACTTTTTATTAACACAACAAGAAGCAATGAGAAAAATTGCATGCCGCAATGAAGAAAAAAGAAGCAATGATCAAAAAAGAAGGCGTTTTAGAATGAAACAAGCCAACTAATGCACAAAAACTCTACATACTCTACAAAACATACTAATGCTTGTGCTGTCGTTTCCACACAAAAAGTGTTTTTCCATGAGGATGATGTCATTTATGAATTGTTAAATGACTATCGGGAAGGAAAGTAAAATTGAGGAGCCACTGTATTCCAATGAAATTGATTTACAAGCAACATTTTTTATATATACACTAGGCTAACAGTAAGATTTTACATTTTTTTAAGTCTGTTCTGCTCACTTTGATCCAAAGTACAGCAGGGAAAAAATTCCTTTTTTGAAACATTTTTATTAGAGAAAGGGAAAAAATGCTTGCCAAAATGCTAACATCTAGGTAAAGCAAAGCAGTAAAACTATTTAAAATTCACCCCATTTGTTCACTTCATGGTGATATAGTGATAAAAGTACAGTTACTAATGTAGTGCCCATTTCTAAAAGGATGAGTTTAATATTTCATCCAGTATATTAAGCCGTATACATTGGGGACATGAAAATTTACGATATAGTTGAAATGACCCTAACCTCTTTTCAATCTCTATTGTCTTTTTTTATTCTTCTCTCTGTCTCTCAAGGTGATTCATCGGGGACATGCGGTGACCCGGGCACACCATCCCACGGCAGCAGAGATGAGAGTGACTTTCGCATACGCAGTAAAGTGCACTTCAGCTGCTCGGTGGGATACGAGCTTTTTGGCTCCGCGGAAAGGATGTGCTTCCCCAACGGCACATGGTCCGGTACTCAGCCCTCCTGCAAACGTAAGCGCCTGCAGCGGATGACATGATACAGCTGTATCTCTAAAACTGCCCAACTCCCACTCTCACTTCACGTTGCACAAATTCTCTTTTACTTGGCTGAGGTGAATTGAGAAGTAGCACATCTCAGCCCTGAGCTACTTAGTCAGAAGTTTGTTTTAACAAGTCATTGGCTGACCTGAGGCTTTGTTCACACTGCAAACAAAAATACGATTTTGTTGTGAAGGCCAAGTTTTAGAACTGACTGTCATTTTGCATGTAATGAAACCCGTTTGCTCAGATCAAGGGATCTAGATTTGGCATGTAAGCATGCCCATGTTAACCCCTGTAGGTAGATAGCGTAACGACACCATCTGGTTCCAAAAATCTTTTTGCCCATATTTTTATCATGCTTTTTTCATTTAATCTTTATGCATTTGATAGCCATTCAAAAGTAGCCACTGTATTCCAATGAAATTGATTTACAAGCAACATTTTTTATATATACACTAGGCTAACAGTAAGATTTTACATTTTTTTAAGTCTGTTCTGCTCACTTTGATCCAAAGTACAGCAAAAAAGTACAATTTTAAAAACATTTCAAATTTAAATAAAAATGTTTTCTGTTTGAGTATATTTTAAAATGTAATTTATTCCTCTGATTTCAAAGCTGAATTTTTAGCATCATTACTCCAGTCACATGATCCTTCAGAAATCATTCTAATATTCTGATTTGCTGCTCAAAAAACATCATTCGTTGATGAATAGAAAGTTCAGAAGATCAGCATTTATCCGAAACAGAAATCTTTTGTAATTAGGCTGTAAATGTCTTCATCATCACTTTTGATAAAAGTACATAATAATAAATAAAAGTATTAATTTCTATAACCTCAGTATAAATTATACTGACTCCAAGCTTTTGAATGGTATAGTGTATAATGTTACAAAAGATTTTATTTCAGATAAATGCTGATCTTTCTATTCATCAAAGAATCCTGAACAAAAATTTACATACTAGAATGATTTCTGAAGGATCATGTGACAACATGATCTGAAGACTGGAGTAATGATGCTGAAAATTTAGCTTTGATCACAGGAATAAATGATATTTGAAGATGTATTCAAATAGAAATCAGTTATTTTAATAATAGTAAAAATATTTCAAAAATATTACTGCTTTTGCTGTGTTTTGGATCAAATAAATGTAGGCTTGGTGAGCAGAAGAGACTTCTTTAAAAAAAAAAAAAAAAACATTAAAAGTCTTTGACTGGTAGTGTATATGTTAAATAAAATTATTACACGCTACATAGCATACTCGATTCTCATTGGTCAGTCTCCACATTCCAAGGTATATTATTTCCCAATAACAACTGGTAAAAACGAAGGCTTATCTGGGTAACTTCAGGAAAATTTTGCATCTGGTTGCCTAATAAAACATTAAAACTCAAATCAATATTCAACTGGTACAATTTTAAAACGGCTTTAATCTTAATTATTCAGGTGGTGAAATCTAGTTTGAACTTGCCACTTGCTAGCAACTGCTTTCTTCATGGAAGCTTCAAATATTCAAATATTATAAAACATTCAAATATTTAAACTCAAATCAATATTTCACATTTAATTATTTAGCTTTGCGGCAAGTAGCCATGTAATAAGCAGGATAAAGCCCTTATCCTGCGATAACAACCGTCTGGATATATGTTATCCCTTACATAAATAATACTTATATATGCACTCTCATCAGAAGTTTTGGGTCAGTATAATTTTTTTATTTTATTTACTTTACTTTTATTCAACAAGAATGCATTAAATTGCTCAAAAATCACAGTGAAGATATTTATATATGTATTATTAAATTATATTATTATTATAAATTCATATAAATGAATTTCTTTCTGTTCCTGAGAAAAATGATCATGCTTTCCACATAAATGACTTTTTCCTTTTTTTTTAAGAGACTTTAAGAGCACAGAAAAAAACAGATCACATCTCTCAAGAATCATGGTTAAAAAATGGTTGCTATAGTAGAGATTTAACCATAATAACAAGAATTTCTCATCAGCAGCTGTACTTTATAATATTGTACATTATTTATTTGGGGTCGGTAAAATTTGCTCACCAAGGCTGCGTTTGTTTGATCAATACAGTAAAAGCAGCAAAATTGTAAAATACTATTAAAATTTAAAATGGCTGTGTTGCATATCAATATATTTTAAAATAGAATCTATTCCTGTGATTGCAAAGCTGAATTTTCAGCATTAGTTATTCCAGTCTTGAATGTCACATCATCCTTCAGAAATTATACTAATATGCGTAACACTTCTTATTGGAAACAGTTGTGTTCCACTACTTAAAATGTTATGTGGAAACTATGGTGCATTTAATTTTTTTTTTTTTTTTTTTTTTTCAGAATTATATGATGAGTAGAAAGTTTATTGTTAGTTTTGGTCAGTTTAATGCACCCTTGCTGAGTAAAATCTCAAACTAGAGTGCATTTACATAAATCTCCTCAATCTGTTCGATCTCAATTTTCTTGTTGCAAGCCTGTGATGATAACCGTCTGGATATATGTTATCCCTTACATAAATAATCATTATATATGCACTCTCATCAGAAGTTTTGGGTCAGTATGATTTTTTTTATTTTATTTACTTTATTTTTCAACAAGAATGCATTAAATTGCTCAAAAATCACAGTGGAGATATTTATGTATGTTTATTTCTATTTCCTATAAATGCTGATCTTTTCTTTCCGCTCCTGAGAAAAATGATCATGCTTTCCACATAAATACCTTTTTTCTTTTTTTTTAAGAGACTCAGCACATAAAAAAGCAGATCACATCTCTCAAGAATCATGGTTAAAAAATAGTTGCTATAGTAAAGATTTAAGCACAATAAAAATACCAAAAGACTTTCTGAGTAGCAGCTGAGAGCGGGTTTAGAAGTAGAGAATGAAAAACTAACAGTGGAACCTTTTAACAAGCCTTGCTTGTTATTTCTTTAGTAGCTCTACTAAGTGCTGAGCAGAAGACCTTCCTGTTCATTTTAATAATGATATTGCATCCAACCCCCTGGAAGCAAGTGTTGTCTTTATTATACCATAAAATAGTCCCAAAAGTAATTTATCAGTGACAAACAATAAAATCAACTACCCGCTAAATAATATATCACCGTCCACGTTGTTATCTGATGTTTTATTTGGGCCTGCTTTCCTGTATGTCCTGTTACAGTTGTACAGTTGTCAGAGTCCCACTCCACGTAATAAACCCACATTTTCCCCAAGGCTGTAAAGTCTACAGCACAAATGAAAGATGACTAGCCACTTCCCGACTCGGGCAGGCAGTGTTTTCTGCGGAAACATGATGCACCATCTTGTTTTCTTGCTCTGAGACCTGACTAATGGTGTTTCTCCCAGGCTTCCCACCTCCCCCAGAACATATAGTTGACATGACCCGAGCCATTGTGCGCGAATCATTTTTGAGAGACGACAATTGGCACAGGGATACAGGAACAGTGACTAATTGAGGGGGAAGGCGTCGTGCTATAATCCGTCCCCCATGCTGCAAAATGACAAGCCTTGTGGGAATCACAATGGTCAGCATGTCATCGCAAGACAAAGAGAGCGCTCGAGTTTCCCGTCGTGGAGGTGTAGCGCAGTCTTTTTAACAGCTGCACAGAGAGATGATTCCATCCTGAAAGGAAGCCCGAGTTCTTCCATTGCACTCAACCAAAAAAGCACTTCGGCTCGGCGGATTAATAGGTTTTCAGCCAGTTAATTCACTCAACCAGCATCTCGACGGAAATAAAGAGCTCTCTTTTTTTGTCCTTTCATTTCCTCTGTCTCGCTGCCGTGCTCCGGGTTTGATCTACAAGCCTGTCATAGCATATCTTCAAACTTCATCCCCACTCATTTGAGCCTTACAGACACTAATACCTCATTCTGTTATAGCCACTGTCCCATATCATAGTCATTACATGGTCAAAGACGTCTCTCTAATGATCTCTGTTCCTTTAGACCATCACTTCTTCCCATCAGATGTCCATAATCTTCACATAAATCAATGCAGTTTAGGGAAAGCTACTCCAAAAAGGAATATACAGTTTTAACGGAGTGCTTCTTTCGAGTACTTCGTGGCAGAGTATTTGCATTACTAATTAAAAAGCACATAGTCTCGTGTAGCCAGACCTTTGACTGAACAGCATATGGTCTTGTCCACACTGTCACTTATTTTTGCCAAGAACCACCTACTTAGACAGTTTTGTGAGCAATATGCATCGGATGGTCAGCGAACAGACTGTGTGCGCCATCTGAGACTAAGGAACATGACAAAGATACAAAGCTGGACAAGATGCTACGACTGCATATGTGATCATTTTAAGTCGCACGAAGACATTTATGTAGAACCGATTTGTGAAAGTGACAGTGCTTATGCATTATTTATTGTACATTTATTTATTTGGGGTTGGTACAAATTTGCTCACCAAGGCTGTTTGTTTGATCAATACAGTAAAAGCAGCAAAATTGTGAAATGCTATTAAAATTTTAAATAGCTGTGTAGTATATTCATACATTTTAAAATCTAATTTATTCCAGGTGATCCTTCAGAAATGCTAATATGTGCAAGTAACACTTCTTATTGGAAACCATGATGCATTGTTTTTTGTTTTTTTATTATATGATGAGTAGAAAGAACAGAACAGCATTTATTTGAAATAGAAATCTTTAAAACATTATTGCGTAGGGATGTGATAAGATCTCGCGAGATTCGATGTGTCTTGCGAGATCCAACTGGTCTGGCAAGAACGTGACGATATCCATCGACTGTTTACATTACAACTGCATGATTCATTTTTAAAAGATTGCGATCTGGATTCAAACACCCACACGATCTTATTCCTGAATGACAACGATTCCCGCTCCACTGATGCTTACGATGTGAAACAGGTGTTAAAGACATTCAGATCTGCGTTCTTGCTGCATTCTTGTCTTTTCAACCACCTAATGATTATCGTTTCTGTGTTACAGACATTTAAAGAACAGAAGTGCTGAGATAAGTTTATAGTTTGGGTATAAACACTTATTGTCTACAGTAGCGATCAAAACGAAATTATCTTAACACTTGTAACGCATATCCTCTTCCACCAGGAGGGGACGACAACTATCCGTTTAAAAAAAGTGTTTGTCATTGAATCATTCATTAAGGAGATTCCAATAGTGATAGTCTTTATGAATCTTTATGAGACACTGACTCCTTCTTCATTGATATATATTTTTGGTAACACTTTAGAATAGGGAACACTTATTCACTATTAACTACAACTTTTCCCTCAATAAATTCCTAATTTGCCACTTATTAATAGTTATTAAGGTAGTTGTTAAGTTTAGGTATTAGGGATGTAGAATAAGGTTGTGTAGAATAAGGCATTAATATGTGCTTAATCAGTACTAATAAATGGCTAATATTCTAGTAATATGCATGCTAATAAGCAACTAATTAAGAGACTGTAAAATAAAGTGTTACCATATTTTTTAATTTCGTTCAGATTAATATATTTTTTAAAATACTTTTTGTCCGAACCACTAATAAATTACATTATTTTGTTTAGATTTCTCTTCTTTTTTTTTTCAGAATCGTTATCTCCAATTTATATTAAAAAACCGTGATTCTCAATTCATCCATAATCTAGTTTACATGTTTATTACTGCATGTAATTCATTAAAATAGAAATCAAATTTAATAAAGTACAAGTTGATAACAAAATGCACCTACATTTTTTTGCATATTGTGTTTTAAGTTGAATAAAACAATATTTCCTCCTATATATTTCATCATTGAGGATTTTTTTACAAAAGATAAAAAATCTTGTCTCGTTCTCGTGAACCCAGTCTCGTGTCTCGTCTTCTCTCGTGGGATAAGTGTCTCGTCACACCCCTATTATTGCACCCTTTCTGAATAAAAATCTCAAGCTAGAGTGCATTTACATAAATCTCCTGAATCTGTCAGATAATGTCTGAAATTTTCATAATGTCTATGTTTTCCGTTTGGAATCTTTAGAGATCATTTTCTTAAAAACATGGTTTTGTGACAGCCATCATTCAAAGTGAATATATCTCATAAAAACATCATAATATCATCAGAAGCCCCAGACTTTCCTTTTTTCCTTCAATACATAAAAATGTTTGTGTTTCTGGGTCAAAGTGACTCAGAATGACGGAGCACGTCTCAATATGGTACACAAGGGAAAACGTGGAAATGAGTTACACCAGTGAACAAGTTGAGACGAGAGACAACAAAAAGCCTTGAGATACAAAAGAAACATTGACAACCCCTAGATATTCCATGTGGTTGCTAATGAAATTACTAAATCATGTGACATGTTATTTCACTCAAGAATGTTTCAAATTCTGTCATTAATTACTCACCAAACCCCTAAGACCTTCATTCAGTGACAATTTCAACATCTTTACTACCTTTTTGGCATTGAACATGTCTGTTCTGTTGCTGTCTATACAGGGCCATAGAGCTCTCAGATTTCATCATTTGTGTTCCAAAGATGAACAAAGGTCTTACGGGTTTGGAACAACACCATACAGTTTCATTTTTGGATGAACTATCCCTTTAAGTGTCAACTGGCAATAACTTTTTTTTTTAATACCACAGCGGTGCAGTGTGGTAACCCTGGGACTCCCAGTAACGGACGGGTATATCGACTGGACGGCACCACTTTCTCACATTCGGTCATCTATTCCTGTATGGATGGCTACCTGCTGAGTGGCTCCACCACACGTCAATGCCAAGCTAACGGCACTTGGTCTGGCACTGCTCCCAACTGCACCTGTAAGTGTGAAACAAGTGATATACAGCAGGGTATTTGCTGAACTTTAAATAGAAACAAAGGGCTGTTTGTTTTCGAATAAACCAAAATGGCCTCAGTAGTGCTTCGTTACAGGTTGTAATGAGGTGATATGACGAACGTGCTTGTGGGATTCATTTGTGTACAGCTGTACTAAAAATTTATCGCCATGGTAACAGACCTTGACTGATAGAGAGACGTCCTCTTGCTGAGAGTTCAGGGGACCAACTTTATTAAAGTTTAGTTCAGGCATTACCGTGAGAGTGCTCCTTTGAATACCGAAGATTAGAAAGTTTTCAGTGCATTTTGAGGAAGAATTGGGTCAGAATTAGTGGGATTGTGGGATCGGGTTTCTCCGAGGTAGCTTTGTTCTTTTGTTAAAGGGAGGAAGATGTAAAGGTCAGAATGGTTTCTTTTCTGCCTTTGATAGATACATAAATCAGTTATTTCATGGTCTTGCCATTAGAGTTGGGCGATAAATCAATAATGATAATTACTGTACGATATGAATTACCTCGATAAACGATAACAAGAGTTTGGTAAATGTTCGATATAATGTTTATGTGGCAAAGGCGGAACAAAAGAGCGCTAGTCAAAGTGTGCCACTCGGACTGTTTATTGACTCGGATCAAAGTTTAAACAGCGGCACAGCGCAAACTTACTAGAGCAGACGCTTTCACTTGCTGATGAGTCTCGCTCACTAAACAGCACCAGTGTGAAGTGCTTGAATTCAGTGAAGAACACAAATGTAGCAAGACATGTTGTAGCAAACAGTGTTGACAAACCAGAGAAACACTTTGCTCAACGATACAGTCAGAAGGATTTTTATTTGTGTTGAATTTTATTATATTATTTATAATGTATTAAATGTTTTAAAGGAGGAGTAATGCAATGTAATTACAGTATTTTTGTAATTAAACTATAGCATTTATGCATTTATGCTATACTATAATATATTTAGACTGCTGTTTTTCTTACAAATACGTAGGAACCATATTACATTTTTACCATGGTATTTAGGTGCTATATTTGTGGTTATTATCATTATCTATGGATGATTAAAAAAAAAAAAAATCAAAACAGTCAGAATAATTAAATTGCACCTCATAAAAATGAGATTGCTGCAATTTTTACAGATATTACTGATTTTGATAATGAACATAAATCTACATCTCTATTCTAAATCAAACTATTGCCAAATGTGTATTTCTAAGAGACAAATTATTATTATTATTATTATTATTATTATTATTATTAATATTATCAGGTAACACAAACCTGTTTCTGAATTTGAAACTATTACTCATTAAAACATGCAGAACTAAGAAATACTTTTTATCAAGAATATCTCAAAGCCACATTTAACTGTCTAGTTTTTACAACTTTCACATTGTAGCAAAAATCTGCCTTTAAACTTAAAAGAAATCAAAAATACCAATAATATTTATCAGTATCGACTGATGTAAAACAAATTATTGTGATAATTTTTTGGCCATATCGCCCAGCACTACTTTCCATGGATATAATGGATATAATGGTATCTGTATATTTTACAACTTACCAAATTCTGCTTTCTTTTCTGCTTTTTTTTTCTTGCAACCATAAAATGTACTGACAACTACCAGATGGTACAATAGATGCTACAATACAAACAGATGGTACAATAGAAAACTATGTAATGAATCAGTGTTCTTCATAAATGGCTTGTCCATAGCTATTTATGGTTTTTAACTGTTTAAGGTTTAGGGTAACTTACAGTTAACCTGTTTTCTGTAAACTACTGACTTATTTTACAGTCTGGTCTAAGAGTCTATAAGAATTCATAGACCAGACTCTTATATCACGATATGGGGAATTTTATTTCACAGTAACAATATGTGACCCTGGACCACACAAGCAGTCATAAGTGCCAATGGTTTTGTGGTCCAGGGTCACATACTGTATATATCACAATATAGTTATTTTTGCTTTAAATAAGGTCCTTATGCTTTATAAAAATGTCACAATTCTTGTCACCAGTCTCAATATCACTAAAAAAACTAGCCTAAATTTAAAAAAAAGACAAGTGAACAGTCAGCAAATAAATAAACTAATTACAATCAATAGAACAAAAGCTACAGCAGAACAAATAAATAAAAAAGAATGCTACTACGCTGTGTAAGGTAATCAGATGTATAAACACACTGCATATTGTCCAGTGTGTAAATTAAATATATATTTCTTCTTATTAAAATCACAAAAGTGAGATTTGTTACTTTTGTTATTTTATTAACATAAATGACTGACAGCAGGGACATTAGACTGCTGTCATTTTAAGAGCTGCCCAGATCCAGTATATTGTTACACATGTGTTTTCTTTCTCAGTTGTTGCTTTCACTTCAGACCTAAATTACTGTGTTCCTGAGGATGCTTTCAAAGACTGGGCATTTTGACACATTCAAGTGTGTATTTAACCATTCAAGGTTTATAAACCAGCGAAAAATAACTCAATTCTCCTCTATGAGCACTGTCTTCATGTGCCTGCGCCTGCTGCTGATTGTGTTTCAACAGCATAAAATTGCTTGCTTTTAAACCACAATGCTTACAAATGCATGATTTTCTATGTGCACAATATTCCAAATATAAAATGTTTGTCTTAGTAATATTTTTTTGTTTTTTTAAAAAGCATCAATGTCTCTTATAGGTCAAACTGACTATTTGATGATGTTAACCAGTAATTAAATAGCTATTGTTCCGCCGTTGTTTTTTGGTTATGGTTAGCATACGGATCACGCTTTGTATCATCAGTTCAATTTGTGTGTGAGTGATGGAACGCTCACATATCTAGTTGATTAAAAACTCTCGCAGTTGTTTGAGAAATGATGAAGAGTCACACAACACAATAAAACAGCTTAGGCTGCTTAATCTGTCTAGGTAAGGTGGCATTATCATCCATAATCGCATCCTTTAATGCTCTCAAACGTTCATCCTTAAATGTGGGCGTATTCCCTGCATACCGTTGACTGGAATTATATGGGCGGTGCACCAAACCAGCTCTGATTGATGCAGCGCTACATGTGTTTATTGAGTGGGGCCAAAAGCGGTGATACATGGCTGTGTCCAAGGGAGGAGTCACATTAGCATTTAGCGTTAGCCATTTCTCACCATCAGCTGACATGTTTATGTGCAAGGCTGCTGATGGATTTTACAAAACATTATTTTCCGTCCTTTTCCAAAAGACACAAAACGTATGGCAACTCAAGGGTGACAAATAAGTAATGGTCCACCATAAATCAATAGAGGAAATTAAGATGTTGCGTCAGGGAAATAATTAAATAAATGCACTGATCGAACATGGTTTTGTCAGCCACAGGAAAGTGCAAAACTACAAATTTGTTTCATCTGAATTCCAGTGGCGCCGCATTCTTTCTCACATCATTCCAATCCGACCTCCTCTTATTTATCCATTGGAAGGAATGATAATTGTAAAAGATCTGTGGGATTGATTCAAAGGTGCACCTCGGGGACGCCGGTGGGACGGGAGCCTTGCTTGTGTGCTGCTATTGATTTCTTTACATAATAACAAGATCTATCATTTCAAATCAAAAGCCAGGGGTCCTAAAGATTGCTGTAGTGTAAATGAGTTGTTAAAGATGATTTGTGAATGTGGCTCCCAGAGGTTTGTTTCGATAGCTTCAATCACATTGCCACAAAAAGCCATGATTGCCATCTGATGAGTTGTATTAGATATTGAATAAAGATCTACAGTGCTATTGTGTGACAGATTGTAAATTGCCCAGACTTTTATCTCAAATAGAGACTATTAGCACATTGTACTCAGCACAGTAGTTAGGTTTGGTCTTTAAACATTATAACTGTGATCTTTCCTTTTTTAGTGATCAACTGCGGAGATCCCGGAGTGCCAGCAAATGGGCTGAGATATGGTGAGGACTTTACCATTGGACAAAACATCACTTTCATGTGCCAGCCTGGCTACACAATGGAAACCGAGAGTTTCCCCACCATCACTTGTACGGGAAACGGTACCTGGAACGCCCCTGTTCCTTTCTGTAAAGGTAAAATTTGATTTAAACATCATTTAACATTAAAATGAACAGTTATAATAAATAGTGGTAACATTTGACAAGAAGGTTAAATTTGTTTACATTAGTTAAAGTGATCAATCATGAGAGAACAAATGAACAATTATTTTACAGATGTGATTCTCAACCTTTTTTACTTTAAAAACGCTGGGTCAAAACAACCCATAGCTGGGTTCGTCCCTTTTTTTTTTTAGATTTAACCCAGCATTTTTTAGAGTGAATGCTCAACACAATATCTTATCTTGCAGTTTAAGAAACCGGGAGTTGATGTATTGAAAATGATTAACCATTATTCATTTTGTGATTCCAGATATTACGAGATTCTGATGTTGTATGTTATTCAATTAAAAATAATTATTGAGAAGGAAAAATAAATATGATTTCAATTCATGTATTGATTAGTTCATCTTCGCAACACAAATTAAGATATTTTTGATGAAATCTGAAGTTTCCTCACTCAGCAACACAACTGATATGTTCAAGGCCTAGAAATGTAGAAGAAATTGTTTAATAAATTTGTTATTTTTGTTTTCTTTGCACACAAAAAGTGCAATAGCTCTTCTCATAGCTTTAAAATTAAAGTTGAACCACTGATGTCACATGCACTATTTTAACACTGTTCTTACTACCTTTCTGGTCTTTAAATGCAGGGGTAGAAAGCTCTCGGATTTCATCAAAAATAACTTAATTTGTGTCCTAAAGATGAGGTCTTACAGGTTTAAAATGACATAAGGGTGAGTTCCTTTTTGGGTGTAGGGCTGGGAATCGTTCAAACAATTTCAATACAGATTACAATACCTATCCGTTTTAACAAGATTACATTACACATTATCTCATAGAAACTTTGGTTTTTATTTACTTTGGTTACCTTTTTTTTTGGTACTTTACTCTGTTTAATAACAAAAACATTTATTTCTGTGAAAAAATAAGCCCAAAACAGGTTAGTTAGTTTGAGTTTTCCCTCTTTTCCTTGCACTTCAATTTTACTTTCGGCGTCATGCAATTATTCATCAGAGTTCTTCTTTTCCTCGCTTTCCTTTGCTTTAACATAACTTGTAAAAGCGACATGCACATTTTACTTTCACTGTAAAATTAGCAGGAATTCTCAGTCGATTCATTTCAAGCAACAACAAAATACAACGTCAAACTCATAGAACTTTCACTAACAAAATTAATAAAATGCACCATGCTATGTACCTAATATAAAATAACAAATTACATAGGCTACACAAAGTTTAAATAGGTAGGTATACAAAACTCTAATCAAAATAAAAATCAGCACACGCTGTGGAACCAAATAAAATAAAGAAACTTATTTGCGAAACGAATAAGAAAGCTTTCAGGCACGATATACACATAAAATAAATAAGAAACAAATGTTAAAAAAAACCTTCCAAATGTCAAAATCAACAGGCTTTTCAAAATCCAAAATTTTGCTTTTGCATTTAATTTCTTCTGCCACTGTCTTGTCTTTCTCACCTCATTCTTTTTGTCAGTCAGCTCAACTCACTCTCTTTACTTGATAAATTAAATCTGATTCCTGCTGCTGTTCTGATGTAAACAAAACCGCGTCTCCACCATTTATTTACAGAGGCAAGCGTAACATGCAGGATTCATATTTAAACTGCCTTTTTGTGATTTAATATTCACAGACACTAGTTTATCGGGATTCTAATTAAGTGACAGACGTACTTACATAAGTGCCCTTTGAAGTGGACATCACAGGATATTTCACCATGATTCCAGTTCGAAGTAAGCGTATATGTTCCGTTTAAAGGTCATTAAAGGAACTCCACTTTATTTGAAAATAGGCTAATTTTTCAACTCCCCTAGAGTTAAACAGATGAGTTTTTATGTTTTTGAATCCATTCAGCTGATCTCTGGGTCTGGCGGTAGCACATTTGGCATAGCTTATAATAAATCATTGAATATGATTAGACCATTAGACCATTATCTCATTCAAAAATGACCAAATATTTTCTATATTTTTTTTATTATCAACTTTATTATTTATTTATTATTTTATTATTCGATATTTCAATATCAGCTTGGAAAATTGCAACTTTTCATTTTCTGTCGGTTTTTGTACATAATGTAACTACAGAAGAGTCAAATTTTAAATAGGAAAAATATCAAAAATCTTTGGTCATTTTTGAACGAGATGCTAATGATTTAGTGATTTATGCTAAGCTATGCTAAAAGTGCTAACAGCAGACCCGGAGATCGGCTGAATGGATTCAAAAACGGTAAAACTCTAGGGGAGTTGGAAAATGAGCCTATTTTCGAAAAAAGTGGAGTGTTCCTTTAAAGCGGGCGAGACATGAATTTAAATTGTGTTTGTTTACAGATGCATTTGTCACACGGATCTCTAGTAAGATTCGTCAACAGATTTTAACAGATTTCCTGTGCTCATGAAGCAATGCACTCTATGTAGGGACCATGTCAATTGGAACACTTTCATGCACAGAGCTCAATTCTTACGTGCTTGATATCAGAAATAAGGTGCTTTAACTAAGAAAGACATGCAAGATATGCAGAGTTGTGAGGCGCAAGGGCTGGTTTTGAGAAATGCTGCATTACTCTAACATTTTCTCTGCCTAGTAGAGCTTTATTGTAGGCCTAAGATTATTCGCTCACTCATATATCTGCACATCTGGCCCCTACTGCCCCAAGCGTTAGACGCACAGATGCTTCCCCCAGAGTGAGTTAAGGTCTTCCAGCTTTGTGTCTTCACCATTGTGATGGATGTCTTGTTTGAAATGTCGAGCTAAAAAAGGGGAGGAATGTTTATCCCCTGTTGTAGGTCATCTTTTCTTGTGCGATTGCGCTACAGTGAACGGTAAACATTCATGTTTTATCAACCAATCATGCTGTTTGACAAATGACAGTCGTACGACGGGAACACAAACACATTTGTGGACTGAGCGTTCACCCCTTAAGGGCTGTGTTGTCCCCCATTATTATAATCAGCTTTGACCTATGAGCCCTTGCATTTCTCGTAATTAATTTCACAAATGACTCCTGTCATCTTTCTACTGCCTTGAGATGAACTGGTACAGAACATATGAAGTGATATGAAATTGAATTCCAGGTTCGGACGATGCATTTGCGATCCTCACCAGTGCCCTGGCCTCGAATGCCATTTTGCTAAGCTCATTTAGATAGACACAGATGTCTCATTTATTTCCAAAGGCAGCGGCCTCCTCCCGTCTCTTAAAGGACATGTTGTGCATACACAACTGACGCGCCTTGAACTTCATATCCTCGGTCTGAACTGATATTCTGTCTCGCGGAGCCATTAATATGCATGCTTAAGTGAGTTCACTCAAAAAAGAACCACTCCCACCTCTGTCAAACGCTTCAGGTGTGGGGAGGATCCTGACATTGAGCGTGTGCGTGTCCCTTCTGTCTCTTTCCTGCAGTTGTGGATGGTATATATGAAATATTCATTAGCTTAGTAGCTCCAATCTGGTCCAGGCCTCTTTAAAGGATGCCAACACTGATTCTGATTAATAATACAACAATGGGCCTTGTCAGAAGTTGATTGGTTCAACATGAGTGAAGACAACACGATCAGCTCATAAAGAAGCAGTCAAATTGTAGTTTTTGCAGGCAGTAATCACCATCTGGCTAGAACTTTACCATGGTATGAAGAGTGTGTGTGTGTGTGTGTGTGTGTGTGTGTGTGTGTGTAGGTGAGCGTCATATTGGGGTGTTGCAGCATAAGTGGGGGCATGTGTCATCATGAGTGCCCGTTTGAGCAAGGCATTGGCTTCCTGTCTGGTAGAGTGTGATTGATTTTAGGGGCTCATGTGGTATCTGAGGACTGATAACCAGGGAAGAGGACTTACCTCACAGAGTTGTCCAGGCAGTTATTGGAAAAGATGGGGCCTCTAAGACAGATATAGCATTCAGTGACTTCAGTGGAGTTAGCACAAGCAATTAATCACTCTACCTAACTGAACCTGCTAGTACTGTTATAGTTACTGCTACACTTACTCATATATTAAAGGGATAGTTCACCCAAAAATGAAAATTCTGTGATTAATTACTAGGGATGCAACAATACAGTTAGTCCATGGTTCAATACGTACCTCGGTTAACCACGGTTTTGTTGGAGAAAAGTTGCTCCTAGTGACAAAATT
Organism: Cirrhinus molitorella; assembly: GCA_033026305.1. NCBI lineage: Eukaryota > Metazoa > Chordata > Actinopteri > Cypriniformes > Cyprinidae > Cirrhinus > Cirrhinus molitorella. The sequence goes on from CM065131.1 coordinate 2,983,431, forward strand.
ATCACTTTTGTTCGATATGAATAAATATGTTGTCAAATTTTAATTGAAAGGATTTTTGCAGTTTTGTTTACACACATGCATTTAACTCACAAACATCATTGTGTATTTAACTAATTTTATTTTTGTTAGTAAATAATTGAAATGACTAAAACATTAGTATTATGTGGTTAAAAATACTGAATATAGGCTAAAAGCACTGAGCACATCTATTTGGCTCAGCACCAGAAAAGGCACAAAAGCAGGTTTAAATTTCGCAGTGAAAGTTTAAATACACTGGTGGTGATCGCCTGAATCGAATGGTTAAAATAGTGGATTTTTGGGCGGTTTGAGTAAGTCATAGTTTTCGTCAACGGCATTTTTTCACGAACGAAAAGGAAACGATAATGAACAAAAGCTCTTTTTGAATGACAAACACTATGACAAAAATCTACTGGCATTTTCATCAATGAAAAAAAACGTGGGGAGGGACGATTTAGAAGGAGATTCATTCAGAAAAATCTGTTGCACAGTAGGAGGTTAGATGCGTACACTTGCTGCAATCTTATAAAACGTTAAAAAATGTCAAAATGAGGGAGAAGTGCAGACATATGGATAAATTTGACGACGCAAGAGAGAACTCAATTCGGTCTTGTCTTCTGAGCGCAGACAGCGAAGCATACACACAGAAAACACATCTCACACTCTTTCGCGTTGCATGAACTGAGAAATGCACACAAAATTATCGTGAGTATTGACGTAAACATAGCCGATTATGTCTTGAATGTAAACAGCAGGGAGAAAGTGTATCAGTACATCACATCCATTGCGTTCGTGCATTCGGTTTAAAAGGGATAGCAGCCACATTTAGTTGCTATTGTCCGAGTTGATGATGAACAAAAGAAAGACAGAAAACCACTCACTGCTCTTGACTGAACCCCTAAAGATTAATCTAAATTAATTTATAGAAATAAATATGAAGACCATGTTCTTTATGAGAAGTGGTTTTATTAATTTTTAATATTAAGGCATGTTGTGCATCACCGCAGTTAAATTATGTGTTTATCATAATAATACCTTAATATCCAACCTATATAATGAGTTTGGAAATTTTAGAGAAATGCTTAATAAATGCATTGCACTGTAACTAAACCCATTAAATTTTAGCAGACTAAATTTACTGTAGATTTAGTCGACTAAAATCTTATGATATTTAGTCGACTAAAACTAAAATCAATTCAGATGACTACAATATGACTAAAACTAAATGCCATTTTAGTCAAAAGACTATGACTAAAAATAAATCTAAATTTGCTGCCAAAATTAACACTGGTATTCTGTTCACAAACCCACAAATCAACAAATCGGCCTGCCTTTAGCAACTTTTCCTGAAAATGAGTTGCCAACACTGACCACATTTGATCCCAAACTAACAACCTCCAATGGAGAGTTATGTTTATTTCTAGAAATGAATCACATCAAATAAACTCCATTTATTTCTAATTTGTTGGTAACAAGTTAGCATAAATTCCAAACTGCATATAAATCGAGCAGCTCGTTTTATATTTATTTTGCCATCATGAATGTAACAGTCAGCATTTTTTAAAGGTTAAGCACCTGCTTTGACTGACCATTTGTGTAAAAGGATAAAAACCTCTGGAAATGTCCCATTTGTTTTATTTTAAGGGTGTTCAGACATTTTTACTGGAAATCAAGACAAATGTGCTTATTTTAATGCTGGTTACATTCTAATTGTGTTAGACATGTCATTCTTAAGTTCGAGCTTAACTCTCCTCTGTTTAACTTCTTTCTATAGCCGTTACCTGCACAGCTCCTCCACCGATCTCAAACGGCCTCCTGGAGGGACGTGACTTTGAGTGGGGCACCAGCGTGAGCTACAGCTGCTCTCCAGGATATGAGCTCTCTTTCCCTGCCATTCTCACCTGTGTGGGCAATGGTACATGGAGTGGTGAGGTGCCCCAGTGCTTGCGTGAGTACTGTACTGCTCTATTAATATTAATCAAACTGACTGCTTCATCCCTGTGGGTGTTTGCAACCCTATGCATGCCAACATTTCCCAAAAAAGAAGCGGAAAGTTCACCGTTTGCTTTATGTCTGCAACTTATGTACTTGCTGTTGGCGAGGAGGTCATGTTCAGACATTGATTGATTGATTGGATCATCACTGAATGAGAACAAATAGGTCAAAAATGAGATCTGCTGGATTAGACAGTAATATTTGTTTAGGACGCCAGACAAGGTGGGCTTAGCGTGGCGGGATATCGGGATTTCTGTTTCAGCACAATGCTGTGTGATGTCTAAGATGAAGGACGTCCAGACATGGTATGAGAATTTAAAGTTTAAAAAGCCTAGTTATCACAAAGGTACCCTTGTTTTAGCTCTCGCATTGAACAAAAGCAGGCATTGTAAAAAAAAGTCTTGTGCTCGAAAAAGAAAGCGTACCTCTGACTTTGTCAGGGTACTGATTTTTTTCCTTCTCTTTCTTTTCCACTTTCATTTTATATCTTGACAGCATATCTATAATTCATCAAGAAAAGTCAAGTTTGTAGTGCTAGATCTCAGGCACAGTAGTCTGACCAGCATATTTATGATGGATCAGTCAGCTGGTGACGTCAACCATGTGATTGATTTTCCCTCCAGAGACCTATTGTTTGCCTGACAGTGGCAGGGCAGTGGATAAGGCTTGGGACTTCCCTCAGTATTATGTGGCTATGTTCAGAATAGCATAATAGCATACTATTCATACAATTCCTGCTGTGTATAATATGAACGCTACCATTTAAAAGTGTGGGGTCAGTGAATACTTTTACTCAGCAAGGATGTATGAAATTGACCAAAAGACATTAAAAACATAAACTCTTATAAAAGTTTTTAGCATTAGTTGGTATGATTCTTCGTATGATTTTTATCGATTCCAATTCCAGTTTCGATACTTATCGATTCTGAATTCTTATCGATTCCCAATTCCGATTTAAAAAAAAAAATCCATTAAAACATTTTAAGTCAAACATTTAGATGTCAAACATATTTATTCTGTCTTTTGCCTATGGCAAAAAAATACCACAGAAAAAAACTAGGCTAATATAAATGTCAAACATTAAATTGTTAAAGACGAGTAAAAAAATAAAATAGGTTCAAACTAATTAATTAGCAATAGCATAAATAAATAAAACAATTGTCAGGTACAGAAATTGAAATCAAAAGTTTAAAAACATTGCATAGTTTTCTTTTCATAAATAAAATATTGATTAATCCTCAGTAAATTTATGAAAGATATTCAGTCAGTAAATGATTTTCATTTGTTCTTTGATTAACATTAATGACAGGCATGTTTATTATACGGCTTTCTCTTTAACAGCTTTCTCTTCTAAAAATACTGTTACACATGCATTTTCTTTCTCATTATATTAGAAATTTGGAACCAGTTCTAAAATGGAGCTGGTTCTCAGTACCCAACCCTAGTCTCCATAAAATATCTGCAAAATACTTTGATTAAAATTCCTCAGTTGTCATGTAAAACAACACCCTTTTTACCTAGTCAAATACAGCTCTGTTCCATAGACTGTAAAAAACATGGATGTAGTGTCAGTGACGTCACCTGTAGGTTTCTGAAGAGTGTTTTTGAAGCAAAAGTTGGGCAGGGCCTGTCGTCGCAAATTTGGAAGCGCGTCACTCCAGGAAAATAGAAAATGGACAAAGAGGCAGGACGTGGGTGGAGCTGAGATGTCTGTTTTTTAAATTTATTAAAATAATCCTGATAAAGTAACACCCTAAGAAAAAACAAACGCAATAACACGGCTGAGATGCCAAGTTCAACTGCTGGAATAAGCTGAGGTAATGTGACGGCTGCCTGACACCTGTCACTCAAGTGGCCACGCCCTTAATTATGCAGAATTTTAATGCTTAATATTATTTAAACGGATGAGAAAAAAATTCACCCCCCTCAGAGTTGTCATGAAGGGCAAAACTAGCTGTAAAAACCAAAAACACTTTTTGTACCAGGCTGTAAACATGTTTTTATCTGTTATAAAGTTAAACATTTTAACACGAGAATCTATAGGGATTTGCTCCCTTTTGGAGCCAGCCTCAAGCGGCCAGCAGATGAACTGCAGCTTCAGTCACTTTGTTTCAAGAGCGAGAGCGGGAGGTTGCCGCTTGCTCTGTTCACAGAGACCTGATTCATTGCATGTCTCTTTAAATGATAATGAACGACTGCTCACTCCACCCCTCTCTTCCATTTTTTGCATATTTGGTGCAGTTGTTTTTCTTGTCTGCGCGTTGAACTGTCCCCAATAACGTAATATTGAGACCCTGGAATGCTAATTTTACCAGAAGAACCCCACCAAAAAACGTGTATTTTACCCCCTGAAATGCAATTTTTTCTGGGAGATCCCAGCCATCTTGTGGCCTTGGTGAGAATAAGAGCCTCAAAAATACAGAATAACCTGCTACATTTGCCAAAATGTGCAGTATGCATATATCAGAGCACGCAGCGTGATGTTATATCCCACAATGCAATCTGCTTGTTTTGACCTTCCATTTCAAGTGTGATGAATGAAACAAAGATTTTTCAATAAGCCAGCTTTTGAATATTCCTCACATTTCTGCATTCAAGATGTGCACCACTTTTTCTCTGGTAAATAGTAAGAATAACATCATAAATCTTTCAGCATCATTCATGACTAGCTGTTTTAGAATGATTTCACTGAAGTTGTTTCTTTGTGATGTCTGTGATTACAGCTAAGTTCTGTGGAGATCCTGGAATCCCTGGTTTTGGCTCGAGGGAAGGGCGCAGTTTCATCTACCAGTCCGAGGTGTCATTCAGCTGCATGGCTCCCTACATCCCAGTAGGCAGTACTACACGCATTTGCCAAGCTGATGGCACCTGGAGTGGATCCCAGCCTCGCTGTATAGGTAAATCAATTATACTGACACAGTTTGCATGTTTAAACCATATGTTACATTCCCAGTGAAACAGACTGCCATAATAATTATTATAAGTATGTATATCAAAACTTGATAATGCTAAAAGCAGATAATCAGCCAGCTGAGGCTGACCACTGCGTGATGCAATTACGGTCACTTAAGTCATTTGTCTCTTTAGGGTTTTATGGTTCAGTTCAGCAGAAGCTAGGTGGCCAGAATTTCAAGTTTTGCTTCAAATAAGGCTTTCCAGTAGCTCAGGCTGCTGAGTCTTATGATTACCGCCCACAACGAAAACCCCTTTTGTCGCCCAGTGCACAAACAAGCTCAAAATTATTTAGGAACAACAACTACAAAGAAATCAATGCCCTCCCACAGCCCTGGCCGCCCAGGCCAGTGCTGGTCCAATCTGGCCTGATGTTGTATTGACACAATTACAGTGGGAAAAAGCAAAGCCACTCCTTTAAGTGACCTCAGAACACAGGAAGTGGGAACAGTTGGCAGACGAGCAGAGAGTATGAAGTGCAGTGAAATTGCATGAGAAACTTCAACTTGACAAACTCACTTCTTGATGGCTGGCAGTGGCTGTTATGAAGTTGTCCTTTGCTTCTCGGCTCAGTTCCCATGACCTCCTCGCGCACAGGTGCAATGAGGCATGTACCTGAATGAAGTTCTATAATTCACCAATCAAATAATTCAATGGTTACGCTTTACATTTCAGGTTCAGTTCATCATCACTAGTTAATGCATTAGGCATCACGAACTCAAAGTGAACAGTACTTTTATCGCATTTATTCATCTCGGTTAAAATTTCTGCATTGTGCATATACATTTTAGCCTTTCAAGTTGTATTTAATGTATTCATTAATAATTGACAAGAGTATATTCAAATTAACATGAACCTAGATGAATAAATCCTGAAAAAAAATGTTGCAATGTTAACTATTTGAACTTTGTTGCAAAGTATTAAGTATTTTAACTCTGCTATTTAAATGCTGCTATTTATCACTTCTTTTCAACTTGTTTGAACGTTTTTTTATTTTGCTGTATTTATTGGAAAAAATAAGAACAACAACAACATACCGATTTGGATCTGAACTCTTTATATGTGACCATGGACCACAAAACCAGTCATAAGTGTCAATTTTCCGAAATTGAGATTTATACATCATCTGAAAGCTGAATAAGTAAGCTTTCCATTGCTGTACTTTATTAGGATAGGACAAAATTTGGCTGAGATACTACTATTTGAAAATCTGGAATCTGCAAAAAAATCGAAATACTGAGAAAATCGCCCAAATTAAGTTCTTAGCAATGCATATTGCTAATCAAAAATTAAGTTTTAAAACATTTGTGGTAGGAAATTTACAAAATATTTTAATGGAACAAGATCGTTATTTAATATCCTAATGATTTTTGGCATAAAAGAAAAATCAATCATTTTGACCCATACAATGTATTTTTTGGCTATTGCTACAAATATACCTGTGCTACTCAAGACTGGTTTTGTGCTTCAGGGTCACATATAGATATTTATACTGTTTGCGTAATATAAATTCTCTTATACGCAGGATTATATATTACCATCTGATTCTGACTTTTAGTGTAGATAACTATTGTTGTCTGTGGCTAAACTTCCCATTTGAGTTGAAACTTAAGCGTAAAGTTTTGAGTCTTTGTTCCTCCCAGGGTTTATTTCGCATTCTACCCTTACAGACTTTTCCCTTGTTACTTTCACCCCCTGGTTCCCTTACTGGAGGGTATTAAGGCACTGATCTCTGTAAAGCTGCTTTAGGGTGCTTTTGAATTACGAGAGACACCATAGAGACTGATGTGACCTGAATCAAAGTCATTATTCACAAAGAAATGTCTCTCTCTTTTCAAATAAAGAGCTCTGTGAATTTTATTTCTTTCTTTCACTTTTACGTCTACATCTTTATGTATGTACTGGCCTATGGCTGTATTATCTTCATCCATTTCTCCATGTCTCATTAACAAAGACTCTTCTCGCTGTCCCCCTAAGTACAGTGTTTATCTGATTAAACCCCTCAGTTTATATATCCATGAGGGAGTCCTTCTCCGAACGTCAATAAATGCATCGATAATTGTTTTTAATTGAGCAAGTAATTGAATAAATGGTCCCAACTCTGTGAGGCCATTATTGAGGAGCCGTGAACAGCCAGCAGGAGAGTTGGATGAGCTCTGATTGGCGTTTTTAAGCATTTAGTGTATTGTGCCAACAGAAGATGTCAAAGCAGGCCCCAAAGCAGGTGTAATCATTTAGCTCTTTCAATAGAGTATTATGGTCTCATATTACACCCTCAAAGACGCCATGAAAAAGAAATATAGCGTGGTGGGGGGTGGAAATTAAGTGCTTTAAAAGGCCACTGCATATTCATACACAACAATTCTTACAGAATGAATTCTGTTGGCTGTTCTCACTGACTCAGATAAAGCCCATGTAGTCTAGTTCGGTGGCACGGACAAGGTTAAATGCAAATAATTCACATTTATTTGTATATCACCTTTCCCAATGCAAATCATTGCAAAGCACTCTACATCTAGGAGTATATAGCTTATTAAGAGCAAATTAGCGTTGCTGCTATTCAGATTTTGCTATTCAGCAAAAAATATGATGTACGTTTGTTTAGATAACTGGAGTACAATGTTATGAGATACATTATGTTAATGCTTGGTTAAAGAGATGTCTTTAATCTAGATTTAAACAGAGAGAGTGTGTAAACTTTGAACCTTATCAGGAAGGCTATTCCAGAGTGAAAAAGCTGTACCTCCTTTAGATGACTTTGCTATGCTAAGTACTACCAAAAGTCCAGAGTTTTGTGACATCATGGATTGTACCGTGATAGAAAACTAGTTACGTAAGTAAGTGCACTCTAAAAAAAAGTGTTGGGGAAAGTTACTTTTAAAAGTAATGCATTACAATATTGCGCTACTCCTTAAAAAGTAACTCATTACGTTACTTAGTTACTTTTTATGGAAAGTAATGCGTTACGTTACTTTTTAAATCTGGGCAGGGCTTGCTTGTTTGTTTTTAATATAAAAAGTTTTTGTTTTTAGCAAATGTAAAAGCCCTTTCACACCAAAAAGTAAAATGAATAAGCCTAAAGCTGAAGGAAAAGTAAATTGACGTCTGTACAGTAGAACTGTAGGAAAAGGAAGTTCAACACTCTTCAGCAATGAGAAAAATAAAGCACAAATTAGTTAGTCTAAAGTAAGTTTTGCTTATTAAAATGATTGAATTGGATCAACAAGGGTCAGCAGCAAAGACGTTGGTTAATAAAATGGGATTAAATACATAAAGGAAACTGGTGTTACTTTTTTGAAAAAGTAACTCGGATATTTTCTTGTAAATGAAAAAGCAATGCGTTACTTAAAAAGTAATCTGATTACATAACTCGTGTTACTTGTAATGTGTTACCCCAAACACTTGTGAAAAATAGGGTTGTAACGGTATGAGATTTTCACGGTATGATAATCCTCTCAGAAAATATCACGGTTTCACAGTATATATTAAACAATAATTCTAATCAGTAACAATGACTTTAAAACAATACATTTAAAAAAAAAATGTTTAGCAGCATGGTTGCAGAAAACCTGGGAGAGATAGCCTTTACGGCTAAAGAATTACACTGATACGGCACAAAATACTTTGATTTAAAAATATTATAGATTATATTGATTAGATGTCATTTTCAAAATGTTATGAGCAATAAGCAACGTTATTCAACAAAACTGACCTAAGATAGTGGGATAGTATTACAGATCTAAAACAGCGATGACATTTTTTGTGGTCGATTCAAGTGGCAGTCTGTGGAGCCATGGAATAAATGAATTAAAAAAAAAGTAAATTTTATTTTATATTTCAAAATTCTGACTTTATTTTCGCAATTCCGAGATTGTCTCACAACTCTAATAAGGAAAAACAACTCATCATTTTCTCATTTCCTCTCGGTTCAGAGTTTATATCCCACACTTTTACTCCCTCAGAATTAATAAATTCACTAGTTGTAAAGTCTGAATTAGGAGATATAAACTTAAATTTGCAAGAAAAGATAAAATAAATAAATGTTATATAAAAATGTTAATAGTAATAGGTTTAAATAATATTTCATGCTGTAACTGTAGAGCTAATACAATACGTCCCCCATATACAGCTTATGTGAATATGTAGACCTATTGTTTATATCAAATTTATGCTTTAAAAGTAGAGTAATCTTAGCAGTTTTCATCCATAGTATGTCCATTTAAACGTCTGTGTTTAGCTTCAAATGGCGTCTTTGACTGCAGTATTCTATACAAATTATTTGCATTTCGATTTTGACATCAAAAGGCACAAAAAAAAGTTCTCTTATTTCATGGATTTTTTTCATGGAAGTGGTATATTGAAAATAGCAGAGGGCCTAAGACAGATCTTTGCGGCACTCCATGCTTTACTGGCGTTAATTTAGATGATTCCCTATTTACATAAATAATAAAATTCAACTAACATTTAAAATTGTGCATTAAAGTAAAAAAATCAGTTGGTAAAAAATTAGAAATTAGGCAGATGGTGACATGACCAGGTTGTGTGACATAACCTCAACCCCAAAAACTTTGAAGTAATGCAGATTACAAGAAAATATGACCAAGGACAGGTTCATGCTGACCTTAGTTTGTTTTGTGCAGTGCATTATTGGCAACCTAGAGCATTAAACAATCAGAAACCCAAATTATTCATTTTACTATGCAGTCAGTTTGACTGTTTTATATCATTATATAATATTTGTGTTTTTTTTTCATCTGTCTATTAATGTTTCGGTTTCTAAACGTGTATCTTCTAATGTCTGATTTTTAATACCTGTGAAAAAAAAATTCAAAAAGCTGCGAAAAAGATGCGAGTCAGTGAATCAGATGTACTAGTTTCTGCTTGGTACTTTTTGGCCTCCTAGTGGGCTCCTCCTTGAAAATCAAAGCAACACGAGCTCTGTCTGCAACACTTTTCTCAATATGGCAATGCAGTCATATATTTTCTGTGTGCTGACTCAGTATTAGAAGCTCGACGCTCAAAAAAAACGGCATGGAAAAGGGGTTGGTTGTGTAAGCCTTGCAGGTTGTCCTGTCATTTGCACGCCTGCATTGAATCAAGGGTCTCTGCGTCAGCTCAAAAATGTGCTCTACATCCCAATTACAGAGCAGCACAGCTGTGTCGTGGCAGATGCACTGCTGCAGCAACACTGCCCCCTGCTGCGTCTCCATCAGCCTACCATAAAAAGACAACTGTTACGACACTGCTGCAGCACTTACATAAACACACAGGCCCCATAACCATCACTATAAGCCGAGTCCTAGCGCTGCATTGAGAGATGTGTTTGGGCTCATGAAGGGCGATGTGGTTCCTACAGAGAAGAAGATGCCGGGAAGAAGAATGTGACTGGATGTTCATTTGTTTTGTCTTTCTCTCTCCTTTGTTTTCTCAGAGCCAACTCGTACCACCTGTGAGAACCCTGGGACACCTCGTTATGGCTCTCTCAACAGGACCTTTGGCTTTAAGGTAGCAGGATGACTACATTTATAATAGAAAACATGTCAGAGTTCATGTCAGATTGAGTGCTGTCATTAAAGCCAATGAGGGACAAACCACAGTTCTAAGAAATAAGCACTAATATGAACCAGCTACTCTGAAATTATTATTTAATGTAAAAAGTAATTTGACCTCATATATTATATGTGACCCTGGACCACAAAACCAGAAAATTATATTTTTTGACTCGAAGGCCCACCATTATCCACAACAACTTTTCCAGATGTATATGAAATACTGGAAATATATAAAAATACAACATGAATATAAAATTATATAAATAACAAGATTTTAAATGTTTTTTAAAGAAGTCACTTCTGCTCACCAAGCCTGCATTTATTTGATTAAAAGTACAGCAGAAACAGTAACATTTTTGAATATTTTTACTATTTAAAATAACTTAATTTAATTATAATTTCAAATGTAATTTATTCCTGTGATTTCAAAGCTGAATTTTTAGCATCATTACTATAGGCACATGATCCTTCAGAAATAATTCTAACATTCTGATTTGCTGTTAATAAAAAAAAGATTATTATTATTATCATCATTATTTTGAAAAAAAAAAACAGCTGAGTAGAACAGCATTTATTTGAATATATATAATAATGTATAATGTTGTCAAAGTTTTTATTATTTCAGATAACGCTGTTCTTTGGATCTTTCTGTTCATCAAAGAATCCTGAAAAAATGTACTCAACTGTTTTAAATATTGATAATAATAATAATACATTTTATCTTGGGCAGCAAATCGGCATAAAATAATGTATATTCATAATAAGTATAAAAATGCCAGAGTTTTGTAATTCAGTTATTAAAACATTTCTTGAGAGGGTGAATTAAAATAAGAAATGTCTTGATTTTAAATAGTTTAAATAGTTTTGGTTTATTTTAATGCTTGTTTTGTCTTTATTTGAAAAAAATTCAAGTTATTTTGACCGCAGACACCTTGTTGAGAACCACTACTTTTTAAAGGAACTCTTTATCAAAAAATGAAACATTTTGTTACAAGATATTATTCCTTAATCATTTCAACCAGAAACTACAGCTTCAGATGACATGGAATATAGAGCATGAGTTGTATGGACTACTTTCACAATGCTTTTTACAGTCGCAAACCATTTTTTCACAATCATCTTTGCTAAAGATCTCTTTCTTTTTCACTGAGAATAGAAATTTCATATCTTTAAATATTTCTTCCGTCATTCTTCCACAAAAGCGGTCTTAATGATTTTCAAAGAATGATTCATGGCCTTTCTCAAACACACTTCAGACAAACTACTTGGTGTAGGCCCTCCATTCCCTCACATCCACTACAAAATATTATTAAGACCTCTCAAGACTTTGCCACTTGAGGAGCAGTGAAATGTATGCATGGATGTAATAACACCACAGAACCACTCGAAAAGAGCAAAAAAAAATCTACTTCTCAGTAGTGCAAATGAATCTGATTATGTTTTGACAAGGGGAAGAGGACAGAGGGAGGCATGAGGAGAGAAAAACACAAACTATGAGACTGCTGAGGAAGAACGTTTATTGCAAAGATGTGCTGGCATTAGGAATTCAAGTCGTTACAGTATCAGAGGTCAAGCCCTGCAGAGGCTTCATGAACGGCTAAATATCATCCTTTCTATATTCGTAAATCATTTGTCTGGCCTCGAGAAAAAGGAGCCAGTCAAGCTCTTTTGCTTTCCCGGACTTAATGATGTTGGAGTCGGTGAGAGGAGATATCGCAGACACCAGATAAGTGCCAGTGTCTATGGCTCGTCAACCGTGTTCACAGTGAGCGGGGACATGTTAATCAATTAATGTGCTAAGCCCACATGCCAGTCTTTGACGCGTTCATATTTTACTTCCCTTCATATGTGTAAGAAAGCACAGCCCACCGGCATATATGCAACACTTTTTTTGTCCCATGTCCTTGCTGGTTATAACATACATTAGCCACATTTACATGAGGCGCGCTACCATATATTATGAAATAAGTGCCACATCACATCACTAGTGGTCCGGAAAGGAGGTCACAATGGCCTCCTAAGTGCATGTACTGGTGATTACATTAGCTGTAGGTAAAGTAGGTAAGTACCATATATGAGGATATCCACCCAATATTAGCACACATCCATTTGAGCGAATCTGGAAAGCAGATGGCCTACGAGAATGCAGAACCTGAAAGATGTGAAATTTCTTTGTAGTTAGCATCTGTCCTAAGGAGTGAAACTGTCATTCAGAACAGCAAGTATTGGGTGTTTAATTTTGTGTTTAATCTGCCTTCAAAAGAGAGTTATGGGAATGCTGTTTCTGTGTGTTTTTTTGTAGGTTGGAAGTATGGTGTCTTTCCTGTGTCAGCCTGGTCACCTGCTGCAGGGCTCCACCACACGTCTCTGCCAGGCCGACCTCACCTGGAGCGGGACCCAGCCGGAGTGTATCCGTAAGTGTTCTCAATAACACGTCACACAATTTAGATTTGTGGGTGATGTTCCTCATTTATAAAAGTGCATAATGTATTTGTATAATAAAGCTACAGAGAAATGGGTGTGTTGTAGTAGAGAACATCTCTTTCAAGTCCAACTCAAAACTAAAACCAGAAGAGAGTTGAGTCCAAATGAAGTCTGCATGCTGCTGAGTTTATGACAAGACCAAGAGCAAGAAAACGTGGTCTTGGACTTGGCCTTGAGTCAGAGTCTAAGACCATCCATTTAGTGCTCTTGGTCATGGCCGTCAAAGCCCAAGACCATAATTTCATGCTTGGGCCTTAAGTCTGAGTCTAAGACCGTCCATTTAGTGCTCTTGGTTTTGCCGGTCAAGTCTGAATCTAAGCCCAAGAACATAATTCATGCTCTTGGTCTTGGGCCTTAAGTCTGAGACCATCCATTTAGTGCTCTTGGTCTTGGCTGTCAAGTCTGTGTCTAAGCCCAAGATGATAATTTCATTCTCTTGGTCTTGGGCCTTAAATCTGAGTCTAAGACCATCCATTTAGTGCTCTTGGTCTTGGCAGTCAAGTCTGAGACTAAGCCCAAGATGATAATTTCATGCTCTTGGACTTGTGCCTTAAGTCTTGGACCATCCATTTGGTGCTTTTGGTCTTGGCTGTCAAGTCTGTGTCTGAGCCCAAGATGATCATTTCATTCTCTTGGTCTTGGGCCTTAAATCTGAGTCTAAGACCATCCATTTAGTGCTCTTGGTCTTGGCAGTCAAGTCTGAGACTAAGCCCAAAATGATAATTTCATGCTCTTGGACTTGTGCCTTAAGTCTTGGACCATCCATTTGGTGCTTTTGGTCTTGGCTGTCAAGTCTGTGTCTGAGCCCAAGATGATCATTTCATTCTCTTGGTCTTGGGCCTTAAGTCTGAGTCTAAGACCATCCATTTAGTGCTCTTGGTCTTGGGCCTTAAGTCTGAGACCATGCATTTAGTGCTCTTGGTCTTGGCTGTCAAGTCTGTGTCTAAGCCCAAGATGATAATTTCATTCTCTTGGTCTTGGGCCTTAAATCTGAGTCTAAGACCATCCATTTAGTGCTCTTGGTCTTGGCAGTCAAGTCTGAGACTAAGCCCAAGATGATAATTTCATGCTCTTGGACTTGTGCCTTAAGTCTTGGACCATCTATTTGGTGCTTTTGGTCTTGGCTGTCAAGTCTGTGTCTGAGCCCAAGATGATCATTTCATTCTCTTGGTCTTGGGCCTTAAGTCTGAGTCTAAGACCATCCATTTAGTGCTCTTGGTCTTGGGCCTTAAGTCTGAGACCATGCATTTAGTGCTCTTGGTCTTGACTCTCAAGTCTGGGTCTAAGCCCAAAAACATAATTTCATGCTCTTGGTCTTGGGCCTGAAGTCTGAGTCTAAGACCATCCATTTAGTGCTCTTGGTCTTGACCGTCAAGTCTGAGTCTAAGACCATGGATTTAGTGCTCTTGGTCTGAGCCCATTATTTCATGCTCTTTGTCTTGGACCTTATAAGTTTTGGTCCAATGCCATCATTTCAGGTCTTAGTCTTGTCTTGGACTCTGTCTTGACAGAACTGTCCAGTTAAACTTGAATTAGTCTCAGACGTCATGCCCACGGACTGCTGGCTGAACAGCTGATACATATGCCACACAGAATTGGAAACGCTTGAAGTCGTCTTATGATTAGTTGAATCCTACAGAATTTCCAGGAGACTTAGCGTTCTTTAACATTCCAGCTGGAAACAAAAATGTTGTGATGCCAAACCCCAGATGAAAGAAGAAAGCTGCTTATTAGAATCAGCTAAATGCTGGATTTTCAAAAGTATGTGAAATACGTAAAGTTCCTGTCAAAGACTCTTTAAAATACATCAAACAGTTTTACACACCAGTCTGTCACAAAACGAAACATGATTGGTTGCTTCAGTCGTATAGCCTCTTGGTTGGGCCTTGGCTATTGTCAGTCTGAATTAACTATTAAATGGCAAACATAAGTTAACTTGCATTTGAGACACCATATGACCAGTTATTCTGTGTTTTTGCTCTTCTAATGACAGTAGCTCCAGCAAGTTCATATTCATGATTGTTAATTTCACAACATCCATCATGTGCTACTAAGTCTAACGGAGTCATTCGCCTGAACAGTCCAGGACATTTTTATTTCTGTGCTCGTATTAACATCAAAAGAAAATATGGTGGAAAATACACTAGAAACCTATTTACGAACACAATCTTTTGCAATGTAGGATTTTATGATGCAACATAAAGCACTAGAGCGAACTACTTGCCTGTTGTTTTGAAAAAGATGTCTGGACTTGATAGAAGTTCTACTTTCTGTTTAGTCTGACTGAATATAGATGTTTATAGCTATAGTTTGTTAGATTGATTATCATTTGGCTCTCCCTACTCATATACATTACATTTCACGATCATCAAATGATGCCATAATTCTCAGTGGCACACTCCTGATATCCGTTTTATGCTTTATGATTGTGTTTTTAAAGGAAATACTCCACATAGTATCCTAGAAATCACTTGATTTTCTGTATAAAGCTGCAGTTTGGTTACACAGCAGCAAAACTGTCAGTGTGAGATCACCATGTGAGTATTACTCACTGCTTGAACTAGCAGTGTGAAACAGACCTGTGGGTGACTCTGAGACTGGTGTAATGTCTGACCAATATATTGCTTCTTCTCTGAGGCTCATTTGAACCAATGATGCACATACTCAACCATAAGAAAAGAGAATCGCTTAGAAAATGTCTCATATTATCTGAAAGAGGGAAGATTAATGTATCTTACACAATGGCCACTTGAGTTGAATTGCTTCTGAATTATGTGGGTGATGTATGCGAGTTGTGATACCCTGACTACGCTCCGCTGGTTCACTTCATCAGTTGACAAATCTTAGTGATAAAGGTCTGTGCTCTTAGAGAGGATAATCTATTTTAATTACCTTGCTAAAAATAAAATGCTTAGTATGTTTAGTTACGATACCAACTGGTTGCTCTTTTGTATCTCAGTGCACATCCCTGACATCACGTCAGTGTATTTAAATCACAAATGGATGAAGATGATTCACCCAGGTCTGGTGGGTTTTCACGGTGGGCTACGAGGCTTGTGATTGGATTATGTCCATTTTCCAACAGAAGCTCCAAAATCAACAGCAGTAAAGCAGGCTGAAGTACGAGAAAACAGCTGGCCTCCAATTTCACAAGACAGATTGCCATTCAGTTGAAGCATTTCGAAAGCTAATTACATTTTGCATCATGCCACTGCCCCAAAGTTCTGTCATTGTTTTGCAAAAATTAGGAAATTAAAGAATGGGATGGCTAGGAAGACACAGCGCCTCCCCCCACTTAATTGTAAATCTGTGATAAAACAGCTTTTGTGTGCTTGCACCTAATCACACCATTTTTTCCCCCAAGAATAATCGAGATCATTCCGTAATTACGCACTGTAATTTTGTTTACACAGAGCAGTTGGCTACTCACAGAGTCAGGCTGAGTGCTAAATCATCTTTCTCATTCCCCTCTTTTATTTTACACAGAATTGGATAATGGCTGGCTGTCCTTTCCATTAGCGTTCCACTAGATTCGTCTCCAAAGAAATAATGTGTTTTTTTTTTTTCTTGTGCCTTGCTCTGTCCTGAGAATTTATTTATTTACTTTAAGTGGGCTGTATCATATCATTTATAGCAATGGAAGGTTTTGGCATGCAAAGAGCCTTAGACTAGTAGTGAGAGTAGGAATTGGCGATATGACCAACATCTTATATCATGACATGAGTAATTTTATTTCACCGTAGCGGTATATATTATGATTTTGCTTTAAATAAGGTGTTTGATATCAAAATTTGATACCATGGAAATTTCATAATTTATGTTGTCACTAGTGTCAATATCACAAAAAAACGCATATTCTTCACTGTGTCAATTAAATATGTGAACCTGGACCACAAAAACAATCATAAGGGTCAATTTTGAATTTTTCAGATTTATACATCTGAAAGCTGAATAAATAAGCTTTTCATTGATGTATGGTTTGTTAGGACAAGACAATATTTGGCTGAGACACAACTATTTGCAAATCTGGAATCTGAGGGTGCAAAAAAATCTAAATACTGAGAAAATGAAGTTCTTAGCAATGCATATTACTAAACAAAAATTCAGTTTTGATATATTTATGCTAGGAAATGTACAAAATATCTTCATGAAACATGATATTTACTTAATATCCTAACTGTGCTACTTAAGACTGGTTTCGTGGTCCAGGGTCACATATATATTTCTTCTTATTAAAGTTACAAAAGTGATTCACCAGGACCAGTGAGAGATTTTTAGATTGTTTAACATGAATTTCAGACAGCAGGAATATTGGACTGATGTCACTTTAAGAGCTGCCCAGATCCAATATACTTTCTCAGCTGTTTGCTTTCATTTAAAGGTGCAGTAGGAAATCTTTGGAAATGCTAACTTAGCCTGATAGCACTGAAAGCGAATGTCCCACCCTCCCTGCAAATCGCAGTCTAAAGCCACGCCCCCTGAATGCATCCAACATTACACACACAGACCAGAGACAGCATTACACGCATATGACATATCTGTCTGTGCAAACAGGGTGCACAAAGGTATGCAAATACATGTTGACAGGCAGGTAGGAAAGTCAGTAAAAACCCTCGGACCGAAAATTTTAACATTTCTTGGTTCTATGCATTCCACAGAGTATATAAATGCATACAAATACATTTAGACCACTTAACTTAATGATTGCTATCGAGATGTGAAAAGACTTTCAACCAGCATAACAAAAAATATTTCTGAAGGCAATCACCTGTTGCACCTTTAAGACCTATATTACTGTGTTTACGAGGATACTTTTGCAAACACAGGCATTTTGACACATAGAGATGTGTATTTAACCATTCAAGGCCTATGAAGTGGCCAAAATAACTCTGTTGAATACTCCCACGCTTTATGCACAACCGTCACTTGTGTTTTAATCCCAAAATGATTAATAACTTGCAAAGTTAACCACTTGTGTGTGATGTAAAAATGCATTTATTATATACGTTGATCAAGTTATTTGTTTTGGAAAAAGCTCAATACATCAAATCATAACTTGAAACTACGATATCGCCTTTAAAATTTGTTTTGGCTTTTATCAGCAATGTTAATGTTAATTTAATGACAAAGATGTACATTTTCTCAGTAATTTATTGCAATAAACCCTTCGCCCCCATATTATGCAGCAATTTAACGGGAAACCATAATAGTTTCTTTGCCTGGTTACATTCTTTTCTTTTGTGGCTGTGCTGTTGATGTAGTGATCATGGATAGAAACCTTATCAAAGTCTTGGATAAAAGAACTGGGTCCAGTGCACCGAGCCAAAACCTCAATCCCGGCTACTTTTGATCAAAGTCATAGTGATGGTGGAGCCGTTGGAATGACTGAGTGAACATTGGCTTGCGTTTGATCTGCCGGTGTGACAGGTAAAGGTGCGCTCCCTTTAAGTGCCGTCTGCCAGCATGCATCAACGTCTGCCACACTCAAGGTTCTCCGCCAGCTTTTGTAGGCACAGGAACGTGGCAGTGTCAGCTGCTGAGGGGAAAGAGCATAGATCCTCTCTAAAGAAACACGCCATGTTGTCTTAAAAGTTCAAACTTCATTTAGATTTGGCCCACTGACGTTTGAAGTCTGATTATATGGGGGCCGAGACTGTTTGCTGGATAGAACTTTCATTTCTTTTGTTTCTCCTTTTCAATTACTCTTTGTTTCCTTTGTAGCCCACAGTTGTAAACAGCCAGAGAGTCCTGCTCATGTGGATGTCATGGGTATGGATCTACCCTCCTATGGTTACACGCTCATCTACACCTGCCAGATTGGCTTCTTTTTGTCTGGGGGCTCTGAGCACCGGGTCTGCAAGTCCGACGGAACGTGGACTGGGAAGATGCCTGTTTGTCGAGGTATCAACACTTTACATTGTCTGCCAGCACTTTTAACATTTCTATAGCGTGCACACATAATATTCCCATTAGAAACATTCAAACATGTCCCCTCAGATTTTACTAACTGGAGTTTGAATGCAACTTCTAAATAATAATTACAATTTTATTTTGTCTATTATTTTGCTTTATGACATTTTAATTACATTCAATATGATCAGAGACAAAATGATCAAAAAGTCTCTTTGTGTCTCTTTTCATACAGCAAAAATGGAGGGTAATGACTGGCTGTTCAATTGCAATTTTGCTTGGTTTATTAATATACTACTGAAAAGTTTAAGGTCAGTAGGATTTTTGAAAAAGAAAGTAATATTCTTTTTTAATTATTTAGCAAGGATGCATTAAATGGATCAAAAAATACCGAAAAGACATTTAAAATGTCACAAAAGATTAAAATAGCTATTTTGAAAAGAATCCTTAAAAATATTCAACACATGTTTTCAAAATGTATAATAATGAGAATTGTTTCTTGAACACAAATCAACAAATTAGAAGGATTTTTAAAGGATCATGTGACACTGAAGGCTAGACTACTTAATATTCAACTTTGCCCTCACAAGAATAAGTTACATTTTATTTTATATACATTTATATATATACTGCCTTTCAAAAGTTTAAGATTTTTAATTTATTTTTTTTTACGAATTCTAATGAATTTACTTCATTAAAAATACAGAAAAAACAGTAATATTGTGAAATATTATTACAGTTTAAAATAACGGTTTTCTATTTTAATTTATTTTAAAATATCATTTATCCGTGTGATGCAAATCTGAATGTTCATCGGCATCATTTCTAATATGCTGATTTATTATTTTTGGAACCTCTTATTCTTTTTTTCTTTGAAGAATAAAATGTTACAAAGAATCTTAGCTAGTCTTAGCTATCACTTTTTATAAATGTAACACTTCCATGGTGAATAAAAGTATTAATTTCTTTCAAATATAGAAAGAATATTGTTTATATTGAAAGAATATTGAAAGAATATTTATATTGTAACAAAAGTATTGTAACAATTTCTATTTTAAATAAAAATTTGTTCTTTTTAACTTTTTATTAATTAAAGAATTCCGAAAAAGGTATCACAGGTAAATATTAAGCAGCACAACTATTTCCAGCATTGATAATAAGTGAGCATATAAAAATGATTTCTGAAGGATCACGTGACACTGAAGACTGGAATAATGGTGCTGTAAATTCCTGAATAAATTACATTTTAAAATCTATTCACACAGAAAACAGTTACTTTACATTTCACAGTTTTTCTATTTTTTTCTATGCATGTAGCCTTGATGAGCATAAGAAACATTTATTAATTATTATATTTTATTTACTATATTTTATTTAGTTTTACAGTATTCATGAGCAAATAAATGCAGCCTAGGTGAGCATAACATTTTTTATGAACAGAAATACTAAATTGTTAAGAATAAATTCAGTCATCCCTTATTTCACATAGTCACCACTCTTTAAAAAAAGAAGTGCATATCCCTGATTTCATAGCCTTTTCCCTATTTTAAAATGAAGTGTAAATGATTTTTTTATTTTCACACATTTTGCTAAACCAGACAACATTTCGCCTTTCTAACAACTGACTTTGCACTTCCTGCCCAAGTGAGCGTATGCTCAGGTGGGGTGCCGGAGCACTAGCATGTGGCCAGCATGCTGCAGTGCTGTGATTTTTATCTTCCTCGTCTTCATCCTGCAGCTCCGAGCGCTGCCACAGCAACCAGCACACGCCGCCACGCGTGCACACAGCTGTACACTTCAGGCTTTCCAGTAATTACTGCAAATAAACAGATGTGATTGTCTATAAAAAAAAATGTAAAAAAAATTCCCAAGCGGTCGACACAGAGCTTCTCCAAACTGTGCTGGGGCTGTGTTTCTCCCTCACTTTTCTGCGCCTGTCCTAAACAGCCTCCTTTTGAATGTTTAGTTATGCTGCTTGATATGTTGACCATGTCAGCCCCCTGCTGTCTGCAGTCACCTGACTTTTCTTTGTGAGATGGAAGAAAGGAGGCACACTGCTGCCTGGGGATGTTACTGTATGCATGAAATGATAAAAGTGATGCCAATTTGATCTGTCAATCTTTTTTTTAAACTAAACGCCTTTATTCATTGTTGCTCTTTCTTTCCCAGCGGGCTCCAAACTCTCAGAAAAGCCTATTAAACCAGTCCCAGGGACACCGAGTCCGAAGCTAAATGGTGGGTGCGCTGTTACTACAAAATGGGGTTTCATTTGAAAGACCACTTATGAGTGTTAAGTGCACTTCATTTAAGATGCATAATTCTGGCTGAACATCTCCTCTATTTGGCCACAGAGTGCAATACCTTACCATTTGTGATGTATTCCAGACCACAGCCCCAGGAGGAGGGGACTAATGAGGAGAAAATGGTTTCCAGTTAGTTTGACAGTAAAGTAGTCTGCCAGGCGCAAGAAACTCGACGTGAATCGCAAGATAACTTTACTTTGCCAGACTTTCTTAAAGCATATATGTTACCTTTATATACTTGGAGAGCAGGATTAAGTAGGGGACAAGCTGCTGTCCTGCAGAGCTTTAAGCGTGCAATGATGAGGCTCTTCCTCGGGCAGTAGCACCTACAGGAAATATGAGTCACTTTCTAGAGTCCGTGACTGAAAGGACAAACCGGATATCCAACATGTTTCGAGAAATTGATGGATCTTAGGATCAGTAAGACAGGGAGAACCCTTCGAGCTACTAGGTTCTGAAACAGCAGATTACAGGAAAATTGACTGCCTTTGTACAGACTCTGAGCGTGTTAGCTGAAAACTCCGGCCAACGCATTATTTCTTATCTGGCTCCATTAAAAATATCTTAACTGAGTAACTGGATACTTTGTTGAATTATGGCTATGTTTGACTTAATCATTTGCCTTGCTAAAGCTGTAAGATATGAGAGGCTATATTACTGTACATAACTATGATTATATATATTGATGTATATATTACCAGGTTATATATTATATAAATATATATTTATGTATTTATTTAAAGTATGTATATTTCTGTGTATTTAGTATACATTGTAATATCCATTTTATAACGTAATCTAGATATACAGTTGAAGTCAAAAGTTTACATACACCACCTGAGTTATTTTACCAAAATAAGAGGGATCATAAAAAACGCATGTTATCGTTTATTTAGTAGTGACCTGAATAAGACATTTCACATAGAAGACATTTTCATATAGTCCACAAGAGAAAATAATAGTTGAAATTATAAAAGTGACCCTTTTCGAAAGTTTACATACACTTGATTCTTAATACTGTGTTGTTACCTGAATTATCCACAACTGTTTTGTTTTTTTGTTTTTTTAGTGAGTTGTTCATGAGTCCGTTGTTTGTCCTGAACAGTTAAACTGCGCACTGTTCTTCAGAAAAATCCTTCAGGTCCCACAAATTATTTGTTTGTTTGGTGTATTTCAACCCTTTCCAACAATGACTGTATGATGTTGAGATCTATTACCTATTAAAGACAACTATAACAGAAGGTTCCAGAAGGAAAAATTATGCAGTAAGAGCCAGGGGGTGAAAACTTTTGAACAGAATGAAGATGTGTACATTTTTCTTATTTTGCCTAACTATCATATTTTTATGATTTTTTTTTATTTTTAATTTTTTCATTTAGTACTGCCCTTCAGAAGCTACAGAAGATACATGTTTCCCGGAAGACAAAATAAGTTAAAATTACCCTGAATTATCCTCAAATGTGAAAAGTTTTCACACCCTTGGCTCTTATGCATTGTGTTTCCTTCTGAAGTATCAGTGAGCGTTTGAAAAGATGGATCTTGTCAGAAAGGGTTAAAATACACAAAATGCTGAAAAATCAAAAAATGTATGAGACCTAAAGGATTGTTCTGAAGAACATCTATCACTGAACAAAAAACACAGCTGTGGATCATTCAGGTAACAACACAGTATTAAGAATCAAGTGTATGTAAACTTTTAAACGGGGTCATTTGTATAAATTCAATGATTATTTTCTCTTGTGGACTATATGTAAACATCTTTCATGTGAAATATCTTATTCAGGCCAGTACTAAATAAAAAATAACATGCGTTTTGTATAATCCCTTGTATGATGTTGTATGAAGTGTACGTAAACTTTAACTGTATGCAGATGCATTGTATACTTCATAATATGATATGTCCAGGGATTGATATGACTAATTGCATAACATTATTTGAATATTATTATGAATAATATTAAATGTGTCTTTCATCTGTTTATTTGTTCACAGTTCCTGATGATGTGTTTGCCCCTAACTACATCTGGAAGGGCTCATACAACTACAAGGGAAGAAAGCAACCAATGACTTTGAGTATCACAAGCTTTAATACAACCACGGGTAGAGTTAATGTCACATTAACGAGCAGCAACATGGAACTGCTGCTTTCAGGTTGGTTTATTGTTGATTTACTGAGCTGGCAGAATGCATTATAATACAGAGGAAGCAAAACATGAGGACTGTGTGCTCCTGCTATCACAGAATCTGATTCAGCCCATCAAAGTAAAATTAAACTGGACCGTTAACGAGTTAGATCATTAGACTGACTGTACCACCTTCGTCTTCCACTCAAGAGATTAACTGAGTTTTGACAAAGCTGACATATGCTTTACATCATCTAATTAATCTTAGACATTGCTATTGGCTAGCCATCAGGAATAATCACTAGTGAATAAAGGTGAATAAACCACCAGTCACTCATGTGAAAAATGAACTTGTCGAAGCGATAATATGATCATAACGATGGGAGCAACAGCGAACCATCAACTGATTAGTCATCAGCCGGATGAGCGCAATGAAATGTATCTGTTCGCCAAGAATGCCGGAGTGCCATTAACCATGTCTGTGTTCTCAATTAGGCTCTCGTTAGTAGTTTAGAAAATGGGAAGTTAGGTCACGAGGACTGCTTTTAGACAGAGACCGGTGTCTTAGGTAATGCATTGCTTGTGAATACTTTTATTTTGTGCTCAGACTAGAGTGTGCGTGTGCGCTCTGAGAAGACAGAGAGAGTGACCGAGACAATAAGAGAGCAATAAGAGGATGAGACACATGTACGTGGAGCGTGTAGACAGCTGTCTGCTCTCTGTTCTCTGTCGTAGGTGTCTATAAGAGCCAGGAAGCGCGTCTGATGCTGCTGGTGTATCATGTAAAAGCGTCCTCACCCACCACACTCAGCAAGATCAAAGAAGAGCAGTGGACCCTGGATGGATTTGTATGTGTACATGTGTCTTATTTTACTGCTATTGTCGTTTTAAATTATTTTGTACAGAATAATAGTATTCCATACTAAAATGCAGTGGTGGATGTGGTACTGAAACTAAAATTAGAACCATAAAGCATTTTCATTAGCTGAAATAAAATAAACGTTAACTGAAAATTTAAAAAACGAATTTCAGCAGGTTGCCAAAGCAACATTTCTCATTTGAGTTTAGATTAAGTTGTAATAAAATAACTAAAACTATAACCAGATTAAAAAATATTGTAAACGATGTGGACCAGGGGTGTTTCTTCTGAGGGACAAGGGAGCCAGTGCCTTCTCAAAATATTGGATGAGAAAAAATTGTAGTTCAAAAATAAAACACCGCTAATATTACAAAATATAACATTAAAAAGTGTATTAATCTCTTGTTTTTCTAAAGCGACACCAGCAGGTAAAATTACAATCTCTCGCCTCCCATGAGCCCATTGAGTTTTAACAGACGCCCAAAAGCATGCAGTGGGTTTGGTGGGGAGTAATTGAAAATGAATGGGATAAAAACAAATGATAACACAAATATAACAAATATAACCACTTTGTTACGTCAAAATAAGACTTAAAATGGCATCTGTGGAAGTTTGTAGTGAGTAATCAGCTTGGTGAAATTTAAAATAAAACTCTGTTTGTGACCAATATTTACAGAGCTTTGATGACTGATAGTTCATTATTAACATTAGTTCACAAAATATATTGTTTAAATTGTTACTGCCTTGAGTTATTATTTTTAAATTAATATAAAATGCTTAAAAACACTAACATGATGAGATTCATACCTGGCTTTAATAAATATATTGGTTATATTGTTAATGTGAAAATATCAAAATAGAATTTTCTTTTTGTGATAGTGTAAGTAATGTTTATTTAACCAAGAAAATATGACTGGGACATGAATTTACATTTGATTAAAAAAAATAATAATAATAATAACACTGATAAATGACAAAATCACACCTCAAAACTACTAAAATAAAATTGAAATGAAAACTTGAAGAATTGATTCAAAATATGAATAAAAACTATAATAGTACCTCAAAACTAAAATAACACTGATTTCTAACAGTGATAAACAACTGCAATCATCCGTTTCAGAATTTAAAAAAGAATCATTAAATATGATTTGTGAACTACTTCAACTGACTCAATATAATTATTTATTTACTAATCAAACATGACTGTCTGCTTCAGACTATCAAGGAATTGCTTTTTTTTTTTCTGAAATATACAGTAGTGAAGCGAAACGTCAAAAATTATGCATTAGAGCATAGTTTCTGATCATTTAAATACTCCTAAAACTAACTTCAAATAGCTTAGAAGTATAGTTATGGAATAAAAAAATATTTCTATCCACCACTGGTAATGTGAATACAAAACTGCGTGTAAGATATTTTATCATGTTGACAATTTAATTGTCAATTTATCTTCAGTTTTGTTTTGCCAATCTGTGTGAGCAGTAGTGATTATAAGTGGAAAATATATTTCTCTTGGTTTGATTGTTCACCACCAGGTGTCTGCTGAGCCAGATGGGTCCACATATGTCTTTCAAGGCTTTATACAGGGTAAAGACTACGGCCAGTTTGGCCTGCAAAGGCTAGGTAAGGGAGCCCATCTTGATGTTTTTTGCATGATACATTGTTACATTCAGGGTGCGATTTGTGAAAAAAGCAGAGGGGGGGATGCTTTTGAAAACTTTTTTGTCTCTCCATAGGTGGAGGTTGACCCAACTCCAGTAAGACTATAGCCTAATTAACCTAGTGTCATCTGTTAACAACACACATTATAAACCCATCTTTTTAATGTGTCATGTCATAAAATGTTTTTAATGCAAACTGCGTCTAACGTGACCACAATTTAATAAAAACACTGTAAGTTGGGCTTAAATCATTACTTACATTGTAGCCTAAGTAATGGTTTCATTTCCACTGTTATTCAAACAACAAATAAATTATATAGAGAAAGCCAGCAAAGAGCATTGAAGCTTTTTGAAACTCTGAATCACTGCGTCGCAAAATGATTCACTGTTTGGAAGCGCTCCAGTCGGATCGTGTATTACGAGAATTCAAAGCACGTATCGTGAATCATTTGATTCAGAACAAGAAATCAAAGCGTGCATCGCGAATCATTTGATTCAGAACAGGAATTCAAAGCGTGTATCGCCAATCATTTGATTCAGAACAGGAATTCAAAGCTTGTGTTGCGAATCGTGTGATTCAGAAAAGGAATTCAAAGCGCGTATCGCAAATCATTTGATTCAGAACAAGAAATCAAAGCGTGCATCGCGAATCATTTGATTCAGAACAGGAATTCAAAGCTCGTATTGCGAATCGTTTGATTCAGAACGGGGATTCAAAGCTCGTGTTGCGAATCGTTTGATTCAGAACAGGAATTCAAAGCGCGTATCGCAAATCATTTGATTCAGAACAGGAATTCAAAGCGTGCATCGCGAATCATTTGATTCAGAACAGGAATTCAAAGCGTGCATCGCGAATCATTTGATTCAGAACAGGAATTCAAAGCTTGTGTTGCGAATCGTTTGATTCAGAACAGGAATTCAAAGCGCGTATCGCAAATCATTTGATTCAGAACAAGAAATCAAAGCGTGCATCGCGAATCATTTGATTCAGAACAGGAATTCAAAGCTCGTATTGCGAATCGTTTGATTCAGAACGGGGATTCAAAGCTCGTGTTGCGAATCGTTTGATTCAGAAAAGGAATTCAAAGCGCGTATCGCAAATCATTTCATTCGGAACAGGAATACAAAGCTTGTATTGTATTGCGAATCGTTTGATTCAGAACAGGAATTCAAAGCTCGTATTGCGAATCATTTCATTCAGAACAGGAATTCAAAGCGCGTATCCCAAATCATTTGATTCACAACAGGAATTCAAAGCGTGTGTCGCAAATTCACAACAGGATTTCAAAGCGTGTGTCGTGAATCATTTGATTCAGAACAGGAATTTAAAGCGTCTATTACGATTCGTGAATCATTTGATTTAGATCAGAGAATTCCCCCGGCAAATCGCACCCTGGTTATATTGTTCAAATGTATGCTAAAATGAAAATGAATGTGTTTCTCAATCTCTTACAGGTTTGAATATGTCGGAAAGTAATAATTCGTCCAATCCACCACATGGTACAAACAGTAGCTCTGTGGCCATAGCAATCCTTGTGCCTTTTTTCGCCCTGATATTTGCAGGCTTCGGATTTTATCTCTACAAGCAGCGGTGAGTCTCGCCGTCTGTCCTCGTTTGTCAAAGTTTGTTTGTGGAGTTGTTATTCCAGACAGATCAGAACGAATTTAGAAATTAGTCTGACAAAATCATCATCGTTTGTTGCAGGACGGAAAGAAATGGATGGTGACAGATAGCGTCTTTAGAGACGGAATTAGCTCGTTTGCAGGTTATTGAATGCGATCATAATTAGATGCTAGCCTTCTTCCCTGCGTGATTCCACGTACCCGCTGCCGCCCGACGTCTCAAAGCTGCTGCAGATTTGATTCTAATGACGTTCTCATGTCGTGTCTCATGTGTGTTGTTTCTCTCTGACAGGACTACTCCAAAAACCCAGTACACAGGCTGTTCGGTTCACGAGAACAACAACGGACAGGCCGCCTTCGAGAACCCCATGTACAACACCAACGCAAAGTCCGTGGAAGGCAAAGCTGTCCGATTTGACCCCAATCTGAACACAGTCTGCACAATGGTATAATTAGGTCCGCCTGACGCGAGAACATCTGTGGATTTTTTATTTTTTTGGTTTAGGGGTTTTTGCTTTGTGTTTTTCTAAACGGAGGTGGAAACAATCGCATTACAGTCATGGACGGATTTGTCTGAGACTCGCAGAGGATGTCTAGCACAAACGCTGTTGCCCTTCCTCTGATATATAAAGCACACTCTTCAGGAACCGTTTGACCATGTGCGTCCACGGAGGACATGTATGAAATATGAAACACATTGTCATGGGGGATTTAGTTTTTTATTTTTTATTTTGAAGACTCACTCTGAAAAGCTTCTTCATGACGGAAAGCATGAAGAGATTCTTCTGCTACCTTATTCACACTCCGTGAGTGCTTCTTCACAGTTGACTGGGTATTTTTTTAGGGGAAAGGGATCTGTAAATCTACTTGCATATATATGAGGAGCATTCACCACCTATATTTTTGTGCTATATATTACCACGTGGGAGACCAAGAGAGAACGATTCTAACCAGAGTTTATGAGAAGAAATTCACATCGACCAATACGGTTTTGTACGGTACACAGAGTTTTATTTACAGCTCATTCACAGTCATTCCTTTAGCTTCGATTCTTAATGTCACCAGTCATCTCTGTGATTGGCCATTGAGGCATTCTGTGATGTGTGGGTAAAACAAGAGAGAAAATGTGCGAAGAAGCGGTGTGTCGTTACCTCCTGAAGATTTTTTTTCTTTTGTAACAGTTGTTATAGATCTTTGATATTCGGTGTGCGTGTCTGTTGATAAGCACCCATCTTCAGTATGGGCCAAAGGACAAATGTCAGCATTTTGACCTGAAGCCTGCAGATGAGTTTTTTCTTTTCTGTTTATTTTGAATTGGTGTTTCAGTGTCATTGAGCTCCATTTGTATTTGGTAAACAAATTTGATATGATAATTTGGTCATTATAACAACTTGCCATTCTTATTATTACTCTTATTATATAAAAATTTGTATAAAATGAAATGCACTTGACATTTATACAGTATACTTTTATATAAGCCTACACACAGTAACAGACAAATGCATGTTTCTTAAGGTATATTGATATACGGTGGCAACAATATGATCATATCTATCGTGTACATACGGCCCGTGAAACACCTTTCCAGCCATGTCTGACCTTGTTGGGTTTATTTGACATTTGAAAAAACGTAGACGTTTGAGAGGAGATGATATTCTGAACACTAAAAAACAGGGTCAGACACTGCTGGTCATGTGCTTCCAGGCCTGCAAGCTGTGAGATTCATTCCAGTGCCTTCTAAAGTACTCACCACCACATTTTCCTAAACAGGTCATATGTAAGGGTATTGAAAATGATGAGGTGTCAGTAGAATGAATGTGATGTTACAGTCCAGGTACACTGTTGTGCATCGGCAGGAGTGAACGCTGCAGTCTTCAGGAGGCTATGCTGACATCCCTGTCCTGGAGGTCCAAAATCAAACCAACCTGTGATATTTTTTGCATTCATTTTTGCACTCAGCCATAGGGATCTGCAGTCTTGCACGTCATTGACATTACTTTGATTTAGTATTTATCTCTAGGATGTTTTTTTTTTTTTAAATACATGGCAGATTTTTACACAGTGCCTACCAAAAACCATGTGACCCAGGTCTGCTGCTTCCTCACTTCCTCCTCTACTCTATTCTTCACCTTCTTTTAACTTCTCCCCGCCGATGAAATGTGTGGTTCAGGAATTCAGTTTTATCCAATGCCACTGCCCGCCCGAGACATTTTAAGTTCCTCCGCCGGTCTGAACTTATTTGCCAACAACAGCTTTTGCTATAACTGACTGCAATAAAAGAAAACACACATTTATGATAAAAAAAAGGACACTTTTCGATCAAACAGATGAATATTTGCAGTACAGCTGGGTACTCCTCTCATGTTAAATGCATTCAAAAGAGATATAAAAAAAGAGGGTAAAAAAGAATAAAAAAAGTTTTGTAAAGAAATATATTTTTATGAAGAAATTATTTGTAAAATGTATGAAACTATTATGTAAATTTTCAATGCAATGTAAGATTAAAAAGGCTAATTCCTTTTGTAATGAGTGTTCTGTCTTTTCGTAGTTTTGATAGTCATCTCGAACATTTACTCAAGGTTTTTCTTGTGAAATTAGATCAATAGTGAAATGTGGGCTGCAAAGATAAGCCAAAATCAACAGACCAAAGATGATATCGTGTTTTAAAACGTGTTTTCTTAATATTATTCAAATAATCCGTCAGATCCGTGTCATAAGCTCAGTGTGAGCATTGTTCTGCACACAACGTGACTGATTAGAATTTCACAATTAAACATTCCTGTTTACCCCCCACTTAAATGTCACACTTGTTGGCTTCAGTCACATTTGTGTTGCTATGCAACGGCTTGATTGACACCTTCTATCACAATTTGATGCATTGAGTGCAGGAGTTAGAAGCTGCTGAAATCCCTGTAGGGTGGAGCAATCTCATTTCCCCTTTGACACTGTCTTAATTGCAGTATAGCAGTCTGTAAATTAATAAACTCCGCCCATGACAGCTGGGATTGACACATCCATCAAGTTGCTGAGTTCATGTATGACTTTGTGGTGAAATGTGCCTTGTACTTTGGTTGATCACAAGGAAGAAGATATCAGCGAACTTCTGAAAAAATCTTTGCACTTCGGTCAGTTACCCTGATACTCGGATTTAAACAACAGCATGGATTGCACAGTTAATGTACTACTGAATATGTTGTTCTGCTCATTTATGCTGTCTAAACCACAGAAAAAAACATGGAAGCTGCTAAATCATATAGACTTTATTAATTAAGATATTACCATAATATTTCACCTACCTGACCAGAAATAATAAGAACAAACACAAATGTGGAAATGTTTAGTACAGCCTAAAATATTAATGAATTGACCATTTTAAGCAGCAATAATCAGTTTAGTTTGGTTCCGTGGCATTCTATATTTGTGGGTACATCTCATGTCCGTGAAGTATATTTTTAATATATTTTCATTAATATAATTAATTTTCTAGTACAAAATGATATTTTTCCCAATCACACTTTTTGTTGAAAAAGCCATATATTTTCAAATATTGTTCATATCACACAAAACCCTGGTATTCAGCTGTCCGATTTTATAAAGTTGCTCATTCTACTCTGCATTTAAGCATGAAAATTAACTCACATACAAATTACTTTAATACTTTTGTCTTTAGTTAGATTAGGTTATTATTTGGGTGTGCGCTTCAAAAATAATAAGTGTTTATTTTGATTTAACTTGTTTTATTTGTGCCCGAAAAACCATTCCCAGACAGCATCTGACTCTGTGCCAGATTCGTTTTCAACCGGCAAATCCGCGTTACAGTCACATCCGTTTCAGTGCTGTATCACAGTCCTAGACGGATCCGGCCCATGTCTGGTTTCAGTGGGCACGGTCTACTATTGCAGAGCGGATCCGGGCCGAGTCTGGTACGGAGCTGGCCCAGTGCTGGCCCAGATGAGCGGAAAACCAGATGCGTGCCGGTATTGGCCCGTTGTGCCAAAAGACACTGGCCCAAGTCCGTTTTGCGGATTTGCAGGAGTGTGGGCCAGAATCAGGCCGGATGAAATTTGCTGTCAGGGTTGCCAACTAAGTTACCCAGTAGAACCCCCCCTCCCCCCTTCAAAAAGGAATGGTTTGTCCCATTCTTTGCACAGCACAATTTGCACAGTATGCTTCCTCTAGAAGCACATGGATGAAACACTAGAAGTTATGTTCTCTCTTTTTCCCCTAATACTAGCAAACCTTTGTCAAGAGTAGATTAATTTAGTGCAATTTGCAATTCAGTGCAAATTTTAACAAGACAATTTAACTAAAACATGTTTAGTAGTTCTATGCTTCCGTGTAGGCCCAAAAAAATGTTAACTAAGTTACTGTCAACAGTAAAGGTAACATGGTGGACAGTAAACATAGATGGTATTTTATGCACATATTCCTACAGATCACCTTTATTTATATAGCTAGTTTGAAAGCAGCTATGTAAGGTTATGTTTGGGTTTCATGTGGGTCATGAGTGAATTAAGGGAGTAAGTATATGACCTAGATGCTGACAGTTTTGCTTCTTATGAAACTTTTGAATTTTAATTTAAAAGATTTTTTGTCAGAACACATAGCCACAGTAATTATTAAAGGCCGGCAGTGGAAAACATGATTTATGCCCACGTAATGGGTTAAGTATGGCATCTATCAGCAGGGGTGAACTGCTGAAGCTAACCAACCAAATGACCCCCTAGTGTGAATTCTAATATAAAGTCTATTTGTCAAGTCAAGCAGAGACATGAAAATCCATCTTTGAGATTTTAAAAATCCATTGCATCAATTGCATGTGTGTAGTAAAATAACATGTACAATTCACCTTTTTCTTCCTGTAAGAACACGGACATTTGTACATTTTATGGGTCTCATTGTCTAGCTATTTTTAGCTGTACAAATTTTTTAGCTCGTTTTGCTGCTTGATATTGCAAATTGGTGTGTCTTACTATGTTATTTTAATGTATTATCTTAATTGTAAGCACACTGGTTTGTAGTGCAAACAGTTCTACAGTTTACGGCTTTGAAACATTTGGCATTGAAGAAAAAGCTGGATGTGAAGAAATAAATCTTAAATATTGATTTGTCTTAGTCTGTGTTGAGCTGCACAGGCTTAAAAGTTATTTGTATGTGAAAATACAAAAGATGGTGACTAACTTTTTTTCCTTTGTCTGCAAATTCACTTTGTTGGTGCTACAGTATTATTGTATGGAAGACAAATACATGAATCAAGGTAAGATTGTAGAATATAGGTTTTTGCCTGCTGTCTGAAAGGAAGATAAAAGAGAATAGATGAAACAAACTCATGAAGTGGTCTGTTCTTGAAGGTGTGCATTCCTGACGCAAGATAGACCTTGAGATACTGAAACTTACACAGCGATGTATGTAA
This sequence comes from Cirrhinus molitorella, assembly GCA_033026305.1. Taxonomy (NCBI): domain Eukaryota; kingdom Metazoa; phylum Chordata; class Actinopteri; order Cypriniformes; family Cyprinidae; genus Cirrhinus; species Cirrhinus molitorella. Next base: position 3,016,327 of record CM065131.1, read on the forward strand.
GGCCAATTCCAGTATGGCAAGAATTCAAACAAGGTGAAAAACTGCTGAAGTGCAACTCAGGGAGCAAGACAATTGATAGTTAAATGTTGTTCTTTTTGTTCAAACAGCATTAAAATGACTTATTTATCAGGTTAGATCGGCAGTTATAAATGCAAGTCTCAGGTTTCAACAGAGTTTTTTATGACAGATGCAGTGACAGAATGACAAAAAATGCTTTTCTTAGATTTTTTGTCTTGTTTCCAGCCAAAACATCTAAAAATTCTTAAATAATGGATTATCTAGACAAGTAAAAATTATTGTCTTGTTTTCAGAAAAAAATAAGTTAAAAGTAAGAGTTTTTGCTTGAAACAAGCAAAATAATCTAGTTTTCTGCTTGAAATAGGATTATTTTGCTTGTTTCAAGCGAAAACTCACTTAATTATGACTTCTTTTTTCTGAAAACGGCAATTTTTGCTTGTCTAGAAAATCCTTCTTGATTTAAGAATTCTTACATATTTTGGCTGGAAACAAGACAAAATCTAAGTAAGAAAAACATTTTTTGCAGTGTATGGTTTATAAAGATTTAAATATGAATATTTTTCCTAATCAAATGCACCGTTTCACTTCCGAAGGCCTTCAACCCCCGGAGCTGTGTGAATTACTTTTTATGATGCATCTATGCACTTTATTTTGCTTCAGAATCTTAACCACACTTTACTGCCATTATAAAGCTTGGAAGAGCCAGGGCATTTTTTATATAACTCTGATTGTGTTTGTCTGAAAGAAGAAAGTCATTTACACAATCATGGGGTAGTTTTCATTTTTGGGTGAAGTCAGTCAGTTAATTCAGTTCAGTAATGTTAACTGTTTATCAATTATGAAATTAGTTCAATTCTCTTCCCGAAGCTCTACACAACCCTTTAAAACTCACACAAGGATAAAAAACATGGATGAAAACATAAAAGTTTAAGTTGTAATTCTTGACTATGTGTAAATTGACAGAAAAAGTGGTTTTATTGTGCATTTTATCATCAACTAACATTGTTGATTAAAATTTAATGACAGTTTAGTTGAAGCCATTAATGAATATAAAATGGAGAATAATTTGATTAATAAATCATTTAAAGGGTGTTTTCATCAAAAGATAAATTAAAAAGTATAAAAATGAGCACTGTCAGCCAATGGCTGACAAACAAGGCATGCGATTGATTCATCATCACCACCACCACCAGGTTGAAGTGCTCCCCCACCTCCAAAATCCCAGTTTAACCCTCCAGTATAAACTTGCAATATTTTAATCTCCAACCTAACAGAAAGCCACTTCAAAATACGAAGATGCAGTAGTATAATCCTGTAGTCTAATGCTTATACTTCTGTCACAGTAGAGCTGAGGTTCATGTCCACCCTTTCATCTCACCACGGACACGTTTTATATCACAACAGCTTCAAGCGTATATTCTCTTTGAGACGAACCAGCAATTTTTCTCTTTCTACATCATTTCACGCCAATAGTAAGATCAAGGTTACTGGTAAAAGTTCTCCTTTGCCACGGTAAACTGGGAGATGACACAGCAGCGTTTTGTAGTGCTCCTAGCATACCACTTTAAAGCCGGACACTGAAGGGGATAACAGAATCACAGGCAGAGAGAGAGAGAGCTTAGAGTACAAAGAGCAGGAGTGAGTGTGATAACCAAGACAGGCTCCAGCACTTATTTACTTTCAGCTCTAAATCATATGTTTCATTCGCCCTTTCTAGCACATACTGGAGAGCATATTTTGCCTTGACCTGTTTGTGGCAAAAGCAGCTGCAATAGCAGAATGAATTGTTCTTTTGAATCAGATCTTTTTAAAGAATTATTTGATCTCTCGTGGAAAACCAGTCTGGGCTGCGTTTCCTGAAACATAGACTCACAGAGATGGATTATTTGTCTAAAAATCTTTCTTTGTATTCATCTGAGGGGAAAAAAGTCATATAGTTGAAGTCAAAAGTTTAGTGGAGAACCTGCAAAATGTGAATTATTTTACCAAAACAAGAGGGATCATAGAAAATGTTACTTTTTATTTAGTACTGACCTGAATATTACACATAAAATACGTTTACATGTAGTCCACAAGAGAATATGACCCTGTTTAAATGTTTACATACGCTTTATTCTTAATACTTATTTCTACCAGAATGATCCACAGCTTTTTTGTAGTTTTTGTTTAGTGATAGTTGTTCCTAAACAGTTAAACTGCCTGCTGTTCTTCAGAAAAAATCCTTGAGGCCCCACAGATTCTTTGATTTTTCAGCATTTTTGTGTATTTGAACCCTTTCCAACTTTTCACACTGAGGACCACTAAGGGACTCGTATGCAACTATTACAGAAGGTTCAAACTCTCACTGACGCTCCAGAAGGAAACACAATGCATTAAGAGCTAGGGGTGTAAACTTCTGAATGGAATGAGGATATGTAAATTTTTCTTATCTTGCCTAAATATAATATTTTTTTCATTTAGTACTGCCCTTCAGAAGCTACAGAAGATACTTACTTGTTCCCCAGAAGACAAAATAAGTTAAATTTACCCTGATCTTCAAATTCAAAAGGTTTTCATCCACCCACTTAATGCATAATTTTCCTTCTGAAGCATCAGTGAGCATTTGTTTGAACCTTCTGTAATAGTTCCATTGTCCTCAGTGTGAAAAGATGGATCCTAAAATCAAACAGTCATTGTTAAGAAAGGGTTCAAATATACAAAAATGCTAAAAAAATCAAAGAATTTGTGGGATATGAAGGATTTTTCAGAAGAACAGCAGGCAGTTTAACTGTTCCGGACAAACAAGGGACTCATGAACAACTATCACTAAACAAAAAAACATCTGTGGATCATTCAGGTAACAACACAGTATTAAGAATCAAGTGTATGTAAACTTTTGAACAGGGTAATTTTGTAAAAATTTAACTATTATTTGTGAAATATCTTAACATCAGTACTAAATAAAAAAAAATATCATGCATTTTGTATGAACCCTCTTATTTTGCTAAAATAATTAACATTTTGCAGATTTAGATACTTTTGACTTCAACTGTACATCTGGGATCAGTAAATGTGTGAAGGGTTGGAGTAAAAGGTTTGGAGTATCCATTCAATGAAGCTCGAGCTCCAGTCCCCAAATCATTGTACTTGCATGGAAGAGAGCGACCAGCACTGTCTTCATATTCACTTATGCACACAAGTCAGGTTGGGACGAACATGAGGATGAGTCGTTTTAATTTTAGGGGGTGAACTGTCCCTTTAACACCTTACCCTTGCTCTGCTGTGTAGAGGAAAGCACTCATGAGTTTCCATCTCTGGCATGCCTTGCGATCACCATTCCTGCGCGTCTACAGCAGATCCCATACCGTTGTTCTCATTTCCCACTGGCTGCAGATTCAGATTGCAAATGCACTCATGGTTACTCAAGAGAGCAAGTGCAGATGTCTTCGCCGTGTTTCTGTCTTTCGTCTGCATCTGCCCGCATCCGTGCGCTAATGAGATTCTTGGAGGCCTGATTAAGCACACTGCGCTCGAACCTCAGCTGTGACAATGACAGGGCCCGTCCAGCCCCGGTGGAGGACACGACCTGCAAAAGGGCAGCTAAAAGACAGTTCGACCAAACGTCTGATCAAGAAGGATGGGCAGACACTTGGTGAAAGAGAGAGAGGGAAGTTTCTCTTCCATTGTTGCTCAAGGTCACTTTCCTTTCCGCTTGCTGAAGAACAAGTGTCTCCTGCCTTGAGACTTGATGGATGTCTCATTCTGGGCCGACACTGTGGGCACCATATGAGAATAAATGCATGACAAAGCCCTCCACAGTAAAGCTCACAAGAGAGTTATGATCATTTCCAATTAAAAGTAAGCAGTTTGGTTGTCATAGAGGAGTAATGGAAATTCATATTCTCAGACTAGGAAACCCCTCACCCTAAAGGTAATATGCTAGAAATGACTGTCCCTATTCATTCCCCAAAGCACCAGTGATTTATGCAAAATACTAGCGCTATTGTCATTAAAAGCAAAGGACAACGTAAGGGCATCATGCATGGCTCATATGCACCAAACAGCAGAACACATTCACCTCAGGTTCACTCTACATGAAGGTGTTGGCTCTGTTGAATATGTGGGTTAGATATATGTGGCCCTGGACCACAAACCCAGTCATAAGGCTCACTTTTTTGAAATTCAGATTTATACATCATCTGAAAGCTGAATAAATTAAGCTTTCCATTGTTTGTTAGGAGAGGACAATATTTGGCCGAGATACAACTGTTTGAAAATCTGGAATCTGAGGGTGCCAAAAAATTTAAATATTGAAAAAATAAAGTTGTTTGAATGAAGTTCTTAGCAATGCATTTTACAAATCAAAGGTTTAATATATTTACAGTAGGAAATTTACAAAATATCTTCATGGAACATGATCTTTACCTAATATGCTAATGTTTTTTGTTGACCCATGCAATGCATTTTTGGTTTTTGCTACACATTTTTTGAGTTTTACTCCAAAACAAAGTTATAGCACCACAGCATCTTGCCAAATAACTCCCTTTTAAATAGTTACATGAATATATAATCTGACTTTCCTTACAACACAACTGCCACAAACATTTTTGTCCTCCTATAAACTTCCACTGAATTTTATACTGCGCTTGCAATAGGTTTGTTCTCAAATAAATACTAGAAAGTAGTAAATTGCCAAGCAGTTTCATTTCTTGGCACAGTTAAAGTTTGCTTCAGGTAAATGAACATAACAGGCTGCAGTTTTTTCAAAGGGAGTAAATAAACCTTTATTCCTTGCGATTCTGTACCTCTACACAATAACAGAAATTTAATCAAATCTGTTCAAGTCTGACACAGGTTGGCATTAATGGTTAGAACACTGTATCCTGGTTCTTTATCATTTAACCTTATTTGACACAAAGAAAACTGCACTGTTCTGAGACACTTTGGTGAAAAAAACATTTTTATAGACTATAGATTGTAGAAATGCTTTAATGTCTTGAGGAAAGCACGACAAGTCTTAATGGTAAGTTTTGCTCAACACTATATTAGTAAAAAAGAAGTAAATGTATAAAAATTCCCAAGATCTGACACAGATATCAAGATGCATTAGGTTTATGTTTATTCATAGTGCTTTATTCATCAATCCAGGAGTGTGAGGCAGCATCAAACTAGTAGGCGACATCCGTTACTAAGCATGGAGTGTGAGCACCATCTGGTGGCTATAAAATGATTTTCTGGACATCAAACTCAACTAACTTTGTGAAAAATTGATAGCATATTATGGCAAGCCGTTTTTACTTTTATTCATTCGCAGGATATGAATTTTTGATATCAACATTTAAATTTTCACTAGTTAAAATTATAATTCTTGATATCAGAAATTGGATTTTTACTAGTAACAATGGCAATTGTTGATATCAGGAATTACATTTCCACTAGTAAAATGGTTAATTATGGATATCAAGAATTGAATTTCAACTAAAAACTATAATTCTTGAAATCTATAATTGTATTTTCACTAGTTAAATGTCACCATAGACTCCCATTCAAATTTAATTGTTGATATCAAGAATTGATTTCTTACTAGTTAAAATTCCAATTACACATATCAGAAAAACAGTTGTTACTAGTAAAAAGCTTTATTTTTGATATCAATAATTACATTGTTACTAGTAAAAATGCCAATTCCTGATATCAAGATTTCAATTGTCACTAGTTGAAATGTCAATTGTTGATATCTGTAAATTTGTTATTTCTGATATCTGAAACTGTATTTCTGTTATCAATTAGGAGAGTAATTTCAGATATCTAAAAAATCATTCTTACTAGTAACAATCCCATTCATGATATCAGAAATGAACATTTTCAAAAATAAAGGTTTTTACTAGTGAGAACTGTATTTCTGATAGGTGTAATTGTAATTTTAACTAGTAAGATATCAATTCTTGATATCAACCATTACATTTGAATGGGAGTCTATGGTGACATTTAACTAGTGAAAATACAATTATAGATTTCAAGAATTATAGTTTTTAGTTGAAATACAATTCTTGATATCAACAATTATAGTTCCTTACTAAACATAGGGCCTATTTTAATGTTTGAGCGTTTGCCTCAACTAGCCTATAATAATTGTATAGCTCAACCAAAATGACATTTTATAGGGGAAAAGCTGGGAAATGCAGCCATGTGGATTCGCAATCATCAAAATTGAATTAGTTTTAATTCTTTCAACGTATGTAGCGTATTTCTGTCATGCATACAGTATGAGCATCAGTTTTCCTCATTAACATTTAGCTCGTTTTAAATGAAGCGCACGGCGGGAGGGGGCGTCGCCATTTTGTTTGTTTTAGTGAAAGTGTACGGTGGGAGGAGGGTGAGAAAGGTACCCTAGATACGGTTGCTAAATACGGAAAGCTACGATAGGACCGTTCCGCGTAAGTACTTACGGCGAAAACATACCCTGAATAAAAATGCATTTAAAAGCATGCATTGGAATCATAAACCGTTCGATTTCGTCATGCTAGAACTTGCTAGAAAATTCCATTCTCTCTCCCAACACCAGCGACAAATGACAGCCGCTGTGTAGCAGCACTTATTTATGTTTATACTGCAACATTCTTAATTATCTCTAAAATGACTTATGTGGGGAATGCGTTTGGCATCTTTGCGCGTGCTAAAGCCGCACATGGCGCGCGCCGCAGTACAAATTCTAGGCAGATGTTGGTCTCGCGACAGCATACCGTTAGCTTTTTAGCTCTTCTTTTAGCTGCAGCCTTCCATGCCAGTTGCATTATTAACCGTTGTTGCATTTATCATGCATTTCGTAGACTATTGCATATTGCAATACCAACGAGTTAATAATATAGGTGCAGAGGTGCACTGATACTGTATGCATTAGTCAAGCGTGCGCATCACACAGGCCCCGCCATCCCTTACAGTCACACACCCATCTATATGTAGTGAGGGCATATATTTAGGAAAACGTTAAATCTAGGTAATTATTTTATATTTTAATTTAAAGAAAAACTAAATTACAGCATGCATTTTCACCTATTACTTCAATACTACCAGTAAATTCTTAAAATATAGTGGGAAACTATAATTTTACTGAATGGAATTGTTACAATTATGACTGGTGTCTTTAATCTGATATTTGCAAACATTTCTGCCACTTAACAAGGCAAAAAATACACTTAAATAACTAGCAATGTCCATCAAGTTCCCGAATTAAGCTGTTCTTTTAGCTGCAGCCTTCCAAAATGTATTGCATTATTAACGATTATTGCATTTATCATGCATTTCGTAGACTATTGCATATTCCAATAACATCATTACGAGTTGAATAACAAAGGTGCAGAGGTGCACTGATACTATAACGGTTTTAAAAAAAATAAAATTAAATTATTCTGCTCACCCAGCCAGCGTTTTTTTTTTTTTAATACAGAAAAAAACAATAATATTGTGAAATATTTTGCTATTTGTAATAACTGCTTTCTATTTAAATATATTTTAAAATGTAATTTATTTTTGTGATTTCTAAGCTACATTTTCAGCTTCATTACTCCAGTCTTCAGTGTCACATTATCCTTCAGAAAATCATCAGTAGTATGCTGATTTGCTATTCAATAAACATTTTTGTATTATTATCAATATATAAAACAGTTGAGTACTTTTTTAGGATTCTTTGATGAATAGAAAGATCCAAAGATCAGCGTTTATCTGAAATAAAAAGCTTTTGTAACATTATACTTATAACTTTTTTTATTTTATTTATTTATTTTTTGGCAAAGAAATTATAGAAATTAATACTTTTATTTAGCCAGCAAGAAACCTGAAAAGTTCTACTCAGCTGTTTTATAATAATAATAATAATAATAATAATAATAATGACATCATCATAATAGAGTTTATAATAAATAAGCTCTAATAAATGTTTTTTGCGCAGCAAATCAGAATATTAAAATGATTTCTAAAGGGTAATGTGACTGGAGTAATGATGCTAAAAGTTCAGCTTTGAAATCACAGGAATAAATTACATCTTAAAATATATTCAAATAGTTATTTGAAATAGTAACAATATTTCAAAATTTTACTGTTGTTGCTGTACTTTGGATCAAATAAATGCAGGCTTGTGAGCAGGAAGAGAGTTCTTAAAAAAAAAAAATCTTACTACTCAAAAACTTTTGACTGGTAGTATATGTTATGACAGAAATAAGTTATTGACTCTTATTTTTAGAATTCTTTGAAACAAACCATTTAAAAGACCTGAGTGATGCTATTACCAGCATAAACCCACAGTATTAAAAAGAATACACACATCACCTTTAAGAGCAATCAAATGAATAATTGTGTTTAACACCATTGCCATTTTATCCTGCAGGTTCAGCGTCCCCCACCACCTCAGTGTGAGAAGGTGCAGGGACGATGTTCTACGCCCACTTTGTCCTCAGTAAACGTGGGCCGCTGGCCAAAATCTGGTTGGCGGCCCACTGGGATAAGAAGCTGACCAAAGCACATGTGTTTGAGTGCAATCTGGAGAGCAGTGTAGAGAGCATCATCTCTCCAAAGGTTAATGGATTCTCTTGAAATCATGCTGTTTGGGTTTATTTTTATCCATGTTTCTTGTGGATTTCATTTTTTCTTTGTTTTTAAATGCCACAACGAGAGCTTAAAATGCCTTGCAGAGCTGTTTAGAGTAATAGTCCTACAACCCAAACATGGTATGGCTAGTTATGTTTACATTCACAAAGTATTGTAAACCAGAATGAATCCAATCTGATTTCAGATTCTGAAAGCTCTGTTTATATAAACTCTAAACACTGCAGTCCAATTCACATATTTGTTTACATTTTTAATTTGATTGAGAAAATAGTCTGAATAGTGTGAAAATATTCACATGCTTAATGTTAATTTCAGGTCTACAGAGGTGCTATTTTGTTAATATTGAGACACTATTCAATGTTTTTTTTTTTTTTTTTCTTCATATTTCCTGTTTCCATTCATTTGAATTTTTAAAAACGTTTTAAAAATGCCTGAATAGTTTTATTTTATTGAATAGTTTATTTAATAAAATAAATATATAATATTTTGTATTATTATAAATATGTCTACATCATTTGTATTCATTTTCATTTAGTTATCTTAGTACATCAAAAGTACATATGTGACCCTGGACCACAAAACCTGTCATAAGTGTCAGTTTTTTGACATTGAAATTAATACATCATCTGAATAAATAAGCTTTCCATTGATGTATGGTTTGTTAGGAACTAATGGAAAATCTGGAATCTGAGGGTGTGAAAAAATCTAAATATTGAGAAAATTGCCTTTAAAGTTGTTCAAACGAAGTTCATTGCAATGCATATTACTAATCAAAAATTAAGTTTTGATATATTTACCATAGGAAATTTACTAAATATCTTTACTTAATATCCTAATGATTTCTGGCATAAAAGAAAAATCTATAATTTTGACCCATACAATGTATTTTTGGCTATTGCTCCAAATATACCCCAGCGACTTATGATTGGTTTTGTGCTCCAGGGTCACATAGTGTACAATCCGGTACAATACAATCAAACCAATTAAAATTTACTTCAGATCAAGCTCAGTCGAATGAATTGACGTGTTTACACAAAGGCTTTTCCGTCTGACCCATCAATCCTATTATAAACGTCATATTTGTGGGCATACCTGCTTTAAATGATGTTGAGAACAAACAGTGAAAATCTCTATTCGGTAATGTTCACATAAATCAAAAGCCGCTATTCTAAAACTCACAACAGAAATTCTTTCTGGAATGGCTTTCAAATTGACATCATGACTGAGTAGCTCTATAGCAGCTCCATTTATTTCTAGTATTTGCTTAATTTGATAGGTAAAAATGGCTCTCCGTACGTCCGGTCACTTACTCCTGGGCGTAGTGAGGATCTACCACAGAAAAGCCAAGTACCTGCTGGCGGACTGCAATGAGGCTTTTATTAAGATTAAAATGGCTTTTCGCCCAGGTAAGCTGTGGCTGGACTACATAAGAAGTTGGTCCTGTTGTAAGGGCAAGAGATATAATATATTGCGGACTGTTTGACACAGGTGTGGTCGACCTGCCTGAGGAGAACCGCGAAGCTGCCTACAACGCCATCACGTTACCCGAAGAGTTTCACGACTTCGATCAGCCTCTTCCGGACCTGGAGTATGTTCAGCTAAATGTATCATGTATGAATGATAGAGTTAGAGCTGCATGCAGTCAGTGTTGACCCTTCCTTGTGTTGTGGATTGCAGCGACATTGACGTTGCTCAACAGTTCACCCTGAATCAGTCACGTGTGGAGGAGATCACCATGCGAGAAGAAGTGGGAAACCTCAGTCTGCTGCAGGAGAATGATTTCGGTATGGCATATACACAGCCTCTTTACTTGTGGCATTATGTTTTCAGCATTTTCATTTATACCCGACACATTTTCCTCAACAGCTGATTTTGGGATGGATGACCGAGAAATGATGCGGGAGGAAGGTGCGTTTGAAGTGGACATCATCCATGGGGCGTCTGCGTCTAACCTGCTGCTGGAGTCAGAGTCAAGTAGCGGACAGATTGCTGACAAGTCCAATCATCTAGAGTACGACCAGTACAAGGATGACTTTGGAGACAACCCCATGGAGAGCACAGAGGGAGGCATGCTGGGTAAAAAAGGCATCCATAAGCACTTATACGTTGCATTTACAAGCATCCGTTGAGACTGACCTAGCCGCTTTCTGTACCTACAGTGGACAAGCTGCTCAGTAACGAGGATGGAGGTGGTATTTTTGATGACCCTCCAGCCATCGCTGAGGGTGTGATGATGCCCCAAGACCACGGTGGAGATGACGATGATGATTTTGACAACCTTTCACGTAAGAATGCACACATCGTACATAATTATATGTTTTATATTACTTTGTTACTATGCATAATAATGACATTTTTGCATTTTGTTTAACAGCGGCAGGAGGTCCAGACAGTCCTGATTCTGGACCTGTGGAGCCGCTGCCCACCATGACAGACCAGACTGAACAGACCACCCTAGTCCATAATGAAGAGGAGGCCTTTGCTTTGGAGCCCATTGACATCACAGGTCAGCCAGAACAGACAAATAGTAGTGATAGTACAGTTATACAGGGCTCATCAATAAGGCTGGTCCTTATTAAAAGGAATAGTTCACCCAGAAATGAAAATCTTTTCATTAATTACTCACCGTTATATCTTTTCAAACCTTCTTTCATCTTCAGAACACAAATTAAGATGTTTGATGAAATCCGAGAGCTTTCTAACGCTGCAAAGACAGCAACGCAACTACCACGTTCAAGGCTCAGAAAGGTAGTAAGGACCAGACATGTGCCGGTATTCGGTAATGCGATATATCACGATAATGAATATGCATGGTATTGTTATCATGGGCATTTCAAAATACCGAAAATAATTATTTATTAAAAATTATTGAGAATTTTGAATGCATTTTAAGAAGACTTTTTCCATTAACTGGTTAAATGCATAACACCGCTGTAAACTGCGTCGAAGATGCGTGATGTAAACAAGCATCTTGGGGAACGCAGATGGCACTAAACCGCAAATGCAATGTTAACCCAGAAAAAAAAGCAGCTGGGCTACTTTCTAAAACGTATTTAAATTATTTAAATAGCCATTCAGTTTTTTGAATTTGCAGTGGTGTTCATCACAGCACCCGTTTAATTTAATTTGCCCATTACTTTAATATTTAGACTCAATAGGCTATTTATTTTAACACTTCTTACATTTTAATCTGGACTATAGATATTCTGTCACATTTTACTTTATTAGTTAACATTAGTTCATTAGTTAATTAATTAGTTAACATAAATTAAGATAATTCCAATATAATAATAACATGTTGTTAAAATCAAAAGTTATAAACTGTTTTTATTTTTTTAAATAAACCTGAGCTAACATGAACTAAAAGTTGTTATTTTTAACAAAGATTAATAACTTCTGTAGCAAAAGTAACTTTTGTTCATTGATCATGTTAATGCATTAACTAAGGTTAACTAATAAGATCTTATTCTTTTAATTCTTTTGCACTTTAATCTTTGTCAAAAAAATTTTTTTGTTATTATACTGTATAATGACATCACTTTTTTGCAACTAAACTTCAATATTGTGATAATACCGTATGCGTGATAAAAACATTAGCAATTAATCGCAACATGAAAATTTGATACCGGCATATCCCTAGTAAGGACATTGTTAAAATAGTCCATGTGACATCAGTGTTTCAATCTAAATTTTATGAAGCTACGAGATTACTTTTTGTGCTCAAAGGAAACAAAAATAATGACTACGTCAGAACACTGGCTCCTTGTGGACGCGTGTACCTGACACATTTTTGGATTTCTTGTGGACACAGAAGAGAAGTTGTTAAATAAAGTTGTTACTTTTGTTTTCTTTGCACACAAAAAGGTATTCTTGTAGCTTCGTAAAATTACGGTTGAACCACTGATGTCACATGGACTATTTTAACAGTGTCCTTACTACCTTTATGGGCCTTGACTGTGGTCTGTGGAGGGTTTCATCTTAATTTGTGTTTGAAGATGAATGTGATCTTAATGACAGAATTTTCATTTTTGAGTGAACTATCCCTTTAAGGGATCTAGAACTTTGTCATACAGAATAGGGCATTAATTTTCATTAATTTTCATTTTATTTTTCATTTTAATAAACATCCAATATGCTAGTAATATGCATGCTAATAAGCAAATAATTACAAGTGAAACCTGGACCTTAAAAATAAAGTGTTACCCTCTTATTTTATTAGTGAAGGAGACCAAAGCAAAAAGAAAGAGGAAGCTGATTGTGGACAGTGTGAAGGAGCTGGACAGTAAGACCATCCGTGCACAGCTGAGTGACTACTCCGACATTGTCACCACTCTGGATCTGGCTCCCCCCACCAAGAAGCTGATGATGTGGAAGGAAACAGGAGGAGTGGAGAAGCTCTTCTCTCTGCCAGCTCAGCCCCTCTGGAACAGCAGACTGCTCAAGGTCAGGACAGATCTCTGGAACAAGCTGTGAGAGATTAATACAGGCTTTAGTGCAACAAAATACATAAGTGGCCTTGGATATGGCTGTTTTTGGCCCTGTTTTACTCATAATTCTACATAGAAATCTATTAAAACATCTTATTTCGACAGTTTTTTGTAGGCTTGCCATTAAACAATGTTGAATTGCCAAACACACTGCAAAAACTAGTTTTCTTACTTAGACTTTTTGTCTTGTTTTCAACCAAAATATCTGAAAATTCTTAAATCAAGAAGGATTTTCTAGAAAAGCAAAAATTATTCTTGTTTTCAGAAAAAAAAGTCATAATTAAGTGAGTTTATGCTTAAAACAAGCAAAATAATCTCCCAGTGGGGTAAGCTAAATAATCTTATTTCAAGCAGAAAACTAGATTATTTTTCTTACCCCATTTTTTCAAGCAAAAGCTATTTTCATTTTAACTTCTTTTTTTCTGAAAACAAGACAGTATTTTTTACTTGTCTAGAAAATCCTTCCTGATTTAAGAATTTTTTGATATTTTGGCTGAAAACAAGACAAAAAATCTAAGTAAGAAAAGCATTTTTTGCAGTGCAGAAAGTTTATTAGAAATCTTTTGTAGAATCATCTGTCCTAAGACCAGCTCTACCTCTTTTTGCAGATGTTCACACGCTGCTTGACCCCTCTGGTGCCCGATGAACTGAGGAAGAGGAGAAAGGGTGGAGAAGCGGACAGCTTGGATGAGTTCCTCAAAGACCTGGAGAACCCTGAGGTGCCACGAGAAGAGGCTCTATCTCAGCAACGAGACATCATTGGTAAGAGAGGCTGATTCATCTTGATCAAATAAATGCAGCCTCGGTGAGCATACCAATTTTACCAACACCAGACGTTTTAAAAGCGCTTTTCTAGTATGTCACTAATGCCAGTGTTTGGCTTTTTAAAGACCAGACCATCCTGGAGGAGCCCAGTGTTCTGCAGGCTTCAGCCATGGAGGGCAGTCGCACAACCCTTGATGAATCAGTTATGCCTCCTCCATCTGGACCCCGTGGACAAAAGCGCAAAGCTCAGGACACAGAGCCTGCCTTACCTGTGAGATTTTAAATCACTTGATTTTAGAAAACCACGCTGTGTGTGATTTTTCTAATTCTGTGCTCTCGCTTGTTTTCGCACAGATGCTCGAGGACGATCGTTCCTCCATTGTGTCCACACGGCACGTGAACATGCAGCAGGTGGACCTACCACCTGAGGAACCGACTAACATCGCACAGCTCATCCCTGAACTCGACCTGATAGGAGAGAAGAGCAAAGACAAGAAGGATGATGATGAGGAGGAGGAGGTGAGGAAACCTTAACAAGCAAAAATGTGACCCTAGACCACAAAGTCAGTCATAAGGGTAAATTTTTCGAAGTTGAGATAGAAGTTGAATAAATAAGCTTTCCATTGATGTATGGCTTGATGTGACAATATTTGGTCAAGATACAGCTATTTGAGAATCTGGAATCTGAGGGTGCGAAAGAATAAAAATATTGAGAAAATCACCTTTAAAGTTCAAAGTCCAAATTAATTAAGTTTTGATACATTTACAGTAGAAATTTACAAAATATCTTCATGGAACATGATCTTTACTTCATATCCTAAAGATTTTTGGCATAATAGAAAAATCAATCATTTTGACCCATACAATGTATTTTTGGATATTGCTAAAAATATATTTCAGAGACCTAAGACTAGTCATAAGGGTAATTTAATTGTCCCTGAATAAATACGATTTCCATTGATGTAAAGTTTGTTGGGATAGGAAAAAATCTGGAATCTGAGGGTTTAAAAAAATCTAAGAATTTAAATATTGAGAAAATCGCCTTTAAAGTTGTCCAAATGAAGTTCTTAGGAATGCATATTACTAATCAAAAAAGTTTTGGTATTGGTATTGGTACAAATATACTTGTGCTACTTAAGACTGGTTTGAGAATAGCCTAATGAGAATAACTGATATTATGCAAGACTGCAGTTTATTTTTAGTACAGCTAAACAATCTGCGGTCACTTTAACTTTTTCAGCACTAAGCATCATTAATAGTACAGCTGTTTATGAACAACTGAATTTTTTTAAATGCCTATTTTTGTGTATCATTTGTACTTGTGCCTTTTCATTTGTACAATTTATAATTTGAGTGATTAGACTGGTTGCACTCAATTGCCATCAGATCGAGTCACTCAGTTAGGTCTGATTTTGTGTTTATCAGGAGGAAGAAGGTCAAAGCGGAGACCAGGATCAGGAGGAGAGGAGGTGGAACAAGAGGACGCAGCAGATGCTGCATGGTTTACAGGTTTGGCAGAATTTAAACATACAGTTTTTGCTAAATGAGATCTGACCGGGCATATTTAATATGAAGCATAAAATGGCTTTCTATCCATAAATACCTTCGACTGCTTCCTCTTACTTTCCATAGAGAGTCATTGCTAAGACTGGAGCAGAATCGATCAGCTTGCTGGATCTGTGCAGAAACAACAACAAGAAACAAGCAGCCGCTAAGTTCTACAGCTTTCTCGTGCTAAAGAAACAGCAGGCAGTGGAGCTCAGGCAGGACGAGCCCTACAGTGACATCATCGCCACCCCTGGCCCCAGATTTCACATTATATAGACTTTTTATGGTCAACACTGGCAGATTTTATTCTTTTTAATAGTTTTGTTTGTATATAATGTGGTATGTATTTCTGTGCATGTGCATTTTCATGCATACTACATGTGCGCTCAGTCTCACATGCAAAACAAAAGACTTTTATAAAGTGCTTCTTTTCTCAATACAAGCATGCACATTGGACAAAAGAAAAAGAAATGGTTCTGAACCTGGTTGAGGCTGAAAATACTGTTTTGTTCTCAGACTCAGAAACTTACAGAAGTGCTTATCTTAGAAAACAGAAATGGTCAGAATGCTGGTAGGAAAGTACAAATGTAATCGTGATTGAAGTGAAATTGCACAGCTGTAGCCTCACCATTAGTTTGTTGTGCTCACTTGCAGGCTTTAAGCCTTCAGGTCTCTTTAATCACGTTTTCAGATGCTTCTGTTTCATTATTTAATGGTCCTGTTGTTTTGCATGCTTTGAATTACATGTTGACATGCAACATACTTGTTTACTTTCATGAAAGTATTTCTTTGTTCAAACATAAATGAGTGACATTTTAGCTGCTCCAAAGATTAAAAAAAAAAAAAAACATAGTTTGTATGTTTAAAAAAAATATATTGAATGAAATATTGGCCTACAGCGTGTTGTTTTTGTTTTTATTTCATTTTTTCGAAAACCTACTACTGTAACAACACTATCTTCCTGAATTCTCCCTGAGCTTCAGTGCTGTGAACATTTACCCAAAAGCAGCTTAATTTTGCTTCAGACAGACGAATTCAGTTAAAAGTTATATACTGTGATATACATTTGTTAAAATAATCTTGTGCCATTTGTTGTAAAGATAATTTTTGTAATTGTGCAAGCACTTTTTAAAACAGTCCATAGGTCTTTGTTTTTTCTCGATGTTACCTGTGACAACGCTATGTTTTGTATATCACAATAATTAAACACTATCTGTTACAGTGCAGTAACGTCCTTTATTTAAATGCCTCGAAAACTGCTAAACTGCCTGTTTTATTCATATTGGTATAAAAACAACTCAACGGGTTACTTTATTCTTACACATCACGTTATTTGCCTTTAGCCCTGTCTTGATACATCCGTGTTATGTAATTTTTGTAATAGAAAGTAAACAAATTCCTCTGTACTCTGACTGCAATGATTTTCAATTATTCATCCGTGCGTTAGTGGGCGCTGTGACTCTGCGTTAGCGCATCACCAGCGAAGAAGACTGGAAACAACACGCGAACTAGCAGCGTTTTGGACGTGAGGAGGTTTATATGCTACTACCGAAAACAGGTAATGTCATATTTTTAAAAGATGTCAGCTAATGTCTATGATATATCTAGGATGTATCTGCTGTAATGTTGTAGTATAAGCTGAATCTTTGATGGTTTAATCACGTTACTGCTATAATGACATTGAATGGAATCAATACTGTCAGTCACATAAAGTTTGTAGTACACTGCTGATCAAAAGTTTTTAAATGTTTTTAAAGAAGATTGTAATACTATTTAAGGCTGCGTTTATTCAAAAATGCAGAAAAAAAATTATATTGTGAAATATTATTACCATGTAAAACGTTTTTCAGTTTTAGTATACATTAAAATCTAATATATTCCTGTGATCAAAGCTGAGTTTAGGATTCTTTGATGAATAAAATAGAAATTCTTTCTAACAATGTACACTACCGTTCAAAAGTTTGGCGTCAGTACATTTTTATTATTTCTTTTTTTGACAGAAATGAATACTTATTTAATTAAAGATTTGATAAACTTTTTTGTTAGAAAAGTTTTTTATTTGTAACTTTATTTATCAAAGAATCCTATATTTGGCAGCACAAGTGTTGTCAGCATAGATAATTCTAATAATAAATCTGCATATTAGAGTGATTTCTGAAGGATCACTTAAGACTGGAGTAATGGCTGATGAAAATTCATTTTTGCATTACAGGAAAATATATAGAAACCATTATTTTATATTGTAATAACATTTTCAAATAAATTTGATCAAATAAATGCAGTCTTGATGAGAATAAGAGACATCTTTAAAAATAAAGTCTTACTGACTTCAAACTTTTGAACAGCAGTGTAGATAAGCCTTATATAAGTTACTGAATCAAAACAATGCATTTTCACAGTAACAATCAAAATTAACACACTATTGTGTATTATTCCACTCAGGAAAACTCGTCAGTCGCCATGCGTGTTTGTCAGCGATGTGTGGGTTTGTTGCTCTCGGGGCCTTTATCTGCAGCTCTCCAGCAGTCGACACGCGTACTGCACCAGCGCTCGCATCTCATACTGCTGCGGCACAGCACCAGACAGCCGCTCGTCCACACGCTCTCACAGAGACACAGCGGAGAGACATGGAGACACTTCACGGACCACCAAGCTGCTTCACCAGATGTCCATAATAAAGTTGATCTTGCGCAGAAAGAGGTTGTGCCGTTAAATTCTGACGTGCATCCGATATCAAGCCAAGTGTCTCTTTTAGATGGTCAAAGTATAGGTATGTTATAACTACATTTTTTACTTGCATGTGAATCCCTGTTTGATTTGTCATGCTAATAATCCGTCTGGTTTTCTGTAGATTTGGATGCAGTTGTGCGTCCTTCTCCACTTCAGGAAATCAGTGAGGAGGAAGCAGTCCAGATCCAAGTACCTTCTGCCCTGCCACCAGAATCTTCCACACTCAGACCTTATGTGGATAAATCAGAAACTCTCAGCAAACTAGTTCAACTTGGTGTGTCTCTTATCGTTAGTTATGTGATGTTGTGTTATTTTGGATTTGTCTAATCTTTAAGTTCATTTCCAGGTGTCAACCTCTGGGAACTAGAACAGAGACCCAATGTGGGTTCCATGCTGGTTAGGCTCGACTTCCGTGCCGATGTTGCACCCAGACTGCTCTTCCTCAAGGATCTGGGAGTTGAGGAGTCTAAACTGGGCCGACTGCTCACCAAGAACCCCTTCATCCTCACAGAAAGCCTGGACAACCTTGAAGCCAGGTCAGAAAGAGAATATTTGCAGTAGTAGTGCAACACTTTTACAAACTAATTTGCAGCTTTTAGCAAGATTTGAGCATTGAAACTTTTCTCAGGCTGCCTCTTCATAAAGGTTTCCTTCTCTCTTTGGTCTATTGATTTTAAGGGTGTCCTACTTGAAATCAAAGAAGTTCAGTAAGCAGTCTGTGGCTGCTATGGTGAGCAAAGCTCCATATCTGCTTAACTTTAGTGTTGAGAGGCTTGACAACCGGCTTGGATTTTTCCAAAAGCAGCTGGGACTCAGTGCTGAGAAGGTGAAGTGGAATTACATATATAATCACTGTTAAAATGCTTATAATAATGCTCATGCTTATAAATATTTTGTTTGTTTAAACCGGTAATGAAATGGTTGAATTTACCTGATTTTCATACTGGCATTTAGCATTTGCAGAAAAACTACATTTCATGATTTTTGCTTTCAGACCCGAGATGTTGTGACTCGCCTACCAAAACTACTGTGTGGCAGTTTAGAGCCAATTAAGGAGAATCTAAAGGTTTTGATTTGTTTTTCTGTATTATATACAGTATATTTATTTTTTGGTAACACTTTACAATAAGGTTCATTAATTAACATTAATTGAAGCATTAGTTCACTTTTAGAACGAAAATATTCAGATAATGTACTCACCCCCTTGTCATCCAAGATATTCATGTCTTTCTTCAGTCATAAAGAAATTATGTTTTTTTTCAGGATTTCTCTCCGTATAATGGATATGTATGGTGCCCCCAAGTTTGAACTTCCATAATGCAGTTTACATCCATTTTAAGTCTTATCTCTGTTGACCCGGATCACTACGCATGTGCATTGCGGAGGCGAGACAAGACAAGCATTTGAGGTTAAAAAGTATATAAATTGTCAATTTGTTTTGAGAATTCGGCTCGGCTGGGATCATTTAGAGCCCTTTGAAGCTGCATTTAAACTGCATTATGGAAGTTCAAACTTGGGGGCACCATACATATCCATTATATGGAGAGAAATCCTGAAATGTTTTCCTCAAAAAACATTTTTTTATATGGCTGAAGAAAGAAAGGCATGAACATCTTGGATGACAAGGGGGTGAGTACATTATCTGTAGATTTTTGTTCTGAAAGTGAACTAATCCTTTAACATGAACTAAGAATGATCCGTACTGCTACTGCATTTATTATAACATTAAAAAAGATTAATAAATACAATGATAAATGTATTGTTCAATGTTTGTTCATGTTAGTTAATATATCTACATTTATTTCTCTCATCCAGGTTTGTGAACTGGAGTTTGGGTTTCGTGGAAATGAAATCCAGCACATTGTGAGCACAGTTCCTAAAGTTCTAATCGCTAATAAAAGAAAACTCACCCAAATTTTTGACTTCATTCACAACACCATGGATGTTCCACACTCACTTATTGCAAAGTTCCCACAGGTACGTATTGTTTCTTCTCTTCATAATGGTTCATTTATAAATTTAGAGTTGTGATTGTATGTACAGCTAGAATAATTTAACTAAGACCCTTTGCATAGTATCTCTCTTCTATCAGAAATGAACGGTAGTCAAGAGAGCTCAACGCACTGCAACTTGAGAAAACATGCAAATAGAAAAAGTACTAGCAAATAAAGAAAACATCTTCTTCAGTTTGATGTGCACATGTGCTGCAAATACTCACAGCACAAAGAAATATAGAAACCTGCTATAAATACTCACAGCACAACCGAACAAAAAACACACTGCAAGTAGCACAGACCACAACAGTGGGGAACCCAACAATGCTTATGAAAATTAACCATGGTTTTATTATAGTAAAAGTGTAATAACCATGTTGTTGTTTTTTCCGCAAATTGCTTACCATTTCTGTACATACCATGGTTAGGTATGGTTAGTGTTTAATTAATACCCATTTTAATTTGTATTTATTTCATATAATAATACAAATATAAATAAAATATTATATATAACATATAAAAGCTAAGGAATCATATGATCAGGATGTTAAAATAAGCAGAAATCGCACCTTTCAGAGGATATATTGATAAACATGCCAGGTTCGTCACTTATTGTTGTGGTTCCCTGAAAACATTTCTGATGTGGTCTGTGCGTATTTGCAGCGCGTTTCTGTGTTTGGTTGTGTTGTGAGTATTTGCATCACATGTGCTGTCAAACTTATGTTTTCTTAATTTGTAGGTGTTTTTTGCATGTTTTTTTTTTTATTAGCAGTGTGTTGGGCTCTCTTGGTCACCATAGGAAATTAGATATAGCTGGCATATTCTGGTATATTAAATGTTAAATGCAAAATTTTCCATGCAGTGAAATATGTGAGTTTACTTAGTACTATATAATGTGCTAATTATTTTTTTGACTTCTCAAAGGTCCTAAATGCCAAATTCCTTCGCATTCGGGAGAGACACTTGTTTCTAGAGTACCTAGGCCGGGCCCAATACCAACCATCTCAACCCAACTACATCTCTTTGGATCGCTTGGTGTTCCTGCCTGATGACGTTTTCTGCTCAGAAGTAGCGTTAGCCACTCTTGAAGACTTTGAAAGATTTCAGAAAACGTTGTAGATGTACAGAATAAATGTAGTTATTTATAATATAAAAAAGATTGACATTGACATTGGGTTGTATAAACATAGACAAACATTTATAAATAAACATTTCAAAGTTGAGTTGGACATAGTACCAGTTCATCTTTTATTCTGTGATATGTTCCAGTTTAATAGTAGGTTGATAAATAAGTCAAGTTATACTAGATCAAAACACAAATATGCCACACATAAATATAAAGCAAAAAGCTATAAAGTTCAGAATTTTTTTAACTTTTTTTTTCATTAGTTCATCAGACCTCTAGTACAATTTTATTTTATTTTTTTTTTATTTTTACCTCTGTGACCTTCTTAAAGGAAGGAGGATAATATCCTCCACATATCACATACCTGAGGTATGTGGTTTGGTCTATTGAAAATGGTGACACTTTTTTTAAATATTTATTTTATAGGTATTTGTTTAATACCTTCTTGTCTAGAAAACATGGAAGTACAAATCCGATGGCAAGCAATCCAGCTGTTGGAATCTATTTTTCCAGACATGTTAGTGTAGTGGCTTAATTATATATGTTGATTATATTCTGTATATGGATTGATTTTCAAAGTATCATATCAGTATCAGTACCAGTAATTTATAAATATCACAACCTCCTTGTATAAGACAAACGGGAACAGAATCTGATAGCTAGAAATCGTGCTGTCAGTCAGTCCGTTTCTTCAGTCCCATGGAGAGACTTTTTTTATTCTAGACATTTTCCAGGGGACTCTGCCACCCCGATGGGGGGGACCCTGCGGACCTCCCTTGCCCACTTCAGGGAACCACTGCTGCCTGCCTTGACTTGGCCTTGACTTGAGGTGGCGCAACAGGCTTTGATAACACTGGTAACCTAAAAATTTAGTAGGAGAAAAAGTTAATTTCTCAGGGTTTCCACAGGTAGAATGGATTTTCTGGAATGTCATGGAATTTTAAATGGTTTATTCTAGACATTGAAAGTCAGGGAATTTTTTTTTTTTTTTTTTTTTTTTTGGTCCAAGTCATGGAATATCGGGGATTTTCTTTGTGGCTTTAAATTTTAGTTTCCATATATCCAAATGTAACTTTTCTATACAGCATTTTATCATTTTTTTTGCCTATTTTTATAGTTAGGCTATTTTTCAACACCATTTTATTCCCTTCCCACACGTCAACTGGCAATCACTTAAGTCAAATGCAGTCACCATTCTGTACCTGATAACTAAGGCAAACATGCCAGTAAAATGTACATTTCAGAAGCTTTGGCTACAAAACGACCACTTCAAACACTGGGTGTTAAAAATAGATGATAGAAAAGCAAAAACTAAATGTGAAGAAATAAAAAGACTGAAGGATTTTCTGTTTGTTATCAAGTTCACCATTCAGAGTGCTTAACCCCTGTAATTATAAAACCATAAATTAATTTCTGTAGAAATAGTACAGAAAAATATCAAAGTGCATTTAAAAAAAGTAGTGTGTATGCGTGTTTTGTACTAAAAACGTCTGTGATCAAGTAAATAAAGCTTGCAAATGAATGGATCCATTCGTTACAGGCAGTGTTGGGCAGTAATTAGTTACTAGTAACTTAGTTACTGTAATAAAATTACTTTTTGCGGTGTAACTAATTACTAATAAGATTTCAGTAATAAAATTACAGTTACTATCTATAAAACAGCTTAGTTACTTTTGATGCCTCAACCCCGCTGATTAAAAATAAACAATCAAATAATTCCTAGATTTATTTTCATAATTTTCAGGACTCGCACATGTATGTTATGTTCCCAGTACAGCAGGGAAGCTTGGAATATGGAAAAGCTTACATTCAGCAGATAGAAATATTGCATTATATTGATTTTGTCAGGAAAAAAAGATTATTTGAACACTGTTGTGTAAGTTGTGGCTTTACTTTACTCTGGCATTACAGCTCACCCACAACCCTCTGATCAGCATGTGGTACAATACATTATTATAATTAAAAATCTTTTTTGGAAAATTTAATTGTTTCTCAAAATATATAATGAAATATAATCGTATATGGGTAATGGAGAAATTACAGTTAGCTTCAAACTACACATGAGATTAATACAAGATACAACACTTCTACTTGAATGTCACTATCAATCACTATTGAGTGTTCGTAATAACTTCTGACTGCGATGCAATGTAGATTTTGGTCAAATGATGAGGCAGAAATGTGCAACATTCTAGAAGATTTTTATATGGAAGACATTTACAACAGTTACTACAACTGTTGGGTGTGAAGAAAAAGTAAAGTAACAATATTATTTTTGAAAGGAATAACTAGTAATGAGTAATACATTACATTCTTTGAGTAACTAGCCCAACACTGGTTATAGGTCATGGAAATTCAACTTTTTAGTCAGGGAAAAGTCATGGAATTTGACATTTGGCTTAGAGTGGGGACCCCCAATTTCAACTTTCCATTTATATGATGATTAAAACCCAATTTTTTTGCCAGATTTCCACACTCATTGTCGCTGAAGTTGTACATGGTTACCAACAATGTCAGTGAAAATTGTGCATTCAATTAAATATGCAAAGTGTGAAGAAAAAATAAATAAATATCACTCATTTGTTTAATTGTGTGTCATTTACAAGCTGTAATTTGGTCAAACTATGCAAAAATTGCACTAAATATGAGGAGGCGAGCACTGTGGTGTAAAGGTTAATGAAAAAGGCAAAATTCTCTAGTCATGAATATTACACTGTTGGAAATATTTAGTGGCGAGATTAAATAAGACATTGAGAATGTTAGAAACGGTCTTCCCCAATTGAGTTTGTAAATTGACATTGTTTATTAATAATAATTAACCAAAAAAAAGTTAAACCGTAAAAAAAATGGCTAAAGGCGCAAAAAAAAATTAACAGACAAAAAATAAATAAATCAAATTGTGACAGCCAATGACCCCACGCAACACGTCTTGAGAGAAGCCGATTGCGTAATCACCGGATGAGACGTCACGTATCCCACAATCCTGTGCGACTTTCCTAGCGAACAGAAATGGCGTCGAGGGCACCAGGTAAAATGTTGTGATATTTGTGTGAGCGTTTTGGTAAATAGCGAGCGTACGAATTTGTTGCCATCATTTAAAATACTTATTTTATAACCTGTCTGCTTTCCGTGCTATTCGAATGAATGTTTGTAGACGATGCTGTTAGTTTAGTGAAGTAAACCACTGATGTCCTCTACTGTGTGTCCCCGTCTGTACTGGCGGACTGTGCGTTACCATTGACTCTGTTCAGTTTCCATTCCCACATCATTTGTAGTAACTGTTTATATGTGTCCTAATTATTCTAAACGGTACATTCGGAAGAAATTAAATTGTTACGCGGTTCACTGATGGCTAACCGGTGCTAGCAAAATCTGACAGGGTAGCACAAATCATCAGAACACGGTTAAATTAATCTCGTGTCAGCTGTGACATCATGTTTATCCGTGATTTTTCTGCTAAGTTATAACACAGTTCCCACCTGTCATAAGCACAGAATGCATTTAATGTACATTAAATGTTAATACATTAAATAAAGTGTTAAATGCACATACATTGACTGGATGTCTGCTTGTCTTAAGGTTACTTATATGTTCTTGTAATATTTGTACAGCTGCGACCAGCAGGCTCATGGTGGGCTTCAGGAAGTGGTACTACAATGCCTGCGGTTTCAACAAACTTGGTAAGCAGGACCTTCTCTTTACCTTGCAGACAAAGCATTATTGAGAACTTGTGACCTTCGTGAACTAATATTTACATTTACATTTAGTTATTTAGCAGACACTTTTATCCAAAACGACTTACAAATGAGGACAATGGAAGCAGTCCAAATCAACAAAAGAGCAATACTCTGACAAGTGCAATGACAATGTTTTTTTTATTATATAGTAAATAAAAAGAAAAACAGATAGAGTAGATAAAGAATAGAGTAAGATAGTGTGCTTTTTTTAACAAACAAAAAAAAAAATATATATCATTTTAGATGGATGACAAAAAAGAATAGAGAATTTTTTCGAAAAATAGAAATGGAATAGAGAGTGCTAGATTTAGAGGGTCAAATAAAGACGGAAAAGATGTGTTTTTAGCCGATTCTTGAAGATGGCTAAGGACTCAGCAGCTTGGATTGAAACATTACATTGAGAAACAGAATTCTCTTAATATCAAGGCTTCATTTACTTGATTAAAAACACAGCAACGCTGAAATATTATTACAGTTTAAAAAATGTTTTTCTATTTTCAAAATATTATTTATTACTGTGATGCAAAACTGATTTTTCATCAGCTATTACACCAGTCTTCAGTGTAACATGATCCTTAAGAAATCATTCTAATATGCTGATTTATTATTTGAGTTATGTTGGCAACAGTTGTGCTGCTTAGGTTTTTTTTTTTTTTGAACCTGTGATTTTTTTTTTTTTTTCAAGGTTTTTTAAACAGTTTAAAAGAACAGCTTTTATTTAAAATATAAATATTTTCAAACAATATCACTTTTTATTCATTTAGTTTCTCAAAAAATGAAAGAAAAAAAATTAACTGACCACAAACTTAGAAATCTTTTGTAATAATACAAACTACCATTTCAATTTTAAATAAATGCTGTTCTTTTCTTAACTTTTTTATTGATTTAAATAATCATGAAAAAAGGTTCCAACAAAATGTTAGCACAACTGTTTGCAACATTGATAATAAATCAGCATATTAGAATGATTTCTGAAGGATCTCTATGCTGAAAATTTAGCTTTGCATCACAGGAATAAATTACAGTTTAAAATATATTCACATAGAAAACAGTTTATACATTGTAACCCTATTTCATAAGATTAAAGTTTTTTTCTGGATTTTTGTTCAAATAAATGCAGCCTACTTAAAAAAAAAAAAAAAAAGTCCCAAACTTTTGAACAGCAGTGTACATGTATGCAAATGTACTAATTTTTGTCTCATTGTATGCCATATAGGTTTAATGCGGGATGATACCATCAATGAGGACAGTGATGTGAAAGAAGCCATCCGTCGGCTCCCAGAACAAGTTTACAATGACAGAATGTTCCGCATCAAGAGAGCTATGGATCTTTCAATGAAACAACAGATTCTTCCCTCGAACCAGTGGACTAAATATGAGGAGGTGAGAAAGCATGTCAACTGAATGTAAACCAGTTTTAACTACTAGATAATGTTCCAGTTTCTTAACAACATATCATCATGTATTTTTAGAATTTCATTTTTGTCCCCCCAGTAAATTAAATCACTCAAAATGTGGAGTATAAATGTAGATTAAAGATTTGTAGATTTTTAATTGTGTTAAAAAGCATGCACCCATCTCATTTTCATATGTGACTTTGGACCCAGAACCAGGCGTAAGTAGAACAGGTTGTATAGGTCAAAATGAACCATTTTTTAATGCCAAAATCATTAAGATCATATCATCTTATAGATATTTAGTTTGTAAATATATCAACTTAAATTTTGATTAGTAATATGCATTGCTAAGAATTTCATTTGGACAACTATAAAGGTGATTTTCTCAAGATTTAGATTTTTTTGCACTCTATTTGTATCTTGGCCAAATATTATCTGATCCTAACAAACCATACATCAGTGGAGCTTATTTAATCAGCTTTCAGATGATAAATCACAATTTCAAAAAATTCACCCGTATCACTGGTTTTGTGGTCCACAGTCGCATAATAAAAGTGAAAGACAATTTTTGCTCATTTCAGAATATAGCGCATGAGTCATAAGGAAGAACTAATTAAATATTTTTCTGTATATGATTTTATTCCTCACCATGTTTTTGGAAAATCCATAATATCTCATGGGGTTAACATATGTGTTAATGTACATCTGTTTAATTAATATTTTTCCTTGCAGGATGTGCATTACCTTGAGCCCTATCTGGATGAGGTTGTTCGTGAAAGGAAGGAAAAAGAAGAGTGGGCGAAGAAGTAGGACGTGTGATGAGACTGAAGCGCCTCTTTGGTGTGATGTCTGGTGTCTTGTATTTAAAAGAAAATGTATTATGTGATGATTCCCTATACTTATTAAAATTTCCTTTCTGACACGTGTCTTCAAATGCATGTTGCTTTATTTCTTTGAAATGGAAAAACTCATGAAACTGGCTTTGAAAGATTTTTGACTGTACTGTCATAAGGCATTTTGTTTAAATACAGACTTGCTTTAAAAACAAATGCACAATATACATAATGACCTTTACATTTTGCAAGACATAACTACAGTTTACCTACTTTGAATTCTTTATTGCACATCTTAATATACATTATGATACACTGAATTGCTAATGTAAAAAACAAAAACAGTATCTTTAATACTTGGTATTTAATGGCATTCAAGTACTATAAATGAAGGCCAGTGTCACTGAGTATATGCTGTGTTAATGCTTTACACTTAATGTGTTTGTTTGATAAAATATATAGGCGTCAAACATTACAGTATGACCAAAATCCAGGCCTTAACTGCATAGTATCAGATTTTTATCAGTTATTTAACAATTACACAACTTAAAATGACCACGTTTTAATTCAAATTTTGTGACCATAAAATTTTATATATGCACACATTTACATTTAGATATGTCTTACATTTAGTGTTAAATAATACTTGATACAAGCAGAGCTGGGTTGTAACTGAATGTAATCTGAATTACGTAATCAGATTCCAAAAATGAAGTACTTGTATTTAGTGTGTTTCATTTTAAAGTAATCGTAATCAGACTAATTACTTTTTTGTGGATTACATGATTACATATTCCCACGTAGCAATAAATTAATCATAAGTCCTTGATTCTCCCTCATTTCTCTTCATCTTTTAAATTTTCCTTATCCACTCAGAAAGTCCAGTGTTGTGGACATTCACACATACGACACAGCATTTGACCACTGGATTCATGAAAAAAATCATTTGAGGTTTAAGAAGGGTTTCAAGATTGCATCAACTATTGATGAACGTTCATTTTTATTTGAATTATCACTCTGTAGGTGTTTTTACCATGTATTATTGTCTTTCAAACTCATTAAAATGCATACATTACATATTACATTATAAATGTTTTGTCATCTAAACCAAATATACTTTAAGTATATACTTTAATTTAATATCCCTGACATTTTGAAAATAAATATTTCAATAATTATCACAGATGCATGTTCACAGTTTCTTTGATGTTGAGTAACGGTCACATGGTATGCAGGTAAATAAAAATATTTTTTATTATTATTTTAAAACAAAGACTATAGAAAGAGCCTTGAAAGGGACTTTGTTAAAATTATTTATTTAAAAACTAATTATGATTTAATTAATTGTTAGCTTCATTAGCTTTCATTAAATTCACAAACCCCCAGCAGTTCCTTAACAAACCCTAGTTTGGGAAACCTTTATGTAATATAATGTTTAGTGCACTTAATGTTGTAAATTACGATGAATGGAACAAATTCATAGCATTTTTTATCATCATTATGGTACAAGATAACCCTATTTAAATCAATGTGTGAACGAGTGAAGTCAAAAATAATCCAAAAAATGATTACATTATCTAAAATTAACTACAATTTTAATCTGGACTCAGTAACAGATTACAATTTACAAGTAATCTACCCAGCTCTGATTGCAAGCCTGTGTTATGTGTTGAATTATTTTTAATGCTTTTAATATTAATCATAGCCATCAATGCTTTATTTGTTTGTCAGTTTGGATTTTTTTAAAAGTTTCAAAAAACTTTGAAAATATTTAAAAACTGTGAAATATTTAAATCTAAAATAATTTTCTATTTTAATATATTTAAAAAATATATATTTATTCCTGTGAGGGCAAAGGTAATTTTTCACAGCCATTACTCTGGGCTTCAGTGTTACGTGAGTCTTCAGAATCACTCCAATATGCTGATTTGGTGCTAAAGAAACATTTGTTGAAATATAATTTTCACTCATTCTGAACATCTCACTCCATCATTCTTCGCTCTCTCCGTTGAGTAACACTGTTGACTGTGTCAATGAAGTTGCCTATGACACTGTTGAAGGAGTGCAGCATGGAGACTCCCAGCTCATTGCTCGTCTCATTGATGTCAGCATCATAGGCTCCAAATAATGGCGTGCAGACTTCTACATGTCCTTTTCCCTCCCTCTCTAGGATGCCAACAAGTTCAGTCCTGGCTTGTTGGAACTTCTCGCTGTCATAATTTATCAGCGTCTTATCATCTAGCGGGTAGGTCACACCTTCAGGATAACAGTCACGAGGAACAGGCAGCTCAACAT
Organism: Cirrhinus molitorella; assembly: GCA_033026305.1. Taxonomy (NCBI): domain Eukaryota; kingdom Metazoa; phylum Chordata; class Actinopteri; order Cypriniformes; family Cyprinidae; genus Cirrhinus; species Cirrhinus molitorella. The sequence goes on from CM065131.1 coordinate 3,045,840, forward strand.
ATCTGTGAGACAATACATAATCAAATGACAAGAAGAAACAACCAAATAGCTAACGACGAACACACGGTTTTACCGTACCTCAATGCAGGAAAACCTAGAGCCAGCATATTAAAAAGATGGCGCAGAGCTGCTGTGCTCAGTGGATTACCCAGGATCTTTAATTCCTGTAGCCTGTGACAAGGTGTCAGTGCTTGGGTGAGCAGATCTAGTTTTTCATCGTCAAGTCCACACTCCTCCAGACCCAGACTAGTGAGTGTGGCGCAACAGCGGTGCAGAAGCTTCCGGAAGGTGTTGGGGAAGAGGTCAGCTACTCCATGACCGCTCAGGTCCAGCTTTACCAAGTGCTCGCTGTGCAGGCTGTTGGCGAAGTAGGCCATGTCCACAGCGTTAAGACTGCAGTTTGCTAGCTCAATGCACTGCAGAGGAGTGTTCAGTGGACTGGCAAATCAAAACAAGTGTTTCTCAATTAAGATTGGAATTTCAACATCGGAATTTATACCAAATACTATTAATTACATGTTATATATTATGTAAATTTCTTTTTTTTTTTTTTTTTTTTACAAAATGCTTATGAAAGCCACCACTGAAAAAAAGTAATTGTCAGTTTGTAACACTTTTTTGCGACTAGTTTAAATCTCGCAGTTCAAAGTTGTTTTTCTCAATGTTGTGTTTATATCACATAATTAAGGAAAAAAGTCAGAATTGTGAGATTTAAAAGTGTCACAATTACCTTTTTTATTCTTTTTTCAGTGGCAGAAACAGGCTTTCATTAAAACGCCAAACTGAAAGCGCTGAAATTTCTTTGAGTGATTCACTGAGCAATAAAGTTTTTTTGCTACTCTTCTGCACATGATCTATACATTTTGAAGTGTCATACACTACCATAAATGTTTTTTTACTGTTTTTCACTTCTGTTAAAAACAGAACATTATACAGCAAAATCAGTAAAATATTTTACCACTTAGAATTACACTTTTCGGTTTGAATATATTTTAAAAGATAATTTATTCTTTTAACCAAAGCTAAATTTTAAGCATCATTACCCCAGTCTTCAGTGTCACATGATCCTTCAGAAATCATTGTAATATGCTGATTAGATGTACAAATAAATATATATATAAAATTATTATTATTATTATCATCATCATCAATATTTAAAACAGTTGAGTACTTATTTTCAGTTTTCAGAATTCTTTGATGAATAGAAAGATCCAAAGATCAGCATTTATCTGAAATAAAAGGTTTTGCAACATTATACACTATACCATTCAAAAGCTTGGAGTCAGTACATTACAGAAATTAATACTTTTATTGAGCAGGGATAGTCTAAATTGATCAACAGTGATGATAAAGTTGTTTCTAATGTTACAAAACATTTCTATTTCAGATAAATGCTGTTCTTCTGAACTTTCTATTCATCAAAAATGATGATAAAAATTCAGCTTTGAAATTACAGGAATACGTTACATTTGAAAATATATTCAAATAGAAAACGTCTCTTTTAAATAGTACACATATTTCAAAATGTTACTGTTTTAGATCAAATAAATGCAGGCTTGGTGAGCAGAAGAGACCTTGTTCAGAAACTTTTCACTAGTAGTGTACCTACCAAGGCTGCATTTATTAGCTAAAAAATAGAGTAAAATGGTAATATTGTGAAATATTATTAAAATGTATTTTTAAAATGTAACGTATTCCTGCAATGGTAAAGCTGAATTTTCAGCATCATTACTCCAGTCTTCCATGTCATATGATTCTTCAGAAATCATTCTAATATGCTGATTTGCTGCTCAAAAACCATTCTATTATTTGTATTGTTTCCATTATCAATGTTAAAAGCCATTGTGCTGTTTAATTTCTAGGAAAGTTCACAATTAAATCCATATGAAGTTCCAGGAATATATTATTAAACATGCTACACCTGCTTTGCGGGTGAATTAATATCTTAGGGGTCAGATATTGTTTTGGTATCATAAATCAGTCCATTAATACGCACCTATGAGGCATGATGTTTTGGCTGTGGTAAGACACGTGTGCTGCCATTTACGGTAAATATAGAACATATTGTGTTTCTAGAGTCATGTCCTGGCCTACTTCGAGTTCACGATGGGACAGCTGTCTGCAGTCCAGCAGTCACACAACAAACAAAGCCATCCGAACAACAATAACACACTAGACAACAATTGATTAGACTGGAAACGTCAAACAAGAGTGTCTTAAATATCTTGTATTTAAGTGAAAATGATACCTTATACACTATCATCCAAAAGGCTGGAGTTCACCCAAAAATGAAAATTCTGTCATTAATTACTCACACTCACGTCGTTCCAAACCTGTAAGACCTTTCATCTTCAGAACACAAATGAAATCCGAGAGCTTTCTGACCCTGTTAAGACAGCAACACAACTAACACATTCAAGGCCTACAAAGGTAGTAAGGAAACTGTTAAAGTAGTCCATGTGACATCAGCAGTTCAAATGTATGGTATGAAACTACAAGGATACTTATTGTCCACAAAGAAAGCAAAAAGAACAACTTTATTCAACAATTTCTTATCTTCTGAGTCTTCGACACGTGATAATATCACGATCACCGCAGGAGCCGGTGTTCTGACATAGAACATCCATCTCTATTAGTTCACAGTCTGTATATTCTGGTTCAAATAAGTAAGCTGAGCATCCTCTCTGTCGAAATATTAAGACAAGTTTACGAAGACCTCTACCTCAGAGTGCCAGCTCTTTTCTCAGCAGCAGAATTTAATGACAGAACTTTCATTTTTGGGTGAACTATCCCTCCTTTAAGCAGCAGTTTTCAACATTGATAGTAATAAGAAATGTTTCTTGAGCACCAAATCAGAATATTAGCATGATTTTCATGTGACACTGAAGATTGAAGTAAAGGCTGCTGTAAATTAAGCTTTGCCATCACAGCAGTAAATTACATTGTAAAATATATTCTAATAGAAATTAAATAAATGTAAAACATTGTATTAATATTTAACAAAAATGCAATCTATGTTTTTAACAGATAAATGCAGCTTCTGACTTTTTTGAAAAAAAAAAAGTTCAAAAGTTTACATACACCTTGCAGAATCTGCAAAATGGTAATCATTTGACCAAAAAAAGAGGGATTATACAAAATGCATGTTATTTTTTATTTAGTACTGACCTGAATAAGATATTTCACGTAGAAGACATTTACATATAGCCCACATAAGAAAATAATAGTTAATTTTTTTCTTTAAGAATTCATTAAAAAAAAGTATGTTCAAAAGTTTACATACGCTTGATTCTTAATACTGTGTTGTTACTAGAACGATCCAGGAAAAATGATGCATTAAGCCAGGGGTATAAACTTTTGAACAGAAGACAAATACTTTGCCAGAAGAATAAGTAAGTTAAATGTACCCTAATCTTCAAATTCAAAAAAACGAAAGAGTTTGTGGGACCTGACAGATTTTTTTCTGAAGAACAGCAGGCAGTTTAACTGTTCAGGACAAACAAGGCACTTATGAACAACTATCAGTAAACAAAAAACACAGCTGTGGATCATTCAGGGAACAACACAGTATTAAGAATCAAGTGTATGTAAACTTTTGAACAGGGTCATTTTTATAAATGTAACTATTATTTTCTCTTGTGGACTATATAATGTATTTTATGTGAAATATCTTTTTCAGGTCAGTACTAAATAAAAAATAACATGCATTTTGTACAAACCCTTTTATTTTGCTAAAATAATTAACATTTTGCAGGAATGCAATATGACGAAATGTGTTAGAATTTAAACGGCAGCTGTGGTCACATTTTGATTTTATAGTCTTTACCTCAGCAGTTTCCTCAGATGTCCTGTAAGTGTGGAGAACCCCAGATAGAGCTCTCTCAGTTCACTCAGTTTGCTCATCAGCTCACCCAGAACTCCCATGAGGCCCTCGTCCTCCGGACCTAGCCTGTGTACATTCAAAGCCTGCGCAGGAAACGTAAGCGAGCGCAGCTGAGGGAACTTCAGCTGGGAGAGCAGTACTTCGATGTGCGGAGCCTCCAGATGCACATTGTGCACCACTTCCAGCTTCTGCAGGCCATGTGATTCCACAAGCTTCAGGAGGTAAAAGAGGTTCCTGAGGCTCAGCGAGTCCACACGCACACCTACGAAGTGCATTTTTAACGGGCAGTGTCTGCGCAGCAACAGAGCCTGAACCACCACCTCGTAGTTCCGTCCAGTAACAAAAGCATCCAAGCGCACATCGACCTCCACATCAAACGCTGACTGTGCCGCTTGGCCGGCCTGCATGGACACCATAGTCTCGTAGCACATGCGGGTAAGTACTTCAGTTCGTGCCCAACGACCAAGAGTCCGTCTGCACGGACAAATCTGGTGTTCTATGTCCTGCAGACCGATTAGATCCACCACTCGTAGCATTTTTGCATACGTGCTTGGAGCTTGAAGCACATAGTCCCTCAGACCTGTGAGAATGGCCTCTAGACAAAGCCTGCAGGTGCGGGACATGAGATCATCTGGACAGTCCACCGTCCTGCCCAGCAGTTTGCGCAAGCTGAGCTCTGTAAGAGGCCACGTCTGGACCAAGTCGTGGAGCATTGAGGCCTCTTCGCGCAGATAGCTGGCTTTGAAGAGGACTGGGTAGAGATTGTAAGACAAGCAGTGGAGGTTCTTACACGCATTTGGCCCAGTTTGAACAAAGCCCTCGGCTGCTAGGAACTTCAAAGTCTTCATGGCTGTGTTTGTCAGCTCCCAAGATGAAGGGATCTTCTCAGAGCTGTCAGCCTTTTGGAGATGTGGAGTGTTTCTTCTGCCCTCTTTCAAGCAACATATACATGTGCGTCAAGCCAAGAACAGAAGAGTGCTGAGCGAGAGCAGGAGGAGGGAGGTAGTCGAGAGGGGGTTAGTTATTTATAGAAGCAGCTGTCTCATACTCTCATGACTAACAGGCAGAGGTTAAACAGCAATTAGATTTTGGACGGCTGGAAAGAAAACGTGGTCTCTTACCTGTGACCATCAATGGTGACATGCTGTGGCTGTAGGAAAAAAATCTGGTATTTTCTGGGTTGACCATTGAGAATTGGATTCAATTAAGACATCTGACGTCATCGAACATAATTGCGCTGTAAAAATATTTTTAAAAGTTTCTGAAGAAAAGAAAAAAACATTCTTCAAAAATGTCTATTGTCAAAAGCTTAGCAATGAATGTAACGCCACTCACACATTAGGCACCATAAAACAAAACAATTTTTTTTGTAAATGTGGCAGATTTGTATGACCAACTTAAACATGAGCAAAGTCTAAGTGGGTAATTTCATACAGAGACCCTCAAGGAAAACTTTGACAAGAGGAACAATTATAGTTTAACTAAAATTGTTGGCATTCATTCAAGAAACATTTTTGCTGTCAGAAATTTCACGATGGAAATAATATGAGGTGGGAAGAAAATGTTTTTGTGATCGAAAGCAATTTTTTATCAGGGATTACAATAGTTTTGTGATAGAATGCAAATGTTTTGTGCATAAACAACATTTCTTGAAGGGAAAGCAATGTTTTGGTTGTTTTTTTTCGCACAAGTTTTGCGAGCAAAACCATTGAAATGTAATTTTCCCTTCCATCTTATATTCAGTATCTTCCGAAAGTATTTAAACCCCTTAATTCTTTCATGTTTTGTTATATTGCTGCCTTATGTTATTGCTGTCTTATGTTAAACTTATTTTTTCTTTTTTCTTCCTCATCAATCTACAGTCCATACACAATAATGGCAAAAAAAAAAAAAAAAAAAAACGATTTTTAACATCTTTGGAAATTTATCAAAAATGAAAAACAAATTATTCTATTTTATTCTATTCTAAGTATTCAAACCTGGGACAAGTGGAAATTTAGCTCCGAGCATTAATATTGCTTGTAGATGTTACTACGCTCTGAATGGAGTTAATCTGTGGCAATTACAATTGAATGGGCATGATTTGGAAAGGCTGAAAATGCATATCAGGGCAAAAACCAAGCCCTGAGGTCAAACAACTGATTGTAGAGCTCAAAATAGGATACACATCTGGGGAAGAATTCAGTAAAAAAATCTGCTGCATTGAAGGTTCACAGAAGCATGTAGCCTCCATTACCCTTAATGGAAGAAGTTTGAAACAACCAGGACTCTTCCAAGAGCTGGCTTCTTGGCCAAAATGAGCAATCGATAGAGAGGGTCTTGTCTAGAATGGTGACCAAAAACCTGATGGTCACTCTAGTTGAGCTCCATGATCGTACATGCAGATTGGAGAAACGTACAGAGGGACAAATCACTGCAACACTCCACCAATCTGGTGTGACTCAATCCTCTCCTCAGTAAAGACACATGAAAACACACTTTAAATTTGAAAAAAGCATCTAAAAGGACCAAGATTTTCTGGTCTGGCAGAGCTTGAGAGGTAAAGAGATGAGGAGAATGATGGCAGATAACCGCCAAATGCTGATGTGCAAAGCTTACCAAAAAGATCTGAGGCTGTAAAGGTGTTTCAGCTAAGTACTTATACAATGTCCTTTTTTTTTTTTTTTTAATACATTTACGAAGTTGTGACAATTCTGACCGATATGTTCCCATCACCAAAATTCACTGTGTTGACCAAGGGAAAGCTGCTTGGTTTTAAAGCTACTGTGTGAGGCATGCTATATGCATCGCTGCAGTATTGACAAATGGATAACAGATCCTATTTTGTGCCACCAATATAGTTGATTGATGAAGCATAGTGAAAAAAACACTATTCTCTGCTCACAAATGTTGGGGGCGTGTCCACGGTCTGTGCTGAAACCACGCCCTCTCGCAGAAAATATTACACTACAAGCTGAATGGATGATCGATCTGTTCTGTAAACTATCGCAACCAGATATTACGGATTTTAGTGATGCAGGCATAGCTAACTAAGGCATAGCTAACTTTAAACTCAGAAAAGTAATTAATTATTATTTATTTTTAGAATATCTCAATATACAGCTCCATACTTAAAAATAATAATAACTTTATTTAGCTTGGAACATTATGTGTTTTATTGTTTTAACCATGATGTCAGCAATAAAACGTAATTTTCTAACATAATAATAGCAGACCTATTCAGAACATAAACATGCAGTATGGTTGTAAAGACTACCTTTGGTTTAAAAAAAAACACTGATTGCAGCCTATGAATATAAATCTACATTAAAGGCAATATTGATATATGTAATAACATACAATAGGAGTGGTCATACCTACATAGTCTAGCAAGCACATTCCTGAGGAAAAAAAAGTGTTGCACCTCACAAACGCACATATTACAATTTAGAATTAAGCAACCATGAAACAGTTTCCAAACCAAAAAGGAAAATCAGTTCCGTTTATAACCAGATGGTGGCGCTGCACACCAATATAACAAATGCAGGCTCATTCTACAGACTGGGATTATATTTTTGTGCAGGTGCAGTTCTCATATCATCTGAAACAGTGGTTCAGCCCCGTTTGTTGCAGAAGTAATCCAGTTTTGTGTGTTTGGCAGATGAACCACCTCCATGTTTGTATTTACAGAAATAATAACACTGCTTATTAGAGTTTTCTACTCGGTCAGACATTCAGGAGTTCTTCAGAAGTCTTACGCAGGGTGGTAATGGTGATGATGGTGGTGATGGTGGTGCTCATGGTGATGATGGTGTTCGTGTCTTTGAGGAACGGGGATAAAACCCCCAGGAGGAACAGCTGGCCCTCTGTCATGTAATTCTCTGTCATGGTTACTTCTGGAAGGTGATGCAGTCTCCCTTGCTCGGGCACGGATGCGTTTGCTGGAGCTGTGCAGCAGAGGTTGCTGTTGCTGCTGTTGGGATGGATGGCACCAAGTCATAGGGTGATGCCCATGGAGCTTGCTGGGTTTGGTTGTGGCTCCACTATAACCGACAGACTTGCTGCGGTTGCGGAGCGACCTGAGGAAAAGAATGGATTTCCCAGACGACTCCACCGGGCTGCAGGTCTCGGGCTGAGAGCGACGATGATGATTACGGGAAGAGCTGTCCTGAGACTGCTCCTCAGCACAGGTTTCTGGAGCTATGATAGTAGTATAAGAAAGCTCTAAACATCTAGTCTTGTAGAATTAGAATAGAGTAAAGCTTTTATAAAATTGAGCTCAGCAAAAAAAAAAGCAAAAAATTAATATCAAGCCAATCACCTTCAAATCGAGAAGTGTAGTTCTCAATTCCAGCCAGATCCAGATAGTGGTTCCTACGTTCTGTGTTTTCATCTACGGAGTAGTGCTTCTTCTCTGAAACACCCAACTGATCAGAGTTCAGATGTCTGACAGAAGAAAATCATAGAAAAGAATTCATATCACCAAAAATTGTGCTGGTAACTAAAAGTATTACAAATTATTTCATTAATTTAAAAAAAGCTTAAAATTAAATATTAAGATAAGATGCAGATTAAAAACGTTGAAATGCTGCCTTGGAGAATAGCTAAAATAAAACAATTAAAAAGCTGAAAATAAAAGCTAATTAGAAATAAAAATGACATAGGCACATAACAAAATATTAAAAAGTCAAAACATAAAAATATTATTAAATACCATATTGGTAAATAAATAATACTAAAATAACCCTGGTTTGTTATTATAATTTTATTCCATTTTGTTCCACTAGGTAAGTAATTCTGATTTTATTCGCGTTCATTTCCTGTAGAAATACACCCCCAGTCAAAAGTTTTGTAAAAGAGTAAGACTTTTAATGTTTTTTACAGAAGTCTCTTCTGCTCACCAAACCTGCATTTATTTCATCTGAAGTACAGCAAAAACAGTACAATTTTGAAATATTTTTACTATTTAAAATAACTGTTTTCTATTTGAATATATTTTAAAATGTAATTTATTCCTGTGATTTCAAAGCTGAATTTGCAGCATCATTACTCCAGTCTTTAGTGTCACATGATCCTTCAGAAATTATTCTAATATGCTGATTTGCTGCTCAAAAAACTATTATTATGTTGAGAACAGCTGAGCAGAATTTTCTCAAGTTTCTTGGATGAGTAGAAAGTTCAGAAGAACAGCATTTATCTGTTGTAACATTATAAATGTCTTTATCATCACTTTTGATCAATTTACAGCATCCTTGCTAAATGAAAGTATTAATTGCTATAATTTCCTTACCCCAAAAGACCCCGAGCCTCTGAATTGTACAGTGTATAATGTTGCAAGATCTTTTTAGACCAGATATATGCTAATCTTTGGATCTTTCTATTCATCAAAGAATCCTGAAAACTGTTTTTAAATATTCATAAAAGAGCAAATCAGCGTGTTAGAATAATTTCTGAAGGATCATGTGACACTGAAGACTGAAGTAATGATGCTGCAAATTTAGCTTTGATCACAGGAATAAATTACATTTTAAAATATATTTAAAAAGAAAACAGCTATTTTAAATTGTAAAATATTTTACAATATTACTGCTTTTGCTGTATTTTGGATCAAATAAATGCAGACTTGGTGAGCAGATGAGAATTCTTTAAAAAAGATTAAAACTCTTTTGACGATCATGAAACTTTTGACTGGTAATGTATTTCTCAAGAATAACTTATGATTCATTTATATACAGAAGACTAAAAATCACCTGATTTGAGAATGAGGGCTCTCTGCACGCTGTGCTGCATCCTCCATATGCTCCCGCTCATTCTGAGACATCCCAGCATCCCGATCTACAGAAGTAAAAAAAAAAAAAAAAAAAATAGTCAATAACACTGCATTGTATGATGACTATTTCAGAACATCAATCAAAAAGGACCACCAAGCAGATGTGACGATTTGATTATCACAATAGGTTCAGTCTTCACCTTTTTTGTTGCCTTTTCTGCTTGTTACTGGAGTGACACTCAGCTTCACACGCAGGGTTGTGCCATTGTTAAGCACCAGCTGTTTGACTGACGCCTCGACCACCTCACAGATCGTCTGCATCAGGCTCAACATATTCTTCAACAAACACCACAAGAGAAATTCACCAATAGCTAAATGATTATGACTTCAGTGAGATGTTCTCTGTCGATACTGAGCTTTACCTCTCTGGTTATTTTTCCATTGTTGTCCAAATCGTACAATGTAATCATCCACTCTTGGCGATTTTCATCCATAACAGACACATTACACTCCTTGTCCTGATATCAACAGCACAAGAATAGAAGAGAAGAATAGAATTTTTATATTAGCATCACGTTTATTAAAATAAGATTTCCTACAACTCAGAAAACAATTCACAACTTTAGTGAAGTTTTAGCAAATGTTTTTAGTGTACTGTTTAAAACTTTAGGGTTTAGGGTTTGTTTTTGAAAGGAATTCATACTTTTAGTCAGCAAGGATGCATTTCAACTAATCAAAAGTGACAGTAAAGACATTTAAAATGTTAGAACATCTATTTCAAATAAATTCTGTTCTTTTGATCAAAGAATCCTGAAAAATGTATCAATCCAACTAATATCAATATTGATAAGAAGAAATGAAATTTCTGTTAGCATACTAGAATGATTTGGCATACTAGATTGTAGTAGATTACTAGAAAATTGTAGTAATTTGCCATCAGAGGAACAAATTATATTTAAAATATATTAAAATGTAAAACTATGGAAGCCCGTTTCCACCACAAAATAAAAACTTTTAAAAAAGCTAATACACCTTTTTTCTCAAAACTGTGTCATACAAACTCAAACTAAATTTTAAGGAAAATATGAAATATGGAAATATGAATTCTGAGGAAAAATGTTAGTATTGACTTTACTGAACTAAATATCATATAATTCTGAGAAAAAAATCTGAATTCAGGGTTCCCACTCTAAGCCAAAGGTCAAATTCCCTGACTTTTCCCTGACTTTCACTGACTAAAAACCTGAATCTCCATGACCTATAATGAACGGATCCATCCATTCGCAACCTTCATTTACTTGTTTACAGGTGTTTTTAGTACAAAACTATGGAAGCCTGTTTCTGCCACTAAATAAAATTTGTTTTGCAATTGCGAGTTTGTATCTTGCAATTTTTACCTTTTTTCTACAAATTGTGAGATATAAACTCATTTCTGAGGAGAAAAAATACTGATATATTCACAGAATTGCGAGTTTATATCATAATTCTGACTTAACTCTCAATTGCAAGTTTATATCATGCAATTCTGACTCTGCAACTGTGACTTTTTATCTCACAGTTCTGACTTTATTTCTCAGAATTGCAAGTTTGTATCACACAATTGTGAGAAAATAAGTCAGAATTGTGAGATAAGTCGCAGACATTTTTTTAATTTAATGGCTTTATCTGTACTATTTCTGTAATATTTCCTGTATTATTGTTGATGTTAGCCTTTGCATTACTGTTTGATGTTTCTTCACGTTTTCTGTGTTTATTGTAAGCATCCTTGAGCTCCGGAAAGGCACTATATAAATAAAACATATTATTATTATTATTTCTACAGAAATTAATTGATGTTTTATGATTTCAGGGGTTAAACAATCTGAAGGATTTTCTGTTTGTAATCAAGTTCATCATTCAGTTTTTTTTTTATTTCTTCACATTTAGTTTTTGCTTTTCACACCCAGACTTTTGGGTGTGAAAAGTGCTCATTTTGTAGCCAAAGCTCTTGAAATGTACATTTTCCTGACATGTTTGCCTTAGTTATCAGGTACAGCCTGGTGACTGCATTTGACTGTAGTGATTGCCAGTTGAAAAGCGGGAAGGGAATAAAATGGCGCTGAAAAATAGCCTAACCATAAAAATAGGCAAAACGTGTAAAACAATGCAATAAAAAAACAAAAACGGTCTAGAAAAATTACATTTTGATAAATAGAAACTAAAATTTGAAGCAACAAACAAAAATCCCTGACTTTCCATGACTTGTACCAAAAAATATTAAATTCCCTGACTTTCAATGACTGGAATAGACCTTTTAAAATTCCATGATATTCCAGAAATTCCATGACCAGTGGGAACCCTGTGAATTGTGAGTTTATATTGAGCAATTCTGACTTTATTACTCGCAATTGTGAGTTTATATCGAGCAATTCTGACAAAAAAAAAGTAAATTGCAAGTTTATGTCTCACAATTCTGACTTTATAATTCGCAATTGCAAGTTTATATAGAGCAATTCTGATAAAGTAAATTGCAAGTTTATATCTCACAATTCTGACTTTATAACTTGCAACTGTGAGTTTATATTGAGCAATTTTGACAAAAATGTAAATTGCAGGTTTATATCTCACAATTTTAACAAAAAATTTAATTGCAAGTTTATATATCACAATTCTGACTTTATAACTCGCAATTACAAGTTTGTTTCTCAAATCTGAGAAAAAAAAGTCAGAATTGTGAGATAAAAAGTCGACGGGCTTCCGTAAAAACATTTTAAATTATAATAATATTTCACAATATTACTGTGAATAGTGGAATAATAGTAAATGTAGCATCGGTGAGCATAAGAGACTTCCTTCAAAAACATTTAAAAAAATCTTACCAATCCCAAACTTTTGAACAGTATACCAAGTTAGTCTACTTTTTTTAGTTTGGCCACATTAGTTCTCAAACCTGACTTTTATTGTATTTACCATATGACAAAAACTTACATCATTCTTCCCAATTTTCCTGAGTGAATCTTTGAGTGGATGCTGCCTTTCATTTTCAGGAGAAAAAAGCGAAGATTTGGGAGTCTCCATTACTCTCTCTGGTGGCAGTGTTACTACAAATAGCAGATAATGTTAACAAGACTTCAACTGAGAAAAAAACAACTTTGTTTAAGAAAAATTTCCAACTTTAAAGAATATTTATAATGACAGATCAGTCTGTATTACTTTGGTTTAAACAAAGGAACTGCTTGTAAATGAGTTTCCTGTCACAGCTCGACTTACCCTGCAGCGAACAGTACTGATCTGACAACTGATCTTCTTTTGGATCTCTACCACTCACATCCTAGAGTTAGAGGCAAAACAAAGCATTAAAACAATGGACATCCAAAGAAAACAATGGATTGGAGTGCAGCTAGTGTACGCCGTAAAGGACCCACAGGATGAATTAGATTACATTAGAAAGCACAGAAAACAAAACTCACGCTAGAGGCTGAACATCTGTAAAATGATAAACTGACAAACATGATCTATTAACCTTTGCATTGCTAAGTCAGTTTTGCATTTAAACCTGTTTTCGAGCTGGAAAACCACCCTCCATAATGAATTCACCAGGAACAAGAAAAAAATCACTTCATTCTTTGCACTCCTGTGGTCTTAAGCCCAATTGTTTCCAGACACATTGCACTGCTGGTTTCTGAGGGAGGAAGTGAATTGCCCTCCATGACAAAACAGCTCAACATCATCTGTAATCCTCTCTGCCACAACCCTGTCCCTCCAACACACGCGAAAAACACAACTTCATGTGCACTGAGAACATCTGACTATCAACTTTGTAGGTCATATTCCAAGATTTTAGCATTTTGTAACTTATTTTAATATAATTTTGCTTGCAACTTTTCAATATTTGCCTATTAAATGTATTATTACATAATAAATATATTATTTGAAAAGATGAAAGGGTTAACACTGTGAATATGAGCAGAATTCCCTTTCAGACAGGGGCATGATGTAGACACGGCGTTACTCATGCCAGCTTTGACATCATGCACAACTATAAAACCAGATATTAACTCACAAACTCATTAAGTATAACACCCACAGTGTGCTCATTTGAGGCCAGATGTGAGAAGCATATGGTTCTAGACATGCATTTGAAGTAACACACACAGCTACCTTCTTTTATGAGCCAGACCCATGAATCTATCTGGAGAAAACATCTTAGGAACAAGCAGTCAGCTTCCTGTCTGAGTGAGCTTGTTTAAAAATCACGAACACAATATAATACATATACACCGATATTAAAATTCTGGCCCGTACTGATAAGTAATTATGTTATGCTTAACAACTAAAAACCCTGGGCCACAAAACTAGTCATAAGGGTCAATTTTCTGAAACTGAGATTATTACTTATTACTACTTGAAGGTACTAATATGTACCTATTAAGAGTAAAAAGGGTATAAATATGTCCTTTGCGACATGCTGTTGTACCCCAAAAGGTGCAACTTTAAACCCCTTTTTATAAATAAGGACATTGGGCCACTAAGCATGCGTATGCACAAATTTGTGGGTAAAATGTGCGTAGGAACGATTTTACGAAAAAGTTATGATTCTCCAAAAACGTTCGTAGTAAAATTTATTCTAAATGTACAGAAAAATGTACTACAGAAACCAATGTACGCACTAAGGGGTTTGAACATTGAAATACTTAAATGTAGGCCTATCTATCTATATAATCATTCTTAATACTGTATATATGCATGTATATAATACATATAATAATATATTTTAAAACATTATAATTTTAATGTAATACTGCATATTACATATAACTCATATTATTTTCTTTCTTCCACCTTCGTTAACAAAACCTCACGTTCATTTTCCGCAAAGTTCCTTTTTTTGTTTTTTGCTTTGGCGGCATTCTGGGATCATTTCTCAGAACGTGCGCCTTTGTGGAAAGCCCTTATATGGAGGTGCTTTGGGGGTGTATTATGCAAATTAATAACCTCGTGCACACGGCCGCTCATTAAGAACACTCCTAATTCACGCAATGAGGATTTTAAGATAAAATTCATGTGCGCATGAACCTGTTGTGAATTAGGCGGAAAGTTTTCGTGATAAGTTTGAATATGCGTATAAATACGAATAATCTATGCAAATATTAGTGAATGAGACCCAATGTTTGGCCAAGATGCAACTATTTGAACATCTGCATAATGCATAATTATTCAGTTCTGATATCTTTACGGTAGAAAATTTACAAAATATCTTCATGGAACGTGATCTTTACTTAATAACCTAAAGATTTTTGGCATAAAAGAAAAATGTAACATTTAGACCCATACAATGTATTGTTGGCTATTGTTACTTATGACTGGTTTTGTGGTCCAGGGTGCCATTTTTCTCTAAATTAACTAAATGAAATGCTAAAAACATTAGAATCACAACATTATAATATACAGTACATTATTCGGACATTATACAGTACAATGTACATTCATTTTGATCACAGAGGCTATGAACATGAACAATTAAAAATCCAACACAGACCTATATACCAGAGTCAGAAATTAATGAGGGCTTGTAGCAAAAAAAAAAAACCCACCAAAATAAATAAAATGCCCCATAAGTTCAAGACAAATTACCCTGCGCAATTAATCAACGTATTACGGCTGTCGCAAAAAAAAAAAAATAAAAATAAAAAGTGTAAATTTGGAATTACATTTAGATTTGCTCACACCATATCAGACTGAGCCTTACTGTAGTGCAGATACAATGTAAATAATAGCTAATAGCTTTTCATAGCTTCAGTGATTATAAATGGAGTTTTTGCATAACTTGTGCTAGACTTGATGAACGTCAGGGATTGACATGTTTGTCTGTGAAGCCAAAATGTGACGTGCCTAAAATGAAACAAAAATGTTTTATATTGTTTTCTGTATCAATATTAATAATCATTATTACAATATAAAGAGCAAAAATCTACAATACTGATTTTTGTCATAATATTGCAGTTCTATGAGCTCCTGTTTTTTACCATTTATAATTTAAGTACAATTTTAAACAGTTTAAAAATTCTATGAAAGTATTTTAGCAAATTTAGGTATTTGACATTAAAGACAACTTTTTTTTGGTAATAATAAGGTTATTATAATAACTTCCCCTGCAAATGTAAAAAATAAATAAAAATAAATAAATAAATAAATATATATATATATATATAGTCCCTTAAATGTAAAAGTCACATTTTTGACTTTGCTATATGCTGCAAAAATGTTTGAAATTTTTATAGAAAAAAAATAAAAATAAAAATGCTGCTGTAAAACCCTGTAATTTGGGTTATACTGTAAGTTACCATATATTGAGAAATACTTCCAAATTATGTAGTAATATAAATTACCATATAGCTCACGATTAAAAACAATAAAAGAACATTCCCAGAAGCCTCTGCATGACAACACATCTGATTATATTTTCTATAAATACTTTCTTCTTTTTATTTTATCATTAGTGTACATTTGGAAGTTGCGTTTTTTTTTTTGTTTTTTTTTGTCAAATACACAACATATAATATTTTCTGCTGTAAAAATAAGCACAGGTACACCTTTTTTTTTTTACCACTTTTTTTTAACAGAATATTTTTTCAGACACACTACCAGTCAAAAGTTTTTAGTTTTTTTAAAAACGTCTCTTCTGCTCACCAAGCCTGCATTTATTTGATCCAAAGTACAGCTAAAATATTTGTATTATTTTAAATAACTGCTTTCTATCTGAATATATTTTAAAATGTAAATTATTCCTGTGATTTCAAAGTTGAATTAAAAAAAAATTGACTGGTAGTGTTTTTTTATCCAAGAAATGAATTAATGGCGTATAAAAAGCACATAAACTTTTTCCATCTACTAAATTTCATCTTTTGCAAGCAGGCACATCCAAATGTGCAACCATAAACCAATCTCTCTGCATCACGCTGCTGAAAGCAGAACTTGCAGTCTAACAGAAACCTGAAGAACAAAGCCTGGAAGAAGTGTGATGAGTGATCTATCAGTCTGCCAATGATTTCTCCCATCATCATGGCCAAGCCTCTGCCACGCTCTGCCTGCTCTAGGGCCTTTGATGTGGGCTCAGATTACCAGCTTGGAGGGTTTTTTTCCTGCCCTGAGCCGGGTGTCACTGGGCCAGACACCCCCTATTCCCAACTCCAGTTCCTCTTCACCACCCACTCACACTGCTGTCTGTGCCCTCTCACAAGGTTCAGAACAGTACCTGGCTTTGTTTCCTCTCACTTCCTGTCACCAAACACCTGGATGGAACCCTTATTACATGGTGAGAGAGAAGGCAGAGAAACAACATGCCGTTTGATCGTCAGCGAGCTGAGGTGGGTCGGAGTATGATCGCGGCTCAAGGTACTAGAATATCTAACACCATTTGCTAAAAATGTTGAGGCTGGACGTGATTGATTTAATCTTTCACGCTCTTGGAATAAACTCGAACGCAATCCAGCATCACTATGCCTTCCATGTTTAGATGGGCAATCGTTCAAACTAAAACTGCATAATGGCTTACAGTTGTAGTATTCCTTTCTTACCCAAACTTGATTTTATTAGTTTGGACTAATGGCATACAAGTACTTAAAGGGATAGTTCACTCAAAATAAAAATTCTGTCATCATTTTGAAGAATGTGGCAAACAGTTGCTGGAAAAGTATGGAAAAGAATAACGTGTAAGTCTAACTTTTTGGTTACAAACATTCTTCAGAATATCTGCTTTTCTGTTTAGCAAAAGAAAGAAATTCACACAGGTTTGGATTAACTTGATGTTGAGTGAATTGTAATATTTAGTGAGTACACTGTAAAAAACAATTTTTTGAGTCGAATAATTTTTTTTTACCTGACTGCCTTAAAATGTTAAGTTCAGTCAACTAGAAAAAGTTTAGTCAACTTGAAATGTTACGTTTTACTAAGTGACAACTTAGATATTTGAGTTGATTAAACTTAAAATTTTATGGCAGCCAAGTAACAAACACAGCTGTTAAGTTTAACAAACTATTTTTTTGTTTAGTCAACTCAAATATCTAAGTCGTCACTTAATACAACTTAACATTTCAACTTGAAGGAATTTATTTGAGTTGACTGAACTTAAAATTTTAAGGCAGCAGGGTAACAAATAATTTTGAGTTGACTCAACAAATAGTTTTTTTGTTTTTTTACAGTGCACTACAAAAAACTAATAAAAAACATACTAAGCTTAGAGTAACATGGCATGTCTAGGCAAACTAATCATTCTAGCTGACGAAATCTTTCATTTTAGAGTTTTACTGATCCAGCCAACAGATTTTAAGTGCTGGCAGTCAACAGACTTACTTAATAATACTTAATATGTTTGCTCAGTTAAATTATTCAAGAAAACATATGTGTCATCCCATGTTCCAATTCTAAAGAGACATGGATCACTGCCTCCAGCACACGCTTCCTTCCTTATGTCCTTTGAAGTGGGACAGAGAGGGAAAAAGGTGAAAGAAAGGATTCTTCCAGCCTTTCCAAGCAAACACAGACTCCTTTGAGCCCTCTGAGACCAAAACCTTTCAAGTGTCCCTGGCTTTATGACCCACACTGCAAGATCCTGCCATGAAAAAACAGTGTCCTAATTAGACCCAAAACACCAGAGACAGAAAACATACAGACGTCCTAATTTAATGTCAAAGACTAATTTAGTTGGAATACATTCTGTCTGTAAAACTTGAATGAATAAGATTTTGACTTATGAAGCCAATGTATTCTTCTGATCTCACATTTTGGAGACTATTTTGCATGTGATCTACACTTTCAGGGGTGGTACCCTTTTAAAAGTTATACATATTTACACTTTAGGTACTAATATGCAGGACATTACAGGACATGGAGGTGCGAGCGAGATCACATGCATTAGAAACATTTTGCTCATAAAGGTAAGAGTAAAGGCCCATTCACACCAAGAACGATAATGATAACTATAACTATAAAGATAACGTTATAAAAATCGTTTCAAAATTAAGAGAATAGCAGAGTTCATACCACAACTATAACGATAACGATACAGGGCAACGATATCGTTGGGATCACTTTCAGAATGATTTTGTACAGCTGATAAATGATAAAACACTGACAGCTAATTAGACTTTATTCAAATTTAAAGGGCTTGCAAATTTGAAATAGCAGGCAACATTGTAGAAAAGCAAACAGACATTGCACAGCAAACAGAGTAGCATAAAACATAAAAATTACCTCAGGAATTCAGCGCAGGGTTGGACTACATTGTCTTGCCTCATTTGAAGATGCAGTAGAAAAGAGTCCGTGTTATTTTTATTCCACAACATTGACTACGTTATAGATCAGATTCACTAGATTCACTGTTTAGACGCGCCTGAAACCAGGGTTGCCAGGTTTTCACACCAAAACCTGCTCAATTGCTACTCAAAACTAGCCCAATCGCGTTTTGAGGGGGGTCCCCAATTAAAAGAATTGCGTTCTGGGGGATAAAATACATGTTTTTTTTGTTGGGGTTCCCCTGGTAAATTTGTATTTTAGGGGCTAAATATGACGTTTCTGGGGTCGCTTTAACTCACGGACATCAAAAACTACCCACAGAAACAGTGTGAAAGTAGCCCAATTCCGCGGAAAACCGCGGACTTGGCAACACTGCTTGAAACGTCTGTGCTGAGGACATCGACTGGTTGAAGTCACGTAAACACAACAAAAACAGACAGTTGTCATTCTCTGGTGTGGATGCAAATATAGTTATTGTTGTATTTATAGTTATCGTTATAGTTCTTGGTGTGAACGGGCCTTAATACATTATTTCGTAACTGTAAAGGGTCTACTTTAATTTGTGTGCACTCACAATATCGACAAAACGTTGTGCTTTTATAAAATAAAGAATGATGAACCGAAACTCAGCGAATAGCCTTCTTACCTTACAGAAAAGGTAAATATATCTATAGAATGCCCTGAATTGTTACTTTTAAACGAAATAATTTAAATCGAAAACAAAAACTTTAAATTAATATAAAACTTAAATATAAAACAATAAAACTTTATTAATAAATAATTCAAATATTCCCTTTCATTACCATTTCATCTTGACACATTCTTGGTAATTACTTTTGCTGTATTTTTGGCGTGCGCTTGATCATGGATTTGTGGAACTCTTCAAACTGCGCTGAATTTCTTACCATAAATATATCAAAGCTTAATTTTTGTCTAGTAATATGCACTGCTAAGAACTTAATTTGGACAACTTTAAAGGCTTTAAAGTTTACTTTACTTTACCCAGATTTTCTCAGTATTTTGAGATTCCAGATTTTCAAATAGTTGTATCTCAGCCAAACCTGTCCTACTCTATCAAACTATATATCAATGGAAAGCTTTCGAAATTTATTCAGATTTCAGATTATGTATACATCTCAGTCCTTATGACTTGGTTCTGTGGTGCAGGGTCACATATTTTAAACTTTCTAATCCCTAATCTCTAGCGTCCATCAACTGCCGTACACGCGTTCACAAGAGAATGACGTTCTAGCTTCAGAAGGCTTTATTAAAATCCCCAGAGCCATGTGGAGCACTTTTTATGATGGATGGATGCACTTTATTGGACTTCAGAATCTCAACAGCCATTCAGTGCCATTATAAAGTTTGGAAGAGCCAGGCCATTTTTTTTATGTAACTCTGATTGTATTCATCTGATAGAAGAAAGTCATATACACCGAGGATGGCTTGAGGGTGAGTAAATCATGGGGTAATTTACATTTTTGGGTGAACTATCCCTTTAAGGTGACGGTTTTGTACCTTTTTTCTGAGAGTGTACAGCAGACGTGAACATTTGTGTCAACTGATGGTGACATGCATTCATCCAGAATACAAACTGTTGCTAAAAAAAATTGTCACTTCAGTTAAGCTATACATAGAAACTCAAAAATCTGAGAAACTGTTAATCTTCCTGCACATCTGAATTCGCCTGAAAACACCAACGTTGTACATTTCCCTGGTCCTAACCACCAACCCTGTTCTCTGAATAAGACATTGGATGCACACAGCATCACCACAACAATCCAAGGCCTTTAGCCCGAACCACTCATCTACATTTTGCAACTCGTTTGCAGCAGCCTCCTCCCACCAACTACACCTCCTTTCCCTCCTCCAACCACTTCCCCCCATTTTCCCATCACAGCCTCCCTCTGTTTTCAAAACCAATAACAGATGTGTGGTGGGGCTGCGTTCAAAGACCCTGCTGTTCTGGCTGCCAGCCATATGCATTTCACACAGTGATGAAGGCTCCAGGCTCCGCTGAGAGAATGAGAGCAAAGGAAAAAGAGGGAAGAGACCCAACACCATTTAAATACAATGCTGAGAGTACAGTGTAATGTGGAGAAAAGCGTTCAGTGCCTGGTTGTTTTCAAAATCTGAGTAGCCACTGGCAGTCCGAAGTGTGGAAATGATGAAGACAATTTATGTTGATTTGTGTTGACTTACATTTACATGTCTTCATCTCTAATAGTGCAAGGTAGGTATAAAAAGTTTCAGATCCCAGGGAATCAAACCCATGACTATATGTATGCTCTACTTAAACTACAACATACTCGCAGCTTGTCTATTATATCATATGTGACCCTGGACCACAAAACCAGTCTTAAGGTGCACTGTAGTAATAGCCAAAAATACATTGTATAGGTCAAAATTATTATTATTATTATTTTTTTATTAATTAATAATAATTTAATTAGAATGATTATATTGACCTTTTAAGATTTTGCTTACATCTACATTGTTAATATATATTTTTATAATTTTTTTTAATTGTAATATTTTTTATCTTTTATTTTCAGATAAGATATTTTGTACATTTCCTACCATAAATATATCAAAACTAAATTTTTGATTAGTAGTATGCATTGCTAAGAGCTTCATTTGAACAACTTTTTCAGTATTTTGATATTTTTTTGCACCCTCAGATTCCAGATGTATCTTGGCCAAATATTGTCCCATCCTAACAAACCATACATCAACAGAAAGCATATTTATTCAGCTTTCAGCTCATATATAAATCTCAATTTCAAAAAATTGACCCCTTTGACTGCTTTTTTGGTCCATAGTCACATATAATCACATATGTCAAGATAGATCTAATGCACTGGTTACATAATGTACAAATGAACGGGTTTTATAGCAACATTGTTTTAATAAGCAAATCTCACTTTACATAATGCTAAGCAGATCATTAGTCTATTCTATGTACATTACAATAAGAACACAGTTTGTAGTGACTATGAATGTATTTACTGAACTTTGTTGTTTTTACATTAATCTATAGAATCTAGCAATCTAAAGTTTCATAATGGTTTAATAAAAGTTATGATAAAGTGTTATTCAGTAAAAGTTGTACTCATCAACAGTTACTGGTTTAACCCTTAAACATACACTTACATAGATATAGCCACAGTAAACTTAAATCTGTCCTGAACGCTAAGAATTGTCACCTTACCTTTTTATTTCTGTCCACTTCACCAATACAGTCAGCCTCCTTGAAAACATCTCCTGTTACAACAAAAATGTTCATTTAATAACCTTCTCTTATTAATTCTTAATTATTAAAAATGAAGCTATACATGCAAAGTCTTACCCTCTGGACTTTCCCTCCGTTTACATGCTAGGAAGAAAAAATAAATGCAAGAATGAGAATGAAGTGGCTTGATATGCATAGCGTCTGGCATGTTATTCGCAAAGTGTCTTACCAGGTTTCGATTGCAGTTTTCCCATGTTGGTTTTCACTTATGTAAATAACTAACGAGCTGTAATTTCAGGAACAACTGTGACATATTCCGTGCCATGAATGAAGTGGAGCTTTATACGCATGTTTCCATTTAAGTTTGTCCATATTATTGTCGGAGACTGAAATGAAGTTTGGGAAACTCTTCCGTGAGGATTTTCAACACGCTCCCTCGTTGCAAAGGAAGCGCAACTTGTAGTAGGCTACTCACCCTCCCTTTGACGATGTGCACCTCCTTCAGTTTTAGCCCACTTTATTCATTGGACAGCTTGGTGAAATTTGCATTAGAATTTTTATCCAAACCTTCGACCTTATTGCGTAAATACATTTTCGTTTCCATTTCTAACTTCTCCTCGCTTAAATCTCGCAATTTTAAGCAAGCTCTTTAAAATCACCAATTGCGTTTCAAATTGAGCACAACATGAACGTTTCAAACCAAGTATATATTTTAGCTTTGAGACACCTTATGCAAAGCAAAATATTTTTAAAATGTTAACTTTACTGCATTTCATGATACAAAATAATACATGCAATGCATTTAATCAATCAAAAAGCCACTAGATTGCAGCGCCCTCTGGTGATGTCTTGAAATGTGGCGAAATAGTTCCTTTCTCTCTCTAGATTCACACTTTACCAGTGTTGGAGAAAGTTACTTTTAAAAGTAATGCATTACAATATTGCGTTACTCCCTAAACAAGTAACTCATTATGCTACTTAGTTACTTTTATGGAAAGCAATGCATTACATTACTTCTGCGTTACGTTTGCATTACTTTTAAATCTGGGCAGGGCTTGCTTGTTTGTTTTTAATATAAAAACGGTCAATTCTTAGCAAATGTAAAACCCCTTTCACATCAAAATGAAATTAAGTGAAAAAGGGTAAGGCTAAAGAAAAATTTAATTGACGTCTGTGGGAAAAGAAAGTTCAACACTCTTCAGCATTGAGAAAAATGAAGCACAGATGTTAGTCTAAAGTTTTGCTTATTAGTAAACTGCATAAAATGCTTTTCTTAATTTTTTGTCTTGTTTCCAGCCAAAATATCTAAAAATTCTTAAATCAAGAAGAATTTTCTAGACAAGTAAAAATTGTCTTGTTTTTTTCTGAAATCAAGTAAAAATTAAGCGTTTTTGCTTGAAACAAGCAAAATAATCTTGTTTTCTGTTTGAAATAAGCATTTTAGCAGATTATTTTGCTTGTTCTAAGCAAAAACTCACTTAATTTTGAATTGTTTTTTTTTTTTTTTCTGAAAACAAGAAAATAAGTAAAAAAAAAATTAAGATTTTTTTTTATATTTTGGCTGGAGACAAGACAAAAAATCTAAGTAAGAAAAGTATTTTTGCAGTGTATGGTTGAATTGGATCAACAAAGGTCAGCAGCAAAGTCATTGATTAATAAAATGGTTAATAAAACACTTTACTAGTTACTTGAAAAAAGTAATATTGTTACGTAACTTGCGTTACTTGTAATGCGTTTTCCCCAACACTGCACATTACACAGCAAAAACACCAACTTTACTTTGTAACTTCAGTATTTTGGAATTAAAAAAATATTACCAGTCTTAATGAAAAAAAAAAACAGCTTAAAACTTTTTAAGACTAGTCTAACCTTTTATGCAACCGGCCGCAGTTTTGTTGTTGTTGGTGACGTTTTTTCTCCTTTGATTATGTTTTTAAGCATCAATTTGTATTTCACTTCACCGTCATTCTGTCTTTATGAATGAATCACACAAATTCATTCAACCGATTCTTTCAAAACACCGATTCAACGCCTTCTGAAGTTTTTTAAAAGCCAACATTTGAAAACGGACGTTTCGTTTATTTGTCACGTGACCGACAAAATAACGGATCTTTCAAATCGTCTGCAATCTCCGAAATGAACAACAGGGTGCATCCCGTTTCCGTACAGTCACAAGTAAACAGTTTTTACAAATATGACATTGTTGTTAATATTACATGTCTAAATTATATTCTAACAATAATGAAATGCTAACTTAATATGAACACCTCAGGCTCAGCCAGTGCCAGCGAAGTCCAAATCGGGATGGCTGGAGTTTAAGGGCAAAAAAAACGATATCGAAGGACAAAAGGTCAAATATTTTACAGTTGTTGTTTTTTTCCGGTAGGCTAATAAAACAGCGCCTTTGCGAACTAGTGTTACTGATTAGGCAGGCCGTTTACTAAATGAAAGCAGCTAGCAAAATGACAAAAAGGTGATTAAGGCTTTCTGTTTGGATATATAGAAAAACCACTTGAAGCTTTTCTTCCGTTTCCTGATAATAAGCTGTGTTGTAAGCGACTCCATAATTGCAGTCCTCCAAACAATCACAAGCATTTCACAGGTGAGAATGGCAATTTGCCCATGACCACTGACTATCTTCAAAAGTTTGGGATCATTAAGATTTTGAATGCTTTTTAAAAGAGACTTTTCTGCTCATCAAGGCTGTTTATTTGAAGAAAAATACAGAAATAAAAAAATATTTTGTGAAATGTTAATGCAATTTAAAATAGTGGTTTTGTGTTTTAATATACTTTAAAATATAATTTATTCTTGTGATGCAAAGCTGAATTTTCAGCATCATTACTCCAGTATTTAGTGTTACATGATCCAACAGAAATCATTCTAATATGCTGATTTATGTTGGAAACAGTTGCGCTGTTTAATATTTTTCTTTTTTTGGAACCTGTGATTCTTTTTTCCAGGATTCTTTGATAAATAAAACGTTAAAAAGAACAGCATTTATTTAAAATAGAGAATAACACTTATTGTCTTTTGTAACAATAAATACCTTTTTAAAGTTTGGGGTCAGTACATTTTTTCTTTCTTTCTTTCTCTTTTTGAAAGAAATGAATAATTTTATTCAGCAAGGATGTTAAATTGATAAAAAGTGATAGTAAAGACTTCCATTTTGAATAAATGCTGTTCTTTTTAACTTTTTATTCATCAAAGAATCCTGAAAAAAGCATCACAGGTTCCAAAATAATATTAAGCAGCACAACTGTTTCCAACACTGATAATAAATTAGCATATTAAAATGATATCTGAAGAATCATGTGACACTGCATACTGGAGTAATGATGCTAAAAATTCAGCTTTGCATAACAGAAATAAATAGGGCTGTCAAGCGATTAATCGCATCGAAAATAAAAGTTTATGTTTACATACTAAATGTGTGTGTTTACTTTGTATTTTTATTATAAATACACACACATGCATGTATATTTTAAAACAAAATATTTGTGTGTATATATATATATATATATATATATATATACACACATACAATTTAGATTATAAATAAATATAAATATTTTAGATATAAATCTAAAATATTTTTCCTTAATATATAAATGCATGTGTGTGTATTTATATATACATAACAAATATACACAGTACATAAATATATAATATGTAAACATAAACTTTTATTTTGGAATGCGATTAATCATTTGACAGCACTAGAAATAAATTATATTTTAAAGTATATTAAAATAAACTAAATTATTTTGAATTGCAATAATATTTCATAATATTACTTTGTTCTGTATTTTTGATCAAATAAATGGAACTTTGATGAGCATAATAGACTTTTTTTTTTAAAAAAACATTAAAAATCATAATGATCCCAAACTTTTGAGTGGCAGTGTATATTGTGTATTATTTTAGAAACCTTTATAATGACACACTTTCTTTCCTCTTTTAGAAACATGGATTTGTATTATACTTATGTGAACAGATTTTTCTGGCGGTCTTTGTATTGGAAACTGTGGTCAGGTGGTATTATGGCTTCAAGATGTTCTGGAAGGTATCTTTTTTAAGGAACTTTCCACAAATAGAGTACTAAAAGTTATTTACAAAAGGAAAAACTATCATGAATTGCTTTTTTATTCATTTTCTATGAAGTTTATAAACCAGTTGATTTGTGTGATTTTACAATATTTAGTAAAAAAAATGAAAGCTATTACAGTTAAAACTGTTTCAGCACAATTGAAAATCAATTAATTCAAAGTGTACCATGTTTGTGAAATGTGCCATAGAGTCAGTATTTTCTTTTAACCCGTTACTTTGTGGCATGATAACACCCCATCTACAAATGTCTAAAACTTCATTGTGTTGCTTTCAAAAAAAAAAAAAAAAAAAAGTTACATTTACAGTCTCACATACTGAATTTTGTGTTAAAATCTCTCCAGAGCTGGCTGAACATAATGAACCTCCTGATCACCCTGGCTCTCATTGTGGGACATCGGATCACTAGTAATCCCAAAGCATTTGCCGTTTTCAGGTGTGTAAACTAAAGTTAACACAGGTGGTAAAGATATGTACGAGCAGTATTAATTAAGATTTTAGCCTAATATTTCACCTACTTTTTGCACTCTTCTCCTTGATTAGTTATAACTTTTGGCAGTCTACAGTACTCTTTTTTTTTTCCCCTGGTCCTAAACGATTAGTACAGACATGACAATAATTGACCATTTTCAGCAGAAATAATCAGCAAAATATGAGAGTTTCATTCAGTTCAGTGGCATTGTTTACATTCAGTGCTGCCAATATGGCTGACTGATGACACTATTACTATGAAACACTATTACTAACAGCATGTGTTTTAAAATTACACCCCACGCAGAGTTTACTCACTAGTTCGTTTGTGCTTTTTAGGTGTCTACGTTCGATTCGTCTGACCTTATGCCTATGTTCCATACAAGACATGGACAGGACACTGCAAGCCACTCTGCAATCCTTCTCAGAGATGAAAATCATCTTTTTTATTAGCATGGTTGCCATTCTGGTATGTATACATGTTTACACTTTAAATCTTTGTTGGTCAATTTCAGTGTTGGGGAAAGTTACTTTTTATGGAAAGTAATGTGTTACATTACTTTTGCATTACTTATTAAATCTGGGCAGGGCTTGCTTGTTTGATTTTGATATAAAAAGTTTGATTTTTAGCAAATGTAAAGCCCTTTCACACCAAAAAGTGAAATGAATAAGCCTAAGGCTGAAGGAAAAGGACATTGGTGTCTGTACAGTAGAACTGTAGGAGAAGGAAGTCCAACACTCTTGAAAAATGGAGCACAAATGTTAGTTAATCTAAAGTAAGTTTTGCTTATTAGTATGATTGAATTGGATCAACAGGGTCAGCAGCAAAGACACTGGTTAATAAAACAGGATAAAAACATGGCGTTACTTTTTTGAAAAAGAAACTTAGATTTTTTTTGTGAATCAAAAAGTTGTGTTAATTTAGTTACTTGAAAAAAGTAATCTGATTACATAACTTGTTACTTGTAAACACTGGTCAATTTGAGCAATTAATTTGTATCTGTTTTGATTGTTTCTCAGGCTTTTACCGTTGCTGGGGTGGACATGTTCAGTACTACTCTTCCATCAGCCTTTGAGGATCTGCCTCATACATTTTACACTTTGTTTGTCTGCATTACCCAAGACTCATGGATGGATATCTATAAGATATTACAAGAGTACAACTTTCATAATACATACTGCTTTCCAGAAACATTCATCATAAGATGAGCTTTCTTCTATGTCCAGCATTAAGTCACAGTAACGTTACTCATGTTTTCCAGAGATGAAATAGGAAACACGTTTTGGACCTTATTGTACTTCTCTACATTCATCTTATGTAGCGGCCTAATGCTTTCAATGTTTGATGCTTGGATCCAAGGCAATTTCATTGTAGCACAGAAACACCAGGCTGAGCAACAGCATCCAACAGTTAATGCTTTGTTTACGGTACAGACCAGAAAATCAGAGACTCATAGGTGACTTGGGTCATTAAAGACAATTCTCACTGCACTGACAGACGCAGACCAACAGACAGTCACCAGATTACAGTACGTCACTTCTTCAAATAAATCGATTCAACTAAATCAATGTGTTTAAAATAGTTGTCGACTAACGCCAGCAGACGCCAATGGTAGCACACTGGATAACGCACTGATCAGACAAAACCAGACAAACACCGTTTGTTGGTGTCTGTCAGTGCAGTGTGTATTGGTCACAAGAAAATCATTCTACTTTTTAAACTGCTCTCCTATTTCTCCATGAAAAGATCATCTCTGATCTTAAAGGAATAGTTCACTTCCAGAACAAAAAATAATGTACTCCAAGATGTACGTGTCTTTCTTTCTTCAGTCATAAAGAAATTGTATTTTGAGGAAAACATTTCAGGATTTCTCTCCATAGAATGGACTTCTAAAATGCAGTTTAGATGCAGCTTCAATGGGCTCTAAACGATCCCAGCTGAAGAAGAAGGGTCTTATCTAGCGAAATGATCAGTTATTTTCTAAACAAATTGACAATTTATATACTTTTTATCCTCAAATGCTCACCTTGTCTTGTCTCTGTGATGCACATGCATAGTCTGTGTGAACAGGGTCAATATAATTAGGGTATATCAAAAAACTCCAATCTCGTTTTCTTTGCCAACTTCCTACATCACTGCAGAAATACCAGCCAAGTGTTTATAAAGTGAACATACAAAGATCAAATGCCCTTTACAAAACAAAAGGTAAAACAGCATTGTAGGACAATTTTGAAGTTGAAGATGAAAACAAGATGGGAGTTTTTGGCCATACCCTAATTGTATTAACCTGGATCACACAGACTACGCATGTGCATCGCAGAGACGAGACTAGACAAGCATTTGAAGTTAAAAAGTATAAAAATTGTCAATTTAATAAAAAATAGCCGTGATCGTTTAGAGCCCTTTGAAGCATTTTGAAAGTTCAAACTTGGGGGCACCATAGAAGTCCATTATATGGAGAGAAATCCTGAAATGTTTTCCTCAAAAAGCATAATTTCTTTACGACTGAAGAAAGAAACACATGAACATCTTGGATGACAAAGGGGTGAGTACATTATCTGTAAGTTTTTGTTCTGAAAGTGAACTAATCCTTTAAATCTAAAAATTGAATGTTTTAACACATGAACAGGACTCACCACATGGCAAACTCGAGGCTGCGGACATGATCCATGTGGAAGTGGTGGTTAAGACAATTAACAAGACTAAGCATCAAAAGCCACTGAGGAGTGGTTATACAGAAAACCTGACTGTAGAGAACTACGAAAATTTGGTCATCATCATGTCAGCGATACAAAGACACACGGATGAATACTTGGCCATTAAACGAGAGCTACAAAAGTAAGTAGAAAACACTGAAAAAATGTAAAATACTCTCCACTGGTTCTTTCCAGGTATATTTGTGACTACAAACAGATGTGTTGCAGGAGTGCAGTGGAGGAGATTAAGCAGCATGATCAGGAGACGCAGCTCAAGGAAACCTCCTCCTTGGAAAACCTGGTTAATAATGAGATGGCCACTGGAGACATAATCTCTACTGTCATCAATTTAAGCAATGTGAGTTTTACAAATTATTTTAAGATTAAACAGATTATTATTTAACTGATAAAATATATTAAACTAAATATACTAAACTTTTCATCTTAAATTAAAACAAGAGTTGGATTCTGTTTCAGGCACATCTTTTAGACACCAGCACAGACTCGCCACATCTCAACAAGAGCAAGATACTGAAACCTGTTGAACAGGCAGCCTAAGCTCAAGATTCAGGAGAGCATACTGGGAACAAATTAACCTTGTATTTGCAGTTTATATTCACAATTTGTAGACCTTTATGTCATCATAGTGTAGGCTACTGCGGCTTTTGTGTTTAATTATCAAAAAATGTGTATGTTTGAGTTAGAAATGCGACTTTAGAAAATGTTCAAATATCACACATTCTATTCAAAGCATGGCAGTTCTGTATTTAAAATTCTACTGAAAATTCCTGATAAAAAAAAAAAAAACAGTCTGAATGTGCAGCAACTTACGAATTAATTTCACTGTAACATGATTTGGATATTTAAAAAAAATAAATAAATAAAATAGTCACACTTGACTTCTTCGAGGTTAAAAATGACCGACATAGGAAATGAATGGGAAATACAAAAAAATTTACGAAAGACAATCTTTTGGTGGTACAAACTACAAATCAGCCACTGTGCAGAAAAAAGTGCACAGCAATCAAGGGGTGACACTCTGAATGTATTGAAATGTATTGAAAAATAATATATAAATACAAAAATATATTAATTTAAATGAAAAAAAAATAGCTTACTAAAATGTTATAAATATTGCATAGTATCATAAAATCTCCTCAAAATTCGAAATAATAATAAAAAAATATTATTGAACAAAAATGTATTGCATTGATTTTCCTGAAAAAAGAAAGAAACATTTCAAGGCTTCGGTCACTTTTGACCGTGAAGGCGGCAAGTGTGACTCCTAAACGAAGAGGGACAATGTAAAAATGATTGTCTTGTTTTCAGAAAAAGAAGTTAAAATTAAGTGAGTTTTTGCTTGAAACAAGCAAAATAATCTGCCAATGGGGTTTTTCTGCTTGAAATAAGATTATTTTGCTTATCCCATTGGCCTTCTTCATTTAAGAATTTTTTGATATTTTGTCTAGAAACAAGACTAAAAAGTAAAGGAAAATTTTTTTGCAGTGTAGTATTGTTGGGAAAGGGCAACTTCTTGATTTGAAATACTCTGATGGAGTGTAACAAACACACTCCAGGTATTCCATTATTCAAGGCATAAGCAAAGAAATAAATGTTTATGCAGCTGTTACAAAAAGGAAAACATTTTAACCATGTTTCAAATTCAGGATATATGATTAGTGATGATGCCCGTATCCCAAGATATCTAGGTTTACCAAGAAAAAGTAAAAATCCATTAACTATTAATAAATTATTTGCATATGTGATATAGAAGTGCAGCACATTTGTCAGCAAGGATCAAAAACAAGTTTCTCTGCATTACCTACCAAGAACATCTGGATCAAATCAATCTTGAGGACTGGCCTGAGTTGGAATCAACCAAGTTAATGCAGCACTTTTCTCACAATACTGGTCCAGGACAAAACCACAATTCTGTTCATCCTCATCTATTACTCTGATGACATCTCCTGTTTGAAAATAGACTGATTAGTGAATAGAAAGCAGCAGACAGAAAAGCAGCAGTTACTTTGTAGAACACTGACTCTGAATGTGACAATTGTTGACACAGACTCTGGAATCTGAAGAAAAGAAGGAAGAATAAAAGCGACCGAAACATTTCATTAAACCACATAGATCCTGGAGGGAGAAAACACTCATACACAAGCCTAAATGAAAAGCACTTACATTTTTCAGTTTGAAAATGTCATCTACCCTTTGCTTTGGTTAATATTTTTTAACTGTGCAGATTGTCTGTGGATTCCCTGTTTCCACAAATAAAGAGGAATACAATATTAGTTTTGGTTAGAAATGTTATTCTTAAGCTTTGTATAACAGTAAGACAACATTTATTGAAAGATATATTTCTTGAAATTAAAAAATGCACATTTTTGAATGACAAATTTGGCAAAAAAAATTTGTTGTTACACATAAGTTTGAATATAGATATTTGTAAACAAAATTATAGAAGTCAATCCAGAATACTTTGCAATAAGCACAGACCCAAAACTAATGACTAAACCTAAGCCTAAGACAAAAGGAAGATTTGGGAAATTTAGGACGTTTATAATTCACTTAAACTTATAATTTACAGTGCGTCTAAAACTGTACAAGGGAGAGATATCTTGTATTTGAGGGGTAAATAGCTTTTTTGATTATACTTTGAAGAGTGTCACTAGAAGTGTAAATTATAGGTTACTCGAATCGACTATAGAAATTAAGTTTTAAGTGAGACTTCAAACCTGTTTCACTCCATTATTTCGCTCTAATGGTGGATGAAGCAGATAGCAGATGCTTCGGAGCCTCCACTTAATATCCTCGTTTTCCACATGGAAGAAGAGATGGTTTTGAGGAATGTTTGCTGACCACACGAGCTTGGTAATGTTTTGTTTACAAGGGTCTTGTAAAGTTATTTCTAAAATAAACCGTCGTTTTTTTCTGTAAGAATCCCAAAATTCTACATTAAATGTGCATTAAAATAAATAAATAAAACTCAAATACATATCCTTCATTTTGAAAACAATGAATAAGGGGTCCAGTATATTTAACTTTACCAGAAAATAAAAAATAAACAAAACTTTCAAGAGAAATTGAGCAATTTAAAATAAAAGTCGATCCCTATTTTCAAAATAAAAGTAAAAAAAAAAAAAAAAAGTCAGGAAGAAGATTTCAATAGAGGGCGCTGTTTAATGTCAGAACATTTTAAGAAAGCTTGTATGTTGCATTAGTTTTTTTTTTTTTTTTTTCATGAACCACAACAAAACAGGACTGCACTTTAAACTTTTTAATCCGAGCAAACCTTTACCAATACTTTCTGTTTATTGGCTACACATCATACAAACTGGGAATGTATCAAGTATAGTCTATGAAAGTGCAAAATGACAATGCAAGGTTAATGGTCACGTTTCCAAAAAAATAAAATAAAAATAAAATAAAATACCACCACCATAATCACTTCAGTTTGAGAAAAAAAAACAAAAAAACAGATGTAAAAACTGGTCATTACTATGCAAGATGATTTAATCAAAGGTCAAAACTAAAAACTGGCCATCACTTTCAATGTAAAATTTTCTGGAAAAATAAACAAACAAACCTAAATACACCAACTATAATCACCACTTCTACATAATCTATTCTTTCTTTCCCCTTATTTCATTACGTCATTAAAAAAACCCCACCTTTCTAGAGCCACAGACCATTCCACCTGTAATGTCTTAACAGGGAAAAAAAAAAAAAAAACAAATTCAAAACATGGCAACCTGTTCAGTGTAATATAAAAAATGAGGCTGTTGTCAACATGAACCAAAAACGACTCAATCTGAAAAAAAGGAAACACTTTTTAGCAAGTGAATATAGAAACTAAATTTTTAGCAATTCATGAATATGTAAGGTTGATTGTATTTGATTGACACAGCAAACACTAACATAATTTTAGGCAACGAATATAAATAAGAAAAAGTACAAAAAAGGCACACTGATGAGCATAGTAGAATTGAAGAAAAAAAGAAAGAAAAAAAAACCCACATCAAAGATCTTCCAACAATTATGTATCAGTAATAGAAATACTCAATATCGACCGTGTTGGAGTTACATTTTAAATGCATTGCTTTTGTTGTACAAACTAAGCAGGGTTGCCAGGTTATCACAACTAAACCGCTCAATTGCTACTCAAAACTAGCCCAAAAGCGTTGAGGGGGTCCCCCAGTAAAAATCGCATTCAGGGGGGGTAAAATACACGTTTTTGGCTCCGTTTCCCTGGTAAACTTCGCATTCCAGGGGCTAAATGTTATATTATTGGGGTTGCTTCAACCTGCGGACAGTGTTAAAAGTAAGCAACAGTGTTAAAAGTAGCACAAATTTGCAGGAAAACCGCAGACTTGGCAACACTGAAACTAAGGGATGATGTGGTAATCGATAACCGGTCTATAAATTTTAAAATTGCATTTCACCTGGAAAATTCCTTGAAAAGCCTCTTGGTTACTGTACAGTGTGTTTCATCAGAGAGGAATTTGTTTGGCCTCCCGAAAAAGTTTCATAATCGGTTAACAGATGTCTCAGTTTGGCCACATACGGCATACATACAAGAAGACAAAATAACTGTTGATGTTGAAAAAAAATGACTTTCTATGTTTATGACGAAGTTCGGCACTCAAACGGAAAAAGGAAAAGCACTGTTGTTATCTCTCTATTGCTTCAGAAAACCTGTGAAGTGTCTTTATGCATATATATATGCATTTTTCATGAGCCCAAATGAAATACACAACACAGGATAATCAGAGGTATTGTGTGTAGTAGTCACAATAGATAAGGTAATAAATGCCATCACATTTTCAGGAGTGTACATTTACATAAAGTGTAACCTTTAGGAAGCGAATAAGGTCTTCTGCAGGACAATATGTTGAAGAACAAACAGTAACATTTCAAAAGATTTCAAAACACTCCTCATAACATGAAATGTGCACTGTGCAATCTGCACTTGCATTAAATGTGACAAAGTAAATGAAGAGAACATTAGTGTGGTTTTTTTTAAATAAAGCAACAAGTTGCCATTGCTAAATAGAAAGCTGTGGAATTAAAAACAAAACAGGGCAAAGAAGTCATAAAAGGCAAAAAGTTCAGGTGTTAATGGTGGCTTCACACTGCTTTACAGTAACGGCAAGAGCAGAGAAACATTTGAGTGATGCTTTCATTTAGGGGTGTCATGATAAAATGATTCGTGGATCGATTCTGCGATTTCCCAAAAGCTCTGTGACTCACTCTTAGCTTCTCTTGAATCAATTCTTAGCTTTGATCAAACTTCCAGTTCCTTATACATACACCTTTTGAACTTAAATTAACCATTCATAAAGTTTCACAAGAGTGTTCACAATGGGCCATGTTTACATTAATCTCACATCATAAAAGCAGAGGTGCAAGTACTTGTGAGCATTTGAGTGTGTTTAAAAACTAACCTAGAGCACCATCTTGCGTCAAAAGCTAAGCTCATAATCGATTCCAGAGAGAATCATGATGAAAATCACAGAATTGATCCATGTACTGATTTACCGTGACACCCCTACTTTCATGTATTTTCTTCTAAACGTAAACATTCCTTTTTCATTTCAGAAAAACACAACTATGTCAAAAATTCATCCGTTTAATTTCCATTCATTGGAACTTAAAAGAAAGAATGATTTTCCAATCTAATACAGATGGAACTTTCTCTCATGGCACCCACAGCAAGATTTCTTTTCCAAAGTGGCCTCGCTTGGCTTAAAACGAAAACCTTTTAACGGTTTAATCAAAACGTCATAACTCTAAGATGATGCATGTTAATTTCTTCAACCATTTAACACACATAAATCTAACAACTGACTGCAAACTATTTAGATCTGCCTCCATCCAGTCAACTCAACAACAGATACAGCTGAGGTCAAAGGATTACATCTCCTTTCAGAGTCTGCAAAATGTTAATTATTTTACCAAAATAAGAGGCATCATACATAAATGCATGTTATTATTTATTTAGTACTGACCTAAATAAGATATTTCACATACAAGATGTTAACATATTGTCCACAAGAGAAAATAATAGATGAATTTATAAAAATGAACCCTTTCAAAAGTTTACATACACTTGTTGTTCATGAGACCCTTGTTTGACCTTAACAGTTGAACTGCCTGCTGTTCTTCAGAAAAATCCTTCAGGTCCCACAACTTCTTTGGCTTTCCAGCATTTTTTGTGTATTTGAACCCTTTCCAACAATGACTATGATTTTGAGATCCATCTTTTCACACTGAGGACAACTGAGGGACTCATATACAACTATTACAGAAAGTTCAAACACTCACTGATGCTCCAGAAGGAAGAAGGCATTAAGAGCCTTGGGGTGAAAACTTTTTGAATTTTAAGATCAGGGTAAATTCAACAACTTCTGGGAAACATGTAACTATCTTTTGTAGTCTCTGAAGATCAGTACGAAATGAAAAAAAAAATATGATATTTAGGCAAAATGAGAAAAATGTACACATCTCCATTCTGTTCAAAAGTTTTCACCCCCTGGCTCTTAATGCATCGTTTTTCC
The DNA here is from genome assembly GCA_033026305.1 of Cirrhinus molitorella. NCBI lineage: Eukaryota > Metazoa > Chordata > Actinopteri > Cypriniformes > Cyprinidae > Cirrhinus > Cirrhinus molitorella. Next base: position 3,081,812 of record CM065131.1, read on the forward strand.
ATCTGGAGCATCAGTGAGGGTTTGAACCTTCTGTAATAGTTGTAGATGAGTCTCTCAGTTGTCCTCAGTGTGAAAAGATGGATCTCAAAACATACAGTCATTGTCGGAAAGGGTTCAAATACACAAAAATGCTGGAAAACCAAAGAATTTGTGGGAGCTGAAGGATTTTTCTGAAGAACAGCAGACAGTTTAACTATTATTTTCTCTTGTGGACTATATGTAAACATCTTTTATGTGAAATAGTTAGGTCAGTACTAAAACAGTAACATGCATTTTGTATGATTCCTTTTATTTTGATAAAATAATTAACTTTTAGCAGATTCTGAAAAGGGGATGTAAACTTTTGACCTCAACAGTGTAACCAAGTCCATACCTAAATTTTTTTTCCTTCTTCAAATACATTTCACTCAGATGCACAACGCAATATTGAAGAAAGCACCTGTTGCTACTTTCATTTCATTGCGACTTTAATACTTCGCAACATTCACTTCTAACCGTGTTCTTATGTGCACAAAAAAGGTTCTTGCACAAAATGTCCTCATAAAATTTGCTCTTACAGTCTTTCTAATGTTAATAAATCCAGATTACTCTACATAAACATTTTTAAAGTTATTATGACAATTAGCGCCCTAGCCATCTCCATATAATGGCTTTTTAAATGGTATAGACAACACATTTTAATGCAGAACCTATTCCAGATCTTTTTGAGTCACTTCAGATTCCCAATTACATATAAAACTTTTCGGCTTAAAACATTTTATGTTTCTAAGGCCACCTGGACTGATTTTTACATGCGTGCAGTTTTAGTTGGCTGTGAGTTTTATGCTAAATGTAGAAAAAAAAGTGCTAAAATATTAATGAGTTATAATTACTGTGCAAAAACATTCATACACACACAAAAACGGTTAGTGAATGAGACCCACTCTTTTCTCGTCCACTTTCTTTAGCTTGAATCTGACCACATTTTCTTTTGTTTCTTTCCCCGGTGCAACACACAACCAAGACAAGTCCCATCTAACCCCACCGCACCTCGTTCGATTTTCTCCTTTTCACTTCCGGATGAGCAGTTTTGTTTTATTTAGTGTTTTGGCACAATAAGAGCACTCAGTTGGTAAACATAATTCGACTTTTCCCTCAAACTAGGTGCACTTCTTCCTCCCACTCTAAGGAGAGGCCGGTTACCTGCGGATCCCGTTCAGTACTGCTCTCAGGACAAACTGCGCTAGTGAGATCTACACTCCCGCCTGAACCCTCCAAGTCTGGCTCTGCTTTAGAAGGTTGTGCATCATCCACACATTCTAGCTCCAAAAGTTGTGAGGCTAACATGTCTGCGCTCTCTTTCATTAGTGATAGGGAGCCCTGCTCAGGACTCCCCGCCTCATTCTCCTCGTCCTGGGCTTTGGCAGGTTGACCCTCTCCGAAAACGGGCGGCTCAGGACTGGCATCTGAGGTGGCTGAGGGAATCAGTGCAATGCTCTGTGGATTCATATCGTGGAACCAGGCCATAATGTTGCCAAGCAGGTTGGCGTTGGTGGAAGGGTCCAGGCAATCTGGGTCACTAGGGGTGAAGGCGTTACCCAAGGCATCAGGGTAGGAATTCATGTTAAAGGGTGTATAGTGGCTGGTAATGTTGCCCAGTCTCATAAGGCTGTCTCCCAGCTCCAGAAGCTCAGAGCTGCTCATGGAAGCTCGGGGGGGATCCGTGGTGTGGGGGGCAGAATCCAGTCTGGAGGGCAGAGAGGAACCACTGGCACCTACAGAGGCATCGTTACTGAGCACATCCTGAGGCTCGGGGTCCAAGGCCAGCCCGGACTCCTGTAGGGACAGCTGAATAGCCAATAAAATATTGGGGTCATCTTCATCCAGAGACCCAAGTGCCTGAGGAGACAAAAAGGGTTCATTACATTCTCTTTGGCTCATTTTTGAGTCAAGGAACTACACAACTGTTCAAATGTGTGGGGTCAGCAAGGATGTGTTAAAAAGTGACATTAAAGGGATAGTTCACCCAAAAATGAACGTTCTGTCATTAATTGCTCACCCTCATGTCGTCCCAAACCCGTAAGACCCTTGGTTCATCTTCAGAACACAAATTAAGATATCTTTGATGAAATTTGAAACGGACACATTCAAGGCCCAGAAAGGTATTAAAAGAACACTCTACTTTTTTAAAAATAGGCTCATTTTCCAACTCCCCTAGAGTTAAACAGATTAGTTTTACAGTTTTCGAATCCATTCAGCCAATCTCCGGGTCTGGTGGTAGCACTTTTTGCAAAGCTTATTATAAATCATTGAATCCGATTAGACCATTAGCATCTTTCTCAAAAATGACCATAGAGGTTTGATATTTTTCCTACTTAAAACTTGACTCTTCTGTAGTTACATGGTGTACTAAGACCAACAGAAAATGAAAAGTTGTGATTTTCTAGGCTGACATGGATAGGAACTATACTCTCATTCTGGCATAATAATCAAGGAACTTGGGTGCAGCTGGTGCAATGATATTATGCAGCGCCTGAAAATAGTTCCCAGCTAGGTAACTTCCAACGTGAATGGCACTAAGCTAATAGTAAAACAGCTGGGAACTATATTCAGGCGCTGCTTAATATCATTGTGCCTCCTGCATCCATGGTACAGCAGCAAAGTTCCTTGATTATTACGCCAGAATGAGAGTATAGTTCCTATCCATATCAGCCTAGAAAATCACAACCTTTCATTTTCTGTCAGTCTTAGTACACGATGTAACTACAGAAGAGTCAAGTTTTAAATAGGAAAAATATCAAAACTCTTTGGTAATTTTTTGAGCGAGATGCTAACGGTCTAATCAGATTCAATAATTTATGATAAGCTATGCTAAAAGTGATCCGGAGATTGACTGAATGGATTAGAAAACTCATCTGTTTAACTTTAGGGGAGTTAGCCTATTTTCAAAAAAGGTGGAGTGTTCCTTTAAGGACATGACAGGGAAGAGAAGAAATTGTTGAATCATTATCCAGTCATTATTTTTGCTTTCTTTGTGCACAAAAAGTATTCTCATAGCTTTGTAAAATTACGGTTGAATCACTGATGTCACATGGACTATTTTAGCAATGTCCTTACTACCTTTCTGGGCCTTGAACATGGTAGTTGTGTTGCTGTCTATGCAGGGTCAGAAAGCTCTCGGATTTCATCAAAAATATCTTAATTTTTGTTCCGAAGATGAACAAAGGGCTTACGGGTTTGTAACGACACAAGGGTGAATAATTAATGACAGAATTGTCATTTTTGGGTGAACTGTCCATTTAAATGTGACATTAAAACAATAATGATACAAAAGATTTCTATTTAAAATAAATGCTGCAGAAATATTAAGCAGCACAACTGTTTTTAACATTGATAATAAGAAATGCTATAGCATGTTGTGAAGACAAGTAACAGCTCCTGAAAATTCAGTGTTGCCATCACAGGAATAAAATACATTTTAAAATAAATTCAAATAGAAAACAGCTACTGTTTTACCATGCTTTTGATCAAATAAATGCAGCCTTGATGAGCATAGGTGACTTGTTTCAAAAATGTTTTCAATGGCAGTGTATGTTTTTAAATGTTGCTTCACGTTTAACCCTTTAACTCTCACACCCATTTTTGAGCAGATGTGAAAATGCACAATCCAAGCTTACATTTTTATAATTGATGAATGAAAATATTTTGTAATATGATTTTGATATTTTACATTTTCCATGGTAATACAATGTCTGATTTTGAAATGTTTCTCAAAGGATGAATTTTGAGTTTTCAAGTTTTCAACTAATACATAATTTCCTATGATTTTTAAAGCATGATAGTACAAAAGGAAACAAAGAAAATCTTTCAGAATTCCTTTTTTGATGTAGATTTTTTGAGGTGCACTCTTGTCATAAATGAATCTATTACTTTTACTACTTAATTTGTAACACAGAGCAGTGGTAAAATATCTGTTTAGGAGTCTTAGACTTTAGATTAGGATTTATTTGTAAAATGTAGGTGTCCCACTGAGGGGACACTGACAGTTTAAGCATTAAATACCATACAACATGTTTTCTGGTTTATGAAATTGAATGAAATAATTGGTTTAAATCTGCATTTTTCATTGACTAAATTTAGATGCAGTTTATAGTTAATTTGACAAAAATGAAAATATGAAATAGTAACTACATTATTTAAATCGAAATACAAATAAAGAATTGAACGCTGCATCACATGTTAGTAAATCTTTACACATAAACAGTATATTCACCGTGGAGATCCCATGCCGTTGTGTACTGCCTCCCTCATGCGCTTCTGTAGACACAAATCAGACATACGAAAATTTCAAACTCGGTAACACTGACATAAAACAGCTCTTTTATTTCCATCCTAACTTTATGTGGGGTCACTATGTCGGTCAGAAGCTGTACCTAAATTGTTGTCACTGGATTCATGCGGTTCAGGAGTGTTACTGCGGAGGCTGTGCAGTCTAAGCAGGTCTCCTCTACGCCGCTGTCTGTGTCTCCGTCTGTACTGGAACTCTGAGTATTCCTGCAAGAACCATCAATCTCAGTTTGATTACAAAAATACATGGTTTGATATCAAGGAGCAGTATTTAAGTCATGGAACTGGATAAACTCTCACAAGAATACTGATTGGCTAAAAGAGTGAATAAAATGATTATTTGAAAACCATAACCTACGTCTCTAATCCATACGACTAATATGGATAGAAATAAAATACAGTGACTCTACAACAGTTGAATTCAAAAGTTTACATAACTTTGTATAATCTGCAAAATGTCAATTATTTTAGCAAAATAAAATGGATCATACAAAATGCATGTTTCTTTTTATTTAGTACTGACCTGAATAAGATATCTCACATAAAAGATGTAGTCCACAAGAGAAAATAATAGTTACATTTATCAAAATGACTGTTCAAAAGTTTACATACGCTTGATTCTTAATACTGTGTTGTTACCTGAATGATCCACAGCTGTGCTTTTTTTGTGTTTAGTGATAGTTGTTCATGAATCCCTTTTTGTCCTGAACAGTTAAACTGCCTGCTGTTCTTCTGAAAAAAACCTTCAGGTCCCACAAATTCTTTGGGTTTTTAGCATCTTTTTGTGTATTTGAACCCTTTCTAACAATGACTGTATGATTTTGAGATCCATCTTTTCACACTGAGGACAACTGAGGGACTCATATGCAACTATTACAGAAGGTTCAAATGCTCACTGATGCTCCAGAAGGAAAAAACATGCATTAAAATCTGGGGGTGAAAACTTTTGAACAGGATTACCTAATAAATAAATAAAAAAATAATAAAAAATAACATGCATGTTATATGATCTCTCTTATTTTGGTAAAACAATTTACATTTTGAAGATTCTGCAAGGTGCAAGTAAAATTTGACAAGCAAAACACTCAAAAAGATTGTTTTATAAAAAAAAACTAAGTAATGTAAGCATTTAGACATTAGCTTCTTGTTAAGCTTTAGTTAAAATGTAATAGAACATGTTCCAGGTTAATACACGTTTTACAACCTGTTTATATCACTAGTCATTAAAAAATAAACAGTTTAGAATGCTAAGTTTTGAGAAAATGTTTGTTTACAGTTTGTTCAATATGTACAGTAATTACCCGTTGCAACAGAATTCACACTTTTTTTAGCATGATTGAGGGTTTAAATCCCTTCTGAGGTCACTGTATTTAGACATAAAAAAATGCAGAAAAAGGAATATTAAAAAGCTACTAGTTTAATAATTGTGCAGTTGTTAGAAAGACTGAATGCAGATCATTCACACAGGCAAACTAAATGCATGACAAAGCAGCATGTTCCTACAACAGTGTCCACATTTCAAGAACGGTGAAGTTGACCACAGGACAGGAATTCTGGTTTATTTAAGTATTTGAGTTGAGTAACGGCATAGTCCTTTATCTGGAATATTCCAGGAGATGACCAGCCTTAACAGCTAAACACCGGATTACATTTATTCTAACAGCATAATAGAGGACATACGAACGACTATTAAATTAACGCTGCACCAAATTTGGAAGAATGTTTAGTTATTTTGTCTTCAGCAGTACCTGCGGCTGGCCTCCTGCATTGTAATTGCTCTCACGCTGTGCATTTGATCCCCGTACTGGGTGATTCCTCACCATCTTTGGACACAGAATGAGATTCAGTGACTGCTAGTACTTTTACAGCAACACACAACTCTCTTACTTTATTACAAGGACATCCTAGAGTGTCAGACGGTATTAAAAGTCTAGTGAGCTACAACTCTGACTGGCTGTGCAAGCTTTGCAATAGCAGAGAGGTTAGTTAAAACAGAAAAACATATAAACACAGAAAGAGTGATGTAATAATACCTCAGGAGAGGCAAATCCCAGATACTCCCAGTCCCACGTACCACCAGCAAAACTGCAAAAGAGGGAAATACTGTGGCTTTAGGGTTGTATTTCTGTTAGTATAATATATCTTGGACATGATACCAAGGTAATATTATGTTTTTGTGGACATTAACCATAGCAAAATATGATAGTAGTGTAATACTATCATTCATCTTCTCTAAAGTGAGAAGTAACTTCAAAGAATACCATGGTACTACTATGGTAAAATGCAGTGTTGGGGTAATGCATTACAAGTAATGCAAGTTACGTAATAATATTACTTTTTTCAAGTAACTAGTAAAGTAACATATTACTTTTTCATTTCCAAGAAAATATCCGAGTTACTTTTTCAAAAAAGTAACGCCAGTTACTTTTTGTTTCCTTTAAATATTTAATCCCATTTTATTAACCAAAGACTTTGCTGCTGACCTTTGTTGATCCAATTCAACCGTACACTGCAAAAATACTTTTCTTACTTAGATTTTTTGTCTTGTATCCAGCCACAACATCAAAAAAATTTAAATCAAGAAGGATTTTCTAGACAAGTAATAACTATTTTCCAATAACAAGTGAGTTTTTGCTTAGAACAAACAAAATAGTCTGCCAATGGGGTAAGAAAAAAAATATTATTTCAAACAGAAAACAAGATTATTTTGCTTACCCCATTGGGAGATTGTTTCAAGCAAAAACACACTTAATTTTGACTTGTTTTCAGAAAAAACAAGACAATGATAATTTACTTATCTAGAAAATCCTTCTTGATTTAAGAATTTAAGAATCTAAGCATTTTTTGCAGTGTACTAATAAGCAAAACTTACTTTAGATTAACTAACTTTTCTGCTTTTTTTCTCATTGCTGAAGAGTGTTGAACTTTCTTTTCCTACAGTTCTACTGTACAGACGTGAATTAAATTTTTCTTTAGCCTTAGGTTTAGTCACTTAATTTCATTTTGGTGTGAAAGGGCTTTTACATTTGCTAAGAATCAAACGTTTTTATATTAAAAACAAACAAGCAAGCCCTGCCCAGATTTAAAAAGTAACACAAAAGTAATGTAACGCACTACTTTCCATAAAACGTAACTAAGTAACATAATTAGTTACTTTTTTTAGGGAGTAACGCAATATTGTAATGCATTACTTTTAAAAGTAACTTTCCCCAACACTGGTAAAATGTCAAGAAATAATTCCTTTACTATAGTAATAACACTATTTATTCTTCCTAATCATCTTAAATTCTTTGCTACTATTGTCCTCTTGCATTGCATTGTCGACAACTATTTTCCTGTTTAATACTCTAAAGCTGCTTTGACACAAGCTGTAATGTATAAAGTACTATAAAAATAAAGGTGACTTAATGTGGCTTTCAAATGTTAAACCACAGAGCTAATTTATCATAGTATATTGTACTAGCAAAAATGATAACCAAGTGATAACCTGCTAAAAAATAAAAAAAAACAAGGTTCTACCTGCGGCGGGGAGCCTCGGGAGAATCATTTGGGGCAACACCTCGAGCCACAGAGGCTAAGAACTCCCGTCTCTTCTGCTGCACCAGAAACGTGGCACTGATGATCTTATGGCGAGGGGTGCGGAGGTAAGGCCTGTTCACCTTCTGAGCAAGGTCTTCAGTGACCATCTCTAAATCAGTCTGTGCATGTTTGAGAAAGACAAAACATACCAGGATATTGTGCAAGGAAAGTTTAAACAGAAACAAATCACACTGCATTGTTCTCCTAAGAGGTGGATAGATATCGATCTCAGTACCTGCATAAGTTCAAATATTTCTTTCTTTGTGCTTTTGGGCTCCAAGAAGAAACTATACGGATAAGAGCACTTAAGGATGCGTCGGGTCTTGAGAAGTTCATGCACACCATCCTCAATAAATGTGGTGTCGGGTGGGGCTCCTTCCCCTTGAAGAAACAGATACATTGAAATTTTTATTTCAATTAATATTACTTAAAATACGCCCGTTTATAAGAACATACTACATCGCACTTAAAGGGACAGTTCACCCATAAATTTAAAAAAAAAAAAAGTAATTAAAAGGAGAAGTTCACCTCCAGAACAAAAAATTACAGTTAATTTACTCATCCCCCTTGTCATCCAAGATGTCTTTCTTCAGTCGATAAGAAATTATGTTTTTTGAGGAAAACATCTCAGGAATGCTCTCCATATAGTGGACTTCAATGGTGCCTGTGAGTTTGAACTTCCAAAATGCAGTTTAAATGCAGCTTCAAATGGCTCTAAATGTTCCCAGCCGAGGAAGAAGGGTCTTATCTAGTGAAACGATCGGTCATTTTCTGAAAAATATGACAATTTATGTACACTGCCCTCCAAAAGTTTGGAAATGACCTAGAAAAGTGGGGTTTTAGACAATATTGGCATGAATCCTTTTTAATTTGTGATAATTTTGCACTGATAAGGGACAACACAAACTATGAAAACATATTTTATTACATAAACAGTTTATACATAGAAAAAACTTCTTCAAAATATCCACCATTAGCAGCTATTACAGCTCTGCATAATTTAGGCATCCGAGATGTCAGTTTATTTAAACACTTGATATATTACTCCAAGCCTCCTGAAGGACTGCCCAAAGATGATTCACACTGGTTGGACACTTCTTACAGACATCACAGTCCAGGGGGGCATGTCTGACTTTGACAAGTATATATTGCCATTATTATGCAATCAAAATGAAAATTATTATTGCTGGTCTTCAATGATAATGTCAAGTTACTTTAAAGTATTTGCACCAAAAAATAAGGATTTATGCTGATCTGTCCAAAACGTTGTCAGGGGTGTTTTCAAACTTTTTGCGGGCAGTGTACTTTTTGACCTAGAATGCTCATCTTGTCAATCTCTGCGTGAACTGTGTATTCTGGGTCAAGACAGTCAATGGGTCAGTGTTGAAAAACTCTAATTTTCTTTCTTGTGTTTTACCTTTTTTGTAAAGAGTGTTTGATCTTCTTTGCACGTTTACTACGTAAACACTGGGTCGCAACTTCTGCAGCGATGTAGGGAAATGTTTAAGTTGGAGGAGAAAATTAGATGGGAGTTTTTTGACATACCCTGTCTTGATCCGGAATACACAGAGTTCATGCAGAGCTAGACAAGATGAGCATTTAAGGTTAAAAAGTATATAAATTGTCAATTTGTTTAGAAAATAACTGATCGTTTCGCTAGATAAGACCCTTCTTCCTCGGCTGGGATCATTTAGAGCCATTTGAAGTTGCATTTTGGAAGTTCAAACTCATGGGCACCATAGAAGTCCACTATATGGAGAGAAATCCTAAAAGGTTTTCCTCAAAAAAAAAAAAATTCTTTACGACTGAAGAAAGAAAGACATGAACATCTTGGATGACAAGAGGGTGAGTAAATTATCTGTCAATTTTTGTCCTGGAAGGGAACTACTTTAATTACTCACCCTCATGTTGTTCCAAAACCATGAGACTTTCGTTGATCTTCGGCACACAAATTAAGACATTTTTGATGAAATTCAAGAGCTTTCTGACCCTACATAGACAGTAATGCAACTACCATGTTCAAGGCCCGGAAAGGTAGTAAGGACATTGTTAAAATTGTCCATAGAGTTTTTATAGTTCTTGAATAAAGTCGTTATTTTTGTTTTCTTTGCGCATAAAAAATATTCTCGTAGCTTCATAACATTACAGTTCAAGCACTGATGTCACATGGACTATTTTACGATGTCCTTACTACCTTTCTGGGCCTTGAACGTGTCAGTTGCGCTGCCATCTATGCAAGGTCAGAGATCTCTTGGATTTCATCAAAAATATTTTAATTTGTGTTCCGAAGATGAACAAAGGTCTTACGGGTTTGGAACGACATGAGGGTGAGTAATTAATGACAGAATTTTCATTTTTGGGTGAACTATCTCTTTAAAACTACTTTACATTGCATGTAAAATATGTTCTACTCACTTCCAATGAAAGCTTTGCTCAGTTGTTCCATCTTTTCTTTGGCTGTTTTCAGGAGTCGATCTTCTAACTAATATAAAAGACCTTTGATGAGTGATTATCAACAAATAGTGAGGCAATTCCTCAATTTACATAAATATTTCTACCTGGTAACTGTGTTCATGATTCTTGTATCGTGTGTAGTAATGCATAAAACGGTCAAGTTCCTGAAAACTCTTGTGCTTTTTTTCTGCCTGCGAGAATACAAAAATATAAGCAAGAATAACTTCAGGACTGATATTTAAGCTTATAAACTCAGAACAAAAGCACAGAACTTGTTTTTCTACTTTTTACACATAAGAAACATGAGCCTGGAAAGAAAACATTTGGTGTTGAGCCTTTTATTCACTAGCACCATGCACAGCAGTGCACAAACAAATCACAAAAGATCCAAGTCAATGCATTTCTTGAATGGCTGCCATGTGTGTAAACTCATATGAGGCATGATTACCTCAACAGTCATCTCTTTGGACTGTTCCTCCACCTGTTGGATGACCTCGTAGCGCGTGCAGCGATAGTATCCTCCAGTAGAGGAGCTGTGTTTCTTCCATTCCTCAAGACAAATCCAGCAGAAATCATACTTGCACTGCAAAGAGATCCAGATGAGAGAGGAGAGCAAAACAGAACTCATCAAATTCTTATGCCAGCACTAAGTTGATTTAGAAATTGTTTTGAATTATACAATCAATCCCAACTGCTCTAATACATTCCAGCTGTCTTCCTTTCCTTTTTATCAATAACAGAAACCAGCAAGAAATTCCAATCAGCATGCGTGTTACTAATCAACAAAAGGAGCGTACGACTATGGGCCACGTATAACAAAATCCTTGAGATTTCACAATATAAATAGCCATCCAGGCACGAGTGAGCATTCGACATTTGTTTTAGTGAGTGTGACGTTGCCTTTCCTCCACGTGCTGGTGGTGTGAATAGCTTCCCCTTCCCCCTGCCCTGCGCCTGTCACTCAAAGCCTTAGTTAAGCCTTCATTAAGAAAATAACAGTGAGGCTATAGCCTCCACACTGCCTTTGTTCAAACACCTGCCTCTGACGTCAAAGGGCCGTTTTGCATCACACAAACATCTTATGTCAGGGTCAAACACATACAAACACACTCATACGGTATCTCTAAGAGATTTTATAATGGCAACATTTATATAAGTTATCTGGATGGACAAATAGTATGCAAATGGCATGTTAAATAGTATGTTAATAGTATGTAAATGCTCATTTAAAGCCTGTGCATGTGGGCAAGCACATAATGACAGGAGTAAGTCATTTTAAGTCTAACAGGATTTCAAAAAACATCAGTTTAATCCATTTACTCTGTTTAAGTTTGCTTTAGAGCTGTAAAAAAACAATTATTTCGAGAATCGATTAACCTAACGATTATTAGAACGATTAATCAACTAATCAGTTAAATGTTTCTATCATGATACTATGGAAGAAAAATGGTTAATGAAAAAAAAAACTCAAACAGTTAGAATAATTAAATTTCACCATATAAAAATGAGATTGCTATATTACTGATTTTGATAATGAACATAAATCTACACCTGCATACTAAATCAAGCTACTATCAAATGTGTATTTCTAAGAGACAATTTATTTATTTGTTTATTATTTATTATATAACTTTTCTTTTACTCGAAAGACTTATTTGTGAAGAATTCAATCATGTTCTGACCATAAAGAAAAATTGAACTGTCTGTTTTTTACAACTTTTACATTGTAGCAAAATCTGCCTTTAAACTTTAACTTGAAAGAAAAAAAAATTGACATTCATTGTTATCAATATCGACTGATAAGAAAAAACAATTATCGTGACCATATCGCCCTACTTCTATTGGACTACTGAATATCAACAGTCATTCACTGCTATTATAAAGCTTGGAAGAGCCAGGACATTTTTAATATAACTCAGATTGTATTCATCTGAAATCTTATATACACCTAGAATGGTTAATGAAATATCTCTTTATAAACAAATGTCCTCATAGGCTAATAATGTCCCTGCTTTTTTATTCCAGGAGCCACACATTGGTTCTTAATAAATGTGCCATACATGTGTGATTAGCAACTTCTCCACTGACAGAATACATTGTCTGACATCTGACCTTATTAGTCCACAACGTATCAGCTGATAATCATCAGACAGTCACAATTTAGCGAGCTGACATTCAAATGACTGTGAATGTTTTTGTCCACGAACGCCATTCTGTACTGACCTTCGCGCACTGCATGTGATTACAGCCTTCATTTTTCTGGATGGGGGATTTGCAGTTGGCACAAGGTTTGGAGTTGGTGAGTAGCCACAGGCAGTTGGCAGCATCTTCATAAGCTTCACTTACACCAGCCACTGTTCAGACACAGAGAGAAGCTCAATCTTAAAACCTACCGCAGCAGGTTATGTGTCGTGAACATCCATTAAATAAAAGGTCCATCCATTAAGCAAAGGTGCAAGTTAAGTTAAGATGCAGACTCCTACATTCTTCAGGTTTCATTTCAGACACTTTCTGCAGCCACATCTTCCATGTCTCACAGTCACAGGGCTCATGAGCATCACCAAGACACTCCCTGAGAAGAAACCAGAGAGACAAACATGAGTAGTGCTCCGATGGCATTTTCCAGGATAAACATTAAAGCGTTAATTCACACAAAAATATAAATTTGTTCATCCTCAGAACACAAATTAAGATATTTCTGATGAAATCCAAGCTTTCTGACCCAAGCACACGGTCAAGGCACAGAAAAGTAGAACTAAACATCATTTTCAAGAAGTTTGTGTGACATCAGTGACACAAAAATGTATTCTCAGAGCTACATAAAATTATGGTTGAACCACTGATGTCACAGACTATTTTGTTGATGTTCTTGGTACCTTTCTGGACCTTGACTGTCGTAGGATCCTTGCTGTCTATGGAGGGTCAGAGAGCTCTTTTAGATTTTACCAAAAATACCTTAATTTGTGTTCCAAAGATGAACAAAGGTCTTACAGGTTTGGAACAACATAAAGGGTGAGTTATTAATGACAGAATATTCATTTTTGGGTGAACTAACCCTTTAAGATGAGCATAAAGCCTTTCAGGATTATGTCAGATTATCCCATCCAACAATATATTACATTTTAACAAACAACTTATTATATTATATAACATTAATAATAATGCGGAATAATGAATAACGTTCATCTTTAGGGGTTTTGTATCATTTTCATAAATGGATAAAAAAAAGGAAAAACTTACAGTATTATATTACGTACAAGTTTAATTTATTTAATATACTTTTAAGTATTTTGTTTTTATTTTCATTGTTTTTAAGTACTTTACAGTAATAAATTATTGTATTACACTAACAAAAATTAAATCACCACAAAGAATAGAAATTAAAACAGTGTCAAAACTTACAATTATCTATAAAAATATAGATTTTTATGCAAACTTTTTGATTTTTGGGTACTAATATGTGACCATGGACCACAAAACCTTTAGTAATGTTTAGTAGAACAAGTTACTTTGGCTATTTGTTTCCATTTTTCTTTTATGTCAAAAATCATTAGAATATTAAGTAAAGATCCATGAAGATATTTTGTAAAATTCATTTTTGATTAGTAATATGCATTGCTAAGAAGTTAATTTGGACAACTTTAAAGGTGATTTTCCTATTATTATTATTATTTTTTTTTGTTGCACCCTCAGATTCCAGTTGTATCTCAGCCAAATACTGTTCTATCCTAACAAACTATACATCAATGGAAAGCTTATTTATTCGAAATTTCAAAAAAATTGACCTTCTTTGCGGTTCAGGGTCACATATGTGTAATTTAGTGGTTAATTATGCACAAAGGCATACTTTTTAGCTTTTTTCTTGTAGTACCGCCTCAGAGACAGCTTTACACTTTTTATTTCTGGGAGTAAGTAAATAAAGGAAGCAGCTGGTTAACGTACCAGCAGAAGAGATGGCCTTTGCCACAGTCTACAGCAGGAGCTTTGAGCAAAGGGAAGCTCAAAGGGTCAGAGGCTCCAGGGCCTGGCCGCGTCAGTCGTACGGCTCTTTCACATCTGGCTATGGGGCACCAGCGAATGGCTGGATTATTATCCACAAAAGCCTGGTGATGGAAAAGAAATGTGTTGAAACGTCCTGTTTGTTTTGGATGACGTCAATGACCCAATATCCAAAACCAATTTTAAATCATCCAAATCAAATCGATGTGATATTTACCCAACAATCAAACATTTGACTTCTGAGCATGTGTGTTTACAAAAGCTTTTTATTGCTCGAACAAACACTGGCATAAACTCAACCAACAGCAGGATGCTGTCAGCATTTTGACTCACAGCCAACGTCAGACAGTCTACGATAAGGAAAATAAAATGGCAGCTTTGAAATGGATTCTGGTGCTTTGTGAGCAGCAATTGTACCTTAATGTCAAACTGCAGGTAACGCTTATCCATCTCTCTGGAGACGACGCTTTCAATGACCTCCACAGGAACCAGCTGGAAGCAGTCATACGCAGGGCAAAAGATGTTATGTGCTTCCCCTTCTTGGATCTTCAGATTCAAAAACCTGACATCCAGATAAACAATGTTCAAAGACTGTGAATACGTGGATCACAAACAAGCTGAAATATAGTGCTTTTTTTCAGTGGACATGGATTTTCCTATTTATTTTATCCACAGGATTTTAAAAATGTCAAAAAACAATACTATAAGTTTTGAAGCAATAAAAAAAAGAAGGTTTTTCTTTAAGGGAAAGAACTATTCATCACATGAAGCACTGCAAATGCCATAATGGTCAAATGTACACTACCGGTCAAAAGTTTGGACACACTCTCTCATTTAATGTTTTTTAAAGAAGTTTCTTATGCTTTTCAAGGCTGTTTTCACGTAATCAAATATACAGAAAAAAAAAAAGAAATATTGTGAAATATTATTATGATGTAAATCAATGTTTTTCTATATTAATATACATTAAAATTTTATTTATACCTGTAATTAAAGCTGAATTTCCAGAATCATTACTCCAGTCTTCAGTGTCACATGATCCTTCAAAAATCATTTTAATATGCTGATTTATTATCAGTGCTGGAAACAGTTGCGCTGCTTACTTTTTTTTTTTTGGAACCTGTGATACTTTTTTCAGGACTTTTTGATCAATAAAAGGTTAAAAAGGAACAGCATTTATTTAAAATAGAAATGTTTTCTAACAATATACACTACTGTTCAAAAGTTTGGGGTCAGTAAATTTGTACTCTTTTTTTTTTTTTTAAGAAATTAATACTTTTATTCACCAAGGATTAAATTAATAAAAAGTGATAGCATAGATTTACATTGTTAGAAAAGATTCATATTTTGAATAAATGCTGTTCTTTTTAACTTGTTATTCATCAAAGAATCCTGAAAAAAAGAAATCACAGGTTACAAAAAAATATTTGGTGGCACAACTGTTTCCAACATTGATAATTCTAATAATCAGTATATTAGAATGATTTCTGAAGGATCACGTGACACTTAAGACTGGAGTAACAGCTGATGAAAATTCAACATTGCATCACAGGAATAAATTATATTGGAAAGTATATTAAAATAAAAAACATTGTTTTATATTGTAATAACATTTTGCAATATTACTGTTTTTTTCTGTATTTTTGATCAAATAAATGCAGTCTTGATGAGCATAAGAGACTTCTTTTTAAAAAAAAAAACAAAAAAAAAAAAACACATTCAATGAGAGGGGGTATCCAAACCTTTGACTAGTAGTGTACATCTAAAACATATATAACTATTGACTTGAACGAAGGTCTTACGGATTTGGAACGACACGAGGGTGAGTAATTAATGACAGAATTAAAATTTTTGGATGAATTCTCTCTTTAAGAAAATATCTGATCTTGTGCATTAACCAAAACTTATTTTATTCTATTCCTTACCCTTCCCAGCATGCCCTGCAGAACTCATGCCCACACGACATATCCACAGGGTCCTCAAACACAGATATGCTGCACATGCAAATCCCACACTACATAGACATAAGAAACATTAAACAGACTGTGTCAAAATTCTTTTCAATATTAGTACATTGTAACGTAACGGCATGCTTATCCATCTGACCAGGGCAAGGCCATCAGTAGGAGACAGGCTGATCTCATCAGGGGAGGTGACAGATGAGCGAGTTGTTCTCGGAGTTCTAGGTGAAGGCAGAGTGTCCCAAGCATTGTAGCCACTCGGTGGGGGAGTTGGCATCTGAACACCTGAGCGCTGGCAGCAGTCCTCCGCATTAGACATCCAGTCTTCAAGAAGCTTTTCCCTGTCCCAGTCTGTTCAGCAAAAAAAAAAGGTTTAAAGGATTAGTTCACTTCTGAGTTAAGATTTCCTGATAATTTACTCAACCTCATGTCATCCAAGATGTTCATGTCTTTATTTATTCAGTTGAAAAGAAAAGGTTTTTGAGCAAAACATTCCAGGATTTTGCTCTATATAATGGAGTTTAATGGGAGCCAACAGGTTGAAGGTCCAAACTGCAGCTTCACAGGGCTTTACACAATCACAGCCAAGGAATAAGGGTCTTATCTAACTTAACAATCTATTATTTTCTAATATATATATATATATATATATATATATATATATATGGGAGATGGGATATATATATATATATATATATATATATATATATATATATGGGAGACAAGATCTATATATAGATGGGATATATATCACCCAACATCATTGTTTTACCTTTTATTGTAAAGGACATGTTTGCTTTGTAAACACTGGGTCGGTACTTCTGCCTACATCATGCGTGACCTTTCCAAACTGATTATGTAACACGTAAAGTCCAGCTAGTGCAAGACAAGCATTTGGGTTTAAAAAGTATATGCTTTTTTTTTTTTTTTTTTTTTAGATAACACTCTTATTCCTTGGCTGGGATTGTGTACAGCCTTCTGAAGCTTTGACCTTCAACCTGGGTCCCATTGAAATCCACTCTATGGAGAAAAATCCTGGAATGTTTTCCTCAAAAACCTTCATTTCTTTGAATTGAAAAGAGCAAGACATTAACATCTTGGATGACATAGGGGTGAATAAATTATTAGGAACTTTTAATTCAGAAGTGAATTGACTTGATTTAAGTTTATTGCCACATCAGCTTCATAGGGTATTTCACGGCAAACAAAGATTATACATCAGAAAAACAATACAGTAGTACACAATACAAAATACAACTCAGAAGTGAATTTAATTCCTTAATATGTTCCTCAAATGTAGTGTTTCTCATCATTTTCTGAGTCCGTCTTGCAAATACACTACCAGTCAAAATTTCTGAACAGTAAGATTTTTTATGTCTGCTCAATAAGCCTGCAATTATTTGATCCAAAATACAGCAAAAGCAGCAAAATTTTTATATATTTTCACTATTTAATATAACTTTAATTCATTTTATTTTTAATACATTTTAAAATGGAATTTATTCCTGTGATTTCAAAGCTGAATTTTTAGCATTATTATCCAGTCACATGATCCTTCAGAAATCATTCTAATATTCTAATTTGCTGCTCAAAAATATTTATTATCATTATTATGTTGAAAATAGCTGAGTAGAATTTTTTCTCTGATTAACAGAAAGTTCAGAAGAACAGCATTTATCTGAAACAGAAATCTAACATTACAAATGTCTTAATCACCACTTGTGATCAATTTAAAGCATCCTTGCTAAATACAAGTACTAATTTCTTTCCCCCCCAAAAAAGTTATACAGACTCCAAGCATTTGTCACAAAATCTTTTTATTTCAGATAAATGCTGATCTTTGAATCTATCCATTTACCAAATAATACTTTTTTAAATATTGTTAATAATAATAATAACAACATGTTTCTTAAACAGCAAATCAGCATATTAGAATGATTTCTGAAGGATCATGTGACACTGAAGACTGGAGTAATGATGCTGAAAATTGAGCTTTGATCACAGGAATAAGGTTCA
The DNA here is from genome assembly GCA_033026305.1 of Cirrhinus molitorella. Classification (NCBI taxonomy): domain Eukaryota; kingdom Metazoa; phylum Chordata; class Actinopteri; order Cypriniformes; family Cyprinidae; genus Cirrhinus; species Cirrhinus molitorella. The sequence continues at coordinate 3,100,147 of CM065131.1, forward strand.
TTTTAAAACATATTTAAATAAAAAGCAGTTATTTTAAATAGTACAAATATTTTACAATATTACTGCTTTTGCTGTATTTTGGATCAAATAAATGCAGGCTCTGAGCTGGAACCTGTTTAGGACATGCAGCAGTTGCCAGCTATATAATATTCCAAGAGAATTCAAACAAAAATAATGAAACCACCATCCGTCTCTTTAAATGTTGAATGTGAAATTGGTGCCAAATACTTCAGTAAAGATTAAGCATGGAATGTTCTGGTTTGCCCAGTAATGAAGACAAGCCAAACCCTTTTGCTTGTAATATCTTGAAGAATGAAGGATCTTGGATATTGGCCAACTTGTGCATATTTCTTTAATTGATCAAATGGATCAGCTGGCACAGTGACAGCCCTCTGCAATATATTACCTTTCCATCACTAATCCTCTACAAACACACATTGCAGCAAAACTATAGTAGAGGGATCAGATGGTACTTACAGTATGTACTCAAAGTGTACGCTATGAGCACAGTAAGACCATTAAGTCATAGATATTTTATTTGGGTTCACAAAATCCTAAAGATTTTATCCAGCTACTATGAATTATTGTTTTAAAAAAAGGGACCACAAAATCAGTCATAATTCACTGGGGTATAGTTGTAGCAACAGCCAAAAATACATTGTATGGGTCAACATTATTGATTTTTCTTTTATGCCAAGATAATTAAGTAAAGATAATTTTCCATTAAGTTATTTTATAAATTTCCTACTGTAAATATGACAAAACTTAAAGGTGATTTTAATCTCAGTATATTAATTTTTTTGCACCCTTAGATTCCAGATGTTCAAATAGTTGTATCTCGGCTAAATATTGTTATATCATTACACATAACCATACATCAATGGAAAGCTTATTTATTCAGCTTTCAGATGATGTATAAATCTCAGTTTCGAAAAACTGACCCTTATGACTGGTTTTGTGGTCCGGGGTCACATATGTATAATGGCTGAGTGAAATTGTTCGATTTCAAAAGTAGGAAACTCAGTAAATTCATACCATGAGCTCGCAGCAGGGCCTCAGCCGTGAAGAGAGGAGCCTGCAGCATATCCGCCGTCTCCACTATCAACATGTCTTTCAACCGACGCAGGTCTTGCAGTTTCAATCCCTCATATGGCTGGAGAGAAAAAGAAGAGAGAATGACAGATTTGGGAGAGGGAGGGATAAAGATGAAAAGTGTAAAGCAAAGAGGGTGTAAGAGGAGAAGTGATGGAAAGGGAACCAATAAAGCTTTTCCTTTTACACTTCAATATTGCTCAGCCTTTCTGGAACAGCAAAACGAAGCAATCATGAGTCTGCTGCTGGCAGTTGGGTCTATCCTCTTTCAACTGGTGCCCTATTCTTTGACAGTACATTACCAAGTTATGATTTATCTTGAGCTCACTTCCTCAGCGCACAGCACACAGCTATGACTAATGAAATAACGGTGTAAAATAACGCATGTGCACAGTGAACGTTAGTTTCTCTGTTTGTAAGGCTGCCAACTTCTGCCTATATTATACAGCCAAACATACACCTTTAACATTTCTCACATTATCAGTTTATTCGCTAAGGTTTAGAAACTGGTAATAAAATATGAAAAAAAAACTGTGTCTGAACAAATTCATCTTGATAATGTCAGATAACTTAGATAGAAAGGTATGTAATTGATTACAATCAACTGTTAGTAGTAGACAATATTTACACAACTATCAATACTTTGTTGACCAATTTCCAAGCAATGCTTAATTTTGTTCAGTCTGTGGTGTAAAAAGGTCACATTAGCAATTAAAGGAAAAACACTTAAGCAAAAGCAAATTTTGGAAAGTTTACTGGCTAAATATTATATATATATATATATATATATATATATATATATATATATATATATATATATATATATATTCGCCTTTAAAGTTGGCCAAACAAAGTTCTTAGCAATGCACACTACTAATCAAAAATTACGTTTTGATTATATGGTACCATATTATTTATGGTAGGAAATTTACAAAATATCTTCATGGAACATGATCTTTACTTAATGGGTTTTAGCATAAAAGAAAAATCGATAATTTTGACCCATACAAATATACCTGTGCTACTTAAGACTGGTTTTGTAGTGCAGGGTCACATATATGAATATATTTTATTAAAATATTTACAGTACATGTTTTTTATATATAATTGTATAAAATAAATATATATAAAATGTTACATACATATACAATGTACAATTCAAAGGTTTGAGGTAAGAACCTAGCACAATTTTTGGAAAGATTTGGTGTTCTGCAAACATTTGATGATAATATTTTTTTTAATACACTTTTTTCATGAATCTTTGATGAAAAGAAATTTTATTAGAACAACATTTATTTTAAATTGACTTTTTTTGTAACATTATAAATGTCTTTCCTGTCACTTTGGACCAATTGAATGCATCCTTACTGAATAAGTGTTAATTTCTTTCTTTCTTTTAAATAAAAATATATCTACACTACCAGTCAAAAATTTAAACGCCTCTCATTTAATGTTTTTTAAAGAAGTTTCTTATGCTTATCAAGGCGGTTTTTACTTGATCAAAAATACAGGAAAAAAGTAATATTGTGAAATATTATTACAATGTAAATAAATGTTTTTCTATTTTAATATACATTATAATTTAATTTATATCTGTAATTAAAGTTGAATTTCCAGAATCATTACTCCAGTCTTCAGTGTCACATAATCCTTCAAAAATCATTCTAATATGCTGATTTATTATCAGTGCTGGAAACAGTTGCACTGCTTAATATTTTTTTTGGAACCTGTGACACTTGTGGTATTTTTTGATCAATAAAAGGTTAAAAAAGAACAGCATTTATTTAAAATAGAAAGGTTTTCTAACAATATACACTACTGTTCAAAAGTTTGAGGTCACTAAATTTTCATTATTTCTTTTTTTGAAAGAAATGAATACTTTTATTCACCAAGGATGTGTTAAACTAATAAAAAGGGTTAGCATAGATTTACATTGTTCTAAAAGATTTATATTTTGAATAAATGCTGTTCTTTTTAACTTGTTATTCATCAAAGAATCCTGAAAAAAAAGAATCACAGGTTGCAAAAAAATATATTATTTCTGAAGGATCATGTGACACTTAAGACTGGAGTAACAGCTGATGAAAATTCAGCTTTGCATGACAGGAATAAATTATATTGTACAGTATATTCAAATAAAAAACATTATTTTATATTGTAATAACATTTAGCAAATTTTTTCTGTATTTTTAATCAAATAAATGCAGCCTTGATGAGCATAAGAGACTTCTTTAAAAAAAACATTAAAGGAGAGGGTGTGTCCTACAAGTGATCCTACAATTACCATTGTATAACAAACCTAAAAAACACAGTTTTTAACAACCGTACCTCTCGTCGGTCAAGGGCGGCATACTCTGCTTCTATCTCCTGAGCTCCAGCATCCTGAGAGAAAACCATCTGAGACTCCAGACTGAGCGCCAGCTCCTTGTGATGCTGTTTCTCCGCACAGTCGCACGGCGTCTCCCTGTCCTCATTCTCCACGAACAAATCTGCACTGTTCTTCACTAACAACTGTAAAACAAGACTAAAAACTTAGCTAGTGGCTTACCATCAAAATCAATTAAAAACAAAGTAAACTTGGAGGCCTGAACTACGTAAGAAAATAACAATTTGGTTACCTCAACACAGTTCTTCATGCCAGCTGCTGCCGCGTAGTGCAAGCAGGTGCTCTTTTTGTTGTCGGTGGCATTGACATTGGCTCTCTCATACTCGCCCTGGTCCAGCTTGGCTCCGGTCCACTGCAAGATCATCTGGAGGCACTCAGCCCGCTTCTGTTCATCCTCCTGGGGGCGGCTGATCCGCGGCTGCAGCGCCCCCTCGCTCAGCAGGATCTGCGGGCCCATGCACAGCAGGTGCAATGCAGTTTCATTGTGAACGTTACACTTGTTGGGGTTGCCATCTTTGGAGAAAATGAAATACCTGCAGGAAAGGAACGAGAGTAAGTACAAACTGTAAATCAGAATTACGTTGAATTGTCCACTAAGCCTTTTTCACACTTCAGTGTTTCTGGCTTCCGGATTGGAAAAGTTTTTCCGGTGACAACAGGCCGGCGTTTTACTCTACAAAGAGCAAACATTATAAAACCCTTAATAGTGTATAACAACATTTATTAACAACTTATTTCATATTTTCTTTAAACCTCCTTGTATAATAAGACAGGCACCTGCAATTCCGGCCAAATGAAAGATAAGTTGTGTGTGAATTTGCATGCGAGCTGATTAAGTTACCAATCAAATGAATTCAGCATCAACAATTCATCTTTGCATGATACAGAAGAGCTCAAATGTGGCATTATGGAATATTTACAGAATTTCTGACATGACTCAGAGGTGGAATTAATGCATTTCATAATAACAATGTTATGAGATTGTTTTAAATATATAGTTTTGAATATAGAAATGTAAATAATTTAAATCACTCAATTTATACTTCTAATTCTGTCATAATTTGTCATGATATAGTGATTCGAGGGAAATGACTAAGGTAATTGAGATAATACGCTTAAATGTACAGGAGAACAGAAACTATCCAATGCTATGTTGAGCATATTTTCTGGATGAGTGAGCGGTCTGAGTGGCTATATAAATTACAAACAAGTAAAATGTTATTTCTTTATTGATTATATAACAAGACCTTGCAAAACAGACAAAACAGAAAAGGTAGGAAGCATTATTTGAGAAAAGGGCATAGTAATGTAATCGGCGCAGACCTGTAGCGGAACTAACTTTACTCTGGGCTGACATAATTTCCGTTTTTTTGTGAAAAAGGATTTTGTGTTGATGTAACTGAAACAGCAAGAGAGGGAGCCAAGCAGGAGCCAAGCAGACCTGCCCCCTTTTTTAAATAGCCAGTAGCGTTTTGTTTATGTCACAGCTTGAGCCAAAGCCACTGAGCTTAGTAAAGCCACTGACAGCCACAATCTCATCCATATTGCAATAAAATATAGCATTCTGTGTAGAATTCAAATGGATCCGTTGTGTTTTATGGTCTGCAGTCCATATTGGCAGAAGTATTATAAGTCTTGAATGCTTGTATCTTGTAAATGAGAATTTTGTCATTGTTTTGGCGTACACTAGCTTATAGATAACCTTAACTAACATAGTCATACTAAAAAAAACTAAAAACTTCAATTTTGATTTCATGGGGACTTGCAAATTACAATAGCAAAACACAAACAGTAGATGCTCTGAAACTAAATGCAAAGCTTAAAGGATTAGTTCACTTTCAGAACAAAAATTTACATATTATGTACTTACCCCCTTGTCATCCAAGATGTTCATGTCTTTCTTTTTTCAGTCGTAAAGAAATTATGTTTGAGGAAAACATTGCAGGATTTCTCTCCATATAATAGACTTCTATGGTGCCCCTGAATTTGAACTACCAAAATGCAGTTTAAATCCAACTTCAAAGGGCTCTAAACGATCCCAGCCGATGAAGAAGGGTCATATCTAGCGAAACGATTGGTTATTTTCCCTTTGAAGCTGCATTTAAACTGCATTTTGGAAGTTCAAACTCGGGGGCACCATAGAAGTCATTTATATGGAGAGAAATCCTGAAATGTTTTCCTCAAAAAACAATTTCTTCTTTCTTTCTTCAGTCTTTACGACTGAAGAAAGAAAGACATGAACATCTTGGATGACAAAGGGGTGAGTACATTATCTATAAATTTTTGTTCTGTAAGTGAACTAATCCTTTAACAGTGTAAGCTTTTACACATATTAATTTTGTGCTAATTATTTTGATTTAGACTGGATTCTTTAATGAAACATTTAGACTGATCTATAAACAGCTTTCACTTATTCATTGAAAATACCTGTATAAAAAGAACAATTTAAAAATCAGACTTCACTTTAGCTTATAAGCAAATTTAGCTGTCCTCGATCTCCTTGAAATATCCTAATTAGAAAAGAAGTTAGAATTAGAAGTTCTGAATTTTTACGCTTTTATAAGATCTTATGACTTTTTCAGGCATCAATTCAATTCAATAATATTTGCAGAATTCATTTTTATTTGCTTAACATTAAAATCTGTGATTTATCAAATTTTTGAAGCATGAGCAGGCACAGATATTTTTAACTTGAATGTGTGAGGTTTCCAGTTATTTTAGTTGTTTGATATTGCAAACAGGTATTTGTTATCATGGTATTTCAATATCAATCATAGACACCAGCTTGTAGCAAAAATACAAAAAACCCACATTTTTACCATTTACTGCACTCTATTTATTTACCTATAGTAGCTAAGGAATCAGAAGTACATTCACAGGAAATAACTTGCTTCTCCATTAAACAATGAGGTGGATAGAATGACATCATGTCCCATTATCGACATCTGTTGATTTTACATGCTCAGAGCATTAGAGAAGGGTGTTATGCATAGTAACTGTTAAAGGGATAGTTCACACAAAAATAAAAATTCAAGAGTCATTAATTACTCTTTGGAACACAAATTAAGACATTTTTGATTAAATCCAAGAGCTTTCTGACCCTGCATGGACAGCAACGCAACTGACACATTTAAGGTAGTAAGGGCTTCGTTAAAGTAGTTCAAATGTGACATCAGTGGTTAAACCACAATTTTTTTTAAGCTATGAGAATACACAAAGAAAACAAAAATAATGACTTTATTCAACTATTTCTTCTTTTCTGTGTTTTACTAACTTTCTGGGCCTTGAACACGGACGCGTTGCAGTCTATGCAGGGTCAGAAAGCTCTCGGATTTCACCAAAAACATCTTCGTGTTCTGAAGATGAACAAAGGTCTTACAGGTTTGGAATGACATGATGAGTAATTAATGACAGCATTTACATTTTGTGGATTACGCCATGCTGTTGCCCAATCAGCATCCAAGACCAGCACTAGCATATATATATTGATTTTATAAGCCTCTATAAAACACCACAGGCACTATTTAAAGACGACCTTCGTCTTCCTCCCAGAGATACTGCTTGAAGCAATAAAGGAGAGCTGCTGGCGGCATCTACCATTTCAAAATTCCATAACATATTAGTGCATTAACAATGGAAATGTCACGACACTGCTCGATAAAGCTAGAGCCCTCGGCGTCACCATGTCAGGAGGTAATTAGAAAGACTAATATAATTCTCAGGCGATTAATTGCGGAAGCTTCAAAGTAATTGATAACAGGTTCGAAGTACACCATAGAACGGACTTAGGGAAATGTACAACCTTGTAAGCTTTAAGAGTGAATTTAGTGATTGCATTCAGCAGGCTTTAATGCCTTTTAGTGGAAATGACTCAGCGAGCTGTTCTGGGAAGTCTGTGATGTGAATCTGGCAATGGGAGTTTATTAGTTGATGCAACTGAAAACAACAGCTTTAACTCCCTGCTTTCCCCTAAACCTTCTCTCCAACTGCAACTGCACCTGGGAGGCCAGAAAGACTGGTTGAACTACCAAGAAATTGACATGGACACCTGTTCGCTATGTGACTGTTAAACCTAGCGAGATGTAACAATAGAACCTTAGTGCAAGAGTGACATAACCACATCTTGAAATGCAAATCCAAGCATTTAAGCTGGAACAACACCAACTTCCAAGATAATGTCTAGATAAACAGGTGACAAACATCTTGTGCTGTTCTCCTGTATGCTAGCTAATGAAAGTGTGATCATTATAAAAACAAGACCACACAAAGTGTAAACATACGTTAGGCCAAATGCCAAAGTATGTGGCATTTGGCCACATTTGGCCTCAAAAATTCTGGGTGTAGTCTAGACTGGCAGGCTCTTTTTCCTAGAATCAGCAGCAGCCAAAAAGTGAATCAGAAGTCCAGTTAAAAATACACAACTCTGGTATAAGCTTTAAAATTCATAACCACTTCAAACTGGTGTTGGGTGGTGGTTCTAGCTAGGATGTTTGAAGTTTAGTCAACATCTTTGTGACTAATTTGTAGAATAGCATTTTTTGACCTTGAAAGCTCTAATGTGACTGGCGGATTTTAAGCAACTCTGAGCTAAAGTCTGCCTGGGAACAGCAGTCTTTTTTTTCCTTTTCAAGATTAATATTGTGGCATGATCTGTAAACCTGCATACAAACAGCACAGTAGAACACAACATGTCGGTCACTTCACATGTTAATCAGATGCTCTTTTCCTGTCAAAGCACAGCAGAATAACCTGCAATGGGAGCTAGAAATCACGTTCAAAGGTAGAGATCTGCCAAATACAGATCAACTCATATTCTGCCTATTCCAATAAATTTGATGTGTTAAAATGAGAAACAATCAGGCTGTGAAATCATTAAGGTTATAGTGTGCTCCACTGAGCTGTAAAATGAAAAGAGTAAAGTGAAAAGGAAAAGAGGAGGGACAGAGAGTTCTCAGTAGCTAGCTGTCCTAGCTGCTAATTACCAGCCATTTTCTCAGAGGGGTGCATTAACTACACTAAGTCAGAGATGGCTTCATGGCTCCAAGTGGTCTTGACTCAAAGACCAAGCGATGGAATTCAACAACCGTGTAAAAATAACCTTGCGTCGCACAAAAAACGCCACAGGCTCCACATAAGCTTCCCATTCCATGCATATTTGCTTTAGGTCCTGTCTGCTAGGGGCCAACATGGGAAGGTTATTCAGTGTTTTTTGTTCTCCCTGAAGCAACAAATATCTGCAAACGCTGCTGTGCTATTTGGGTTTGCCCATTACATCAATAAAACTCTAAGAGTCCTTATCCTATGTTAGGCTACATATTAATACTAAAGAGATTTGAAGAGTTCACACAAAATTACTCACCCTCATGTCGTTCCAAACCCGTAAGACCTTCATCTTCAGAACACAAATTAAGATATTTTTTATGAAATCTGTGAGCTGACCCTGACCCTGCATAGACAGCAATGCAGCTACCACATTTAAGGCCCAGAAAAGTAGTAAGGACATTGTTGAAATAGCCCATGTGACATCAACAACATTTTTGTGCGCGAAGAAAACCAAAAACAACTTTGTTTAGCAATTCTTCTCTTCTGTGTACCACATGGACTATTTTATCAATGTCCTTACTACCTTTCTACGTCTTGAATATGTCAGTTGCATTGTTGTCTATGCAGGGTCAAAAGGCTTTCGGAATTTCATCAGAAATATCTTAATTTGTGCTCAAAGATGAACGACATGAGGGTGAGTAATAAATGACAGAATTTTCATTTTTGGGTGCACTACACATTTAAATGTGTTCAAGTGTTTAGTCGTGACACATTCACTACAATTCAAATGATTGGGGTGAGTAAGATTTTTTAAATGATTATTTCAAGTCACTTATGCTCACAAAGGCTACATTTATTTGATCAAAAATACAGCATCAATTTAATATCCTTGTTGAATAAAATAATTAATTTGTTAAAAAAAAAAATAAAACTGACTACTGATCTCAAACTTTTGAACCAAGGTGTATAGTAACAGTAAGACAACTATTTTGTCATTTACTCAGCTTTTTGTTTTAATTTATTAACTAATTATACATTATAAGTGAAATGTGCTATGAACCAATTATAACATCAATGTGAATATTAACAGTTCTTTATTTTGCTCACTCACAAATTTTATTAGTTCACCCAAAAATGAAAATTCTGTCATTAATTACTCACCCTCATGTTGCTCCAAACTCGTAAGATCTTTGATCTTTGGAATACAATTAAAGATATTTTTGATGAAATCCAATTCATGAAATCCAGCTTTCTGACTCTCCATAGACAGCAAGGGTACTTCCACATTCAAGGCCCAGAAAGGAACAAAAACACTCAACAAAAAAAGGCCATGTGACGTCAGTGATTCAATTTTTTTTTTTGTACGCAAAATTAAAAAAACAAAAACAAAATAACAACTTTATTCAACAATTCTTCTCTCCCGATTTTTCTCTGTTATATTCTTGTAGCTTCATAAAATTAAAGTTAAACCACTGATGTCACATGGACTACTTTGTCGATGTACTTGATACCTTTCTGGGTCTTGAATGTGGAAAGACCCTTGCTTTTGATTTCATCAAAAATATCTTAATGTGTATTCTGAAGAGTTCTTTGGAGCAGCATGAGGGTGAGTAATTAATGACAACATTTCCATTTTTGGGAAAACTATCCCTTTCAGTTGAACAATCACAACTCTAGGCTAGTGCTTGTATTTCAGTGCACAGATCATTCACAGATTCCTACCTGATGAGGCGTGTCATGGCATGGCGTGATGCGTAGTGCAGGGGTGTATTGTGTTGATAGGGCTCCCCGTAAGATGCGTTAGGCTCCAGAGCCTCTTTGAACTGGGGGTTGCTCTCATAAAGCTGGCAAGCCAGGCCTTCGTCTCCACTGATAAGTGCTTTACGAAACTTGGTGGCGGTGTTCCCCATGGCAGGAGCTGTAGTGGGAGCCGCAGAGCGGCCCACATTAAGTTTTCAGCACTCAGCCAGTGTGAGAGTGGATGGGCCGCATACCGCAAGTCCTGTAAACATATCAACATGATTACAGCGTCTGGAATCTGTTATTCACTGCGTGACATCATGGGATGTAAAATCAATGTGGAAAATCAACAGCAATCTCTATTTAAAAATTTGACATCAGACAACCAGGTTTGCTTTGAATGTGATACATAATCTCTATGCCCACCACCAGTCTATTACCTTCACCTTAAAGCATGATTAAAAAAATTGTGTTAGGCTTTTTAAATGGAAATGCAAAAAAATCTTGGCAATAAAAAAAGGATGGGGAAGGCAAAGAATGGGCATTACTGTTTGTCAAGATCAGACAAATCAATAATCTTTCTGGACTCTGAACTTAATCTATAAAGTCTGAACATTTCTTGACTGTTGACTAAGTTAATCAATGAGATTGACTGTGTGTGTGTGTGTGTGTGTGTGTGTGTGTGTGTGTGTGTGTGTGTGTGTGATAATGCAAAAGCCCCTACAAGCCATCTCGGTCAAAAATGAGACAATGATACTGAGTGAATGCTCTCGACACTTATTATACATCCATCAAATACTTTTACTTCAAACTCACTAAAATCCTAGCCTCAGCCCAATCAGAAGCACCGGTACTTAGGTAGAAACCTATACATCGGAGCCTGATAAAAATGCTTTTTTTTTTTTTTTTAAAGAAAGACATCAGATGGAATTAGAGGATTTTGCCTCTGAACTCATATACTATATATATATATATATATATATATATATATATATACATACACTATACTATATATATATATATATATATATATATATATTTTTTTTTTTTTTTTTTTTTCCTTCCCCCAAACTGCTCTCCCACAACCGATCCTTTAAAAAAAAAAAAAAAAACCACATTTTCATGTCACTACCAAAACAGTGTTTAGAGACTTTAACTAAACTAGATTTTAACTAAACCCCTACATTTATGATCAGGAAATATTCATTCATGTCTCTCTCTCTCTCATAGCTACATATTGTGAGTAGATAGGTCCCATCATTTTGAGGTAAATGTGTTCAAAAGTATGAATAATCTGTGAGTAACTTTAACCCATTAACTGTTACTCCCATTTTTGAACATAGATGTAAAAAAGCAGTATTCAAACTTAATTTTTTATAATTCATGAACGAAAAGATTTTGATGTACATTTTCCATGGCAATGCAATGTCTGATTTTAAAATGGTTTTCAAAGGATGAATTTTGAGATTTTAAAGTTTCAGGTGCTAAATAATTTTTTATGATTCTAATGCGTGATACGGAAAAAGGCAACGAAGAAAGTCTTTTTGTGACAAAGGTCAGAACTACTGTTATGATGTAGATTTTTGTGGTGCACTCTTGTCATAAATTAATCTATTACTTTTCCTACATAATTTATAACACAAAAAATGGTAAAATATCTATTTAGGAGTCTTAAATTACGATTTATTAGTAAAATGGTGAAGTAAACTTAGGGTTAGGGTTAAGGTTAACCCTAACAATTAAGTAAACAGGTGACAATTAAGGGGTTAAAGAATGTCACTACCGAACACCTTTTTTTCAATAATTAAACACTTTCTTTGTATTGAGCGTGTGTACAACTGTTCAGAACTGTGCTTGTAACCATGTGCTGATGAGCACCTTTGAGCAAGGTTCAAAAGTGTCTAAAATTGCCACTACTGAAAAATTTGGTGGCGTTTTGGTAGTGACATCTTTGTTTTTTTTTTTGTTATCCCGTAAAATTGTCACTACTGTAACAGTCATGACCGAAACATGTCATCATTGTTTCAGTAGTGATAAAAGGAAGCAAATAATCCTTTATTTAGGGAAAGTATAAACTGAAATTTTGTTCAGTTATGCAATTTTTGTATTTTAACACATTTTAGCAGTGCTTTAGTATGCAAGCTAAAATTGTGCTGAAAATGTGCTGTCATGACCAAAACATGGGATGTTTTGTCAAAAATAAATAATAAAGTATACTAAATTATCAACTAAGATGTTATGATAGTGTTTGGTTCAATGTATTTTCAAAATAATTAATCCTTAAGTTTGAAATCAGTATGATCAACATTTTGCATTTTACAAAGAAAAACTGAATTCAAAATACAACAAATCTCATGAAATTACACTTGAAATATTGTTAAAATGTAACTGATATAGATTTACATTAAAAAAAAAAAAAAATCTACAATGTAGATATTGTAGATCTTAACAGGTCAATCCTTTCTTATTAAATTATATATTCAAACATTCAAAAACTTCCTGAAAATAAAATATGAGAATTAACTGCACAATTACTAGAAATGTGAACCTTGGATATTATACAATTTGCATACAGTACATATAAAATGTGTGGGGAAAGACTTTTTTTTCCAAGAAGTTTCCAACTCTGACTGAACCAATTCAGTAGAATGGCCCATATATGCAAATGTTTCGAAATTGCCAAAGTGTTTACACATTTCTGGGAAATCAACCAACAAATGGCCTAATTAGGGGCCATTAAAACGAGACTTAGGGTAGTAGAATGAAGTTCTTGAGAAGCATTTTTTAGAAGTTGAACTTTTGACTTGAGCGCCGAGTTTTTATAAAGCCTTTTTGTCCTTCTGCTTTGCGACATTAAATGGTAAATAATTATACAGTTCAGCTTTAAATATAACTCACACGCAGCTACTGTGCTTTTGTGTGAAAAATAAACAAACTACTATCCAGCTCACATAACTATCTTGTGGAAATCCCTAACGTAACAAAACCAGTCTGCTTTACAAAATGCTAATTTGCATATGACCACATTGTGCAAATAACAATCTCGCACAGGTGTCCTTATCTGATCTGATTGTTACCCTTTTTTCAAAACATTTAAATCAGATAAAACGGCTGTGTCTCTTTTTGATAAAAAAAAAAAAGAGCAAGTACACTAAAAAAGAAACCTTTTTAAAAGGTTACACGACCTAGGGGATCTATAATGTCTCATCATCAAAACAAACCCGTATGCATCATGTCATGCTCTAATAAATCAGCTTGAGAGGGTTGTGGGAGACGAGAGGGCGGCAGCAGGTGCACTGATCGGCCATGAGTGAGTGTTCGACCCGGTTTTTTAGGTCATTCTGTCTGCTCTGTTGTTCTTTTCCACATCATTTCACATTTCACTCACGTTCAACAAAAACGTCCACGGAGTTACATCAGAAACAAAGCACATTTAAGAACTCAGAAGGATCATTATAAACTCACTTTGGGCTTGTGGTCGAATTTTCAGGTGGGACGTCTGAGAATGCAGAACAGATGAATTAAGAGCAGCACTTGGCAGGCACACAAAGAGAGGGAAACGTTTCTGTTCCACAAGCTTCCCCCACACTGGAGCTCAATCATTAAACATACTGTGTGTCCATTAATGGAAAAACTCCATTTGCATTCATTTTACAGGCAGTGGGCTACTTTCAAACAATGCAGGCTTTGTGTTAAAAGATGATCCGCAACTGCTGTTTCACTTTTAACAATGTCTGAAACTCCAAGCTAATTAATTGCCATGGCTGACAAGAACAGCATGCAGTAACCTGACATTTAAAGTGACAGTACCACTACCAAACCTTTATTTTTTATTTTTTTTGGAAGACAAAATGAGAAATGTGAAGAAGTGATCGTTTCACTTTCATCACATGGCTACACTTTATATCAGGTGGCTTTAACTACTATGTATAAGGGCCATTCTACAAAATTGGTCCAAAAAGTCAGTTGGAAACGTCTTTTTCCACAAATTTTGTATGTATGCAAATTGTATAATATCCAAGGTACACAATTCTAGTAACTGTGCAGTTAATTCTCATGTTGTATTTTCAAAAAGGTTTGAAACATTTGTCCTCAACAGAAGGACAGAAGTGTTATATTGACCTATTAAGATTTTGCTTACATCTACATTGTAAATTTTTTAAATTTCAGAGGTAAGTCAATAATTACATTTTTAACAATATTTCAAGTGTTTATCACATTTGTTGTATTTTGAATCTAGCTTTTCTTTGTAAAAGGCAAAATGTTGATCACACTGATTTCAAACTTAAGGATTCATTAGTTTAAACATACACTGAACTAAAAACTCTCATAACATCTTAGTTGAAAATTCAGTATACTTTATTTTTCATAAAACATCCTGGTAGCGACAGTAATTCTTTGTTAGCGACCACATCACTTTACAGAATTTTAATCCAAAATACTAAAACACTACTAAAACATACTAAAATATAAACAATTGCATACACTGATAAAAATGATTTTGTGGTGAAGTAAATAACACAGAAAAACAAATGTAATTTTTACATTAAATAATTTAGTTCAGGCAAGAATAATAAAAAAAAAAAAAGAGTAAATTCAATTTTAGTACTCAATTGTCATGATTCCATAGTTCCCAATTGGGCACAAATAATTAATAAGGTTAATTTTTTTTTTTTTGTTGCTGTTTTTGAGATGTATTTACTCTGTTTAATGATTGTTGTTGTTGTTGTTAGGTTAAATAACTTGCTGTTCTGTAACATCTAGAGTTCATTTACTACTCAAAATGACCCATTCATACTGAAAAACTATTTACTGATTGTTACCGTCATTGTGTATTGTGTGCCAAGTATTGAGGTCTCTGTGTTAATCTGGTTTGTAACTACATTGTGTCAACATATAACCTTAGAAACAATAAGGAGACGTTTACTTGCTTGCGTATATGTTTGTAAGTGAACCTTTTAAGAATGCTTTTAATGGCATTTTTCAGTGCTATAATGTTTGAGTAAAGTTTACAAACCATGGCTGAGTGAATTGTACTTGAGGACTGCAAGGTAAACTTAAAAAAATTAAATAGAAATTCTAACTCTAACACGTTCAATTTATTTATTTCCTTTTTTCCTATTTATTTCCTAATTTTACTTAACTTAGTTAAGTAGATTTTGCTTAATTCCATACTTAAATTTTTACTTTAAAAATGTGCGTGGAAAAACTTGCAAAAAAAAAATGAAGTAAATTTTACTTTTTGTTTTTTTCAGTGTAACTGTACTAAAATTTTGTTTATTTCCAACAAATATGAGGACTATGTGTTCCCTTTTGTCACTACCAAAATGATGATGAAATGTTTTACTCATGACTGTTTCGATAGTGACAATTTTATAGGATAACACTAAAAAAAAAACAAAGATATTTTACAATTTTAGATATTTTTAAACCTAGCACAAAGATGCTAATCAGCACATGGTTAGCTATTGTAACACAGTTCTGAACAGTGGTACATATATATAAAAAACTAAATGTTAAGAAAATAACTCCATAAAAGCATATTTAATTGCACTAAAAAATAGTGACGTACCTTAAAGTTACACAGATTTCTGAACACATTTATCTCAAAATGATGAGGCCTATTTACTCACTCATGTAGCTATGAGAGAAATGGACACAGGAGTATTTCCTGATCATAAACGCAGGGGTGTAGTTAAAATCAGTCTCAGCCAATGAACTAAAACATGTTTCAGTAGCAACATGAAAAATGTGAGTAAAAAAAGTTTCCTAATTTACAAAGAAAATATGATTGTTTTTTTTTGTTTGTTTGTTTGAACTTCACTTTTTTAAAAGAACCAAAAAGATACTTTTAAAAACAACAATGGGAAAAAAAAAATACAAAAATTACTTCAATATCCTTTTCATACATTGAAATTTAGGGGTTATGGTTCAGGACAGCCACCTACCAATTAAAAGTACCCAATAAATGCTGATTTTATATATATATAAAGCTTACTAATGATTTAAATATTATTGTGGGTTTCAATAGATAATAAAAGGATCTTAGTAAGCATCTAAGTATTGAATACTTAAATGCTTTTTAAATGCGTTTTTTGGTTGTGGAACAGCAGATTGCACCAATTCTGTAGAATAGCCCATATAATACAAGTTGGTACATTAAAGTATATTAGAATTAACATTTGTAGTTACACTTCATCCAATCCTTATCCCAAAAATGTAACCCTTAATCCTAACCCTATGCTTAGTCCAAAAAGCAATCAATACCTCAAACCTGTGAGAATCTTTCACAACAATATGTAGTTACATAGCAAATTCGCAGTCTAGTATATATTTAATGTTAATAGATAGCTAAGGTCACTTAATATAAAGCAGGACCCATTGCATACATCCCTGTTTACCAAAAGCGAATGGTGACATAGCTGACGTGCAGCACAACATCTCCTTTTGTGTTCTTCAAAAGAAAGAAAGTCATGGAGGCTTGCAACAACATGAGGGTGAGTAAAGAATGACATAATCTTCTCTTTGAGTGAACTAGCCCTTTAACAATACACAAGAAGTCAACAAGGAGACAAACGAACACATAAAACGCTGTTTACAGAATACTCAGTGGTTTCGAAAAGAAAGCAGTTGCTAATAAACACACAAAAGACTTGAGGTTCATGCTAACCATCACAATGTATATAGATAAACGCTGCGAACTAGTTCTGTGACTTGCTTATTTGTTTTCAGTGCTGTGGAAGCATAAGAATAAAACTGGACAGGTCTTTGAACAAAAGCTTTGTATCTTTAGATTATCAAGGATGCGTTTACAGTGTTGACAGCTAATCAGCATCAACAGTTCAGTTCATCAAGACCGGTCTGTGGCTGACAGACCCCCTGAATTAAAGCCATCTACCAACAAACACGTTTGTTAAGGCAGGGCTTTGATTTTTTCACACTTCTAAACTGGTCAAGCGGAGATTTCGACACCAAAGCGTGTTGACATGAGCGATCAACACACAAACAATCACACACGTACCTCATCACTGATTCGGACGTATCCATTTAGCGTTGACACATCTAACGAGCAGGGCAAGCGGCTTGTCAGAAGCTTATATAAACATTGTTATCGGACAGCAGACCTTCGATCATGTCAGAGATTATGTAAAAGAAATGATAAAGAACTGTATAATCATAGGGGTGGTGCTCGTGGCTGTGTTTGCTGGTCATGCTCTCATTTCATAGGACAATAATCTGCTTCTCCTTCGCGGTGTTAACGGTGGATGAAGGATAGAGCTGAAGAGCCACTTATCGCCACCTGTCGAGTAGTATGAGGTATAATCTGTAGGTTCACTCACTGAAACGTTTTACACAATAAAGAAATTAATGTTATTTTAAAATTAGTTTTAAATCATATACACTCACATGAGTCATATCAGTAGAGTTTATTTAATTTTAATAATAAAAAATAAATAAGCAATTATGTGAGCACATATATGTAAACGTGTAAAATTCAAATCTGAAATAAATGAATGAATGAATAAATAACTTAAAAGAACACAATTCATTTTTTTTATAAAATCTATTCCTGAATTTATTCTGTTATATTTATTCCTTTATTTCTTGCTTTCTGTATTTAATGTTCATTATATTTATTAAATATTTATTTTATATACACTGTTTTTGAACAGTGAGATTTTTAATGTTTTTTAAAGAAGTCTCTTCTGCTCACCAAGCCTGCATTTATTTGATCCAAAGAACAGAAACGGTAACATTTTGAAATATTTGTGCTATTTTAAAATAACTGCTTTCTAATTAAATATATTATACAATGTAATTTATTCCTGTGATTTCAAAGCTGAATTTTGAATCACATGATCCTTCAGAAATCATTCTAATATTCTGTTTTTGTCCAAACAACATGTATTATTATTATTATTATTATTATGTTGAAAACATTTGTGTAGATTTTTAGGTTTCTTTGATGAATAGAATGTTCAAACAGCATGTATCTAGAAAATCTAGAAATCTTCTGTAACATTAATGTCTTTATCATCACGTTTGATCAATTTAAGGAATCCTTGCTAAATAAAAGTATAAAATTAGTAGAAAAATAAATATATATATTTTTAAATATTTTTTTAATTATTTATATATTATTTATTTCTTATTAATAAATAAATTATACTATATATACAGTATAAGTATAAAATTAGTAGGATTTTTTTTTTTTAAATATATTAAAATAGAAAGCAATTATTTTAAACAGTAAAAAATATTTAACAATATTCACGCTTTTGCTGTATCAAATAAATGCAGGCTTGGTGAGCAGAAGAGAATTCTTTAAAAAAAAAACATTTAAAAAAAATTTAGTGTAGTATTTAATTTATTTTTACATTTATTTTAGTCTACATTTGCAAACAATGTGCAATATTATTAGTTCAAAGCAATAAACAGTTTAAATGATCATGTTTATGTAAAATCAACCTAGTCTGCATTTTTATTTATGGGTCATTCAAAGAAATCTGTGCTTTTTGCATCCCTAAGAAATATTTATATATAAATTTAATATAACAGCAAATATATGTGCAATTAAAAAAAAAATGCTTTCATCAATATTACATAAAAAGTCTATTAAATATTATTTTAAATAATTGAAATAGCATTTATGCTGGTAAGGGTAAGGTTTTTGGCCTTTTACAGCAGGACTTTTAATTTGCCAAATGATATAAAAATCACATTTGCATATTGTTCTAATTATAGTCTCATTGTTAAGCAATGTTTTTGGCATAAGTATGCATTTTTTCTATGAAACATAAATCATTTTATTGGTGTCCCCTGATTTTATGTCAGCCCTGTTACCCCTTCTTACCAATTCTTGTCAAAGGAGTCTTCATTTCATGGATATTTTAAAAATATATATATATATTTACATTTTTTCATGTGGAAAAGGCACCGATTTCGTTGGATGACCCTTATATCTCACAACTCTGTGTAAAATACATCAGTCACTTTACATTACTCAAGCACAAAACAACATTTGGTCACAAATGTGATGTGTTCGGGGGAAAAAAAGTAACGCATTTGCGCCACCTAAAGGTGTAAATATATTTTGCGACCCAATATCATTTCAATTTCAGTCTACTGCGCGAAAAGTAGACTCTGAAGAAATATGAACTGAACCAATCTGGGTATTTTGATATTTAGAGAAATAGCATTGAATCTGTAATACGTTTGTCAAAGGAGTTGATGAAAGGCAGTGTCTTTCCCTTTAATTACAGGCGGTTTTATAGGCCTACATTTTAATTAGGGCACGTTTTTGATCACTCTTTGATTTCAGTACTATTTCAAGCAGCAGTCAAAACAGGTCATCCATTGACGACAGCGCGTCTGCTCCAGCTAGATAGCTTTCTTTGTGGACATTTTGACCTTTATGTAATGAGAACTTTAATGTTTACTACTGTATGACTCAAATCATCTTGTGCATTAAAACTGTTACACCCTTTAGTCTGTTTGCTTACCTTCTGTTAGGAAAACAAACTGAGAGACAGTGTGTGCAAGACCAGACCTTGATGCTGGGAATGAATATCTGTGACCTTTACACGTCTTGTTCAGCTCAAGTTCTCAAAGTGATCCATCTGCATCACATGAAAATGATTAAAGTAGCATAATCAATAAAAAAGGACAGCTTTGCTGTGATTTGCATCATTTATTTCACATACAGGTGTTTCGGGACCAATTGTCCCTCAGTACACTTCAAATAAAAAGACAACGACAAAAGAACATTTTTTTTTTTAAAACAAGCACAAATGACAGAACAAAACCCAACAACAAAATACAACTCAGGTGGACATAAACTGAGAAGTTCACTGTTAAACCCAAAGATGTTGCCAGTTTTTCTGCTGACCGACTTGTGCCTGGCATGCCCATGATTCATACAATAAACATTCAAGCCACAGGGCATATAGGAAACCTCTCTTATAAGCTAAGAAATGATTCTAAACTGATCATAAGGAAAAATACCAATTATAAAAGAGGGGATCATACCAGTTATGAAAACATGGAAGTCAAATGGACTCGGTAAGATAAAATAACACTGAAATAATATATCGAAGAACATCTATTTAGATTAAAAAAGCAACATTCACTACTTTGCAAACAACTTGTTTAGATACTCATCACACGGAAACCATTTTTAATCCATTTTCGAATGTACACAAGCAAACTGGGAGAGAAATAACTATGTTTGCAAACCCATCTTTCAGTTTTAGTAGCTAATCAAGGTTACTTCTTTAATATCAGCAGGCTTTAAGCCACGCTGCTGCGTTATCTGTGACCTTCCGTCTTTTTATTAATAGGTCGTGTCAGTAAACAACACTTTTATGCAGTAATATGGAACCTGAAATGTATATACATATGCAATCTGAGACCCCAGAACACTTGAATGTGTTTGGTCACTGAGCGGATGATGAGGATGAGGAGGTTATGAGGTGGACGAGGAATTAAGGGAGGATTGAGGAAGCTATTTAAAGCAACCGTCTGGAGTGATTCACTGATTATGTTTAATAAGCTTAGCATCATTGATTATTATACAATAAAATGCTCCAATCTACCTGCGTTTATTCTAAAATGTTACGTTTATTTGTCTATTTTTCCATCATTGCATATAGATTGAAAGCCTTGGTGCTGGATTTCACTGGGGCACAAATGAAATCATGTTTTTTCATTCTGTGTAACTGTTTTCAGAAGAACAAAGCATACTGGAAAATTTGAATGATTCATTTGCGTAGTTTATTTGAGCCATTTTTGCTTGCCTTCTCACATTCCTAAGTAAAAAAAAAACTAAAGAAAACAAAAGATATTTCAGCACAAGTATGATTTGCAGCATCCCGATGAAGCCCCATCGCAAGCATGCACCGTGGGACCTAGCATGCAGAGCAGCGCGACACGCGAGTCACTCCAGACGGCACCGGGCTCTCACTAACTTCCTCCACCGCCACAGATTTGCAGCATCTGAACTCTCCCGAGCTGTTACAGAGCTGTCTAGCAAAATGTTTCCTTCACCGACTTGCTTATTTAAAGAAAGAGACAGGGGAGAAAGATACTGGATAATGGTTTAAGATGTAACGCGTACAGGAATGTAAATGGAAAGGCCAAATGACTTTCATGGAATATTACCGTATGTGCGTATGCCACTTAACGGTATCACTTTTTTAATGAATGAATGACAACAAAAGGTGTGAGATGACATGGTATGCATGTGTTGCATGTTCACAGTATGTACAACTGAATGTGCATGCTCGTGTTGTAGGGGATTCATGGCTGTTTCCTGTGGGAGAATGGCAGGTCGGAGGTGAGAGGTCAGTGTCTAAGGGTCACAGTGAGCTAGAATGAGGTCAGACTCGGGGCAACTGCTTTTCAATGAATTCCTTCACAGCAGACATCTCCTGAAAAGCCAATCAGAGAGCAAGGTGTTAGAACTAGCACAAAAAATTATTTTATATATAAAAAATATTAATTATATATATTTTTTAAGTTTTACTGTAACTACCGTACTACTACAGCCCAGATAATATTTTGCATGATTTCAGTTCAGACCAAATGTATAATAGCAGTTCTCAAAAAAAAAAATTCAGAAAAAAGGCACAAAAGTTGTCAGTTTATTTTTTTTTAAAGAATCTAATACTTCTATTTAGCAAGTATTTGTGATAAACACATACACTGCTGTTTAAAAGTGTGGGATCAGTAAGATTTTTAAAGTTTCTTATGCTCAAAGTTCCATTTTAATTTGATCAAAAATGCAGAAAAAAGTAATATTACGAAATATCATTGGCAAGTACCACATAATAAGTGTCATATCCTAAAATGTTTTTAATATGACAGAAACTGCATCTAACATGATCACAATTTAATAAAAAATACATTGGATTGTAAGCAGTGATTTCATTTCCACTGTTATTCAAACAACGAATAAATTATATAGAGAAAGCGAGAAAAGAGCATCAACAAAGCTTTTTGAAACTCTGAATCAGTTAACAGGAATTCAAAGCGTGTATCGCGATTCATTTGAATCAGAACAGGAATTTAAAGCGCATATCGTGAATCATTCGATTCAGAACAGGAATTCAAAGCTTGTATCGCGAATCATTCGATTCAGAACATGAATTTCAAAGCGCGTATCACAAATCATTTGATTCAGAACAGGAATTCAAAGCGTGTGTCGTGAATCATTCGATTTAAAACAGGAATTCAAAACGTGTTTCACGATTCATTTGAATCAGAACAGGAATTTAAAGCGCATATCACAATCAATTTGAATCAGAACAGGAATTTAAAGCGCATATCGTGAATCATTCGATTCAGAACATGAATTTCAAAGCGTGTATCGCAAATCATTTGATTCAGAACAGGAATTCAAAGCGTGTGTCGTGAATCATTCGATTTAAAACAGGAATTCAAAACGTGTTTCACGATTCATTTGAATCAGAACAGGAATTCAAAGCTCGTATCGAGAATCATTTTTTTTTTAAATACTGTTCTTTTTAACGTTTTATTCAAAGAATCCTGAAAAAAAGTATCACAGGTTGCAAAAAAAAAAAAATTTAAGCAGCACAACTGTTTCCAACATTGATAATAAATCATCATATGAGAATGATTTCTGAAGGATCATGTGACACTGAAGACTGGAGTAATTATGCTGAAAATTCAGCTTTGCACCACAAGAATACATTTTATTTTAAAATATATTAAAACAGAAAACCACTATTTTAAATTACAATAATATTTCACAAAATTACATTTTTTTCTGTACTTTTAATCAATTAAACACAACCTTGATGAGCAGAAAAAAACATTTATCATGGTTTCCACAAAAACTTATATATTAGAATGATTTCTGAAGTATTATGTGACACTGAAGGCTGCTAAAAAACTAGCTTTGTCATCACAAGAATAAATTACATTTTAAATATATTAACAGAAACTTATTTTAAACTGTAATAATATTTCACAACATTAGTTTTTTGATCTTCTATTAAATGCAGCCTTTGTGAACGTCTTTCAAAAATGACAAAAAGCAGTGTAGTGATACACAATAAAAAAAGCTTCTAATCAAAAGGATTCTGTAGTTTGTCTGTGAAAGCCTGCATAGTGAATTTGAACATGGTTAAACGTGTTCAGTTTAGGTTTCTGTGAGCATAAAGTCTCACCTGAGGACAGGAGCTATGCATGAGACCCGGGTAGGTGCGGAAGGTGACATTCTGTGGAGAAACGATGGTCTTGAGTTTCTCTGCCGTCATGGCCCCGTATTGCACCGGGATCATGGGATCCATCTCGCCATGACACTGCAGAATGGGAGTATCCTTGTTTCCACTCCCACTTGCAGCCTAACGGATTAAAAAGCAGAGCCATATTGACAGACATGCTTATTTACATATATACATATTTATCCTCACACAAACTCCCCGCGGACACCTTGTACCTGTGGGAAACTCTTGTGAAGTGGAAGCCAACAGCTAAGTCCAACAACACCCGCTAGCTGCTGCTGAGAGGTCAGAGCGGTGTAGAGAGAAAGAGCTCCACCCTGAAAATCAAACAAACAAAAGAGGAATTGAAAAGCATCTGCGATGTCAGTTATAACGTGACAGTGCAAACTTTCAGGAAGGATGACACACCTGAGAGAAGCCACCGAGAATGATACGATTGGATGGTATACCATTCTTTACCTCGTGATCGATGATGGCCTTTACTGTTGAAGAAAAGGAGTGGTCTTTAGTGCCACATAATCAGATTTCAAGAAATAACAATATTCTCTGTCATAAAATTTGCCACATTGCTGACACAGACTAAGCCCATTTTTGGATGCCTGCTAGTCATGGGACAGCTGTAAATGCCCCAATGTGCATGCGTGTCCAAAAAACGAATTTTGCTCACTGTTCTCTGTTGCTCTCTTAATCCCTGCTTCATCCTCTGGTGATTCTGGGCTTAAGCCTATCAGATCAAACCTGAAAAGAAAAACAATACACAAGAATTAAGGGATCCAAGATCCAAGAGTCCAACAGTGAAAATGCTTTTATTTAGGATTTTATTAATACAATTTTTCTATATTATATTACATTATAGCATATCATATTATAGCATATTCTTTAGCATTTTATTACTACAATTTTTCCATATTATATTATTTTATATTATAGTATATTATTTAGCATTTTATTATTGCAATTTTTTCCATATTATATAGCCTTTTATTAATACAATTCTTCCATGTTATATTATAGCAGTAATAATATTATTTAGCATTTTAATAATAAAATTTTTCCATATTATATTATTTTATATTATAGTATATTATTTAGCATTTTATTATTGTAATAACATTTTTCCATATTATACTATAGCATATTGTAGCATATTATATTATAGTACATTACAGAATATGATATTATAGCACATTATATCATATTATGTAGCATTTTATTACTACAATTTTTCCACATTATATTATATTATAGTATATTATTTAGCATTTTATTATTAAAAATTATTAAAATAAAATCTGAATACTTCTTAATTTAACATCATACATTTTCTTTGTTTTTAATTTTTTTAAATCCTAAGAATTATTTTTTCTCAGGTTTAGATTATATTTTTTTAACCCCCACTACATTTTTTTTTTAATATACCAGATTTTTAATGTCATCCAGAGCAGAGGAAACTTACCATGAGGGCATAGTCATCTTCATGTTGAGTGTAACGGGGATTCGAGGTCTAGAGTCAGAAAGTACAATAAACGAATTGTCAATTAATTAGGAAGAAAATCAAGTGAAACTAACATTTTTGTACTGCATAACAATCAACACATCAAAAAAAAATGCAATTGCAAATCATCGCTTTCACTTACGCATGTGGGCAGATGTACTTGATGTATGGCAGCCGGATACCCGTCATGGCATCAGCCCAGCCGTGTCTATAATAAGCAACACGACAGGGTTATTTCTACACCAGGCCGGGGGTATTAAAAGATCCCGCAACAGACAGGTATCAAACAGAACTTACCCTGAGTCGCCCAAGCCATGAAGGAAAATCACCTGCAAAATGAACAACATATGATGTGAAACTTATCTCTGCAAAGCCCTAAAGAGGCCAGGTTTCCTGTTTGATGCAGACTCTCGCTTATTTATATCAAGATACGATCTCAATAGCTTGAGCTTTCTATGAATCTGTTCACCCTTTTCTTTATATAAAATGAAGGCAGATTTGAACTGTAAATTAGAATCTAAAAAACAAATAAATACATTTTCTGTCATTACTTACTCGCCCTCATGTCATTCCCAACTAAAAACCCTTTAGTTAATCTTTGAAACACAAATTAAGATAGATTTAATGACTCCGTAGAGGTATGTCTCTCTTTTAAAGTGCAGGTAAAGGTAAACAAAACTTCAAATATCCATAAAAGTCCTGGAAAGAGATACAATTGCTTTTTAAGATGAACAGATCTAATCTGTGACCCTGGATCACAAAACCAGTATTTGCAGCAACAGCCAAAAACGCATTGTATGGGTCAAAATTATGTTTTATTAATGTTCTAATGTTTCCGTGAAGATATTTAGTAAATTTCCTACCCGTAAATATATCAAAACGTAATTTTTGATTAGTAATATGCATTGCTAAGAACTTCATTTGGACAACATTAATGGCGATATTTTGCTTTTGTTTTGCACCCTCAGATTTTAGATTTTCAAATAGTTGTATCATATCATAACAAATCATACATCAATGGAAAGCTTATTTAGCAGCTTTCAGATGATGTATAAATCACATTTAGGCTTTCATTCGCATATAAACGCATACGTAAAGCACATTACATGCGTGTCATGCGCTAGAACAAACCTCATCGGTTTATACGCAGCACATTTGAGCTTCGGTATTTGCCACATCTGATGTGAATAATTTTGCCATGCCTTTATGACCTTTCTGATATCTTGGTCACCTAGGCTTTCAATGGAGGGACAGAAACCTTTCAGAGTTGTATGGGTTGTTTGGAACAACATAAGGGTGAGTAAATGACTAAAATGAGTAACTGTTTCTTTAAGAAAACTTAAAATAACCGATTTGGTTTATTTGAAGCCTGGCCTGTGTGATCCTAATGAATAACTTGGACAACTTGTAGATTGTAGTTAATGATTGGACTGGTCTCTCACCACTGCCGTTTCCTTCTCCGTCCCAGGCAGTGTCACGGCTTCTGAGAGCAGGGGTACAGACATGTTGTTGCCACACATACAATGTGAGGAGTGCTTTTAGGAAAATACAAAAAAACAAAAACAAATCGTTCAAATGCAATCAGTACAACATGTTTACGCAAAATACAAAGGCCCAGGCAATAAGTAATGGATAAATGGTTATTAAAGATACGAACCAGACGATTTTAGAAAGAAACGATCAGCAGGCTGCAGAATGATTAACAAAAGTTTAATTACTAGTGTTACAATGTATGCCCATCTAAAGCTAAAAGTGCTCTACTGCACCTGCAGAGCATCTAGACGCGAGCAAGAAAAAGCACGCTGAAAGGTAAATGTAAAAATTACAGGGTGATTTCACCTACTGGCTGAGAGCTGACGCTTATGTTAATCATACAGACAGAGGTTCATTTTCTCCTGGTGGCAAGTTTGTACTTGCAAGACATCTGCTTAATATGAGTTCTCAGAAAACTGTTTCTAATGAAGCCTAAATGAAAACCACGGGTCCCTGTTTTCCTGGGATCACATGACAGCACCGAGAAATCAAATCTTGACAGCTGCAGGAGGCAAAACACTCCAGTTTAATGGTTTTTAGTCGTCTTTGAATGGCCTGGGTGAACGTATCACAAGTTTAAGCCCGGAGTGTTTCAACACTTGAATGAACTCCATGTGCCAGTCTTGGTTTAAAGAGTCAGTCTGGCTTTCTGGACGTCAATCAAATCATCTACTACTGATATCTCCATTATTTACCAGAAAAATACACTTTTTATGCACCATTTGATTACTCAGCGACTTAATAAATACACATTAATAACTCTATTGATCATCCCTAATGCGTCAGTGCGATAATCCTCGTGAATCCCGCTATGAATACCACGATCATATATTCAAAAAGAATAGGAAGAAAGGGATGGGCAGCGAAAACAATAGAGAAATGGGCGAAGCTAATCTCATTTTTTCCCCAACCTGGCGGATTCAAGAACAGTGTACGTGTATAAATAAAGCCGCTAGGTCGTTTCATTAATACTCGAGCGACATGATCGCAGTTAGGCAGCTTAATCCTGTTTCGCCTGTATGATTGTCACAATGAATCCACAGCCTCATAGATGGAGCTATCTGGCTCTCTCTACCCCCGCAAATAATCCCACTATTACGCTACCAAACGACAAGCTTGCGCCTTTAGAGCTAGCGATAAAGCCAAGGTCAGGTGGTAGAGTAAAATTTAGGGTTCGGGAAGGAAAAAAAGCAGATATAAAGAGCGGCCCACTGCTACAAATTTATTGACTCACCGCTTGCTATCCCAGGTCACAACGGAACTTCCGCTCCTTCTGCCGGAGAGGGGCGGAGTCACGGCGCCATGACGTCACTGCGTTTGCTCAACCGCGTGAGCTTGAATGTTGCAAGTGTTCAGTAAATGCGCTAAAAATGGCTCTAAACATTTTGAGGTAGTATTCTGAAAACAGTACTTTATTTTTACGCGTTGTAAGGCTACAATATTATCCACGATATTAATTATCTGAATTTGTATACAATCACAATAAAAGTTGATTTTAAGACTTGCGTAAAATAGTTTTCAGTAAAATCAACATTTTTGTCGCTTTGTTATGTTTTTTAAATCTATTAAACATACCACAACAGACCGCATTTTTTTAAATATTTAAATAGTCTATTATTTACTTGCGTCTTAACTTATAAGTGGTTTGTTGTATTACAGCAAAACATTATTATGCTACAATGAAGATCAATGGATTTGTAGTGATGGATGCTCAAAATGGTTATTTATATTAACATTTTTTTTTAAGTCTCTTATGCTCACCAAGCATGCAGTTATTTGATTAAAAGTACAGCAAAAACAGTTATATTTTAAAACTATTTATTCTTGTGATCAAAGTTAAATTTTTAGCATCATTACTCCAGTCTTCAGTGTCACAAGATCCTTCAGAAATCATTCTAATATGCTGCTTTGCTGTTTTTTATTATCTATATTTAAAACAGTTGAGTACATTTTTTATTTTTTTCAGGATTCTTTGATGAATAAAAAGATCCAAAGATCAGCATTTATCTGAAATAAAATACTTTGGTAGCATTATACACTATACAGTTCAAAATCTTTAGTATAATCAGTATTATTATTATTATTATTATTTTGGAAGAGTTATAGAGATTAAAACTTTTATTCATCAAGAATGTTTCAAATTGATCAAAAGTGATGATAAAAAAAAATAGATTTCTATTTCAGAAAAATGCTGTTCTTCTGAACTTTCTATTCATCAAAAAATCCTGAAAAAAAAAAAAAAAAAAACTCAGCTGTTTTCAACATAATAGTAATAATAATAAATGTTTTTTGAGCAGCAAATCAGAATATTAGACCAGTACTGATGCTAAAAATACAGCTTTGAAATCACAGGAATAAATTACATTTTAAAATATATTCAAATAGAAAACAGTAATTTTAAATAGTACAAATATTTTTCTTTAAAAAAATTACTGTTTTTGCTGTACTTTGGATCAAATAAATGCAGGCTTGGTGAGCAGAAGAGACTTCTTTATATAAAACAAAAAACAAAATATTAACATTAAAAATCTTACTGTTCAAAAACTTGCTAGTGTATGTGAACATGAACTGAAATATCTAGCACATTCACCAATAATGAATTAATAGCAGATTGTTATAAAATACATAATTTGAAATACCAAAAATGAAAGTTAACCAGGAAACTTTCTTTTTACATAAACTACATGAATCCATCAATGTTATACACTTTGAGGACTCCATTAAAACATTTTCTGGTGTTTTTTAATGTCAGATTTGACACAAGGTAATACTGCAAAACAATATTAAATGGATGAATAAGACACTGTAAAGCTCAAAACAAGAATAATTTCCACTAGATGGCATTCTTTAGAGATGGTTTTTTTGTTAAGCAAGGCTTCTGGCACAGCTCATCTGTTCTGTTAGCTGAAGGATGCACTGTTTATTTGACATAAGCATACATTGAAGTAATTATGCTTATATAGCCTAAGGTTTATTGGCACATTAGCAGAATTGCAGATGAACAAACCCTTGTGAAGAAATCCCTGTTGAACACATCAAAGAACGCACAGGCTCTCTCAGTTCATCATCCCACCCTTATCAAAACTCATGCACACTTTTATAGTTTCACACAGCACACGTGAGATTCTCTCTTCTCCATTTGTCATGATATGAACTGCGTCTGGGGTGTAATGGTCTCCACTTTGTGATCTGCTGGGTTGGCTGCGGCTTCATAGTTGCAGATTGTGACCTCATGCCTACGAGCCTGAAAGAAAGATGAAAGATGAAGGTGACTGCAAAAATGCAGAAGATGGATTTCTTTACCTTATTTCTCTTTCCAACGACAGATCTCACCAGTTATTAAAAATGATGATGGAAGTGTTGTTGGTATAACAAGATATATGTGGCCCTGAACCACAAAACCAAGTAGGTAGCACAGGTATATTTGTAGCAATAGCCAACAATACATTGTATGGGTCAAAATAAAAAAAATGTATGCCAAAAAACATTAGGATATTAAGTAAAGATCATGTTCCATGAAGACATTTTGTAAATTTCCTACCACAATTATATCAAAACGTAATTTTTGATTAGTAATATGCATTGCTAACTTTTAAAGGCATTTTCTCAATATTTGCACCCTCAGATTGCACATTGTCAAATAGCTGTATCTCTGCCAACTATTGTCCTGTCATAACAATGGAAAGGTCACATATGTTTTATACAATACTGACCTCTGTGTACTCTCCTCGCAGACCAATGTAATACACACGAGTGGATTCTGTCCCAAAGTTTCGAGATATGTGGATTGATAAGTGCTGCACATTGGAGAATCTCGCAATCCTACATAAAATGTTGTGGGGTGGTCAACATAGATTTATAGTGTCCAACATACAGGATGTCCTATTAATGTGCTTGTTAACATTCTTAAAATTGCTTACTTGGTTGGATACTCAAGCTCAGCAAGCGGATCCCTGTTTAGACGAAACGCTTGCTCTGGCTCTCTGCTTGTATCATCAAATGACATTTGGGGGATGTTCTTGTACCTGCTCAAAAAGTACTCAGTTGCAACACTGATTCATGCAAACTGTCACAGCATTATGCATATGTAAAACAAGCTTCGTCATTTTTCTCTTTTGTTCCGATGAAGAAACAAACTCATCTACATCTTGAATGGCCTGAACTATTTCTTTAAAGGAAATTTTAAGTTATATAGATGTGTAATCACTTTATTTTTATTTAAAGGGTCAGTTCACCCAAAAATGTAAATTCTGTCATTAATTACTCACCCTCATGTCGTTCCAAACCCCTAAGACCTTTGTTCATCTTTAGAACACAAATGTGACCCTGTACCACAAAATCAGTCATAAGTCACTGGAATTTATTTGTAGCAATAGCAAAAAATACATTGTATGGGTCAAAATTATAGGTTTTTCTTTTATGTCAAAAATGATTAGGACATGAAGTAAAGATCATGTTCCATGAAAATATTTTGTAAATTTCCTACTGTAAATGTATCTATTTTTTTAGAAGTAATATGCATTACTTGAACTACATTTGGACTTTCTCAATATTTTTATTTTTTTTGCACCCTCAGATTCCAGATTTTCAAATAGTTGTATCTCAGCCAAATATTATCCCATCATAACAAACCATACATCAATGGAAAGCATATTTACTCAGGTTTCATCAGTCTCAATTTTCAAAAATGGACCCTTATTACTGGTTTTGTGGTCCAGGGTCACAAATAAAGATATTTTTGATTAAATTGGAGAGCTTTCTGACCCTGCACAAACAGCAAAGCAACTACCACGTTTAACGCACAAAAAGGTAGTAAAGACATTTTTAACAGTGTTGTGGAAAGTTGCTTTTAAAAGTAATACATTACAATTGTGTTACTCCCCAAAAAGTAACCAATTACGTTACTTGGCTTCTTTTTATGAAAAGTAATGCGTTGTTACTTTTGCATTACTTTTTAAATCTGGGCAAGTCTTGCTTGTTTGTTTTTAATATAAAAAGTTATATTTTTGGCAAAAATGAAAGCCCTTTCACACCAAAGGTGAAATGAATAAACCTGTGTTCTTACATTAGAACACAGGAAAAGAAAGTTTAACACTCTTCAGCAATTAAAAAAAATAACAAATAAACAATGTTAGTGTATCTAAATTAATTTTAGCTTTTTGAAGGTCAGCAGCAAAGACATTTTTTTTTATAAAATAAAATAGGATTAAATACAGAGAGATGGGGAAAACAACAGAACTGGTGTTACTTATTTGAAAAAGTAACTTTGATAATGAATTACTTCACTAGTTACTTGAAAAAAAGTGCTCTGATTTCGTTACTTGTAATGCTTTACCCGCTAACACTGATCATTAAAATAGTCAATGTGACATCAGTGGTTCAACTGTAATTTTATGAAGCTACCAGAATACTTTTTGTACACAATAAACACACAAAAAACCTCTTTATTCAACAATTTCTTCTCTTCCGCGTCAGTCATCCTCTCTACTGAAATCTTCAGACATGTTTACATCTTACGTACAATGTGCGTCTTCCTTTGCTTGTAAACAAGGTGCAGTGCATCCAGAATTACGGTTGAACCACTGATGTCACATGGACTATTTTAACAATGTCCTTATTACCTTTCTGGGCCTTGAACGTGTCAGTTGCGTTGCTGTGTATGCAGGGTCAGAAAGCCTTTCGGATTTAATCAAAAATATCTTAATTTGTGTTCTGAAGATGAATGGAAGTCTTACGGGTTTGGAACAAAATGAGGATGAGTAATTAATCACAGAATTTTCATTTTTGGGTGAACTAACATTTTAAATCTCTTAAACAATTGTCCAAAAATATTTAGCCTTTTACACATAATGTTCTCTTTAATACCCGTTTACAGTTGCAACACTTATTCATATAAACTATTATTGTATTATCCTTATGTGACACAGCAAGAAGTCTTGTTTTTTTCAGTGAGTGCAAACTCACAGTCTTATTTCAGCAGGGTGTGACTCATCATCTTCTCCAGAAATAATGATCCCTTTCAGCTTCACGCTACCTGTAAACCTGCAGATTTAACCAAATGCACCAACTATATCCATTTCTGTATCCAAAGCTTTTAGCATTTATGCAATTTGTTCAAAAATTATACTAAACAGAAGACAATAAGGAACAAAAGAGAAACTGAGAATAGATGCAGCTTGCAAATCCTACGGTATATTGAACAGAAGCTCCTCGTCAGCATCGCTTTCAACAGACTGAAAATAAAACAGGAGACACATTAGAACAAACAAAACAGCAATCTGACAGTCGAGCAATAGGTTTATTTAAATTCTCAACAGACCATCGACTTTTACTTGGAATAGCTTTTATAGAGTTAAATAAACATGCATATATGCGATTAACCCTCTGGTTGTGTTCGGATCCCAGTCACAATCGTGGTGTTCCCGTTCAAAAATGACTGGACTCCAAACAACTGCTTACAGATCTTACATTATGCTATCTTATCACCAAATATTGGATTCATTCTTTTTGTCAACTTGTGTTCTTTCATTTAAGACTTGTTTTGTGTTTCTATTTGCATCCGATTAATTGTAGGCCTCATTTATCTGAAAGTAGGCACCTCATTTTTTGAGTTAAAAAAAAGCATTTTTTATGAATAATTTTCACAATTTGAGATAGAAAAATGTTTAAAAAATTGCACTGTTTATCACACTAGTGTACTTTAAATGTTTAATCAGGAAGTTTGCTTTTAAATCTATTTATTTTGTACAAAATTGCAGAAAGTCACACTTGTGGTGTTCCCGGTCAAAAATGACCGGAGTCCAAACAATTGCTTATAAATCTCTCATTATGCTATCTTATCACCAAATATTGGATTCATTCTTGTTGTCAACTTGTTTTCTGTCATTTAGCACTAGTATTGTTTTTCTATTTGCATCCAATTAATTGTAGGCCTCATTTATCTGAAAGTAGGCACCTCATTTTTTGAGTAAAAAAATCATGAATCATTTTTACAATTTGAGATAAAAAATGCTAAAAAAAAAAAAATTGCACTGTTTATCACACTAGTGTGTTTTCATCAGAATCAGAATCAGAATCAGAAAGAGCTTTATTGCCAAGTATGCTTGCGCATACAAGGAATTTGTTTTTGTGACATTAGCTTCCAGGGTACATAGACAACAACACAGACAATAAAAAAAAAAAAAATTAAATAAATAAATAAAATAAAATAAAATAAATAAAGGTAATAGAGTAATTCATGTTTCCAATGCGATAATGTTAACTAGTATTTTCGGGAAAAACACATCAATTTTCGGTCAATTTACACAACCAGTGGGTTAAGTATATACAGAAGTGTCTTAATTTGCAGTTTGCCTCTGTTCTGCAGAACAATTCAACGTCAATCACACCTCCTGCATGACTAAGCAAGGTTAGTTAATTAATACCTTCGTCCTGTCAGTGCGTTGATCCCAAGGCTTGAACACCAGTTTACCGTCTCCGTCTCGGCTCTCGTTCAAGCATTGAAGCTTCTCGATATCAATGCGTCTGTACAGTTCATATTCCACTCCTCGCTCTGCTGGCTCGTGCTCGCATTCACAGCAACCGTGACTGTGACCACCGCCGTGGCCGTGACCGTGTCCAGACATGGCGTGGAACTTGCAAGTACGGGACCGAAAAAGTGCTAAAACACCCACAACTAAGCTTACAGGAGAGGCGTGTACAACAGCTCAAACGGCTTCTGTCTCTGTGACATATGCTAAAACCATCGGACAGTAACACAGGTGGTAGAAGTGGGGAAAGTAGACAACACGCCAATACGAAACGTAGAACGTGATTGGACCACAGGAAACAGGGGAACCAATGAGAAGCAGAGTTTGGAGTCGCGTTCTTGTGACGCATTAACGTCCCATTGGTCGCTCCGCGTCATCGTAAATAAAGTGGAAAGAGAACAGGCTGTGGCAGTAAATTAGTGATTATGGCATAATTTACTCCATTTAATTTTGTTCTAAAAACTGTACCGTTATCTTTTTCCTGTTTAGATGTTGGCACAATAACAGTCACCTTTTAATTGTCTTTTGTGGTGGGTCATTCTATAATTAAAGTGTACACTTAGCATTTGACAATGTGAAGAAAAGTTTTCCATTATCCCAAAAACCCAAACATGACCTTATATAGCTGCTTTGAAACTATATTATACGAAGTGCTTTATTAATAAAGGTGATCTGTAGGAATATGTGCATAAAATACCATCTATGTTTGCCTTTACTGGGTAACATAGTTGAAAGTACCTTAGTTGACATTTTTAGGGTTTTGGGCCTAAGAACTACTGAGCATATGCTATGTTTAGAAATATATCTTCATAAACAAAACATACGTTTTAGTTCAATTGTCTTGTTAAAATGTAAAATTGCAGCAGCAATACTTGGCTGTTGACAGAATTAATCTACAGGTTTGCTAGTTTAACCAATATAAGGGGAAAACATCTAGTGTTACATCCATGTGCTTCTAGAGGAAATATCATCATACTGTGCAAATTATGTGAGAATTGGACAAACCATTCCTTTTTGAAGGGGGTTTTTCTACTGGGTAACTTAACTTGACAATGGTTTTTCGGACACAAATAAAACAAGCTATATCAAAATAAACACACTGTTTTTAAAGCGCACACCCAAATGTTTTGATAACCTAATTTAACTAAAGACAAAACTATGAAAGTAATTTACATTTGAGGTCATTTTCATGCTTAAATGCACAGTAGAATGAGCAACTTTATAAAATCGGATAGCTGAATACCGGGGGTTTATGCGATATAAATTTTTTAACAAAAGATATGGCTTTTTCAACATATAGTATAGAATATGTTACTGTACGATAAATAGAAATTATATTGATGAAAATATATTAAAAATATACTTCACGGACATCAGATGTACCCACAATTTAAGAATGACCTAAATAATTTCCATTTTAGGGGATAGTGAAAATTAAAACTTTCATTTCATTACTAAATAATAACAGCCCAATTCAGTAAAAACTTTAAATTCCCATAAATAAATAAATAAATAAATAACTATGAACATGGTGAGAGCAACACATGGATTTTATTAAAAATGTCCATAGAACACTTCATAAAATCTATTAAAACGAATTGATCTTTCATTCAAGGCGAGGTCCGGGACTGCCAGGTCCAAGATTTGAAATAAATATGATGGTGTGGAAGTGTACAGTCCTTGAACTTTTTACATCTCATCTCATTCTCCCTCTCACTTTACAATAAAATCATTTACTTAGTCCCATGAAAATGCCATGATTACTGTAAGCAATTAAACATGTAACAGAGAGTCTGGGGTTTGGTGTCACAAGGTAATCTGTAGTGTACCACTTGTTTTCGGGTTTTTGTAAAAAGCTTACAACATGCTATGACAACTAAGTGTGGATGGTTGTTGATGTAGATTTTTTTTTGTGTGTGTGTGTGTGTGTGTGTGTGTGTGAGATTGCGTCCAGTGAGCTGTACTGATAATATTAAAAAGCATAAAAAGATAAGAGGGGAGAGGGCATTGCACATTTCCTATGAAGCATTACAGCAAAAAAAAAAAAAAAAAAAAAAAAAAGAAAGAAAAAGCTCTCCTCTTCCAGTCGTACTCTCTTCTATCACACAAACAAAGACTTTTTTTTCCCTTTACCGCCGGGAAAATCTGTTCTTGAATGCTTTGATAGTCTTAGCCATCATCGGAGCAACTTCTGAAAAGCAAACAGCAGAAAAGTAGTAAAAAAAAAAAAAAAAAAAAAAAACACTCAATCAGTTCAAGCAATTAAATAAAGATTTGAATATGTTCTTATCAACATTATTAGATGAATATATGGGCCATTCTACAGAATTGGCGCAAACTGCTGACTCACCACTAAAAAAAAACACATTTAAGGTGTTTACTAAGATCATTTTATTATCTATTGAAACCCACACTAAAATGTAAAACATCAGTAAGCTTAATATATATATAAAAATCAGCATTTAGTGGACACTTGCAATTGGGAGGTGGCTTAAAAGTTAAAAAAATATATTTATTTTATATTTTCTTTGTAAATTATGAAACATTATTAAAAAAAATAAATAAATCACGTCACCGTTTATGTTTTAGTCCACTGACTGAGACCAATTTTAACTACACCCCTAAATTTATGATCAAAAAATACTTGTGTCATTCTTTCTCATAGCTACATGGTCATCATTTTGAGGTAAAGGCGTTCTAAAGTATGAAAAATCTGTGTGTAACTTTAAAGAATGTCACTAACAAACACCATTTTTCTCTAATTAAAACACTTTTTTGGGAGTCTAAAATCATCACTACCAAAACAAAAGGGAAAACATAATCCTTTATTTAGGGGAAATAAATTTATGCACATTTTTTGTATTTTAGTATGTTTAAGTAGTGTTCTGTAATGTGATGTGGTCGCTACCAAAACATGCCATGTTTTGTCAAAAATGCAGCATACTGAATTATCAACTAAGATGTTACGATAGTGTTTGGTTCTAATGAATCCTTAAGTTTGAAATCAGTATAAACAAGAAAAACTGGATTCAAAATACAACAAATCTCATAAATCACACTTGAAATATTGTTAAAATTGTAATTGTTATTGATTTACCGATGAACATATTTTAATAAAATAGAGAAACATATTTACTATCTATACTCAAGCAAAACCTTAATAGATCAATATAATACTTTAAAATAAATTATATATATTACTATGTTTCGTAGCAACAAATTTGGTGAGAGGACAAATATTTAAAAACTTTCTGAAAATAAAATATGAGTATTAACAGCACAATTACTAGAAATTAATGCTTTGGATTTTATACATTTTGTGGAAAAATTAATTTTTTCAAGACGTTTCCAACTCTGACTTTGAACCAATTCTGTAGAATGGCCCATATGGATATACAATACAAGAAGTAAGTTGTAAACAGACATGTAACAGCAACAACACTTTTTCTCTTAAGACTCACTTTTGACCTGCGGCTTGTCTCTGGCACTGTGTCCAGCAGCACTGCTGGGAGCAGAGGAGCGTGAGGAGGACTCAGGGGGGCTACTAAAAGAGGACTCACCGCCATCACTGGATCTGATAAGAGAGCTGTAGTTTGTTGCTGGTCTGATCCTGTGTATGAAGAATTAGTATAATATTTAAGCTCCAAAAAAGTAAAGAAAATCCACCTCCAGCTAGATTTGTTTTTTGTGAAAGAAAGCAGATTGTCAGCAGATACATCACGATAAACAGTCATCTACGACTAATGACACCTTTGTGACCAATGCAGCATTCACTTACTTGGTAGATGGAGGAGCAGCACTTGTACTGGTAGAACCATTTTTAGTTCCAAACTTCTCCTGTCTGCGGCGGACATCTCGTGGAGGCTTAGCAACAGAGTTGACATATGCCATTTTAACCTGCCGCCCTGTTAAAAGTGACCAATATAGTGAAAACACTGGAGTTATCATCGTGAACAAAAACAGTACAACGTTTTTACTGCACTCACTGAGATACAATGTGCATTTTCTATGAAAAGATCTAAGCAAGAAGTACTGTTTACAGCCTAAATGTACCTTTAGGTTTGTTTGCATGGGCAGAGGAGATGTTCTCAGTGAGCTTGCGCAGGCGCTCTTCCCTTTCTTCATGGAGCCGGAGATACAGCTCCCTCCAGGATTCATACTCTTGTCGAGGTACATGTTTAAAATCCCGCTGACAGTGTTTCATCCACAGATCATCTGAATCTTCTGTGAAATACTGAGGAGAGATGCTTGAAATTAAAATATAGTCTAAAAATGAGTCCTAAATCACCATGCTAAGTGCTAATGGGAAAACCTAATGTGCAGCGTTGATTTTGAAATAAGAATGTAAACTAACGTTCAAAAGTTTGGGGTCTGTAAAATGAAAACATACATTTTTTTTCTGGATTCTTTAATGAATAGAAAGCTCAAAAAATAGCATTTATTAGAAATAAAAAATCTTTTGTAATGTCTTTACTGTCACTTTTAGATCTTTGCTGAATCAAAAGATGCTGCACATTCACACTTAGTTTCAAAATCAGTTTGAATAGAATACATAAGAAAAACACAGGCAGTTTAGTAAAAGAACCAGATCAGGATCAATCTGCACGTGACTGTTGACACACATACTGGATTACACTGCTCAATCCGGAAAAGCTGCTCAGGAGTGCATCTCTCCAGAACCGGTTCCAGAATCTCGAACGGCACTCCACCCACTTCATCAATTGCTAAGAAAATACAAGAATTACCAGTAAAAAGGTGATTCATTTCAGGTCAATTTGTGGTTAACACTTCAGCCAGGCTGAAACATCATGGCATCATTTACAGATGCGATTTGAACATTTTAAAGGATTAGTTCACTTCCAAAATAAAAATGTTTAATTAAAAACATCCAAGATGTTCATGTCTTTCATACTTCAGCCAAAAAGAAATGAAGGTTTTTAAGGAACATTCCAGGATTTTTCTCCTTATAGAACTGCAGTTTTAATGCAGATTCAAATGGCTCTACACAATCCTAGCTGAGGAATAAGGGTCTTATCTAGCAAAACGAAAAAAAAAATACAAAAATCTAATTTACATTTGCAATTAGGGCTGGGCAAAAAAAATGATTTCCCGATTAATAGTTTTTTTTTAAATGACGTTGATTCAATATCGATTCTCAAAAGCCAAGAATCGATCTTTTCCTGTATTTTTTTCAGCAAACATTTAAAACATAATCTGAGTAATGTGAATCTTATCATTGGTCTTCTCCACTAGATGTCACCCCCTTATTTACTTATATGCATGATTTGCAATGCTGGTGAAATGCTATAGTAATACTAGTAATCAAGCGTAAAGGCGCCATGATTTCCACAACGAGTGAATGAATGAAGGAATGAATGAATGAATGTTGGATGGCGAGACGCACTGCTTTGTTTACTACACATCATAAAGAGCGGACAACGTTTGTGGTGTTTTCAGCTTCTGCTGTCTCTCTATATGACGATATGAACACACAATATCATCTCCAGCTGCTCTGAGTGTCACCTCATTAGCATTTTAGTTTAATTTGAGAAAACTACCATTGTATCACATTCACAGCAGCTGCAAGTTCTTCATGGCAACTCGTCGAAATAAAAGTTTAGTTTAACATTAAACTGTGTCAAAAAAAAATATTACTCTTTAGCAGTCTTAAGACTTAATGCAACAACAATGCTAGTACTACTACCAATAATAAATCTTTATTTTTAAATAAGTGATCACATTTGTTTTCTTTTACTGTAAACCTCTATTGTGCAGCACTTTGTTTGTCAAAAAGTACAAGGGTTTAATTTTCATTTGATCAGGATGAATTAAGATGTACATTTTATAGGGCCATATTATTGTTTTGAAAAAGGACCCTATACAAAACAAAAAAGAATAGGTTTAAAATATAAGCCTGCGGCTCTTAATTTCTGATGTTAACTGTTTTTTTTTTTTTTTAAGAAATATCAATAGCATTTGTATTAAAACTATATTCACTGAATGCAATTTAAAAAAAACAAGAATCAAATCAAAAGCTTGTGAATCTAAATCGAATCGGGACATCTGAATAGATACCCAGCCTTTGACTTTCTTTGCATGTTCACATTGTAAACAACCTTTCCAATATGACTATGTAATGTGCAAACTCGTGGGCATAGAGCTAGTGCAAGACGAGAATTTGTGGTTAAAAAGTATACAAATCCTTATTTTTTTTAGAAAATGACAGATCGTTTTGCTGGATAAGACCCTTAGTCCTCGAGCTGGGATCGTGTAGAGCCCTTTGAAACCGCACTGAAACTGCAATTTGTACGTTCAACCCACTGGCCACCATTGAAGTCCTGGAATGTTTTCCTCAAAAACCTTAATTTCTTTTTGACTAAAGAAAGACATGAACATCTTGGATGACACGGAGGGTGAGTAAATTATCTTGAAATTCTAATTCAAAAGTGAACTAACCCTTTAAAGTGCTGTCACTGTCACCACATTTTTCACACAAGCAATCTGTGACTCTTTGATTATGCAGGGTTAAACACTATACTAAAATGTGTAATCAATCTGTTATAACAAATGATCAGAGAATAAGAAAACTCACAATCTATATTGTTCTGCAGGACTCTGATGCACTGTTCATACAGAGACATCATTTTCGGCAAATATGCGGTCTTGGACCCAGAGTACACCACCATTTTAGAGTTCAGACGCCGCCCTGCGTAGCCTCCATCCTCATCTTCCTCATATGAAAGTGGGACTGGAAAAGAAAAACAAGATGCTGTGAGTTCATGCAGACAGAATCATTCAGATTTATATACTTATTTAGTTTTTTGTTAGGCAAAAGTCTAATTTAAAGTGTTATACAACAGATATGGATACCTTTGCGTCTTTGGGGGGACAGTGGTGTGAGATCGATGGAGGGCAGTGGTCTGTAGTTGGGCTGGATGGCTGGCAAAGGGATATCAGGCAGTGTGGGAACCACATCCACTACCTGGAAAGAGAAATAATGATTAAAAATTTTTGGACACATAGACAAAAGCTGATTTCCCATCTCATCGCCTCACCTTCCTACGCTTCTCTGGAACAGCCATGGTCATTGAGGAAGAGGATGGCTTTGAGTGTTTACTACTGGTCCCATTGGCTTTACCAGATTTGGAGGAAACAGAAG
The DNA here is from genome assembly GCA_033026305.1 of Cirrhinus molitorella. Classification (NCBI taxonomy): domain Eukaryota; kingdom Metazoa; phylum Chordata; class Actinopteri; order Cypriniformes; family Cyprinidae; genus Cirrhinus; species Cirrhinus molitorella. The sequence goes on from CM065131.1 coordinate 3,141,371, forward strand.
GAAGCGAGGCAGAAGGCTGAGGGGGTCGCGAGGACTGCTTTTTCTTCTTTTTGCTTGGGGTCGGGGCATCGTATGTGAGAAAGGATTCGAAAGACATCGTTGGAGTCTCGTATGGCTCCTCATCCTCATCCACTGGCTCTGGAACTTCCCTCCTCTCCCTTGATTTTCCTTAAAAGACAAAAGCAGATCCAACTAATACCTTAAACAACAGCTTTAAGTAATTTACTAAGAGAAAATGTATGAACTGTAACAGTAAATACATTTATAACGTTACAAAAGATTTCTATTTTAAAAAAAATTTTGTTTTTACGTTCTATTCATCCAAAAAAAAAAAAAAAAAAAAAAAAATGCAGTTTCCCAAAACAAAAATATTAGGGTTAAAAATATTAATGCTTCTTGAGCAACAAATCAGCATATTAGAATGTTTTTTGAAGGATCATGTGACACTGAAAACTGGAGTAATGATGCTGAAAATTCAGCTTTGCATCACAGTAACATTACTTTCTAAAAATATATTATAAGAGAAAAATATTCACAATATGACTATATAATATATTAATAATCAGTGTTGGGGAAAGTTACTTTTAAAAGTAATGCATTACAATACTGCATTACTCCCTATAAAAGTAACTAATTACGTTACTTAGTTACTTTTTATGGAAAGTAATGTGTTGCATTACTGTTTAAATCTCACCAAGGCTTGCTTGTTTGTTTTTAATATAAAAAGTTCTATTTTTAGCAAATGTAAAAGCCCCTTGCACACCACAGTGAAACAAATAAGCCTCAAGCCGATGTAAAAGTAAAATCACATCTGTACAGCAGAACGTAGGAAAGGAAGATTGCACAAAAAAAAAAAAAACAAGGCACAAATGTTAGTTAATCTAAAGTCCTTTTTGCTTATTAGTATGGCTGAGCTGGATCATCAAAGATCAGCAGCAAAGACATTGATTAATAAAATGGGATTAAACACAAAGGATATTTGTGACCCATAAGGGTGAATATTTTTTATTGAGATTTATACATCATCTGAAAACTAAATAAATAAGCTTTCCTTTGATGTATGGTTTGATAGGATAATAATAGGACAATATTTGGTTGAGATACAACTACTTCTAAAACTGAGGATGCAAAAAAAATCTAAATATTGAGAAAATCACCTTTAAAGTTGTTCAATTTAAGTTCTTAGCAATGCATATTACTTATTAAAAAAATAAGTTTTGATAAATTTATAGTAGGAAATTTACAAATATCTTCATGGAGCATGATCTTTACTTAATATAAAAGAAAAATCAACAATTTTGTCCCATACACAGTATTTTTGCCTATTGTTACAAATATACCTGTGTTACTTAAGACTGGTCACATTTGTGTTATTTAACATATTTAATTATTGCACATTTGCATCATATTGTAAGTTTGCATTTCACTTAAAAAAAGCAATCTGATTACGTAACTTGCGTTACTTGTAATGTGTTACTTCCAACACTGTTAAAGGATTAGTTCACTTTCAGAACAAAAAATTACAGATAATGTACTCATCTTGTCATCCAAGATTTTCATGTCTTCCCTTCTTCAGTTCTTAAGAAATTATGCTTTTTGAGGAAAACATTTCAGGATTTCTCTCCATATAATGGACTTCTATGGCGCCCCCAAGTTTGAACTTCCAAAATGCAGTTTAAAGGAGAAGTTCGGTGTGAAATGGACCTGGGCTGTATTAAAACATGTTACTGAGTACAATCATATGTGACCCTGGACCACGAAACCAGTCTTAAGTGTCAATTTTTCAAAATTGAGATTTGTATATCTTCTGAAAGTTGAATAAATAAGCTTTCCATTGATGTATGGTTTGTTAGGATCGGACAACATTTGGCCGAGATGCAACTATTTGAAATCTGAAATCTGAGGGTGCAAAAAATAAAAATATTGAGAAAATTGCCTTTAAAGTTTACCACATTTCATTCTTAGCAATGCATATTACTAATCAAAAATTAAGTTTTGGTACATTTACGGTACGAAATTTACAAAATATCTTAATGGAACATGATCTTTACTTAATATCCTAATGATTTTTGGCATAAATTTTTTTTTGATCATTTTGACCCATACAATGTATTTTTGGCTATTTCTACAAATATACCCCAGCAACTTAAGACTGGTTTTGTGGTCCAGGGTCACATATGTCCAATTCCCACCTCCGTTAACCCCCAGCTTTCCGAATTACACCATCATTTGCCTGTGCTTCCATTAGGCTTACAATCTTAGTGCTAGGGGTATAGCATAGCCTATGCAGCTAAATCACTCTTTTTACACCATTAACAACATTCAAAGTAACTCCACACTTAATTGGTGGACTTCTGAGGGCCTTGACATTTAAAACGAGACACTGAGAACTTTGAAAGTGCACAGGTAGTTTATTAAAAAGACAGTTTACACAGACAGTATCTTCAGGGAATTTTCTGGTCGCCGCCATCTTAAAATTAAGACGCGATAAGTTGATTGACGAATGTATGGTATGTACGAATGTATGTAAGGTATGGTCCTCTTCATTGTCGTGTAGACAGTCAGCATATGTTTTCAGGTGGAATCCAAGCACTTCTACAGAATTAATTTTGCAGTCTGTTCCCCTGTCCTAATTGTTCGTTCGTGATCGTCAATCGACTTATCGCGTCTTAATTTTAAGATGGCGGCGACCTGAAAATTCCCTGAAGGAAGTTCAAACTCGGGGGCACCATAGAAGTCAATTATATGGAGAGAAATCCAGAATGTTTTCCTCAAAAAACTATTTCTTTATGACTGAAGAAAGAAAGAAAGACATGAACATCTTGAATGATAAGGGGGTGAGTACTTTATCTGTAAATTTTTGCTCTGAAAGTGAACTAATTCTTAAATATATTCACAATATATTAATTTACTGTATTTTTTGTGAGTGTAAGAGACTTCTTGAGGGATATTGCCATGTCGACCACAATAAAAGCAAGCATAACTTTCTTACCATCACTTCCTCCTTTCTTTTCCCTTTTGCTCTCGTGTGGGCTTGAATGTCGATTGTGTTTCGATTTGTGACTCGTTCCACCCTGTTGCTCTCTGTCGGCTCTATGCGTCCTCTCCTCACTGCTGCTGACCCCTGTGGGACGATTCTTCCGTCTCTCCTGTTCCCGAATGTCTTGGGAATTGTGCTCTCTGACTGGCTCTTTGTGTGGCTTGCTGTGTCTAAAGTCATTGCGTGGGGGACTGGGCTCCGGCTCCGGCTCCTCTTCTGGAGCGCTTTCGTATTCATCTGACTGATACTGATACTCCCTTGCAATTCTGTGCCCGTACTGTGAGCCGTAGTTCTGTGGAGGGGAAGGGGAGTAGCCATGTTGGTATCCCATCTCTTCATGTTGTTCCTCCTCCATCAGCGGAGGCTCATCTGGAGACCGCTCCCGGACTCGTTTGTGCCCTCCAGACTCATTAATGCGCGAGTGGGAACGCCCTTCCTTCGCACTTGGTCTTTTGATAAACATGAAACACATAACATATACTCATTCATCTCTTAGCCATACATTTTCCTCAATTTACCTGCCACTGGCAGTTGTGGCTAAAAGTTAATTTTGGACCATGACAAGAGAAATATTCTAAAGAACAGTTGTTTCAGTTTAAACTTCTTCACTAAGAAACTTCGTAACAGATGCTTTGTCAAGAACTTTTGGTCAAGAACCTTTATCTCTCCCCGATGTGAAATATTACACCATTCTTATTACTTACTGCAATGATATAACTCATAATGCATCACTTTAAAAAGCTAACCTGTCTGCAGATTTCTCAGGGACCAGCTTTTTCCACTTGGCCACAAGGTTCTTCGCTGCCTCCCCAGCAAATTCATGCTTGCGCAGAGAATTCACTGTCTTCCCAATGCCCGTTTCCTGCAAAAATTGAAGAAAACAAACATATTTAAAAGCTAATGATCCAGATGCATTTTTAAAAAACTGTTAGACCAAATCAATAATACTTTAGAACATAAGTAATATTTTAATCTTACCACCAAGATGTCTACTGTTATAGGAAGCTCCCCCAGCCTTCTGAGAGTTTTCAGCAGCTAGATAGTAGAAAGGAAAGGAAAAAAACGTTTTATTGACAATAAGAAGAATTATAGAATGTTAATTTTGGACAATGACAGCAGTGGAAAGAACATTTGTGAACCTGAATCACAAACCAGTCATAAGGTGCAATCTCTTGATTTAAACATCTTATTTAAGCATAAATAATTGATGCATGGTTTGTTAGGATGGGACAATATTTGAAAATGTGAAAATCTGGAATCGGCTTTTAAGTTGTCCAAAATGACGTTTTTAACAATGCATATTACTAACAAACAATTATGTTTTGACATATTTATGGTAGGAAATGTACAAAATATCTTAATGGAACATGATCTTTACTTAATATCCCAATGATTTTGGCATAAAAGGAAAATGTATAATTTTGACCCATACAATGTATTTTTGGCTATTGCTACATATGATTTTGTTTTCAGGGTCACAAAAGTTGATGGACAAATTAAGTGTTTATTTGCACATTTAGTGGAAAACTACACTATTTTTATTACGTAAGATCATGTACAATGTATTATATCCTAAAATACCAATCACATCATTCTATAAAACTATAACCACAAAAAAGAGAAATGTACAGTGATACATAAGTAATACCCAAATACATATAAAATATAGACAAACCATACTAATGTATTACATTGCAAGTGGCATTTCATGCACTATTATGTTTACATATTTCAAGAAATAACTGCCATGGTACAAGTCAAAAAATAAATAAATAAACAAACATGGCATGACCATGGTGCAATGTCCAAATAACACGGTAGTACTGAGGTATTTTTGTTGCAGCCTACACAAAAACAAATTGTAAACAAGACTAGAGCCAGAACTGCCTTGATAAACATTTAAGTGCACTTTAAAAGTGTCGTCGTGGCCTACAGAGGAACATGGGGGGTTGCTTTGACCACAAAGTTGGGCAGTATCTCAAACTCCGTTGAGCTTCCTATCTAGACAACATTCTAAGGCGAGAATGGAACATTCTAACGCGACTTTGTAGATTAAAGCCCTCTACATAGGCAGATTACTAGGTTTTGAGACACAGCCTTAGCGTAATAACTACTCAGTGTTGAGGGGGAATCGTGTCTTGTAGGTAGTAACTGAAACTCGGGGCCTGTCTTTATCTGTCACTGCTAGCGTATTAAATCGCTGCGGTTGACATTTCTGATAACCGAGCACAAGCTTCTGGGAAAGCGACTCGATGCTGTTTTCCTGTCGTGGCTCGCATATTTGAGGAGAAAGCTCACTCCGGATTGATCTACGTAAAGCGATCATCCATTTCACGGTCTGCTGCGCTTGTTATTTGTTATACGTGGGATTTCTAGATAGCAGTGCTGATCGAACCTCGGGCTAGACACTCGCCGAAGTGCGTCTAACACCGTCATACACGGTGCGAAAGGGGCGACGTAAAGCATTCGCTTCGTTTCGCCGAAAGGTTTACCTTGCGAGGCTCTTGATTCTCTGCGAGCCGTAACTGCAACTTCTCGACTGCTTCCAATATCTCCTCCGCCATGTTTACAGCTGGTACATGTTGCCCGGAAGCTACAACAGCAGCGGTGGTGGGGGCCTGCTGCTGTTGTTTCAGACTGCTGCGAACTTCCGTCACTCCAAATGGAGATTCCGGAAGAACGTCATACTGCTGTTATAAATTCATCCTAATCACTTGGTGGGGTCATGATATACTTTTGTATTTTATTGTAAAGCTTTGATAATTTATCAGTGTGCTCGTCATATAGGCCTACCTCCTACATGGGAAGACCAAATTAAGTGATTAGGTTTTACCTGCAAACTTTAATTTGCCTATAACATGCCTAAAAGTGATTTAGAATGTATTAAATGATTTCACTTGTTACAAATACAAGGACTCGCCACAACAACGTGAGTGAAGCATTTTCTTGGCCAAGGATGTACGCAAATGTTTAAGCATCATCACAGACAGTCATATATTAGACTATATAAATATATATATATATATATATATATATATATATATATATATATATATATATATATATATATATATATATATATATGGGCAATTCTACAGATTTGGTCCAAACTGCTGTCCCACAACCAAGCGTTTATGTATTCAAATGATAGATGTTTACTAAGATCCTTCTATTGAAAACCCACAATGATATTAATAATCATCATTTATTAGGTAAGCAAGAACTTAGTCGGTCAATACACTTCTAATTAAATTATTAAACTGTGTTTCAGTAGTGACACATCTGGGGAGATGACAAATATTCCAAAAATTCTGAAAATACAATATAAGAATTTATTGCACAATTACTAGAAATGTGTACCTTGGATATTATACAATTTGCATAAATACCCTTTTTTTTTCAGAGACATTTCTTACTCTGCCTTTGGACCAATTCTGTAGAATGGAATAGATATAGATAAAGATTTTTCCATTGAAGAAGAACACATACTGATCTAAAAAATTGGGCGAAGCATTGTCTATGGCGGTTATGGCCCTAGCTGTAAGAATAACGCAGCCTCTGTGCCCTGTCAAGTTGGTTTTAGGAGGACAAGCTGGATATGGACAGTGTTTTTTTGGGGAGGGGATGATGGCTGTATATAGAGAAGGTTATGTAGGTGGGGTTGAGGTCTGGTAGGATTGTGTTGCAGAGCTGTGGTTGGTTCATCTTTTCCACTAACTCCTGCTGCCAACAGAGCTCTGACTGACAGACAGACAGACAGAGAGCCAGATTACCAAGAAGAGAAAGAAAACAGTGTGGATTCAAGAAGATAAAGTGAATGAACGAACAAGGAAGGACAAAGAAGAAGAGCTGAAAGAGCTATAAAGTAGAGGTAAAACATTCTGACTGCTTCTCTTTCTTTTGGACATCTACATTAAATGACACCTGAGATGTGAATGTTTTATAAAGGAACAGAATGTTGACATGTGAATGTTTTAAAATCAGCAGAACATTGCTTTCACTTCTAACGCATGAATTAGATTCACAAACTCCATTTGATTAAAAACTGGATTTCCTATAAGCTTGAATCACGTGGCATGCTTACTTCATAAAGACACGCTTCAATTTATGTGAGTTTATTGTAAACTAAACCCCACTTTGCATTTGCATCCCTGACATCTCACAATCCAAACAAAGACTCACAGCATTTCTTATCAAAGGCATCCCACTGTAGTGAGGTGGTCTAAATATAAACAGACCCCTGCCAGAGTCAAAAACAGAGAATGACATGAGGGTGGCTTCTCACTCTCTAAAAATAACAAGCAGAGCGGGGAGCTTGTTGGAGGTTGGCACGCAAATACTTTAGTCGACTTTCCACGCCACTGCAGCATTTTAGACTGAAGACGGACAGCCAGGCCTTCGGCTTTTAGGACTGACATGTGAAACAGCTGCTTCTTTCCCATCTCCTCTTACCCTCTCATCCTCTTATTATCTTTCTCTTTTCAAGGTCTAGAAATTTCCATCTCCCCCTGCTTACCTCTTACCTTTTCATATTGAGTGTTATGAAATCTTATTTAGAGCATCAGATTAAAACACGAACCTATCACTTTTCAGTTAATCTTAAAGGATCTCCAGATGCTTTCATTGAGCTTTTCACTGAAACTTTTATCCAAACACTGTTTTAAGCTTACTCAACTAGTTTTCATGTAGTACAACTTAACATTTCATGTTGACTAAACTTAAAATTTTAAGGCAGCACAAACAACATACTTTTTTAAGTTGAAACAACTTTTTTTTTAAGTGAATTATTTCAGTCATTGATTTTTCCCCTCAAGCATTTTCCTCTCCATGCTGTAAATAGCTGTAAATGTGCTGTGTTTTTGTGTGTGCATGTCATAGCCCATGCAGGGCCAGCAGCTGCCGTGGTGTAATATAAGAGGTGACAGTCGTGTTAGTGCTTTATGACCAACATTATGTTGCAACACTCCTGAAATCTTTTAAACATCTGCAGAAAATGACAAAACTGATCCAAATGATAGTCACAAAAGCATATAATGTCATTTATGGCAACATATAATTTACATATCTAATGTATCATCAAGAAAGCAATATACAGCTCATATGTGACTCTGGACCACAAAACCAGTCATAAGCAGCACAGGTATATTTGTAGCACAAATACACAATGTAATGAATTGTATTGGTCAAAATAATGAAGATATTTTGTAACTTTCCTACCATAAATATATAAAAACTTAACTTTTGATTAGTAATATGCATTGTCAAGTACTTCATTTGGACAACTTTAAAGGCGATTTTCTCAATATTTAGATTTTTGTTGCACCCTCAGATTCTAGATTTTCAAATAGTTGTGTCTCCTAACAATTTAAAAAAAAGTGTTCTGACTGGGGAAAAAACACAATATATAAGCACTGAAAGGTTTGCACAATATACTAAAATGCTTGGTTTTTGCAACATTTTGCCTGAGCAAGACAAAATGTAGGCCATTTTATATTAAAAAAAAATCCATCACTGAATGTTAATAAATGATACATGATTAGACGAAAATGGCACTGTTTATATAAGCTAAAATCATTCTTGCCAGTTGGAGTCATAAACATTCCTAACATTCAGGCTTTTAGTTCAGATCAGTTCAGTATTTATTTATCCCTGTTGGGAAATTATGTTTGCAGTATACACTCGCACAGACATTTGACGATTCACATTAGTCATATATATATATATATGAATAAATATAAGCAATAATTTAATACTAATAAATCTAATTAAAATATCCAGTCTGACTGACCATCAACTACCACTAAACTTAATTGTTTAGGAAATAAATGAAAATTTTAACCTATTTTTTGAACATCTTGGAATACAATATCGTCAACCTGGTAACAATTCAAAAGTATAAGATAATGGATGCCTCTTATAATTCAGTTTAAGCATTTTATTGTCCAACATGTATATTTAAATCACATAATTGCATTTTAATGCTGTTGTTTTTTCTTTTTAAATTAGACCCTTCATATTTTGAACACCTGTTGATAACATTAAGCAGCAGCCCTTTGTGTATCTATGTCCCTGATGAAAAAGGTTGTCATGGTAAATGGGTGGACTCACTTTGCACTATGATGTGAGAGTGGGGGCAGGAAGGGAATGGTGACCGTGTGAGGGTAATTTAAGCTGCACAGGCCCTGCCATTCTTCCTATGTGGCTTTGGAATATTTTTAGAAGCGATGTAAGCACACCTGTCTATCACAGTCCAGTCATGCTTGTTTGTTTGCCTACAAGGAGTCTGCTTTGTTCTGGTTATGCTGGTGCAACAGAACAATCTCCTTTCTGAAATCTTCTGTCTTACTTTACTGATTAATTTACTGATTACAAACAACCTGAGGAGCAAAATAATAATTGCGCTTCTGCATATACTGCGATCTCTAATAAGCTATGTGGCCGAATATTTGTGTCTGTATGTATTTTTATTAACTATAATAACTGTCAAATGGGAGGGATTACTGATATAAGAATAAACACACATTCTCTACTACATGCTGAATCCTGTAATAAGAGTCAGACGTCAATGCAAATGTAAATTACGTCCATGATTAAATTTAGTAAGGAAACTGCATGTGTCCTGCAATATGCCCAAACTATGAAAATGTTTATATATAAGGTTTGCATGCACTTATATCAAGGAAAAGTCTATATGGAATATACCTCAAGAATGTATTTCAATTTGGAATACAAAAATATGCATGTCACTTTTAAACTACTCATCTTGCTTAGAATAAATTATAACGTGGCTATCCTTTTTGGAAACTCCCCTTTGAGACCACATGCACCTGTCAATCAGCCTTATATCCTCCCACTGTAAAAGAGTAAGATGAGATCAAGTGTAAACCCATCCATGTTGACCATGATATTATAAAGCATTTGGTATTTATTGAACTCATCCTTACTATATTGTGTTTCTTTTTCAGGTGGTGCACGCTGACGCAGAGCAATCACCTTCCTCCGCTGTTAGTTGAGGAATTGCAAGTGTAGTCCGTCTGTCTGTCCATATAATATCTTGGTTAGTCAGTGCTTGTGTGATACAGTAAAAGTGTCACAGCTTCAAAATCAGTCTGTCAGAAACAAAAAATACACATAAATAAATAAAACTTAAGTGAATCTATTTAAGTGTTATTGGGTCATTGTGACTCTCGGCACAGAATCTGTCAGTTTGACCTGACTGATAAAAAGCTATCATCTAACCAGCCTACCCATCACAATGGCTCCCAAGAAGAAGTCACCACGCCCTAAGAAGTCCATTCCTGAGCCAACAACAGTTGAAACTGAAGTGGTTTTCCCAGAGCCCGGTGTTAAAAAGCTAGAGCTTCCTCTTAACGTTGAGCAGCTGAACCGGCTCAATGGGGTGCCGTTGCCACCCCCTGTGATTCGGCCTGGGGAGAGAGGTTTTGGCCTGGGCAGTGAGCTCACCCGCCCCCTGCATGGATCCGCTCTGCTGGAGGAGCTGAGTCGCATGAGACAGGAACGATTTCTCACTGACATGGAAATGGCCTGCAAGACCAAGGCATTTGATGTTCACAAGCTAGTCATTTCCTCAGTCAGCCAGTATCTTCGTGAAGTCCTGGCCAAGGACCCTGGACTTAAACGACTGGAACTCCCTACCCTCTCACCTCTCGGTAAGCCTAAAAAGATATTACCGAGCTCAGAGGTCTTCGCCTATGTGTCTGGAGACCCACTTTCCTGCTGAGTTTAGCTCCAACTCTCATCAAACACACCTGAATTAACCATTTGGGACAGTTTTGGTTCTGATTCTGGATCAGAACCAACTAGCCAGGTTGGTTGGAAGTGGTCGGACCTACAAATTGTAGGACAGTATGTCTCCAGGAGCAGGGTTGAAGACCACTGACCTACTGCATTGGTTAAAGTTCCCCAAAGTTTTGATTGACCCAAGCAACTGGATTCATGCCTGATATCATGGCTAAGCCATACATATTAAAGGGTTAGTTCACCCACAAATGAAAATTCTGTCATTAATTACTCACCTTTTTGTCGTTCCAAAGCTGTACACCTTTGTTCATCTTCGGAACACAAATTAAGATATTTTTGATGAAACCAGAGAGCTTTCTGACCCTCCATAGACATCAAGGATCCTTCCACGTTCAAGGTCTAGAAAGGTACCAAGAACATCGTCAAAATAGTCCATGTGACATTGTGACAGTGTAGTTCAACCGTGATTTTATGAAGCTACGAGAATACTTTTTGTGCAGAAAAAAACGCATACGAACACTCTCCTCTGAATGTAGACAACGCATGTGTACTCTCCAATATGACTCTAGTGACTCAGAGGAGAAAAATTGTTGGCGTAAATCATTGCACAAATGTCTCATAGCTTCATAAACTTACGGTTGAACCACTGATGTTATCGACTATTTTGTTCATGTTCTTGGTACCTTTCTTGACCTTGAGCATGGAGGGACCCTTGCTGTCTATGCAAGGTAAGAAAGCTCTTGGATTTCATCAAAAATATCTTAATTTGTGTTCCGAACATGAACAAAGGTCTTACGGGTTTGGAACGATATGAGGTTGATTAATTAATGACAGAATTTTCATTTTTGGGTGAACTATTCCTAAGACACCATAACATATTCTGTATGTGTTATATTTATCCTCAGGACTTGCCAATGTGATTACGTTTGCTTACCTGGGCCGTGTGCACATGTCCCTGTACACCATTGGCTGCACTGTGTCTGCAGCCAGCACCCTGCAAATCCCTCATCTTCTCCAGATGTGCATGGACTTCCTGATGGCCGAAATGAATGTGCACACTTGTGTGTACGTGTGGAACATCGGTGCTGCATATGGCCTGACGCCTGTCCGCGAGGCCGCCCGCCGCTACATCCTAGAGAATTTTGCCCAGTTTTCTGAGACAAGCCAATTCAACCAACTTACCCTGGAGCAGATCACATCTTTTCTCCAAGATGACAGCCTATCTCTTCCTTCAGAGGTCACCACCTTTCAGGTCAGTGTAAGGAAAAACAGATGGAAGGGCAGGAGGAATAGGAGTTTCACAAAAGCTTGGGAAGTCCTATTTATACAGTGACCCAAAAGCTAAATATGTCAGCGAACGCAGCACATACTGTAAAAAGAGATATAGCTAGAGTCGTGAGAAGGATATAAATATGCACAGGATGAATGCTATTTATGAAGTAGACTGAATTAGATACTAAACATGGATCACTTACTTTAACTTTTTTTGGAACCTAGATTGCGATGAAGTGGCTAGACTTTGACCCAAAGAGGCAGGAACATGCTGCAGAACTGCTGTCCCACGTGCGCTTTGAGACCATCCCTGCCAGCGAGCTGGTTAGTGAGATCCAGCCAGTGGCACGTATGATGCTAGATCCTCAGTGTCACCGTCTTCTGGTGGATGCCATGAACTACCACTTGCTGCCCTACCAGCAGAACACACTACAGTCACGACGCACAAAGGTCCGCGGAAGCCAGAATGCTCTTCTAACCATTGGAGGTCGCCCTTCTCTAACTGAGCGTGCCTTAAGTCGAGAGGTATGTATTGAAGAAATTTGGACAAAGTCCATGAAATACTCTTCCAGTTCCACTACTAGAAGAGCACCTTTTAGCAGAGTTTATCTCTGTCCCACTCCAACACACCAGCCTAGAAGCTTCTAGCAATCCTGAATACCTTGGCTAGGTGTTTCTGATTTAATTAGGGTTGGAGTCAAACTCTGCAGGAATGAGGTCCTCCAAGGGCAGGACTGAACTCCCTGCTCTGTCCACATGGAAATTCATTTTTGATTTTCTTTTGACTGCTCACTTGCATGTTTTACTGTGCAAAGGTGCTTTGGAGAGATCCACGAGAGGGAGCGGCCACATGGCGTCATCTTACTCAGCTACCAGCCAAGAGTTTCAACCAGTGTGTGGCTGTGATGGATGGATTCCTGTACGTGGCAGGAGGAGAAGATCAGAATGATGCCAGAAACCAAGCTAAACATGCTGTTGGCACTCTTAGCAGGTACGTTATTACAAAGAATTTAGTCATCAGTAGACCTTATCAATCAGTCTAAAACTCGGGGGGACAATCTTGCTCCTGGGGTCTTCTGGTAGAGCAGTGTTGGGCAATATTGGTCCTGAAGGGCCACTGTCCTGCAGAGATTAGCTTCAACCCTACTCAAAGGTTTGGGACTAACCTCTACAGCAGGGATGAGCAACTATGATCCTGGAGAGCCACTGTCCTGCAGAGTTTAGCTCCAACCCTAATCAAAGGTTTGGGACTAACCTATATAGCAGGAATGAGCAACTATGGTCCTGGAGGGCCACTGTCCTGCAGAGTTTAGCTCCAACCCTAATCAAAGGTTTGGGACTAACCTCTACAGCAGGGATGAACAAATTCGGGCCTGGAGGGCCACTGTCCTGCAGAGTTTAGCTCCAACCCTAATCAAAGGTTTGGGACTAACCTCTACAGCAGGGATGGACAAATTCGGTCCTGGAGGGCCACTGTCCTGCATAGTTTAGTTCCAATCCTAACCTCAACTGCAGGAATGAGCAACTATGGTCCTGGAGGGCCAATGTCCTGCATAGTTTAGCTCCAACCCTATTCAAAGGTTTGGGACTAACCTCTACAGCAGGGATGAGCAACTATGGTCCTGGAGGGCCACTGTCCTGCAGAGTTTGGCTCCAACTCTATTTAAGGGGTTAAAGCTAAACTCTGCAGGACAGTGGCCTTTTGCCAGTAAATTGCTCATCCCTGCTGTGGATGTTAGTCCCACACATAATTGAACACAACTGAACTAGCTACTTAAGGGTACCTCCAGGCAGGTTGCCACTTCCTAGGATTGTAGCCCTCCAGGAAAAGGATTGGACACCCTTAGTTTAAATTCGAATACACAAATTTGACACGTATTACCTTCTGATCCCCAGATACGATCCTCGCTTCAACACTTGGCTGCATCTTACCAGCATGCGCCAACGACGTACCCATTTCAGTTTGGTGGCTACTGGTGGGCGGCTGTATGCCATTGGTGGCCGCAACACTGATGGCCTCTTGGCCACCATTGAGAGCTACCAGCCCTCTACCAACTCTTGGCAGCTCCGAACGCCAATGGATATGCCACGATGCTGCCATGCCAGTGCTGTCCTTCCGTCGGGAGACATCTTGGTGACTGGTGGGTACGTTAACTGCGCTTACTCCCGCTCTGTCATTCGTTATAGCATTGACAGCGACACTTGGAGCGAGCAGGGAGAGTTGGAAACACCTCGAGGCTGGCACTGCTCTGCAACAGTTGGTGGCAAGGTATATGTGGTAGGAGGTAGCCAGCTTGGTCCCGGGGGAGTCCGCATTGATGTGATGACCATGGAGATTTTCAACCCTGAGAGCAATGAGTGGACAAGAGCTGCCACCCTGCCCCTGGGAGTGAGCACAGCTGGTATGTCTCCACTGGGAAATCACCTGTACGTGCTAGGTGGATGGAACGAAGCAGAGAAACGTTACAAGTCTGCAGTCCAACGCTATGACCCAGGCACTGACAGCTGGTTAACAGTGGAAGACCTGCCAGAACCCATAGTGGGAGTGTCCTGCTGTGCCCTTCCCTTGCCCCCACGCCACACGTCACGCAGACACCGGAACACACCTTCCCATGAAGATCAAAGCAGTGTGACACAGCATAACACTGCATGAGAAAGAAAAGCCGGGGAAAGACAAAGAGCAAGAAGGAGACAGGGTGAAAGAAGAGATTGTGAAGAGAGAGCAAGAGAGAGAGAGACGTATAGGTGAAATGGAAATTTAGAGAGTAGAATGTAAAGAATAACAACATGAAGGGAAAAGCACAGAAGTCTTTGTTTTTAAACTCCAAAGATGCATTAGGTATACAGGGAGTTCAAAGTAAAGGTACTACCTAGGGCCCACTTATAAAGAATGTGAAAGGTACATTTCACAAGAGCCTCTGCAGTGCGAGGAATTTAGTGAGGTATCTGCTTGTTTCTGTGAACGAGTTTTAGAAATTGAGCCATACAGTTTTACTGAAAATGTCATAATGGGATTATCACCATGCTGATTCAGTAGTACTAAATTAAATGGTATCAGTTTATTTATTTCTCACATTATTTATTTTGTTGTTGTTGTTGTTTTTTGTTTATCAGAACCCAGCAACTGCAAGAGTTGTTCAGGGGAAAAACTTTTTTTTTAATATGCAAAGAGGCGCAATGCAAAAGTCGATAACCCCCCTCAGACACATAATTAGGCACCAAACCACTGATACTCCACACCGAATAATGTGAATAATACCACATATATTAGCCAACATGAATTTCCTGTTTTAACCCATTTATTAAAGAGTATTTACTTGCCTGTGTAGAGGTCAAAACAACTACCTATAATGGTTTATGAAAAAAAAAAAAACCTTCTTAAAGAACCAGTAAAAATGTAGCAGATTACAGAGCCTGGAGTGTATCTGGTACTAGATCTCCAGTAGTGTACTGAATAAAAATCATTAAAAAGAAAAACAAATGGTATGTCTCTTCTTTACTTTACAATATTCACTGCACCAGCCAGCCCTCAACTGCCAGCAATGAGCGTCTTTATAATGAAAATGCTCAAAAAGCATTTAACAGCACCACACAAGTCTCTAGATTCAGAAAGGTCTCACCTAAGCATATGAAAGTGATAAGCTCTTCCTATAATTTGCACCACCAAAATAAAGTACAGCTGATATTTCAGTTTTTAAAATGACAAGTCATATTTCATATACTTCATAACTATTACAAACTATGGTAAGTGAGCAGTGTTGGACTCAATCAAAAATGTGATCTATTACTCATTACTTCTTTCAAGTGTAATATTATTACATTACTTATTACTCCCAGCCAACACCAATTATGACCCTGGATCACAAAACCAGTCAGTACTAGGAGTATATTTGTAGCAATAGCCAAAAATACATTGTATGGGTCAAAAATATAAATTTTTCTTTTATGCCAAAAATCATTAGGATATTAATTAGAGCTCATGTTCCATAAAGCTATTTTGTAAATATATCAAAACATAATTTCTGATTAGTAATAGGCATTGCTAAGAACACTAAATCAGCATTTGGACAACTTTAAAGATGATTTTCTCAATATTTAGATTTTTTTGCACCCTCAGATTCCAGATTTGTTGTATCACAGCCCAAAATTGTCCTATCCTAACAAACCGTACATCAATTGAAAGCTAATTTATTCAGCTGATGACGTATGAATCTCAATTTTGAAAAATTGGGCCCAGGGTCACAATTAGTTACACTACCAGTTACATTACTTTTCCATTACACGCCAAAAAAAAAATTTGAGAATTGCATAATTTTTGCAGCCTCTGAATTTTTTTAAGCTACAGGTGAATGGCAAACTGATGACAAGCCACAATATTTTAAACAACTTAAAGCAGCTATATAGTTAAGTCGCCAAAGTCTTAGTACCACTACACAATTTACATTTGACATTGTTTTTGTCATCAGTTCTTCCTATAAAATTCAAATAATGGCTACATTTCCAGCTGCTATATGATGTGGGCTGCTGATGAAGCTAGCTTGCTATGTTGATGACATCACATGTGTACACACGACAACGATTATGAAAATTCATAGAGATGACCATTTTTGAATTTCAAAACATTAGCAGTTGTGATGGAGTAAATTGCCATTTTAGGATGGAAACGCTAATGTTACATTTTATTAGTAATTAAGTTACACTACTAGCCATCAGGAAGGAGTAATACCACTGTAAAGCATTACTAGTAACTGCTCAACATTGGAAGTGAGCAATCCCAGTATTGTACTTCACACAAACAAAAACACATGGACAGCATCATATTTGGGCTTTTCTTTTATTTGTTTGTTACAAATTGGGGAGAAAGGTGGTCCTTTACTTGCCAGGGAGGATGATGCCATCATACTGAAAGACAAAAGCAAGTGTAAGTAAATTCAGGAATACAGGAAACAAATTCAATATCCACTCAAACTTACAAACATTTTAACTAGCTTGAAAATTTATAATTTGCTTCAAAATTGATCAATATTAGAGTCTGCGTAAACAACAGTATAGTTTATCATTTAAAACTGTTCTCTAAAGACAAAAATGTTTCAATATTAAAGCTACCAGTGCAAAAAGAGCAAACTATCCTTGCAAAATCAGTTTTGTACATTTACAGTTGTACAATTTTGTACATTTGCTTGAAAACAGACTGTTTGGGAACTGAATCAACATAGGTATAAGCCATTTAAATTCACCTTCTGTTGGAACCAGCGCATTGACTCCTCTTTGCGGATGCGGTGCTTGGCGCCGATGCGGCCCTGCTTCCTTTTCTTGTCAGCAATGCTGAAACCGGGTCTGCCAAGAACCTACAGTAAACACAGAATTAGAAATGCTTATTCATAATTCCACAAATAACAATGAAGTTACAGGAAAAGGTTAAAAGATGTGATTGCTTAGTGCACCACAACTGGATAGTTCCAGACTTTTTTTGGGGGGGGGGCTGAACTGCTTTTGAAGCCATTGTAAACACTATATACACCTTAGTAAATCTGTATTACTATACCACAGCATCATTCTGCTACACACTGGTGAAGAACTATATAGACCCTTTTCACAGATTGCAACGACAACGTTTTAACGGTCATCATCAGAAATCCTGCAAAGTTTTTATATTTTAATTTTTAAACGATTGTATGTACATTTGTAACACTTCACTTTGCATCAAATTCCTAAAAAAAAACTAGTTGCCGCTTCTGTGAGGACGTTTCTAATACAGCATTTATGAGACTGAAGGTAAATTTGACAATTTTCTCCTAACTGCTGTTATCTGTCTCTCTCTTCATTTTTTTATAAAGTTGTAAAACACTTTCATGAAGTTTCCAATACCATGACAACTTTCTCTGCTGAGAAATGTGGAAAAACAATTGGAAGGACAATTGATCATCAATAAGTGACTACATTTTTTTGTAGTGCTGTAGATCATGGCTTCAAGGCTTGCTTGCTTTAACTTTCCATTTCAGGCTGCCTAAAGCATATGTGACCCTGGACCACAAAACCAGTCTTAAGGTAAAATTTTTCAAAATTGAGATTTATACATGAATAAATAAGCTTTCCATTCATGCATGGTTGGTTTTTTATGACAGGACAATATTTGGCCGAGATGCAACTAGTTGAAAATCTGGAATCTGAGGATGCAAAAAAAAAAAAACAATAATAATAAAATAAAATAGAGAAAATTGTCTTTAAATGTCCAAAAAAAGTTCTTAAAAGTAAAAAATAAAAGTTGAGATAAATTTACAGTATGAAATTTACAAAATATCTAATGGAACATTATCTTTACTTAATATCCTAATGATTTTTGGCATAAAAGGCAAATCTATAATTTTAACCCATACAATCTATTTTTTGGCTATAGCTACAAACCTACCCCACCGACTTATGACTGGTTTTGTGGTCCAGGGTCACACATTAGGAAGGGAAAAGGCCTTCCTAAAACTTTGTACCACTTGCAGTAGAGTTTGTATTTTGGTTATAAAACAGATATTCATATAAGCAAGTGCAGTGTCAGAATAACATACCAACTCAAACTTTTGGATCAATAAAATGCAACTCACCACATAAAAGTCCAAGCCGTAGATTCCAATGCTTGGGTCATACTTGATGCCCAAATCGATGTGTTCCTGGATACCAAAGCCGAAGTTTCCTGTGTCTGAGAAGTTGTTCTTTCTCAACTCGTACTCGCGCACCTGCACAAAATAAAAAACAACTACTTTAACAACAATACAACAACATCCATGTACAAAACACGACATTTAAAGAACCCACTATGGACTATGAGTGCTAATTTTAGCACACAAAAAAAATAAAAAAACAACATTCCTCTCACCTTCAGTCCCTTCTCCAGGATTTCCTCAGCCTTGGCTCCACGGACAGTGCAGTGGACTGCAATCTTTTCATTTCTACGGATACCGAAGGATCGCACAGTGTAGCGGGCTGGTGGGAGAAAGTTATACTTAATTGAACCCTTCACTGAACACCAATGAATACAAATCCACATTTATAAGATATAACAGAGATCAATCACTTTCAACCACTAGAAAGAGATCCATCTACCTTTGGAGAAGACAGGGGTCTGGCCTGTGAGCTGTTCCAGCACCTTAGCGGCACGGGTCAGTCTGTCACCACTCTCCCCAACACAGATGTTCAGGCACAGCTTGCGGATGCGCAGCTCCCTCATGGGGTTCTCCTTCTTCTCGCCCTGGTCCTGTACGATCACATACAGCCCAATTATTAGCGGTCATTAAAGCGGTTTCTTCACATACTTCACCAGCTCTTTCAATTACCAAAAATAAAACTATAGCTGTTAATAAATGAAGCGCTAAACAAGAGACAAACTCACAGGAACCAATAGCCGCTACATTATAGCCATTGGTCCGAAATGAACATGCCCGGACACATCCACCATTTGGAAAGCGACTAGCATGACAATATACCCCCCAAAAAACTATCAATATCTAACAGTACATACAACGGAGCTGCCGGTTATACATCCAGGGCCTGTCGTTTCCACAGAAATATATTAAAAGTAGTATTGGAAGCATACAAGTAAGTTTAAGATAGTCAATGACGTGCCGACTCGGCTCAACAGCACACTCTAAAGCTAACGCCAATATCCGCCTCATCAAATCATTCTGGCCGCAAATACTCTCACCATTCTGTGTTTTACAGCAAGAGGGACTGATAACGGTGTGCTTCATGTGATTATTGCATGCAAGCAAGCAGATGTTTGTTGATTTTAACGATACTCCTTCATGATCACAATTTCTACTGTACTCACCGCCATGTTTGATCACTAAGAAGAGGACGATATACTTCCGGCGCAGAGCATTTATGCTGCATTTTGAGTCTACAGAACTGCACCCCCCGGCATGCTTTGCGACGAGGGACGGATTTCCGTTTTTTTAATTACAAAATTAGAGTCGAAAATTGCGTTCAGAAGAGGACAAGTTGCTGACGTGAAAATAATTTTTAGTAATATGACAGAAGATACAATTATCACAATAAGTTGGAAAATGAGGCTCACATGAATACTTGATTATTCTTGTTAAGTGTCATATTCTTCGTTGTAAATTTAGCAAAAAAGCTGTAAAAACTATGTTTTTGTTTGATACATTTAAGTTATTGTGATTTAGCAAGGCCTTTCATTATTCATTATTTCATATATTTATTTATTTTTTATTGTATTGTATTTATTTATTTTGTTTGTTTGTTGGATCTATATATTCTTGTACAGTTTATATGTACTTTTTATATTTTTTTGTCTATACCTTTGGCACTTTGATGTATGTGTTGTTCAAGCATGAATAAAAAATAAAATAAAATGATTCTAATTTAAATCATCATTGTTTATAAAGAAATATTAAACAGGATTATGTACCCTTTGGTCATAGTTTATTACTATTATCCTAGTTTAACAGAATTTCAGTAATAGCCTACATATTTAATCAGCTTCACTCTGTCAAATCCATCAAGCTGTGCCTTGGTCAAAAATACAAAGTTAAATATTAAATATTTACTTTCTCAGAATCTCAGAAATAAATGGTGTAGAAACTATTTTACTCTCAGAAATTATTATATTGAATTAAACATAAAATTTTGAAGATGAAAAAACTGAAATAGTACTTTCTTGTAAAACATACTAAAATAATCTTTGTTTTATTTACATCTTTGAAAAACAATTTTGTAAAACTGTATTGAAAATCTTTTAGTCCATCCCTGCCGTACAGTACAGAAAAAAAAGCAGTTCATTTTTGTTGCACTTTTACTTATCCCTTGGTAAATACGTTTGACATATAGTTGAAGTCGAAGATTTACATACATGTTTACATGTTAATTATTTACCAAAATAAGAGGGATCATACAAAATACATGTTATTTTTGATTTAGTACTGAATAAGATATTTCACATAAGAGACGTTAACAAATAGTCCACAAGAGAAAATAATAGTTGAATTTATAAAAATGTTTACATACACCTGATTCTTAATACTGTTTTGTTACCTGCATGATCCACAGCTGTTTTTGTTGTTTAGTGATAGTTGTTCATGAGTGCCTTGTTTGTCCTGAACAGCTAAACTGTCTGATGTTCTTTAGAAAAATCCTTCAGGTCCCACAAATCCTTTGGTTTTTCAGCATTTTTGTGTGTTTATACCCTTTCCAGCAATGACTATGATTTTGAGATCCATCTTTTCACACTGAGGACAACTGAGGGACTCAAATGCAACTATTACAGAAGTTTTAAACCATCACTGATGCTTCAGAAGGAAAAAAATGCATTAAGAGCCAGGGGGTGAAAACTTTTGAACAGAATGAAGATATGTATGTTTTTCTATTGTGCTCAGAAACTACAGAGGATAGTTACATGTTTCCCAGAAGACAAAATAAGTTAATTTTACCCTGATCTTAATGCATCTTAATGTGTTTCCTACTGGAGCATCAGTGAGCATTTGAACCTTCTGTAATAGTTGCATATGAGTCCCTCAGTTGTCCTCAGTGTGAAAAAAGATGGATCTTAAAATCATAGAGTCATTGTTGGGAAGGCTTCAAATATACAAAAATGCTGAAAAACCAAAGAATTTGTGGAACCTGAAGGATTTTTCTGAAGAACAGCAGGTAGTTTAACTGTTCAGAACAAACAAGGGACTCATGACTGCACTATCATATAAAAAAAGAAAAAAAAAAAGAAAACGTGGATCATTCAGGTAACAACACAGTATTAAGAATCAAGTGTATGTAAATTCTTTTTCGTATTATTTTCTCTTGTGGACTATATGTAAATGTCTTTTATATGAAATATCTTATTGAGGTCAGCACTAAATAAAAAATAAAATGCATATTTGTATGATCCCTCTTATTTTGGTAAAATGATTAACATTTTGCAGATTCTGCAAGGTGTATGTAAACTTTCGACTTCAACTGTATAACCTTAAAACAATACAAACATTTGGAATTCATGTCTACCTTGCAAAGTATTTGCATCTACTCTGACTAGGGTCCAGAGAGGACTGTCTTTTAGGTCATAGACCTTAGTCAAGTTAAACACAGTATTGAATTTAATATGGATGAAAACAAGGCTGTGAGGAATAGACTAAGTCTAGATCTAATAACTGAATCTTGTTATTTCTTTAACTCAAATGTTTCAAAACTGTTTTATGAAGTTTTTGTTCACTGAAAGTTTTTGTTGTTGTTGTTAATCAGTATGCTGTTAGAGAACAAGACTGTACTTTTCCCCCTCATTTTCATTCCTGTCTAAAATAAATATGGCACTATCCCTACTAAGGTCTAAATTGCTAAATTTGGTCCAGAATAACAGCAAAATATAAGTTTATGAAATCAGACTTCACATCCAGTTCATATGTTTTCTTTTCTTTATTACTAATTTTACTGTATTTAAGTACTATAAGTAGGAATACTAAAAACCTCTACTAAAATAATAAAGATGCAATTTTTTCAAAAAAAAAATCATGATCCTTCAGAAATCATACTAATATACTGATTTGCTGTTTAAGAAACATTTATTATTATTATTATCAATATTTAAAACAGTTGAGTACATTTTCAGGATTATTTGATGAATAGAAAGATCCATAGATCAGCATTCATCTGAAATAAAACACCTTTGTAACATTATACACTATGCTATTCAAAAGCTTGGAGTTTAAAAGGTTTATTTTTGGGGGGATTATAGAAATTAATACTTTTATTTAGCAAGGATGCTTTACGTTGATGATTAAGACATTTATAATGTTACAAAATATTTCAAATTCAGATAAATGCTGTTTCTATTCATCAAAGAAACCTGAAAAAAATCATACTCTGCTGTTTTTAACATAAAAATAATAATAATACATGTTTTTTTTGAGCAGCAAATCAGATTATTAGAATGATTTCTGAAGGATCATGTGACTGGAGTAATGATGCTAAAATTCTGCTTTGGAATCACAGGAATAAATTACATCTTAAAATACATTCATAGAGAAAACAGTTATTTTAAATAGTACACATATTTCAAAATGTTACTGTTTTTGCTGTATTTTAGATCAAACACATGCAGGTTTGGTGAAAAGAAGATTTCTTTAAAAACTTCAAAAATCTTACTGTTCAAAACAGTAGTGTAGTGTATGACAAAACTGAATAATCCTTTTTTCATTAAAAATATTTTCAAGTAATATTGTAGTGCACATTGATTACCTCTCCATATCTGGAGAGAATTCTAAAAAAAACTAAAACATTTATTTTTTAAATACACATGCGATTCCTATACACACAATAACAGCCAGTAGGCATACATATACATGCTTAAAAGAACGATCAAAGGCAACAATACTGTCTGTGCCATTGATTGGGGGAATCACACCATTAGTGTCAGGAACAAGAGCAGAGGTAGGACTTGGCACCTTCAAAAGAGGAAGCCCCAATTCTCTTTGCTCCCTCAGAACAGTGGTGAGAAATGCAAGAGCTCGCTTGGGAAATGCAGGTGGGGAGAAAAGATTGTGCTCGAGGACGAAGAAGTGAGGTAGTGAACCGTTCAGTGCGCATCGCTCGAAGTATCCAAAGAGCTTCATGAAGGAGACGGACAGCTGTCCTGGAGACCAAAGGGAATCCTGCACTCTGTCTGAAAGGACGTGGAAGAAGGCTGTTTTCCCATGGTAGGAACACAGAGGCTCAAGCTCTTTGGGATACTGCTGCTTCAGTCCCTCAATCAGACACTTCAGAAGACGCAAACAAAGTTTCCTAGGAAAGGAGAGAAAATGTTAGATGCATCATGACATTAATCTATTACATAACCTAGCCCTCTGATGCATGCATTATTAAATCACAAAGTAGTATTTGTTTCTGCATGTTTAGTTTTACTTTTCAATATATATTTTTTTGAGGGAGATACATATCTGTCTACTGTAGTAGACACCATGCATTAACGGTATACATAGTAAGTCAACGGAAGTCACTGACTGGTCTAAAAAACACTTTTTTAAATCATTTACTAACAGCAAATGGTATAAATACACATAATAACAACAAGCTATATCATGATGGCACAGTAAACAAAGTGTAACAAACAAAGGGTAAGAGTGTGTGTGTCTAGGGGGCAGAGATTTGTGGGGGGCTGATGGTGTGTGTGGGGTGGGGGCTGGGGTGGTGGTCTATCCATACACATGTGAGCACAAATACAAACACACACAAGCACACACACAATCCCACCACACACTCAAACACATATATCTGCACTCATACAGCATAAATGTATACATGCTTACACTTTTATATGACCTAATTAATAAATATGTGACCCAGGACCACAAAACCAAGGGTCAATTTATCGAAATTGAGATTTATACATCATATGAAAGCTGAATAAATAAGCTTTCCATTGATGCATGGTTTGTTATGATATGACAATATATGTTCGAGATACAACTATTTTGAAAATCTAGAATCTGAGGGTGCAAAAAACCTAAATATTGAGAAAATCACCTTTAAAGTTGTCCAAATGAAGTTCTTAGCCATGCATATTACTTTTCAAAAAATAAGTTTTGACATATTTATGGTAGGAAATCGCCAAAATATCTTCATGGAACATGATCATTTCTTAATATCCTAATGAATTTTGGCATAAAAGAAAAATCTATAATTTTGACCATACATTGTATTTTTGGCTATTGCTACAAATAAACCCCAGCGACTTATGACTGGTTTTGTGGTCCAGGGTCACATATAAACTGTAAGCACTGAAATAAATAATCAAATCCGAAGACTATTTAACATTTCTGTTCAATAGAACCATTCAAGTGTAAATTCTATCAACATTTTAATAAAAAATACAACATAAGAAATAATCGATATATAGGCCCATTGGCAGAATTATACTCTTTGGTGCATTACGTCAGCTGTAGCGGACAGATATGTTCTCTGTCACAGAAAAAAATGCACAAGACATTTATTTTTCAAATCTGGATGAAATTATTTCTGACATCCTATTTAGCTGAAAAATAGTTTTTGTACCTGTCTGGTTTTCTGAGAAGAAAATAATTTAACACTTATTCCTGAGGCACATGGTGCATCCCCTTTTCTTGCCGCCATTTTGAATATATTATGCAATATCTCAAAACAGGCAAAAAGATACAAAGGCAACAATTAAATGGAATCATAGACAAGACTTTGGGGGTTCGCCATTTGGTGGTTGGGACATGATGCTACATCTTAAATGGTTCAAAATGGCTTCCAAATAGCTGTCCACTGTAGTGACCACGATGCATCAGAGGGCTAGAGAGAACATGAGCGCTCGTTCATACCGGCAACACTTGTTGGAATGACCCTCACAGCACGTCTTCTTATTGCCATGATACTGCATCATCTCTTTTTCAATATGCGAGAAGGATATTCGCCAGCTCTCTGAAAACAAGTACCTCGAATACATAAATCTTATATAGTAAGATTTGTAATGTTTGAAAATGTATTGTGCCAGCATACCTTTGGCATCATCTTTGAGGTTTCTTCCTTTTGGTCTCTTTGGGACGAAATACACAGCCTTGCTTACAAGCTGGCGACGACATTTCTTTCCAAGCCATCTGTCTATGTCGGGGCCTGCCCGTGCCGCTTGTGGCCAACCTTGTAGCACTTCAAGAGTAGGGACGATATCTACAGACATCACATCATCGTCTTTCTCTTTCGACTTAAATTCAAGGGTCACGGCCGGTGAATTTACTAGATTTCTGCGTATCACCCAACCTTCACCTGTGAAGGGGTGGCAAAAGCACATACAAAACGTTAAAGTTATACACTACCTACTAAAGTCTGAGAATGATTGCTGAAAATTTATTTAAAATATTTTTTTTAAATATATTTTAATATTAGATTTTTTTTAATTGTAATATCATTTCGTAATATTACTGCTTTTACTATATTTTTGTATCAAATACATTTGAGGTCATATGCTTACATACACCTTGCAGAATCTGCGAAATGTTAATTATTTTAGCAAAATAAGAGGCTTTGTACAAAATGCATGTTATTTTTTATTTAGTACTGACCTGAATAAGGTATTTCACATAAAAGTACATTTACATATAGTCCACAAGAGAAAATAATAGCTGAAATTATAAAAATTACCCCGTTCAAAAGTTTACATACACTTGATTCTTAATACTGTTGTTGTTACCTTTTTTTGTGATAGTTGTTCATGACTCCCTTGTTTAAACTGCCTGCTGTTCTTCTGAAAAAATCCTTCAGGTCTCAGAAATTCGTTGGTTTTTCAGCATTTTTGTGTATTTGAACCCTTTCCAACAATGACTGTATGATTTAGAGATCCATCTTTTCACACTGATGAGAACTGAGGGACTCATATGCAACTATTACAGAAGGTTCACTGATGCTCCAGAAGGAAAAACAATGCATTAAGAGCAAGGGGGTTTAAACCTTTGAACGGAATGAAGATGTGTACATTTTTCTTATTTTGCCTAAATAGCGTATTTATATAATTTAGTACTGCCCTTCAGAAGCTACAGAAGATGCTTATATGTCTCCCAGAAGACAAAATAAGTTAAATTTACCCTGATCTTCAAATTTAAAAGGTTTCACGGTTTGACACTTAGTGCATGTTTTTTCCTTCTGGAGCATCAGTGAGCGTTTGAACCTTCTGTAATAGTTGCATATAAATGCCTCAGTTGTCCTCAGTGTGAAAAGATGGATCTCAAAATCATACAGTCATTGTTGGAAAAAGTTCAAATACACAAAAATGCTGAAAAACCAAAGAATTTGTTGGACCCAAAGGATTTTTCTGAAGAACAGCGAGCAGTTTAACTGTTCAGGACAAACAAGGGACTCATGAACAACTATCAGTAAACAAACAAACAAAAAAAACACAGCTGTGGATCATTCAGCTAACAACACAGTATTAAGAATCAAGTGTATGTATAAATGTAGCTATTATTTTCTCTTATGATCCATATATATCTCTTGTGGACTATATGTAAATGTCTTTTATGTGAAATATCTTATTTAGGTCAGTACTAAATAAAAAATAATATGCATTTCGTATGATCGTTCTTATTTTAATTTTTAATTTTTGAATTGTAGTGTACAAAAAGCTATCTGAACATCTTTTACATGGCGTTGAGAAACAGATCAGTAAAACACACCTTGAAAATGGTTGTTAATGAATTTGCGGACCAAGCGGTGCATTTCTGCTTTGATTTTGGTGGCTGAGACGGTTAGAAAATCTTCCAGAAGAAAGTGCTGGATTTCAGTTCGTGTGGGTTTAGAAAGCTTTATCTTATAAAACAGTCCTCGATATTCTTCCAGTTCTGAAAATGTCAGCCTTGGGACTTTCAGTTTCAGCATAATGTCAAACTCATTGGGTTTGTTGATCTGTTGGTGATAAAATTAGAGCTTGTCATTCCATTATTCCAAACATTCATGAATAATTGAATGGTTAAAGTGTGATGTCTGTAAAATTTTTAAAACGATGCCAAAGCTTTCAGAAGTCATTACTCCAGTCTTCAGTGTCACATGATACTTAAAGGTGCTGTATGTAAGTTTTTTGACTCTTCTTAAGCCAAAAAATTTTTATCAGGGGACCCCCCTCAAAATGCGATTGGGCTACTTTTGGGCTAGTTTTGAGTACCAATTGGGCGGGTTTTGTTGTAAAAACCTGGCAACCCTGTATAATGCACCTTTAAGAAAACATTCCAATATGCTGATTTGCTGCTCAAGAAACTGTTCTTATTATTATCATTGTTGAAAACAGTTGTGCTCTTTTTTTAAGATTCTTTGTCAAACAGAACAGCGTTTATTTGAAATGGCTTTTAAAAATTTGAAATTAACGTTTAAAAAAAAATTAAACACTGAAAAATGTGTAATATAATTGCCTTTACTGTCACTTCTGATCAATTTAATTCAAGCTTTCTATATTACAGGAAAAAATAATTCTTAAAAACTTTTAAATGGTAATGTACAGTGTTGGGGGTAACGCATTACAAGTAATGCAAGTTACGTAATAATAACGGAACATAAAAGTAACTAGCAAAGTAACGCATTACTTCTTCATTTCCAAGAAAATATCTCAGTTACTTTTTGTTTCCTTTATGTATTTAATCCAAAAACAAGTCAAAATTAAGTGAGTTTTTGCTTAGAGCAAGCAAAAGCCTTTAGCCTTAGGCCTATTCACTTAATTTCATTTTGGTGTGAAAGGGCTTTTACATTTGCTAAGAATCAAAACTTTTTATATTAAAAACAAACAATCAAACCCTGCCCAGATTTGAAAAGTAACGCTAAAGCAACGTAACGCATTACTTTCCATAAAAAG
Source organism: Cirrhinus molitorella (assembly GCA_033026305.1). NCBI lineage: Eukaryota > Metazoa > Chordata > Actinopteri > Cypriniformes > Cyprinidae > Cirrhinus > Cirrhinus molitorella. The sequence goes on from CM065131.1 coordinate 3,169,789, forward strand.
TAACTAAGTAACGTAATTATTTTTCTTTTTAGGGAGTAACGCAATATTGTAATGCATTACTTCTAAAAGTAACTTTCCCCAACACTGGTAATGTATATTAAAGCAATAGTTCACCCAGAAATTACAATTCTGTCATTAATTACTCACCCTATTGTTCCAAACCCATATGACCTTTGTTCATCTTCAGAACACAAATCATAAAATTAGGCTGAACCGCTGATGTCACATGGACTATTTTAACAATGTCCTTACTACCTTTCTGGGCTTTGAACGTGTCAGTTCTGTTGCTATCTATGCAGGATCAGAAAGCTCTTGGATATCATCAAAAATATCTTACTTTGTGTCCTGAAGACAAACAAAGGTCTTACAGATTTGGCACGCCATGAAGGTGAGTAATTAATGACAGACTTGGGTAAACTATCCCTTTAATTCCTGGCAATATCTGACACAAACTTGACACTATTAACAGATTTTTCTCAATATTATCATTCAAATGTTTTACCTTCACCATCTCATAATAGCTGCCACTGGTCAGAACTGAGACCTCTCTGAAGAAGGGCTGATCTTCATTATTCTTCAGGAATTCCAGCAGGCTGTCGATCAGATGATTTACTATCTTCACAGCATTTTGTTGGTCAAGCTTACGCAGCCGTAAATCTCGACCTCTCTGTCTGATTAAGCGGTCCAGCTCAGGAGAAATGCAAGAATCATCTCCAACTTTACAAAACAGAAAACGTATAAGCAAAGTAAGTATACTTCTCTATAAATACAAACAATAACTCAAAGAGCAGCATAGTAAAGATCCTCCTCATTACTTGATCTCCTTTGACTTTCCATAATAGTGCTGTGAAAAACCCAAGATCAGATATACAGCATTCGCTCCCCTGTTGTGATGCTCAACCTGAAATTTAAATGCAGTATCAATGCAAATGAATTACTGCAAAGTGCTACATGTGCTTATGTCTTAAAAGATTTACTCATAGACAAAATATGTCCATAAAATCATCAACATAGAGAGTAATTGACTAGCAACAAGACAGTTGTGTAACGCAACAGAGCTTTACACCCTGTTTTATGGCTTTCACTTTAAGACTTAAAACATAAAAGGAAGCCCAAAGCTTAAAAAGGGAATAGAAAATAAAAGAAATATTATAAACTGCTAAAAGCATCAGAGATGTTTTGATGTGCGTATTTTGTACCAAGAACAGAAAACTAAACTAAAACTTAAACAGGACCTTTTAAGCTAGATAACTTTGTGACATACTGACAAAACCAAACTTTATCTATTCAACACTTCATTAAATGCTCACAAGCGTACAATTCAGTAAAATGTATGAATCCAGACTTACCCACTTCCTGTTCTAGAGAATATGATCTATTGACAGCACAGTACAAGTGTATTGAGATTAAGCTCCTCCCTGCCACATCAGATGATCTTTTGCTTTACAGTAAAAGGTTTAGGGTGTGACTGTCCTCCAGTGATGTAAAACCGAAACTTAAGGAACAAATCTCTGCCTGATGTTTACCTGCTCTTGTGTAAAAGCATGCAGTCAGTCAGGTGGTACTGTATCAGCTAAAAGCACAATCTTCATGTACAAAGGCCTTAGTCTTTTGCCAACATGCTGACCAAAGTGTACATGGTTAACCCTTAGTGGTTTTATAAGTATTGGCACACAGTTCAAATGCATTTGTATGATGGCTGTTCCATGCAAATGTTTTTGAACATAAATGTGTGTAGGCTGTGTGTGTGTGTGTGTGTGTGTGTGTGTGTGTGTGTGTGTGTGTGTAAACAACCACCTATCATTTAATGTGAGCTACATAATTAAGAGCTCCAATACAGGTTCAGTGTGCAAACTAAACAAAGAAAAAAGCTAATAAACTGACTTGTTCTTTCAAGGTTTAAAGGGGACTCAATCCTCTTTTTAGTTGTGATATAGTGTCTTAGTCTAAATTACACTCACACTGGTGATTTTGGAAACCAAACGAATGAGAACATAATGATATTAATAATTTTATATTATTATTATTCCTTATTCCTATGAAAAAATTCCTAGAAAAATGTTAATGTTTTTTTTCTGAAAATAAGTCAAAATTAAGTGTTTTTCCTTGAAACAAGCTAAATAATCTACCAATGGGGTAAGCAAAATAATCTTGTTTTCTGTTTGAATTTGTTTTTGCTTACCCCATTGGCAGATTATTTTGCTTGTTCTAAGCAAAAACTCACTTAACTTTGACTTGTTTTTTTCTGAAAACAAGAAAATGATTATTTACTTGTCTAGAAAATCCTTCTTGATTTAAGATTTTTTTGATATTTCGGCTGAAAACAAGACAAGTAAGAGAACTATTAGCAATTGGATCAACAAAGGTCAGAAGCAAAGTCATTGGTTAATAAAATGGGATTAATACAAAGGAAACTGGCGTTAATTTTTGGAAAAAGTAACAGATATTTTCTTGGAAGTGAAAAAGCAATGCGTTACTTTACTAGTTACTTGAGAAAAAAAAAAGTAATACTATTACGTAACTTGCGTTACTTGTAATCCGTTACCCCCAACACTGTTCATTCATAAGGGTTTTATCACTTCCGAAACTTCGCTGCTTGTACAAGGTATATGACTGTTAGCACGATAATCACTAAAAAGGTTTCTTTATAATCTATGAACCTCTGATTTACAGGGAGTGTACTGCGAAAAAAACGCAATGGGCAATCTGTTGTTCAAGAAATCAACAGAGGTGTCTGTGATTGGCTACATTGCTCAGCGCTACGAAAACACTTTGTAAATAGAATCGTTTGGTGATTTCCAGAGTGCAAACACAAATACGCACTTACCAAATCTGTTTTGCCAATATCTTATTATTAAAGTTTTAACTGAGGGTGCTTTTGACTGCTGTGAGAAAAGTGTTAATTGGTGAGTGTCAGTAGAGTTGGCAGCAGTGAAATAAAAATCAGCATCAGCAATGTGATATTGATTTTATACAGCGGTTCAATAAGCAAGTTAATATCAAGAGACTTACGTTTTGTTTTTGCTGTATTTCATCAACAAAAATCATTCCAAACACAGTCACAGCACTGTTTTGCGTTTCTGAGCAACATGGTGTTTCTTCCTTAATGAATCAACCGTTTAAATGATTCGGATCAATTGCAAAGACTTAAGACTGAGTGACTTGCTGCCACCTACTGGTTTTAATTTCACATTTAAAGTATCTTTTCATTTTTTACATTATTATTTTAAATATCAGTATTTAACATTTCATGTTTAAAATATCAAAACACTATTTATTTTTATTCTTTTTTTTTTTTTTGGCTAGTAGAAGTTACTCGTCAGAGTAGAAGAAAAGCTTTAAAACATTGAGCCTTAATGAAAACCCAATCCAGAGCATTCAGAACCTCGGACTGGGCAGAAGGTTCACCTTCCAACATGTCAATGACCCTAAGCACACAGCAAGAGCTGCTTATAGACAACTCTGTGAATGTCCTTGAGTGGCCCAGCCAGCGCCTGGGTTTGAACCCAGTAATTTCTAGAGAAACCTGAAAATGTCTTCCAGACTTCATCGAGGTGAAGTGAAAAATGGCAGATAATGTTGATGCATCATACCCAAAAAGACTGTAAAGGTGCATCAGCTAAGTATTGAGGTAAGGGTGTGAATACTTATGCAATGTACTTATTTCAATGTTTTATTTTCAATAAAGTCATAGTTATGACAATTCTGTTTTTGCTTTGTCATTATGGTGCATGGAGTGTAGATTGATGTGGGAGAAAAAGTCATTTAAAACAGTTTAACATAGGCCAGCAACATAAAATGTGGAAAAAATAAGGGGGACTGTTTCAAAACTAGTATTTGTATTTTCTTTCAGCTATTTTTCTATTAATGTAAGAAAGATTCATGATTTGCATGATAAAAAAAGAATCTTAATTATATTTAATAATGTTCAAAAAGAATTTATTTATGAATTCATAATGCTTTGACTTTGACAAGAAAGAATAATGGCACAAACCGATGAATGATCATTGTTTATTTTTATAATCGTTTTCTCCTAAGCTGTTCAGAAATACATGGCTACCTCCTTTCCTTCGGAAGCTTTTACGGTGGGTTTTTATCAGCATAAGCCAGTCCTTTAAAACCGTGCTCAGGTTCTGAGACATTGCAGTGTAGGATTTCAATGAGGCTTGCTGGGTGTCTGACGGGACGATTCATTTGGCTTTGGCGGCCTTCTGAGCAGACTTGGTCACCTTGCCACCAGTGGAGGCTTTCTTTTCAACGGCCTTGATGACGCCAACAGCGACGGTCTGCCTCATGTCACGCACAGCAAAACGACCTGAAAGATAACAGTGGGATGATAATTAAAGTTCAAATTAAAGCAGAACATTTAATTAACAATGTTCAACTTAAATGATGATACTTACCCAGTGGTGGGTACTGAGAGAAGCTCTCCACACACATGGGCTTGCCAGGGACCATCAGAATAATGGCAGCATCTCCGGATTTGAGAGCCTTGGGGTTGTCCTCAAGCTTCTTGCCAGAGCGACGGTCGATCTTCTCCTTAAGCTCAGAAAACTTGCAGGCAATGTGAGCAGTGTGGCAGTCCAGCACTGGGGCATAGCCCTGAGAGATCTGACCAGGGTGGTTCAGGATGATGACCTGCAAGAAAGAGGGGTACATGATAAAGCACCTGATGTTATGATCATGCAGGCAATATTCTGTTATTTATATCTAACCTGAGCTGTGAAGTTGGCAGCCTCCAGAGGGGGGTCGTTCTTGCTGTCTCCAGCCACGTTACCACGGCGGATGTCCTTGACAGACACGTTCTTAACGTTGAAGCCAACGTTGTCACCGGGGAGAGCCTCAGCGAGAGACTCGTGGTGCATCTCAACGGACTTGACCTCAGTGGTCACGTTGGCAGGGGCGAAGGTCACAATCATACCGGCCTTCAGAGTCCCGGTCTCAACACGTCCAACAGGCACAGTGCCAATACCTGAGCGAGACACACAGGGAGTGTTGTTATTGATAATGAAAACTAAAACTAAAAGCAAATACTTTCGTTAAGTGAAACGAAAATGAAAGCAACATCACTGGGAAACACTGAGACTAAATTTCTTTTCATTTCTCCTAAACTAACTAAAACAACAGTCATGCACAATCATTTTCATTTTACAGGTGCATCTCAATAAATTAGAATGTTGTGGGAAAGTTCATTTATTTCAGTAATTCGACTCAAATTGTGAAACTTGTGTATTAAATTAATTCAGTCTTTGGTCCTTTAAATTGTGATGATTTTGAGTCACATTTCAAAACCCCAGCATTCTCAACAAATTAGAATATGGTGACATGCCAATCAGCTAATCAACACCTGCAAACGTTTCCTGAGCCTTCTAAATGGTCTCTCAGTTTGGTTCACTAGGCTACACGATCATGGGGAAGACTGTTGATCTGACAGTTGTCCAGAAGACAATCATTGACACCCTTCACAAGGAGGGTAAGCCACAAACATTTACTGCCATAGAAGCTGGCTGTTCACAGAGTGCTGTATCCACGCATGTTAACAGAAAGTTGAGTGGAAGGAAAAAAGTGTGGAAGAAAAAGATGCACAACCAACCGAGAGAACCGCAGCCTTGAGAGGCTTGTCAAGCAAAATCGATTCAAGAATTTGGGTGAACTTCACAAGGAATGGACTGAGGCTGGGGTCAACGCATCAATAGCCACCACACACAGACCTGTCAAGGAATTTGGCTACAGTTGTCGTATTCCTCTTGTTAAGCCTTTCCTGAACCACAGACAACATCAGAGGCGTCTTGCCTGGGCTAAGGAGAAGAAGAACTGGACTGTTGCCCAGTGCTCCAAAGGGTGGAGAAGCTTATAGCCCAAGTTTCTTGAAGTACAGGGTTAAGTTTCCACAGTCTGTGATGATTTGGTGTGCAATGTTATCTGCTGGTGTTGGTCCAGCGTGTTTTTTGAAAACCAAAGTCACTGCACCCATTTACCAAGGAATTTTAGAGCACTTCATGCTTTCTTCTGCTGACCAGCTTTTTAAAGATGCTGATTTCATTTTCCAGCAAGATTTGGCATCTGCCCACACTGCCAAAAGCACCAAATGTTGGTTAAATGACCATGGTGGGCTTCCATACCACCTCAGCAGTGCCACAGACTGATCACCTCCATAACACGCCAAATTTAGGCAGTAATTAGCAAAAGCAAAAGGAACCCCCTACCAAGTATTGAGTACATATACAGTAAATGAACATACATTCCAGAAGGCCAACAATTCACAAAAAAATACTTTTTTTTTTGGTCTTGTGAAGTATTCTAATTTGTTGAGATGATTTGGTGAATTGGTGGGTTTTTGTTAAATGTGTGCCAAAATCATCACAATTAAAAGAACCAAAGACTTAAACTACTTCAGTCTGTATGTATTGAATTTATTTAATAGTTTCACAATTTCAGTTGAATTACTGAAATAAATGAACTTTTCCACGACACTCTAATTTATTGAGATGCACCTGTAGATTTATGGTATCCACCTTATTTTTTTTACCATCAGAGCATATTTTTATCTGTACAAAACAACTTGTTTTGCTGCTTGATACTGCAAATTGTTGTGTCTTACCATATTATCTTAATTATGAACACACTTGTTTGTAGAGCAAACCGTTTTACTGTCACTGCATGCTGTTATTCTTGTTATTTCCCTATAGTGGATAATGAGTTGAGGTCTGTGTTGAGGAAAAATGTGGATAAATGTCTGCAATAAACATGAAAATGCTGTGAATTACCTGATAATGATTAAGCATGAGGATTTCTTAAAATATTAATAAAAAAGAGCATTTTATTAATTTACATTACTTTTCCAGAACTAGAAATCTAAAAGGTTCTTCAAAGAAAGAACAGTTGTTGAGAGACCAAATTAAGAAATATCTTGACTTATAGTTAAGTGTACCGTATCTAGATTTTTCATGCTTTTGTCTTATTTTAAAGTCATCATGACACCTCCTGGAAGTTTTCTTAGGCCCTGTTTGAGAATCACTACAATAACAGTAGATGAAATGAAAGCATTTTTTTAATTATACCACATGCCACATCAACTATGGCAACCCTAAAATACTAAAACTGATTAAATATATGTGACCCTGGACCACAAAACCAGTCATAAGTAGCATGGGTATATTTGTAGCAATAGCCAACAATACATTGTATGGGTCAAAAATGATTGTTTTTTATTTTATGCCAAAAATCATTAGGATATTAAGTAAAGATCATGTTCCATGAAGACATTTTGTAAATTTCCTACTGTAAATGTATCAAAACTTAACTTTTGATTAGTAATATGCATTGCTAAGAACAACTTTAAAGGCAATTTTCTTGCACCCTCAGATTCCAGATTTTCTAATAGTTGTATCTCGCCAAATAATGTCCTGTCCTAACAAATCATACATCAGTGGAAACCTTATTTCTTCAGCTTATTTATTAGAAAAATTCCCCTTATGACTATTTTTTTAGTTCAGGGTCACATATAAAAAAACTATATTTAAAATTCAATACTTACCTCCAATCTTATACACATCCTGCAGAGGCAAACGAAGAGGCTTGTCGGTGGGCCGACTGGGTGGCAGGATGGAGTCCAGGGCCTCAAGAAGAGTAACACCGCTGCCAGCACCTTCCTTCCTCTCGATCTTCCATCCCTTGAACCAGCTCATCTTTTATCCACGAAAAAAATACAAAACAAAAAGCATGAGCAATCGCAATGATCACCAACCCTAACAAAACCTATAAAACCCAGGGAAAAAAACAGATGTTCACGTTTGTGCTGGGCTCCAGCATGTTGTCTCCATGCCATCCAGAAATTGGGACGAAGGCAACAGTGGCAGGGTTGTAGCCGATTTTCTTGATGTAGGCGCTGACTTCCTTGGTGATCTCCTCAAAACGCTTCTGGCTGTAAGGGGGCTCGGTGGAGTCCATCTTGTTGACTCCAACAATAAGCTGTTTGACTCCCAGAGTGTAGGCAAGCAGGGCATGTTCACGGGTCTGTCCGTTCTTGGAGATACCAGCCTCGAACTCACCAACACCAGCAGCGACAATCAGCACAGCACAGTCAGCCTGGGATAAAAAAAAAAAGTGTTAATTAAAATATATATATATATATATATTATGCACAGTAACTTTTGATGAAATAAAAAAAAAAAAATCCTACCTGAGAAGTACCAGTAATCATGTTCTTGATGAAGTCTCTGTGCCCAGGGGCATCAATGATGGTGACATAGTACTTGCTGGTCTCAAATTTCCAGAGAGAAATATCAATGGTGATACCACGCTCACGCTCGGCCTTCAGTTTGTCCAGCACCCAGGCGTACTTGAAGGAGCCCTTGCCCATCTAAAAGCATATTTGAGATCTTTGTGAGACCAATGGACAAAATAAAAAATATATAATAGCAACAGAACTATTTACAAATCTGAGGGTGCAGAAAAAAATCAAAATTTTGAGAAACTGCCCTTTAAAGTTGTCCAAATGAAGTTCTTAGCAATGCATATTACCAGTGTTGGGGAAAGTTACTTTTAAAAGCATTACAATATTGCGTTACTCCCTAAAAACTTAACTAATTACGTTACTTAGTTACTTTTTATGGAAAGTAATGCGTTACATTACTAACGCATTACTTTCATTACTTTTTAAATCTGGACAGGGCTTGTTTGTTTGTTTTTAATATAAAAAAGTTTGATTCTTAGCAAATGTAAAAGCCCTTTCACAACTAAATGAAATTAAGTGAATAATACACTGTAAAAAATGCTTTTTTCTAAATGCTCGTTTCTAGCCAAAAATATCTACAAATTCTTAAATCAAGAAGGATTTTCTATACCAGTAAAAAGTATTGTCTTGTTTTTTTCTGAAAACAAGTCAAAATTAAGTGTGTTTTTGCTTGAAATGAGCAAAATAATCTCACAATGGGGTAATCAAAATAATCTTTTCTATTTGAAATAAGATTTTTTTTTTTTGCTTACCCCACTGGCAGATTATTTTGCTTGTTCTAAGCAAAAAAATCACTTAATTTTGACTTGTTTTTTTTCTGAAAACAAGAAAATAATTATTTTTTTCTCTAGAAAATCCTTCTTGATTATAGATTTTTTAATATATTTTGGCTGAAAACGAGACAAAAAATCTAAGTAAGAAAAGTATTTTTGCAGTGTACAGTTGAATTGGATCAACAAAGGTCAGCAGCAAAGTCATTGGTTAATAAAATGGGATTAAATACATAAAGAAAATTAAAAGTAACTGGCGTTACTTTTTTGAAAAAGTAGATATTTGTAATGCGTTACCCCAACACTGCATATTACTAATCAAAAATAAAGTTTTGATACATTTGTGGTAGGAAATTTACTAAATATTTTCATGGAATACTCTGATTTTTGGCATAAAAGAAAAATGAATAATTTTGACCCATACAATGTATTTTAAGCTATTGCTACAAATACACCCGTGCTACTTATGACAGGGTCAACATGCTCAGTTTGGACATTTAGTAGCCTACTGATGGAGCAGTTTGATATTCATTGCTGGTTATCAGTAAAAATGGAAACAATTCCTTAATTTGTTTTGCAAGATATATTCTTTTTTAAATGTGATTTAAATGATCTTTTTTCAGATGTCGTCAACTTTGTTTTATTGTTGGGTAAATATCATATTCATAGCTGCAAATGGAAAAAATGTAAGCCTTCCTTTATAGTATTTCTTTGTGAGTTTGTAAAAATGTTTCAGAGTTTTACTTACTTTAAAAAACTAAATAGAAAATCCGAAACTCTTTGCCTCTCTATCTTAAAATGTGTTATTTGAAGGTCTTATTATTTGATGTCTTTTTATTTTTATAATCTTGCTACTTTTTTTTTTTTTACATTCCTTATTTGGATGCTCCCTGTCTTGTTATATAAATATTTACAATAAAAAAAATTATAATTAAAAAAAAAAAAACTGACGGAGCACAATACAACTAAACTGTAGATGTCGCTCACAACACATTGGTGTCTAAAAAGACACGCCCAGAATATACTCGTCATCTAGATACATTAGTCATCGGAAGTCACCCGGCTGTGATGACGTACCTCAGCTGCTTCTTTCTCAAACTTCTCGATGGTTCTCTTATCGATGCCTCCACATTTGTAGATAAGATGACCGGTGGTGGTGGACTTGCCGGAATCGACGTGGCCGATAACCACGATGTTAATATGAATCTTTTCCTTACCCATGTTGTAAATGTACTGTGGAAAGACATTGCTGGGATTAGTTTCGCCAACAATATCCGGTCGTTTAAACACATTGGCGTTCAAGGATATTCACAATGCGACAGCATATAGGCGGTCAAACAGAATCAAGTGAACCGGCTCGTGGGCGCGCGTTCCAGTCAGGGTAAGCTCTCTGTGTGAACGCGCAGCATCGGTAGAGTTGCCATGTCCGCCTGTTATAAGATTTTACAAGGTATAATATAACGAGACAAAGTCGCGGGTTGATATAGGCGCAGTTTTTTTAGGGGCTATCAAGAGCTTAGTTCACATAGCAAAATAAATTGTGATTAACCATTAAATCGCAGCTCCTGAGATCTCTGGCAACATGGTTTCCATAATGAGTTTTCTGGTTAACGTTACTTAAATTAGTAAACCCGCAATCGCGTTTTCCAAACCAAATGAAGGTCTCGAGTCTCTTCTCCCCCCAGTACAGCTTTTTGCTAGATCTGGCAACACCCACCCCTCCCTCCATTCACTTCGTGTCCTCCATGTTGAAGGACTGGAATGACAGCACCAGCCATGTTCTCTTTAGCTTTGCTAACAAGTTTGTGCTCTCTACACATGCATCAGAGAAAACGGGATAGAGAATTAAAATAAACCTGGCAGTAAAAACCCTGGAAGGCTGAAAAATATAAGTGCATGAAAGGAGAAAAAAATAACAAAATATGCCCTTGTAACTTAGAGGCATTTGAAAGCTTTTCCCTTATGATAAAATAGATTAGCAACTCTGGGAGCAAGCATGAATACAAAGTCTGTAATTAAACTTACCCGACTACAAGCACTACAGACAGCCCTGAGCAGACTGGAGAAAAAGGAACGAGTCACACTGCCCGTCTAAATTTATACAGGTTCAGACAGGGGTGGGATATGAAAAACACCTAGACTACATGGATACTGCTCGGATGAGGGGTACCATTGGTAGCTTTGCTGCGCACTCACTATTTGCGATTGGCGGAGAAGACATCAGTAAAGTGGGCACACTGTAGGAGAAATCCGGCTGCAACACGTGTTAAAACAGCTGCAGGGACCACGACAAATCACATTACAGTTGCTCATCCCAAATCCCACCCAGTTCCCCCATTGATGACAGGAGACAAAGCGCAACTTCAATTTTTAATACCTTTATTAGTTTCTTATTGAGCAGCTTCTTTCCAAATTTTACTGTGGCAACAGGTGCAGTTCTAAACCATTAAACAAATTTAACAACTGAAAGAGGCACTATCAGTCAATAAATGGAGCCACACTTAATTCCGAGTTGGGTTTCCTTTCCTGCGAAAATTTTTCCGATGGGTTTTAATCAGCATAAGCCAGTCCTTAAGTAGAGTGCCCAGGTTTAGAGAAATTCCAGGAGGTTGGGAAGAACATACCGCAACCTTTGGAACAGCGTGATAGATGGAAATTCACTTGGTCTTGGCAGCCTTCTGTGCAGACTTTGTGACCTTGCCGGAACCGCCGACTTTCTTCTCAACACTCTTGATGACACCAACAGCGACGGTCTGCCTCATGTCACGCACAGCAAAGCGACCTGTGGATGGAGAGCGATTAGCATGGAGTTCTGTACAAAAACAGCTACTGATAGAGATGCAAGAGGGTTGATTAACTGGATGTGAACTTACCAAGAGGAGGGTAGGTAGAGAAGCTCTCCACACACATGGGCTTGCCAGGGATCATCTCAACAATGGCAGCATCTCCAGATTTGAGAGCCTTGGGGTTGTCCTCAAGCTTCTTGCCAGAACGACGGTCGATCTTCTCCTTGAGCTCAGCAAACTTGCAGGCAATGTGAGCAGTGTGGCAGTCCAGCACTGGGGCATAGCCCTGAGAGATCTGACCAGGGTGGTTCAGGATGATGACCTAAAAGACAACACAAGTCAGTATACGCAGTCACATAATTAACCCAGGAAATCAAGTGACCAAGATAATGATGAAAAAGCCTAACCTGAGCATTGAAGCTGCCGGCCTCCTGAGGGGGGTCGTTCTTGCTGTCTCCAGCCACGTTACCACGGCGGATGTCCTTGACAGACACGTTCTTAACGTTGAAGCCAACGTTGTCACCAGGAGTGGCCTCAGTGAGAGACTCGTGGTGCATCTCAACGGACTTGACCTCAGTGGTCACGTTGGCAGGGGCGAAGGTCACAACCATACCAGGCTTGAGGACACCAGTCTCCACACGACCCACGGGCACAGTTCCAATACCTGTAAAAGTTGGGGGGAGAAAAAAAAAAAAAAAAAAAAAATTAAAAACCAATCCAAGCATTCTGATTTGAGAATTATTAACTGTATAAAGTTATACCAACCTCCAATTTTGTAGACATCCTGAAGTGGCAGACGAAGGGGCTTGTCGGTGGGACGGCTGGGGGGCAGAATGGCATCCAGGGCATCAAGAAGAGTAACACCGCTACCATTACCCTCCTTGCGCTCAATCTTCCATCCCTTGAACCAGCCCATCTAAAAACAGACACGCTGTCAGTCAAGCACACCGAACAAGCTGTTCCACTTATGGAATTGACTTTACGGTAAAGTTGCGTAGACAAACTTACGTTTGTGCTGGGCTCCAGCATGTTGTCACCGTGCCATCCGGAAATTGGGACGAAGGCAACACTGGCAGGGTTGTAGCCGATCTTCTTGATGTAGGCGCTGACTTCCTTGGTGATTTCCTCAAAACGAGCCTGGCTGTAAGGGGGCTCGGTGGAGTCCATCTTGTTGACTCCAACGATAAGCTGTTTCACTCCCAGGGTGAAGGCCAGGAGGGCATGCTCACGGGTCTGTCCGTTCTTGGAGATACCAGCCTCGAACTCACCGACACCACCAGCAACGATCAGCACGGCACAGTCAGCCTGGAAGGAGAGAAAAAGAAATCCATGAGGTTAAACCTCACCCAACTAAAACATTAGTCACAACAGTACAGTTCCGTGTGGGTGGAGTGCAGTCATACCTGAGAAGTACCAGTAATCATGTTCTTGATGAAGTCTCTGTGCCCAGGGGCATCAATGATGGTGACGTAGTACTTGCTGGTCTCGAATTTCCAGAGAGCGATGTCAATGGTGATACCACGCTCACGCTCGGCCTTCAGTTTGTCCAACACCCAGGCGTACTTGAAGGAGCCTTTGCCCATCTGTTTCGCAAACAGAAGTCAGACATTAGCAAACGGTGGCATTTAATCATTTAATGTTTTAGCATAAAGTTAACATCAACATTTAACCACAAGTGTTTTGGAAAAGTTAAACGATGGAAACTGAACAGCTTCAATAGAATGTGCACTTTTTTCCCCCTTTTTTTTTTTTTTTTTTTTAATTGAACGATGTCAAAACATTCACTACATTTCAATTAACAAATTGAAAACTATTTCAAATGCTAAGGGGGAGATAAAAACAGAATCATAGGAATACACAAGCTTGCACAATTCGCACAGCTTTGTTTGAGGGCAGTTTTTTTTTTTTTTTTTTTAATACTATAAAACATGGATTTTTACTTGAAAATTTACACTTATGGATATGAAATTTGACCATTCAAATAATGAAATTAATAAAAAAAAAGTGTGGTTCTGTTTTCCTCCAAAGTTTTCGATTATGCCTAAAAGAACATATTTCCACTGTAAAACAACATGTTTGTCAATAAAATAAGTACATTTAGCCAAAATAGCATCGGTGCACATGTCGAGCGGCCTACTAGGCGCCATTACAGAATCTGCAACGTCACAGCGAGTCCCGCTTAAGCTCCGCCCACTCCCACACCCAGCCGGCTTGAGCCCAGGAACGCGTGCTGCAGCCGCCATTTTGGCTCTTGTTACTCGCAGTTGTGCCGCAATCGGTTCACAAAAATTGACGGAACACTCAGCAAAAAGTGTTAAAACGCTTACCTCAGCGGCTTCCTTCTCGAACTTCTCGATGGTTCTCTTGTCGATTCCACCGCATTTGTAGATCAAATGGCCGGTGGTGGTGGACTTTCCGGAGTCGACGTGGCCAATGACCACGATGTTAATGTGGGTCTTTTCCTTTCCCATGATTGATTAGTTTCTGTGTGAAAAAAAAAAAAAAAGAAATCATGAGAGAAGTACAGACTTTCCATTATTAAAACTTTTGAGCGGGGATTTCGTAACAGGTAATAAACGGCCCCGAGTTTGAACCGGCCTAGTTCACCATAAGGCAACTGCGACACGTGTTTCTTTGGAGTAGCGCGGTATTAAGTTACAAAAAAATCCAAAATATCTGGAAGCAATCCATAAGGATGTAGACATCTGGCTCTCCAATCACTGATAACAGTTGTTGGATGCGAGATTGTGTGAAAGGCTTTTAACAGGCCCACGACTTCAAGTCTCTTCGTGCCTTTGTTCTTTTCCCGGTTCCCATTCTTTGAGAGGTGGACGTACACGCAAACAAAAGGAAAAATAAATTAACCTCAATTTCCTATGAATATATACTACCAATTAAACAGAAACTTAAAATTAACACCACATAATAAGAAAGAAAGCCATTGTAGAAACCATAAGTGATAAGGACACGCAGAGTAACGAAACAACGCCGGAAAATGACAAGAAACCGTCAACATGGAGAAAATTCTCTAAAAGTTCTTTAAAAGACAATTATTGGGAGTATTAAAAGGAAAGCCAAGGCCTAACCAACAGAAAAAGTACTCACCAAGATTGAGAGATCACTTCTCAGCTGCTGCTCCCCTTTGCCAGGTAACAGAAAGAGGAAGAAAAACGCTTTGGTTGGAGAATTTATACACGGGAGGAGGACCGACTGGGCTGCAACCCCCCGCTTCCTCTCCCTCCCTAATCGACCCGCAAATCACACACAATTGAGTGAAATTCTCCCCGCCTCGTCAAATGTACGTCACTACTTTGTTGCACTGAGCATCTGGTTGACTGTAAGAAATAGTATTTTTTTTTTTTTTTTTTTTTACAAATATTTGACATATGTTGCGCTAAACATAACGGAAAAACATGTGCACATATATACAAGGCATCACGAGCTCTCAAATTTACAAAAAAACATAAATAAATAATCAATTATAACGTTAATGGACCACAAAACCTGTCTTAAGTAGGTATATTTGTAGCAATGGCCAAAAATAGCCTACATTGTGTGGGTCAAAATGATAGATTTTTCTTTTATGCCAAAAATCATTAGGATATTAAGTAAAGATCATGTTCCATGAAGATATCATAGCGTAAATATGTGACCCTGGACCACAAAACCAGTCATAAGTTGCTGGGGTATATTAGCAAGAGCTAAAAAATACATTGTATGGGTGAAAATTATTGTTGTTGTTGTTTTTTTTATGTTAAAAATCATTAGGATATTAAGCATCCTGTTAAGATATTTTGTAAATTTCCTACCATCAATATATCAAAACTTAATTTTTTTAAAAAGTAATATGCATTACTAAGAACTTAATTTGGACAACTTCAAAGGCGATTTTCTTCATATTTGTATTTCTTCATATTTTTATTTTTTCACACCCTCAGACTCCAGATTTTCAAATAGTTGTATCTCGACCAAATATTGTCATATCATAACAAACCATACAAACATACATTAGTCCCGTTTCGAAAAATTGACCTTTATGGTTTTGTGGTCCAGGGTCACATATATCAAAACATAATTTTTGATTAGTAATACACATTGCTAAGAACTTCATTTGGACAACTTTTTGGATGATTTTCTCAATATTTTTGCATCCTCAGATTCCAAATTTTATATATATATATATATATATATATATATATATATATGTGTGTGTGTGTGTGTGTGTGTGTGTGTGTGTGTTCTCTCAATTTAAAAAACTGGCCCTTATGACTGGGTTTGTGGTCCAGGGTCACATTTTTCTTTTTAGTTTCTATTTTAAATGTATATTGTCTCAAGATGCCACAAGTTCACATTTTGATCTTCTTATGATGAATGCTGGCAATCATCACTAAAACTGCCTTATATATCACTGATTGAAGTCTGTGTTTATTTTATTCATGTGTGTCCGAACAATAGTCTTGTATATATGATTTCATCCTTTCTATTTATACTATTAACTGTTCTAACTATAGTTGATTTTTCAATTCTGTAATACTCCCTTCCTGTATTTCCCGAATCCCAACTTTTTTGCCATTGTTTCTTTTAATTAAAAAAATTCTTTCATTTTTTTCCAAGTGGAATTTCTATTTAGATTTTTTGCACCCTCAGATTCCAGATTATATATATATGTAATCTTAGTTTTTAAAAATTGGCCCTTAAGACTGGGTTTGTGGTCCACATATTTCTTTTTATTTTCTATTTTAAATGTATATTGTCACAAGATGCCACAAGTTTACATTTTGATCTTCTTATGAAGTTTACATTACATTTTGATCTTCTTATGATGAATGTCGGCAATCATCACTAAAACTGCATTAAATATAACTGATTGAATTTGGTTTAAATTCAATCACTTCATCACATTTACTTCACAGGTTCACATTTATTTCTCTAGTTTTGGTCAAAGTCGCTGGATGCAATACAAGGGGTTTACTGTTTGTAAAACACAGCCTGTGCGCAGCCAGCAAGCTGTTTATTTTCTAATTTCTTTCTGTGCTTATTTTCACAGTAACGACGTCGTTCACATGCTTTCAAACACAACACTTTCAGAAGAATGCAAAGAAATCAGATTTTTATTTGATTATTTTATGAAGCAAACCGGTCTTTCTACCTCGGAGACAGTGCGATCAGTCCAGCCTGTATGTAAATTAGTCAGCAATTTACCACTAAGCACAAAGTTGATAAGTGCACTCAGGTCTATTGTCTCAGATGCATCTCCACCCAGTGGTTCATCTATTCAGATTCAAACGCAATCAGATAGGACTATTTGCTGAGCAGCGAGGTTTAAAGTACCCCTATTTTGAAACATAAGCCCATGGGAGGCAGCAAAACTTTTGTGATTAAACTTAGTTTGTATGCATTCTATGCATACAGAGTTCTTTGTTTTGGGAGTGTAGGGATTTTTCAATTCCTTTCAATGCCTCACAGGCCTTCAGTGCCATCTTCAATGCTTTACATTCCTCCAAGCTCTGGCATCTCCCACTGAACCTCTGATCAACTCTGTCTTCCTCTCAGTAACAGATGCTTGGTCGACAGCTGCTATTTTCAGTCAAGAGCAGCAGCACAGACACACACAGTCGGGCGACGTATACTGTGACAATCACAGAGGCACGCACAGGGGTCTACAAGTCAGAGATCTCAATAACATTTGGAAAAGAAACATTTTAATCCTGGTTATGAATAAAATGTTATGGTTTTAAAAATTCCTAGCATAGACAACATTTTGATTCTGCTATTTCTATTTAAAATGTGTGACATTGATCATGCAAACTCATTTGTACAGAGAGTCTGATGATTTTGGCTCAACTGAAGCACAATTTGCTCTTTGGCTCATTTTCAAATCATGCTGGACATGATCATCCAGTTTGACATGAACTTGTGGAGTTCATGCAGCTCAAAAGTTTTGCTGTCATAAAAGCAAAATGGGTACACAACAGTTACAATATAAAATACAATTATTATTTTTTTTAATAACGCAAAACATAAATCTAACATTAAAACACATAATAGAGGTATTTCCCCTAGTGGTTACAGATGCTTCACTTCACTCTTGTATAGGCAGAGATTACACAGAGGACTGGCTTTTTGAGTAAAATATAATCAGTCATAATTGAATGAACAGTACTGTTGTCATTGGTCCATGTTTTTCATGCAAGCAATGGTTTGCATAGTCAACAGACAATAAATAAAAAAATGAATTATGTACATTAATAATAATGCACTGTATAAACTATTTTTTTTTAAATGCACACGTTGGAATAAAGTGTGGGAAAATCAAGTGGGTTCAGCAGGACAATAGAATTTAATATCATTTGTGTCCACAAAAAAATGAAAAAATAAATAAGTTAAACCTATTCCTGATTTGCTCATGACATTGAAATTTATATTAATATATAATATACACTACCAGTCAAAAGTTTTTGAACAGTAAGATTTGTAATGTGTTTTAAAGAATTCTCTTCTGCTCACCAAGCATGCATTTATTTGATATAGTAGAAACATTATTTTTACTATTTAAAATAACTGCTATATATTTGAATATATTTCAAAATGTAATTTATTTCTGTGACCAAAGCTACATTTTTAGCCTCATTACTCTAATCTTCAGTGTCACATGATCCTTCAGAATCATTCTAATATGCTGATTTGCTGTTCAAGAAACATTACTTTTATTATTATCAATATTTAAAACTGATTTTTTTTTTCAGGATTTGTTGATGAATAGAAAGATCCAAAGTTCAGCATTTATCTGAAATAAAAAACCTTTGTAACACTATACACTATACCATTCAAAAGCCTGGAGTCTATATATATATATATATATATATATTAGTGCTGTCAAACGATTAATCATGATTAATCGCATCCAAAATAAAAGTTTATGTTTACATACTATATATTTGTGTACTGTGTATATTTATTATCTATATATAAATACAAACACATGCATGTATATATTAAGGAAAAATATTTCAGATTTATATATTAAATATTTATATTTATTTATAATCTAAAATGTATACTGGTATAAATATATCTACATATAAATATTTAGTTTTAATATATACATGCATGTGTGTGTATTTATATATACATAATAAATATACAAAGTAAACACACATATTGTATGTAAACATAAACTTTTATTTTGGATGCGATTAATCGCAATTAATCATTTGACAGCCCTAATATATATAAATTATTATTTTTTTTTTTTTTGGAGGGGAAAGAAATGATAGAAATTAATACTTTTTTAGCATCAAAAGTGATGATAAAGATTTATAATGTTACAAAAGATTTCTATTTCAGATAAATGCTGTTCTTCTGAAGGTTTTATTCATCAAAGAAACCTGAAAAAAAAAATCTACTCATCTGTTTTCAACATAATAATAATAAATGTTTTTTTGCGCAGCAAATCAGAATATTTTATTTTATTTCTGAAGGATTACGTGACTGAAGTAATGATGCTAAAAGTTTAGCTTTCAAATTACAGAAATAATGTTAAATGTTAAAATATATTAAAATCAATATTATATATCAAAATTTAATATAACTTAATAAAAAAAAAAAAAAACACTAAAAATCTTACAGTTCAAAAACTTTTGACTGGTAGTGTATATTAAAATCACTTTAATTTTGCAATTTTGTTTTAGTAGCCTACTGCTTAGTATAACAGGCTTTGCAATAGCTGCAAGACATACTAGGTAGTTAGTCCAGCCAGCTTAATGGTTGGGAAACAACTAACCTAAATAAAAAAGACTGAACAACTCTAATTAAGTCAACTTACAGAGCAAGCAAATGATTAAACAAATCCTTTTGAAAAGACTTTCATTCATTATCATGGTCTTCTTTAACAGTAATCCCATAAAATGAAGTGAACAGAATTATGCAGTGACAACCAGTCATATGACTGATATCAAAAAGAGCCATAGCATCTGAGAAAAAAAGCTGGCACATGATTGCACTGTGTGAATTGTGGTGACTCCCACCTTTCTTTTTTATTTTCTTCTCACACACACACATAAGATGATTACTATTCACAGCACAGC
The DNA here is from genome assembly GCA_033026305.1 of Cirrhinus molitorella. Lineage (NCBI taxonomy): Eukaryota > Metazoa > Chordata > Actinopteri > Cypriniformes > Cyprinidae > Cirrhinus > Cirrhinus molitorella. Next base: position 3,189,668 of record CM065131.1, read on the forward strand.
TGTTTTAAGTCCCACCCCAGCATAACCACAGAAAAAAAAATCAGCATATCCTGCCCTGTTTCAAACCATTTGTCTTTTTGTATACTGTGACAGCTTTTGGTCCGGTCTGGCCTGTTTACCAGGTTCATGTAGCAGCGCAATGCTAACAGGCTTAATATCTATTTGTCCAGATAAACGGCCATTTGGTTTCTATCTCAGGCACTCAACAAGTGTGGGGGAGGGCATGGGGAATGTGTGCCACGAATCAGCGTCAGTGGCTGGCATGAGATCAGTGTTGAGTCATGCAATACAGAGGGAAAGGCCTGAACTTTTCCCTCAAGGCTCAAACACAGAGCAGGCCTCATTGCGAGAGAGCCTCACATCGATCATAAGTCAGTCTGGATCAAAATATCTGCTAAATAAATAAATAAATGCAAATGTCATAAAAAATAAAACAACCTAAGGGCTTCTTACAACAAAGAAAAACAGTTCAACTTAAATGCAGAAATCAATCCACCTCCCCCTCAAGGCAACAAACTGACACTTGCAAATCCTCTCCATGTGTTATGCATTTTTAAGGTGCAATGCAAATGGGTGGGGGTCAGGGAAACAACATCTGCATGTGTGAGAACCCCATGGGTCTGTCTCAGACCTTTGGTGAGAATGCAAACGTCTATGAATGAAAGGAAGTCATTCCTATTCATTCACAACTGCTGAGATGTTGCTTATAGTCAATGAAATATATATATATATATATATATATATATATATTAGTGCTGTAGTCAAGACCAAGTTGAGACCAAGACAAGACCAAGACTTTAAGGGTTTAAGACCAAGACAAGACCAAGGCAGGGCGAGACCGTGTCAAGAATTAATTTGAAAGATCCACATTTACTGTGAATTGTCTTGAAAAAATAATAAAAAGTCATCGCAATGGTAAATTTTATTATTTTATAGGAATTTTCCTTTTAAAATGGCAAACATATACATGTATAAGCTAAAAACAACTTAACCATCTTTATTCAACACTTATTGTCTGTTTTATCATAAGACTAACATATTTTGCTGTAAGAAAAAAAGCTAAACATTCAAAATTTTAAATGTAGAAAATTGTAAATACCCAAGATATACACTGGGTGTCAAATGTTTAGAATAATTAAGATTTTTTAGTGTTTTTGAATGTTTCTTTTGCTCACCAAATCAGCATTTATTTGATAAAAATACAGTGATTAAATAATTAAATAAAAGATATAATTTAAAATAATTCAAAATTATTCATTAATAATAATTAAGTATTTAATAATAATTGAGCTCTAAATCAGCATATTAGAATGATTTCTGAAGGACTGTGTGACTGGAGTTATGATGCTGAAACTTCAGCTTTGATAACAGCAATAAATTACAAATTACAAATAAATTACAAATTACATTTTAAAATGTATTAAAAGAGAAACCATTTATTTAAATTGTAATAATGTGTCACAATAATACAATTTTTTACTGTATTCCTGATCAAATAAATACAGCCTTTGTGAGCAAGAGACTCCTTTCAGAAATATGAAAAATCGTAATTATTCTAAACTTTTGACCCCCAGTGTATATAAATACCCCGATATCTCCTTCAACAAAACAATACAATAATTACACTTTATGTGAAATATTTTGGCTCCTGAACAGTCACTGAGAGTCTGAACGGCATACAAGTGTTTTAACTTCATTTAGTGACCTAACTGCATGTGACTCAAAAAAACAAAAAAACAAATTTGTTTCATTGGGAGCTGTTTAAGCAATCTGCAATGACAAAACATCATGATCTCATGATGTTCACAAAGACAATGCACTTGCAATTTAGTGATATCCACACAGTTGTGGTCTTGAAGTAAAATCCAGAGTCCTCTTAATCTGAGACCAAGACAAGACCGAGTCCAAATGCAGTCGAGACCGAGACAAAAACATAAAAATGGTCTTAAGATACATATGTATGTATATATATATATATATATAATTTTTTTAAAAATTAAACCATCTAAAAACCATAGTTAAGCTTCATAGTTTCCTCGAATACGTCCTTCAAGCATGAACGCAAAATATGACTCATCTGCTGTGATAATAATCAATGTAGCAGGGTATGACAGGACAAGATCAAGTTCATAGAGCAAATTCTTCTTCCTCTGAACAGCTAGTAAAAGTGTAACATAAGATAGGTTATTTTATGACTCTACCAGTCTTATTTTTGTCCTTGTGGTATGCTGAACCATAGCTTGCTTATTTACACACACACACACACAACACTGAAAATACGGAAAAGGTGCATTTACAATGTCATGATAGGAACGATTAAAAAGACTGACCTAAAATACCGAAGTAAAATGAGATATATCACACCAAACTTAGCACTAAATTAATAAAACAAAGGGTTAAAATGCCCAGTAAGGTTACAATACAATCTTCATGCTGCTTCTTCTTCTTTTAGATTTCTGGGATTTACAGGCCAACATTAAGGTGCATACTGCCACCTACTATATTGGAGTGTGCTTCATTGTGATCTTAAATTCTTCTAATTAAACCACTTTCTTGCAAAAATCATTATTGCCCTGGTAACTTCAGTTTCTTCATTTCCTATTCCTAAACACCTCTAATGTCCCATTCCCTTCCAGCTTTTATAATGCATTGGTGCAAGTTTTTTTCTCCTTCTGCTCTGAATTACCTGCATTTCATTAATATGTGGTCTACATTTTCTTTGCAATTACAAACCTCACATTTGGCAGTGTTTATTTTATTCAAGTGTGTCCTAACCATAGTCTTGTATATATGATTTCCTCCTTTCTATTTCTACTATTAACTGTTCTAACTTTGATTGATTTTTCAATTCTGTAATATTCCCTTTCTGTATTTCCCGATTCCCAACTTTTTTGCCGTGGTTTCTTTTAATTTACAATTTTCTTACATTTTTCTCCAAGTGGAATATCTATTTTGTCACTGTGATTCAGAGCTTTTTGAGCTTGTTGATTTTTTTTGTTTTGCTAATTTATCAGCTTCTTCGTTAACTATACCTATGTTTGCTGGAATTCAACAAAAATGGATATCTACTCGCAGTCTTTCCAGATTTTAACAATGCTGTATATATGTGACCCTGGACCACAAAACCAGTCATAAGTCGCTGGGGTATATTTGTAGCAATAGCCAAAAATACATTGTGTGGGTCAAAATTATAGATTTTGCCAAAAATCATTAGGATAAGTAGAGATCATGTTCCATGAAGATATTCTGTACATTTCCTACCGTAAAAATATATAAACCTAATTTCTGATAAGTAATATGCATTGCTAAGTACAAATTTAAAGGCAGTTTTCTCAATATTTAGATTTTTTTGCACCCTCAGATTTCAGATTTTCAAATAGGTGTATCTTGGACAAATATTGTCCTTTCATAACAAACCATCAATGGAAAGCTTATTCAGCTTTCAGATGGTGTCTAAATCGTAGTTTTGAAAAAATGACCCTTATGACTGGTTTTGTGGTCCAGGGTCACATATGAAAATAAACTGCCATCATTATTTCCTTCATACTTATTGTTTTTATTTGTATTTGTCATTGCTTATTTTAACCATAACATCTGTAGTAGACCTACCTTTTCTAAAGGTTTCTAAACCTTTTCTAAACCACATTGATTACTGTTAATTAGCCCTTTTTTTCTCCGAAAAAATGTTAACCTTTGGACTATCATTTTTTCCATCCACTTGCAAATATGTAATGTTAGACCAATAGGCCTACAGTTTTCAGGATTTCCAGGATCCTTCCCAGATTTTTGAAATGGTAGGATTATTGCTCTTTTCCACTGACAACCGCCAAATCATGTTAAACAACTCCGAGATAACCTTTAGAGCCTCTTCTGGCAGATGACAACAACTGGAACATTGTATAGCTCATTTGATCTTGTCCTTGGGCTTAATTTTTAATTCCTATTATTCTTCACGCTTACATTAGTGTCGCGCATGTAAATAAGCACGTGACGTGAGATCTTGCCGCATTCAGCCATGTACATCCGGGTCGTTTTTTCAACTGTGCTGAGGTAAGGTGGACGTGTCGAAGCTTATCTGACATTCATATATCAGATCATATATCTGGTATTATTGCCCCTTGACTCTTTTAGTTATAGTACTAATAGACACATTTAAGATACATAACATTTACACATTCAGTACTATTTGAGAGGAATTCTTAGAATTCAGCCATTTATCAACGCGGCGATGCGCCATCTGCTGGCCGTTATTGAGAGAATTCGAGTCCACAAAGACACCCCTCTAATAATATGTAAATATAAATAGATTATTTACACATTAAAATAATGTGAGGTCATTTACTCTGTAATCGCACGTAGGAATACAAATGTTTGATTTATTCATCCTTATTACAAAACAGAGAACGAGCAGATAGGACTCTGAACTGTAAAATGCCATTGTATTTATTGAGCATGATCAAAATCAGAAATTAATATACTTATTTAAAAAAAAAGAAATAGTAATACTGAGCAATTTTTAGCATTGAGATACACTACCAGTCAAAAAGAAGTGTTTTCTGCTCACCAAGCCTGCATTTATTTGATCCAAAGTACAGCAAAGTCAGTACAATTTTGAAATATATTTACCATTTAAAATAACTGTTTTAAAATGTTATTTACACCTGTTTTTTTTTTAAATCATTATGTTGAAAACAGCAGAGTAGAAACTTTCAGGTTTCTTTGAATACAAGTTAAGAACAACAGCGTTTATCTGAAATAGGAAACTTTTGTAACGTTATAAATGTCTTAATCATCGATTTTAAACAACTTAAAGCATCCCTGCTAAATAAAGCTTTTGAATGGTAGTGTACGTTACAAAAACGTTTTATTTAAGATAAATGCTGATCTTTCATGAAAACATTAAGCGGCCAAGTGCTGAACTGAATGACACCGTATATTAGTACGTTTAAAATGACCTGAACAGCACTGGTACCAAAACACAAGGCCTTCTCATTATTAATGCACTGAAGTGCTTATTAGCTTATTTTCAAATGTAATTACATTTAGATAAAACCCATGAATCTGTTGTTCCACCGCTGTAACAAAAATTACACTCATTTAAAAGGAATGAGTTGTAAGGCACTTCAAATTCTCCCTTTTAAAACCCTGAATGAAGAATAATTAATACTACCAGAGTCAAAAGTTTGGACATTTTTGAATATTAGTAATAAAATAAACGGTCCCACTTTATATTAACTGGCCATAACAACTATGTACTTACATCCAAAAAAAAACAAAAAAAAAAAAACAAAAAAAAGCACAATGTACTTACTGTGTTCATATTGTATTGCAAAACACTTTTGCTGCTATTGAGGTGGGATACGGTTAGTGTTAGGGACAGGTTTGGTGGTATGGGTAGGTTTAGGGGCGGGTTACGTTGTAAGGGATGGGTCAACAGTGTAATTACAAATGTAGATATAGAAATGAATTACAATGCTGGAATTTTTAAACTACAAGTACAGCGTAAAAACATGTATGTACACTATAAGTGCATTGTAATTAGGGCTGTCAAACAATTAATCACGATTAATTGCATCCAAAATAAAAGTTTATGTTTACATACTATATGTGTGTTTACTTTGTAAATTTATGTACGTACATATAAATACACACACATACATGTATATATTAAAACTAAATATTTATATGTATATATATATATTTATACCTGTAGACAATTCATATTATAAATAAATATAAATATTTTATATATAAATCTAAAAGATTTTTCCTTAATATATACATATATGTGTTTGTATTTATATACACATATACACAGTACACAAATATATAGTATGTAAACAAACTTTTATTTTAGATGCGATTAATCACGATTAATCGTTTGACAGCACTAATTGTAACAGATGATTCATTTCAATGCAAGTACATAGTAGTATAAATAGTAGTAGCGGGACCAAATAAACACATATGGGAATTATGTAGTGACCTAAACATGTCAAGTCATATCAGGTCCATTTATTAAAAGTAGGCATATTTTATTTTTGCCTTGTAAAATCATGAAACGGTATGAAGATTGTCCAAACTTTTGACTGGCAGCATGTGTTGAGTATAGGATAAAGCTCAATATCCATCTGAATTGGTCAACTGGAATGTTTAATTGTATTTGTGTGTGTCCTCCGTGTCTGATTCCTCATCTGCTCTGGCCCAGCTCTGAATCTTTCCAGTGCCAAAGATCAAGTAAAAGATGGCTCCAAAGGCGCTCACCCCTGCTGACAACCAGAAGACGTTTGTCCATCCTGCAACTGAGTGCTGCTCGGAAGACAAAGGAGGGGAGATCATATAAAAATGTCAACTTTCACTTCAGTGTTACACAAAGTAGAAAACACAACTTACATCTTTGGTCAGGTGACCCACAGCAATTGGTGCAAGAACACCAGGGATGGTCCCAAAAGTGTTTGTGATTCCTAGAAGTGTGCCTGCGTACCTGGAAGAATAGAACACAAAAGGAAATACGACTATTGTAATAAAAGTAAAGCTTGTAAAGATAATTCTTTGTTTTAGCAAAGAGCTGTTCCATTTGTAGTCCTAAAACCCAAAAGACCATTAGTATTTTCAAACAGTATTTTAATTAAAAATTCAAAACCCCATAAGAAACCCCAAAGGGAACAAAAGGTGAAGTAGCCTGGCCTTTTATATATATATAAACAATCCAGTCAGACAGTCTTGGTTTTGTACCGTGGAGCAATGTCAATCTGGTTAATGTAGACTCCAGCAGCACTGAAACCTCCGAGTGCACTGGACAAAGTGAGAAAAGTCACGGCCAGCACACCACTACAACCCGTGTAGCCTACAGCAAGCAGGCAAAGAGCAGGTAGAAACAGACCTATGAGACAAAACAAAAATATTAATAAAAAAAAAAAAAAAAAAAAAAACAGTTAAAATGCAATAATACAGTCTTTAGTGTCACCTGATGATTTGTTGCTAAATAAATCTCTTTTTATTGTAAAATGTTAAACTGGCCGTGATGCAATCTTTGACAAAAAAAAAAAAAAAAAAGAAGGATTTTCAAGTAAAAATTATTGTCTTGTTTTCAGAAAAAAGTTAAAATTAAACAAGCAAAATAATCTAGTTTTCTGCTTGAAATAAGATTATTTTGCTTACCCTATTGGCAGATTATTTTGCTTGTTTTAATCAAAAACTCACTTAATTGTGACTTCTGTTTTCTGAAAACAAGACAATAAATTTTACTTGCCTAGAAAAAAAAAAAATCTAAGACAGACTAGCCTTTTTTTGTAGTGACAGTAAAGAGATTTATAATGTTACAAAAAAAAATTATGTTTCAAATAAATGCTGTTCTGAAATCCATACTTTTTGCATGCACTCAGTCCTAAATATTTATGTTATCTATTAGATTTTTATTTATTAATCATTGGGGATGTAATGATATCATAAATCACAATAGGATAACATCTCAATGTGAAGTCCATGATACGATATTTATTGCAATATTTAAAAAAAAAAAAAAAAAAAAAAAAAAAAAAAATAAATTAATATATATATATATATATATATATATATATATATATAATAATAATAATAATAATAATAATAATAATAATAATGATGATGATGATGATGATGATAACTTAAATTTTGTACATTTTAAACTTTAAAATTATTCTATCTAATGCTTAAAGAATTAATTCACTTTCAGAACAAAAAAAACATACAGATAATGTACTCACCTACTTGTCATCCAAGATTTCGCTCCATATAATGGACTTCTATGGTACCCCGAGTTTGAACTTCCATAATGCAGTTTAAACGCAGCATCAAAGGGCCTGAAACGATCTCAATCGAGGAAGAAGGGTCTATCTAGCAAAACAATTGGTTATTTTCGAAAAAAAAAAAAAATAAATAAATAAATAAATAATATTTTTTTTTATACTTATACCCATTTCATTTTCGTTTTCAACTTCAAAATCATCCTACAATGCTGTTTTACCTTTTTTTTTTTTTTGGTAAAGGTTGTTTGATCTTCTTTGTATGTTCACTTTGTAAACACTGGGTTGGTATTTCTGCAGCGAAGTGGGAAGATTTTGAAGTTGAAAACAAAATGAGATGGAGTTTTTGGACATACCCTATCTTTATTGACCCGGATCAAACAGACTACGCATATGCATTGCAGAGACTAGACAAAAGACCAGAATTTGAGGTTAAAAAAAAATATATATAAATTGTCAATTTGTTTAGAATATAACTGATCGTTTCGCTAGATAAGACCCTTCTTCATCTGCTGGGATCGTTTAGATCCCTTTGAAGCTGAATTTAAACTGCATTTTGGAAGTTCAAACTTGGGGGCACCATAGAAGTCTATTATTTTGAGAGAAATCCTGAAATGTTTTCCTCAGAAAACAATTTCTTTATCACTGAAGAACAAAAGACATGAACATCTTGGATGACAAGGGGGTGCGTACATTATCTGTACATTTTTGTTCTGAAAGTGAATTAATCCTTTAAGTCAAAAGAAAGTCAGTAAATTGACTTGACCCTTAAAGGGAACTCAACCCTCTTTTTATTTGTGATATACTCTAAATTACATTCACAATGGTGTTTTAGGAACAAACAAATTAGAATAATAATAATAATAATAATAATAATAATAATAATAATAAATAACAACAACAACAACAACAACAACAACAACAACAACCACCAACTTATATTATTGCTGTTCCTATGACAGTAATTTTAAATACACATTGTGCTTTTGGTTTTAGCTCTGTGACAGATACTGGCCCAAAACATAACTTTAAAGACCTTTTATATTAGAATAAGAAGTTTAAATATAATTTTAAAAACTGTGGTCATGTGACCACGATAATATTGAGACATATTTGCTATCACAATACCACGATATTGATAATACTGTTACATTCATACCAATAAAGGTAAAGATTTTTCGGACAGCTGTAACACTCAGGAGCTCCCTCTCCAGGAGGTTATCTGCCAGCACACCTGAGCCCACTGCGAACAGCCAACCAGCCAGATACGGCAGAGCGGAAAGGAACGAATTCTGATTGACAAAACGACATGAAATAGAGTAAGACATAGTATATAAACCAGACTTATATACTTTAAATATCCTGATTGCCTCACCTGTCGCAAATCAAAGTGGAGCACATTGTCCATGTAAATAGGAAGTGAGGTGAGGAGAATGCAGTTAGACCAGTTGGAACACATCTGTGGGATGATTATGGCCCAAAGAGGCACAGATAGCATCATAGACAATAAAGGCACTGACCAACCATGTGCCGTCCCCTGAACAACAACAACAACAACAACAAAAAACATAATAAATGCGTGTAGATCTACACCTCAGATTAATTATGGAGAGAAAGACAACGTTATTTGATGATTCCTGTTCAATTTAATAACATATTCACATATAATCATGCTAGGTTTTTTTTTTTTTTTTTTTTTTTTTAGCATGAATGATTTACTTGATGAATTAAGAATGAGAGCAAACTGATGCATCAAAAATGAGTTCATACCTGTGAGCCTATGGAGTTGATTATGTAATATTTCTCTTCGTCACTAATTCTTGGGTGGGTTCGGGGTTCATCTGACACCAAGATAAACCAAAACACTGCCCAAAGGCATCCTACACCACCTGTTTGAATGTAAAATATAACATTTTAGGATTAGGATTAATCATTAGTTGTAAAGATCATGTTCCATGAAGATATTTTGAAAATTTCCTAATGTAAATGTATCAATACTTAGTTTTTGATAAGTAATATGCATTTCTAGAACTTAATTTGGACAACTTTAAAGTTGATTTTCTCAATATTTTTATTTTTCTTGCACCCTCAAATTCCAGATTTTCAAATAATTGCATCTTGACCTAATAATATCCTATCATAACAAACCTTACATCAATGGAAAGCTTTTTGGTCAGCTTTCAGATGATTTATAAATGGACCCCTATGACTGGTTTTGTGGTCCAGGGTCACACATGTAAACATTCTTATCATTATCAATGTTGAAATCAGTCGTGCTGATCAATATTTCTGTGGAAAAAGAATTGATTATAAATGTCTTTACTAGCACTTTTTAGCAAGTTCTGAATACTTGCAGAGTTAAACTACTATAGCCCCCAAACATTTCATGAGTTAAATGTCATTTTGCCTCACCAGAGGAATAGAAGACTGCTGGCCACCCCCAGCTATGGCAGATGAAGCCAGTGAGAGGAAGAGCCACAAAGGCGCCAAAGCTAGAGCCTGCACTGGAGAACGTCATCAGTCGAGCCCTCTCCATTGGAGGAGCCCAGTGAGCCCACATCGCCATCATGGCAGGAAAAGTCACACCCTGGACAAAAAAAAAAAAAAAAAAGGATGCATATATGAACCTGGACCACAAAACCAGTCTTAAGTCGCTGGGGTTTATTTGTAGCATGCCAAAAATCATTAGGATATTAAGTAAAGATCATGTTCCATTAAGATATTTTGTAAATTTCCTATGGTAAATATATCAAAACTTGAGTTTTCATTAGTAATATGCATTGCTAAGAACTTAATTTGGACAACTTTAAACGCGATTTTCTCAATATTTGTATTTTTTTGCACCTTCAGATTCTAGATTTTCAAATAGTTGTATCTCAGCCAAATATTGTTCCATCATAAATCATACATCAATGGAAAACTTATTTATTCAACTTTCAGGTGATTTATAAATCTCAATTTTGAAAAAATGTAAACTTATGAGTGGTTTTGTGGTCCAGAGTCACACATTTGTCTCAAATACAGAGATTCTCTATTTGACCCATCACTGTGGAGTATTTTTAGGCTATTACAAAGGCCCCTAACCTCCCCAAATCCCTCCAGTGCACGCAAGGCAAACAGCCACTTGGCTCCAAGTTGTGCTGACAGTGGAGTGAGGAGGGTGAGAACTGCTGTCCCAAGAACACCACCACCAAGAAACAGGCTTCCTCCAAAGCGACCTGACAGATAGCCTCCGGGGATCTGAGTAAACAGGTATCCAAAAAAGAAAGCACTGAGCAGCATTCCCTGAGTCTTGGAATCCCATGGGTATCTTGGAATCTAAGGGGGGAACAGAGATGAATATGACAAAAAACAAGACATATGTGCAGATCCACCAGGTTCAGTGCATGAAAAGCGGCATGCAGTTTATTCTTACCCCGTCTGGCTGTTCTGAACTTTGGCTGCTGTTGTCAAGTGTATGGTTGGGTACCGGACACTCGTTTGATATATTGCCATTGGTTGGTGACTGGTCAGTGGTTCCATTAACCATAGCAACCATGGCAACACTGAGATTTACACGCAGACCATAGACCACAGCAAAGCCAAAGAACATCATAGCAGCCAGATTGCATCGTACAGAGCAGCATTTGGGAGGCACTGTCACACATACAAACACACTCTGAAATTTCAAACAATTAAATATTATATATATATATATATATATATATATATATATATATATATATATATATATTATATATATTATATATATATATATATATAGTAAAGTTAATAGTCACTTAGTACACTAGCATTCAAAAATGTAAGGTGAAAGTTAGTTTCTTTAAAAAAAAAAAGTGCCCTCTTCTGCTCACAGCAAAAATAGTACTTTCTATTTGAATATAATTAAAATTTTAATTTATTCCTGTGATTAATTTTTAGAATTATTACTCCAGTCATCATTCTAATATTCTGATTTGCTGCTCAGAAAAACAACAACAACAACAACATTATTATTATTTTTTTTTTTTTTTTTTTTTTTTTTTTTTTCAGGGATCCCACTCTAAGCCAAACTTTTTTTCCCTGACTTTCACTGACTAAAAAGCTGAATTTCCATAAACTATAATGAACAGATCAATCTATTTGCAAGCTTGATTTACTTGTTCACAAACGATTTTAGTACAAAACACACACAAATGCACTACTTTTTCTTTTTTTGCTTTTACCCATTAAATGCACTGATATTTTTCTGTACCATTTCTACAGAAATTAATTTCTGTTTTTTATGCTTTCATAACCATTAACTTGACCATAACAATAGACAAAACGTGTGAAACAATGCAATAAAAATACGGTATAGAAAATTTACATTTTGATCAATGTAAACAAAAAATGTAAAGCAACAAACAAAATCTGACATTCCATGTCTTGTATAAAATAAATATTAAATTCCCTGACTTTCAATGTCTGGAACAGACCTTTTAAAATTCCAAATGACCCATGGGAACCCTGATTATTATTGTACTCAGAAAAGAAAATCAGCATATTAGAATGATTTCTCAAGGATCATGTGACACTGAAGACTGAAAATTACATTTTAAAATTTATTCCAATAGAAAGCATTTATTTTAAATAGTAAAACTATTTCACAATATTACTATTTTTGCTTTTTTAGATCAAATAAATGCTTTGATTGACTTTGAATGCTTTTGATTTTGAATGACTTTAACAAACATGAAACATCTTACTGTCCAAAATCTTTTGACTGGTAGTGTAAACTAGAATTTATTTTAAATAGTAATAATATTTTGCTGCATTTTTGATCAAATCAATGCAGCACTGATGAGTCAAGCCATAAAAAATTCTTACCAACCCCAAACATTTGAATGGCAGCATGTGTGTGACAAGACCCACAAAGCTCATTTAAAGCATAAAACAAACCACCACATTTTATGCAGATTGTTAAGAAACTGCAGACTAACCTGTCATTTTTTCCCTTTCCTTCTCTAAAAGTGGTGCAGTGTCACTGTCCTGGTCGTCCACTGTTGTGTTAATGGAGTAACCATCTTGTAGTGCCATGATCGCAAAGGTCAAAGTGTAAGTTAGACTAAGAATGACATCCACAAATCCTGAAACAAAAGCAAAACTTTTAAGATAAGCTGCAGTTTGAGGCGCTGTTTCATCAGCAACAAATCAATTGTAGGATCAATGCTGGATTTACTATTTAGCATTCATAAATTTCCATCTAGTTCTGCACATCACTGTTTGAGATTATCAGTCCATCTTCTGTTGGGTCTTTCTCCTTTCTCTTCCTTATTCTCCGTCACTAAATAATGTTTTAAAAAAAATCCAGGTGAATTCTGTGAAAATGCTCTTTGTGACCTTTTAGATTCCTTTCAAATACTATTCATTGCATCTTTAGGATTGTCCATCCACCTCCTCATTTAAAAGACATTTTGAATATTTCTTGATGAGTGTTTATTAAAAAAAAAAAATTAAAAATAAAAAGTGGACTGCATCCACTGGGAAGCCCAAAGGACTTGTAGCACCTTGCTGAAAATGTCCAAGCACTAAGGATAATGTAAAATACCATATAAATTCCCATGATCTCTAGTGTAGCACATGACAGTATTTTAGTATCTGAACATACCAAATGACAAGCACAAAGGTTAACAGAACAGATAAACTGACATCAGCAACAACATCCAACATCTTTATGTCAGGAGCATCAGGGATACAGACAGTGTTGGGGGTAACGCATTACAAATAACACAAGTTACGTAATAATATTACTTTTTCCAAGTAACTAGTAAAGTAACAATACTTTTTAATTGACAAGAAAATATCTGAGTTACTTTTTCAAATAATTAAAAATAACCCATTTATTGATTGAAAGCTCTCCTGTCCCCATGTTAAGAGAAATCGAGAGTAAGATGTTACTTTAGTTAAACAGTGAAATTCAACTCAGAATATATTGCATGTTAAAGAAAAAAAAAAAATGTTTTATATATATATAAAAAATAAATATATATATATATATATATATATAAAATAATTATAATAATAATAATAATAATAATAATAATAATAATTATAATAATAATAATAATAAATTCAAAATCCTTTTTTTATTGCCGAGGAGTTGAAATTTTTGTACAGATTACTGTACAGATGTGAATTTACTTTTCTCTAAGCCTGAGGCATTTTGTGTGAAACTGCTTTTACATTTGCCTTTAACTTTTTATATTAAAAACAAACAAGCCCTGCCCAGTCTTTTCTAATTCTATTCTTCACATTTTGCTCTTTTAGACTTATACTCGATCCATTTTCTTACTGCTCATTTTATCAAAAATTCTTTCTACCCCTTTCATTTATTTATTACGTACTTGCTATGTGTACAGCGTTAGGCTAAATGAGACTTCATGAGTACACACTTACATATAATAAACTGAATAAAGGTTATGCGTATTTGGCGTGCTGTCCGGGAGAGGGCTCCAAGCTCGGTAGTCATTCCCGAGCCCGGGGCACTCCCCCTGCCTGGGAGAGGGGTCCGAGCACTGCATTTTACGCCGATTAAATCGCAGGACAGCAGCCAGAGAGGCTCGATAAGCCCCCCAAAAGTTTGCCTAGCTTAGGGCTGAAAGGATGCTGGACATCGGTTGTAGTAGTGACACTGCTGCGGCATCTGGAAGAGAATATGGCTCCTGCAGGCTCAGCTGTGGCAGAAGAGAAATACGGGAGGGGATCCTGTGGGAACGGGCACTGCTGCGGCAGTGAAGGGGGTTCAGAGAAGGCTTCTGCAGGAGCAGTCACTGCTGCGGCATCTGAAAAGAGAATGAGGCTTTGGCAGAAACAGGCGCTGCTGTGGATTCTGAAAGAAAATACGGCTTCTATGGGCACTGCTGCGGCAGTGAGGAAATACAGATAAGGCTCCTGTGGGAGCAGCTACTGCTGCGGATTCTGAAAAGAGCCTGGCTTCTAAGAAAATCTGCGGAGGGAGAAGGCTGTGGATGGGTCTGCACCACTAGCGGAGGCAGCCTCACGCTAGCGTCTGGAATGGAAACTGGAGGTCACTGAAAGGGAAAAGGGTTAAGAAGTAGTGGCAGAAAAAGACTGAGGTGAGTGGGTCTGAGCTGCAAGTAGAGGCGGCCTCATGCTTGCTTCATCTGCTGTAGATCATGGGAAGGAAGTGGGGTTTGTGACATCCTGAAGAGCCCATGTAGTCTCGACTGATGGCAGAAGCAGTCTCATGTTAGCGTCTGCTATGGGAGCTGGAGGCAACTGAAAAGGAAAAGGGGTTAGAAGTAACAGAAGGAAAAGACATGTGAGGGCCTGTGTTGTGAGCAGAAGCGGCTTAGCGATTGCTTTTGCTGCTGTAGGCCATGGGGTGAGACATTCAAGGAAAAAGCTGGAAGGCTGTGTAGCCTGCACTGCTTGCGGAGACAGCCTCACGCTAGTGTCTGCTATGGGAGCTGGAGGCCGCTGAAAAGTAAAGGGGGTTAGTGTTTGCGTTTCCTTCTGGAACGGGGAGTGGTTTGTGACTTTTGGCGGAACATGCTGAAATGTCCAGGTAGCCTGCAGTGTTGCCGTCTTAGCAATTTTGTTGTTAGATTTAACAATTTCTCAGGCTACCCTAGCAACTTGTTTTTCCAAGCAAACAGCAACAAATGAAGCCATTTATGAATTATTTAGCAACCTTTAAAAGTTAAATCGTAAAAGGCATGCATTTTTTTCTCAAAAAAAAAAAAAAAAAAAAAAAGGGGGGGGGGGGTACAATGGTGTTTCATATATTCAGAGTTAAAGAGTTGGACCAGTTCGACGCTGGATTTGCACATTGTTTGATACTGAAAGATGGAGCGGTCCTAGCTATAAAAGATCCCAGTAATGATTCAGAACTGCAGATAGTAAGTGAAACAAAATCAAATGTCTGTTTTATTGGCAATCCTAACGCAAGTGATCGTCGAACTTAGCTCCGCCCACGGCGCCCCTCCAGAGAAAATCGGAAAGCTGTATTTTTCCCTTTAATAAATAATAAAACTAAAGACTCTTTGGAGATATTAAGGATACATTATTTCTCTATAGGTACTCAGGATTAACACCAGATTAGGTGAAACTCTGCATGTTATGTACCCTTTAACCACACAAAAGGAAGAACGTATTACGGCTAGCCAACCAAGAGGCACAGCGGCTGGTAACGTTATACACTTTGAGAGAGGTGACTAGCAGTACTCACTTTACATATTAATTAAGTTGCAGGTTTCACTTGTTCAATAAGTGTTTGACATGCCTTTTTTGTACCCATGATTGTTGTTTATCCGAGAAAGAAAAAAAAAAATTATATCTCTTATCTGTAAGATTATCGAAATACAATGTAAATTAAATACAGGTAAAATGCTGGCGAAAAAATACTGAGCCGAAGTGGGTAGCGAGTGAGGCTTTGCTGCAGTGAGAACTGCGCGCGGCCCAGACTCGTTGAAGGCCTGCTGCTACGACGGGTCTTGTGCAGAGAGATGGCGGTGTCGAGTGAGGAGAGTTCAGGGCTTCCTCTATCCATTGACTGCCTTGGCAGCTGCAGTGGATTTAAAAGGGAGTCTGGCTGATTTGCAGGGTGACGAATAAATCGTACAGATCCGCTTTGTTTACCCTCCACGAGAACGGTGCGTCGGAATTGATGAGCGTTTGCCTTAAGCTTAATACTGTCCTCTTTCCTGTCGGAAGAATTGCTGGCGCGGCTGAATGATACGAGGAAGCCGTGGAAGTTGAAAGTTTCGGCAGTGAAGGCATAGGTCTCGTTTTTTCAACGGTAAAAACTTGCTTTCGGTGAAAAGTCTAGAGGCTTCTGCGGGAGCAAGCACTGCGGCGGTGGGGAACTATGGATGAGGCTCCTGCAGGAGCGGACTGTATGATGCCAAAGAAGTGAACCGAATGGTGAAAGAGGAGAGAAGAATGACGGTAGGACAGCTTTGGTTATTTATAGGGATTCTCCCGTGCTGATTGGATAGGGAGTGTGATTGCTGATGATGAGTTGGTCGTGTTAATTATCTGCGCATGTTCCTCACGAAATTTGTTAATAAAACATAACGTCATAGCACTTGCATGTTATTGCTCTTTTGTTGATTTTGATTGCTTCCATTGTTCTCCTTTGTAAGTGGCTTTGGATAAAAGCATCTGCTAAATGTCTTAATGTAAATGTAAGGCAAATGTAACTCAACGCATTACGTTCCATTAAAAGTAACGTCATTAGTTACTTTTTTAGGGAGTAACTCAATATTGCAATGCATTGCTTGTAAAAGTAACTTTCCCCAACACTGGATACGGATATAGCAAGCCGTTTTGACTTTTATTCATTCGCAGAATATGAATTATTGATATCAACAATTCATTTTTCACTAGTTAAAATTATAATTCTTGATTTCAAGAATTGTATTTTCACTGGTTAAATGTCATCATAGACTCTCATTCAAATTTAATTGCTGATATCAAGAATTGATTTCTTACTAGTTAAAATTCCAATTTCACATATCAGAAATACAATTCCCCCTCAGTCGTTTACTACAACATTACATGGAAACATGCTTGCGATCAATCACCTCTGAGCTAAAGAGAAAAGGCCAATGAATATTGGCGAGTGGATTTGCATACAACGGCACTCCCGCACACACGGGTATATAAGATGGTGGCGCGCACATGCTCATTCAGATTTCTGCTTCAGAGCCTCGCACTTTAAACTGTGACAGAGAGAGAGAGAGAATTCTCCGCTGTTCGAGAGATCGCTCGGCCGCCGTCACTGCTGCTGCTGTTCCGGCCAAACTTTAGAAGGGAAGCTGACTGTCTGTCGCCGCCGCTGCCGCCAGCCGCCTGCCGCCTGTGTCCCGGCTGCCAGAGAACGCTGGTGCTTGCACTCCAGAGAGCACGCTGAGGAAGCTTTTGTGAATGTGACATGCGTTCATTGTGAGCACATGCTCATGGCTAAGAATTGACAGCCGACAAGCTCTCTCGACAGCTCACTCTTCCTGGAGAATGGCAACTCCACCCTCGGACGGTCCAGCTGATCTGGAGTCGATTCAGGGAGGCCAAGATAGATCTGTTTGCCTCCCAGGAGTCCTCCCACTGCCAGCTCTTCTACTCTCTCACCGAAGCTCCCCAAGTACACCTTTCCCCCAGTGAGCCTCCTTGCACAGATCCTGTGCAAGATCAGGAAGGACGAGGAGCAGGTTCTGCTGGTTGTGCCGTACTGGCCCACCCGGACCTGGTTTGCCGACCTCATGATCCTCGTGGCAGCCCCTCCCTGGAAGATCCCCTTGAGGAAGGACCTTCTTTCTCAGGGGATGGGCACAATGTGGCACCAATGTCCCGATCTGTGGAACCTACATGTGTGGCTTCTGAACAGGACGCGGTAGGCCTCACTGGACTTCCCCAGGCTGTGGTAGAGATTATCACTCAGGCTAGAGCCCCCTCTACAAGGCAGGCCTACACTCTGAAGTGGGGTCTGTTCGTTGATTGGTGTTCCTCTCGCAGAGAGGACCCACAGAGATGTTCGATCGTAGTGGTGCTTTCCTTCCTGCCGGAAAAGTTGGAGCGCAGGCTGTCCCCTTCGACATTGAAAGTATACGTTGCGGCTATTGCGGCATACCGCGATGCAGTGGACGGCTCGTCCCTAGGTAGGCACCACCTGATCGTCAGGTTCCTGAGAGGCTGCACCTCTGCCCCTTTTGGGACCTTTTCGTAGTCCTTCAAGGGCTACGAGGTGCTCCCTTCGAGCAACTGGTTTCAGTTGAGCCAAAATATCGGTCTCTTAAGACCTCGCTCCTGACCGCGCTCGCTTCTATCAAGAGGGTAGGGGACCTACAAGCATTCTCTGTCAACAATATTCTCACGTTATCCTGAGACCCCGGCCCGGCTACATGCCCAAGGTTCCCATGACTCCCTTTCGGGACCAGGTGGTGAACCTGCAAGCTCTGCCCCATGAGGAGGCAGAACCGGCCTTAGCATTGCTGTGTCCTGTCCACGCCCTGCGTGTGTACGTGGACCACACCCGGAGATTCAGACGCTCCGAGCAGCTCTTTGTTTGCTTCGGAGGACAGCAGAAGGGGAATGCTGTCTCCAAGCAGAGGTTGGCCCATTGGGTGGTTGATGCCATCGCCTTGGCGTATGAGTCCCAAGGTGAGCTGTGCCCCCTAGGAGTTCGAGCTCACTCCACTCAGAGTGTTGCCTCCTCCTATGCGTTGGTGCATGGCGGCCCTCTAGCAGACATTTGCACAGCTGCGGGCTATGCGACACCTAAAACCTTTGCACGGTTTTACAACATCCGCGTTGAGCCTGTGTCCTCCCGTGTGCTAACATAAGATCAGGTTTCTGGCTGGAGACCGGCTCGATGTCGGCTTGCTGCGCCATTCCTCCAGGATCCGTGCGCTATATTCCCAGTTGTTCCATCAGTGTACTCTGGGTCCTTCTTGCCCGCAAGCCTGGACTAGGCCGGAGTAGTTCGCGGCTGTGCTCCGGCTGGAGTTCCTTCGCCCGCCGGTTGTGGCATCATGTCTCAGTATTTGTCACGATTACGATCGTTTTTCCCATACATATCTATAGCCAGAATAGGTATTTGTATTTTTCTCTTTCCACATGATCAAGTGTTCCTTGTCATTGTCTCCACCCCCCGACGACTGCTCCAAGCAACCCTGCGGGGCCCACTAACTACTGGGCCCCCCTGGGTGTCGGGCAGGTTACGTGTTGAGCCCATTTGTCTTGGCACGCTTGCCTGCCAGCATTTGGCCTCTACGTAATGCGGCCTCTGGATTTCCATTGGGTGGTTCCCATGTAACGTCGTAGTAAACGACTGAGGGGGAACGTCTAGGTTACGTAGGTAACCCACATTCCCTGAAGGAGGGAACAGAGACATTACATCGCCTTGCCACAATCCCGGCCCGCTCCGCCCTGGGGCTGGGCCACGGCTCGGCTCTTCAGCAGAAACCTGAATGAGTGTGTGCGCGCCGCCATCTTATATACCCATATGTGCGGGGGAGTGGCGTCGTATGCAAATCCACTTGCCAATATTCATTGGCCTTTTCTCTTTAGCTCAGAGGTGATTGGTAACAATGTTTCCATGTAACGTCTCCATTCCCTCCTTCAGGGAACATGGGTTACCTACGTAACCTAGACATTCTCACTAGTAAAAACCTTTATTTTTGATCATTGTTACTAGTAAAAATGCCAATTCCTGATATCAAGATTTCAGTTGTCACTAGTTGAAATGTCAGTTGTTGATATCTGTAAATGTATTTCAACATGTTACATTTCTTATTTCTGATATCTGGCAATACATTTCTGTAATCGATAATTAGGAGAGTAATTTCAGATATCTCAAATGGCATTCTTACTAGTAACAATCCCATTCATGATATCAGAAATGAACTTTGTCACTAGTAGCAATTGAATTGTTGATATCAAAGAATGGACATTTGCACTAGTAACAATGTAATTATTGATATCAAAAATAAAGGTTTTTACTAGTAAGAATTGTATTTCTGATATGTGAAATTGGAATTTTAACTAGTAAGAAATCAATTCTTGATGTCAACAAATATGAATGGGTGTCTATGGTGACATTTAACTAGTGAAAATACAATTCTTGATATCAACAATTGCCACTGTTACTAGTAAAAATCCAATTTCTGATATCAAGAATTATAATTTTAACTAGTGAAAACTAAATTGTTGATATCAAGAATTCATATCCTGTGGATAAATAAAAGTCAAAACGGCTTGCCATAGACACCCCTCTAATACTATGTAATGTAAATGTAAATATATTATTTACACAGAAGCCATTAAAATAATGTGAGGTTATTTACTCTGTAATCGCACATAGGAATACAAATGTTTGATTAATGATTTATTCATCCTTATTACAAAAGAGAGAACAAGCAGATAGGACTCTGAACTGTAAAATGCCATTGTGTTTATTGAGCATGATCAAAATCAGGAATTAATTGTTTAAAAAAAAAAAAAAAAAATGAAATAGTAATACTGGGCAATTTTTAGCATTGAGATACACTACCAGTCAAAAAGTGTTTTCTGCTCACCAAGCCTGCATTTATTTGATCCAAAGTACAGCAAAATCAGTACAATTTTGAAATATATTTACCATTTAAAATAACTGTTTTAAAATGTTATTTACACCTGTGTTTTTTTAAATCATTATTATGTTGAAAACAGCAGAGTAGAAATTTTCAGGTTTCTTTGAATATAAGTTCAGAACAACAGCGTATATCTGAAATAGAAATCTTTTGTAATGTTATAAATGTCTTTATCATCACTTTTAAACAATTTATAGCATCCCTGCTAAATAAAGCTTTTGAATGGTAGTGTATAAAAACTTTTTATTTAAGATAAATGTTATTCTTTTGATTTTTCTATTCATCAAAGAATACTGAAAAAAAAGTACTCAGTTGTTTTAAAAATTGATGATAATAAAAAATGGTTTCTTGAAAAGCAAATCAGCATATTAGAATAATTTCTGAAGGATCATGTGACACTGAAGACTAGAGTAGTGATGCTGAAAATGTAGCTTTGAGCGCAGGAATAAATTATATTCTACAATATATTCAAGTAGAAAACATTTTAAATAGTTAAACTATTTCACAATAGTACTGCTTTTGCTGTATTTTGGTTTAAATAAATGCAGGCTTGGTGAGCAGAAGAGAACACTTTAAAAACATCAAAAACTTCTGACAGGTAGTGTATTCATGACACTTCAATAAAAGTGCTGGCCATTGTGACTCAAGTAAGACTCTTTGAGTGTTTCAAGTAAACATTAAGTGAAACTTGATGTAAAAACCTGTAGAAAAATTATATTGTGCGCTAGATTAATGTCATCATCAAAAACGTCATTTTCATTTAAAACTTCAAAAATTGAATTAAGACAAGTTTCAAACAATAATGTTCCACGTCTGGCCTATTCCAGTAAGAATGAACTGTACCTGCCAGAAAAACTGTAACAAATCATCATTTTCATGAAAACATTAAGCGGCCAAGTGCTGAACTGAATGACACCATACATTTACTTCATTAGCAAATTTAAAATGACCTGAACAGCAATGGTACCAAAACCATTTTCATTATTAATGCATTAAAGTGCTTATTAATAAGTATTTTCAAATGTAATCACATTTAGATAAAACCCATGAATCTGTTGTTCCACCACTTTAACAAAAATGACACTTATTTGAAAGGAAAGAGTTGTAAGGCACTTCAAATTCTCCCTTTTAAAACCCTGAATGAAGAATAATTAATACTACCACAGTCAAAAGTTTAGACATTTCTGAATAATAGTAATAAAATAAACACATTTGGGAATTATGTAGTGACCTGAAAATGTCAGGTCATATCAAATAAAATTTAATTTATTATAAAATAGGCATATTTGATTTTTGCCTTTTAAATCATGAAACGGTATGAAGATTGTCCAAACTTTTGACTGGCAGCATGTGTTGAGTATAGGATAAAGCTCAATATCCCTCTGAATTGGTCAACTGGAATGTTTAATTGTATTTGTGTGTGTCCTCCGTGTCTGATTCCTCATCTGCTCTGGCCCAGCTCTGAATCTTTCCAGTGCCAAAGATCAAGTAAAAGAT
Organism: Cirrhinus molitorella; assembly: GCA_033026305.1. Lineage (NCBI taxonomy): Eukaryota > Metazoa > Chordata > Actinopteri > Cypriniformes > Cyprinidae > Cirrhinus > Cirrhinus molitorella. Next base: position 3,212,061 of record CM065131.1, read on the forward strand.
GGCTCCAAAGGCGCTCACCCCTGCTGACAACCAGAAGACGTTTGTCCATCCTGCAACTGAGTGCTGCTCGGAAAAAAAGGAAGGGAGAGCATATATAAAAAAAAAGTCACTGCAGTGTTACACAAAGTAGAAAACACAACTTACATCTTTGGTCAGGTAACCCACAGCAATTGGTGCAAGAACACCAGGGATGGTCCCAAAAGTGTTTGTGATTCCTAAAAGTGTGCCTGCGTACCTGGAAGAATAGAACACAAAAGGAAATACGACTATTGTAATAAAAGTGAAATAAAAGCTTGTACACTGCTAAAAATGTTTTTCTTACTTAGATTTTTTGTCTTGTTTCCAGACAAAATATCAAAAAATTCTTTAATCAAAAAGGATTTTCTAGACAAGTAAAAATTATTGTCTTGTTTTCAGACAAAGATGTTAAAAATTAAGTGAATTCTGCCAATATCTGCCAATGGGGTAAGCAAAATAATGTTGTTTTCTGCTTGAAAAAAAATTATTTTGCTTACCCCACTGGCAGATTATTTTGCTTGTTTCAAGCAAGAATTAACTTAATTTTAACATATTTTGTCTAAAAACAAGACAATAATTTTCACTTGTCTAGAAAATCCTTCTTGATTCAAGAATTTTTAGATATTTTGGCTGGAAACAAGACAAAAAATTAAGTAAGAAAAGCATTTTTTGCAGGGTAACTAATTCTTAGTTTTAGCAAAGAGCTCTTCAGTTTGTAGTCCTACAACCCAGAGGACGTTTAGTATTTTTAAACGTTATTTTAATTAAAAATTAAAAAACCCATAAAAGCCCCAAAGGGAATGAAAGGTGAAGTAGCCTTCTGGATTGGCCTAGAACCTGATGTAATGAACAGCACTATATATAAGCAATCCAGTCTAACAGTCTTGGTTTTGTACCGTGGAGCAATGTCAATCTGGTTAATGTAGACTCCAGCAGCACTGAAACCCCCGAATGCACTGGACAAAGTGAGAAAAGTCACGGCCAGCACACCACTGCAACCCGTGTAGCCTACAGCAAGCAGGCAAACAGCAGGTAGAAACAGACCTATGGGACACAAAACAAAAATATTAATAAAAATCACATTTAAACTGCAATAATACAGTGTTTAGTGTCACCTGATGATTTGTTGCTCAAGAAATATCTCTGTTTATTGTAAAATGTTAAAAACTGTTTTTGCTTCTTAATATTTTAATTAAACTGTTATGCAATCTATGAAAAGTCTTAAAAAAAAAACTATCCAGCAAGGATGCACTAAATCAAAAGTGCATTGCAAAAAATGCTTTTCTTGCTTAGATTTTTTGTCTTGTTTTCAGACAAAATATCTAAACATTCTTAAATCAAGAAGGATTTTTAAGTAAAAATTATTGTCTTGTTTTCAGAAAAAAAGAAGTTAAAATTAAGTAAGATCTAGTGTTCTGCTTGAAATAAGATTATTTTGCTTACCCTATTGTCAGATTATTTTGCTTGTTTTAAGCAAAAACTCACTTAATTGTGACTTCTGTTTTCTGAAAACAAGACAATAATTTTTACTTGTCTAGAAAATCCTTCTCGATTTAGATATTTTGTCTGAAACCAAGACAAAAAATCTAAGTAAGATTAGCATTTTTTGCAGTGTGACAATAAGAGAGAGAAAAAAGAGATTTATAATTTAAATTCTATTTAAAATAAATGCTGTTCTGAAATTCATACTTTTTACATGCACTTGGTCCTAAATATTTATGTTATTTATTAGATATTTATTTATTAATCATTGGGGATGTAATGATATCATAATCTGACGATACGATAATATCTCAATATGTAGTCCACGATACAATATTTATTGCGATATTTAAAAAAAAAGACAAAGAAGACTTGGAAACAAAAAAAGGAAAATTTTTCGCTCAGAGGGGGTACATTGTGCTTTTTTTTTTAGTTCTTTGACAGATACTGGCCCAAAAAACAACTTTAAAGACCTTTAAATACATTTTTAAAACCCGGAAGACTTATTTCATGTTGTCATGAGGCCACAATAATATTGAGACATATTTGCTATCGCAATACCACGATATTGATAATACTGTTACATTCATACCAATAAAGGTAAAGATTTTTCGGACAGCTGTGACACTCAGGAGCTCCCTCTCCAAGAGGTTATCTGCCAGCACACCTGAGCCCACTGCGAACAGCCAACCAGCCAGATACGGCAGAGCGGAAAGGAACGAATTCTGATTGACAAAACGAGTAAATAGAGTAAGACATAGTCTATAAACCATACTCATTTAATCTAAATATCCTGATTGCCTCACCTGTTGCAAATCAAAGTGGAGCACAGTGTCCATGTAAATAGGAAGTGAGGTGAGGAGAGTGTAGTAAGACCAGTTGGAACACATCTGTGGGATGATTATGGCCCAAAGAGGCACAGATAGCATCATAGACAATAAAGGCACTGACCAACCATGTGCCGTCCCCTGAACAAAACAAAAGAAAATATTAAAATCAACATAATAAATGCCTGTAGATCTACACCTCAGATTAATTATGGAGAGGAAGACAACGTTATTTGATGATTCCTGTTAAATTCAATAACATATTCACATATAATCATGCTAGCTTTTATTTTTTTTAGCATGAATGATTTACTTTGAATTAAGAATGAGAGCAAACTGTATACATCAAAAAAGAATGAGTTCATACCTGTGAGCCTATGGAGTTGATTATGTAATATTTCTCTCTGTCACTAATTCTTGGGTGGGTTCGGGGTTCATCTGACACCAAGATAAACCAAAACACTGCCCAAAGGCATCCTACCCCACCTGGTGGTAAAAACACTTTAATGGATATATGTTTGAATGTAAAATATAACATTTTAAATATGGTTAATGTTAGATAATGTATTAACAACATGAAAAGACCATGAACAATACATTACACCATTTATTAATCTTTGTTCATGTTCATGAAAATACAGTTGTTCATGTTACTAATGTTAACAAGAATTAATTATGATTTTAATAATGATCCACATCTGTGTTTTTTTGTTTAGTGATAGTTGTTCACGAGTCTCTTGTTTGTCCTGAACAGTTAAACTGCCTGCTGTTCTTTAGAAAAATTCTCCAGGTTCCACAAATTCTTTGGGTTTTCAGCATTTTTGTGTATTTGAACCCTTTCCAACGACTATATGAAATGCTGAAAAACCACCAGCAGATAGTTTAACTGTTCAGGACAAACAAGGGACTCATGAGCAACCATCACTAATAAAACAAAAAACAAAAAAACACACAGCTGTGGATCATTCAAGGAACAACAATGTATTAAGAATCAAGGTTGTTTTCACTTGATCAAAAATACAGAAAAAAATCTAATATTGTGAAATATTATTACAATGTAAATCAATGTTTTTCTATATAATATACATTTAAATTAAATTTATATCTGTAATTAGAGTTGAAATTCCAGAATCATTACTCCATTACTCTTCAGTGTCACATGATCCTTCAAAAATCATTCTAATATGCTGATTTTTTATCAGTGCTGGAAACAGTTGCGCTGCTTAATATTTTTTTTGGAACCTGTGATACTTTTTCAGGATTTTTTTGATCAATAAAATGATCAATTATTTAAAATAGAAAGGTTTTCTAACAACATACACTACTGTTCAAAAGTTTGGGCTCAGTAATTTTTTATTCTTTCTTTTTTGAAAGAAATGAATACTTATTCAACAAGGATGTGTTAAATTAATAAAAAGTGATAGCATAGATTTACATTGTTGGAAAAGATTTATATTTTGAATAAATGCTGTTCTTTTTAACTTGTTATTCATCAAAGAATCCTGAAAAAAAGAATCACAGGTTGCAAAAAAATATTTGGCAGCACAGCTGTTTCCAACATTGATAATCCTAATAATAAATCAGTATATTAGAATGATTTCTGAAGGATCACGTGAGACTTAAGACTGGAGTAACAGCTGATGAAAATTCAGCTTTGCATCACAGGAATAAATTATATTGTACAGTATATTAAAATAAAAACCATTATTTTATATTGTAATAACATTTTGCAATATTACTGTATTCTGTATTTTTTATCAAATAAATGCAGCCTTAATAAGCATAAGAGACTTCTTTAAAAAAACATTAAAAGAGAGGGTGTGTCACAAACTTTTGACCGGTAGTGTATTTCAAAATGTAATTTATGGCAAAGCTGATTTTTCAGCAGACATAACTCCTGTCTTCAGTGTCACATAACATTTCATAAATCATTCTAATTTGTGACCCTGCACCACAAAACCAGTCTTAAGTCGCTGGCGAATATTTGTAGCAATAGGCAAAAATACATTGTATGGGTTAAAATGATAGATTTGTCTTTTATGCCAAAAATCATTAGGATATTAAGTAAAGATCATGTTCCGTGAAGATATTTTGAAAAATTCCTACCGTAAATGTATCAAAACTTAATTTTTGATAAGTAATATGCATTGCTAGAACTTCATTTGGACAACTTTCAAGTTGACTTTCTCAATATTTTTTATTTTTCTTGCACCCTCAGATTCCAGATTTTCAAATAGTTGTATTTTGACCAAATAATGTCCTATCATAACAAACCTTACATCAATGGAAAGCTTTTTGGTCAGCTTTCAGATTATTTATAAATGGACCCCTATGACTGGTTTTGTGGTCCAGGGTTTAGGGCTGTGAAACGATTAATCACATCCAAAATAAAAGTTTATGTTTACATACTATGTGTCTGTGTACTGTGTATATTTATTATGTATATATAAATACACACACATACATGTATATATTAAGGTAAAATATTTTAGATTTATATCTAAAATATTTATATTTATTTATAATCTAAATTGTATACAGGTATAAATACAATATACATATAAATATTTTGTTTTAATATATACATGTATGTGTGTGTATTTATATGTACATAATAAATATACAAAGTAAACACACATATAGTATGTAAACACAAACTTTTATTTTGGATGCGATTAATCACGATTAATCGTTTAACAGCCCTACCAGGGTCACATATGTAAACATTCTTATCATTATCAATGTTGAAATCAGTCGTGCTGATCAAAATTTCTGTGGAAACATCAATGATTATAAATGTCTCTACTGGCACTTTTAAGTTAAATGTCATTTTGCCTCACCACAGGAATAGAAGACTGCTGGCCAGCCCCAGCTATGGCAGATGAAGCCAGTGAGAGGAAGAGCCACAAAGGCACCAAAGCTAGAGCCTGCACCGGAGAACGTCATCAGTCGAGCCCTCTCCAATGGAGGAGCCCAGCGAGCCCACATCGCCATCATGGCAGGAAAAGTCACACCCTGGACAAAAAAAAAAGGATGCATATATGAACCTGGACCACAAAACCAGTCTTAAGTCGCTGGGGTTTATTTGTAGCAAAAGCCAAAAATACACTGTATCAAAATTATTGATTTTTCTTTTATGCCAAAAATCATTAGGATATTAAGTAAAGATCATGCTCCATGAAGATATATTGTAAATTTCCTACCGTAAATGTATATATTTTTGATTAGTAATATGCATTGCTAAGCACTTAATTTGGACAACTTTAAAACACAATTTTCTCAATGTTTTGATTTTGTTTTTTGCACCCTCAGATTCTAGATTTTCAAATAGTTGTATCTCAGCCAAACATTGTTCTATCATAAACCATACATCAATGGAAAGCTCATTTACTCAACTTTCAGATGATGTATAAATCTCAATTTCGAAAAAATGGACAATTATGGTTGGTTTTGTGGTCCAGGGTCACATATTTGTCTCAAATACAGAGATTCTCTATTTGACCCATCACTGTGGAGTATTTTTAGGCTATTACAAAGGCCCCTAACCTCCCCAAATCCTTCCAGTGCACGCAAGGCAAACAGCCACTTGGCTCCAAGTTGTGCTGACAGTGGAGTGAGGAGGGTGAGAACTGCTGTCCCAAGAACACCACCACCAAGAAACAGGCTTCCTCCAAAGCGACCTGACAGATAGCCTCCGGGGATCTGAGTAAACAGGTATCCAAAAAAGAAAGCACTGAGCAGCATTCCCTGAGTCTTGGAATCCCATGGGTATCTTGGAATCTAAGGGGGAAAAGGTAAACAGAGATGAATATGACAAAAAACAAGTATTAGATGTTAGAAAAATACATGATCCACCAGGTTCAGTGCATGAAAAGCGGCATGCGGTTTATTCTTACCCCGTCTGGCTGTTCTGAACTTTGGCTGCTGTTGTCAAGTGTATGGTTGGGTACCGGACACTCGTTTGATATATTGCCATTGGTTGGTGACTGGTCAGTGGTTCCATTAACCATAGCAACCATGGCAACACTGAGATTTACACGCAGACCATAGACCACAGCAAAGCCAAAGAACATCATAGCAGCCAGATTGCATCGTACAGAGCAGCATTTGGGAGGCACTGTCACACATACAAACACACTCTGAAATTTCAAACAATTAAATATATATATAAAAAAGGATTAGTAAAGTTAATAGTCACTTAGTACACTAGCATTCAAAAATTTAAGGTGAAAGGTAGTTTCTTTAAAAAAAAAAAAAGTGCCCTCTTCTGCTCACAGCAAAAATCGTACTTTCTATTTGAATATAATTAAAATGTTAATTAATTCCTGTGATTTTCAAAGATTAATTTTTAGCATTATTACTCCAGTCATCATTCTAATATTCTGATTTGCTGCTCAGAAAACATTTACTATTATTATTATTTTTATTCAGGGTTCCCACTCTAAGCCAAACGTCAAATTCCCTGACTTTCACTGCTGAATTTCTATGAACTATAATAAACAGATCCATCCATTTGCATGCTTTATTTACTTGTTCACAGACAATTTTAGTAAAAACACACACAAATACACTACTTTTTCCTTTTCTTTTTTTTTTTGCTTTTACCCATTAAATGTACTTTGATATTTTTCTGTACTATTTCTACATAAATTAATTTATGGTTTTTATGCTTTCATAACCATTAACTTAACCATAACAATAGGCAAAACGTGTGAAACAAAGCAATAAAACAAAATACGGTATAGAAAAATGACATTTTGATTAATGTAAACAAAAAATCTGATGCTGATGATATGATGATATTCCATTACTTGTATAAACTAAATATTAAATTCCCTGACTTTCAATGTCTGGAATATACGTAGCCCCTAAAAGGACATGGTGGTGGAAAAAAAATGTGGTGGTTGAAAAAAAAAAAAAATCGAGGTGGGTGGAAAAAATAGGGTGGGAGCATAGTTGCCAAGTCCGCTTATAAACCGCGACTTTGGGCTTCTTTTTTTTTGTCAAGTTGCGGGAAAAAATCATGAGTTGCGGGTTGCGGTTTTTTGGGCTTATTTAAAAATGATTTGTTGCTTGTTAGGAAAATCTGACAAGCGACTTTATTTCTTTACATTTATAATTTCCTTTTTACTTGCATGCATTGATTGATGGTGCCTGAGTTAATAGCCATTTCAGTGCAGTATTTAAAATCAATTCTGTAACGTAATTCGTCAAAAGATTCAGTCCCCTCCTCCCCGGCCTCATTGATTGGAGAAAAAACATTCAATCTATAGGCGCGTGATGTAGGCTAGTAATCAAAGTGATGACGGTTAGATGGACATAAGACATTTAAGCAAACAATGGCACCAACAAAGTGGTCAAAGTATGGAAAAAAAATACAACAAAGACTGGGAAAAGGATACACAACTTAAAGACTGGATATGTCAAGTGCACGGTGATCAAAGCAAAGCAATGTGAAGGTACTGTAAAACGGAGATTCGTGCTCACCATGCGGACCTCTTACAACACGCCACCACAGACAAACACAAGAGGAATGCCAAACCATTTTCCTCAGCACGTCTAACAGATATCGGTTTTACAGTGTCAAAAGATCTGGCCCTGTTTGCACTGTCCCTCCTTGCAATGCCTTTGAGCAATGCTGATGTCGAAAGGGTTTTTTCACAAATGAACAACGTGAAATCTAAACTAAGGAACAGAATGGGCCAGAAGACTCTCAGTAGCATATTATGCATTCGCTATGGCCTAAGAAGACTTGGGATTTGCTGCAAGGACTTTATCCCAAGCCAGGACATGTTGCAGCGGTTCAGTGTTGGGATGTATAGAGACGGAGAGGAAGATGGAAGGTGCAGGAGAGGGATGACTTTTTTTTATAAGGTAAAAATTGTAATTTTTACAATGATTTTGTAATGAATAAATAATCACAGAATATAATAAAAAACAAGTAGTCATATAGAATACTACTAATAATAATACATTTGGTTTTAATTTATTTTATAAAGCTATAAATATGTGGCTGTGTTGCTTCCCTTAATGCTCTTATCTTTTTCTTCTTTTCTATCTCTCCAACCCTATTATGCTCACAGGTGTGAACGAAGATGAGTGGATAGTTTGTGCCCTGATGCTCTGTTGCAGTTTGTTGCTAAATAACTTTTGCTCTTCATTTTAAAATAAAAGAGTGGTTCCAGTATAATATGTTGCAGGCTCATTTATTGTAATAAATAGTTAATTATAAATTAGATTAATGATAAATAACTGAAAAATATTGGGCTTGTTTTGGGCTTGTTTTTAAAGCTGAGGTTGCTTGTTTGTCTCGCGAGAGTTGTCAACACTGGGTGGGAGGAAAAAATATTTGTACATTTTTTTGCGTTCTCTCGCAAAACCAGTTGAGTTCGGACAAACACTTCCTGGTTACTTTACAGCTTGCAGTGGTTCATACAGCTCCATATGCTCAATGAAGCGGTTCATAAAGCTTTTTTGGCTTAGTGGGTGTGAGCCCAATACAGATAATGGGAAGACAACGTAGCCTACCACTTGTTGGATTTATACGAATTAAATAAACTAGTTTAGTCAGCGCCGCCGACCCGAGAAGTGCAGTGTTGCGCTTTATGTGAGATTTATATTTGCAAGAAATATATGCAACAGCCAAACAGTATAAGAAACGTTATTGTGACTAATTTGCAGAGCGGTAAATATTAATAAACAGATTAAACAGAACACGTTAAGCTTTTTCTTAAAGCTTATCATGAAATACAGACATTTTAATAACGTCTATTTCATATTTGGTCTTTTTTTAATCGCCATCTTCATTAAGCCTCCTATTCTTTATGGGAGGAAAACCATTAACGTGCAATTTAGCGCTTTCTGTTAATATTCTGTATGCTTTAAGGTGTGTACTGGTCCTACAGTTTACATAAAGCGTTTAGAATGTCCCAAAACCTTGCACTGACTGTATTTCTTTATACTTGAGTCCAAGATCAAAATAAAGCTTTATGAACCGCACCATTTTGAACGTACGGAGCTGTATGAAGCACTTCAAGCTATAGAGAGTTTTGCGAGAGAACGCAAAAAAAAAAATTACAAATATTTTTTCCTCCCACTCGATTTTTTTCCACCCACCCCAAATTTTTTTCCCACCACCATGTCCTTTTAGGGGCTCCGTAGGAATAGACCTTTTAAAATTCCATGCTATTCCAGAAATTCCATGACCCATGGGAACCCGGATTATTATTGTTGAAAACAGCTGAGTAGAATTTTTCAGGATTCTTTGATGTATAGAATGTAATAATTAGAAATCTTTTGTAACATTATAAATGTCTTTATCATCACTTTTGATCAATTTAAAACATCCCTGCTACATAAAGTATTAATTTCTTTACAGAAAAAAAAAAAAATTAGACTGACTCCAATCCCAAATATTGTACTTAACTGTTTTAAATACTGATTATAATAATAATAATAATAATAATAATAATAAATGTTTCTTGAACAGAAAATCTGCATATTAGAATGATTTCTAAAGGATAATGTGACACTGAAGACTAGAGTAATGATGCTGAAAATTTACCTTTGATCATAGGAATAAATTACATTTTAAAATGTATTCAAATAGAAAGCAGTTATTTTAAATAGTAAAAATATTTCACAATATTACTACTTTTGCTTTTCTAGATGAAATAAATGCAGACTTCTTTAAAACACATGAAACATCTTACTGTCTAAAAACTTTTGACTGGTAGTGTATATTAAACTAGAAGTTACTTTAAATAGTATTAATATTTTACTGCATTTTTTGATCAAATAATTCAGCACTGGTGAGTTGATTTGGTAAGGGATTTCATTCAAACCATAAAAAATTCTTACCAACCCCAAACATTTGAATGGCAGCATGTGTGTGACAAGACCCACAAAGCTCATTTAAAACATAAAGCAAACCACCACATTTCATGCAGACTGTTAAGAAACTGCAGACTAACCTGTAATTTTTTTCACTTCCTTCTCTAAAAGTGGTGCAGTGTCACTGTCCTGGTCGTCCACTGTTGTGTTAATGGAGTAACCATCTTGTAGTGCCATGATCGCAAAGGTCAAAGTGTAAGTTATAGACTAAGTATGACATCCACAAATCCTGAAACAAAAGCAAAACTTTTAAGATAAGCTGCAGTTTGAGGCGCTGTTTCATCAGCAACAAATCAATTGTAGGATCAATGCTGGATTTACTATTTAGCATTCATAAATTTCCATCTAGTTCTGCACATCAGTGTTTGAGATTATCAGTCCATCTTCTGTTGGTTTTTTCTCCTTTCTCTTTCTTACCATTATGCAACTATGTCACTAAATAACATTTAAAAAAAATCCAGGGGAATTCTGTGAAAATGCTCTTTGTTTGTGACCTTTTAGATTCCTTTCAAATACTATTCATTGCATCTATAGGTTTGTCCAACCACCTCCTCATTTAAAAGGCATTTAGAATATTTCTTGTTAAATATTTTTTGTTTATAAAAAAATAATAATAAAGAAAATACTTACTCAGAGGCTGACTGCATCCACTGGGAAGCCCAAAGGTCTTGTAGCACCTTGCCGAAAATGTCCAAGCACTAAGGATAATGTAAAATACCATATAAATTCCCATGATCTCTAGTGTAGCACATGACAGTATTTTAGTATCTGAACATACCAAATGACAAGCACAAAGGTTAACAGAACAGATAAGCTGACATCAGCAACAACATCCAACATCTTTATGTCAGGAGCATCAGAGATACAGACAGTGTTGGGAGTAACGCATTACAACTAACACAAGTTACGTAATAATATTACTTTTTCCAAGTAACTAGTAAAGTAACGCATTCATTTTTAATTGACAAGAAAATATCGGAGTTACTTTTTCAAATAAGTAACGGCAGTTACTTTTTCCCCCATTTATTGGTTGAAAGCTCTCCTGTCCCCATGTTAAGAGAAATCGAGAGTAAGATGTCACTTTAGTTCTATAATAAATGTGAACATGCATTAATTCATCTCACAAAAAGCAAGATTCAGAATTCCTTAAAATGAAATTCAACTCAGAATATGCAATAATTAAATATATTAAATAATAAAACATTTTTTTCATTGCTGAAGAGTTGAAAGAGTGCGGTCTACTGTACAGACGTGAATTAACTTTTCTCTAAGTCTGAGGCATTTGGTGTGAAACGGCTTTTACATTTGCCAAAAATAGAAGTTTTTAGATTAAAAACAAGCAAGCCCTACCCAGATTTAAAAAGTAACGCAAAAGTAACGAAACGCATTACGTTCCATTAAAATTAACTAACGAAATTAGTTACTTTTTTAGTGAGTAACTCAATATTATAATGCATTACTTTTAAAAGTAACTTTCCCCAACACTGGACACAGATGACATCCTTTGTCTTATGTACCTTGAATCCGGGAGAAAATAAAGATGTAATTCACTTCTTCATAAGCGACTTCATAAGGTTCTTCTAACGTTACTTGTCTTTACTGGACTCAGCCTGTGAAATGAAATGAAATAAAAAAAAAAGCGAGAAAAACATCAGATGAATGGAAAAACACGATAGAAATGTTTGTATTTTAATTCATCCTTTACATACACAAATAATGTTATTTATACAATCACAAAGTTTTGTTACCATTGCCATGTTTCCCCAACAGATGTGACACTGGACAATCGCTGGATGCTTTAGAAATAAAGACAATTCGTTTTCGACCCCTCCATAGCCACACAAACCGTTTTAATTACTTCTGTAAATGGTAAATGTTTAATTCAACGCTGACCCTGCTTTATTGTTGCTATTCGAGAGTTACACTTCTTGTTTTCCCTGATCGGCAGCTGTGTTGATCACATGACATCTTCAGACTTCCTGTTCTGGAAAATGTCAGAACCTAAACACTCTGGACCGACTGACTTGTACATATGTCTATGGACAGAGTTTATGGTATGATATATAAGTCTAATATTTGCAGCCATAAACGCATTTGTTTGACGTGAGCGGTGTTTTCGTCTGTCATGTGATTGAATGAACAGAAAGTTGTCACAGTAAGTACACAATGGCTCTAAGTTAACTAAATATTTGTATATTTAAGCATTTACAAACATGTTTATAGCTAATGCTAGTTTAGCGCTATCAAGGCTCACGTTTGTAGAATCGCACATATAGAGAAGGGAGCTATCGAGGGCCATTGGTCGCTATGCGTTGCTATGAAAGTGTTTCGTAATGTCCTCAATTTTTGTCTGTTTGTGCACCTTAGAGAATAAAGAATAAATACTTTTGACATTTTAAAAATGTGTGGTGCAGATTTAGCCCACACAATTTTTTGTGGGTGACAACTTCACTTCTTCACTTCCGTATAATACTTTCCCTTCCTCTAAGTGCATTCTGTTAACAGATGCAATGTAAATATGCTCACATTCTCAGGCTCGTATTTAAGTATGGGTTTATCAGCGGCTTTTCGCCTCGTTGCTGTGTCTGGGTGTCTGTTGCTGCTGTGTGGATCATCGTGGGGAATTAATGCTACAGTTCCTCTGGTGATATGGCATGGCATGGGTGAGTCACACTACATCACATGCACACCTGATCAAACAAATAGGCCTGAGTCACTGGATAATGCCAGTCATTAGGGTAATATGCAGTGGTCACGTTACAAAAAGCGTGGTTTTAACAACAAACAAAACACTGACGTTAACATTTTGAAATGCATCATCTTGCATTTTTTTTTAATCTTGCACAAACACAAATAACCATCAAACGTTTGTGGTCAGCAATTGTTTTTTTTTCAATAAATTAATGCTTTTATTTAGCAAAGATGCGTTAAACAGCGTTGCCCTATTGTTAAAATGTAATAAGTAGTGTAACTATTTGTTACTTTAAAGTAACGTGACTGATTACATTTGATTATGTTTGATTATTTTGATTATACACTTGACTTTTTGATTATAAAAAAAAATTCTAACAAATGTTTTCAACTGTTAATCATTTTGAAACATTTAAAGCAGGCAGGGTAAACCCTACACAAGGACTCCACACTGATTACTTTAGGCTTCTCAAAATCCTTCATCACTTTAATTAAGATTATAATAATTTAATCTGAAAGCACAGCCACCACAAAATCATAATTTAGATTGTTCTGAGGTTAAATACAGATTTAAAATCATAAGATATTGTTTAATAGCAGTGCTGTCAAATGATTAATCGCATCCAAAATAAAAGTTTGTTTACATACTATATGTCTATGTACTGTGTATATTTATTATATATGTGTATGTGTGTGTGTGTGTGTGTGTGTGTGTGTGTGTGTGTGTGTGTGTATATCACACACACACACACACACACACACACACACATACATGCATGTATATATTAAGGACAAATATTTTAGATTTATATTTATTTATTTTTTTAAAAATATATGTGTGTATTTATATGTACATAATAAATATACAGAGTGTAAACACATATAGTATGTAAACATAAACTTTTATTTTAGATGCGATTAATCACGATTCATCATTTGACAGCCCTATTTAATAGCTATATGATACTGTTTTTGAAATTAAATCATTGCATAGCTATGTCAGGAAAAACTGATGAGTTGGAAAAACGGTTGATCTTAAAACATTTAGTGCACAATAGAAAATAATTTATAAAAATTACCCTGTTCAAAAGTTTACATACACTTGATTCTTAATACTTTGTTGTTACCTGAATGATCCACAGCTGTGCTTTTTGTTTAGTGATAGTTGTTCATGAGTCCCTTGTTTGTTCTGAACAATTAAACTGCCTACTGTTCTTCAGAAAAATCCTTTAAGTCCCACAAATTCTTTGGTTTTGCCAGAATTTTTGTGTATTTGATCACTTTCCAACAATGACTGTATGATTTTGAGATTCATCTTTTCACACTGAGGACAACTGAGGGACTCATATGCAACTATTACAGAAGGTTCAAACGCTCACTGATGCTCCAGAAGAAAAAACAATCCATTAAGAGCCAGGGGGTGAAAACTTTTGGAATTTGAAGATCAGGGTAAATTAAAAAAAATGTGTCTTCTGGGATAGGGATGTACACATCTTCATTCTGTTTAAAGGTTTTCACCCCTGGCTCTTAATGCACTGATTTTCCTTCTGGAGCATCAGTGAGCATTTGAACCTTCTGTAATTGTTGCATATGAGTCCCTCAGTTGTCCTCAGTGTGAAAAGATGGATCTCAAAATCATACCGTCATTGTTGGAAAGGGTTCAAATACACAAAAATGCTGAAAAACCAAACAATTTGTGGGACCTGAAAGATTTTTCTGAAAAACAGCGGGCAGTTTAACTGACACAAAACTGCTTATTATTAATATTAACATTAAATTGTCTCTCTAATAAGCACGTTGTAGTGCCATGACCTATGAAAATGGGACCATCTTGGTGAAATGTCCTAGAAACATGTTTACCACATTAACAAAAACAAACCTACTGAGTGACCTTTTGCGTTTACCATAAAGATAATTCGACAATTTGTTCATCTTTTTGCAGGAGACAGTTGTTGCAATCCACTGAGCATGGGTGCAATGAAAAAGATGGTGGAAGAGGAAGTCCCAGGAATATATGTGCTTTCCCTGATGATCGGCAAGAGTGTCATACAGGTAAAGCAGGTGCAGATTCTCCATTCACCCCATACCTGTTGTTGTTTCAAATGAAAGTATCTGATTTAGTTTCTTTAAATTTTTCCACAGGACACTGAAAATGGCTTCTTCATGGATGTTAATGCGCAAGTGTCTTTTGCATGTGATCAGCTGGCTAAGGACCCTAAACTGAAGGGAGGCTACAATGCAATGGGCTTCTCCCAGGGGTCACAGTTTCTGTGAGTGGTTATTTATGCATGCCAGTTAATGCAAAGCATTATCAGAAAACTAAACCTGTCATTTTACCTTTCTGTCTTGTTTAATGTTCTGTAAGGCGAGCGCTTGTACAGCGCTGTCCAGATCCCCCCATGAAGAACCTCATCTCAGTTGGTGGACAGCATCAAGGTAATATGACACTCTATGGTTGATTTACTTCTTGAAAACAACAGTACATTTGTTCCTAAAAGTGGTTACACAGCAACCCTGTTTCGATTTCACAAGTTATATTGCTTTAGGAAATGCAACCATTTTGAATTATCGAGAAAAATGAAGTTACTTGGAATATTTTGAGGTTACAACATTTGCAATTACAGCAGTAAAATGATTTTGAATGGTAGGAAAAATAATCACATGAATAAAATGTTAGCAATAAATAAAATAATTACATTTATGTTTTACTTATGCTTTATTTAACTTAATCTTGAGTGACTAAACCCAAACATATCTTTAATCACAGGAGTATTTGGTCTTCCACGATGTCCTGGTGAGAGCTCTCATATCTGTGACTGGATTCGCAAGATGCTAAACTCAGGAGCCTACACCGATATAGTTCAGAAACAGTGCGTGCATGACTGCTTTTGTCTTCTCAACAGGCCATTTCATGATTTCAGAAACACAATGACAGTTAGTCTGAACAATTACTAGTCAAACAAATTGATTGTCGTCCTTTTTTTTTTAGCTTGGTGCAGGCACAATACTGGCACGATCCCCTCAATGATGACTTATATAAAAAGCACAGCCTCTTCCTTGCTGACATCAATCAAGAGCGGGTAAGTCTCAGGATACACTGCAAAAAATGCTTTTCTTACTTAGATTTTTTGTCTTGTTTTCAGCCAAAATATCTAAAAAAATCTTAAATCAAGAAGGATTTTCTAGACAAGTAAAAAATATAGTCTTGTTTTCAGAAAAAAGAAGTCACAATTAAGTGAGTTTTTGCTTGAAACAAGCAAAATAATCTACTAATGGGGTAAGCAAAATAATCTAGTTTTCTGCTTGAAATAAGATTATTTATCTTACCCCACTGGCAGATTATTTTGCTTGTTTCAAGCAAAAACTCACTTAATTTGAACTTTTACTGAAAACAAGACAACAATTTTTACTTGTCTCAAAAATCCTTCTTGGTTTAAGAATGTTTAGATATTTTGTCTGAAAAATCTAAGCATGAAAAGCATTTTTTGCAGTGTAAGAGAGATATTATTATTAAATAGATATAAATACCAGTCAATAAATTACATTTTAAAATATATTCAAATAGAAAAGTTACTTTAAATAGTAAAAATATTATTTTGGATCAAATACATGCTTTTTGGGCAGAAGAGATTTCTTTCTTTAAAAAAAAAGAAAAATCTTACTGTTCAGAACTTTTGTATTTGTGCATGTGGTGTAAATGAATGTTATTTCTTTCAGGTGGTGAATGAGACCTACAAGAAGAATCTCATGTCTCTGAATAAGTTTGTCATGGTTAAGTTCCTGCAGGACACTATGGTAGATCCTGTGGATTCTGAGGTACATCAACAGTATAAAATCTCGCTTTATTGAATTAGAAGAGGACTGAAATATTACTAATTGAATTGTCTTTATCAGTGGTTTGGCTTCTATAAACCTGGGCAAGATAAAGAGCTAGAAACTCTGCAGGAAAGTGCTATATATAAAGAGGTAAACTGCAGCTTGTTGGCTTTTTCCTCTTGTTTATCATCCAGTTTTATGTTATTTTCTTTTGAAACACTTCATATCCTGCATTCATTTATTATATTACTGATATTCTTACCATATTCTTTTTTTAAATGAATCTTACATTATATTGGGTATATATAGGGATTCATTTACCTTTATTTTACTTGGTCAGGATCGCCTGGGTTTGGCACAAATGGATTCGGCAGGAAAGCTTGTGTTCCTCGCCACTGATGGAGATCACCTGCAGTTCACCCGAGAGTGGTTTAACGAAAACTTACTTCCCTACCTACACTAAATACAGTAACACACTTATTCCTAATGAGGGAAGCTACACACAAACAGACACACAATCCAGTGTCAGCTGACTTTAGCATGCTACTAACTACTGCCTCTGAGGTCGTATACAATGTCTTACATAGAAATGAAGCCAGTCTTGCTTGTTTTATTGCACTGATCTGATTTTTATAAGATTGATTTAATCAAAAAAAGAATTCCTTGTTCCACCTGAAATTTTAATTAGTACTAATTGTGTATTGTTTTTTCAGTTCATTTGCATCACAGAATAAATCTTTGAATCTTATAATCTCTGTGGCCTATGTGTTTTTTTTTTTTTTTATGAATCGTCTGAAGAGTGTAGTTACACTAATTATTTAGAGACTGATTTTGAAATGCATCAAATGTAAACATACTTGGCAAAACAAATATTTGTAAACCTTAGCTTGAGCCACAGTTTCTGATAACATAGGACATCTATTTGTAGCTGATGATATAAATACAAATTTACTGAATTTTATTTGGAAGAATAAGTCCCATAAAATTAGGAAATCTGTTTTGTTTAACAGGCGCTCTGATGGTGGACTGGATTTTTTGGATGTCAAAGAATTAGTTCATTTAGAATTAGTTGGTTAAAAAAAAGGTCTCTGTAGTAATAATTCAATTTGGTACTATATCCCCAGTACTATATTTTGTAGAGTAAGTGGTCTAGATTTTCTTTTAAAATGCAATTTCACCCCTTCTAATTTTCACCAACAAGCTCTACTTCTTTGAAAACTGTTATGTGCACAATTTCTCTCCCCACAAAGAAATTCT
This sequence comes from Cirrhinus molitorella, assembly GCA_033026305.1. Lineage (NCBI taxonomy): Eukaryota > Metazoa > Chordata > Actinopteri > Cypriniformes > Cyprinidae > Cirrhinus > Cirrhinus molitorella. The sequence goes on from CM065131.1 coordinate 3,230,045, forward strand.
TTGGAATAATTCAAGTAGTTTAGTCTGTGGAAAATCTCTTTTTATTGACAAGTGGTTTGACAGAGGTATTGTTTTTGTTTTGGACTTATTTAAAGATGATGGTAGTATACTGGAGTATGACGAATTTATGACTTTGTATAGTCCTAATCTTTCAATTCTGTCATCAAAAGTCTCCAAGTTATGTGCATTTATTTAAAACATACCTTTGCTTTAATGAAAAGAAAACAATTATGCCCAGACTTTTATTGGAGTTTGTCTTTTTGATTAAAAAATGTAACAGGTAAGTTTACAAAGCGAATGTTACATCATTCAGTACATACATCCCCTAATTTTTTTTGACAGTATTCATTGGAAGAGAGCATGGTTACTCCCTGAAAAAAAAAATGCATTTCTAAATAAATCAGGGAGGTACATTAAGATTTTGCATAATGTTTATCCAACAAACTCCCAAATTTTTTGATCTTTCTAAATTGTGTATTCTCCAAAGTTAAGGAAGAAACTTTACTTAATTCATTCTAACATTGCAAAAAGGTTATTTATCCCCTTTTATAAAATATGAATACCAATCTTATTTTTTTTTTTGCAATGTAAATTTTTTTATTAATAAATCCAAATTTCTCAACGTTACCGAGACGTGATGCCTTTCTTGCAGAGAATTTGCTAATTGTTAAATCTCTTAGAAACATTAAGTTTCTTAAGGCTTATGACAATATTGTTTTTACTGATTGAGGTGTCGTTATTTTATTTTTGTCCTTTTCCTTCCTTTCCTTTATGTCATTGTATTTAAATGCAGTGCTATTTCTTTTTGTGTTGCAATAAAAAAATAAATGAAAAAAAAAACTTATTAACAAGCTCCACCAGTGCATTTAGTTAACTGACTTTAGAACGGCTAACATGACTTTATCATGATGGACTCCCTGCATTAACAACAGAGGAACGCGTAGTAAAATTCGAAGTGTTTTTATTTTTCGATTAATGGATCCTTTTCACAAGACTGTGATGACGCGCTTCAACGGTCATCAGCATCGTAAATCCTCCCTCCGTCCAAAGTTTTTATTTTTTTCATGTATGTATATTTATAACACTACACTTTGTATTATAATACCTTTGTATGCAAAAAAAAATAAAAAATAAAAAATAGTTAAAGCTAATGCGAGGGTGTTTGGGTCAGGGTCATGAGGAGGGACGGTAAATTTGACATTGTTCTTCTTATAAGTATGACTGCCAATTACGGACTCATTTTTTTTCGGAAGTTGTGAAAACATCCTGGAGTTTTTGCTTTAAGCTATTTGTAGTACTCTCCCATTCACTGCTCTGGAAGTTTAAGTTACCCAAATATGACAACTTCCGCTGCTGAGACGTCATCAATTGGCGGCATTGAACACAAACAATGCCACTGAACCGAACGAAACGGTCGTATAGTTGACTGATTATTGCTGCTGGGAATGGTCAAGTATTGTCATGTTTGGGCTGTACTAATCGGTCAGACCGGGAAAAACATTTGGAGTACTACAGACTGCTGAAAGTTAGAACAAATCAAGGAGAAGAGTGCAAAAGACTGAGGAAGAAGGCGTTTGTGGTTGACCAAACTGAACCAGGATTTTTAGGGCATCTTAACATTTGTGTTTTTTATTTCCATTTAGGTAGGTATTAAGTTCAGTCAAAATATTGTGCCCTTTCCTGCTTACTAATATGATTTAGCAGCTTCCAAAAGTTTTTTTTCCCAGTGGTTTAGACAGCATAAATTAGCAGAACAACGTATTTATTAGTACATTACCAATGCAATCAATGCTGTTGTTTACATCAGAGTATCTCCAGTAAGGCCGGGTAACTGACCAAATGTATCTGTCAATTATATTCAACAAAGCACAAAGACTCAGAAGAAAAGTGATGTTATTTATTGCAACAGTTTTAATGATGTTTGTTCTCCAGTACTAATTCTCGGCCAAATGAAGACAAAAGACAAACGATACAAAAGAACTTCCATACTCATGGCCTTAATATAATGGAAAGTAAAGATTAAGAGGTTGGAATTAAAGTCTAAACTAGTTAAAGCAATGTGATGAGAGCAAGAGGTGGACACAAGTCATGTAAAACCAGTATCTGTACAGCAGATAGTTGTCAGATATCAGACATGGACAGTACCATAAGCATCACAACATTACGCTGCGTGTCCTTTTCTGCCTCCCCTCTAGTTTGTGCCAAAAAACACTCAACACGCGTTCCACACCTTTCCATCACGAACCATGGAATGTTCATTTATTTCTATGATAGGGAATGTGCATGTGCTCTGGAATACAAGAGGGAAATAAGAGAGTTCCTAAAGCAACTATATTGGAACGATTGGAAATATAACTGTAATCCTGCAGGTCGCCAATTTGTCCTCTAAGATTTGACACAAATCTCCGTTCTAATTATCCCTAGAAACAAAAAAAATTAATAAAGTTACAGTAAATGTTTGCGTTGGTGGCCTGAAGAAGGACATTTGTGTGCTTCAGATCTGAATTGCATATGTTAAACAAAAAAAAAAAAAACACAACGACCCCCCTGAACACCTGCCTCCTGACCAGAAAATGCAAATGAAAACGTCATCAAAAATACAAAATGTGATTAAAATAACTTGCTTCCTCACGTTGGCCATTCAGGTTATTTTGCTTAGTATGGCTGCAAGACAACGAAACAAAACACATGAAAACACCTCAACTGTTGGCAATCAATTTCAAGTGCTAACGTTTTAAATCAATGGAATAGAAGAGAATGGAGCCCTGCCGCTGACTGAACACGTGCTTGTGGAAAGCAAGCAGTCATGTCACTAGCTGAAGGAAGATATGATTGCCGCTGTGATTGGCTGATAGGATGGCATTCCATTCTACACTGTAGTTTAAGCTCGTTGGTCAGTCAGGTAGGACACTGCAATGGGGGTGGTCTCGCACAGGCCGGCCCTTTATCCCGCAATCTCGGTCGCTGTGGTGACCAGCTTGCTACCGTCCCATACGGTTTTGAATTGTTCGGGGACTGGGATCTCAGTCTGGAATAAAACAGAAACAGAAAAGCAATGACTCACTCTTATTCTTATAGTCTTTATAGTCATAGACGCATGGCTTCGTCACTTACATATTCTCCATCTTTGTTGGGCACCAGCACGTTCATCTCGGAGCTCTTAGCGCTGATGATTTCACATGACAGAGAGTCCTTGCTCAGGTACACATGGCAGCCATCTGTCTTGTTGATGGAGATGGTTGGCACCTTACCCATAACCTGGAAATCAACAGAAGAACGATGACTCAGAAAACAAATATGCAGATGCAAAGACTGATAAGAAAGAAAAAGTGGCAATATCTGGGTATGTTTTCATAAAACCATTATTATGCTTGAAGTGGCTGCATTTGTGATGAGTTTAAAATACAGGTCCTTCTCAAAAAATTAGCATATTGTGATAAAGTTCATTATTTTCTGTAATGTACTGATAAACATTAGACTTTCATATATTTTAGATTCATTACACACAACTCGAAGTAGTTCAAGCCTTTTATTGTTTTAATATTGATGATTTTGGCATATAGCTCATGAAAACCCAAAATTCCTATCTCAAAAAATTAGCATATCATGAAAAGGTTCTCTAAACGAGCTATTAACCTAATCATCTGAATCAACTAATTAACTCTAAACACCTGCAAAAGATTCCTGAGGCTTTTAAAAACTCCCAGCCTGGTTCATTACTCAAAACCGCAATCATGGGTAAGACTGCCGACCTGACTGCTGTCCAGAAGGCCATCATTGACACCCTCAAGCAAGAGGTCTGTGGGAAGGAAAAAGTGTGGCAGAAAACGCTGCACAACGAGAAGAGGTGACCGGACCCTGAGGAAGATTGTGGAGAAGGACCGATTCCAGACCTTGGGGGACCTGCGGAAGCAGTGGACTGAGTCTGGAGTAGAAACATCCAGAGCCACCGTGTACAGGCGTGTGCAGGAAATGGGCTACAGGTGCCGCATTCCCCAGGTCAAGCCACTTTTGAACCAGAAACAGCGGCAGAAGCGCCTGACCTGGGCTACAGAGAAGCAGCACTGGACTGTTGCTCAGTGGTCCAAAGTACTTTTTTCGGATGAAAGCAAATTTTGCATGTCATTCGGAAATCAAGGTGCCAGAGTCTGGAGGAAGACTGGGGAGAGGGAAATGCCTGAAGTCCAGTGTCAAGTACCCACAGTCAGTGATGGTCTGGGGTGCCATGTCAGCTGCTGGTGTTGGTCCACTGTGTTTTATCAAGGGCAGGGTCAATGCAGCTAGCTATCAGGAGATTTTGGAGCACTTCATGCTTCCATCTGCTGAAAAGCTTTATGGAGATGAAGATTTCATTTTTCAGCACGACCTGGCACCTGCTCACAGTGCCAAAACCACTGGTAAACAGTTTACTGACCATGGTATTACTGTGCTCAATTGGCCTGCCAACTCTCCTGACCTGAACCCCATAGAGAATCTGTGGGATATTGTGAAGAGAAAGTTGAGAGACGCAAGACCCAACACTCTGGATGAGCTTAAGGCCGCTATCGAAGCATCCTGGGCCTCCATAACACCTCAGCAGTGCCACAGGCTGATTGCCTCCATGCCACGCCGCATTGAAGCAGTCATTTCTGCAAAAGGATTCCCGACCAAGTATTGAGTGCATAACTGAACATAATTATTTGAAGGTTGACTTTTTTTGTATTAAAAACACTTTTCTTTTATTGGTCGGATGAAATATGCTAATTTTTTGAGATAGGAATTTTGGGTTTTCATGAGCTGTATGCCAAAATCATCAATATTAAAACAATAAAAGGCTTGAACTACTTCGAGTTGTGTGTAATGAATCTAAAATATATGAAAGTCTAATGTTTATCAGTACATTACAGAAAATAATTAACTTTATCACAATATGCTAATTTTTTGAGAAGGACCTGTAGTTTAAGGGACATATACAGTCACAGCCAGTCCTGTCTGACCAAATGTGATCAGACCACTCAAGACTGATGTTAATAACTTAATGAAATATACATTTGTATTAAATTACTTCAGAAAAGAATGGCATTTATTCATACACTACTGGTCAAAAGTTTATGAACAGTACGATTTGTAATGTTTTTTTTTTTTTTAAAGAAGTCTCTTTCTGCTTGCCAAGCCTGCATTTATTTGATCCAAAATACAGCAGAAACAGTGACATTTTGAAATATTTATACCATTTTAAACAACTGTTTTCTATTTAAATACATATTAAATTGTAATTTATCCATGTTATTTCAAATCTGAATTTTTAGCATCATTACTCCAGTCACATGATCGTTCAGAAATCATAATACTCTGATATGCCGCTCAAAAAAAAAAAAAAAAAAAAAGTTTATGCTAAAACAGCAGAGTAGAATTTTTCAGGTTTCTTTGATGAATAGAAGGCTCAGAAAAACAGCATTTATCTGCAATAGAAATCTTTTGTAACATGACCGTCTTTATCATCACTTTAAAGCATAATTGCTAAATACAAATTTGATTTGATTTTTTTTTATACAACCATTTCTATGAAAGCTTGCGTCTGCCACAGGATAAAAAAACTATTTTGACTTTTTAATCCCACAATTCTGACTTTGTTTGATTTTATATTTGACAATTATGAATATATTCTATCTATAGAGAGTGAAATGTCTAGATTCTCAGGTTATGTAATCCGTATGAAACACGCAGTCAGTCGACCAGAAAAATCCTTACTGGAGGGCAGTAAAAATTTAAATGCAGACTCCAAATTCAACACAATAAACTTTGAATTCTGAGGAAAAGTTCATAGCTCACAATTCTGTTTACATCTCACAATTCAGACTTTTTTTCTCCTCATAATTGGGAGATTTAAACTGAATGCTAAGAAAAAAAAAACACTGCAAATAAACTTCAGACTTAAACTCCTGACTTTTGTGAGATGTAAACAATTTTTTTCAGAATTTACAGTTTACATCTTAATTCTGAGAAAAAAAAAGACTTAAAAAAAGCTTAAGGCTGAACACACAATAGAATTTTTAGATTTTTTGTTTTTTTTGTGACAAGACGAGCATTTGAGGTTAAAAGTATACAAATTATCAATTTGTTTTTAAAAATAACCAATCATTTTGCTAGATAAGACCCTTCTCCCTCAGCTTTAGAGCCATTTGAAGCTGCATTTAAAATGCATTTTGGAAGTTCAAACTTGGGGGCACCACTTTATCTGTAAATTTTTGTTCTGAAAGTGTACTAATCCTTTAAAAATAAAGATTCCAAAATTTGCAGTGATGCCATAGAAGAACCATTGTTGGTTCCACAAAGAGCCTTTCAGTGAACAGTTCCAAAGAGAACCATTTAAGAACATAAAATTTGAAAGGTTCCATGGATGTTCAAGGTTCTTCATAGAATTATTGATGCTAATAAAGATGCTTTTTTAAGAGTGTATAATGAGATGAGGTACTAAAGCAAGAGTATACACACCTGGACCTTGACATCTTTGCAGTTGATCACCTCAATAATGCCCACAACATCGTCAAAGACGAGACCCAATTTCTTACAGTTATCTGAAAACAGAACAAAAGACTTACGTCTAAATTTTTACCTATATAAAAACAAAGTGGAGGAAATAGAGGTAGTGTACATACCTAGAGTAATGGAGTTGATCTTCCCCTTCACCTGTAAAGTGCTGTTGTTGCACTTAAAGGCATAAACCACCTGTTTCAGTTCTGTCTCACTGATCACAAGGCCATGGGCGCCCTCGTGATTTTCCTGTAGAGGGAAAAAAACCCAAAGGGAGAATCAGCAGAAGTAGTTAAACGAACTGGCTAAGCAGTGTTGTGTCTTCACAAAACCTTCCAAAAAAATTCCACTGTCTATGTTTAGTCCAATTCTAAAACAGCACATCTTTGCCTAGTATCTTTTTTTTAATCAGCGTGTATAAACATCTAAGACTGAGATGGAAAATACCTTTCAAAATGGTCTTTCCAAAAATAATTTCGGCTGCATACACAGACTATAACCGGCATACTGACTCACTCACCACTTTCCATTTCTTGCCGTCCAGCTCCAGCACTGGGGGCAGGGTTCGGGCCGGGCTGGCTGCTGCTGTGGGACGAGCAGCGAAGGGTTTGGGCCCAGAAGGCAAAGGACCTGCTTGGGCTTTGAGTGCAGGATTCTTGTGGGTCTTCTTGTCATCAGTCACATGCTTCAGACCTTAAAAGACAGGGATATTAAAAGATACGTCTTCAATAAATTCCTGTTCAAGGGATCAAATATTGATAAAGTATATACTCTTTACATTGGATTATTATTATTAAACCTACTATATTACTACTATTATTACTGTTCTTTTAGGTTTTTAATCTCTATTTGCTGAGTTCCTGAGAACTCAACAACTGAGAAGCACAAAACAAGGGACATTTAGACTTTGAGTTTCTTTTAATCACTTATAGACTGTGTTGACTCAGTTCTTTTTATTGCCATGATTGCATGGTTAGGGATGGGAACAATGTTGGTAGTTTTGGTTATACTGGGTACTTGTTAGGAACATGAATTGTGACCCTGGACCACAAAACCAGTCATAAGGGTCAGATTTTCAAAATTGAGATGATTATACATAATCTGAAAGCTGAATAAATAAGCTTTCCATTTGGTATGGTATGTTTGTTATGATAGGATAATATTTGACCGAGATACAACTATTTGAAAATCTGGAATCTGAGGGTGCAAAAAATTTAAAATATTGAGAAAAATCACCTTTAAAGTTGTCCAAATTAAATTCTTAGCAATGCATATTACTTATCAAAAATTAAGTTGATACATTAACGGTAGGAAATTTACAAAATATCTTCATGAAACATGATCTTTACTTAATACCCTAATGTTTTTTGGCATAAAAGAAATTAAATAATTTTGAGCACTCAATGTATTTTTTGAAATTGCTACAAATATACCCCAGCGACTTATGACTGGTTGTGTGGTCCAGGGTCACAATTATGAATTATTGTAATTACGGTCAAAAAAATTAAAATCAATCATTTAAAAAAAAAAAAGTTCCTTTGGATAAACAGTGTTTGCCAATTGCACAAATAAAATTTGTTCAAAATATTAAATGCATCACTAAAATAACACTATAATAATAATAAAATAATTTATTACACTTGTTATAATCAGGGTTAACTTAGTTAACTCTTTAACTGTCACTCCCATTTTTTGATAATTCATGAATGAAAACATTTTGTAATAGGATTTTGATGTACATTTTCCATAGTAATGCAATGCCTGATTTTAAAATGTTTTTTAAAGGATGTATTTTGAGATGTTAAGTTTTCAAGTGATATATAATTTCTTATGATTTCTAAAGTGTGATAGTTAAAAAGGCAACGAAGAAAGTCTTTTTGTGACTCGTCATAGATTAATCTATTACTTTTCCAATATATTTTGTAACAAAAAAAAGGAAAAAATAAAAATAATCCCACCGAGGGGACGGGTGACAATTAAGGGGTTAAGTAAAAAATAAAAGCTTTTTAAATTTAGTTTAACTTTATGTAATAAAATAAATTATTAATCAATATAAAAAACAAAAAACATTTTACTTATTAAAATAAAAACAATATCAAAAACATTAATGGTATTGCAATGATACTAATAAAACAACAACAACAACAACAACAACAACAACACTCTTTTATAATGGTTATTATTTAATAATTAAATGACAAACTAGACACCCTACAGCCTCATGGATGCATTGACCTTTATAAATATACACTCACACTGATGCTCCCATTACAGTGCATCAAGTGGAACAATCTGCATCATTTCCATTTAGTCAAAAGGACTGTTTAATGTTTTAGCAATGAACCTTCTATCATCTAAAAAGCAATAAAAGTGCAACTAAATGTATACGATAATGGGCACATTTTGAACCCATTTTCCCAAACAACATCCTATACATTTGTTGTACTATATCAAGTTAGGAATCAATTTAATACCTTTAGTAATATCAGCTCCCTTGTTGATGGAGGCAAAGAGAGCATTGCGATTAGTTGGTCCAGAGTCTCCACTCGACGATTTGTCAAAGTCCATGGGTGGTGGAGGAGGACCTGGGGGAGGTGGGGCTGGTGCTCCTCCACACGGGGCGCCTCCAGAGGCTGAAGCAACTGGACCCTGTGAAACCAAAATGCTTAAACATATGGGAAACTTTTTCTCAGAAGCACATAGGACAAACTGAACACACAAGAATGTGACTCACAGTCTTGCTCCAGCTCAGGCCAGTGGTGTGGTGCTGCTTGATGTAGCCCTGCAGATCGGTCCAAATGGACACATAGGCATTCACCCAGTCAATGTGCGTCTTATCTCTGAAAATAAGACAAAAAGGATAAATGACAGATTTGTCAACATGTGCTTTAAAGCCTTGCTGGTTAAATAACATTTCATCTGAAAGCCTGTCAAAAAGCACCTGATTACTGGGCTAAGCTATCTTTTGCATCTGATTCGTTAATACTGACAAAAACACACAAGGATTACATATAATATAAACACAGAGGGTTATGTCTAAAGTGAAAGTAAACAGTTGATGCGCACCTGTATATTAGATGCGTGTAGCTCTTAAAGCGACAGAACTAAACATGCTGCCGATTGTCGTTAAAGGGACAGTTCACCCAAACATTTACTCACTCACATGTTGTCCCAAACCTCTAATAATTGTTTTTCTTGTGTTGAACACAAACAAAGATATTTTAAAGAATGTGGATAACAGTAGCTGTCCCCATTGACTTTGATGGTGGGAAAAAAATAAATAAAATGCTATGGAAGTAACCGTTTGTTCTTCAAAATAAGTTATGTTCAACATGTTTTGTTTAAAAAAACACTCAAGAGTGAGTAAATGATGAGAGCATTGTCATTTTTGGGTGATGGTAGGCTAATTAAAAAAAAAAAAAAAAAAAGAAAAATCACTCACTGCTCTTGACTGAAGATTTGTTTATTTTGTTTATTTGTTAATTAAATTTCTTGAAATGCTACTAATAAATACACATACTGTAGCTGAAAATTAAAGTACTGTTTGTCATATTTGTATATTATGTGCATTTGTAACGTAGTTATTTTTGTTCATTTTTTTAATAACAAAGATAAAATAAAGACTAAGACCTAAACATCTGCCATTCTTTTTATTTTATATTTTGTTACCTTGTAAGGCTCTGGTTGTAAAATAAGGGAATTAGTTTGACTGCACTGCTCAGACAACTTGCAAAATAGTAAAAACCAACATGACAAAGAATCGTGATAAAATCTGGTTGCTGGACATCACAGACAGACACTTACTTCTCCTTGTAATCCTTGAGCACACGGTTTGTGTAAAACATGGCAGCGTCCTGCATCTCCTTCACATATGGGCCTGGCTTTGGTGCCTAACACATTTAGAAAGAAAATAATGATATGTTTCTTGAAAGAAATGAATAGCTGGCAGTCAGGAGGATGTGGACATCACCTTGACTTAGTCACCACTGATAAACTACTCCTAAATGTAATGTAGAAGCTTTAATTTTTTGTGAACCTGCTTTGCAACGATTTGTATTGTGAAAAGCACTATACAAATAAACATGAATTGAATAGGATTTCTGACAGACCCAGACTCCACCCTCTGCCTTACCATGGCAACCCAGCCAAGGGCGGGAACGCTCTCGCTGACAGCAGAGAGGTGGTTGAAGAGAGGCGAGGAGCGGTTCTTCTCACGGAACGACTGCACCTCCTGGATCGCCTTAGACACTGGGGCCAGCAGAGAGGTCAGAGCAGACTATATAAAAGAAATAACAGATAAATGAGATAAGAAAATGTTACAAAAATAATAAATGACATTGGAGTCAAAGTTACATACCATATAAAACTTTGGGTTCAGTTAGTTTTTTTTTTAAAGAAAATGAATGCCTTTGTTAAGCTAGGATGCATTAAATTGATCAAAAGTGACAGTAAAGACAGTTATCATGTTACAAAAGACTTTCTATTCAAATCTGGAAAAAAGTATCACAATCTCCAATAAATATTAAGCAGCACAGCTGTTTTATAAGAAATTATAATGTAAGAAATGTTTCATGAGCAGCAAATCAGCTAATTAAACATTGATTAAAAACATTAGTCTCATACCAACCCCAAAATTGAGAAATTTTAACACTGAACATACACTACCAGTTAAAACTTTATGAACAGTAAGATTTGTAATGTCTTTTTAAAAAAGGCTCTTTGGGCCTCTTCCCCAAGCCTGCATTTATTTGATCCAAAGTACAGTAAAATTCTGAAATATTTTTACTATTTAAAATAACTGTTTTCTATTTAAACATACATAAAAATGTAAATTATTCTTGTCATTTCAAAGCTGAATTTTTATCATCATTACTCCATTACTCCAATCATTTTGAATTGATTTGCTGCTCAAAAAACAGTTATGATGATGTTGAAAACCGCCTATTCATCTCTGATGAATAGAACGTTCAGAAGAACAGCATTTATCTGAAATAGAAAATGTCTTTATCATCACTTTTTTCAATTTAAAGCATCCTTGCTAAATAAAAGTATTAATTTCTGTAATATACTTAATATAATTTATTAAATCTTTTCTAACAATGTAAATCTATGCAATCACTTTTTAGGATTAATTTAACACATCCTTGGTGAATAAAAGTATTAATTTCTATCATTTTTTTGCAAAAAAATAAAAAATAAATAAAAAATCAGTAATGTAAAATAAAAATGGGATCAGTAATGTATTTTTTTTTAAATAAGTCTCTTATGCTCATCAAGGCTGCATTTATTTTATCAAAAATACAGAAAAAAAAACTGTAATATTGTACATTTTTTTGTACAATTAAAAAAGGCTCTTCGGGCCTCTTCCCCAAGCCTGCATTTATTTGATCCAAAGTACAGTAAAATTCTGAAATACAATTAAATTTTTTTTATATTACATGAAAATGTATGGCATTACTTTTTTTAATTAATTTAACACATCCTTGGTGAAAAGCATTAATTTCTTTCAAAAAAAAAAAAAAAACCTGACCTTGAACTTTTGAACAGTAGTGTATATTGTTAGAAAACCTTTCTATTTTAAATAAATGCTGTTCTTTGTAACCATTTACTGATCAAAGAATCCTGAAAAAAGAAAACAAACAAACAAAAAAACAATTCCTAAACAATATTAAGCAGCACAACCATTTTCAACACCGATAATAAATCAGCATATTAAAATGATTTCTGAAGGATCATGTGACACTGAAGACTGGATGAATGATGCTGAAAATTTAGCTTTGTATCACAGAAATAAATTACATTTTAAAATACATTTAAATAGAAAACAGTTATTTTAAATAGTTAAAATATTTCAAAATTGTACTGTTTTTTGTCGTATTTTGGATCAAATAAACGCAGGCTTGGTCAGCAGAAGAGAATTCTTTAAAAAAATATTTAAAAAAATCTTACTGTTCAAAACCTTTGACTGGTAGTGTAAAATGGTACAGGACACTTACATCAGAAGGTTTCTGAGAGTTAGAGGCAGTGACCAGAAGCTGTCTTTGACAGGAAAAGGCCTGCTTCATCATTTCAGCCTATGACACGAAACAAAGGAGAAGACACATTGAGTGAAGTCTTTATCAACTTGTGCCAGAATTCAGGAACTATAATGAGTGCCACATTACGCACATGTTTCTGGACATCACCCCCTATCTTCTGACTGAGGGCAGCGTACTGAGCCACAGGGCCAGAGATCAAGCCGTCATAGGCTTCAACATACGCCGAAACCACTGAGGAGAAGAGAAACAAGAGCAGAATTACACCATGCCGTGAGCAGACACAATGCAACATTTCCAGCAACAAGCACTTAGTCTGTCTGCGAACATATCCTATTGGCAGTTTCACTATGCACTCATAATTCTAAGTTAGTCATTTACCGGGCTAAGATGAAAGACACCCCTCTCATAATTATGCTATTCCTGTCTTGCAAGACTATAGGCTTTTTAGTGACATTACAGTAATATTACTAAAGTAATAGTACATGCATCTTAGACAAGCTGCATGGTTTAAGAGGAGATAACTCAGCAAAGCTGAATTCTCAAGTGCAAATTCCTAACTCCAATGCACTAAACAATGCTAATTATTGTCAGACAGATCCGGTTTAAATTTTTCTTATTACCTCCAGATGCAGCAGCCGGGCCACCTCCACCCCCAGAACTGGACATGGCCTCCAGACGGCCCACAGCCACCTCCAGTCGCTGCACTAAACCCGCCAGCTCTGCCATGCCTGATAAGTGAGAAGGCGAGAGAGAGAGGATTACAAAAACAGAAATTTTACAAAAATCATAATAATGTAGATGGGATTGTGAGCTTGTGGTCAATTGTTAGTGAGAGAGGCTGAAGCAAACTTCAAAATGATTGGAGAAGTCTAGGGTTAGGGTTAGGGTTATGTGTCTTCAGAGAGAAGTCATTTCACCAGAAAAATCAAGGTTTTATTAGGGGTTCAAGCTTGTAGCGCTGAAAACCCTATTGTAATTCTTAATTCTGGCCAAGGATCAGCAGCCTCCATATAAAACTGATCGTGCAGACCAAACTGTAAGTCGTAGAGACTTGAAACTTGGAGGTATGGTAGTACTCACAGCGTCTACAATACCACCAAGGCTCGCCCCAATAGGCCTCACAGGGGCGCTACAGCGATCAAAAGTATGAAATTGCTCTTAAGGCTCAAGTGTCTTACATTGGAGGTTTGTTGTAGGTTTTTTATCCAATCGCAACAAGAGCAGTGGAGGAAGATTCTCTTGAATATCAATAATTATATATATATATAAAGAAAAAAAAGTGTTACATTTTCGACTCGCCGTCGCAAAGGGACGGCAAAATGTTTAAAAGGGACTAAAACAGCTATAACTTTTGAACAAAATTAGATATCTTCTCCAAAGTCAGAACACGTATGTAAGAGCTCAATCTGAAGTCACATAAAAAAGTCATAGATCCATGCTACATGGTGGCACTATAAGAGGGGGAAATAAAACCCCCCAAAACATACAAATGGCCATAACTATGCACCCGTTTGTCCCATTGACGTGGAAATCGGTGTGCAAGGTCCTGGCCCAAAGTGCCACAAGTGGCTATAAGGACATTTGCGTATCTCAATGAAATTTGAGCACCTATCAGACAAGGTTAACGGAGGTTGATCGGAATGAAATTCAGTAGGCCTAATTGACTCGCGGCCTAAAGTTTTGTAAGAAATTTGAAAGAAATCAGCCAATATCACATTTTTTTAAGGGCATAAACAATTGTATATTGCACGTTTTTTTTTTTTTACACCTATGCATCATATGTGTGTCATACAATATACCTCCTCATTCCAAATGACTCTGCCTCTAGAATCAGTGCTGTCAAACAGTTTTTTAAATGATTGAGAAAAACTGCTGTAAATTAGTCCTAGGTTTTTCACTCAATCTAGAAAAAAAAAACACTGCAGGGCAATTCTCTCTATACTCTCTAGATCAATAATTGTCAAAACAAATGCATAAATTGACCACTTGGGAAGTTATAACCGGGTCATTTAGAAAAGTGACCTGTCCAAATAAGCCCAAAAGCCTATAAAGCCTAAACAAAAACTTACAACTTCACGAAACTGGGTGAGCACATGTGAAAGGTGATTTTAAACAAGCATGCAAAGTTCTATGGAGATTTGCTACACTTTTTTAATCTTTCATTCAGGTGGTAACAGGCTTGCTAAATAATATGTAATGTATTTTTTCATGTGTTTAAATGTCTTAATGCACTTGAATGCCTTATAGCTTGCAGCTATATTTAAAAATAAAAGCATTTACAAAACAGCCAGGTTACATTTTATTATGTGCCACCTTTAAAGGGTTTTCTTATATTTATGGTAAAAATCAACGACGAGTGGTGGAAGTATGCATAAGTCAACAGATGGAAGACACGGATGCGCAATGTGCAGAGCCTAGAGAGAATGCAGGACGTGTCATAACATGTTGCCCCACAAAAAAATGCTACAAGGAGGAAGAAAAAATTCTCCAAGTGAAGAAAGAAAAATGTGCCAAACCTCTAAAGATACTAAAAGGAGGAAGTAGATCTAGTTTGCCTTCTCTGGGCAACTTTCAAAGGGCAAGTCCCTTTTTTACTGCCCCTTCACATGCACACATACACCAAACAGGTAACATTACGTAACAGAAACCTGATACTTGAATCTGGCTCATTGACTCACTCCTCCTTTCACCTGAATGGCTCTTCTGGGAAATGTACATGTATCCATATGAGCACCTGCCTTTAATGAGAGCTCGCACCAGATCCCAAAGGAAAAATCCCACTTATTTGTAACTCCTTCAGGAATCACAAATTTCCCAAGACTGCATTCTCACTACAGTAGAAAACTATTAACAGTGAAGTTCATGTCAGATACATTAAATTGCACTAGTATCAAGAAAATGCTAGTTAAATATACTGTTATATAAACAATAGCAGACTCCTCTGTGGCCACAAACAGCTGTGGCTGTTGTTTTCAAATGTTCAGGCTGGAACTGGAATGAACAAAACATTTGATCTCACAGGAATAAAATCACAGAAGCACATTCACCTTTGAGGACACAAAAACACATGAGCAATTGAAACCAATAATATGCAGGATTTCAACGAGCAGATTAGAGTCAAACTAGATTCAAATGTCACTTTTCTCCTTTTCTCGCATTGTAAGAAAATATTCAACATTCAAATTAGAGTAGTCAAATTGTTTTGCCTCAGGTAAACAATTTCAGACCAGTTTCTAGTGTCCTCTCCCTAAAAAACAGGCTGAGTCAACAACAATTACTGAAGAAACACGTACAGCTGTAGGAAAAAAACAATGAGATGATCCAAACTGCCTTATCATTTGAGTTTAAAATAACTTTTTCACTCACCAGCCAAAAAGGACACTTAAAGCCATGCCAATCAAAACTTCTACTAGCCAAAACAAAACAAAAATAAACTAAACAAACCAGATTATTAAAATCACTGCTAAGATTTACACAAATAAATCACAAGTAAATCTGATTCTGAATCAGTGAATTGAACGCTTTCAGTTTTACGAGTCAATCACTGTTAGTGAATAACATAAAAATAAACTAAAATAGCTGACCCTGCACCACAAAACCAGTATTAAGTAGCATGGGTATATTTGTAGCAATAGCCAAAAAATACATTATATGGGTCAAAATTACACATTTTTCTTTTATGCCATAAAAGAGATCATGTTCCATGAAGAAATTTAGTAAATTTCCTAAGTACTGTAAATATATAAAAACTTAATTTTTGACTAATAATATGCATTTCTAATAACTTAATTAGGACAACTTTAAAGGAGAATTTTCACAACGTTTAGATTTTTTTGCACCCTCAGATTGCAGATTTTCAAATAGTATCTCTGGAAAATATTGTCCAATTCCAACAAACCATACATCAATGAAAAGCGTATTTATTCAGCTGATTTTCACCCACATTTAGTGTGTTACGACACTAAAAGCAATAGTTCTGTGCCTCAGTATAGAAACACTGCATTACACCTGCTCTAATTTCTCCAGGTAACACCCTAAAGATAAAGAAACATAACAAAACAAGATAAGAAAACTATAGTACATGCAGAAGTAACACTGAACGTATGGGTGCAAGCTGTGCTTCTGGACATGAAAACAGGTCATTTATGCTTCAGGACTAGTAAAACTAGGCCACATCACATCCATTCTCGGCATAGCGCAGGGTGAGATGTGCCACATTCATAAAACACATGCATACATACATATACAACACTACCAATAGTCCACTGTCCTTCTTGACAAGCAATCAAGCCGTTAATAGGATTGCAATAGGATACGAGGCAAGAGATTTGATTTGATGTGATGTGATTTCATTTGACTGAATAATCAGTCCAGCAGGGAAACACGGTCGAGCGTTCCATCAAACAATACAAAGCGACTGTTTATAGAAAATAACATGTAGACGGAAACAATGTAGCAATCGCGATGAGCTTGCGTTCAGATTTCCTGCACTTTACGCCCGCCCCACTTCCTACATTTGCGCTGTAAGCGATTCTCAATCGGATCTTTGCAGTGAATCACTTGAACCGATTCACAAGACTGGGATTAACAATTTATTAATTGGACCGAATGGTTCAAAAGGGTTTCGAGTGAACAAATAAAAAAAAACTAAAACCGAAAATAATGAATAAGATTTAAAACGATCAGCTAAATGATATAAATTCTACAAATAAGCGTAACGTTAACATTACTGGAAACATGGTTTACGACTCAATTAAACGAGAGTTTCGTAAACACATACAAAATAGAGTTTTTTATATAAATAATGAAAGCGTTTGACGTAATGGCGCAAAAGAATTACTAAATCGGTTCTTCGAACGGAACTGCTCGAACGAATCGACTCGCAGAAGCGAGTCAGACTTCCCATCACTGGGCGCTGAGCTCTGCAAGATCAGGAACTTCTCCACCCGACGCATTACACAGCGGTTAAGAAATCTCCAAACATGCAGTTGTATGATAAAACACGTTTTATAAATAAAGCCTAATGCCATTGTCTGTTTTTGTCGCTTTTGGCAATATTATGCCCGAGCGATGGCTGTTTCAGTTGTCATGATTTGCTCTGAGGCGCAGCGGCGCGCTGTTCTAGAGAAAAGATTTCGCCGGCAAGTCGCTTAACACACATGCATTCGGCCCTTTTCCTTACCGTCGCCTTCTGAGAAATGTTACAGTGGTCCTAGCTTTAGTCGTTGATGTTGAATGGGTGTGTTACGGACTCCCCGTCTGCGTTGTCTTCCTGTATGAGCGTGTTGAAGTTCCCAGCTGTCACCGCGCGCCGTTTCCGCCCAAACTCCACCAACTGCTCCACTTCCTTATAAGGACAAAGGAGAGAGAGAACTAGTGTACGATAGAGTGATGAAAAAGAGTGAAGCAGGAACAGGAAGACGATTTAGACTTGAGCACGAATATGTATTTGTTTATTATTATGATTATGAGGTCAGACAGTCGGTGATTCGATGTAATCTACATAAAACGAATCCCCTCAGTGTGTCATATAAGAAATGTGACATAATTGTGTAATCATGAAAGTGCTTATTTTTCTCAGTTTTACTTCTTGTTCAGAAGTCTCTTGGCCAACAATATTTTTAGAGCCGGAGGGGAAGAGAAATCTGGGATTCAGTACAGAGCCTTGTTGGCCAAACAGGAAGTGTGGATGCCACAATTTTGATCTGCCCAGACAGTGCATGGAATTACAAGTGCCTGCTTTGACAGACTAATAATAAATGAACAGTTTTCAGTAGTTGGCCGGTGTGCTTTAAACTAGAGCTTTTCCAAAACTGATTTTCAAAATTGTAGCACTTTTTTTTTGTTACATACTATTGTACAATTATACAGCTAACTGTATAATTACACTGTTATAAGCTTACAAGTGTAACATATTTACTTTATTATGTACACTATGAACAATAAATTAAATAGTTTTAGGAAAGAAAAGAAATACTGTCAGGAAACAGTTGAGGGCAAAAGTTTAGATTCTTAATACTGTGTTGGTACCTGAATAATCCAGAGCTGTTTATTTTTGAGTTTTGTTTAGTGATAGTTGTTCATGAGTCCCTTATTTGTCCTCAACAGTTAAACTACCCGCTGTTCTTCAGAAAAGTCCTTCAGGTCCCACAAATTCTTTGGTTTTCCAGCACTTTTGTGTATTTGAACCCTTTCCAACAATGACTATGATTTTGTGATCCATCTTTTCACACTGAGGGACTCATATGTAGCTATTACAGAAACTGAATGTCTTTTATGTGACATTTTCTCCTCAGTTCAGTACTAAATAAAAACTAACATGCATTTTGGTATAATCCCTTTATTTTGGTAAAATAATTAAAAATTTTTTTTACTGCAGATGACAAATTATGTAATTAAAAATAATAAAAAAGATGGAATCTAATTTGGTCTCAGATGAGCTCAAGCTCCATTTAAAGCTGTAAACATGGTTAGGTTAAAAATTTTAGCACTTTTTTTTGTTACTTACTATGGTACAATTATACAGCTAATTGTATAATTACAAGCTTAAAATAAAGTGTAACATTTTCTTCATTATATACACTATGAACAATAAATTAAATAGTTGAGGTCAAAAGTTTACATACACCTTGCAGAATCTGCAAAATGTGAATTATTTTGACAAAATAAGAAGGATCATACAAAATTCATGTTATTTTTTATTTAGTACTGGCCTGAAGATATTTCTGATAAAATACATTTACATATAGTCCACAAGAGAAAATAATAGTTGAATAATTGCCCCTGTTCAAAAGTTTACATACACTTGACTCTTAATACTGTGTTGCTACCTAAATGATCCACAGCTGTGTTTATTCTCAATTTTAGTGATAGTTGTTCATGAGTCCCTTGTTTGTCATAAACAGCTAAACTACCCACTGTTCTTCAGAAAAGTTCTTCAGATCCCACAAATTCTTTGGTTTTTCAGCACTTTTGTGTATTTGAACCCTTTCCAACAATGACTGTATGATTTTGTGATCCATCTTTTCACACTGAGGGAAAACTGAAGGTCTTTTATGTGAAATTTTCTCCTCAGGTCAGTACTAAATAAAAAATAACATGCATTTTGGTATAATCCATTTTATTTTGGTAAAATAATTAACATTTAGCAGATTCTACAAACTTTTTTATTTTTTTATACTGCAGATGACAAGTGATGTGCTCATCTGCTTAGATCACAGTAATTAAAAATAAAAATACAGATGGAATCTAATTTGGTCTCAGATGAGCTCAAGCTCCATTTAAAGCTGTAAATGTGTGGTTTGGTTCTTGCTTGCTGCTTTCCTAAACACACTGCCCTTTAAGGTAAGGTTTACAAAAATTGTGTACAATCTTAAGAGGCTTCGGCGAAAGTACTTAAAATTCAGAACCGAAATCAAGTACGACAAAACAAAAGCTGTAAATATATATTTTTTTATTTACTCCAGTTATTAGATTAAGTCACATGAAACAGGGAATTCTTCACTAAAAACAGCAACAAAAGGCATGGATTAAAAAAAATAAATCCCTTCATTTTCCCCCATGCATTCAAAATGTGCAAGACTCAAGACAAAAATCGCACACACGTCATCTAGATAACATTCAGCTCTTTCATAAACCATCAGGGAGCGCTGGAAGTGAAGTGTCTCGGCTCAAATTGCTGAGCTGAAATTAACTAAAACTGAGTGATAAAAAAAATGCAGTGCTAATGGAAACCAAGTGTAACAAAAACATGATTTACTGACTAGTGGCTAATTCTAGTTTGAGTAAGCCAGCCAGACCCCATCCCGCCATATTCAATCTCAAAACAAGAAGGGGTAAGCGACTGGCCCTAGTGCAACATCCAATGCAATATCCAGTGTACGATACTTCTCCTTAAACTCCTGACAAACATGGCTATTAATGCTGCAGACGTCACTTTTGCTGGTGTTTAAAGTGGCAAAAACGCACCTTCGACATTCAGCCACGCAAGACCGCAGAGTAGCACGCGCACATCTCGTTTTAACACATGCAAACCATAAAAAAAAAAAAATTACAAATATTAACGAGGGAAGCAAAATCTCGCCTTCTCATGCAGTCATACAACATGGCATTATTGGGTGCCGTAGGACTCAATCTCTGCATTGTTACCACGAGTAAAAATGTACAAATTAATAGACATGCCAGGCAGTGTTTGGATGTGACAGGCTGCCTGTCATATCAGGAAGCTTCGTAGAAAGGGGACAGTGAGGCAGGCTCAGTTATCCGCGGCGAGATGTGACATTCTGGTGGGGAAAAGTTTCTCTGAGAGCTACTTTAAAACGCCCAACCCTTTTCCAGGAGCCGCTGGCACATATATCTGTCTTTCTCTGCAGTAAAGCAGGTACATTCTCATTTGTCCTTTGAGGTGCATGACTCTACAGATTCGACCTGTCTTTTTCCACCATTCGTCTTTAAATGCATTTTTATTTTGGCTCAGACTGGGCTACGATTCAACCCAGGGATGCAGGTGCAGAGGACATTCCTGGCGTCCCGCATGTCCCTCCTGAATTAAAGTCATGACAAGTGTCGTGGATGAGGGGTGAACAGTGCGTTGGTGCGAAACGAGAGGTTTGGTCTGTGTGCTAGAGCAGCTCCTCTCTTTGTTTTTTAGGTTTGTGAGGACCTTGGCCGTTACGCAGAGATCCGTTTTGGGGTGGGAGGAGTTTTCCGCGCTCTCGATCAGACCAGGGGATTCCTGCCTGGCCATCATCGCTTTCCAGATCAGAATCAGAGTGCATGAGTGCAGAAGATGTGGGAGCTGGAACTGGCTTCAAGCGGCCTGGAGAAGTAAGACCCGGTTAAGACGAAGTATCTTTTATGGAGAATGCATCATAGTAAAATAACATGACCCTGGACCGCAAAACCAGTCATAAGGTTTTCAAAGATTTGTACATCATCTGAAGGATGAATAAATAAGCGTTCCATTGAATGGTTTGTTATGATAGGACAATATTAGGTAGAGATACAACTATTTGAAAATCTGGAATCTGAGGGTGCGCAAAAAAAAAAAAAAAATTGCCTTTAAAGTGGTCTAAATGAAGGTCTTAGCAATGCATATTAATAATCAAAAATTATGTTTTGAAATATTTATGGTAGGAAATTTACAAAATATCTTCATGGAAAATGATCTTTACTTAATATCCTAATGATTTTTGGCATAAAAGAAAACTGCATAATTTTGACCCATATACAATGTATTTTTGGCTATTGCTACAAATATACCTGTGCTAATTAAGACTGGTTTTGTGGTCCAGGGTCACATATATAGTAAATTAGTCATACAGTTATAGGAATAGTTCACCCAAAAATGAAAATTCTGTCAATTAATCACCTTCATGTCTTTCCAAACCTGTAAGACCTTTGTTCGTCTTCGGAGCACAAATTCAGATATTTTGATGAAATCTGAGAGCTTTCTGACCCTGCGTAGACAGCAATGTAACTGACACGCTCAAGGCCCTATGCAAGGTCAGAAAGCTCTCAGATTACATCAAAAATATCTGAATTTGTGTTTAACAGATGATCGAAGGTTTTAAGGGTTTGGAACAACATGAGGGTGAGTAATTAATGACAGAATTTTCTAAACTCATTTTATAAACAAGGGCTGTCAATTAAAAAAATTCATTTAATATGAAATATTTAATACTAGAAAATGAAATATAAATATATAAAAAATTAACTATAACAAAATATTTTTAAATTTAATAATAATAATAGTAATAAGAATAATAATAATAATAATAATAATAATAATCCAAATGAACTGAATATATTGACTTCTCAAGCCACTCTCAAGCATTTATATGATCAGTAAAATTTTGAAATATTAATACAACTTTTAATATTTTAATATATGTTAAAATGCAATTTATTCCTGTGATGGCAAATCTGAATTTTTAGCAGACATTACTACAGTCTTGGGTGACACATGATCATTCTTGAGTAGCATTTCTTATTATCATCAATGTTGGAAGCAGTTGTGCTTCTTAATATTATGTGCAAACCATGATACATATTTTGTCAAAAAAACAAAACATATACACACACACACACACACACACACACACACACACACAAAGAGTTCCGATGCATGAGATAATGATACTGAGTGAATGCTCTTGACACATGTTATACGTCCATCAAATACTTTTACTTCAATCTTGCTAAAATACCAGCCTCAGCCCAATCAGAAGTATCAGTACTTACACAGAAACCTATACATCAGAGCCTAATAAAAATAAATTTTTTGCAGAAAGTCGTCAGATGGATTTAGAGGCTTTTGCATTTGAACTCTTTATAAATATATATTTTATTATCAAATAAAATTTTATTACCAGGTCTTGGTAACTGTAATTCCAGACTCTCTTGATCATCCCCTTCCAGCATTTTATAGCGGCTCTTTCGTCTCACTTTACTTTTCCGTCTGCTCGAGACAACACACACAATTTTAGTGAATAAACTGATTCATCAAACTGATTAAAGAAACTTATTATCATCAATTTAAAGAATTAGTTCACTTCAAGAACAAAAAATTCTGATAATTTTCATGTATATCATTCTTCAGTCTGAAAGAAATTAAGGTTTTTAAGGAAAACATTCCAGTTTTTTTTTTCCCCTTATATTGGACTTTGATAGGGATGAGTGGGTTGAATATCCAAATTGCAGTTTTGATCTAGCTTCAAAGGGCTCTACATGATCCCAGCCAAGGAATAAAGGTCTTATCTAGTAAAACGAACTGTCATTTTCTAAAAAAAAAAATAATAATAATAAAAATGTACATACTTTTTAACCACAAATGTTCGTCTTGCACTAGCTTTGCGATTTGCATCTACAACGCATTACGTAATCATGTTGGAAAGGTCAAAATCATGTTCTTCGTCTGTATACTGTATACAGATTTTCTTTGGACATTTGCTTTGTAAACACTGGGTCGGTACTTCCATCTACGTCACACGTGACTTTTCCAACATGACTACGTAATGCATGTGGATTATGTGCATTTGCGGTTAAAATGTATATCAATTTTTATTTATTTTGTAAGATGACCAATCGTTTCACTAGATAAGACCCTTATTCCTCGGCTGGGACCGTGTAGAGCCCTTTGAAGCTTCACTGAAACTGCAGTTTGGACTTTCAGCCCATTGATCCCCATTGAAGTCCACTATATGGAGAAAAGTCCTCAAAAAAAAACCTTCATTTCTTTTCGACTGAAGAAAGAAAGACATGAACATCTTGGATGACACTGGGGTGAGTAAATGATCAGGAAATTTTTATTCTGGAAGTGAACTAATCATTTAACCCTTACCTTCGACAGCAGCACACGATACCCCATATTACAGTCGCTATGGCAACCACGATCATGAACGATGCTATCGTCACGTATAATACACTCCATTCTGGAAAAAAAAAGACATCCAACAACATAAACATACAATCAAACATCATGTAAACCAACTAAAGGGCTACTCCACCCCAAAATGAAAATGTGTGTCATTAATCACTTATCCCCATGTCGTTCCAAACCCGTAAAAGCTTCGCTCTTCTTCGGAACACAATTTAAAGGGGACCTATTATGCAAAAATCACTTTTGCATGGTGTTTGGACATAAATGTGTGTTGGCAGTCTGTGTACACACAACCCTATAGTGATAAAAATCCACCCACTCCTTTTTTTTTTTTTTTTAAATGCCCATATGTTATAATCTCCCAAAGACCTGTTTTCAGCATTGGTGACAGACACTGCCGTTTTAACACAGAACCACTCCCTGAGTGAGTTGACAGAGTCTGCCATTGCTGCACTGATGAGAACTGCCTTGTCCAAATACCCACACTTGTGGTCTTTGCACTTGACCACTTAACGCGTTTCCTGTTTTTGGCCCAAGTGTTGAAGTGAGGATGAAGACTTATAGGCTTCACAGACTGGGCTTAGACTAAGCCAGGATGAGACCATAGTTTAATTAGGACATTTAAGTAATTTCTATAAACATGCATAGAAAAAAACATTACTGGTGTGCATCTTGAGACAAAACAAAGGCACTGATATGTTTTAAGACCAATCAGTGCAATTTTATTTCAGTTGAAACAGCTCAGACTTACATTTTAGTCTAGGACTAGGCTTAAGCCCTGTCTGTGAAACCGGGGGATAGTGTTGTAAAAAAATGTTTTTTTAGAGCTTTATTTTCAGTACTTTGCATTTTAAAATCAATTTCTAAGTGTCTGTTCAGTAGTCCCTATAACAGATTAATCAATTTAATTTGTGGTGCTTATAATTAAGTGATAAAAAGCAGTTGCAAATGTTGTACAAAATAAATACCACTACTCCTCTTTGCACCAACAAAACGTGCAACGCTTTGTGTTTCTACCAAATTAGATGTAATATCTAAGTGTTATATTAATATTTCAATTACAGTGGAAAGGTTCCCGTGACCTCTCACAAGATCTCGGCAAAGAGTCTCACCAGTTGTTTCCAAAACATGATGCATGATGGGATACACTAAGCCTCAAACACCGCTCCGGAGTGGTATTCAAGATAGTGTGGATTTAGTGTGCATTAAGGGCACTGCACTTTGGCATGTTTAAGACCTTGGACAGTCTTGCGCACTTACTTCCTGTTGCGCACACACACTCTCAAGTGGCCAAGGCCGCAAGTGTGGGTATTTGGACATGGCAAAAGTCTCCCAAGCGTTTTAGGTTCTAGAAGCTCTGCCTTCGCCTAAAAAGGGGGGCAAGAGCACAAGCTCATTTGCATTTAAAGTCATCTTGTAAAAATGGGCATAATAGGTCCCTGTTAAGATATTTTGGATGAAAACCATGAGCTTTGTGGCTGTCCCATTGACTGCCAAATAAATAACACTGTCAAGGCCCAGAAAAGCATAAAAGATGTCATCAAAATAGTCCATCTGCCATCAGTGGTTCAACCATAATTTTCTAAAGCTACAAGAATACTTTTTGTACGCAAAGACAACAAAAATAACGACTTTAGAAAACAATTCGTCTCCTCCGCGTCACCAAGAGCATACGCTGTTCTCTATCAGCTGTGTCACACAGATGCGCTGTTTTCGTCTGAATCAAAGTGTAAATAAATGTAGAAAACATATCCGTGTGCTGTGGCTGACAGAGAACAGCGTACACTGTTTGCGTCCATTGGATACTCTCCAAAAGTGGAGACGCATTGTTGAATAAAGTCGTTATTTTTGTTTACTTTGCATAAAAAAAGTGTTCTCGTAGCTTCGTAAAATTATGGTTGAACCACTGATGGCAGATGGACTATTTTTACGACGTCTTGACGCCTTGACAGTGTTATTTACTTGGCAATCAATTGGACAGCCACAAAGCTCCTGGTTTTCATCCAAAATATCTTAAACTGTGTTCTGAAGATGAACAAAGCTTTTATGGGTTTGCAAGGACATGGGGGTAAGTGATTAATGACAAAATTTTAATTTTGGGCTGGAGTAACCCTTCAAAACAGCTTCCCTCCACAATGTTGTGCTTAGTGTATCCTCACCACAATTGCTGTCAGCATCCCAAAAATAAGTACTGAACAAATTCTCCATCCAGAACGGGTGGCACACACAACGTCTGGTGAAGGAATCGCATTCCCCGTGACTGGAGCAGTTCAGCTGGCAGACTAGGGAAAGACCAGATAGTGGATATGAGATCAGCACTGGGCACTGCTACAATAAAAACATGAGTTAATGAAGCATTTAATGAGTACTCACTAACTGTGTCCACTCGCCGGGCCCTAAAGATGAGGAATTCATTTTTTTGCTTGCGAAATTTGTTGCGTAGTTCCATAGCAACACTGTGGCCGGCCAACGGAGGTCGTCCAGGACCTCCAGATACTAGAAATACCAAGCGAGTGCTGTAAAGGTAAGTAATATCGTCATATATGTAACATACTTTTATCAAAAGTATAGCAAAAATGTTAAATATTTTTACTATTTAAAGTAACTGTTTTCTATTTGAATACATTTTAAAATGTAATTTATTCTTGTGATTTCAAAGCTGAATTTTCAGCATCATTACTTTATTAATGATAAAGAAACATTTATCATTATTGAAAACAGCCAAAGAACAATTTCTTTCAGGTTTCTTTGATTAATAGAAAGTTCAGAGGAACAGCATTTATATGAAATAGAAATATTTTGTAAGTTTAAATATCTTTATCAGCTTTGATCACAGAATAAGTTACATTTTAAAATTCAAACAGAAAACATTTTAAATAGTTAAATATTTCAACGTTTTAAATAAATGCAGGCTTGGTGAACAGAAAAGACTTCTTTAAAAAACAAACAAAAAAAAAATCATAAACATTTCAAAACTAAAGCTCCATTTATTTATATGAATCCATGCACAAGTAAAATGAGAAATTCTTCTGTTTTTTCTTTTTTAGCGCTGTGAAGCAATTTAATCAGATCCGTTTAGCACCGTCTTTGAAGCGTGAACTTGCGTTAAGCTGGACTGACCTGTGCTCGTTGAAGGCGCTAATCTCTCGCACGGTGATGTCACTGTCCAGGACACCCAGCAGGACGCCAACCTGTCTGATGAGCATATCCTTCTGTCTGCGGGACACCTGAGCAACAGCAACTTCCAGGATCAGCTCCACCAAGTCTCGCTCATAAACATCTGAGGAACAACGAGAGAGCAATACAATTTAATATTTATTATTGGCTCCTTTAGCTTCAGAAAAGCTATACCAAAAATTCAGTAACTGATAGTAATGACAATAGAAATGCTCATTTTAACCTGGTTAACCGTTACAATTTCGACCGATTAATACAGACAGTTTAAAACTTTTTTTTTTTTAATATTTATCAAAATATTTTGAAAATGTCTGCTGCATGTTTTTGATGAGGCGGTTAAAAACAGGACAGAAAATAGCCTATTACTTCTAAATGATGATGTTTTTGATGTAAAAATCTTGATAACATTCTCCTCAGAGAACAGAACAAAATAATAAACAAGTTTCAGTTCATGACCCCTTTAATGCAATGTTATTAAAAATATACATTTTATTTGATTATGCTTTACAAGCATACTGACCTGGTCGAACCTCTACAGTGCCTCTGTCAGTACTGGTCTTTCCCTTACTGTCTGTTACAGTTAAGATGAAAGTGTACTTCCCTTCTACCAGATTACCAAGAAAAAGCACTGCCTGGTGGTCAGAGTTATTTAGGACATCCTGGAAGTGAGAAAAACAGAGGTTACATGTATGACACTTCATTTAGGTGGAGTTACTATAGCATAGCTCTGCACCAAATTAACTGGTCTCACTTGTTCTGTCACTACACCGCAATAGTGAACAAACAATGTGACTGTTTATATATAGTTAACAGAGCCATGAATATCATTTGAATGTATGTCTACTGAACAGTACTGACCCCTGCAGCCGGACTGCTCTCTTCACGGGTCCAGAGGTAGCTGATGCTACCTTTATCATCTGATGATCGAGAACCATCCAGAAAAGCTGTGCGGATGGGAAGGGTGATCGGAGAACTGGACAGCACCTTAGCAACTGGTGGCTGGTCATCCTCTAATTTAAAAAAGGAAAAAGGAAATTAATTTTAGATATACTGATATATCAAATCATTTCAAATATTACACAAGAGAACAGGTTGACCTGCCCTCATAAACTGCATGAACAAAGTCTACTAACACCTGCAAAAACCCTTCCTGGATTTAATTAAAGAGACACACCTTCTCTCACAATGACAGAGACTGTATCAGAATTCTCCAGGCTCCTTTCATCAGTCACTGTTAATGTGAAAATGTACTCGCCCTCCTGCAGACCGCTCACAATAACAACTGCAGTGTCCGCGTTATCAATTTTCACCCCTTCTGGACCCCTGTGACACCATCGAAAAATAAAACCATGAATCTACAGTTCAATTAATTACATGACTAAGTTAGACATTTAATACAAAACTCTTCAATGAAATTACAAATGACTTGTATATGCTTATATACTAATTAATCAAATAATTAAAAGGTAACAATATGTGCTAAAAAAGCTCCCAAATAAAGATAATTCTACACAAATTACACTATTGTGTTAGATCAATATTGCAAACCTTGAATATACAAAAGTGGCTGTAGAAATGAATATACAATTGAGGTCAAAAGTTTACATGAAATCCGCAAAATGTTAATTTTACCAAAATAAAAGGGATGCCTGTTTTTTTTTTTTTTAGTGCTGACATGAATAAGATATTTCACATAAAAGACATTTACATATAGTCCACATATGAAAATAGTTGATTTATAAAAATGTCCCCATTCAAAAGTTTACACACACTTGATTCTTAATACTGTGTTGTTACCTGAATGATCCACAGCCGTGTATTTTTTTATTTAGTGATAGTTGTTCATGAGTCCCTTGTTGATCCTGAACAGTTAAACTGCCTGCTGTTCTTCAGAAAAATCCTTCAGGTCGCACACATTTTTTGATTTTTCAGCATTTTTGTATATTTGAACCCTTTTCAACAATGGCTGCATGATTTTAAGATCCATCTTTTTCACACTGAGGGACTCATATGGAACTATTACAGAAGGTTCAAATGCTCACTGATGCTCCAGAAGGAAACACGATGCAGTAAGATGAAAAGTTTTTCAATTTGAAGATGTAAATGTAACTTATTTTGTCTTCTAGAAAACATGGATGTATCTTCTATAGCTTCTGAAGGGCAGTACTAAATGAATTAATGAAAAAAATATGATATTTCGGCAAAATAAGAAAAATGTACACATCTTCATTCTGTTCAAAAGTTTTCACCCCTGGCTCTTAATGCATTGTGTTTCCTTCTGAAGCATCAGTGAGTGCTTGAACCTTCTGTAATAGTTGCATACAAGTCCCTCAGTGTGAAAAGATGGAGCTCAAAATTATACAGTCGTTGATGGAAAGGGTTCAAATACACAAAAATGCTAAAAAAAAACAAACTACAAATTTGTGGGACCTGAAGGATTTTTCAGAACAGCGGGCAGTTTAACTATTCAGGACAAACAAGGGACTCATGAACAACAAAATGGGGTAATTTTTATAAATGTAACTATCATTTTTCTTGTGGATTATATGTCTTATGTAAAAATACCTTATTCAGGTCAGTACTAAATAAAAAATAACATGCATTTTGTATGATCCCTCTTATTTTGTTAAAATAACTAATATTTTGCAGATTCTGCAAGGTGTATGTTAACTTTAGACTTCAACTGTAAATGTAGGGCAAGTATGCATTTGTAACTAACTTGGTCTTTGTCCAATGGTACGTAGCAATTTTTTGGTCATCACTGCTCTTGCTGCCATCCAGTGTGGTGCGATCGACAGGCAGCGTCAGCTCCTTGTCCGGACCAGCATCAGCTACAGGTGGCTTGTTATTCTCTAGAGTGATTTCACATAGAGTGTGCTCAAGCACAAGCAGCTTCAAAAACAGATGTACAAGTTCAATATGAATCTAAAAAGATACCTGGCTGGACAATGACAGTGACCTGAGCCGTGTCTTGCTGGCCAGATGAGTCAGTGACGGTTAGCTGAAAGGTGTAGTCACCCTCCTGCAGAGCAGACAGCTGCAGAATAGGCGTCCTCACACCCTATGGAGAACAAAACAAAGGTGTGCTCACTAATCCACTTGTTGGCAAACATAATAAATGGCATTCGGAATAGCATTGTGTTTCTCACATACCTGCATCTCCACCACTTTGCCCTTGCTTTCAGGGCTGAGTGACCATTCGTAGGACAGATTCTCATGGTCATCGGTACTTTGGTTGCCATACAGTGTGATATAGTTGCGTGGCAGTGTGATCACTTGGTTGGGCCCAGCGTTAGCTGTAGGCCTGTAGTCCGTGGCCTTGTTGACTAACAACATGGCCTGGGTTGAATTCTGAGCTCCATCCGAGTCAGTCACCGTAAGACTGTTGGATAAAAAAAAAAAAATAGATATAGCATTAAAAACCTTTCCAAATACACTTAACTGTTAATTATATTTGAGTGTCTTTAAGTGTCATTGTCTTTCATGCAGTGTATAATGTAGCTGTATGTGAATATAAACAATCTGCAAAGTTGTAAAGCCGAAAGTGCACGATAAATAAATCATCTCCCAAAAGAAATAAGACTCTGAACAGCCTGAACGAGTCGACAATAATTCGAATATCACTTCCGTGACAGCTACACATCACAATGTAACACATTTACAATTGACCCATCGCTAAGCCCCGCCCCCTTAGTTACTGTTGCTGCCAAACAAACAACAAACAAATGGAGATTTCCACTGCATTACAATGACAGCCGTCAGTGTGAAAACCTTGTCCGAAGATGTTTTTGATAAATTTTGAACACAGAAGGACCACCTCTCATCGAGGAGCATTCAAGTAGGGCTTTAATATGCCATGCAGAGAAATATAAATGATTTTAAAATAAATGTAGACCTGTAGAAATGTAGACCTTCGTTTATGCGTTTTTGACTTAGGCTGTACGTAACGTGCGAATACATAGTTAGCAGAGTTTTGTACGTTAGCATGGACTCACTAACTTTAACCTTAGCTAGTTTTAACCAGAGATATTAACGATATTTACAGACATTACCTGCTTGAGCAGATGAAAAAGGCCATTTAATGAGAGTATGACAACGGGAAAATAAACATTAAATAATCAAATAAATTCCAAATTCCATTGCCAATACTCTCAGGATACCTGGAATCAGTGTTACAGATACCTCAGGCACATCGTTTTATTATTTTTGTAGCATAAACACCATTAAAACGTTGAGAGCTTCAGATCTACCAATGTTTCTCTATGGCGCTGCAACCTACAGATGTACGAGTTGCCTCAGTGCAGCTGATACTCAACTGCCATTGGCTCATCTGTGTTCTATGGGCAGGGCTTAGCGATAGGTCAACTCCTGTCAGTGTTCTACATTTGACCCGCCCTCATACACATCTTGAAAAATGCCTCAGTAGATGGTTTATTTGGACCAGCTAGATAATAGATTTATATTTTCTACAGAGCGTTCAAAATACGGAACTATAGCCGTTTACATCACCCTGTTTTTATGCGCATATTGAAGTATCGCATCAGAAACGAATGATGGAAACGCCACATTTCATATAAAAATCTAAGTTTTTACGCTTGCTTCAGGTGGTTTTTAACTTGTGCGAAAAAGGGTTAATGTGAATAATGGGATATGGAAACGCATTTGCCAAATAAAGTCTTCTGTACGCATCAAAAAAATCACGTGACTTTGTGCTATGGAACGGCAAAACCTGACTAACCAGCAGGCCGATATCATTCCACAGCATCTGAAATGTTGCTATGGTCATTATGAAATGCCCGAGCATAAAATAACTGCCTCCAGGAACTGTCTTACACGACTGCATTCCAAAAACAAAACAGCAGGCATCCACCTTCAAAAGGATGTACTGTGCTTCATCTGCTCACTCCGAGGCGCAAGTAATTTATTACATATAAAAATTATTATATTCAGTGGCTTTTCCTACTTTATTAGTGATATATAGTGCCACTTTATCAGGAAGTGCTGATTTTGTTCTCTCTGACTTGTTGGATGGAAACCGAGCTTACTCACAAATGTTTTATGCAATATTACAAGTTTGCACATAATCTAAATTCGCAACTTTAGACTGAAACCCAGCTTACGACAATGAGCATTTAATTTCTGACCAATCAGAGCAGAGTAGGCTCACCAGAGAGGAGGGTTTTTGAGAGACTGAGTCTTTGAACCGCTTCAAATGAATCGTTTGAGAATCACTGAAAGATGAGGTGACATTAGATGCATGTTTTAAAAAAAAAATATATATATATATATATTTTTTTTTTTACTTTGCATGCTTGTAAACTTATTGTAGGAGACTCTCAAAACTATATTAGGACACTAAAAAAAGGCATAATAAGGGCACTTTAAATATTTGACCAAGGCTGGTTTGCCAGGTTTTACAGTAGATCTCTGATTACTGGCTAAGGTCTAAAGACTTTAAAAAAAGGTTGTATAAAATAGATAAGACATACCTGAAGGTGTAGTTACCAGGAACCAGGTTGGTGAGAGTGAGAATTGCAGTATCACCTGAAGCCTTTTCCTCTCTGAGCGGCCCTTTCACCTCTTCCCAATGCCACGACACCACTTTATCATCATCAGTACTCTCTGAGAAACACAAGACATTTATGATCACACATATTTCATGAGTTACACTTTGCCACCACAGAGAAAGACTTTTTTGATATTTAAAGATATTCTGCTTAATAGAACTTAGAGTAAAACATTTAATTTGTGTATTATTTAGCGGTCACTGCAAGTTTCACAATTAATAAATTGTAGAGATGTAATGGTATTATCAATATCATGCTATCGCAATAGCTCAATATTATACTCCATATTATCATGGCCACTTGACGATATGAAACATTCATATTCACTCTTCATTTTGTACTTTTAAAGTACATTAGATAGAGTAAAGAGTACTTTAAAAAAAAATTATAAATATTTTTTCTTTAAATATAACAATAAATATCATATTGTGGACTTCGTATTGAGATGTTATCGTATCATGAGATATCTTTACATCCCTAATAAACTGTCTTCAATATTATTTCTGTTTATTTATGGTGAAGCTCTATTACATAACTGTCGATCAGGGCTGTATTCAGGAAACATCTTAAGGCTAAAAGTAGCTCATAACTTGCCAATTTAGGAGAAAATCTTAAAAATAATAGTGTCAGTCCTAAATGTTTGCTCTAAGAGTATTTCACAAAGCGTTTCAGCGCTAAAACTAGCTCCTAAAGCTGTGAAATGTTAGGAGTAGTAAAGAAGACTCCTAAATCACTAAGACCAAATCCCAACTCTCCTAAAATGGCTGTTGCTGGCAATCTGCCTTGAAACGTAAACTTTTTAGAAACACTCTCCATTTATTTGCATTCTTTTCCCATATATTTTCCCACGGAAACTTTTTATGGTTTTGGAGGTTATCCCAACTCTTTCACTTGATTATATCCTTGTTTTCATTAACAAGTTTGGCAAGAAGAAACAGCTGTTCTTGTGTCCAGTTTTTTTTTTTTCATTTACATATGCATATCTTACTATAAGCCATGATTATTCTATTCCTTTAAAAAAAAGGCTCTTTCTATGCATATCAGCTAATTGTTTATGAGAAGCACACATGTAAAAGGTTGACAGTTAGCTGACACTTAGCCTGCATTTATTTGAATGTGGCAACATTTTTTTATAACTTTATTTGAATATGGCAACATAATATCGCACTCTACAATATTATTATGAACAAATCTCTGACAGAGATTTATCATAATAAGAGATCTATCAGCTAATCACTGTGTGCATAGTTAGTAGGCATGCTTACATCATCCATAGCAATGAGGTCAACCCCGCCCTTACTCTTAGCTTAAGACTTTTCTCTATTCCTTAGTAAAACTTAGTCTCAGCAGCTTTGTTAATAGGTTTTAAAGAAAACTCTTAGCTAAAAACTTTTACTGCTATTTAGGAGAACTCTTAGTGGCAAGATAAAATGTTTTGCGAATACAGGCCCTGATTTCTACATAACACACAACCGTTCAAAAGTTTGTGGTCCATAAGAATTAAATAATAAACAAATACTTATTAGCAAGCATGCACTCAGTTGATCAAAGGTTCAAATAAATGCTGTTCTTTTGAACTTTCTATTTATCAAAAAATCCTGAAAAACATATCATGTGACACTGAAGAGTGGAGTAATGGCTGTTGAAAATTTAGCTTTGCCATTACAGGAATAAAAATATATTAAGAAATAGAAAGCAGTTATTTTAAACTGCAACAATATTACTGTTTTTACTGTATTTTTTGATCAAATAATTGCATCCTTGTTGAGCATCTTTCAAAGACATTCTAGTAAGAATAAAACAACATTAAAACTGGTTTAATAAATCTTATACGCACGACTGCCGTCAATCACGGTGGAGCTTGTAGGCAAGGAGATTTCCTGGTACTTTGGAGAAACCACTGCGACAGGTGGCTTATTCACTCGTGGCTCTATAGAAAACAAGTGGTGCAGGATTTATACATATTTTATGTGACATTTATACGGGCTGCCCAAACAGCACGCTGAAAGCTGAATCCAGGACAATTAGCAGGTACATCGATACTAAAGTTACCTGGTTTGACAGTAACATTGACGTATCCCTCCCCATGAGCTCCGTCGCCATCCACTACCACTTCAAACTCATATGGGCCCACTGTCAGCTAAAAAAAAAAAAAATGTTTGTAATACTAGGAAAGTTTAGAATATAAAACGCCTTTCGGACAATAAAAGAGTGCAAGATGCATTTTTGATGTACCTTACTGAGCTTAAGCGTCTTGGTGCGTTTACCCTCCATTTCTCCACTGTAGTCTTTTGGATGCGTCCTCAAACGCCAGTCGAAGGCATAGTTAACCCCTAAAGGAATTAACAGAGAAATTCATACAAAGGCCAAAGAGGAATAACTAAATGCAATGGCTTATTTAGAGCAGTACCTGGAGGGGGCGCTGGCACCACGAAAGCGTTGAGCTCCACCTCATTGCGTGGTAAAGTGACCTCCACATTTTTGCCAGCGGAGACGACTAGCTCTCGCACTGTTACTTAAAACAAATGACAATACACAAAGTTTTACTCACAGATCCCAGATAAGTCTGCTTTGTCAAACAGGCGTCGACTTTCTTTTTCATTGACTTTGTAAAACTCACAAGACTGGTTGTAAATGCATACAGTATGATAACGCAGTTATAGAGAGCAGTATGTTGTACCAGCTGGTGTTGGTGTTGTAGTCACAGAACGAGTGTCAGATGTGGACTGTGGTGACTGATTACTGTTGTTCAATGCTGAATGATCTACATCCAGCGTTGAATTATGCTCAGATGCCGAGAGCGCGGTCTGTTCTCCACTGCCACTGGTGGACTGGATGGTGGTCTCGCTGGCTGTCTGTGCAGGAGCTAAACCATTGGATGTGGTCAGTGGTACTGTGGGTTTCACTGACGAGTCCTGTTCCATTCCCTTTGAGGGCGAAAACACCAGTTAGTTCACAGTAGCCAGGTTTCCATCCGAGGATTAAAATATTTAGCGCATTAAAATTTTACCGACATAGTTGATGGAAATGCCATTTATCAATAAAATTTCTCATTTGTCGACACAATATTTTTCCGTTTAACTTTAGTGCATAAATTTAGTATCAATAGTTCAAATGTCACAAAAACACTTTGTCGAGAAAGGGGCTTTAACACAAATAAATGTTGTGTCACATGACCGAATTAGCCTATAGGCAGCGTCCGTGTTGGTTAAAGTACAGTTCCTCTGTAGTTCAAAAGCGCATTAAAAAATTATTTTATATATGGTAAGAAAAAAACAAATTACCTTTCAAAAATACATATCTTTATTTGACGTTCCTTTAGTACGTTAAAATGTATTCATTTTGTACAAAAGTGCTCTATTAATTTGTTTTGGCATGCAATAAATTATTCATAATTCATTGATTCCTCCTAATTTCTCTTCTTCATTTTGAAATTTTCCTTTCTAAAATAGCCTACCGATTATATACATTCAGAAAGTCCAGTTTTGTGGACATTCACACATAGACTAGTCATTAGTCATTTTTATTTGAATTATCACCATGTATTATTGTGTTTTTGGAAGGCTTTTGCCTTTCATTCTCATTAAAATGCAACATTATTTCTTATTTACATGCAATGCAGGCATACCCAAACTTTTTGTCATTTAAACGTATTCACCAAATACATTTACTTTAAGTACCCCTGAGATTTTAAATGAAATATTTCAATAATTAAGTTTCACATTTGCATGTTCACAGTTTTTTGATGTTGATTAATGGTCACATGGCATGCGGATAAATAAAAATATGACAGCATATGCGCATTGGCTGGTCTAGTCTGAAAAATAAGCCTTTTAAACACTATTTGAGCATAAGAAACAACATTCATGGGGCAATTAATTTAAGATTTCAGGATTCCCCCATTCATTAAGATAGGACTTAATTTATAGTTTGCTTTTCATTAAACCCACAAACCCTCTGCAGTTCCTGTTCAAACCCTAGTTTTGGAAACCTTGATGTAATAAAATGTTTAATGCATTTCATACTGTAAATTACAATGAATGGAACAAATTTTCTTACTCTTTGCATTTTTCACATTATGCTGCAAGATAAACCTACTAAAATCAATGTGATAAACAAGTTAAGTCAAAAGTAATCTAAAAGTAATCTGATTAGATTACCTAAAACATGTAATGTAACGGATTACATTACTGACTACAATTTTTGTCATGTAATCTGGAATCACTAACTGATTACAATTTGTAAGTAATCTACCCAGCTCTGTGTGTGTGTGTGTGTGTGTGTGTGTGTGTATATATATATATATATTTTTTTTTTTTTTTTTTTTTTCTTGTTTTTTTTCTTGTTTTGTTCTCAGTTGTGTTCTACCATTAAATTTAAAGGATTTGTTCCAGAGTGAGGCGAAGTAAAATAGCATGGTTTTTCAATGTTTGGCTGACTGTATTTTATTATGACAATGAAAAGGCTGCGTTGTTGAGTAAAGTAATGCTTAACTGCACGCCAGAGGCGCCGGCAAGGTCACTTGATTTTTTTCCACCTCATAAAAGTAGAAACAACATACAATAGCCTAGTCCTTCTTTTGTGGTCATATAAGAGTAAGACATTATTTGAAACTATTTTAAATATTTATTTTATTTG
This sequence comes from Cirrhinus molitorella, assembly GCA_033026305.1. Lineage (NCBI taxonomy): Eukaryota > Metazoa > Chordata > Actinopteri > Cypriniformes > Cyprinidae > Cirrhinus > Cirrhinus molitorella. Next base: position 3,267,358 of record CM065131.1, read on the forward strand.
TGTACATTCACAATAAAAACGCATGCTTTTGTAAGGAAGGAAACTAACAGGATGCCGCTTTTTCAAGAGTACATCACAAAAATTAAACTAAATTCTGCATATAGGCTGGTATTTGTTGCTTTTGATTTGTTAATTTATTATTTATTTAGAAAAAAAACAGATTTTGCATATATTTATTTAATATACTGTGTTCCAAATTATTATGCAAGTAACATATCAGTAGAATTTCATTAAAATAAATATTCAGGTTTTAGTTGGTTTTTTTTGTAAGAAAGTGTTTGTTTGTTTTATTTCTCATGTTTTAAGATCAATCTTAGCCAGTGTGTTAATCAGTTTGCCAGCTCATCTTAAAGGGAAACCTACTTAAAGAGGTTGTTCCACATTATTAAGCAAGCATTTAATGTAAGATTAAGATAATATAAATGTAAATCTTTTCCATCTAAATGGAAATAAGCATCTAATATTATATTATACAAAATATTCAGAAATTTTAAATGTCTCAAGTCACCATAACTTTATAATATACAGTATAAAAATGCATATTCATATTTTTGCTATTACATTTAACAGTGTTTTAATTTTTTTATTATTAATTATTAAATTAAACAATATTAATAATTATAAAATTAAACAACAATTAAATTAGGGCTGTCAAATTCGATTAATCACATCCAAAACAAAAGTTTACATAATATGTGTGTACTGTGTATATTTATATGCATATATAAACACAAAATTATAACTTTTTCTTTTATGCCAAAAATCATTAAGATATTAAGTAAAGATCAAAACTTAATTTTTGATCAGTATGCATTGCTAAGAACTTCATAAAGGTGATTTTCTTAATATTTAGATTATTTAGATTTTTTGTATATACTTATATACACATGAATATAATAATAATAATAATAATATTTAAATACAACATAAATATACACATTGTACACACACACACACACACACACACACACACACACATATTATGTTAACACAACCTTTTATTTTTGATGTGATTAATTGCACATAATCGATTCGACAGCCCTACATTAAAGATTATATCAATCTGTCTACCTGTAAAAATATGCAAAATGAGCATGCACAATTAAATATCCAATACTGAACAATATACATTTGCTGCAAACAACAGTCAAAGTTTTTATGCTTTAGGATAGTGGGTCTCATTTACTAACTTAATTCATCTGTATTCATCAACATTAGAATGAAGGTTAATAACAAGTGTATGCAGTTTTCCAATTAAAATTATTTGTATGCACTTTTAGTGAATGAGACCCACTGCTGAAGCCCTTTGAGATCTTATAATACAGCTTACCGTTTCCCTGATTACTCTGATATCCTCAGCATTTCGAGGTTTCCTGCGCATGCTCCTGTTTAGCTGCTGCAGAAGCCCCAGAGATCTTCTATGTGGCTGAGGAAGAAATGTAATTTCACAGCCGTCTTTTCGAGCACAGGCCAGTAAAACACATCTTCCACCGAGACTCCACACAGCACCGCATGAGGGCCTCAAACAGCAGGATTCCCAGCACCGAGGCCCTCCGGTGCCTATTGCCAGTTGCTGCCAGCCCAGACCAATAACGCTGCTCCAGTGGATACCCAGCACACCACCCGTTACTGTGCAAATGCTGGCCGAAACCCCTGAAAGAGGGACATAAAAGACAAAAACAAAGGTTAACATGGGGAACACAGACCTGAGAAAGAGAAAGGTTTATTAAATATGACAAAGCTATGGCTATGGCAATATCAGCATCAGTGTTTTGGATCACATGCACAGGGATAACAGGGGGAAAAAAATTAAAATTATTGTTTTATGGCCTCTAACTGATAAATGGCTGATATACTACACTATTTTATCTAAATCAATGAAAAAATTAATTAAAAAATTTAATATGACAGGTGATTTTAGTTACCACGCCATTAGAATGTACTGTGTGTGTATTTTATTTAATGAAAAATAAATAATAAATTAATTCATAAGTTTATCATTAAGTGCAATAAAATAATTTAAAATTGTACCATAATATTAAATACTTATTTGTTTTTTTGAGTAAAAATGTACATGAACTGAGCATTAGATAAGGACAAATATTCTATATTCTAAAATAGGGCAAATGAACAAGATGATATATATCCAATAGTGACAGATATCAAAAATTTGGGGAAAAAAAACAAAAAAAAACCCTATGTCTGTATATTGTCTGATAGTGGATAAATGTCTGATATTAAACGCTGAATAAATAAATCAAATCTCTTGTTTTAAATGTTACAAGTGACTTCAGTTGGCATAAAAAATGTACAATATTTAAATAATTATAAAGATTAAAATAAATTAATTATTAAACTAACATAAATATTAAAATAAATATAATATTTTATCATTTTTGTGTTTAGAAATTTAAGGGAGATTTAGATGACGTCAAAGGTAATCTATGGAGGCCTGTTTCAGTTCCTGAAAAAAAAAAAGAAAAGGTAATTGCGATTTTTTCTCTCACAATTTTGACTTTTCTCTCAATTGTGAGTTAACATCTATTTCCTCAGAATTCTGAGTTATTAAGTCAGAACTGCGAGATATAAAGTCAGAATTGCGTATATAAACTCGCAATTGCAAGAAATAAAGTCAAAATTGCAAGATATAAACTTTTTATCTCACAATTCTGAGAAAAAAAAAATTTAACTCACAATTGCAATAAAAAAAAAGGCAGAATTGTGAGATTTTTTTTCCTATATCTCATCATTCTGACTTAAATCGCAGTTGTGTGTTATAAAGTCAGAATTGCAAGGTGAGATAAAAAGCAGAAACAGGCTTCCATAGTAATCTAAATCTAAAAATATGGGAAATAACCATACAAAATTAAATCTATATCCAATATAGACAGATACAGAAAAATTTTCTAATACTGAAATCTCTAATATTGGCTGATATATGGGAAAATAATATACCTTTCATATAGCATGCAAGTGGCTATTAAATGGACAGATTCCCCACCTAAGCTAAAATGTTGAACTCAAAACAATGAATAAGCTATTGACAATTCATGCATGTAGACTCGCATCTAGCCCTGATACGACGGGAAATAATGCCGGTCCATGCCACCACAAGATAAGGCTGTTTATCAAACAGATTACTAACACATTGCACTTGTCTGTTCTTGACAAGTTTCAGGAAGTCAGTTAAAAAAAAGGAAGTCAGAGTCGAGTTAGACATCCACCCCCTTTCCTAATCCCTTCATAGACACTGTTTTGTGTGTAAAGACTGTAACCATGACAACATAGGGTAGCTTATTATGGGCTAGCAGTGAAACTCAAACTGCAAGACACCGCCCAACCCATGCGGTTTCTCTTCAGGGTGGGGGACTATAGGCCTGTTGTGTGATTTTCCCCTTTTGTGAAAAGAAACACAAAGTGTCCATTATGCTTCCCCCCCAAATCAGTAGCATCACTCATGGCCGCAACAAGTCACAAATGTATACTCCTACATGCTAACAATGGTCCCAACAGTTTAACATTGATTCGATTAACAATGCTGACTAGTTTTGATATTTTTAGCTGTGCTGTTTTTAAAATCTTAGTTATTTCATACTGAGTTTACAGACATCCAGGGAAGAAGAAGAAGAAAAAAATAATAATAATAATAATAATAAAAGTCGGTAACACTTTAGAATAACACTTATTCACAACAAACCATGACTTTTCCCTCAGTAAATTCCTAATTTGCTGATTATTAATAGTTAGTAAGGTAGATGTTAAGTTTAGGTATTGGGTAAGATTAGTGATGTAGAATAAGGTCACGCAGAATAAGGAATTAATATGTGCTTAACTAGTACTAATAAATGGCTAAAATTCTAGCAATATGCATGCTAATAAGCAACTAGTTGGCAGTAATAAGTGTTACCCATTCTAAGGTGTTACCAAAAAAATCTATGAGAACTGCTTACCAGAGACTGAGCAGAGAAAACACAGACAGCCCAGGTACAGTGAGGTAAACCGGATGGGCCATTTCCACTTATGCATCCTTGGCTCCACATTGGGCATCTTACAACTAAGCGTGAGGACCTTGGAAAGAAAAAGCCATACAGCCAATTTACCTGACCTATATTAAACAAAAAACCTAGACTACAACACACATTAGTTGGCTTTTAAAGGGATAGTTCACCAAAAAAAAAAATTCTGCAATTAATTACTCCCCCTTAATGCTGTTCCAAACCCATTAGACTTTAGTATATATCCAGAACACAAATTAGGATATTTATGATGAAATCTGAGAACTTTCTGATCCTTCATAGACAGCAACACAACTCAAAAATGTTCAAGGCCCAGAAAGGTAGTAAGGACATTGTTAAGATAGTCCATGAGGCATCAGTTGTTCAACCGTAATGTTATGAAGCTACTACAATACTGTTTGTGTGCAATGAAAACAAAAAAAACTGACTTTCTGAAAGAAAGCTGTCAGATTTTATCGAAAATATCTTAATTTGTGTTCTGAAGATGAACGAAGGCCTTACGGGTTTGGATTATCCCTTTAAGTCAACTAAAGTTGACTGTAAAGTTGCTTAGAATGTGTCATACCTTTCCCTAAAAACGACAGCTCAGCCCAGCGATACAGGGAGGCAAACAATGTGAGATGAGAGCAGACAGATGAAACGTCATCCACACAAACTCCTCCTGAAGCCACAGCCGCATGGCACCACAGCTCTGTGTAAATACAGGAATTTCCGTCACAAACAATTCATAATAAGCTATTTAAAGTCTGTAAATATCATCCAAGTTATATCAACACCCACCAAACCTAACAAAATGTCCTAATCTAATTCATGCCCATTATTCCCATTATTATTTTAATTTACTGACAAACCAGGATTACACAATACCGGAATCTAAAATAAAATACATAAATACAAATTAAAACAATACAAAGAATTAAAAAAAATGACAAGTTATTCAGAAAAATACTTCAGGTCCCACAAATTCTTTGGTTTTTCAGCATTTTTGTGGATTTGAACCCTTGACTGTATGATTTTGAAATCCATCTTTTTCACACTGAGGACAACTGAGAAACTCATTTCACTCAACTTATTTTGTCTTTTGGGAAATATGTAAGCATCTTCTGTAGTTTCTGAAGGGCAGTACTAAATGAAAAAATATATATACTTAGGCAAAATAAGAAAAATGTACACATCTTCATTCGGTTTAAAAGTTTTCACGCCCCCAGCTCTTAATGCATCATGTTTCTTTCTGAAACATCAGTGAGCGTTTGAACCTTCTGTAATAGTTGCATATGAGTCTCTCAGTTGTCCTCAGTGTGAAAAGATGGATCTCAAAATCATAGTTATTGCTGGAAAGGGTTCAAATACACAGAAAGGCTGAAAAACCAAAGAATTTGTAGGACCTAAAGGATTTTTCTGAAGAACAGTGAGCAGACAAACTAAGGACTTACAAACAACTTATACGATCCCTCTTATTTTGGTAAAATAATTAACATTTTGCAGATTCTGCAAGGTGTATATAAACTGTACAAGCGAAATATTTTAAAGTCAGACAATGGAGATTATTGGTGACTACTTTGGAGAAAAAAGGAGTGACATGAATGAAAAATAACATTCCCAAATATCAAATCTCAAAAAAGGTATTGTTTCAAGATATACTACATTACTCAACAAACAATAAGACATTCAGGTAAGAACTTCTCAAAAGGGCAAACAAACAAAGGCTGGTATTACTAGAATGCAAAGGAATGAATAGTTAAAGCGATTATGATTCAAAATGATCATTCTGTCATTTATTAATTTATCTGGCATATTGTTCCAAACCTGTGTGACTTTCTCATGTGAAAGACAAAAGGAGATGGCTGACAGAATGACACTTGCCGTAATTTTTCATTTTTCAAAGCATTATTGTACAAACAATGAAAGTGAAAGATGACTAAGCGGTCACGCTGCATTTTTTGTTTTGTTTTCAGAGTAGAAAAAAAAGGAGAAACTCAAGAAATGAGTACTCAGGTACTTTAACAAATTAGACATTTTTTTTTACATGAATCTCGGTCTTTTATTCATAATACTAATGTTATGGTGGACAGACAAGTCTGTTATCCAAATTACACTTAAACGCGTCACGACAAGACAGTTAAAGATTACACGTCGCATTTAAGACAGAAACAGGTTTGTGAACAAGACAAGGAAGCGAGCAGGTGTAAAGATCCGGGCTGGCAAACTGTCATCCCAGGCCTTCTTTGCGCCAACATAAATACAGTACAATGCACTGGGTAAACGGATTCATTAGTAGTAAACCCTTGGGGGTTTATTTTCCGTACAAGCGCATGCTGAGTTAGCAATGTCATTTAACTGAGCCACCCTGAAATGATTAAAGACGCCGATGAACAGTTAATCATATTTTAAAGGATGACATTAACCACAATCGTTGTTTGAAACATACCTAAAATTAGCGTATGAGTTCACAATCTTAACGCGATTTTAAATATAACGTTACTATTTCACCTGCAAGTTGAAAACGTGCATTACGCACAGCTGCATTCTGCATTTATAACCCCAAAAATGTCAAATCTCGTTGACATTGTAGATTTAGCTTATTGTTATGTATAACTGGTTGAAGCCCGCACGTATAAGGCAGTTTTTGGCTATTACCAGCGGAGAACCCAATGACAGGTTGCTAACAGCTGTTTAGTGTTGGTTACCACTGGCTATAAAACAGCAGACGAATGAGCAAACACCATCGCTCGACTTTATTTATCGATACGTTGACAACTAGCGTTGAATAACGTCACTCACCTGCTAAGTGTCAGTCAGATGTCTGTGGCGCAACTGACATTAGACACAGCAGCAGCACCTGTTTTCATCTTGATCTGGGTCATTAATCTCTCGCAATCACACCTTCACACGGAAACAGACCAAAGCTCGCAGCAGCAAACCAGCGCATTTCCGCCCCGCACTCCGAGTTGACATTTTTGAAAGTTCAGCGTTCGACCGCAAAATAGGAGTAAAACTTGAATGATAATTCAGACTATATTAAGTTAGCAATAGAGTTAGAGTTATAGCAGAGTTCTAATAATACTATTTATTTTGTAAAGCAACAAAGATGCCACTCACAAACATGGCCGAAACATTCTTCGAAACGTCACTTCCGGGTTTAATTTCTCATGCCCAAAAACCCTGGAATATAGTCTTTTTTTTTTTTTTTTTTGTAAATGAAAAAGAATTTAACAAAGTAATTAAGGCTCCCAATAGCATAATAATCTTAACCAAATCTTCAGATGTAAATACTAATAATACAATCCTACAAAATCCCCTGCTCTTTGTAAATGTTTTTTTTCTTCTTTTTTTAAACCTTAAAACCTTTAAACCTCATTGTTTATCTTGGCTTAGTATTTGGACATTACCACATAAACATGTCATTTCTAATAAAGTAAAAGAAGTAATGTACAAAATTATTCACAGATGTTACCCTGTAAATGTAACTGTCAGCAGATATATTCATAGTGTTTGTGATAAGTGTACCTTTTGTAACATATATTGAAGATATTGAACATTTATTTTTCCATTGCCCTTTTGCTATTTCATTTTGGATTGACTTTAAAATAGACATAACAAACAAAATAAGCAAAGCCCTTAATTTAGATTCTCATGATATTTTACTTTGTTTTCAAAACCCATCTTTTTCAGATTTCATATAAACAGATTTATATGATTAATCTTTTGATTAATTTATATTCACAAATCAAAAGTAAGTCAAAAGAAACCATCATATATTACATTCTGTAACACTGATCTTAAAATTTACTTTGAAACACTTTCTAATGTGAGATCTCAAAATAAGAAGCTTATAAAAACAAAACAAATTCTAAAGCTTTTCAAACTGATGTAACTGCCCTGGAATTTCTTTTATTTATTTGTATTTTTTTTATGTTTTAATATTATTTTTTAGTATATGTTTGTGTTCGTTTTGTGTGTGTGTTTTTTTTTGTTTGTTTGTTTTGTTTTGTTTTTGCTTTTGTTCCTGTTGTTGTTCTTTTTGTATAATTCGAGATGCACAATGTTGCCTATATTTGCCTTGTGCTTTTGTTTTTTGATGATGAAACTGAATAAAGAAAAAAAAAGTGTCTCTGGATTTTTGGAAATTGAATAGATAAGCTTTCCATTGATCATGGATGTATGGTTTGTTAGGACAGAACAATATTTAACCGAGATACAACTTATAGAAAATCTGGAATCTGAGTGTACAAAAAAAAAACAAAAACAAAAAAAAAAAAAAAAAAAAATATATATATATATATATATATATATATATATATATAAACAAATAAAATCGCCTATAAAATTGTCCAAATGAAGTTCTTAGCAATGCATATTACGAATCAAAAATTAAGTTCTGATATATTTACGGTAGGACATTTCCAAAACATCTTCATGAAACATGATCTTTACTTAATATCCTAATAATTTTTGGCATAAAAGAAAAGAATATTTTGACCCATACAGTGTATAGACCTATTCCCGTGCTACTTCTCTTTGGTTTTGTGGTCCAGGGTCGCATATTATGAAACATAACACAAACATATTATAATATAGAAAATGTATAAATCCGTAAAACTGAGATTTAACATTTAAATGTTAATGTAATAGTTAGGGTTAAGATAGCCTATGTATTAAACCATTCATGTATAAAAACTGACATGTTAAAACTACATTTATTTTGATATGTTTTTTCAAGTAGAATGAATAGCTGCTAATTAGAATTGTGTCTGAACTTTAGGAGAATTAATTATCTTAATTCTGACCGTAGTCAAAATGTGTGTATTTAATTTAATTTAAATTTTATTAATGTACGCAAAATGTTTACTTTTATTTATTTATGTGTTTATGTAGTTACTTAAATGTATGTTTTTTATTTATAATCATACTGCAGATATCACTTTACCACACTAGGGAGCGCTGTCTTTCTTACTTACTTGCTGGGTTTTAGCTCTAGCTCTAAACAGTCTTGCATGGAACAGTACACCACACGGAAACACTGACTGTGGTCTGTTTTCCTCCATCTGTCCCTGTTTAATGTAAATACCAGAGGGTAAAATGCAAAAATTATTTTTAATATCATTTTATCCACCTTTTTTCTTCAACGCGGAAGTAAGCCTATGGATGAGACTTCCGAAATAACGAGAAGAATAACAAACGTACAGTAAACTGTTTGCACTACAAAACCAGTGTGTTCATAATTAAGACAATACATTAAAATAACATGGTATAACACACCAATTTGCAATATCAAGCAGCAAAAGAGCCAAAATTGGTGGATGTGATGAGACCGGAAGCATGACCCATAAAATGGACAAATGGCCACGCTCGTTCTCACGGGAATGAGCTGGAGCAGATAGAAAAGAAAAAGCAGTGCCCTCATGAACGGTTTGAGAGAATGCCATGAGTGTGCAATCTAGGCAAAGGGTGGCATTTGAAAAACCACATTCATTTGCATGTTGCGCACTACATAATTCACATATTTTTTCACAGTTTGAATGACTTTATAGTTTATCTAAAACAGTAATAATAAATAGAAAGAGTATGAGTGCTCAAACAGAGTATTCGCATATAGTTCTTTTAAGCTATAGCTGCAAAAGACATCCTGGAAGTATAAACAGGAAGCTGACAGAATGCTGAATCTCCTGAGGAAATATTTGGGGCAGTAGACATGAATGAGTTGGCAGGAGGAGGGGGTGGGGGTAGGGGTTATCAGTGATGTCATAACTGTCTGCAAGAACTAAAAAGACTGTCACTGTTTGCTTGCTTCAAAGGATTTACAGCCCTCTGGTATCTGGACACTTTGAAGAAATGATCTAGCATCATCAAGGTCAGGGGTCAAAGCAGGGCTCTGTATCAGTAACATCAAAACAGGCCTTGAGCTATCTGTGTATTCAACAGTACAGGTTTCTCAAGTGAATTGATCTGTTTTACCACACTGTTTTGAAGCTTAAATATCCACTATATATGCTTTGTTCACAATGCACTGGCCATACAGCTTGTGTGTGAAATGCTGGGGGTCATCTGTTGCGGCAGGATATTTACATCCGACTGTGAAAGGAACAGAGCAGGAGATTAAAAGCATGTCCGGTGGCAGGGCCGGGTATTGTATTTGAGCAGTGAATCTGACTATAACAATGACTTTGGGAAAGCAGGTTTTTCCTGATGACGTTACATTATTGTGACATAATAGTTCACCCCCAAAATGAAAATTCGGTTTACTCATTATTCCCCCTCTTGAAAGGAAAACTGCATGTGGAACTGAGGCAATGAGTAAAGACGGGAAACTGCAAATCAAGTAGTTTCAGGACATCCTAGGTCAGCAGAGTGGCTGCCACTGAGACGAATGGGAATGCTATTGGATAGCTTTCTCAAGGTTTCACACACCTTCTTTGGTTTACAGAGCCTAGGGCTGCCACTGAGACAGGTGTGATGCAGTCTAGTCTGTCAGGTAGCATTTTATACATATATTTAAAAAGGTTATATCAGAACATTAGCCAAAACAGTTGTTTATTGAACCTGAAGGATCTGATGATCCCCAAATGCTAATTGTGGGTGTTTTGCTTCACGAGAGCAACGATACATTTGTGTTGTGTTTTACTTTCTTTTTTTATATTCTTCATTCCTTTACTGATTTATAACCATTTATCATTTAATCATTTTATTATTCCATTCAATCATTTATAATAGTCATTATAGTCATTTATATAGCCATTACATTGATTCATTAATTGATTAGTCATTTGTATTATGTTATATTATTGTTGTTTTTTTATATATATTTTTGAACTGGAAGAATCAAGGTGCTTACCTATATAAAAATATAAACTATTCCAAAAGTTTTGAGTCTTTACACATTGAAAAAATAAATGAATCAGTGTTTCATATTCAATCCTAGGGCTGGGCGATATGGCTGAAAACGGTATCACGATATCAGTGTTTCATATCGGTCGATATCGATAATTATTGATATTTTTTATGACCCATTTAAAATAAGGACCAGGAGTAAAATAAGGACCAGGAGTAACGAACAGCGGCCAGCGGAAGACAGTTCATAGTCTATTTGTTCAGTGCCGCCTTAAATAATCACGACCTAAAATAAAATCTATAGATATAAAACAGTTCAAGTATAAAACAATGTTGATGTAAAGTCAAACCTAGATAAATCTTCGCTATTAGGCGCATATCCAACCGTCTGTGCGGAGAGTGAATGTTAAAGCTGCTTTGCAGGAGGCGCCAGCGCCGTCACTTGAATTTTTTCAGACATGATAAATACATATATAGAAAGCTTTAGATTATTACTTAATGAAATAAAACGAACCGAAAAAAAACTCTTTCATTATGTAATGCGTAAAGATTTAGCATTTAAGGCGCGCCAAAGAGATTGCGAGGCGGGATCTTTGTGACACTGACTCAGAAGTTTATTCTTAATTCAAATATCTTCTACTATTTCCCACCGACATATTCATCTTTTATTTTTGCATGTGCTTTGTGGCAAGTTTCAGTCTATTTCTTGAACGTGAAGCTGCACTGAAGGAATGCTGCTGGCTGAGACACTAAACGTCGTCCGAACCGCTCTATCAAAGTGAAAGCGAAAGTAAAGTCTTACTAGCGCGGCATTTTTTTAATCACTACAATTGATGGAAGTCTAAAATATAAAAATAAGGAGAAGCCTAAAACAGGCCTGATGCCCGGCCGCGTCTAAACTATTACGTGAAAATCCGGGCCAAAAAAAAACGGCTTGAAATGGCAACATAGCCTACATATCCAGCAGACCAGCACGAGACAAGGCGCAACCAAATTGATACTGTTACATGATTGGCTGTTAGCTTGTCACTCCATACGTTGCTAGGTTACCAGAGAGCGAGTGCCTTTGTCAATGCAACCAAACTTGCTTCGCATCCTCTGTTTTCTTCCGACGAAGAATAAAAAATATCGAACGTTTTATCGAACACATTTTTTATTGATATCGATCACGTGTCTATCGCGATACATATCGTTATCGTTTTATCGCCCAGCCCTAAATCCCACAAAATGAGCATGAACTTTCAACATCCATATATTTTGCCAAAATATTGTTTACTGGATATATTTTATGAAGGATCTTGAAATGAACTTCTCTTATTTTATTGGAAATGCAGTACTTGTGAGGTAACAACCAGGCTTCTTTCCAGTCTATTAACTCAATAAAAGATATCATTTACCTCTGGGAACATTATTTTTATTTTTTTTTCTGTAGAATTTGTCGAATATGTTATTACATTTTTTGTTAAAAATACTAATTCCATGTAAAGACAAATCAGGTTCTTTGATGTAACACTTACTAAAACTTAAATGGCATTTTATAAGTTGAATTGCTTTTAGCACTGCATTATATTCTTTAAACGGTAAGGGAAAATTCTAAACAGGCGGCGTACCTCCAGGAGCTCGGCTGTTTTCGGAGAGAATCGTAAAGCTGTATCTTTCTTTTGTAAATATGATAAAACTAAAGACTTTTTGGATGTATGAAGGATGCAGTACTACTCTATAGGTACTCAAGATTAACATGAGATTGTGTGAAACTGTGTGTGTTATGCCCCCAACAAAAAACTGGAAAAACTGCAACCTTTTAGAAGAAATGGCCCATGATTAATGTATAAATAGCGTTTCTGCTAACACTTGGAGAACATTTATTTTTGTTAATGTTACTGGAAGAATGTTCATAGCTTGCTAGCCGTTGACCTTGCTCCTTGTCTAACAAATATTACCTTCACACATGTAAAAATGGCAATGACCTTTTGGCGATAGTCGCACACTTACAGTTGAGGTCAAAAGTTTACATACACCTTGCAGAATCTGAAAAATGTTACTTATTTTACCAAAATAAGAGGGATCTTACAAAATAAATGCTATTTTTATTTAGTACTGACCTGAATATGATATTTCACCTAAAAAACTTTTACATATAGCCCACAAGAAAAAATAATAGTTCAAACAAAATAAATGGAAATGAAACTTACCCTGATCTTCAAATTCAAAAAGTCTTCACCCCCTGGCTCTTAATGCATTGTGTTTTCTTCTGGAGCATCAGTGAGCGTTTGAAACTTCTGTAATAGTTGCATATGAGTCCCTCAGTTGTCCTCAGTGTGAAAAAACGGATCTCAAAATCATACAGTTATTGTTGAAAGGGTTCAAATGTTGAAAAACTTGAATTCTGAAACATAATCCTAGTAAGTAAATTCAGAGTCTTCCCTCAAACTAGGGCTGTGCCGATAAACGATATCATATCGAATCATGATAAAATATATGTCGCTAACAAGGCATTTTTACTCGATATGGATTAATATAAGAGCCAATCACACAGCAGAAATATGTGACAACAGCCAATCAGCGTGCAGCTTTTAACATTCACTTCAAAGAACAAAGTTAATTTCGTACGGCACTTTGCAAAGCAAACCGGACACGAGGACGACAAAAATGAGTGGAAGCAGCGACAAAAGTGAAACTAACCTCGAGTTAATGATGAAAAAATGATGCAATTGTCGACACAAAAAGGCAGTACGAATTCAGTTATATAGATATGGTTTGGCTATTTGAAAAGTGACGAGGCGCAGATTAAAACGATCTGTAAAATATGTCGAAAATGTTTACACACTATGTGCACTGGCTAGAAATCGTATAGTTTTATGTTATAGTTTTATTTTGCACATTTAATCTACCTCTTAAAGCCCGACACTGCTGACAGACTGAGACTGGTCTTCAAAAAAACAAAACAAAACAAAAAAACAAAACAAAATAAAATAATAATAAAAAAAACGGTTTTACAAATTGTAGGGATGTGACTCGTGATCTCGTGGCATTTGTCATTTAATCATTCATTCAGGAGATTCCAATAGTAAATTAAGTCTTTATTAATTGCAACATTTATTTGATTGAATATAATAAAAAAAAGACTTAAGAAATGAACGTTATGTAAGAATCACTAGTAAATTATGTTATTTTGTTTAGATTTCTAATCTTTTTTTTCTTCTTCAGAATCATGAGAGAATCGTGATTTTTAAAAAAATGTTTTTTTTTGTTTTTTTTTTATCCAGAATCATGTAGCATTAGTTTACATGTTTATTACTGCATATAATTCATTAAAATAGAAGTTTAATTTCATAAAGTACAAGTTCATATCAAAATGCACCTATATTTTTGTGTTTTTCAGTTGAATAAAATACTATTTTTCCCTATATATTTCATAATTGGGGATTTCTTTAAAAAAAAAGTTTAAAAATCTCATCTCATCTCGTTCTCGTGAACCCAGTCTCGTGTCTCGTCTCGTCTCATGGGATAAGTGTCTCGTCACACCTCTAACAAATTGTGACAAATAGAAATAGAATGAATGAAAAAAAAAATTTAAAAGTTTGACAAATTGTGTGCAATTTCTAGTTGTATAGTTTTATATTTACATGTTGCACATTTAATCTACCTCTTAAAGCCAGACGATGTAGACAGGCTTGTCTTTCTGGAAAAGACTGTAATTGTGTTACTTACAAATTATGTTTACAACAGTTTTATGTTTACATTTTGCACATATACCTTGTCACAAATTTTAGTTTTTAATTTATTTTAGTAAGTTGTCCTAATTTTTAAGGCCAAATGTGTAATCTGTTTTTATTAATAAACTATACTTTAAAGTGTAATTAATGAACCCTCACATTTTTGTGGCTTCGGCCATAGTTGGGATACTCTTTTAAAGCTAGCAGCATTAACAGTTTATATATCAAAATATATATTGTTATCGATCAATATGGGAAAAAATGATCAAGATTACATTGTTGCCATATCGCCCAGCCCTACCTCAAACTCTTTATTTATAGTGTGCTGAAACCTGCTGTTCTTGAAACAGTAGACAGTAGATCACATGTATATAGCAGGGACATTTATAGTAAATGTTAATCACATAATTATCCTGTACTTAAACTTTCAAGTGTCCAGTAATAACCATGAATGCTCTTAAATTTGATGTCCAACCATTTCTGAATCGTCTATGGAATGTACGCACATACAGCGTTTGGAGAGAGCAGACTGGTTTGGCTGATTTGTTTGTCTTTGTGCCTGGGTTGGGTGGTGGACATGGACTGGTGGATGAGGTAATAAAGTACAATTCAACAAGACACAGCCCGAGGTGTATATCATTACTGTAGGAGCTGAGGCATTCAACTGTAATTGGCTCTGTAGCTCCAGGGACTTGACATTTAATGTGAAAACATGCTACTTAACGGGTTTTAACGCCACATCGCACACCACCTGAGCTTATCGGTAATGTAACATCGATGTGTCACACGCTCAAACAATGTTTAGAAAAACACAAACAAAGCGGATGACACATGAATGGGCACGTTCAAGATTTAGTTATATTAATCGCTGTTAATGATGCGAATGACAAATGATGTAGCAAAAAATAAAATGTGCTGGTGATTACAAATGCACATGCGAGTAAAAACATTTCAGTTTAGACTATGCGTAACTACTTTGGATAATGAAAGTTTGTTTATGTGCGTCTCTGTGTGTTTAAGTGCAACAGAGAGCTGCCTTGTGTCACATGATACACAGGTGTGATATTACAGCAGGAGAGAGGAATTGTGGGTGGGACTCTGCCAGACAGCAAAAGGACACCTTGTTTCGAAAAACAGAGCGCTGTTTTAAAGATCACTCTTCAGCGGATGGATGGATGCAGATCTTGCTGGCATGCTAAAACTCGTCGGGTTATAAAACAAGACGGAGTTTGTAGAAAAATGTTCTCAAATAATCTTTCAACATATTCTGGTTATTACTCATGATAAAATCCTTTAATTGAGAAATGGACCTTTGTTGGTTTCTGCTAATAGCAAAAGGCACTTCAGCTTTAAAGCCACAATCAGGTGTAATGTCTTATTTTAGATTTTTTAGGTTTTGTAGCTGTGCTGAAAATCCTTTTATGGTATAAAATTATTGTATTCTAAGTTATCACCAAATCTTGTATTTTCTTTCAGTTAGCACAGGTTTTGTATTTCTCTTAGGAACCGTCTGGACCTAGGCCTCATTGATCTGACCTTACGCACCTCCTTTCTGAGTGAAAAAAAGCGTTAATTTGTGGATAACTTTGGCAATGTTCACACAAAAATTGTTAATAACCTCAGATCAACCAGACCTAGGGCTGGGCGATATGGCAAAAATGTAATCTCAATCATTTTTCCCCATATTGATCGATAACAATATATATTTTGATATATAAACTGATAATGCTGCCAGCTTTAAAAGAGTATCCAAAAAAAATTGAGGGTTCATTAATTACATTTTAAAGTATAGTTTATTAACTAAAACAGATATCTAAAACACATTTGGCCTTAAAAAATTAAGACAACTTACTGAAATAAATTAAAAACTAAAAGTTGTGACGGTAAATGTGCAAAATGTAAACATAAATCTGCAATTAGTCTTTTCTTTTCCAGAAAGACAAGTCTGTCTACATCGTCTGGCTTTAAGAGGTAGATTAAATGTGCAAAATAAAACTATAACAAAACTATACAATTTCTAGCCAGTGCACATAGTGTGTAAACATTTACGACATATTTTACAGATCGTTTTAACCTGCGCCTCGTCACTTTTCAAATAGCCGAACCACTTCAGTATAACTGAAATCGTGCTACCTTTTTTGTTGACAATTTTGATCATTTTTGGATAATAACTTAAGTCTGTTAAGTTTTAGTCCGATTTGGTAACATTAACTCTTTTAAGAAAAAAGAAAATCGACTCTGGGTCCAACAACATGAGGGTTAAATCCTAAAAATAAATACATAACATTTTAAAGAAAGAAATATATTTTATCATCATTTTTTTCACCTGTTTACAGATCTGAATTTACATTGCTAGAAGCATATCACACCTATCACTGCCAATTGAAACTGGAAAACTGAAAGTGTTTGAATGTCGAGTGTGAACGAGTGTGAGAGTGTTCAACCGTCAGCATGAATATTTGCAAATGCCATACTTGTGGTGCAAGTAATGGTTTTTTGTAATGTGATTTGTGTGACCTCAAGTGAATGTGGTGAAGGTTATGTACACACAAGAAAGGTAAGTATGCTGGTGGTGTGTATGTGCGTATGAGGAATGAGCGTGTCCTAGGCGTGGTGAAAGTCTCTTCAGTTGTGCTGGCACATTCTTCAGAGGGCCGCACCCTTTCTCACACCCTCCCTTACCTGAGTTACCTGAGTTGCTAAGTGCAGTCAAATACAGACATGCTTACAGCATTCAGATCTCACAATCATAAACCTGAAGAAGGATCATGAAACTGTTCTCACACAAATAAACAGCAAAAAACCTTCACAGAATTCAAAGAAAACTCCCTCACAGTGGTAAAAGGGGAAAGTCTGGCAAAATGAGGATGTGTTTAAAGTCTTTACCCTTCTAGGGTGGGGCAAAATCCTCTGACTTACTCCACCCCTGCACTATGCATACTGACATGCATGTGAATTGTGCTCTTGCTTTCAAATCGCAATAAGGTAACCAATAGTCATTACGGCCTCATAAAGCTTGTAGAGTATTGCTCTAGATATGTTTTGATAGTACAGAGCTCCCATAACAAACTGTACTTTGATCTCAGTTAAAAATATATTAACCTCTAATAAGTATTTATCTTGAAACATAATGTGATTAAATGTTGATATGTGGGTCATTTTTACACTTTGAAAAGGCTTTATATACACAACCAGTCAAAAGACTTTTAATTTTTTTTTAAAGAAGTCTCTTCTGCTCACCAAGCCTGCATTTATTTGATCCAACGTACAGCCAAAACATTCTGGAAAAGTTTTACTATTTAACATAACTATTCTATTTGGATGTATTTTAAAATGTCATTTATTCTTCTGATCAAAGCTAGATTTTCAGCATCATTACTCCAGTCTTCAGTGTCACATGATCCTTCAGAAATCATTCAAATATGCTGGTTTTCTGTTCAAGAAGCATTTATTATTATCATTATTAGCAGTGTTTAAAAAATTGAGTACATTTTCTTCAGGATTCTTTGATGAATAGAAGACCTAAAGATCAGTATTTATCTGAAATAAAAAGCGTGGAAAGAATGCTTTTTAGCAAGGATGCTTTAAATTGATCAAAAGTGATGATAAAGACTATAATGTTACAAAAGATTTCTATTTCAGATAAATGCTGTTCTTCTGAACTTTCTATTCATCAAAGAACCTGAAAAAATGCAACTCAGCTGTTTTCAACATAATAATAATAAAACATGTTTTTTGAGCAGCAAATCAACATATTAGAATAATTTCTTAAGGACCATGTGACTGGAGTAATGATGCTAAAATTACATTTTACTATATATTCACATTATTTCAAATAGTAAAAATAATTTAAAATCTTTACAGTTTTTGCTGTACTTTGGATTAAATAAATGCAGGCTTGGTGAGCAGTAGAGAAATCTTACTGTTCAAAAACTTTTGACTGGTAGTGTATTAACATTTAATTTTTGATATTATTTTGAATTTTTTTTACATTTTTCAAATTTAACTGAGGAAGGCCTAGTGCCAAAACGTTTGATCCATTTGTGCTTTCTGTATAGTCAAAAAAATCTACAAATCATTAGGAAGTATACAGCTAAATGTGAATCCTGCTTTTTTCATTTGATTTTTTGACATTTGAAATTTAAAACAACAGTAATAATTTACTAAATAAGTAATAGTAATGTCAGTTTAACCACAGCTACTCAAATTATATATAAGAAAATGTTTTATAAATTGGTGCAGATATTTCTACATGTTTTCAATGGTTTAAATAATTTTAGCAGCTGTTTACTATATAAAATGTTGACTATTACCTCCAGTATATATGTGAAAATGATAAAAGAGAACAGGCATTACTTCTCTTTAAGCTCACATTCTGAAATAAAAAAAGCGGGAAAACCTTTAAAACTATTTTAAATGTAATGTCCATAAAATATACAAAAAATATAATGTATAGATATTTATAGAAAAAAAGAAGAGGGGAAATGACTAGATCTTTGATGTTTAGAAAACCCTGTAATAAAAACCACACATATTAACTTTTATGGCTCTCTTTCGGAAAGTTGTTGATTACACATAATGTGCAAAACTTGTTTTAATGTGATCTTTCGTTATTCTATAGAAATATAGAGTCAATGAACTACTAATGCATAATTTATCTTCTATACCATCTGTACAGGACATACAAAAAAAAAAAATAAATAAAAAATAAAAAAAAATTCAACAGTGTGATCATAACCTGGGTGCGCCTTTGTCCTGTGAGTAACAATCCACCATCTGTCTGCTCGATATGGAAAGAGGAAGAGAGGGGTGAGCTGGGATATGGAGTGCACTCGTGGAACAGCACGGAGCACATTTGTGCATGTTTAGTCGGTTATGCAAATACACTAACTGCAACAAAGCCTGCTATAGAAGCCCTATTCGGCTTCGTTCGTATTGCATTCGGCTTTAAAGTTGCCAGTTTTGCAGTAATTGTCTCCTGTAGGTGAGCGGTGACGCCGGCGATGGTTGGGAGGAGTTTCACAACTGAAATTCAAAGGGCTGAGTCGTTCATTACGAACCGAGTGCTGTGTTATCTTAACGGCGCTGAGACGTTCGGACGGGCAGGACTCGGCCGAACGCGAACAGGTTTCGCCAGGGCTGGTTTTCGCCTTGAAGCTGAATAGCACTGGGTGGGGTTTCACCGACACAAGGAATGTACCGCGGATGCGTTCGCTGAACAGGGGGTGAAAATAGCCAACTTTTTCGGAACGGAAAAAAAGTTTCATTACCGGCGACTGCAAGTAACTCCAAACGTAAAGGTAAGAACGAGCGCAAGAGTGTTAACTTTCAAAAAGAGGAGTCACAGTGCAGAAACCTGGTGGAGAAACTCTACCGAAAGCTATTTTTATTCTCAAACGTTGTTTACACTTTAATCTGATAGAGATTCGGAATTGTTTACACTCTATATACTATAGCAGTCCGTTTGAAGGACTTTTATAAGTAAACATTAAAACAATATAACTTGTTTGAACAGTCGTTCAGAAGATGGAGTTCAGCTTTGACAGCTGTGTGCAAATGATCGCAGTTTTTCCATAAACGTTCTTAAATATATGAATCATAGAGTTTTATTAGAGTACAAGTCTACTATTGATCTGAAATGTGATGGTTCAGTGTCTTGGCTGCATAGAATTGTTCTTTTGTTATCAGGTAGGACTTTGGTTAGGGTTTGGTTCAGGATGTCCTCTTCTTAACAGTGCCACCATGGTCTTTAAAATGTTGCACAACTCTAAATATTAAATTATCAATTCATGTACTTGCACTGATTCTTTTTTGTGGGTGAGGCCCAGGTAAACTACGCCATGAACAGACATGTGCTTTCTGTCATATTTCATAATTTCCTACATTAGACTGAGCCTGAGTTATAAAGCTATTTTGCACTTGTTGAAACACGAACCTCCTTTATTAAGAGGGTGTTGTTAGGAAAAAATCAGTGGCAGAAATGGGGTAAATCTAGGCTGATGTAGGCCTAAAACATGTTGGTGGTTGTCTTTAGATCGACAAACGTTGGACCTTTAAGGGAATATGCAGGGTCACATTAGTGTTAGATATGAATTGAGAAAAACTGTGATTATGTATAGCATGTCAGGATTAAAAAAGCACCAACATTATGGCTGATACCTATACTTATAATTATTTCCACATTATGGCCAATAACTAAAAAAGGCTGAAATTTAAAGGCATAGTTCACCCAAAAATTACATTTCTGTCATTAATTACCCTCATGTCATTTCAAAACGTCAGAACTTTGTTCATCTTCAGAACACAAATTAAGATATTTTTGATGAAATCCAAGAGCTTTCTGACCCTGACATTAATGCAGCTGACACGTTAAAGGCCTAAAAAAGGTATTAAAGACATTGTTAAAATAGTTCATATGACATCAGTGATTCAACCGTAATTTCACGATGCTTCGAGAATACTTTTTGTGCGCAAAAAAACTAAAATAATGACTTTATCCAACAATTCTTCTCCTCTGCATCATTGTAGGCACCATTATCGAGTGTATCACAACGCTCCACTACTTGTAAACAAGGCACAGTCCCTGAATGACCCAGAAGAAAAGAAATTGTTGAATAAATGATTTTTGTTTTCTTTGCGCACAAAAAGTATTCTCGTATCCTTATAAAATTAAGGTTGAACCACTGATGTCACATGGACTATTTAAACAATGTCCTTACTACTTTTCTAAACGAGTTGCATTGCTGTCAATGGAGGGAAAGCAATTGAAGATATCTTAATTTGTGCTCCAAAGATGAACAAAGCATCTCTGAGTGTGTAACGACATGAGAGTGAGTAATTAATCACAGAATTTTAATTTTCGGGTGAGCCATCTCTTTAAATTCTACTCTAATTTGTCAAAAAAATAAATACCACCCAACCCCACTAAAATCAATCATTTTAAAAGCTAAAATTGAATTTAGGCATGACATTATTATCAACAATATGAAAAATGGATACATTGAGATTTGCAAAAATCACATTTAACAGGATTGTAATCTAAACAGGAGGTTAATCTAAATGTAAAAAATTGAAAAAATGAGTATGCACAGTTAAATACACAACATTGGCCGATACCAATAAATAAATTAAACAACCATAATGTCAGCAAATAACCAACATGGCATAACACAAAATCAGTATCCAAATAATGTTTATAAAACATTTCTAAAAGCCTCAATTCAGTATTTCCAAATTATCAGTTTTATTCATTAAATAGTAAAGGGTTCATTTAAAATAAAAAAAAAAAGGTTATAAAATTAATCTCTTTTTGTTGGCTGAAAATGCAGACTACCTGTTATGTTAGACTCACTGTCTATTGTTAAAATTATCCCAGGAATGTGAAGCATTTTCTGCACAGGTAATTTCTAGTTATGTTCATGTCCTTCAATTAAACAAGAATGTATGTACATACATAAGCGATGTCTGTGCAGACATGTGTATGAATACATATCTCCTCAAAAATGTAAAGCTAATTTATGTAACTATTTGCAGTGTAGACCGGCAGGTTTAAGTTAATTATGAAGTAACATGTCTCTTGGG
The DNA here is from genome assembly GCA_033026305.1 of Cirrhinus molitorella. Classification (NCBI taxonomy): domain Eukaryota; kingdom Metazoa; phylum Chordata; class Actinopteri; order Cypriniformes; family Cyprinidae; genus Cirrhinus; species Cirrhinus molitorella. The sequence goes on from CM065131.1 coordinate 3,289,499, forward strand.
TTTTTTGCATTTTTGCTATCTGTTTGCAAAACCAATACAAATAAACTTGAATTATTAGTATTATCAGTCAATCACTGTAGTCGAACATTTTAATAAAGATTAAAGGCTTAAATAAAGTTCATTCTTAATAAACAAAGACATTGGCAATGAACCAGTGCATTTTCTGGTATTCTTATAAAACATGATTTACTGGTCTGGGTGTCAACTCTCATACGGAAACCTGCTGACAGCGCAGCTTTCAGATTAGATTAGAAAACCGATCATTATCAAGACTATCTCTCTCTCACTCGCTCTCTCTCTCTATATATATATATATAGATACAATGTGATAACATTTCTGAAAAATCTCTTGTACATATGGGTGTTTACATTATATAATGGTCATGCTATGAATCAGCCACCGCATGTCTTGGTTAATTTACGACCTGCTCAAAGTCTGATTCTAACATGCATAGTTAACTCAGCCAGTCGCTTTCACGAGCTCATCAGCAAAACACTCCCTTCTTTGATTCAGTCACATGTTTCTTGAGTTTTTCCCTTTCGGTTGATGTTTTTTTTCGCTTCCCCTCTTGCCCACAATGAGTCACTCGCCAACAGGCTGACACCGTTTCCATAGTGATGTCTAAAATACAAACAAATGCACACGAGAGCCCACAGCCTACAAAAACCTTCATATTGGGGCCTAACCCTGCTAAGGGGTCATTGTCTGGAAGATCACAGGACAGCTAGGAATTTCATAAGTACACAATGAGTCCAGCAGCTAGTTTTTCAGCAGGCCGGTCTATAGTAGCATGCAGTAGTATGTTTTTTGGGTTACTGCTTGGTGATTTAACATTTGTATTATGCAACATATAATATGCTAATTTAAAACACTGACTTAGCATGCAGAATTTGTTCTTTCTGGATCTTTTGTATGGTAAATCATAAAAAAAGTCCAAAATACAGTGTTATATTTGTTATTGTATCCTGGTAAAAGGCAGTTTACAACAAACATGTGTCCAGTGCTAAAATGTAAACACTTCCTGGAAGGTTTATAATGAGTGAAAATAATGGAAAAAATTGCTTATTTAGCTAAACATTTTGCTTTCAGGCTGTTTTCCCTGCTCCACTATGGCCCGTCGCTCACAGAGTTCCTCGTTGGGCGACAACCCCCTGGATCCCAATTACTTGCGTCCGCATTACCGAGAGGAGTACCGCATGGCTATTGATGCCCTGGTGGAGGAGGACATTGAGGGCTATTACAACTTTTTACAAAGTGCTAATGTTATTGACTTTTTATCAAGGTCAGAGATTGAGCATATTAAAAGCACTGTGCATTCACCACAGAGTGCTGGAAATGTCCCAGAACTGCCATATCGGGAAATCGATCAGGATGGGTCTTCTGACACCTACTGGCCACTGCATTCTGACTTGGATGCACCAGGACTAGACCTTGGCTGGCCTTTGCAGCAACATAGTTTTGTGGGGCCCACAGAGGTCACCATGTTGGTAAACCCTGCTGACCCTGAGCGGCCCAGCATTAAGGAGCAGGCCCGGCGACTCATCAACGCTGCTCATCAGGTTAGTGCTTTAGAGTTTATAAGTGACGTCAGGCTGGAATTAAGAATTATAAAAGGTCCACTCAGTAAGCATTTTCCTCAGTAAAAACATATGGTTAATGTGATGTACACCTACAAGAAATTAAGACCAGCAACTCCCCTGTTATTGCTCATGGAATAAATGAATCACAGCAGGCTGTGAATAGGGCATTTTGGCAATGGCTTCAGTAAGTTATCAGTTGGTTCACCCAAAAATGAAGATGAATAAAGGCCTTATAGGTTTAGAGCGACATGAGGGAACATAATTAATTGCAGAACTTTAATTTTTGGGTGAACTATACCTTTAAGACAACTTTTTCTTTCTTACAAACTTGATTTTATGTGAATCAGTATGAAAGTATACTAAATGTGTACAATTAAAGTACTTAATGTCTTGTAGGGTCGGGGTATCGTTAGAATTTTATCGATTCCGATTCCAGTTCCAATTCTGCTTATCGATTCCGATTCTTATTGATTCCTAATTTCGATTCCAATAAGATGAAAAAAAAAAATCCATTAAAAAGTCAAACATTTATTTGTCAAATATATTTATTCTTTTGCCTATGGTTTTACCAAAAAATACCACAGAAAAAACAATTAGACTTAAATTGTTAAAGACAAGTAATAAAATAGGAACAAACAAATCAATTAGTGAAAGCAGAAATAAATTAAACGGAACAAATGTCAGGTACAGAAATTGAAATCTAAAGTTTAAAAACACTGCATAGTTTTCTTTTCATAAATAAAATATTAATCAATCCTCATTAAATTTACGAAAGATATTCAGTCAGTTAATGATTTTCTTTTATTCTTTGGCCATCTCTTTAACACCGAACACAGATCTAAAAATACTGTTACACGTGTTTTCTTTCTCATCGGTTTACGTTTAAAAAATGCTGTGTTTATGATGATATATTGACATATTTCGTGCATACTGGTCAATAAATGTGAAAGAGAAGTCAATTCCGACCCGGAACAACCTTTTCTGTAGTTGAAATGCACAGAACTGTTCGAGAACGGACACAGGTCAGGAACCCGCATGGGAACTGCTGTTCTCCGTGTTCGTGCTTCAGATATATGCGCGGCACGCAAACAGGTTCTTTTTCTTCCTGCACTTAAATAGTTAAAAAAAACACATTAAAATGCGAACGCGGGAATCATTAAGTGGAATCGTAATGCACCTGTCTTATCAAATACAGAAATTTAGAATCGGTTCTAAAATGGAACCAGTTCTCGATACCCAACCCTAATGTCTTGTAACTTGATTAGTTTTAATTATCAACCTTGATGCACAGCTTGAGGTCATTCCTTACTGCAAATTTCATGTTTATTTCCTCTTTCTAACAGGTAATTGCAGTGGTGATGGATATTTTCACTGACATTGATATATTCTCCGATCTTTTGGACGCTGCAGCACGCCATGTGCCTGTCTACATTCTGCTGGATGAGCAAAATGCCCATCATTTTGTTAACATGGTGGCTAGCTGTAAAGTTAACCTGGATATGATCCATGTAAGTTGCCTTAACTTGCCCAAGTTTTAATTTGAGATGTAAGAAAATGCAGGCTTAATGGTAACTTCACTGGTTACAGATGATGCGGGTACGGACAGTGGCAGGCATTACCTATTTCTGCCGGACAGGAAAATCATTTAAAGGTCAAGTGATGGACCGTTTTCTTATGACAGACTGCAGAGCAGTGATCAGTGGAAACTATAGGTAAGCTCAGTGATTCAAGAATTCAGCTCTAAGGCTGAAACAACTTTTTGAGCAATGTTGCTGGGCAACCAGGTGAGACACAGGGCCCACGACCGATCTTAATTATCCAGATATAAATTTGTTACCCATTTTTAATAGGAAAGTGCCCAAGCAAAATTGCTCAAAAAGTTTCCGTGTGTATCAACCAAATGCATGTCCACTTGTATGTGACACAGATGACAGATTTTCTCATCTCTTTCTTCAGCTTTATGTGGTCTTTTGAGAAGATCCACCGCAGCATTGCCCATTTGTTCCTTGGAGAACTAGTTGCCACATTTGATGAGGAGTTTCGTATCTTGTTTGCTCAGTCTCAGCCTCTCGTTGTTGAAAATGCCCTTGTACCCATGCCACAAGACAGTACAAGTAGTTACCTGGGCAACCAGTTTGGCTTAAAAAGGACTCAGTCACTAAGGAATCCCAGAGGATATCTTCGCCAGCCTGAACTTACGGGTTACCCATTTGGGGAGCGTCTTGAATCTATACTACCTTTTAGAAGAGATGACCCGTTCCGCCATACGCTTGAACCAGGTGCAGGTCCTATGCAGGTTACAAAATATGCATCACAGCAGTTTAGGATGCAACAGTCAATCTTGGATCCAGGACGCTCAATGTTAGCCTCCAGGCAGCTGGAAATGAATGCCTTTAAGAGGCATAGCTACGCCGAGGGCACCCGTGAGACCTACGCTTCCTCTCGGCAGTTCATGAAACAGCGTGTAATGAACAACTTGGAGGAGATGGAATCGCATTACCAGCGAGAACAACATTACTATCAAAGTGAGGGCATGGGACCGGATTCTGAGCGCGGGCACTACGACCGGCTTAACTACGGCATGTACCAGACAGATCAACAGTCTGACTCTGGATATCCTGAACTTGAAGCACCAGGGAATCTGAATGTTTTATCCTCTGCTGACCTCAAAAGTGATTCAGAAAAACAATACTCAGGAGGGGGACGCTATGGCACACAAACCAACAAGAGGCCTGCTGCGGGCCACGCGTATGCCTGTCAGAGTTCGCCGACTCAACCGCATCCTCCAGACCACAAGCAGTTGTTCTCCACTGGAGAGCAGGTTCGGCAGACCCAGGACCCCAGTATGAAGCAGGGATTGCGGAGCTGGAGAATCAACTCTTTTCTCAGTACTTGCGAAGATGCTGGAGAGGAGGGCCTGCAACAGCCAATGGGCCCAGATGCTTTTGATGAGCCACATCAACAACCTGACAGCAGACATTATGGCTTAGAGGGACCAGGCCTTCATTTGAGAGAGCGTCCGAATATCCCAACTAAGCCGAAACTCGATTTGCGGCCACGGTTTGGTAAACCCATCATACCAGATAGGAATCAAGCGAAAGATACTGGCTTTGATCTGGGTCCCATAACTACTGACACATTAAAGCCAGCCATTTCAGCTTCATCACTAGCATCTTCAACAGACACTGATCCAGAATCGAGGGAACCAAGGGACGTAAGCATTACCAAGCACGAGTCGTTCCGATCTCGGATTAACCCAATGCTGCAAAGGAGCTCAAGACTAAGGTCTTCTTTAATCTTCAGCTCCTCAAAGATGGAGCAACATAGCTCCTCACAAGCCAAGTCTGGCGGGGAGTTACAAGAGGATAAAGATGAGAGTGAGCCTATTCGATACTCATCCATTGTGGCAGAGATTCTGGAGAAGAGGAGATCGCTGTCAAGAGAGCCGTTTGACTGGAATAAGCATAAAAAAGCAGATGAAAAAGATGTTAAAAACGCTTCGACGGGAGATCTGACTACGATCAAAGATGTCAAAGAGGAGCCCATCAAAGAAAAGGAGAAGCCTGAGAAACCCGACAACCCTGAACCTGAGAAAAACAAATTTACGCAGCCAACAGAGCCTTTGAGATCTACACAAACAACGTCTTACGTAAACATGAATGATCCAGCAAGCAGACTTCAGTACTTCAAAGATTTGCAAGAAAAGAGAAAGATCGCAAAATTAGAGTTAGATTTGGGTACTAAAACTCAGGAAGCAGTCACGAAAAAGCCAGACCTCTCCGATACAGCGAGCAAAGTTCCAAGCGTGCTTGTTAGTTCAGAGGAGTCCACTGTAAAGAGACAAGAGCCATCAATTACGTTAACAGATCCCGTACCACAGCGCCTGGTGGTTGCAACAAAACCTTCTGAAGTCTGTGTAGACAAGCCGCTCACAAACAGCAAAACTCTGACGGAGAGCACAGCTGATGCATCTAAGAAAGAGCCCACTAAGGAACCAACTAAGTCACTTCGGCCTTTCCCATCACCCAAGTTCTTAAAACCATTCAAACCCTCTCAATCTTCCCAGCGTCGCATCTCATGCGGTGAGGAGATTCTCACGGATGCAACAGATTCTGAAAAGAGTGAGCTTAAGAAATCCCGGAGCCTCAGCTCATCGGGCATCACCCGTGCAGAGTCCAAAGAAAGCCTGAGCTCCCTAAACCTTGGCAACTCTGATGGCAAAGATACAAAGGCCCTTGATTTCCTTAAGAAACAAACACAAAGATTAAAGGGTTTCCTTGGGCCAAAAGGAGAAAAGAAGCACTCAGTGTCCAACTCTCAAGAGGACAAGTCAATGAAGACAGTCCCTGAGGTGCAAGAGGACCCCTCAGACAAAGAGAAACCATCGGAATCCATATCATCTTCGACCACAGTAGAGAACAGCAAACCCACTGCTAAACCAACTCCATCACGCTATCAGTCCTCTACCTCAAATGTGATATTCAGCAGCAACCTCAGGGATGACACCAAGGTGATCCTAGAGCAAATCTCAGCAAATAGCCAAAAGAATAGACAGCAGGCTGAAGAGTCTGGGAAAGGCGAGGGGGAGAAGAAAGAAGACGTTTCCAATTCATCCACCCAATTCCAAAACCGAGGCCGGTTCACCCGAGCTCCAGTCAACCCACAGGAGAGGGATAATCTGCTGAAGAGAATAGAGAGCATGCGCAAAGAAAAGAAAGTCTACAGTCGTTTCGAGGTACTTTACCGTAACCGAGAAGAGTGTTGTTGGGACCAGGGAAGTGTACAGAAGGCAGAGCAAATTCTGATTAGATCAATTACATAAGATTGTACAATATTTGTAGTGAACTTTTTTTCTGCTTTTATCTTATATTTGAAGTATAGCAATTCTGAGCAAATGTAGCATTTAAAGGGATAGTTCTCCCAAAAATGAAACTTATGTTATTAATTACTCACCCTCATGTTGTTCCAATCCTGTAAGACCTTTGTTTATCTTCGAAACACAAATTAAGATATTTTCGATGAAATCCGAGAGCTTTCTGAGCCTGCATAGACAGCAAGGGTCCTACCACGGTCAAAGCACAGAAACGTAGTAAGGACTTCCCGGGAGAGAAGAAATTGTTTAATAAAGTTATTTTAATAAAGTTCTCCAGAGCTTCGTAAAATTATGGTTGAACTACTGATGTGACTATTTTAATGACATCCTTGCTATATTTCTACGCCTTGACTGTGGTAGGACTCTTGCCGTCTATGCAGGGTCAGAAAACTCTCATATTTCATCAAAAATTATTTTTATTTGTGTTCCAAAGATGAACGAAGGTCTTACGGGTTTGGAATGACACGACGGTGAGTAATAAATTTATTAAATTTATTTTTTGCTAAACTCTCCCTTTAATGTCCAGGTATATTTATCAACAAATTATATTTTTCCTTTTACATGTTTATTTATCATTTGACTTTACATTCTTTTGTGGAATGCACTGCAAAAAATACTTTTCTTACTTAGATTTTTTGTCTTGTTTCCAGACAAAATATTAAAAAATTCTAGGGGATTCTCTAAAAGGATTTCTAGATTTTTTTGCTTACCCCTTTGGCAGGTTATTTTGCTTGTTCTAAGCAAAAACTCACTTAATTTTGACTTGTTTTTTCTGAAAACAAGAAAATAAATTTTATTTGTCCAGAAAATCCTTCTTGATTTAAGATTTGTTAGATATTTTGGCTGGAAATAAGACAAAAAATCTATGTAAGAAAAGCATTTTTTGCAGTGTGCCTAGAATTTAAGAATCTCACTTTCAACATAATCATTTAAATATCAGTTTGTTTGCAGTCTGCAATCTATTTGTTTTCATTTATAATAGAAATAAATGAAATAGACCATCACAGAATCTCCTGTACTATTTGTGGGTTGATGGAAGAGAGATTATTAGGATGTTTCACTCACATATCTGTCACTCTGCTTCAACAGATGGGGAATAACCTGGGATAAAACATGGACGAAGGGGCCAATGTTCCTTACAGAGAACTGTAAAGAGAACCTGAAACCATACTAAAAAAAGTACCCTGTGAACAGACAGAGAAGCAAGTAACCCGCTTCAGATAAAAGTGTCTGCTAAATGACTAGTAATCTACATGGTCCATGGATCTCACATAAAAATAGCACAACCTCAAATATGAGGATTCTTGCTGCAGCAGGAGGAATATTTCTTGCTCTGTGCCAATCTGAGCCCACAGATGATTCATTTTGCCCTTATAAGGCATCAGGGCATACCTCATAAAAGTAATCAGAACATAGGAACACAAATCAGGCCAAAGGAGGGTTCGAGCTTCAAGAGGCTTTTCCCAGCATTTTCTTTTTCTACTGGACCTTATAAGTTCGTTAAAATGTTTATGTACAAGAGTACACAGTTTCCAGCTTCCAAAGGAAATTAACGTGTCTGGGCAGAAGCTGAGATATGCTACTTTGAAGGCACCAAAACACACCCTCTTTTAAGTACACCACACAAATGCCCCAGGACACGTCATGCTGAAATTATGCTTTGGTGGTGACTGTGCCAATGGATGACAGGCGTAAAGGAAACTGGAGATGCTTGGTAGACAACACTTCTACTTTTGAAGGCAAAGAACAGAAAACTATGAAACCTGAAACTGTCGGGAGATGACTGGAAAATATGTAAGGGATGTTTAAAAAAAGAAAGGATGCTTGTTCATTCATTTTTTTCCCCTCTATCAACAGTGTGCTATCAAGAAAGTGGATTGAAAGCTGAGAAAGTGATATGAGTGGAGCTAATGAATTGTATTTCACTGGCAATCAGAACTTGCAGTCTAATGGTGTCAGACTTACTACACGTACATTCCTGCATGAACTGTGCTGTCAGGAGAAGCTGTAAATATTAGGTTGATAAAGATATTCTCAGGACTGGGCTTTAGCCTGTATTTCGTCAATGCAAAATGTAATTAAGACAGAACGGTATTACTGAACACCAAAGATTTCCCAGAGTGCCCTCTGGATGTGTCATAGGACTGATTTACAGAAACCGGAAGCTGATTTAATAAGGAATGTCTGATCTAGAAGAATGATAGAATGGAATTTTGATTAGAGTGTCATCAGTACGTTTTTTTTGTTTGTTTGTTTAGAAATGCAAATCTTGGGGAATTTAGACTTGTTTACAAACTTTTTTTTATTGTGTATTATAAATTCTAAATAAATGATTTAGAAACTTTTATATTCTAGGTACAGGATGGTTCAATTGTGGTTATACCAGTATTTGTGCACAAGTAGTCAGTTCACAGTTAAATTAGAACAATAGAACAGAATCGAAAAAGAATATATAAGCCGCTTCTTTGTAAAATTCATATTCATGAAGGTATTAGATACTCAGCTCAAGTTTGCAAAATCTGTTTCAGACATTCAAGGTGCTTTTTCACAAGCGTCCACATGTATCTCTGCATTCTGGGTGTGGTTTAACCCATCCAGAAGCTTGGTCAACTGCTCCAGCTTTTGTTGCTCTGTAGGGATGGACACATAAAACACACAGGACAGTATCAGATTACTCTGAGGATGATGTTGAGCTCTTGTTTGAGGGCTGTTAGTCCAATGTTAAGAGTTCAGATCTAGGTCCACAGACACTAGGGTATGAGGTTAGATTCCTGTGCGATCCCATCATTGCAAGTATTCTAGCCTTAGGAAATTCAGAATAGCATACTTCTTTTATTTTTTCTGCCACAACTAGTGTAGTACGCTAATTTGCCATTCTGAATTCAGCGACTGCCATGTTGACTGGCCAAATGAGTCATTTTGGAAAAATGACTGGACTAATTTTGACTACGTCTGAATGAAACCAGATTCGCATTAAATGTCACACTAAAGCACGCAACTACACACTGGTTGTACTAGAGAGGACCATAAAAACTAAGCAATGGAACAAAATTAATAATAAAACATACCAGCCTTCAGCAGCTGCTCAGTGGTGTACTCTGCAGACTGTATTTCTGCTGGAAGTCTTTGTGGAGTCTGGAAAAAAAGAACATAAAAGCTATTGTTCTATAACGAATAAAGCACTTTCCATTTTACAGTTACAAGTAAAGAAAGCTGAGTTGCTTTTACTTTAATATTCTGTTCTCAAAAGCCACTTACAAAGATGGTGGACAGGTTTTTATGCTGCTCCATTAATTGCTGAAGCTGATTCTCAAACTTTATCCTAAAAGTAAATTAGATTATTTAAAATATGCTCTTGTGCTGCTGAACTAGTAGGTTTTGGCATTTTAGTTTGAAAATGGGCATTATGACGCAGTTGAGGTCAAAAGTTTACATACACCATGCAGAATCTGCAAAATTATTTTAGCAAAATTAGAGCGATCTTACAAAATGCATGTTGTTTTTTATTTAGCATTGACCTGAAGAAGATATTTCATATAAAAGATATATAGTCCACAAGAGAGAAAAAAAAAGCTGAATTTATAAAAATGATTCAATTCTTAATACTGTGTTAATATCTGGATGATCCACAGCTGTGTTTTTTTTTAAATTTGTTTAGTGATAAGTTGTTCATGAGTCCCTTGTTTGTCCTGAACAGTTAAACTGCCGGCTGTTCTTTAGAAAAATCCTTTCAGCATTTGTGTGTATTTGAACTCTTTCCAACAATGACTATATGATTTGAGGTCCATCTTTTGACACTGAGGGACTCATATGCAACTATTACAGAAGGTTCAAATGCTCACTGATGCTCCAGATGGAAACATAATGCATTAAGAGCTGGGGGGTTAAAACAGAATTTGAAGATCAGGTAAAAACTTATTTTGGGAAACATGTAAGTATCTTCTGTAGCTTCTGAAGGGTAGTACTAAATGGAAAAGAAAAATTATATTTAGGCAAAATAAGAAAAATACACATCTTCATTCTGTCCAAAAGTTTACACCCCCATCTCTTAATGCATTTTTTTCTTTTTGAAGCATCAGTGATCGTTTTAACCCTTTTGTATTAGTTGCATATGAGTTGTCCTCTGTGTGAAAGATGGATCTCAAAATCAGTCATTGTTGGAAAGGGTTCAAATACACTAAAATGAAAAACCAAAAGAATTTGTGGGACCTGAAGGATTTCTCTGAAGAACAGCAGGCAGTTTACCTGTTTACCTGGTAATTTTAATAAATTCAACTATTATTTTCTCTTGTGGACTATATGTAAATATGTCCTTTATGTGAAATATCTTATTCAGGGGTGTGTTCCATAAAACAAGTTTACCAAATAAGCCAGGCTTATTTCAGTTAGTCTGACTTATTGTCACTTGATTTGGCTCAAAATAAGTCAGACTAAACTAACTAAAATGAACCTAACTTATTGGGTAAACATGTTTTATGGAACACCCCCTAGGTCAGTACTAAATAAAAATAACAAGCATTTTGTATGATCCCTCTTTTTTTTTGGCAAAATAATTAACATTTTGCAGAGTCTGCAAGGTGTATGATAACTTCTGACCTCAATTATATATGTTTTGACAATATATGCAATACTATTCTAAGAAATGACACAGCATCTCAATTTCTGACATCTAAAGAGACAACTATTTCCCTTCACTTTTAGAAAACAGCAAGTCATACCGAATTTTTCTGTGCTTTAGTTTGGTCTCCTGGATCTGAAAGCAGTACTGCTTTACTACTTCCTCCTTTTGATGGTTCTGCTCAAGCTGCCTAGAGAGTTACAAGTTAGATCATAAATAAAATGCAATGATGCCATCTAGTATGTCTCACAAACATTTCTGTTGACATAAAGTAATAAAAATGACAAAATGCTGCTCTCAACGTCATCCTATTTCAATATGATCTGTGCAAGGTATCGAGTGAATACACACCCTTTTAAAGACTCATTGACCCGAGACCAAAGCTCAGTGTTTAGGTGACTCACAAGTGAGCAGCTTCCATATGAAGTGCTGTAGTTCAGTGTGCTTACCTTTGTGCCTCTAGTTGGAGGTCCTCACATTTGAGCTGCAGAGATCTGTTTAACTCTTCATGACAAGAGCATTTACATTAACACTATATCAAATAACACAGCTTAAATGTAACTTGTTTGGTTTTAGACTGGAGTACCTTCCTTTTCATTCAGTGTTCCCTCCAACTGTAGGGCTTCAGCAGTTACTGCAACAAAAAAGTACACTGTACTGTTTTACTCTGTGTACAGTTGAAGTCAAAAGATTACATACACCTTGCAGAATCTGCAAAATGTTAATTATTTTACCAAAATAAGAGGGATCGTACAAAATGCATGTTATTTTTATTTACTACTGACCTGAGCATATAAAAATGACCCTGTTCAAAAGTTTACATACACTTGATTCTTAACACTGTGTTGTTACCTGAATGATCCACAGATATCTTTTTTTGTTAAGTTATAGTTTTTCATGAGTCCCATGTTTGTTCTGAACAGTTAAACTTCCCACTGTTGTTCAGAAAAATCCTTCAGGACCTTTGGTTTCAAATTCTTTGGTTTTTCAGCATTTTTGTGTATTTGAACCCTTTCCAACAATGACTGCATGATTTAGAGATCCATCTTTTCACACTGAGGACAGCTGAGGGTCTCATATGCAACTATTACAGAAGGTTCAAATGCTCGCTGATGCTTCAGAAGGAAACACGATGCATTAGGAGCCAGGAGTGAAAACTTTTGAACAGAATGAAGACGTGTACATTTTTCTTATTTTGCGTAAATATTGTATTTTGTTCATTTAGTACTGGCCTTCAGAAGCTACAGAAGATGTTTCCCAGAAGACAAAATAAGTTAGATTTGCACTGTTCTTCAAATTCTAAAAGTTTTCTCTCTTTTTCACTCTTAATGCAGAGTGTTTGAAACTTCTTTAATAGTTGCATATGAGTCTTTCAGTTGACCTCAGTGTGAAAAGATAGACCTCAAAATCATACAGTCATTGTTGGAAAGGGTTCAAATACACAAAAATGCTGAAAAACTAAAGAATTTATAGGACCTGAAGGATTTTTCTGAAGAACAGTGGACAGTTTATCTGTTCAGAACAAACATGGGACTCATGAACAACTATCATTAAACAAAAAAAGACAGCTGTGGATCATTCAGTTAACAACACAGTATTAAGATTCAAGTGTATGTAAACTTTTGAACAGGGTCATTTTTATAAATTCAACTATTATTTTCTCATGTGGACTATATGTAAGCATCTTCTATGTAAAATATATTACTCAGGTCAGTAGTAAACAGAAAATAACATGCATTTTGTATGATCTCTTTTGGTAAAAATACATAACATTTTGCAGATTCTGCAAGGTGTATGTAAACTTTTGACTTCAACTGTAAATGAATGGTACTGTATGAATCTCAAGTATACATACATGCATCATCCTCCCCTTTCCTAGCACATTTGATGAGCATAGTTTCCTTCACTTCATCTTCAAGGTTTTTCTTAGCTGAAATCAATATATGGGTGTAAATTTGTTTTTTTTGTTTTTTTATAAAAGTTGTTGACTTGTGCTTTGATTTACAGTCTAACTGACCTTGTTGCAGCTTTCTGAGTTTGATTAACAGCTCCGTTGGTTTCGGCTCTGCCCGCCTGTCTATAAAAAAGATCAAATGTTTTGTAAGAAACACAAAGGCATTACATCCCATTAAGTGGACTGGGATAAAAAGATGTGGATCATGGGTTTGGCCCTCACCATATAATAGGGCAAATTTTGAAAAGTAACGAGGGATTATGTGTGTTTAATTTACTTACATTACTTAAAATGAGATGTAATCGAAAATAATGAATACATTAGCTCGTTAATGAGTCGCGTCATACCTAGGCTTTGTGGAGTCTTTATAATATCCTCAATGTTGAACGATGACTCTGTACAAAACAATTTTTAGCAAGCTGCAGTACTCGAAAATCAAACTCAACCTGCTTAGCTGACTAACAAACACCTCTAGACAAAAACAATCAAAACAATAACCCACCAAGTATCACACTCATTACGACGTCAGTTGATAAATAGTAAAACTATATATATATTATTATATATTATAAAAATTTGTGAAGTAAATGTATTGAGGGAATATGTTCGTTTGTACGCGGTTCTTCAGGTCTTCCTAGGCTCGTGCACGTTTAACTGTTTAACGGAACATAACATAACGTTACTAAGACCACCTCTGTTACTATTTTTTGTAAACTCGTTTGATTTAAATGTCTGTGTAATATAAATTATCTGATCAATTTTGTATTATTTTAAAAATAAAGAAATATCGATTTAGCAACAATTACAGAATTTACGTCACTCTAGCCGCAAGTTCACGTAACCGCCGATTGGTTGAAAATTGGTCATTTGGCGCCATCACCTGGTAAAACATAGTAAACATGTTGCACTACTCGCCTTACAGTCTTTTTAACTCCTGAGTCCTGACTACCAGCTATGTAAAGGACATTAGTTTTTTTCGATTTCTCTGAGATCTTACAGTTTTAAGTCTGGATGTCCTGTACAGAGCATGTTTATGGCTTGTCAAAGATACCAAATGTTTGGACATTTCACCATGACCACTTCCTCTCCTTGGTCTTTAAAAATAGCTGACATTAATTTAGTCATCAAACTTAACACCCTCATGGAAATATTATATTTCGTAATGGTCATTTAAATCTGACACATTTTCAAATTGTTTGTCATAAAACAACATCTCAGGATAATGTAATGGGGTTGTGAAACAGGACATCAGTTTCATACATGTGCACTGTAGAGGATTTCAGGACTTAAAGCATGTTTATTACACATTTTGGGAGACACAACGTGAATAGGGAATGAAATTATATTTCAATATTGCTATGAAATATTAGATATTATTATGAAAGTCTTGCCAATTATTATTCCTATTATTACATTTATTTTTTCATTATATGTTGTCCCCAAAAACACATTCATATGCAAAATAGATTCAGTTTATAGATACATTGTTTATAATGTGAAAACCTGTTCATGGCCATTTTACATGCATTTTGCATAAAGAAAAATGCTATATCAAATCATTATCAATGTGTTTCATAACATAATTGAGAATCATCTTTTATAAGTTTTGTATAAAAAAAAAAAATTAATTTGTGATTAAAACCTTGTTATGTCTATTCAAGTCTTTTCATTTTATTAAACTTTAAGTCCTGGTCTCCTCTACAGAGGATGTAGCATAACATATGAATAAAAAAATAAATAAATAATAATAATACAAATTATATATCAGTTTTTATGCTCTTAACAATGTAATGACATGAAAAAACTAAAAATCACAAAACTTTTTCCCTGGTAGTAATATTTGGCCTACAAAATGTCTGGTACATTACAACAATTCAGATTACAGGTTTGTGAAAGGAATTTTATTAAAGAAATAGGAATTTACTGTTAAAACAATCAGTTACAATATTTTTTTCTTTTAAATATTATATATTTACACTTGAGATAACACAAACTTTAAATTTAATTCTCACAGCCATGACAAATAAGGAAATACTGTCAAAATGTTCCTGGCTGATTCTAAAAATAATTACCCTTGGTTTAACAGCAATACTAACTTATCCATAATGAAGAGAAAGAATCAAAATAAACAATGCAACAGTTAATGCATGTTGCTTGTTGAGAAAAAAACATTGGAGTTTGGTTAAACAGAACTGAAAACACTGTTAAATGTCTCTAAATGAATTACTGCAACTTGATCAAATTGTCAAGGAAATTAAATGCCAATAACACTAATATTTCTGAAAGAAAATAAACCTGAACCAAAGGCAACACACATTTCACATAACCAAAACAACTTAGCTTATGAACGTCTATAAACATTTTTTCCTTTTATTTAAATCTGAGAGGAATTTCTCTTGTAAATTCAGTAATGTATGCATTTCTGTTTGTATTTCTTTTTGACCTCAGGACAGTACCCCAGAAACAAAGATCTGTTACTTAATATTAATATAAATTTAATGTTACTGATTGCAAGTTAACAGATATATGTATACTCTGTGGTTACAAAATACCTGTAACAGAGAATATTAATGTCTGGTAAATAACACACAGCAATGCTATATATATATATATATATATATAGCATTGCTATATATAGTGGTGTAGTTTCAATACTAAAAACTAACAAATAATCAATGTCTTGTTTGATGGAGGAAGCTAAATTTATACACAAATGACGAAAAATCCTCAACATTTTGAACTGAATATTGTTTTAAGGATAAAGATGAGTACAAACAATTTTTGTTTAGTAGAAGCCCTTTCAATGAGCTTACTAAATGAGTTTAATAATTCAATGATGGTCCCACCTCATACCAACTTCAGAGACCTAGCTGTTTAAAAAAAATAATACTGAAAAACAAATAAAAAAAAAACTGTTTGGACGGAATTCTTTTGCTAAATTGCTTCTTAGCATCATCTCAAAAAATTGCTTAAACTGTTTTGTTGCTGCTGCTTCAAGACTCATTGTCATCAGTACTGCATGTAACCTGCACACTCATAATGATCTCTTCCATCCATGTTTTGCCTCATCATAATCCACTGGTTGTTATAGCAGGACCAGTCTTGCACGGGCCAATCGGCATACGTGACAGGACCACAGTCCATAGGTCTGAGAGAAGGCTTGACATTTTGCATAACTTGAGACTGGTCAAACTGTCCCGGGTATGCATAATGAGGAGGATTCGTGAACTGATTCTCATACATACAGCTGTGAACACACATTTGAACTTCAGAATGTGAATTCGTCGCTAAAGGCAGTGCATTGTTTTCTGTGCATGTGGTCACAGGGTTTTGGTCTTCGATCTCAGGCGCCACTGTGGTTGTGTCTCTTAGAGTTGTTCTCTCAATGATGACAGGTCCCTCCTGCAGTGACAGGCTTACCTTAAACACAGGCTCCTTTACTTTCTTTGTGCATATTACTTTGTTAGGATGACCCTTCTTCATTTTTTTGGACATCTGAGGGGTTGGAGCTCCATCAGGAGCTGTACAATCCAAAGGGGGCAGTGTAGACTCCACTTGACGTTTAAGAGTCTGACTGGGACCTTGAGAAACAAAAGAAAATCTATCAATATCTGACATCCTTAAAACAAAAAACATTTACTTCAGGAGAAATATTACATCAAATAATAAAACTTTTAGAAGAAAAATCTAAAGTCACTGTATATATATATATATATATATATATAT